>CM061273.1:51032500-52282500 GCA_030848825.1 Tadarida brasiliensis
GTCTCTAATGAGTCCTAACCCAAATTATAATGCTGTATGATAAATTTTCAAATTCCACACTGGGACTCTCAGGAGTGAATGAGAAAAGGAGAAGTAAAAAGAAAGAGGAAGAGGGCTGAGTAAAGGAGGGAACAGGCTGTAACAATTTGCCTTGAAAACTCACTAACTAGTGACTGACCTAGACTAATTCCCTTAGGGAAACTGACAACTACAAAGACTAAGACATGAAACTGGTTAGTCATCAGACCTGGACTAGAACTTAGGTTTCCTGATTACCAATATAATGACCTTGAATTCACTATGACCTTTATTGCGAATAGCAGCATATACTACAAAATAAATATTTAAAAATTGATACATTAAACTACCATATATTAATTAAAACAATTGAAATAATACCCAGTGATATAGACCACAGTTTGGCAAATTTTTTCTATCACGGGTCAGACAGTAAATATTTTAGGTTTTGTGTGACATATATTTGTTGCAACTACTCAATTATACTGTTCTAGTGTAATACATATAATTACTCAACTCTGCCTTTGTATACAATATGTAAATGAATGGATGCAACTGCCGTCCATTAAACTTTACTTAAAAAAATAGATAGCAGGCCAAATTTGGTCCATAGACCATTGTTTGCCAATCCCTGATATTGATCATTATATTCTAATATATTTTGAAATATTATTTTTAATCCTCACCCGAGGATATTTTTTCCATTGATTTTTAGACTTCGTGGAAGGGAGGGAGGGGGAGAAAGAGATAGAGAGACACATCAATTGGTTGCCTCCCGCACATACCCCGGTTGGGGCTGGGGATCAAACCTGCAACCCCTGTATTTGTCCTTGACTGGGAATTGAACCTGGGACCCACACCAATGAGCCTTATCACCCAGGGCTGAAATATTTTTTATCGTTTAGAATAGATGACTTTCATTTCTCTGAACTAAGAAATTCATGTAAGAAAATTATCTATAAATTAGACCAATTTTTAATATAGCCTTTAGAAAAACATCTACCATTTGTATAGTACTTCACAATGCTGTAATATTTATCATATTATTAAATCTTTACAATCCAACCTTGAGAGATAGGTATGCAGATAATCCATTTTCTATTAAGACTCAAAAAAGTTAGGTGACTTGTTCCTGGTCACAATGATAGTTAGCAGCAAAGCTTATTAATGGAAAACTAGAAAATGTGCTCAGGTCTCCTGACAAAAGCTTGTTCCCATTCCAATACACTCTACTATTTCACTAATTTATGATAATACTTTATATTACAAACCAACATATTTAAGGAAATTAATCTATAACACAAAAATACCATTTCACTAAATATAATGGAAGACTTCTCTATCAAATGTAACTGGACAAAAGTTTTCATACTTTTGTCCTTACTGGAGGTGATGTCATTTGGTAGAGATAAACTTTTAGTTACTCATTTTATGACACTGTAGTTCTTGGACACATGTTTTTGCTTTACCTTCCCTAGGATTTTCTGGTGCTAGATGACTTGCTGCTTCTAGTAAGTAAGTTGAGGTACTGTCCTTCAAACAAGCCACTTCAAGTGTAGACATGCTGTCCTGTATAGACATTCTGTTCTCTTTGGATACACCAATGACCTTTTGGTGCTTTTTGGAAAATTCAGCCAAGGACTCCAGTGCACTTTCAAAGGTTGAATGGTGCTGAATCTGCTGCCGTACCCATTTAGAAAGTCCTAAGGAAAAAGGAAACCCAAGGAAGGAACTTTGGTTATTTCATTAAGATATTATGTATTAAGAAAAAATTTGGATAATTTTTCTAATGAAGTAATCTAGAATTCAGAGTATATAAAATGGTTCTCAATACTTTCCCTGCCTTTTTACCTTCATATGTAAAATATGCTCATATATCAGTAACATTTCTCTTTATATGCAATGATTGTCAGCTGGAGAGAGGGAAGAGGCAAAGGGAATAAAGTGAGGGGGAGAGGGGCGGAATTTTTGTCAGTTTAGAATAACAGAGAAATAAGGCAAATTTAATTTAACAATTCCCCACAAAAATTGCCTGCCTTTTAATTGTAGGGAAACCAGAAGTTGTAAACAACACAATCTTGCATTCCTTCTTTCTAAATTTGACCTCTTTTGCAAAAATAAATGAAAAATTCCAGTCTCATAGGGTTTTTGTTCCTCTTTTCCCCTAATTTCAAACTACTCTGGGGGCCAAATGGAATAACACGGTTTTGTGGGCAAATCACCTCCTATCTAAATGTTATAATTATTTTAAAAATATATAAATAATCAAGTGGTAGGGACAAAATTTGACCTGTGATATATGAAAACTGCATAAAAATGAACCATATTAAATAAGGCATTTTATAGTATGACTCACTTCAGAATGAAATTCAAAATCAGATATTTGAACTTTTAGAAAATAAATGTTCTCTGCTAATGTTACTAAAATCATCATCATCTTTTGGAGTAATTTAAAAAGTTGCTATGGTGTTTTAAGTTCACAGAAAGATAAGACAGGGCTTCAAGCAACTGGAAATACTATACTTTGATTTCAAATATATTCCTTTAGTTTGTTTTTTAAATGGAGTTTTCCTATCAATCCATATTTATAAAAATTGAATTTAAACAGAAATCAGTCACCAAAAGAAATTTGTATGTTGTGCTATTATTGCCTGGATAAGAAAAATTTCACTTTGAGTCTCAAAAAAATTAATTAATTAAAACCATACAGAAATATAAAAAATATTTAATACAAAAAAAAATCTCTCAACATATCTCAATTGTAAGGTGAAAGTTTAAGCTCTAGATTTTAAAATAAGAAAAAAATTAGCCCAGCTGGTGTGGCTCAGTGGTTGAGAGTTGACCCTTACACCAGGAGGTCGCTGGTTCGATTCCCAGTCAGGGTACATGCCCAGGTTGTGGGACTGATCCCCAGTGGAGGGCATATAGGAGGTGGGCAATCGATGTTCTCTCTTATCTCTCTCATCGATGTTTCTATCTCTCTCTCCCTCTCTCTCTAAAAATCAATAAAATAAAAAAAAATTAGCCCTGGCCGGTTTGGCTCAGCGGTTAGAGCGTCGGCCTGCGGTCCAGAGAGGCCCGGGTTCGGTTCCCGCTAAGGGCATGTACTTCGGTTGTAGTTTGTCCCCGGCCCTGGTTGGTCGTGAGGGTGGCAGCCACTCGATGTGTCACTTTCACATCGATGTTTCTCTCTCTCTCTCTTCCTCTCTCTCCCTCCCACTCTATCTGAACAAAAAAAAAAAAAATTAAATAAGAATTTCCTTTAAAGTTCTTAATTTTTGGCTGGTAGAAAATAATTATACCACATAAAAATATGAAATTTTCCAAAACTGAAAAATTTTAGTACTATAGTTACCCCTTCCACTTTGACCATTTTGTAATCAAAGTAAGCCTTTTCAGTGTAAAATGTCAGTTTGCTTTTGAGACTTGAAGGAATCTGAGCTCCATCTGCTGACTAAACATAAGCACTTAACATTTTGTTTTTAGTTATGTCTTGACCTAAGCATAGTATCTTGCTTTACATACAAAGGGAGAGAAGAATAATAAAGCAGCATTTGCTGCTTTAATCTAGGTGGATATGTTTTTTTTTTTTTTAGAAAATATGTTTTTATTGATTTTTTGAGAGAGGAAGGGAGAGAGAGAGAGAAACATCGATGTGAGAAAAAAACATCGATCAGCTGACTCCTGCACGCCCCCTACTGGGGATCGAGCACATGCCCGGGAATCAGACCAGGAACTCTCAGTCCATGAAACAACACTCAATCCACTGAGCCATACTGGCCAGGTTAGGTGGATATGTTTTGATATCAAACCAAATATAGTAATTAGGCTCTGAAATGGAAAAAGTATATAGTCCATACTCATAGAGAGCTAATCTGAAACAAATTTAAAATTTAGCATTTTTTCATTATAGTATGGTGTGAACTTTCTAGCACTAAAGATAATTATAAATGTGTCCAACAGTTCTGAAATAACTGATCGATTCCTGGTATTGCCTCTAAAGGGACTGTGTTACTCCAAAATAAAAACTACAGATGCTCCTAGACTCATGATAGGGTTACATCTTAAACCCTCTGTAAGTTGAAAATATCGTAAGTCAAAAGTGCATTTAATACATCTAACCTACCGAACATCATAGTTTAGCCTAGTCTACCTTAATGTGCTCAGAACACTTACATTAGCTTACAGTTGGGCAAAATCATCTAATACGATCCCTATTTTATAATGTCCAGCATCACCAGAGTATCCTGCCACATTATCACTATCCCAGGAAAAGATAAAAATTCAAAATTCAAAGCATGGTTTCTACTGAAAGTATATAACTTTTGTACCATTGTAAAGTAGAAAAATGGTAAGTCACACCATCGAAAGTCAGGGTCCACCTGAACAGAGACATAATATTTGTTCATTTGAGTGGGGGAAAAAATGACCATCTATCTGATTTTGCGGCATGCAATGGTGTTTTTCCTTTAAAAAAAAAACAAACCAGCTCTGACTAACATAAACTCTGTAATAACTGAAGCATTTCTAAACAAACCAACCAATAAACAAATACAACAATAAACCTCAATATAACCCAGAATGAAAGAATAAAGAATCCTAAGCAGCCAAAGGAGATGCGCTTGTGTGCTTAAATGTAAAAACTTAATATTTCTTAGACAATTCATTTCTGTAGAACAGCTTTTTCCCTGACAATGCAAAATAAATAGTTACTGTTACTGAGTCAAGTCCCACATCTATAAAATTGAAGGGTCCTAATTAATTAATACTATGTTGATAACTAACCAGATTCTCCTCCAAAGATTTTTTTTTGCAAATACATAAGCATTAAAAGGCTAGAATTCCATTCAATATTAATTTTCCATGTTTCATCTAAATATTCAAATTCTCACAATGCAATATACAGATGATGTATCACAGAATTGTGTGCCTGAAACCTATATAATTTTATTGACCAATGTCATCCCAATAAATTTAATTTTAAAATTCTGTCTAATTCTTTGTCTTTAAAAATAGAAGTTACTAAAGATTTTTATTAATTTTTACTCTTAGCCAAGCTGAGAATCTTACCAGATATATATCGACCTGGGTTACTCCTGAAGCGGTCATCCACTAGAATCAGAGCTCCCCAATCATTTTTGTGTCGAATACATCTATAAAATATAGGAAGAAAATAAAATAGGTATAACTTTGAAAATAAAAGCTAAATTTCTAGTGGGACAGATAGAAGACTGAGAAAATCACTGATTTATATTGCTTCAATCAAACTCATATATATTCCTTTAAATCAAACTCATTATTATGAAAAAGGTTATAGAAACTACTCAATACACTGTACCAAAGGAGATGTATTAAAAAATCCCCTACTTCTGCTGATTACTGATAACTCGTGTCCCAAAATGTTATATGTATTCCATTTTGAAAGTTAAGAAAATATATTTTCTAAAATTTTCCTTAGCCACACAGACTATTTTCTACCTCGCATATTATATTTGTTGTTGATTTTATGTAGATGAGCTTTATTCTAGTTTAATGAGTTTTTATCGTAAGTGAATGTTCAATTTTATAAGAATATTTAATATGCACAAATTTATATTCTCATGTAGTTTTTCCTCTTTAGATTGTTAATGTGGTGGACTACACTGGCAAAATTTTGAATATTGAGCCTGCCTTTAATTCCTAGGATAGCCACACATGGTCATGGTGCATTATTCTTTTTATAGATTGTTGTATTTGATTTGCTAAAAATCAAAATTTTATTTAAAAAAAATTTTAAATTAAGTATACAATTCAGTGGTTTTTAGTACATTTACAAGGTTGTGTAACTTACACCACCATTACACAACATTCTTATCTCACCAAAAAAAACAAACCAGTGCCCATTATTTGTCACTCCCAGTTACCCTAATTATTCTCCCTAACCCCTGGCAACCACTAATTTACTTCTGTCTTTATAGATTTGCCTATTTTGGACATTTCTGATAACAAATCATAAAATATGTGGCATTTTGTGTCTGGCTTCTTTCGCTTAGCATGATGCTTTCAAGGTTACTTGTATTGCATATCGGTACTTTGATCCTATTTATGACTGAATAATATTCTACTCTATGGATATACCACATTTTGTTAATCCATTTATAAGTTAATGGGCATTTGGGTTGTTTCCACCTTTGGATGATTATAAATAATGCTGCTGTGAACATCTGTGTACAAGTTTTTGTATGAATACATATTTTTTAATTCTCTTGGGTATATACCTGGGAGTAGAACTGCACACTAAAATTTTTTTTTTTCTTTATTGATTTTAGAGAGAGAGGAGGGGAGAGGGAGAGATAGACACATCGATGAGAGAGAACATCAATTGGCTGCCTCTTGCATGTCCCCCACTGGGGATCGGGCCCCCAACCTGGGCATGTGCCCAGACCGGGAATCGAACCAGTGACCTCTTGGTGCATGGGTCGACGCTCAACCACTGGGCCACACCGGCTGGGCGGAACTGCACACTTTTAAAGAAAGAACCCAATGGAAATTTTGGAGTTGGAAGGTATAATATCTGAGTAGGATAAAGAAATAATCAGTTTAATTAAAGATAAGTTAATTGAGATTATTCAGTCTGAGGAACAGAAAGAAAAAGAATGAAAAATAATGAACTGATATCACATAGCAAATTAATTATGTACATGTAGAAATTTTCTTTAAAAATTCTATCTCATTATTAATATTCTCTATTTGGTAAGACATCACTCTCAGTTTTCTCTAGTTTTTTTAGACATAATTTTCTTAGTTCTTTGATCATATTTAAAACAGCTTTATATACTAAATATAATATTTGGACTTCCTTAGGGATACTTTCTATTTATTGCTCTTCCTCCTGTGCATTGGGCATACATTCTCCTTTCTTTGCACATGTCATAATTTTTGTTGAAAACAGTGTATTTTAAATAATATAATGTGGAAAATGTAGAAATCAGATTCTTCCCCTTCCTCAAGGATTTTTGTTGTTGCTCTTGTGACTTTTCTGAAATAATTCTGTAAAGCCTGTATTCTGTCATGTGTGATCACTGGTAGGTTAGCTTAGTGATCTATTAAAAATTAGAGATTTCCTTAAACATCCAAAACCAATATGTCTCCCATTCTTTGCCAAGAAGCTTTGCATGTGTTTTTGGACCAATCCTCAGCCAGGCAGTTAATAACTCTGCCTTAGCCTTCACTTCCTGCTTCGGCAGAGCCTCCAGATCAGCCAGAGGTGAGAGCTTAGGGCCTTCTCAGGTCTTTCCTGAGCATGTGCACATTCCTGGTCATGGGGAAATTCATATACACATGCATGGCCTATTAAAGTCCAGGAATATGACAAATTTTAAAGCCCCTCTATGGACATCTCATTTACTAGCTTTTCCATTTAAGCTTTTTAGTTAGCCTAGTTATTATTTGCCCTAGTTTTCATTCATTGTCTCAGGAAACAATGGCCTGGGTAAGCTCTGAGTCAAGTCAAATAAGTACAGCCTTGTGAATACGGTCTTCTAGGGGACCACCAGACAGTTTCCATAATGACAACTCTCTAGGAATAAGATCCAGCCCCTCCTGTGGCTAGCAGGTTGCTGGCTTTCACCATGATATAAGGCTACTGTGAACTTTCTAGAAGAGATTACATAGAATTGGTGGCAGTGAGAGCCCATCTAGTTGGATATTTTTTTCAGAGGGTGTTTAACTGTGTATTAAATTTCTTTAATAGAGGACTATTCAAGAATACTTCAACTTGAGTTTTGTACTTTGTGAGTTCTGGGGAATCAAAGTTGTTGAATGTATATGTATTATTCTTTTAAAGTCTGTGGGGTATACAGTAATATCACCTCTTTTATTCCAGATATTAGTAATTTGGGGCTTCTCTTTTTGTTCCTTGCCAATTTACCTAGAGGTTGTTGATTTTATATGACATTCTTTTTTGATATAATTTTTAAGTAATCCATGGGTTCCGAAGCATCAGACCATAAAATCAGGGAGAATGGGAAGATGGATATTGCCAGTATTATAGAACAGTATTGAAAACCAATAGAAAATCAGGATGCCACCCTGTTTTGGTTCCACCACAGTTTATATTTAAAGTGCCCTATGGAAGAAAGGCATTTAAGTTAATGAAACAGTTTAGAAAAAAAGTTTCACCTTTTCATTTTTCCATTGTTTTCATACTGCCTTGCTCAAATGAATTATGCCCACTTGAGACAAAGATTACACTTTCAGTAAAGCAGATCTGTTAGGAAACTCATAGTGCAGTTGAAACCTGGTCACAAAGCCATATGGCACATTCCTGAAGGCTGTTATTACATTTCATGGACTTATATTACTTCAAATACTCTAATAGTCCCATCTGGTCTTAGAAAAAGATAACAGTTTTTAAACACAATTTGTTTCTGTTTACTTTAGACCCTCTCAACCTGTGGGTCGCGACCCTTTGGGGGTCCAATGTCACTTTCACAGGGGTCACCTAAGACATAACAGTAGCAAAATTACAGTTATGAAGTAGCAACGAAAATAATTTTATGGTTGGGGAGTCACCACAACATGAGGAACTGTATTAAAGAGTCGCGGCATTAGGAAGGTTGAGAACCACTGCTCTAGACATATCTGTTGTAAGGACAGTGCCTGAGTATAAGCACCTTTTATGTCAATCAATACACAGTATGAGTTTTATCAAATGATGTAAAATATTTACTTGATTTTTAAATGGACATGTTTCTTTATAAGTTGTTACTTGTTGATGCTGTTTTTCTTAAAATCAGTACAATGACAGTTGAGCTGCCCATTTTTAAAATTAATAAAATACTAAAACTCAGGATTATATATCAATATTAAAAACACACCCTTTTTAAAAATTAAATTCTAGAAAAGTATGTTCTGAAGCTCTAGAAGCTCTCTGACCAATATGGTATAGTGAAAAAAGCACTGATGCCTGGCCGGTGTGACTCAGTGGATTGAGTGTCATCCCTGGTTCAATTCCCGGTCAGGGCACATGCCCGAGTTGTGGGCTCGATCCCCAGTGGGGGGACATGCAGGAGGCAGCCGAATGATGTTTCTATCTCTCTCTCTCCCTTCCTTTCTCTCTAAAAAATCAATAAAAACATATTTTTTTAAAAAAGCATTGAACCTGGCATTTTCCACTAATTCAACAAACATTAATTAAGCATCTATGCCCCAAGCTAAGAGATGTTGCTGAGAATACAAAAATGTATTAATACATGTTTAGGGAAGGAGACAGAGAAATAACAGGCTATTATAATACAATGAGATCTATGCTATAATAGAGAATATATAAAATGCTATGGGTTTCCTAAAGAATAAATAATTTTAGTTGGAGAAGTAAAAAGAGTCCTCATAAGAGACACGATTTTCAACTAGGTTTTGATTGGTAAACTTGCCAAATGAATTGTATGGCAGTTTGTACACTAAGGCAGAGAGTAATGAAAGGACATGATATGTGTAATAGTGAGAACTTAGTAGATAGAAGTAAGGTACAAGGATGAGAAAAACAGGTCTTGAGGTTTTAAAAGTAGGTGGGGCCGAGATGTTAAGGCCCATTTACTAGCTGTGTGATGTTAGATAAGTAACTTCATCTCTCACAATAATATATGTAAAAAGGTTTATAAATGACAAAGTAAGATACAAATGTATCGCCATACTTTCCTTAACAATGAGAATACTTTCTAAGAAATGCATCATTAGGAGATGTCATCCTTGTGCGGACATCACAGAGAGCATGTCCACAAGCCTTGGCTATGTGGTACAGCCTATCGCTGCTAGACCACAAACCTGTACATCATGTTACTGTACTGAACACTGTAGGTAATTGGGACACAAATGCTTAAAAGTATTTGACCAATATGGTATAATGAAAAATACTTATGTATTTGCATATCTAAAAATAAGAGATACAGTAAAAATATGGTATAAAAGATAAAAATGATCCACCTACATAGGACACTTGCCATGAATGGAGCATGTAGGACTGGAAGTTGCTCTGGGTGAGTCAGTGACTGAGTGGGTGAGTGAATGTGAAGGCCTAGGACATTACTGTACACTATTGTAGACTTTATAAACTCTGTCCTACCCCTGCTTCCTTCCAACAGGGTCAGAAATAGAACATCGAAGCTGTCAATGTTGCTTCATGAATAGGGAGGGACGTGGGCTGGACTGACTGTAAATATTAAGAAGAAACTGACTGGGTAAGATGGAGATCACATTAACAGTAACCATGAAAGGTGGCCAGAGAATCAGTAGGAATAAGAAATCAAGATGGAGAAAAGGAACATAGGGGAATGCCATAGCCATATGGCTTTGGCTACTGCATACTGGAGCAGTAGTCAGATTAGAAATTTTGTGGTATCATAAAAAAAAAAAAAAAAAAAAAAAGACAGTGTTTAATATGGAGAGGGTATAGAACTGAGAATGCAATACAGCATGGGGCAAAAGTAGGTTTACAGTTGTTCATATGACAAATAACAATAAATAATAATACAAGAATAAACTTTCATGTACTCAAAACTGTAAATGTACTTTTGTCTCACCCTGTGTTTTGGCTTTGGAAATTTGTTTTTGGTTCTATTGACCCTATCTGACCCAAAGTGCTCTCTCTGGCATTGAATTGATAGAAGACATAAAACTTACCTGTGCTTTACATTATTACAACCTGAAAATATTTCCAAAGTACAGGCACAGGCTGGTTCCACACCACAGAAAGCTTCTACTGAAATGGCAGTGGCACTTAATTCTTGTTAAGATAACTCCTGTGGACATGTGTCCCTGTACAGGATCTTAGGTCTTCAACAAAGAATTCTTAGCAATGTACTCTGGAGACCATCAAGCTAGGTCTGGGAGGGCTGTAACATCCTCTGAATATGTAGTAATAGAGGGACAGGCTCCTCTGTGCTGACAGAGGTCAATGGCTGACTGGGATGTAATCTGTGCCCTCAAAATTGAGGTGCTGTGAGTGTGAGGGAATCTATTGCCAAGCCTCATAGATATTGCTTCCGTAAAAGAAAAAAAATTCCTACTGAATCACATATCCTTGCATTTCTTACAGGAAAGCTCTGCTATACTCTTATGGGACCACCCTCGTATATATGGTCTGTTGTTGACCAAAATGTTGCATTGCTTATATTAAAAGGAAAAAAAAAAATCAACCGAGTAAGAATATTTATTTTCCTAAAATTAAGTATAGTGTAACTAAATGTCAGTAATTTTAAATATTTAGGCTCCCCTAAAAACTATTTGCTGAATATTAAAATAAAAATAAAACAAAACAAAACAGGCCAATGAACAGGTAGAGACAAAGTAAGCAGATGAAATGCTTCAAGAACAATTTGCAGTGCAACTTGATGCCAAGTACCAATGGAATTCCTAGGCAGAGAACGGCGACAGCTTAACTATGTCAGTTAACCATAGAACTAAATCATCCAGTTTGAAGAGAAACACCTACAGAATAGCAATCTGAAATGATGGGGAGGGGAGGAGTGACTTACATCCAGCTGTTGCAGTCCTATGTCATCAGTTGTATGTAAATCTGAACTTAAATGCAATCTGGTCTGCTTATGTGTAAATGAACTAATGTGAATGAAGAAGATATTTGAGAAAAATCTAAATTCTAATTCTGGCTAGGTAAGATAATGGTAGCTGTCGGTCTTCTGATTGAATGAAAATATGTCAAATGGTCATGCATTTATGATTTTACTCTTAACCTGTATTCTTTTTTTTTTTAAATTTTTTTCTTTATTGATTTTTAGAAAGAGAGGAAGGGAGAGGGAGAGAGAGATAGAAACATCAATGAGAGAGAACATTGATTGGCCACCTCCTGCGTGCCCCCAACTGGGGATCAGGCCCACAACGTGGGCATGTGCCCTGACCAGGAATCGAACCGGTGACCTCCTGGTGCATGGGTCGATGCTCAACCACTGAGCCATATCAGCTGGGCTTAACCTGTATTCTTTTATTTGACATATCCAAATGCCTTACAACTTCACAGGAAAAAATTATTAAACAGTTAAACTAATTACAATTTCATAAACAGAGAATATAAAATATTAAATTAGATTATTAAAAATCTAATAATTATAGTGTTTATAAAAGAAATGTTTGTCCTATAGTATGAAATCATGGTACAAAATGGTGATTCAAAAACTAGTTCCATAAAGTACAAATCTTTTTTTTTTTAATCCTCACTCAAGGATATTTTTCTATTTATCTTCAGATAGAGTGGAAGGAAGAGGGAGAGAGAGGGAGAGAGGGAGAGAGAAACATTCACGTGAGAGGGACACATCAACTGGTTGCTTCTTGCATGACCACGACCAGGGCCGGGAACGAACTGCAACCGAGGTACATGCTCTTGACCGGAATCGAACCCAAGACTCTTCGGTCCGAGGGCTGACACACTAACTGCTCAGCCAAACCAGCCAGGGCCATAAAGTATAAATCTTAATGCATCAGCATCCTTAGAAAAAGGAGTCTTATTTAAATTTTATTGTCGGTGTTAATTCTTTAGTATCACAAGCATGGTTTGATTTAACCCTTCTTAAATGGTTTGCTTTTTACTCATAAAATCATCATCTGAGTTTGATGGACATATGATAAAAACTTTATTGTTTGGTGGTAAGCTTCTATAAACATTTACTGAATACCTTTGTGTGACATTCATTGTTTGAACAATAAAAAATCTTTAAATTTAGCAAAATGAGTCTTATTTGGGGTTTCATTTATTCCCCTGGTTCTTTGCAATTTTCACCTGTGACATCAATCATTGAAAATATACCAGTTCCTAGTGTTCTAGTGAAATAAAGTCTATCAAATTTATTATAAGGAGTAAAGTAGTAAGACTAGCTCTACATAGAACCATGCTCACAGATAATGTTACAGTAACATTACATTAAATTTCACTCCACTTACCTACCTAGGGCCTGGTTTAAGGCCCTGTATGCTTGAATTTCATACCACTGACGACCAGGTAAAAGACCTCTCAATTTTGAATGCTGGTCATTATACTGGCGCTTTAGTTCAACCTAGTAATTTAAAAATATATTAAAAATATAGTCAATAATTAAAGTTCATTTTTAAAACATCATATTAACGTCTAACATTTCAAACATCGTTTTAGTAGGATAGAGAGATTTTATTTTTCAGTACTAAATTTTTAGTTCATTTAAAACATTTCTTTTTACTTTCTTATTGAATTTATTGGGGTGACATTGGTTAATAAAATTCTGTAGGTTTCAGGTGTACAATTCTATAATACATCATCTGCATATTGTATGTGTGTTTACCACCCCAAGTCATCCGCTCATCCTTACATTCCCTCCTGGAAGGAAACATAGGCAGTAAACTCTCTGACAATGCTTAGTAATATTTAAAAAATATATATACCTCCTCCAGCAAGAGAAACAAAAGAAAAAATAAACAAATGGGACTACATCAAACTAAAAAGTTTTTGCACAGCAAAAAACAATCAATAAAATGAAAAGAAAACCTATGAAATAGAAGATATTTTCCCATGATACATCTGATAAGGGGTAATATCCAAAATACTGTATTTAAGGACCTCATACAATTTAACACCAAAAGGACAAACAATCCAATTAAAGAAATGTGCAGAGGACCTGAATAGACATTTTTTCAAAGAGGACATAGAGATAGCCAACAGACATATGAAAAGATGCTCAACATCACTAATCAACAGAGAAATGCAAATTAAAACCAAAATAAGGTATCACCTCATACCTCTCAGAATGGCTATCATCAATAAATCAATAAATAACAAATTTTGGCAAGGATATAAAGAAAAGGGAACCCTCATGAGCTGTTGGTGAGACTGCAAATTGGTACAGCCACTATGGAAAACATAGAGGTTCCTAAAAAAATTAAAAATAGGACTACCACATGACCCAACAATCCCACTTCTGAGTATTTATCCTAGGATAGGAGATCTAAAACATTAATTCAGAAAGATATATTATGTATCCCTATGTTCACTGCAGCATTATTTATAATAGACAAGATATGGAAGCAACCTAAGTGTCCATCAATAGATGATTGGATAAAGAAGACGCACAATATAGATTACCCCATTGAAAAAAAAGATTGAAATTTTACCATTTGTGACAACATGGATGGACCTAGAGGATATTATGCTAGGTGAAATATGAAAAACAAATGAACAAACAAAACAGAAACTCATATTAGAAAATAAACTGATGGTCCTGGCCGGTTTGGCTCAGCGGTTAGAGCGTCGGCCTGCGGTCCAGAGAGACCCGGGTTCGGTTCCCGCTAAGGGCATGTACTTCGGTTGCAGTTTGTCCCCGGCCCTGGTTGGTCGTGCGGGTGGCAGCCACTCGATGTGTCCCTTTCACGTTGATGTTTCTCTCTCTCTCTCTTCTTCTCTCCCTCCCACTCTATCTGAACAAAAAATGAAAAAATGTCCTCGGGTGAGGATAAAAAAAAAAAAAAAAGAAAATAAACTGATGGTTTCCTTCCAAGTGGGAGGAAAGTTGGGGGACTGGGTGAAAAAGTTGAAGAGATTACGAAGTACAAATTGGCAGTTACAAAATAGTCACAGGGCTGTAAAGTACAGCACAGTATAACTATGTATGGTGCCAGGTGAGTATGCGACTTATCGGATGGATCACTTCATTAGTTATATAAAGGTCTAACCACTACGCTGTACATCTGAAACTAGATATAGTACTGAATGTCAACTAACTGAAAAATAAAAATCTTTTAAAAAAACATACAAAAATCAGTTGTAATTCTATACACTAACAACAAACTATCCAAAACAAAAAACAAAAAAAAGAAATTAGAAAAGCAATCCATTTACAATAACATCAAAAAGAATAAACTATTTTGAAATAAATTTAATAAAGGAAGTGAAAGATCTTTACACTGAAAACTGTAAGATGATGAAAGAAATTAAAGAAACACAAATAAACGGAGAGATCCTGTATTGTGGATTGGAAGAATTAGTATTGTTAAAATGTCCTTAGTGACCTGGCCAGTTTGGCTCAGCGGTTAGAGCGTTGGCCAACGGACCAGAGAGTCCCGGCTTTGGTTCCCGCTAAGGGCACGTACCTTGGTTGCAGTTCGTCCCCAGCCCCGGTTGGGGTCGTGTGGGTGGCAACCAGTCGATATGTCTCTCTCACATCGATGTTTCTCTCTCTCCCTCTTCCTCCCCTTTCTCCCTCCCGCTCTATCTGAAGATAAATGCAAGAATGTCCTCTGGTGAGGATTAAAAAAAAAAAAAAAAGTCCTTAGTATCCAAAGTGATCTACAGATTCAGTGCAATCCCTGTCAAAATCCAAATAGCCAAATAGCACTTTTTACAGAAATAGAAAAACAATCCTAAAATTTCTGTGAAAACACAAGAGACCCCAAATAGCCAAAGCAATACTGAGAAAGCTGAACAAACAAACCTGTAGGCATCACACTTCCTTATTTCAAACTATATTATAAAACTTTAGTAATTAAAACAGTATGGCATTGGCATAAAATCAGACATATAGACCAATGGAAAAGAATAGAGATGCCAGAAATAAGCCCATGCATATATGGTTAACTAATCTTTTTTTTTTTTTTTTATCCTCACCCAAGGACATTTTTTTCCACTTTTTGTTCAGATAGAGTGGGAGGGAGAAAGAGGAAGAGAGAGAGAGAGAAAAAAACATCGACATGAAAGGGACACAACAAGTGGCTGCCTCCTGCACGACCCACCAGGGGCCGGGGACAAACTGCAACCGAGGTACATGCCCTTAGCGGGAACCGAACCCGGGTCTCTCTGGACCGCAGGCTAACGTTCTAACCACTGAGCCAAACCGGCCAGGGCTGGTTAACTAATCTTTGACAAGTACATCAAGAATACACAATAAGAAAAGTATAGTATCTTCAGGAAATGGTGGTTGAAAAATTGGATATGCACATGCAAAAGATTAAAACTAAATCCTTATCTTACACCATACATAAAAATCAACTCAAAATGGATTAAAGATTTAAATGTATAACCTGGAACCATAAAACTCCTAGAAGAAAATGGGAAAAGTTCCTTGACATTGGTCTTGGCAATAATTTTTTTGATATGACACCAAAAGCATAGACAACAGAAGCAAAAACGAACAAGTAGGACTACATCAAACTAAAAGGCTTCTGCACAGCAAAATAAACAATCTACAATATGAAAACACAACCTATAGAACATGAGAAAATATTTGCAAACCATATATCTGATAAGAGGTTTATATTCAAAATATGAAGACATACAAATGGCCAACAAGTATATGAAAAGGTATTTAACATAACTAATCATCAGGGCAAATTAAAACCACAATGAGATATCATCTCATACTTGTTTGTATTTGTTTGGATGGCTATTATAGAAAAGACAAGAAATAAGCATTTGGTAAGGGTATAAAGGGAACCCTTGTATACTGTTGGTGGGAATGTAAATTGGTAGAGACATTATGGAAAATAGTATGGATGTTCCTCAAAGAACTAAAAAATAAAACTACCATATAATCCAGCAATTCCATCTCTGAGTATATATCTAAACGAAATAAAATCATTATCTTGAAGAGCTGTGTGCACTGTCATAGTCACTGAAGCATTATTTACATAGCCAAGACATGGAAACAACCCAAGCATCCATCAATGAATGAATGAAGAAAGAAAATGTTATATATATATATTTTGGATTATTAGTCAGTCATAAAAGAGAAGGATGTTCTGCCATTGGCAGTATCATGGTGAACGTGGAGGACATTATGCTAAGTGAAATAAGCCAGAGAGAAAGAAATACAACCATGATCTCACGTATATGTGGAATCTAAAAGTCAAATCACTGAATCCGAGAGTAGAGTGATGGTTGGCACCATTGTTGGGGTGGGAGTGGTGGAGGAAATGGGAAATGTTGGTCAGAGTACAAAATTTCAGTTATAAGATGATAAGCCCTGGAAATCAAATGTACAGCATTGTGACTATTCTCAATAATAATGTATTGTATACTTAAATTCTGCTAAGACAGTAGACCTTAAATGTTGTCACCACACACAAAAAATAGCAACCTTGTTAGGTGATGGATATGTTAATTAACCTGATTGTAATAATGTATATTAAGTCATCACGTTTTATACCTTAAATATATAATTTCTATTTGTCAATTATACTTAAAAAAACAACAAAAAAAAAACAGGGGGAAAAAAGAGGTTTTTATAATGTATGGCAAACTTTCCACTGACCTTGATCCTGGGTCTTGGAAAGCTGGACCTCTAACTTCCTGATTAAAAATCTTTCATGGCCCCAAACCACCATAAATAACATTGAAAGGCAAATTAAAAACTGGAGAAAGGTTTTGTCATCAAATATGCAATGTGCTCATACACATGATCAATAACAAAACCTGAGCTATCTACCTAAGAGAAAAGTGAGTAATGTCTGTGAGAAAGCAAGTCATCAAAAAGAAAGATAAATGGCTGGTAACCCACATGAAAATATGCTTAACTTTACTAGTAAACAAAGAAATGTAAATTTAACAATCCCATTGTTTTTACTTGTACAATACTGACAAATATTTACCAGATGTGCTTATATTTTCCCACAAGAACAGATAAGATAATATGTACAGATAGTCACTGCATCTTTGTTTGTATTGAAGAAAAACAGTGATCAACCTAAATGTCTATCAAATGGATCAATTTAACATTTTACATGTATTGTGAGATAAATACTGGCTGATTAAAAAACAGATTTATATGTTTTGACATGGAAATTTGGCCAAAACACACACACACACACACACACACACACACACACACACACACACACACAAGTAAAACACATACACACAAACAACCAGTTATTATGTTAGGAATAAGGACCACAATTTAGAGCAATGTCAATTATAAACCAGCCTGCCAAAAGACTTAAACCAAACCCTGACAAGAACCACAGGGAGACAGTTTAAGGATTGTATACTTTGAGGTTTTCCCAGATCTCCCCTAACAAATTGTCAAATCATGCCCATATAAGTTTAAGATGACTGGTTACTGACTGACCTCACTACACAAAAAACCCACAAAAATATTCTTCAGAGAACAATAGAATCCAGAATCACTATAATGTACCAACTATAATGTCTAGCATACAATAAGAATTATTAGAAAAATGTGGCCCATAATCAAGGGGAAAAATGTAGTCAGTAGAAACCAATCTAGAAAAGGCCCATAGCTGTTGGAATTAGCAAAGACTTTAAAGTAGCTGTTATAAATATATTTAAATAACTTAAAAACATGGTTTAATGAATAAACTTCAGAGTATCTCAACAGAGAAGTGGAAATTATTAAAAAGAAACAAATGGAAATTCTACACCTTAAAAATACAGTAATAAATAAAAATTCATTCGATGGGCTTAATAGCATATTGGAGAAGGCAGAAGAATTAGCTAGTAAATCTTAAGACAGATCAACAGAAGCAATGAAACATCAATGAGAGCAAAATAACTTCATATACAACAAAGACACTGGTGTAAAAGAATCAAAGCATATGAAAGCAGTTAGTAATGATCTAATCAAATTCCAGAGTTGAAATAATACTATTGCATTTGATACATTATTTATTGCCTCAAAGGCTCTATTTACTAAAGGATATCAACAATCTCTCAGTTTTCCAAGTGTTTGAATCTACATTCATTTTCTATCTAGGGATTAACACAGAGACTGTGTTAAATTAAACTTCTACTTCTTTGCTGGAAAATAAATCATAATAAATTTTGCTATCTAGTCACTGAATTTGATATTATAATCATATCCCTTTTCAAAGAGACTCAGAATTAATTACAGGGCATTAAACTACATTCTTAGTAAAAGCAATGTCACACCAAAGGGTACTTACAAACACAGCTTTCATCTGGTCTTCACAAAAATCTTTAAAATTACATAGTCCCAAGAGTAAACTACTTTTATACAAAGTCTGAACGTATGGTATACATAATTCAGACATAATTCAGACCTATTCAAATTTAAGTGAATAAGCTTTTTCCTGTAAAAAGCTCTCCTGTAAAAAGTAAAATGCAAGTTCTGAGTGAAAGGAAATTATGTATTATGATTTTAATTTTTCATATACTAATTGAATGAAAAAAGGGACATATTTTAAGTAGCTTCCAAGAATGCCACAGAGTTAACTATGCCTCGATAAAGCTTAACAAAAGAAACAAAATAAAAAAGAATGCTGTAGCCCTGGACGGTTAGAGTGTCGGCCTGCAGATCAAAGAGTTGTGGGTTCAATGCCAGTCAAGGGCACGTACCTTGGTTATAGTTCAGTCCTGGTCCCGGTCGGGGTCATGCAGAAGGCAACCAATCGATGTGTCTCTCTCACATCAATGTTTCTTTCTCTCTCTCTTCCTCCCTCCCTCCCTCCGTTCCTCCCACTCTATCTGAGGTAAATGGAAAAATATCCTCGGGTGAGGATTAAAAAAAAAAAAGAATGCTGCAAAAACATTAAAAGTATAACATTTAAAGTAGAAAAGTTGATATAATGGGAAGAAATTTTTGGTAGCTCAAAGAAACAATTCAGTTCAATATTTACAGTTTTTGGCCGTGTGCAAGGCATCTATGAAAGGCACTAGAAATACAAAGATAAATTTAAAATATTTTCTGCCTCCTAAGAGTTTACAAAGATCACCCCCCAAAAATATATGAGTATAAATGGCCACCAAGTAAATATAAGTGTTAAAACATTAACTTTGATTACAGTATATAGAAGTAAGAAGAGTTGAGGAATGAAGACACACTACAAATTTGGTGCAAGAGTGATGAGGGCCTTACCTGGAAAGGCAAAAGGACTGGAAAAGAAGCCCAGTTTGTAACACATTGTGGAGCTACAGAACTTAAGTGACAAAGTAGATATGGGGCTGATTAAAGGGGGAAAAGTAAAAAAGGACTCCCAAGTTTCCAACCACTGAGAGAAGCAACCCGGTAACTCACCCAGAAAAGAGAAGTTTAAGGAAAAAGATAATTTGGATTAATCCATGTTAAAGGAATAATTTATAAACCAATAACAGAAATCGACAATGAGTTAGCTAAACAGAAAGTCAAAATTAGAAAGGTCGGGAACCAAAGAGCTTATTAATAATGAATGATAATGAGATCTATTGAGCTCCTATAATGTTTCATGCACAGTGCAGTGCTTACTACATATTATTTCATTAAATCCTCACAACAATCTTAAGAGGTAGATATTACTACCCCATTTTACAGATTAGAAAAATAAGGTTTAAAAGATTAAGCAGCATGTTGAAGGTTACTCAGCCTGTAAGGGCGTAGAGCTGGGATTTTAATCTTGGCGTCTATCTCCAGAGCTTGTTCTCCTAAGAGGGAAAACTACAGAGTCAAGACACTATATTGATTCTTTGAGTGATCTTAGGTAAGTCAGTTCTGTTATGGCTTTCTTTTCATATTTAAAAATGGGATGAGTAAGAAAATCTAATTAAAATAATTCTTAAATTCAATGACAACAATTTATTCACCTATAACAAACTGTTAGTATGTAAACTCACAGAAACTGACTACAATTCCTAGCTACCAGTTAATCCTGTGAGAAACAGTAGAAATTGTTCCATTTATTTAGTTAGCTTTTAAACATCTCCTATGTAGTATTCCTGGACAAGTATATCAAATAGTATATTTTTTGTAGTACAAGCCTAATTAAAGCTGTGAGTTATTTTGTTGGAAAAAATTTTGAACTTTGAAGATAAAATAACAACTTATTGTTTCAAGAATTTGTAGGACTACTCAAGAAATAGTCTTTAATAGTCTATAATACTATTAACCTTATGCTTTAGGAGAAAGAAGAGTACATGTCTGATAAGTAGCTTTCAAATTGGTAGGGAAGAAATTTTATTTTATACCCTCTCACAAGAACCTGTCATATTTCTAAATTAAAACTTTTCTAGCCCAGCCGGTATGGCTCACTGGTTGAGCATCGACCCATGCACCAAGAGGTCGCCGGTTCGATTCCCCATCAGAGCACATGCCCGGGTTGTGGGCCCAATCCCCAGTGTGGGGCACGCAGGAGGTGGCCAATTGATGTTCTCTCTCATCAATGTTTCTATCACTCTCTAAAATCAATAAAGAAAAAATATTTTTAAGAAAATTTTTCTAAATTAAAACTTTATAACTAGAATATAAAGAAAATTAACTTCCTTTTAAAAATTCTATCCAACTGGGAAAAATATACATTTCCTACCTATCTCTCAAAATGTAACTAAGTAGTTTATTTGTATTCTTTAATAGTATCCACATTCCCCCTAATCTGGCATTTATCCACTGTCAGATATAATAGTTTAAGGATTTTGAAAATGTCCTACACCATGTTCAGACAAATACTTTATAATGATCACTCTGTCTAGGACAACAGTTGCTCTAGGAAGTATTAGTTATAAATGAAATAGAGATAATGTAGCAGCTATTAAATTAAATAAATAAAATTATATTATCTTTCCCTTGGTTTTTTATTTTTCATTAAAATGAATTAACTTATGTATGAACACATCATTTCAATTTCTTGCAAATTTTCAAATACTCTTTACAATCCAAATGGCTTTCAAAAGACTGCCAATATTTTACCTAGAGAAATTAATTTAGGTGAGAAGAAAATAAACTTTTGAAAGTAAAAATATGTAAAGGTTAACTTCAATTTTTTTTTTATTATTTAAGAAACAGATTTTTTAAAATTAATTTTAAAAATTATCACTGGGGGAATACATTTAATCAAGGAAAGCAAAACTAAGAGTTTGGAAAAGCAGGAAGCCACTAACCTCTTTTTAATGACACCAGAATCTATTTCATTGTATACTTAGAAGGCCCGAAAATCAATGCCCAATTTAAAATGACATAAAGCCTATGTGAAAAAAGCTAGTTTTTCCTGCCAGCAAATAGCCTAAATGTTAAGTAAACCAAAGGCTGGAAGGGATTAGTTGAAATGTCAAAAGACAACCTTTTACTTTTACCTGCTCATCCTTATAAACTCATTCTCATCCCTCAGGCATGCTTTCCAAACAAATAGTTTCAATGTGCAGCAGCAAAAGGCCCGTGGCAAGCTCTGCCATCTTGTAACTGTCAAAGAGATTAGACTTTGATCTATTTGGGAGGTCATGTCCACATTCACATTAGCTATTCAGTCTAACAATATTATACCTGTTGACCAATGCTTCTTTAATGCCTAATGAGACAGACTTTTTAAATTATGGAAGTTAACTGGGAATGTTTTTTTCTAAGTTTTGACAGAAAGTAAACACCATAAACTGAACTCAAGTGTGGTTTGGAAAAATGATCTTTTAGACTAGTTGATATTACTTTTCAAATACATTTTACAAGGCTTCCCCAAAATAGAAAGTTATATTTAATTGTACTCTCTGAAAGGAATTTAAACCAGTTGGTGCCCACCCATCCCCAATAAATTAGTGTATGTGTAATTCTGGAGGAGTGTGTGAACAGCAGAGAGACAGCAAATTATTTTATCAGAAGTTGCAAACAGAAGGCCCAAAGTTTGTTTCATAAGACCCTTACTGTAGCTTAAAATAATCTGAACTATTTGCCAACCCTCAACTGGCTCTCCCATTTAAATAATCTGTTTAACTTCTGTAATGGCTTCAGTTTTCAACCTATTGGTTCAGATGTTGCATTAATTCATAAAACATTTTTTTATAACTAGAGTTCAAAGTTCATACAAAATGAAAAACACCCATAATTTAGACAACTGAAAATATTTCTGCATCAAAAGCTAAACTGATATAAGTAGAGATAAGATCCTGAATGGCAAAGATAGATAATCAAGACTTAAGTGGTACTTAGAGAACTATGTAAAAATGTCCATATAGCATCCAGGCAGAAGTTATATGGCTTTGAATTCTCATTATAATATACTTGAGATAAAAAAAATATGTTCCTGAAGTCTTCCAATGACTCAGTTTTGCTGCAGACAGTATAAGTACTGATAGTAGCAGTAGATATCAAATAACTAAAAAGATTATCCTGTATATGTTAACAAGAAATTTAAGTCACAATTTTGAACATTAAATTATTTTTTCAACTTAGTCAAAACTGACAGTGTTGGTCTTAAATAGTTCTGTTCAAGGGTAGCCTTTTATAAATTTTATAAGTAGCTTCTGAAGAAATAAATAGTGTAATAAACATGAACTAGAACTATAAATGCATCTCTTAATTTTACTACTGCCTCATATCCCAATTCATATAAATATGCATTATTATTTCAGTAATAAATGCCTCCCTAAAAGCAATCAATATAGGCAGAATACATAGTTTTTTCTTGTATGTAAGCTTTACCACAAAAGTTTAAGCCTCAAAAATAAGACTAAGAACAAATAATCAGCTAAACTTAGTAATTAAAAATATTAAGAAAACTTTGCCTCAGAAAAATAAACACATTTGTCTAGCAAACACTCAAGAAGAATAGTTTTATCTTCAGCCAAGATACAGGACCTAAAACATAAACATTTATAGCAAGCCAAATCTGGAAGACAGAGACTGTGCATTAGAGGCATTTGCTGCTCCATATCCTCACAGTGTAAACACTTTTATCAGGGTATCACAATATAAATTCCAATGGTGAGAGTTCTAAACTCAGCATAAGATCTTGTATGTGAAATAATTTAGCTAGATAAAAGGAATATAGCTGGTTTTATTTCATCTGGCACATTTTCAAGATTTCTGCAACACCAAGTTAACCAAATATAGTATATATATTTTTTTTAAATGGGGAAAAGTGGGTTTCTGCCAAGAGTTAAGAAGCCAGGCTTCCTTTTAGATTTGAAACACACACACACACACACACACACACACACACACACACACAATGGTTTTCAGTTTTTATGTACTTTCCTTGTTACGTTAGGAATTGACCACAGTAATCTACCAAGAAATAAGCATCAAGATATAGTAACAGACATAGTAATAGTAATATAACTTAGCTCACATATGCTTTAAGGCTGCTTTGGATAAGATACTTTTTGCAGAGAAATCTGTATTAAACTTTGTGTCATAAATTGTCAGTGTTGAAAAAATAGCCTAAAATTTTCAAATACAAGAAAAAGAACAAAGGATATTTATTCCTCTTCAATAGGCATCTCTCGTTCTCAATATACAGGGTGAGGCAAAAGTAGATTTACAGTTGTGAGTATGCAAAACACAGTTAATAGAGCTGTTGCAATAATCATAATCTGCATGTCTTTTTCCATACAAACAACTGTAAACCATTTGTGCCAATGTAGGCCCATCTAGCCAATGTTGGCAATCTACTTTAGGCTGTTCACCTCAAATTAGGGTTTTAATACTTGGATCAACTCTCTCTGAAGGTGCTTAACCTACACTACTAAATATATAGATACATTATTTTAGGTGACATAAAATAAGTTTCTTCAGCTTATGTAGTGGCTCCTTTTACATCAAATATCAACACTGGCAGGACACATAAACAACAGGGTTCGGTTTTGAAACATACCTTTTTCTAAATGACTTCTGCAACTGATTTTAATTTTTCTGAGAAATTGTAACATTAGCACTCTTTATTATCCTCCATAATATTTTTTTTATCACTTTGCAATCTATGAGCTGTATCTGAAACAGAACTATATAAAATATGTTGGTGGTGTAATCTACAGAATGAGTACAGGATTGATCCTCTATTAGTCTAAATATTATTTCATTCATATATCTTGTCATCTACAGCTTCCTCTGTTAAAGTCATGAGACTTTGAAATATTATCTTACATAACAAAGTAATGTGAGGCTATAAATGGAAACCTAGGCTCTTAAAGGAATGAACCAATATGAAGAGGCTTTGTTAAGAGGAATGATTAGTGACAGAGACCTGTACCTACTCCTTTATAACTCGAGGATGGCAAGATCTTCATGGAAGAAGCTTGTGGATGCTAGAAGATACAATACTAAGTACTGTGGCCTTGAGGGGGTTGTACACAAGTTTGGAGGCAATGGCAGACACAGAAAGTAGAAGACAATCCCAGTGAGAAAGCTCAGACTCAGATTTAGATGATTAAATACTGTGACATTTAAAAACAAACATGAGCCCTGGCCTGTTTGGCTCAGCGGTTAGAGCGTCGGCCCACGGACCAGAGGACCTGGGTTCAGTTCCCACTAAGGGCACGTACCTCGGTTGAGGTTTGTCCTTGGCCTCAGTTGGCGTCGTGTGGGTAGCAACCACTCGATATGTCTCTCTCACATTGATGTTTCTCTCCCTCTTCCTTCCTCTCTCTCTAAAATCAATAATGGAAAAAAAAATTAAAAACGAAACAAAAAACAAACATGAGCAAGAGAGTGTACAAGTAGGAAAAAAAAAAAAAGATTACATGAGTTCTTGAAAATATACTTAAAACTTTAAAACTCCATTTATCACCCTGGCCGGTTTGGCTCAGCAGTTAGAGCGTCGGCCCGCGGTCCAGAGAGACCTGGGTTCAGTTCCCGCTAAGGGCACTTACCTCTGTTGCAGTTTGTCCTCGGCCCCGATTGGGGTCATGAGGGTGGCAACCACTCAGTGTGTCTCTCTCACATCGATGTTTCTCTGTCTTTCTCTTCCTCCCTCTCTCCCTCTCGCTCTCTCTGAAGATCAATGCAAAAATGTCCTCAGGTGAGGATTTAAAAAAAAACAAAAACAAAAACTCCATTTATCACCTCCACAGCCCTACAGATGAATTATGATACTTTGCCATCTAGATTTTTATTAATACATTCAAACACAGTTATGTTTGATTTTTTTTTTTTTTTAAGTATTACGTTCTAACTTAATAATATTACTGTTAGGAATGTTTGATTCAGAGCTTCTCAAATGTGAATGTGGAAATCCAGAACACAGGATCATAATACTTTAAAATACTTTATCTTAGGAAGTAATGAAGAATTCTGGTTTCAGGAAGGCAAAAAAAGACATTTCTTCTTTCCTTGCCTCTTAAAAACTAACCCAAAATTAAAAGACAAATAAGAAAGCAAAATACAGATTCCATCTTCAATTAAACTAAGAGACATCTGTAACCTCAAACCCCAGTATTATGAACATAAAAAGCAGATGGACAAATGGTACATGACAAAGCAGAGGTGAAAGTTCAAACTGAAGTACCCACAGAGATATTGAGGGGAAATAAAGCCTGTTAGGCCAGCGGGAGTCCAGAAAGATTCAGGAAATAGATGCATAGGGAAACAGTTGGAGGCTGTGTACTACAAAGATGAAACAGTAAACAAGGGACAGGAGAAAAATCTGAGCTCTAAGAAACTGGAGATCTAACACAGAAGAAAGGCAAATCAAAATCCTAGGATGAGCCCTGGCCGGTGTGGCTCCGGGGTTAGAGCGTCAGCCCTTGGACCAATGAGTCTCGGGTTCGATTCTGGTCAAGGGCATGTACCTTAGTTGCGGTTCATCCCCGGCCCTGGTAGGGGTTGTGCAGGAGGCAGCCAGTCGATGTGTCTCTCCCACATCGATGTTTTTCTCTCTCTCCCGCACCTCCCCCCCAACTTTATCTGAAGATAAATGGAAAAATATCCTCGGGTGAGGATAAAAAAAAAATCCTAGAATGACAGCAAAGGGAAATCTCAGGATGTTGGCAGTTAAGTGGGCTTGAAGAAGAATTTACTTAGTCTTGGTTGAAGCAGGAGATCAGGAGGCTCCAGAAGGGATGCCTTCAGGAAGAAAAAGAAAAAAAAAAACAAAAAACTGACATTGTCTGGCAGGTCTGATAGGAAAATTATATTGAGAGGCACTGAACAGATTTATTAAAGGGTGATAGATTATTTATTTAAAGATTTTTCAAAAAGAAAAAAAGGGAGAAGGGTATTATTAATGCCAAGAAAAATTAAACAGTTCAAGAAAAGAAGGAAATCATTTGACTACAGTGAACAATATTTTCAGTAATGATAATGTATATTGGTTATTAATTTTAAAACTATTGATATAATTATATGGGAAGATAAAAGAAGAGAAAGGTAAAGTAAGCTAAATTCTTATTTCATATAGGAAGTAAATAGCTAATGTCTAAAATTGATTAAATAAAGATAAAATATGGAGGTAAAAATACCAGATAAAATAGCTAAAAGAAGTAAAAGTCACTGCCTCTCAGAAGCAGGAGCTGAGTAGGGTAGAAGCCAAAGACTGTTACTCTAAGATGCCATCTACTGTATTTAGTATAAATTAGGCTCTTAGTAAAAGCTTTATTGGACTTTTTTCAACTTGATAAAAAATAATTTAAAAATAAAAGCAGATTATTTATCTTAATTCATGACATACACTTGTATATATTACTATAAAGCAATGGCATTCAACTAAAAGATTGGCAAGGCCATGTCTAGAGATATTTTCGTTGTCACAACTGGTGGGGGAAGACAGGTTTGCTACTGGCATTGAAACATCTTACAATACACAGGACATCACTCACAACAAATAATTATCCTGCCTAAAATGTCATTACTGCCAAGCTTGAAAACCCCTGCTTACAAAGTAATTTTAAGCAACCAATCTGGAAATTTTGATGTGATAGAAAATTAAGCTGTGTAGCTTATTATATTCCTTGGCACAATGGGGCTATTTGGGTCACAGTTAGAAAGCATAAACTGAACTTATTCCCAAGGTATCAAACCTTAATCTTCATGAAAAACAAGAAAGACATGTTATAAACACCAAACAGTGATGTTCTAGTATAGCTTATGTTATCTGAGACCTTAACATTTCATAGTTGGAAAAAAAATCAAATGACACACTCACTTGAAGTCCATCTGCATATCTGTACCCTGTAGGCTTTAAGGGGATCTAAGTAAACAAATTAAAATCCACTGCAACCAAAATTCTACTCTGGAAAAAATATTCAAGTTATTGTCAGAGAAGTTAAAAATTCAATCCATTGCTTCCCTTGAATTAATGTTGCTGACTATGCTCTGGGCCAGCGGAAGTAGTTAAGTGTCAATCAACCTTACAATCCCCTGGCTGATAATTTCACTTTTAAAGCCTTCCACCTATTATGAAAGCAAAAGTGTAATACAAGCAAGGTCAACAAAGTTCTTGTTCTCTCCAAGAAACAAGACGAACACAAGAAAAAAGCTGCAGAATTTTTCAAAAACAAAAGTTTTTGTTGGTTTTATTAATTATCTACAGGTTTAACGTGCAGTTCTATTTATACATGGCTTTTTTCCTAAGGAAATACAATGACATGAGTGTTAAGAGACAAAGAAAATGGCTATCAACAAAATTTTTAAAATTTTGTAATTTAAAAAAATTTTTATTTTCCAATTACAGTTTACATTCAATACTATTTTGTATTAGTTTCAGGTGTACAGCATAGAGGTTAGTTAGAAAATCATACCCTTTACAAAGTGATCCCCCAATATCTCAAGGACCCACCTGGCACCATCCATAGCTATGACAATATTATTGACTATATTTCCATGAGGTACTTTACAAAACCATGACTATTTTGTAACTACCAATTTGTACTTCTTAATCCCTTCACCTCTTTCCCCAGCCCCTCAAACTCCCTCCCTTCTGGCAACCATCAGTCTGTTCTCTGTATCTATAAGTCTGTTTCTGTTTTTTGTTGTTGTTGTTATTGTTGTTGTTCATTTACTTTGTTCTTTAGATTCCACATATAAGTTAAAACATATGGTATTTGTCTAAAGTTTTGTGATTTTAAGTGTTTCCTCCCCGATTCCAAAACATTCCCTTAAAATACATGGGGAAAAAAGTTTTTGTTTTTTTATTTAAAAATTAAAAATACCTCAACAATTCATCCATTGTGTTTTTATGTTTGTTTTTCAGGAGGGATGGGAACAAAGAATTTGGTTATTCTCATTTTTCACTGTCCAAGGAAAATTACAAATTATCAACCTAGATTGCATACTCAGATTTAAACTAGATTTTAATTTTCGAATTTCAAAATATACTAAGAACTCGCTTTAATAATACTTTTGGCCAAACTATCTTAAAAAAAAAAAAAGCTGGGGAGAGAGAGTCTTCTGAGAAGGAAAAAAAAGTTTAAGTAATTGAAGATACATACACTCACTCTAGACTTTCAGAGGTGACAAGTTTTTCTTCCATATCTGTGATTTGGTCTAAGTGTTTCCAACAATTTCAACAGCAAGCTGCTAGACTCCTAAATGTTTACGGCCCTTTAAGTTTATATACACAGCCATTTGTTTCCCCTGGGTAATCACATGTTATTATTCAGGCTAGGTCCAGGTGGGTTTCTGTGTCAGATGCTACACTATAACAAGGACTCCACTACACTCTAACCTCAGGCTCTATTGCTGGATTGTTTGCCATAACTTATGATACAGTCTCAAATCCTTAAAATGGCACAAGGACCCCAAGTGATTTGACTCAATACCTCTCAGCCTCTATTCACATGCCATTCTCTCTAAACTCACTCTCTACCTCAGCCTCTCTCAATTCCTGGAAACTGCTATCTTAGCACGTGCCATTCTCTCTGCTGAGAATACTCTGATCCATCTTTTTGTACCCACATAACTCCTAGCCTTCTTTCCTCAGGAAGTCTTTCTCTACCTTCCAAAGCTAGGTCAGGATCCTGTTATAATTTCAAAGTTCCTGTGACTTTTTCTTACAGCTTTCATCACAACTGTAAGTAATTGTTTCTTCATTATTTTAATATTAATATTCTTCATTAGACTGTAAGCTCCATGAGACAAGGGGCTATAATCTGTGTAGTGTTATCACTGTGCCACCAGAGTCTATTAAGCTATTGGTACGCTTGCCAGATATTCAAGAAATAGTTGTTTCATTATTCTGAAAAGTCATAATAATCTGAATAGTCTTGTAATGTGGCCTTTGATGAGGCCACTCCACTTTATCAAATGTTTGTATGTTTGAATCTCAGTGTAGACAAGATTCATATCTCATCTCTCTGGCTCCTTCATCCATTTTAGGCAAATTAGTCAAAGTAAATAGATACTTGGATGTAAAGGGAAAGGTGTTGCTCAACCTCACTCTCTCTAAACAACTGAACATCCAGATCTTATCCCATCAAAACCTCCTGTTACATGTTTGAGTCCTTTACTAAATTACAGAAATCACTAGTACTGAGATAGCTTCCTATTCATGTTTGCTCCTACTGTATTTAGTATGAATTAGGCACTTAATACAAGTTTGTTAAATGAATAAATAAACAAATGCTAAAACACTCAAAATCATTAACACAATTATGAAAGTTGTTCAAAAGAAATACATGAATTTACTCAAAATTATTAAGAAAAAATTAGTTATTGAAATCAAGTTTGTTTTGATATACTACAGCCCCTTGCATTCCTGCCTTCATTCACCTACTTATGAATATCTACACTGCTTTCAAAGCAACAAGAGAAATGAAGAAACAACATCATTCTCCTTAAAATGAAATGTCGTATTTAAGAATTCTAATACTGCCATTATCTAATAATATTTTGACACTGGAAAGCACTGGTTTAATGTGCACTCTATTTTATTAATGCTGTTAACCTTTGGGGCAAGCAAAGGATAACAGCCTTTTTCATGAGGTTTATTAAAATCCTAGAATTCATGGAAGCTTATAAATGTATGTGTTTGTTATAAAGTCAATAACTAATTTAACAAAACTAAAATAGATGCTTATAGTTTTCAATCATTAATGTAATTTTTCAAAATTGATTGAAATAATATCCTCAAATAGTTCAGTACCTTCAAAGCTAAGTTTCCTAATCAAAAAAATAATTCATAATGGTATTATATGCCAAAACTAAGATAACTAATCACATCACTATCTAAATTATAGTTTCTAAATGAAATTCTTTTGGTAATTCAAAATACTATATATATTACTAAAGAAAAATAATATACAAACATAAAATTAATTTATCTTAATAAATTATTTTACTCATTGTAAGAGCAGTTCTGATATTGAATATTACCATCAAATTTTAGTAAACTAACTATAAAAATCTAACATACCACTTGAACATTTTTAAAATATAAAAATATTTAGATTCATGCCGTGGTTTTATATATTTTTCCTCATAGGAGTAAAGGCACAATACCTATGAGGGGAGAATATTTTTATGTGTGTACTCCTAAACTAAACTATGCTAAGGAATACAAATAAAATACAATTTTAAAAGTCTAAGTATTATACTTTATAATGCCTCAGAAATTATGACCATGCCACCAATTTGAGATGTTGAAGGCTTTTATAGTTTTTAGATCATATTAATTGTCAAAGGATTTGCTTTAGATATCCATTAAAAGGGCAGCCTTGTTAAAATGTGACTTAACTGTATTAAAAGAAAACAACTTTTCTTTTAGTTATACTTTTCCACCAACATCTGATCATGTAAAAGCCTTGGTTCACTCTTCTGCCCCTCAAATACTTTGGTTTAGAGCACAGAAAGTTTTCTTTTTAACTATTACACGATTAAGTGTGTCCTTATAGAATGACCAGAAGCATCTGGAAAAGGTGGAAGTGAAAAAAATCCTCACTGGGAAAGTTAGTTTAATGCTTGCCCTTCAGAGTGGCCCATTATCAACATTTCATAGTGGGTTTCTTTATTTTCAGGTCCCTGAGGTATGTGCAATAAATTATGACTTAAACTAAACAAGTCACACTTGGCTCCAAAATGAAATTTTCCTACCTCTACTTTCTAGTCCCCAAGGTGGGAAGAGGAAATCCTGGTCACAGCCAAAGAAGTCATATTTTTGGCTCTAACACACATTTTCCTGCTTCTCTAAAAGCCAAACTCTGCAACTGAGACTACAAAAGTCTTAAAGTTAGTATTTCAAACTGCATTTTAATTTTTACTTCCATAATCTGTGCCTCAAATTTAAGAAAAAAATTTAATATCATAAAATTAATGTCATTGCCTTCTTTTCCCCCACTCAAATGACTTTTCTAACTCAGACACCAATCTTAACCTTTTAAAATAATAATTCAGTGCTGGCTTCGGCAGCACATATACTAAAATTGGAACAATACAGAGAAGATTGGCATGGCCCCTGCACAAGGATGACACGTAAAATAAGAATTCAAATGAAACAATAGAGAAAATAATGCAGAAATAGATTGTTTCATTTCTATAAGATAGGATATTTAAGGTTTACATTTATAAATATTTCTACTTATTCTTGCATGATAGACTGAACATTAATGTCAAAGAAAACAATGAAGTCCTAATTTGTGGTCCAGTAATTTGAAGAACTATGTTAGTTTTGGAAAAGCCATTTATGGAAATCATTTAGTTCATCATCTCATTTTACACAAGACAAGAATATGGCAGATAAACCCTAAGGTGACTCCCAGAGGGTTGTGTCTTGTATAATACTCTCACCCTGAGCAAGAGTAGAACCTGTGACTTGCTTCTAGCCAACAGAATATGGCAAGGGTGATGGATAGTCACTCCCTTAGTTAGGTTGTATTATAAGGCAAAGGTACAGGGAAGTTACTCTTATGACTCCATTTTAGTAGACTACAGCTAGAGAATATCTTGTTGACCTTGAAGAAATAACCTGCCATGTTGTGAGAGGGTCTATGAAAAGGCCCTATGGCAAGTAACTCTGAGTAGCCTCTAGAAGAATAGATGACTTGGGGTGGTGAACACACAATACAATATACAGATGACACAGTATAGTACTGTACACTTAAAACCTATATAATTTAATTAACCAATGTCACCCCAATAAATTCAATAAAAATTTTAAAAATAAACAAATTTGCCTTGGCTTGTTTGGCCCAGCAGTTAGAATGTCAGCCTACAGAGGAAGGATGGTGGGTTCCCAGTCAAGGGCACGTACCTGGGTTGCAGGTTCAATCCCCCATCCCAGTTGGGGTCATGTGGGAGGCAACCAATCGATGTTTCTCTCTCTCTCTCTCTATCTCCCTCCCTCCTTTCCACTCTATCTAAAAAAAAAAAAAAAAAATCAAAGGAAAAATATCCTCAGGTGAGGATTAACCAAAAAAAATTGTTTTAAAAGAATTAAAAATTAAATATATAAATTTTCCCTGGCCAGCACGGCTCAGTTGGTTGGGTGTCATCCCAAGCACTGAAAGGTTGCTGGTTTGATACCTAATCAGGGCACATGACAGGACTGTGGGCTGGATCCCTGGTAGGGGGTGTGCAGGAGGCAGCCAATCGATATTTCACTCTCATATTGATGTTTCCCTCTCTTTCCCTTCCTCTCTTTCTAAAACTCAATAAAACCTTTAAAAAAATAAATAGCCCTGGCCGGTTTGGCTCAACAGTTAGAGTGTCGGCTCGTGGACCAATGAGTGGCGGGTTCAATTCTGGTCAAGGGCACATACCTCGGTTGCAGTTCGTTCCAGCCCTGGTTCGGGCCCTGTGGGAGGCAGCCAATCAATGTGTCCCTCTCACATCGATGTTTCTCCCCTACCCCTGCACCCCACTCTATCTGAAGATAAATGGAAAAATATCCTCGGGTGAGGATAAAATAAATACATACATACATACATTTAAGAGCTAAGACTATATGAAACTCTTTGAGGAAAGCATTGGGGGCAAATCTACATAACCTTGGGTTTGGCAATGGTTTTCTAAATATGACACCAAAAACACAAACAACAAAAAACAGATAAAGTGAACTTTAAAATTTCAGACTTCTGTATGTCTTTTATATCCCATAGTAGTGTACAAATAATCATTTTTAATAACTTGTTTGGTGCCCTGGCTGGTTTGGCTCAGCGGTTAGAGCGTCGGCCTGCGGTCCAGAGAGACCCGGGTTCGGTTCCCGCTAAGGGCATGTACCTCGGTTGCAGTTTGTCCCTGGCCCTGGTTGGTCGTGCGGGTGGCAGCCACTTGATGTGTCCCTTTCACGTCGATGTTTCTCTCTCTCTCTCTTCCTCTCTCTCCCTCCCACTATATCTGAACAAAAAAAAAAAAAAAAAAAAAAACTTGTTTGGTCATTTATGAATTTTAAGAAACCATCCATAATAATGTTCTGGTTTATTTCAGATATCAATATTTCAGATATTCGGGTATTGACTGCTATATTCTGGTAATTTCCAGATGATAATAGACCTTCTTAATTAGAAAATTTGCATACCTACATGGTTAAAGTTTATAAACATCAGTCTTTTGGATTGATGCCTTACAAAGATACTTTAGTTATGAAAAAAATGCCAGGATTCCTTTTTGAAGTCTTAATTCTAAATCCTTTGCCATGTGTGGTGGAGAATTACCACCACCCTTCTTCCCCCTATGCTCCTGACTTTGGGCTTGGGCATACGACATGCTATGGACAAAAGGTTAGTAAATATGGAAGTGCTCATACAATCAATCTGCCCTCTTGTACCTCTGCCATTACAATGATAACATGTTTGGCTAGTGTGTTGGTCCATGAAGGATGACGTGCCCATGTAGAGCAGATCTTACCCAGTTGAGCCCAACCTACAATGGTCAAACCATAGCTGAGTGACTGAGCCCAATTGAAATTAGTGAGCTTCCCAGCACGCCCAGCCTAGATCATCTATTGCCCAGACACCCCCACCCCCATAGAAGTGTGTCCCAGAATAAATGAGTGTTGTTTTAAGTCACTGAGTTTTAGAATAGTTTGTTACACAAGAAGAACTGATCTAGATGTATGACAAAAAGAAAAATATTTCCCTTACATCTGGTATTGCCAGTAAAGAATTTCCCTCTTTATCTGTCTTGGGCTATTCCTGGATCTATCCAATTTGACCCTTTCAGGAAACACTAGGGATACTAGGCAAACTAGGTAAACTCCTTTGGAATACTCCCCTTCCCGACCCAGACCGCACTGAATCTTCTGTTATTCTCCTATTCTATACAACTAGAGCCACTGGGATTCAGTTAAGTAGACTACAAAGTAGGATCATTACTGAGGAATGTCAGAGTAGACCACCGGGTATCTCTCTTTTTGTGTGTGTGTATGACAGACTGAGATGCTACCTGGGAAGAACTTATCGTGAGGAAATAAGGCATTAAAAACCCAAGACTGGTATAATAACAATGCCCAGAATCACAGTTGTTGGGAGTGAAGGTAGAGAAAATAGAAGGTAAAAGTAACTTTTTCTTCACAAGTAACATTTTTTTTAATTTTAAGAATTTTGAAAGAATAACATAATAAACACCTGTATTCTCACCATATTTTCTTGAAGCTTGTTTTTTTACTAAAACAAACAAGCATTATAGAAAAAGCCAAAGTCCCTTCGGTCACAAATGATATTGATCATGTCTTTCTCTTCTTCTCAGACATATCACTATTATGAGTTTGATGTGAATTCTTTCAGGTCTTGTTACTTTGTATTTAGTAGAACAAGTATTAGCCATAAAGTTATTTTCTTTTCCGGCTCTCAAGAACTCATATATAGGACCAAAAAAGAGAGAAGATTCAAGCAAAAATCAGATATCTCTTGAGGACTTCCAGAAATTTTGAGGAGGTCCAGAGGTTAGGGAAGAGTAGGAACTAATCACAGAAATACTGTTTATTACTGTTAATAGTATATTATTCACAGTGTCTAGTAAAATATTAACAATAAAGAAGATAACTGCCTGCAGGAAGAATGCCTGCTTTGGTATGAGACCCTAACAGGTTGTGCTCTGGGAAGAGGGATATAAATTATACTCAATGCAGTCAGCTCAGTGGTCAGAAAACCTCAATTCTTGGTCTCAGAGTGCTAGCACATTCAAATGCCTATAGAAAGTAAACAAAATCCTCCTTGATGGAGGATAACATCATCTTTGGCTTCAAACTACTGCTACAAATAATTTTTCAGATATAACATTTAGCAAACAATCAGTGATAATGACCAGAATAACGGGTTCAGGACTGTCCCTCCCACTGCAAAACTGGACACAACAGATAAAGCAACTGTTTTCAGGGAATAGACACCAGGCAATATATGACTAATGTCAGAAATAAGGGAAATCCATTAGGTGAACTCCATGATTCTCAGCTCTCTTCCTGAGCAAAATTTCCTGACAACAGCACAGACCACTGAATACGGTGGTCCTGCTGAGCTGAGGGGAAGAGATAAGAATTTGTAGTAGCTAAAATTACTGAAATCTACAGGGCAGGGCATGACATTGGAAAGGAAGAAGCTAGAAAAGGGCCCCACAACTATGGGGACCCCTATTAGTCTGTGGCTAACAGCTTCATAGAACACAAACTGCTGGGTACCACCTCCATAGTTTCTGATTCAGTAGGTCTGGATGAAGCCTGAGAATATGTATTTCTATCAAGTTCCTAGGTGATACTGATGTTCCTGACCTGGAACCACACTTTGAAAATCACTCTTATTGAACAAGACAGTGTAAGGTAAAAATAAAATAGGCATGCTCTCCCTCTCTGGAGCACGCCCGCATCTTTCTCTCCTCCGCCCCCCCGCCCACCCCCCAAAACACACACTGGTTACCTTTGCCTTTCTCTCTCCCAAGCTGCAAGGGCCCTTCTTTTACTTCTGTAACTTGGTTCCTGGGCCTACGCAGCCCAGCTGGCTCACTTCTACTACCTCTGTAACTTTCTAAATAAACTTTTTCTTAATATTTGGAAAAATACAGTACAATAAACCAATATCTATCTACTAAACCTTTCTCACTCATTGAGTCACTACAGAATTAAAATAAAAGGTCGGAAGATACAAGAAAAATGTATAATTAACTTTACACAAAATCAACAACTTCTTTGATAAAATTTCTTAGGACTTTAAAGGCCTACCTGAAGATCTTTCACATTTGGAAAAGGAATTCCTATTGTTATGACAGCACGGGCATTATCATCTGAGAAATCCAGACCCTCACTCACTTTACCACGACAAACTGCTACCAGGAGGGCTCCATCTTAAGCAACAGAAAATAAACATTTTTAAAGCATGCTCAAAATCCCCAGAAATTGCCTATTCTTGTCATTTTGAAAAGCTTTGATTAAGTAATCACAGTAGCAAACTTAAAAGAATCAAAATTAAAAACTATTTGAGATAAAGTTTAAAAAGTTCAAGGTTTAAATAAACGAGGAAAACAAAATTACATTTAGGTATAATGTTTTAGCAAACCAATTTACAAACTGTGTATCTCCCAGAAATGTACACAACAAAACCACATCACAGGAGCAATTTGCACATGAATTGAGCAATTGTGAACCAACTGTTTTATCTTTAAAAATTGAAATTGTAGCCCTGGCCAGTTTGGCTCAGCGGTTAGAGCATCGGCCCACTGACCAGAGAGTCCTGGGTTCGGTTCCCACTAAGGGCACGTACCTTGGTTGCAGTTTGTCCCCGGCCCCGGTTGGGGTCGTGTGGGTGGCAGCCACTCGATGTGTCTCTCTCACATCGATGTTTCTCTCTCTCTTTCTCCCTCTCTCCCTCCCGCTCTATCTGAGGATAAATGCAAAAATGTCCTCAGGTGAGGATAAAAAAAAAAAAAAAAAATTGAAATTGTAATCATTACCATTACCACCAGCATATAAAGTTCTCAGAACTATTTAAATAACTCTTAATTTATACAATATACCATAATGAATCAATATTATATGGAAAAGTATGTAAAACACACACAGAACACTCTTATCATACAAGGATATTGACAATTATAGTATTTTTATGACCTTGCATTGCTCATAAATTATTTACGGACATTCTCTAACTTTGATACTGAGTCTTCAGTTACGTTTTGAAAACTCAAGTTTACCTTATGTAATAGAATATAAGCACAAAGTATATTATTTGCATCAAAATGTAGGGCTCATTTGGCTAGTAAGGAAGATATTTATACCTGCGCTACTTGCCTTCTTTGACAACACATTGCAGGTGGTATAGGGCAGACCACGGAATAATAGTTGAATGTTTCCCCAGGTGAAAACATTCACAGGAGAACAACTCCAAATAAAGAATTTCTTTAACTTATTTTCTTTTCACTCAGAAGTATAAAATATAATTCTTCCTTCCTTTATTTATTTATTTATTTTTACAGGAACCAAACCCGGGACTCTCTGGTCCGCAGGCCGACGCTGCAACCGCTGAGCCAAACTGGCCAGGGCTAATTCTTCCTTTAAATGCAATGCATTTAAAAAAAAAAAATAACATAAATAATGGTCTAACAGCACCAACTTCTTACTTTATAGTAAAAAATACTTTTTCATTGATCATCCAATAATTTCCAATTACCTTTCTCTCCTTTGCACTTGATCGCATCATAGTACACCTGTAGCAATTCATCAAAATCATTTTCTCCTCCTTGTGGTTCTACAATGACTGTCTTCACCAACTCCAGATTGTGCCATAAACCAGTGGAAAGCCAACGATCTTTTAACTTTTCTAATAACTAAAAAGGAGGGGGAAAATGAATTTTTTGTGTGTCCAACTGAACTTACCTTGATTTGTTTAAAGCCAATGTGGCTACAACACGACTATGGCAAGCATATTAACGTTTCTGTGTATTACATTTCTCATCTATAAAATGAGGAAAACAATATGTCACAGAGTTGTGATTGGGTTAAATTCATTAACTGATTTAGATAGCTCTGAATAATGCCTGTCACATAGTAAGAGCACCAGAAATGTTAGCTGCTGCTGCTAACTTATCTCTTTAAACCTAAGGTGAAGTTCTTTAATATTATTAACTAAAAATTCTTTAAATGAAAATTCTTCAAGATCATTTTATCTAATCCATAGGCAGCTAACCTGTTTGAAAAATTGTCATATTTTTAAAAACTGAATCAAGTAAATATAAAAACAGAGACTCATGTACCCAACAAGTAGAAAATATACAAATAGAATATTTATAAAAATAGCCAGGTATTAGATTACAAAAGGATTTTCAACAAATTTCAAACAATCTTTATCAGATTAACCATATATTCAAACAATAATGCAACTCTGATTAAAAGTCAATAATACAAAGTCTGTGGGGGGAAAATACAAGCCCAACACTAAAAATTATATTCTTAAAGAAAATATGGGTTATTTGTTAATTTTATCTCAATAAAGCAAAGGAAAAATAACAGAAAGAGAACATATGGTTTAGAGAGGAAAACAGAATCCATGAAAATCAGTGTAAATGATAAGAAAAGCATCCACAGTTCCAAACATATGGGATAAAGTAAAGGCAATACTTAGAAATATACTAATAGCTTGAAATGTATTTATTTTTTAAAAATTTGTAGTGAATTAAGCATTTAGCACTTTTAAGAAGCTAAAGAATTAAAACAATAAATGTAAAGAATATAGAAGTAAATAATAAACACAGCTGAAATAAATGAGAGACAAAAGCCAGTAGTAGCGATTATGATGTAAGTTGAACTGTTTTACCCACTTGTTCTATGTAGAGTGCTATATAATGTGGACCAGTTAGTACAATGTAGGCAAGCACCAAGAAATTACCCCCAAATCTCTAGAGAACAAGAAATAATTTTTATAAAATCACTTATTATCCTTATCTATTTTCAGAAATAAATATATAATATATACTAATATAAATTAAAAGAGATCCCACAGTCTTGGCTGGTTTGGCTTAGCGGTTAAAGTGTCAGCTCATGGACCAAAGAGTATCAGGTTAGATTCTGGTCAAGGGCACATACCTCAGTGGCGGTTCGGTCCCCGGCCCTGGTCGGGGGCCTGTGGGAGGCAACCAATTGATGTGTTTCTCTCACATCGATGTTTCTCTCTCTCTCTTTTTTCTCCTTCCCACTCTGTCTGAAGATAAGTGGAAAAATATTCTCAGGTGAGGATTAAAAAAAGAGAGAGAGAGATCCCACAGAGCTCCCTGGCCCCTCCCATCATGTAAGGACACAGCGAGAAGGCACTGGCTACCTATCAGGAAGAGGACCCTCACCCAAGCATGCTGGCACCCAGATCTCAAGACTTCCAGCCTCCAGAATTGTGAGAAATAAATTTCTGTTGTTTATAAGCTACCACCTCTACAGTATTTTGCTACAGTGGCTGGAACAAACTAAAAAAAATCACTAATTGGTAAAATAGTTCACTGCATATTATACCATGATCAGGGTACCCTAATCAATAAAAATAAAGCAGAGAACATCACAGAAAAGGCCCCTGCCTTCATGACACTTAAACATAGTGAGAGAATACTACGTTCCTAAAGGTGTAGAATAAATATGGCCTGAAACTCCAAAATTTGTATTTATTGTCCAGATTGCTACTCTAAACACTATACCATATAGCCAACAGCCTAATCAAATTCACCAGTTAGATACCTCAGAGTCACTTGAAATGTTTTATACAAGACCAAATGTGTCATATTCCAGTGGTTTTTATCTCAGTAAAGGACACCACCATTTACTGAGTTGTCTTTGCTAAAACACTGAGTCATCCTTAACAATTCTCCCTTCCCATCATTGCTCATGTTCAATCTATTACCAAACCCTGTTAATTTTTGTCTTCTTTTAAATATTTCTCATATACAAAGCTACCAAACCAGTCCTAGCTATAATAATCTCTTGAAGGTCTACTCCAGTAGTCTCCTTAATGGATTTCTTGGGTCTTTTCTATCACTTTTAGCTGAGGCAGTATTTCCAAAATGTGAATCTTACCAAATCATCCACTCCACTTTAAAAATTCAATAGGGAGTGCATCAACAGACCCTCTTTGCTCCTAATAGAAACACTGATTCAAAAATAACAAATGCACCAATTACTTTTATAAAAATTAAAAAACAAACAAAAAATAGTTATGAGGTTCCTGCCTCCCAGATGAGTAAGAAACCAACTGCATCAAAGATGGTAGGATAATTTATGGCACCACTTGCCTTAGTCCCTCCCCCCCAACTCAGCATACTGCAACTAGGAGAAAACTTCCAACTCCTGGCTTCTCCCTGAGTAGAGAAAGAGAAAACTGAAATGTACGTCCAATGTGCATACTTTTAGAGACAATGTGCTCAAGGGACTGGTTTTTCTCTTGCCTGAATCTAAACACGCACAGGAAATGGCATTGGGTTGGGGGCCACCAAGTACAAAGGTGAAGGTTTAGACCAGCAGGCACTCACTCACCATAGTCTCTCCCCCTTGCTCAGCACTTAACAAGCAAGAGAAAACACCTAACTCCCAGATTCTCCCTGGGGAGGGAAACTGCTGAACTGTATGTCCAATGTTTCACTTTTTGGGGGCTGCCTGAGAGACTGGCTTCTGTGTCTCCTGTCTCAGAGCACTGACAAGACCTGGCATACCCCAGATGTCAGAGGGCCACTGAGAACAAAGAGAGCTGGGCAGCATGCTACCACTCCAAAGGACTAACAGCACAGTCGACAAAAACAGAGGGAGCAAGAGATTACAAGCTCTTAAAAAAAAAGAAAAAACTTGGAAAATCCCTCTAATTAGAAATCTATACACATATCTACACTAGAGGCTTAGGAGGCCCCCAGAATCTGTAGTTGGACTAATTGGTGAAGGTCTTGCCCTGTACAAAGCCAGTACATAAAAGACTGGGAAAGGCGACTTTTTTTCAAATGGATACATACAAACACAAAGTTACATGGAACATAAACAGGGTAAAATGGTCTAATCAAAGGAACAAAATAAACTCCAGGAATCAACCATAAAAAAATGGAGGTATACGAATTATCTGATAAAGAATTCAAAATAACCCTCACAAAGATGCTCAACAAGCTCAGGAAAATGATACATGAACAAAATAAGAACTTCAAAAGAGATATAAAATATACAAAGAACCAAAAGGAATTTTGGAGCTGAAGAAAATAATAATTGAACTGAAAAATTCAATAGAGGGTTTCATCAGCAGACTTGATCAAACAAAATTTTAAAAATCAGTGAACTTGCCCTGGCCAGGTGGCTCAGTTGGTTGGAGCGTTGTACTGTATATCAGAAGGCTGCAGGTTCAAGTCCTGGTCAGGGCACATACCTAGGCTGCAGGTTGGATCCGAGTTGGGGCGCATATGGAAGGCAACCAATTGAGAGGCAATTTCTCTCTTTTTTAAAATACATTTTATTTATTTTTTAGAGAGAGAGGTAAGCAGAGAGATAGAAACATCAATATAAGAGAGAAACATCTATTGGCTGCCCCCAACTGGAGATCGAGCCTGCGGACATGTGCCCTGACCAGGAATCGAACCAGGACCTCTTAGTCCCTGGGATGACGTGCAATCCACTGAGCCACACTGGCCTGGTCAATTGATGTTTCTCTCTCACGTGGATGTCTCTCTCTGTCTCTCAGTCTCTCTCTCTAAACATATCCTCGGGTGAAGATTAAAAAAAAAAAAATTAGTAACACATGTACCAACAAGGATGAACACAAATCTATAGGTATTGAGCTTAAAAAGTAAATTACAGATAGATAACATACAAATTATTTTATTCATACAAAGCTTAAAAACAATATATTATTTAAGCATATATATATTCTTTTTTTAAAAAATGAGCAACACTAACATCTCTAAGGATGAGAGGATATGATTATGAATGGGTACATGGGGGCTTCTAGTATAGGAGTAATGTTGTATTTTTTGTTGAGTGGTGGATACTTAGATGTCCATTTTATTATTGTTGAAATGTATTAAGTTTATATATCACACACATTATATTTCACAATTAAAATAATAAATAACTAAAAACACTACTACTCTGATATTAATATGGATGAGTTAGAGGGGTCAGAGTGGGTACAGTTAGGCTACTAATACAGTAATCCAGAGATGGATATAGCTTGAATTAGAAAGTGTTAAAAAAAAATTACGCAAACTTGAGGCGGGGGGCGAAGCAGCACAACCTTTCAATTTCGTATGGAGGCAAAAGCCCATCCGAGGCTTTTTATACAGGGAAATGCACTTTACTGAACTCACTGTTTACTGTTTACTGTTAAGATCTAGACTCGGTGAAATTATTTGAACTTATATATTTTTGTCCAGTAGAAATGCAAATAATTTCTGTCCATGAGAAAAGATAACCCCAAAGGTTACAGTTTATTAGCCTATAGTACATTAACCAGTTTTGTATTCAGGCTGGCAATCTTATAGTCTAACCTTTTATTAAATCGCCTACAAGTACATAGCTCCTTTAAATGCTCTCTGAATCAGCCTTAACATCATATTAATTCCCTCATTAATTTATAAATTGAGTAAATTATTTGACAAGTGTTCACTTTATATTTACATGTGAGTCATGATTTCACCTTTTTGAAAATTATGTTGCACAGAAAGCGAGCATATTATTAAAATATTTAACATTAAAATGATTGTGCCCCCTGATTATCTGATTTATCCAAATATAGATTGTGGTACCATTCACTCATAAATATCCAAGATTGGGAGGAAAGTTTACAAATTTGTTGCCTTTGAGATACTCAGACTGATACATTAATCTGACATTGAGAATATGAATGAGTGTGATGTTGCGACTGATAAGAAATATATATTTGGTCTTTATCCCTGGTCCTGGAACAGAGCTCCTAAAACCCTTGGAATTTTCTGAGCTATAAGAGCTATAGGGACACTTTTTGTTCTAGTTCCTGAAATAGCTCCAGAGCTATAAAGGTGAAATAATTCATTTATAACAAGCCCCTTTCAACCACGCCTGAGTGTATATTAATTAGACTTTTGGACAGCCCTCAACCTAAAGATGGTGGCTGGTTGTCAGGGGAATCAACCATGTTATTAGAAGGTTGGAACTCTCAGTCCCATCCCCTGACCTCCAGGGAGGGAAGAAGGGATAGAGGTTGAATCAATTGCCAGTGGCCAATGGTTTAACCAACCTCTATAAAAACCCAAAAGCACAGAGTTTGGAGAGTTTCCTCCATATGCCGGAGGGAGTATATCCAATTCCACAGGGACAGTAGTTCCAGTGCTTGAGACCCTTCCAGACCTCACTTCATATACTTCTTCATGTGGCTGTTCATCTGTATCCCTTATAATATCCTCTATAATAAACTGGTAGATATAAGTCAATGTTTCTCATGAGTTTTGTGAACCACTCTAGCAAATTAATTGAATCTGAGGACGGGGTTGTGGGAACCTCCAATTGACAGCCAGCCAGTCAGAAGCATAGGTAACAATCTGAATCTGAGACTGGCGTTGGAAGTGCAGGCAGTCTTGTGGGCCGAGCTCTTCACCTGTGGGATCTGATGCTGTCTCTAAGTGAGTAGTGTCAGAATTGAGTTAAATTGTAGTTGGGGTCGCAGATTTGGTTGATGTGTAAAAACTCACACATCTGGAGTCAAAAGTGAAGTGTGTTGTAGCAGGTTACTGAGAACAGAGGAGACACACAGAAATGAGTTTTCTCTTTAAGAGTTTGGTACTTAGAATTGATATTTTAACTGGAAAACCAAGACAAAAGATGTTACTGAAAGAATGCACATAGATAAGACTAACTTGCAGTAGAGTACAGATAAAGAAAAAAGGCCACTAAGACAACTTTACTCCCTCTTTCTATCATAATGTACATCCAACCTATCAGCAAATCCTGCCAGCGTTATTTTCAAATTGTATCTAGACTCCAAAAAGACTGCTACCACAGTGGTCCAAGGCACCACCATCTCTTACTGAATTATTACAGTAGACTCCTACATAGTCATCTACATAGTCATCTCTACAGTCCATTTTCCATAGAGCAGCCAGCACAATCCCTTTCAAATTAGGTCTAAAGCCTCAAATGGGTTCCTACTGCATTTAGAAAATAAAGCAGAAAATACCGATCATTGTGATGAAAATGGTCTATAGCATATTTGCAGTTTTAGATAACAAAATATTTAGGTCTACAGCTTTTCCGTTATCATGGCAGGTGACACTCTAACTGTACATTTACATATCTTAATTACTTCCCCCTTACCAGAGAAATCATACACATAACTAAATACACACATAATTCAATTGATTTTTAAATTCTCTTAAGTATCCCAACTAGGTACCTAAAAGTCAAATAACTTAGAGGAAAGTGCACTGACACAGAGCCATCTCTCAGGTTTTAAAGACTTATGTACATGAAAAATGTGAAGTATCTCTGTTATAAAATAGTTTACTTAGCTCACAAAGAGCAAATACTATTCACACACAGACAGACTAGCTCACATTGAGTGGTATAGGTGATTTAATCTACTCATCGGTGTTCACGTCACTTGGATTTGGTAAACTCAGAGACTTTTTTTTTAGTCAGATCTCACAAATTAAAAGACACTTTGGAATGTTTATGTCTTATCTGGTTATTGTCATTTTACTTTTTCAAACTTCTTAAAACCAGTATCTCACTAAGGAGGCAATAAGTTAGAATGCAACCTAGTGGGGAAATCCTGCATTTGCTCAATGTCTATAGCTTTTACACAGTTCCAGATGTTCAGTACATTAATAATGCACTAACTCAAAGCCTCTTTTTGAAACTTTAGAAAGTGCAAATTGCATTAAAACCTCTTTGCCCTCATTAATGGTATTGTTACAATCCTAGTCCTCTGGAAAATGTTTTTTGGCATGTGTTTAACTTTATAATATTGCCATTTACTCACTTTAATAGCCAGTACTCAAGTCTTAATGCTTTTAATAGGCCTGCCTAAACAGACTACCATCTTTTGTAATCTTTTTCACATAATATACTTATACGTAAAACCTGTCATATTTTTCCATCTGAAGATGATTCTTCACTATTCATTTCAATATGTAAGAGATGTTTACTTTCTTTTATTCTATTATAATGTATGTATAGATGGTACATGCTAGGAATAAAATATAGTTCCTTATAAATAATAATAAAAATTGAAAATAAAGTAGTGTTTTTCATAACTTTTTAAATTACAGTAAAAATGAATATATCCTTAATTCTTGCTATATTCAAATATAAAATATGAGAAAACCAAAAATATGAATTTCTATTGAAACAACTTCCTATACTCTAGCTATCTGGTGATATCTGATTCAGCATCTTCAAGAGGCTCGGTTATGTTTCAGGATCAAACTTTCAATAAATCTGAATGCAGTCAGTAATGCACTAGGAATAATAATATGGAAGAATATCATCCTCAAGTGAAAGATCCCTTTTAGTTGTTGGCAATCTAAATAAAAATGAAAGGACCTTCAGTCCTCGCTCATAAGGAAAATTCCTTCACATAATTTTGTTAAAAGAAAGAGGACTCTGAAAATGTTAGAGCTACACTACTGATACTGATATGTTTATTTATAGAGTCGTTTATTTATTGATACGTTATGATAAAAATATACAATGTAAAACATTTCAAATAAAATAGAATTTCAGAAATAATTCATACAGTTCCTCATGATAATCTACTTTGTTAAAATCCCTTAGATAGAAAACAATGAGAACCCAATAGCTATTTATGTATGGAACAAATTCTTGTCTCTTTAAAACATAAATTCCGAATTTCTTTTTATTGATCAATATAGTTAGGTTCAATGAATGAAGAAAACATTTGGTTAAAATGTATATATTTGACCAGTTTTGCTACTTTAGAGTTAAGAAGTATTGGCTTACTAAATGTTGGCTGAAATCTGAACAAATAAATTTATCCGCATAAATTCATCTATATGGTTCATTCCTTACCAGAGTAGATTATTTGTAGGGGGGGAAAAAAAAAGCAACTCATTTTCTATCCTTCTATTAATATTAAAAGGCTAATAATTAAAGTAAACTGTAATGAGGTCAGTGCACCTGCACTATTATAATCTAAGTAGAATCTAGGCTGAGAAGAAAATAAATAAGATGCAACCACTACAGTGTTTCCTAAAACTTACTACTACTTTCAGGTACCGCCAACCTGAATCTGCTGTACACCTGTTGCTATAAACCTTGAAGATGAAATACTTTGGAAAAAACACCACTTCACAATCTAGTGGAGAAGACCCAAAAGAAAAATGCTTAAAATACACTGTGGTTAGTGTTATGATAGATGTATTACTATGTAGCTAGGCAGAGGAAATAGTGACTAACTGAGGGTTAAAAATGGCTTAAGAGAGTAAATGTTTGAGCTGGATACAGAGTATAAAATTTGGGGATAATAAAAAACTCAGAGAGTGGATTTTAAGTAGACACAACACTATGAATACTTGCTGCATAACAAATTACGTACAAACTTAGTGACTTAAAACAATACCTACTTTATTTTTGGAGATACAATGTTTGTTCTTTTTTATTCTATCCTCACCTGAGGATATGTTTATTGATTTTAGAGAGAAAGGAAGGGAGAGAGAGAGCAAGCGAGAGAGAGAGAGAAACATTGATGTGAGAGAGAAACATCTATCGGTTGCCTCTCATTCGCTCTCAGACCTGGGATCGAACCCACAACATAGGTATGTGCCCTGACCAGAAATCGAACCTGTAACCTTTTGATGCACAAGACGACACTCCAACCGAGTCACCCAGACAAGACAAAACAATACCCAGTTTTAAAAATAAGGTGAAGGGCCCTAGCCAGTTTGGCTCAGGGGTTAGATCGTCGGCCCTCGGATGAAGGGGTCAAGGGTTTGAACCCCAGTGAAAGGTTTGAACCCCGGTCAAGGGTATGTACCTGGGTTGCAGATTCAATCCCTGGCCCTGGTCGGGGTTGTGCAGGAGGCAACAAATCGATGTGTCTCCCTCACATTGATGTTTCTTTCTCCTCCACCCACCCCTCCTTCTCTTCCATCCTTCTCTATCTAGAAATCAATGGAAAAATATCTTTGGATGAGGACTAACAAAAAATAAATAAAATAAAATAAAATGAAGGGATTAAGGAAAAAAACAAACTCATAGACACAGACAACAGTATGGTGATTACCAGAGGGAAAGGCCAATGGGGGTTGGTGAACATACAATACAATATACACATAATGTATTATACAATTGTATACCTGAAACCTATATAATTTTAATAACTAATGTCATCTCAATAAATTTAATGAAGAATAAAAAAGAAATGTACAATGCCAAAATAACAATTCTTTTTAAATTGTTGTAAAATATACACAGCATAAAATTTACCATCTTAACCACTTTTAAGTATATAGTTCAGTAGGGTTAAGTATACTCACATTATTGTACAACCTATCTCCAAAACTCTATTCATCTTGTAAAATGAAAGCTATTAAACAACTCTTTCCCCTTTTCCCCCAGCCCTGGCCTTCTAACTTTCTTCTGCTATACATTTGACTAGCTACCTTATATTACATAAAAGGAATCATACAGTATCTGTCTATTTCTGATTGGCTAATTTCACTTAGCATAATGTCCTCCAGGTTGTAGCATAAAAACAACCCATTTATCATATCTCTGTAGGTCACAAGTCCAGGCACAGTACAACTGGATTCTCTGTTCAGGGTCTCGAAATTAAGGTGTCTTCTGGGGCTGCAGTTCTCATTTGGGACCTGGGGTTCCTTCCAAGGTCTGGTTGTTGAAAGAATTCATTTCCTACTAGCTATAGGACTATTGTTCCTGTCTTTCTGCTAGCTATTGACCAGAACTGCTCTCAGCTCCTACAGGCCACCTGCAATTTCTTGCCACATGCCCCACCTCTCCCACCAGTCAGTTTATAACATGATGCCTACTTTCTTCCAGGACAGCTAGATCATGTCTCTCTGACATCCTCTTCTGCAACTAACTGTAGAAAACGCTCCGCTTTTAAAGGGCTCGTGTAATTAGATCAGGACCAACTAGATAATCTCTCCCTATCTTAAGGTCAACTGATTTCTTATGCAAAATCCCTTCACAGCAATACCTAGATTAGTATTTGAATAAATGGGGGAAGGAGTGTGTACACCAGAGGCCAGGAATATTGGGGGGCCATCTTAGAATTCTGCCTACCACACATATGTAGGCATGAAAATGCATGGCAGTTCAAGGCATTCATAATGCAACGTGCCTAGAAAAACGTATATACAGGATGGGGACATGCTAGGAGTAAAGCTGAAAAATAGCCAACACTTCTATGTAATACAAAATATTTTAAGCTTTACCTTTCAGAAAATAAGGCATTACTGAAGATTTTTAAACCCTGATATACTATTAGGGTCTGATGGACCTATTTTTCACTTTTGAACATTTCTATTTGTAAAGATTGATATTTCATCATTTTTTTCTTATAGAACTTATTAAAAAAATGCAAAAATTTACTGTAAAAATTGGATAAAATCCATTTTATTTTGCAATTACCATATAGTTTAACTGAACTCTTTTATAATTCTACGATAAATTATGGAATCTTACTGACATTATTTTTCCTACATCTTAAAACATTTAGCTATTTCAATGTCTTACAAATCATTCCATCATTAGCCATTATGACTCATCAATTATTTATAATAATGCTAAAAAAAATCCAAAATAAGAAAACAGAAGACTGATGGATGATGCAATAATTAAACACAAAGGCCTACACATGGATGCTTACAGCAGATTCATTCATAATTGCAAAAATATGGAAACAACCAAGATGTCCTTCAGTAGGTAAACAAATAAACTGTGGTCTATCCAGACAATGGGAGAGTATTCAGCATTAAAAAGAAAAGAGCTGGAACTTCCAGTCAAGATGGCAGCATAGGTAAACGCGGTATCGCCTCCTCCCACAACCACATCAAAATTACAACTAAACAACAACACAACCATCATTCAGAACCACCTGAAATCGAACTTAATGGAAATCCTACAACTACGAAATTAAAGAAGTAGCCACATGGAGACTGGTAGGAGGGGCAGAGGCAGGCGGGCGGGCTGGTCCCACACCCACGTGTGACGGATAAAAATCAGGAGGGTCACCTTAGCTATGAAGGTCCTTCCTGAGGAGTAAGGGGGTCCCCATCCCACACCAGGCGCCCAGCTCAGAGTTCCAGTGCCAGGAAGAGAAGTCCCCATAACTTCTGGCTGGAAAACCAGCAGAAGCTGAGGCTGAGGAATGCTGAGGCTGCTGGAGCCCCAGACAGTTCCACTTAAAGGGCCTGCCATTATCTACAAAGGAGCTCCCATAAGACTGTCAGCTGATTTCTCAGAAGAAACTTTGCAGGCCAGAAAGGAGTGGCAAGAGATATTCAAGGTGATGAAAAGCAACAACCTACAACCAAGACTACTCTATCCTGCAAAGCTATCATTTAGAATCAATGGACATATCAAGAGTTTCCCAGATAAGAAAAAGCTAAAGGAGTTTACCACCACCAAACCAGTATTATATGAAATGTTGAAGGGTCTTCTTGAAGGAGAAGAAGAACAAAAATATGAACAATAAAATGGCAATCAGTACATATCTATCAACAATTGAATCTACAAACAAAATGAGCAAGCAGAACAGAAACAGACTCATAGATACCGAGAACTTTTTGTTGCTTGCCATATGGGTGGGGGCTGGGGGGATGGGTGAAAAAGATGAAGGAATTAAGAAGTACAAATTGGTTGTTAGACTGATGAACAAAGGGAAGGGGGGAGGGAGGGCGGGATGAGATAAACTTAAGAACTTCTATGTATATATGCATAAACAATGGACACCGACAATAATGGGGAAGGCTGGAGAGGGGAGGGATTGGGGAGGAGAGGGTCAATGGGGAAAAAATGGGGGTGGTATCTGTAATACATTCAATAATAAACATGAGTTAAAAAAAAATAAAAAACAGAAAAAAAAGGAAAGAGCTGTCCTGGCCAGTATGGCTCAGCGGTTAGAGCGTCGGCCCATGGACTGAGGAGTCTCGGGTTCGATTCTGGTCAAGGGCATGTACCTCGGTTGTGGTTCAGTCCCCACACTGGTCGGAGTCGATTGGGAGGCAAATAGTCGATGTGTCTCGCTCACATTGATGTTTCTGTCTCTCTCTCTGTCCCTCCCTCCCACTCTATCTGAAGATAAATGGAAAAATATCCTTGGGTGAGGATTAAAAAAAAAAAGAAAACAGCTATCGAGCTGTGAAAAGTCACATAGGAACTTTAAATGCAGATTACTAAGTGAAATAAACTAATTTGAAAAGGCTACATATTGTATGATTCCAACTATATGACATTCTGGAAAAGGCAAAACTATGACAACAGTAAAAAGACTAGTGGTTGTTAAAGGTTGGCAAGAGGGAAAAAAAAAAAAAAGGTTGGCAAGAGGGAAAAATGAATAGATGGAGCACAGAGAATTTTTTAGGGCAGTGAAACTACTATGTATGATACTCTGATGATGGATATATATCAGTATACACTTATAAAAACTGACAGAATGCATAATACCAAGAGCAACCCTAATGGAAACTATGGACTTCGGGTGATATAAACTCATCGTGTATAGTAAATATACTATTCTGGTGAGTGATGTTGATAATGTCAGAAGAATGCATGTGTGGGAGTAGAGGGTGTATGGGAGCTCTCTGTACTGCTCACTCAATGTTACTGTGAACCTAAAACTGCTCTAAAAAATAAAGTCTATTTTTTAAGAGATAGACATGACCTATATAGCCTTTTCTACATTGAGCTGCATCTGTAGAATCTTTTCCTTGATGATATTAATATGTTCCCCTTCACTATTTTATTATGTTACCCTGGCTTCCTAGTTATATCATCTTCAAACTAACAATAGCTAAACCAGGCAAGTGAGGCAAATTTTACTTCTAAAAGCTTCTCAGAAAGAGTACCAAGGCAAATATCAATGCATTGGCATGAGCTCTAACCATTCATTCACCATTTCCTATAGAAAGTGCTGTATTTTTTTTTTCTTTTTTTTTTTATCCTCACTCGAGGAGGACATTTTTCCATTTTTTGTTCAGAGAGAGTGCGAGGGAGAGTGGAAGGGAGAGAGAGAGAAACATCGATGTGAGAGAGACACATCAACTGGTTGCCACCCGCACGACCCAACCAGGGCCGGGGACAAACTGCAACCGAGGTACGTGCCCTTAGCGGGAACCGAACCCAGGTCTCTCTGGACCGCAGGCCGACGCTCTAACCGCTGAGCCAAACCGGCCAGGGTGAAAGTGCTGTATCTTTTGAAAGTTTTAAAATGTGATAATCCTTGAGTATCTGGCACCTTAAAATTGAAGGCAAGAGATTGAGAATTCAGCTCTGTAGTTTGCGTATTTGTATATTAGAGAATATTCAATTCTATTATAAGACAAGAAATCAAAGGGTTGGGTAAAACTCATAAGATGTTTACACCACAGATAGAAGTTGGAAACCTATAAGACATGTTAAACAGACACAGTAAGCATAACATATATTTATGAACATAGATGGAAAGAAATGGATGGATCAAGTAGACACTAAATATTCAAGATATACTATATGTACATGAACCACCAAATATTCAAGATATATTAAATATCCCTGACACATATAAAACACCCAATATTCATGAAATATTAATTCAGCTACCCATTGTGGCCCATGTATACTCTGTCCAAGAAAGGCAAATAAAATCCACAGTTGCTCAGCAGGCTAACTAGTGAACCACAGCTGTGGCCAAATGCACTTGCCCCTACTTTTCTCTAATAAAAGTATGTGTCATTAGCCTTGAACACTTTCCATCTATTGGGCCATCTTGCTCAAATCTCATTTCTAGTCTCTGTAAACACTATCTGCAAGGAAAGCTGATGTAGCAAAGAGAGAAATTCATAACTCGAGACTTAAGTGGCCCCCCCCCCCCTTCCACCCACTTGTGCCTGATCCTAAATGTGTTTACTCCTAACTCTTCCCTTTTGCTTAGTGTGTGTTTTAAACTTATTTAATAAACTATGTGATTCAAGCATCTTACTTTGGTCAGTCAGCTTCTCTGTCTCATTATCTCTGGGATAGCCTGCCTGATAAGGGTATTTGAAGGCTACCATTGCATCAAGGTTATTAACCACTTGACAATACCCAAAATGATCTAAATTCAAAAACTGCCAATCTGAAACTGTCAAGCCAAAAAGAAAAATCCATTGGTCACTATTACAAAGATCAATTATAGATGGACATTAAAGAATGTAACCAAGATGACTGCCTGGAGCCTCCAAGTTTGTCTAGCCTATATCAAGTTCAAATAAATTGCTTTCATATGTAAATGTAAGTTAATCAAAAGCTAAATTTAACTAATTTACCTGTCATTTCCCTAAAAGTGCTTTCCATATCTATGCTTCCATTCATATAGAAATACAGTTTAGAACCAAGTTTGGGGATGCACAGACAGAATGAATTCAGTTTCTAGATTTATGACTTGATCCTTGCCTCTTTAAACTAGGTTACCTGGCCATCCTTGACTCTAGTTTAATCTTAACATCCCTGCACCGATTCTCCCTAAATTTTTCACTTAAAAATTATAATCAATATATATTTTATAAAGCTTTTTCGAGCCAGATGTGGCTTAAGTGTATGTTATTTATAGATAAAGGGTATGAATGACTGTATACATGCATACATATACACAAAAACAAAACAAAGCAAAAATCTGGTTATTTTCCAATTGCTTTACTATTTTTCAGAATATGTGATCACTCATTCATTAAAGCAGCTTTTCAGCATACCCTTTCAGAGTTTTGTTTATATCTACCTTCCTAAGTGTAATAGTTAAGCTCACAAAGCCAAATGTGAAAAGCAAATACAAATACTGATATATCAATAAAAGGTATTTATATACATATGCATATTGTTCTAAATAAAAATAATAGATCAATTTAATTTTTATCAGATCAACTAGATTTCATATAACAAACTCTAGAATGCTATTATGAAGATAGCATTTGGACTAGAAAATAAAGAGTTCTAATGCAAGTGCTTTCACTAATTAAACATATAGCATTAGCCAGGTCATTTGCATTGTCTACCCAGAATACAGTATGTGTCCAATAAATGTTTGTCAAGTGAGTAAATTAATGAAGAAATGAACAAATCAATAAATACAGTTTGATTTTAAAAAGCACAAAAGTTCTTAAGTACTACACCTAACCTCTCAGAGATGTACAATCTTCTTAAAACAATCCCCAAGGCCTCAACACCATGAAGATTCCTTCTACTTAACATTGTGGAAAAAAATGTTCCTTAAAAGGGCTTAGTTGATCACTTAAAATAAGGCAAATCCTTAACCTACATAGACATATCAAGCATCTAATAAGAAAAATGAAAAACATTTAAAATGGAACAATTTAGTTTCTCCTTTAAATTACATGCAATATAGCTTAAAAATGAAAAAAAAACATATCAAACTAGTAGCAATGCAAATTTCTTAGCATATAATACTTATATTGCCTGGCTGGTGTGGCTTAGTGGTTGAGCATCAACCCATGTACCAAGAGGTTGCCGGTTCGATTCCCAGTCAGGGCACATGCCCAAGTTGTGGGCCTGATCCCCAGTGGGGGGCAGGCAGGGGGCAGCCGATCGATGTTCTCTCTCATCGATGTTTCTATCTCTCTCCCTCTCCCTTCCTCTCTCTTTAAAATTAATAAAGAAAAATTAATTTTTAAAAAGCATACAATACTTATAAAATTAAGCAATACATATAAAAATTACAGAGACTAAACAGAAACATTTACATTTTATTCCTTATCTGACATTCACCTGTGAATGCAAAATGTCCCCTCAGGGAAAATGGTTTATGTATTTTACTCATAAAGATGTAAAAAAAAAAAAAAAAAATCAGACCCTATGTACAAATCAAAAGATCCACATTGCTACTTTGGTACCAGAGAGTCTCTTCACAAAATGATTCAATGGCAACTTTTCTATCCATAAAAAGTGCTTAGAAACTCTTGTGACCATAAAAATGATCTTTCATAGAGTTCTAATGCAGTGGTGCTACCTAGTTAAATGACAATAAAAAGTCAAAATCAAATTTATCTTAGTGGTAATGGTGTTCTTCATGAAATATTACAATTTTTAGTAATTTTAGAAAGCTCTGAATCAAGAAAAATGGTGGGAAAATCAAGACTGATAACTTAATCACTTTTATCCTTACACAAAAGCTACAATTTTATAACAAAAGAAAATTTGTTTCATTTTCCTCAATGAAAGAATAAAGTTTGGAGTAAGCCACCCATTCTAATTATCTAGACACACAAAGAAAACTATTTTCCATTGAAATATGTGATATTAAAACTTTAGACTTCTATCCTATGTTTCTCTTATGAAAATCTGCAACCTCCTGTCCAGTCTTTCCATTAAATTCTTTCACACAAGCTAAGCTGAACTCCATGATTATAAAAATATTTTCTATGACTTTGCTAATGCTATCTTCTCAGTCCAGAATGCTATACCTCTCACTCCCATATCTATCATTAGAAATCTACCCACCTTTCTTTAATACTCATTGAAATACCATCTCCTCAAACAAGCTTCCCTGCTTCATTCAATCAAATGTGATCTCTTCCTATTCTTAACTTCGTATCACTTTTCTTTATCTCCCCAATGATTAAAGAATTTATCAACTATCACAGGGATTTGTATACATATTTATACCACTATCCAAATGGAAATCTCTTGAAGAGATAATTTGTTATTTTTGAATCTTCAAAAGGACTGAGCATAGTCCTTTGCACAGAGTACACATTCACTATTTCCTCAATGGATTGAGTAAATAAAAATAAATGGGAGCCCTGGCCGGTTTGGCTCAGTAGTTAAAGCGTCGGCCCGCGAACCAGAGAGCCCTGGGTTCGGTTTCCGCTAAGGGCACGTACCTCAGTTGCAGTTTGTCCCTGGCCCTGGTTGGGGTCGTGTGGGTGGCAGCCAGTTGATGTGTCTCTCACATCGATGTTTCCCTCTCTTTCTCCCCACCCCCCTGCCTCCCGCTCTATCTGAAGATAAATGCAAAAAATAAAATAAAATAAAATAAAAAATTAATGGGTAGTTTACTAGATTTCCCACGAAAATCTTAAATGTAATATAGCCAAGGTTCTCAATGTAAATAATTTTGGTATTTGAAAGAAATCCAATTAAGGATATTAAGTTATTTCTCTCGCCCTGGCCGGTTTGGTTCAGCGGTTAGAGCATCGGCCTGCGGTACAGAGAGACCCGGGTTCGGTTCCCGCTAAGGGCATGTACCTCGGTTGCAGTTTGTCCCCGGCCCTGGTTGGTCGTGCAGGTGGCAGCCGCTCGATGTATCCCTTTCACGTCGATGTTTCTCTCTCTCTCTCTCTTCCTCTCTCTCCCTCCCACTCTATCTGAACAAAAAATGAAAAAATGTCCTCAGGTGAGGATTAAAAAAAAGAAAAAGAATAAAAGTTATTTCTCGATATAGAATAAACATTAATATGCAGAATTAGAATGCACTAAACCATGACACAAATCACAGGGATATTGGTTTCTAGTTCTAAAATACCTCTGATTTTAGAAACAAGAAGAAAGACTTGGAACAGGACAAGTTAATATTCATCCATTTATGTGTTCATTCAAAAAGCATTTATGGAGAAATTATTGTGTGCCAGCCATGATGCCTTTTCTATCCGACTACACTTCACAAACGTCATTTCACTTTAATTAATTAATCTTCTCTATATATGCCAAAGTAGTATATATTTATCCCAATGCCCTTTTCTTACACTGACAAATTTACAATGTTACTATTATCAGGTATGTTTAAAATTGTGAATTATGTTTACAACACAATAAGAATACTTTATCAATTGTGCCTGTTATGTCATAATTATGAAATGGTATCTAATATTAGATGTTAATAGCAGTCTAATCTTAAAGTTCTCATCAGCATAGATATATTATTCATAAATTAAAAACAAAAATTCATTATTTTGTTTGTCATTTTTAAATCTTTAAATATCTTTCTCTTCTTATTTTTTTACTGGCTGATAATTTGCTTTAGCTGAAGTCTTGCCTGCTTTTTGTACCTATATTAGTAAACATTCTAGACTTCATGAAGGTGAAGTAGCAACCTGTTGGGAATGTGAACTATCAGACTGATTACCTAAAAACACATGGCATGTAAACTTGTATAAACAATAATTCTAAGCATTCATTTTACAACTGAATTTAAACTATATTTGAACATACAGATTTTCATATCAAAAAGCTAATTTTGTCAGCTATTTATTTATATTAGAATACCAGCTGACCGAATGAAAGGTAGAATGTATTTGTTTATGCATTTTTGTTAAAGATTAATTATGATGATGAATCAACTAAAATTCAACATGATATAGCAATATATGAAAAAAAAGCTAACATCACACTCAATCTTGCACCACTTCTTCTTAACACAATAATGGAAGTTCAATCCAGAGTAGTCAGGCAAGAAAAAGAAATAAAAGGCACCTAAATTGTAAAGGAAGAAGTAAAATGATCTCTACTTGCAGATGATACAATCTTATAAATAGAAAACTTTAAATATACCACAAGAATTATAGAGCAAATAAATTCAGCAAAGTTGCAAGATGCAAAATGAATACACAAAAATCAATTCCATTTCTATACATAGCAATGAACAACCCAAAAAGGAAATTAAGAAAAAAAAATTAAAGAAGACAAAAATAAATGAAAAGACACCTTATGTTCATGGATCGGAAGACAATATTATTAGGATGATAATACTACAGATCAAAATACAGATTCAATGAAATCCCTACCAAAATCCCAATGGTACTCTCTTGCAGCAACAGAAAAACCCATCCTACAATGCATAAGAAAATCTTGAGGAACTCCAAATAGCCAAAAGTAATCTTGAAAAAGAACAAAATCTAAAGATTCAAACTTTCTGCCCTGGCCGGTGTGGCTCAGCGGTCGAGCATCGGCCCATGGAACAATGAGTTGCGGGTTTGATTCCAGCCAAGGGCATGTACCTCGGTTGAGGTTTGTCCCTGGCCCTGGTGGGGGTCCTGTGGGAGGCAACCAGTCAACATATCCCTCTCACATCGATGTTTCTCTCTCTCTCCCTTTCTCTCTCTCTCTCTTCCCCTCCTACTCTGTCTGAAGATAAATAGAAAAATATCCTCCGGTGAGGATTAAAAATAAATAAATAAATAAATATGCAAACTTCCTGATTTCAAAACTTAATGCAAAGCTAAAGCAATCAAAAGAGTAATAGCATAATGACATACATAGACAAGGGAACAGAATGGAAAGTCCAGAAGTAACCCCTTATATATGTGGTCAGTGGGTTTTAAACAAGGATACCAAGACCATTCAATAGGGAAAGGAGAGTCTTTTCAACAAATGTTGCTGAGAAAACTGGATATCCACACAGACAAAAACAAAGTGGATCCATACCTTACACCATTATATAAAAATTATCTCCAAATAATTAAAGATCTAAATGTAACCACTAAATTATTAAACCCTTAGAGAAAACATAGGGGAAATCTTCATGACACTGGATTTGGCAAGGACTTCTTAGTTATGACACCAAAAGCACATATAACAGAAGAAAAAATAGATAACTGAACCTCATCAAAATTTAAAACTTTTGTGTACCAAAGGATACTGTCAACAGAGTGAAGAGGCAACTCATGGAATGGGAGATAATAATTACAAAATATATATCTAATAAGGGCTTAATATCTAAAATATATAAAGAACTTCTATAATTCAACAATAACAACAACAACAAAAATCTATTCAAATATGAGGAAAAGACTTGAACAGACATTTTTCCAAAGAAGATATACAAATGGCCAATAAGCATATGAAATATCACTAGCCATTAGAAGGACACAAATAAAAACCACAGGGAGATGCCACTTCATATCCATTAGGATGGCTATTATCCAAAAAACAGAAAATAACAAATGTTGGCAAGGATGTAAAGAAATGAAAACCTTTGTACATTGATGGTAGGAATCTAAAATTGCATGTCAATTCCTCAGAAAGTTATACAGAATTCCATTTCTAGGAATATATGCAAAAGAACTGAAAGCAGGAGCTCAAGCAGATATTTGTATACCAATGTTCATAGCAGTATATTCACAATAGCCAAAAGGTGGAAACAACCGAAGCGACCATTAACAGATGACTGAATGAACAAAATGTGTATACACACACACAAATATTTCCAGCCATGAAAATTAAATTCTAATACATGCTACAACATAGAGGACCTTGAAAACATTGTTAAGAGAAATAAGCCACACAAAAAAGTATAAATATTGTATGATTTCACTTATATGAGGTACCTAGACTAGACAAATTCTCATAGACAGCAGAATAGAGGTTACCAGGTACTGTGGATAGGGGGTCTAAAGAGTTACTATTTCATGGCCTCAGAGTTCCTGTTTGGGATGATAAAAAGTGTTCTAGAAATGGATAGTAGTTATGGTTGCAGAAATTTCAAATATATTTAATGCCACTAAACTGTACACTTAAAAAATAGTTCAAATGGTCCTGGCCGGTGTGTCTCAATGGTTAGAGTGTCAGCCCGAGCACTGAAGGGTCTCAGGTTAGATTCCTGGTCAAGGATACGTACCTGGGTTGCAGGTTTGATCCTCGTGCGGGCAAGTTCGGGAGGCAACCAATCGATGTGTCTCTCTCACACATCTCTCTCTCTCTCCCCTCCCCCCTCCTTTCCATTCTCTAAAAATCAATGGAAAAAGTATCTCCAGTGAGAATTAACAACAAACAAAAACAAAAAATCAGAGTGAGTCTAAAAACAAGAAAAAAAAAATCATGAAGCAAAAAGATAGGCAACAAAGAAAGCTGACTTTAGATTCAAATTACTGAAAGTTTCAAAGGTATAATTTATAAAAGTGGAAAATAATGCTCCTTTTCCCTTCAACTATAAAAATACCGAGCTGCCTCTAAGAATAAAATCCCATACACATAAATAGTCCTGTTATATAACTAACATTGCTTGAAAACTTTTTAGTCTCTTAGACTGTCAGGTCGAAAACAGTGATAGAACAATTAGGCAGTGCCTTAATCAATAAATAAGGAAAACAATATATGATGTTTAGAAAACTATAATTCCTCTGTTGCTTCTGACCCTACGAAGCTAATCATGGTAACCCCACATGATTTTTTAAAGGCAAAAGAAACAATAAATATTCTCCTACCTTGTAAGATGGCAAGAAACACAAAATTCCTTGGCTCACAGTCTGGCACACAGATAACAAAAGTGCTCCCACTTCATCCTGGAACTCAAATGTTTCTGTGTGCTGGAAAGTAGCACAGAGATTCCGACCCTTGGGGCCTGACCCAATGGTGCCAACCCAAACCTAGAATATAAATATATCAGTATTAGAGTTATGCCTAAACTAGGCAGGCAAATTAGAACTTAATTGAGAGCCTTAATTGTATACATGTTAAAAGAAGATCAGCCCGGCTGGTGTGGCTCAGTGGTTGAGCATCGACCCATGCAGCAGGAGGTCCCGGTTGGATTCCCAATCAGGGCACATGCCCAGGTTGTGGGCCGGATCCCCAGGGGGGGGCATTCAGGAGGCAGCCAATTGATATTCTCTCTCATGGATGTTTCTATCTCTTTCTCTCCCTCTCCTTTCCTCTCTCTCTAAAATCAATAAAGAAAAAGTATTTTAAAAAAAAGAAGATCAAACAAGTTTAGAGAGAATTTATTTTTAAATTCCCTTTAAATAATCATATATAGATTTAATTTATAGTTTTACTTTTAGACAGATCATTGAATTCTCCTAGGATGAAAGCAAAAAGGGTTTCACTTATCTATTCCCTAAATGGCTTTTCACAATTAAGCATGTAACAAAATTTTGTTGGATGATGTAAACAAATGAAACGGATAAATCAGAAATAGTTCCAAAATATTAGAGGTAAGGGTTGGTATGATTTGCTATAGGCAAGTTTCTAAGACTCAACTATGACATAAACGACTCTTTCACTGATGTTCAAAGATCTATAGTTATTTAAAAAAAGAAAAATCAAACCCATCAAATTTTACAGTTCTATGCAATTCCTCTAACTCATACAGATCTAGCCTAGTATAGTTAATTTGATTAAGAGAAAGAACAGCCTGGCCTGTGTGGCTCAGTGGATTGAGTGTTGTCCCATGGACTGAGAGGTCCTGGTTCGATTCCCGGTCAGGGCACATGCCCAGGTTGCAGGCTCAATCCCCAGTGCAGGCCGTGCAGAAGGCAACTCATAGATGTTTCTTTCACATCGCTGTTTCTATCTCTCTCTCCCTTCCTCTCTCTCTAAAAAATCAATAAAAACATATTTTTTTAAAAAAGAGAAAGAACAAACTATATTAGTAATCTGCAGACAATACAAACACTTCAGATTGATGAAAAATATAATAGTACTATATTCTGAAATAATGTATGAGACTTGCAAGATGAGATCTGATGGACACCATATTAACCAACTATTACTTAAATGATCAACTAGTAATATGAAAACCTGACATTATGTAAATGCAATGAAAAGTATACCAGTATAGTATTCTGACCAAACTATTTAACCTAAATCTTATCATGAAGAAACAATCAGATAAATCAAGATTATAAACCATTCCTCAAGAAAACTGATGACTTGAATTCTTTATAAAATGTCACAAAGACAGAAAAAAAAAGGGGGCAAGAAAACTATTACAGACCAGAGAGACATGAAAACCACATGCAATATATAATACTTGTTTGAATCCTGGATTAACAATAAAAAAATAAATAAGTTAAAAGGCATTTTTTATTTTTATTTTTTTGTTAATCCTCACCTGAGGCTATTTTTCCATTGATTTTTAGATAGAGTGAAAGGGAGGGAGAGAGAGGGGGAGGGAAAAAGGGAGAGAAAGAGAGAGAAACATTGATGTGAGAGAGACACATTGATTGGTTGCCTCCAGCATGACCCCAAATGGGGCCAGGGATCAAACCTGCAACCCAAGTATGTATGTACCCTTGAAACCACGACCCTTAGGTTTGTGGGGAGATGCTCTAACTGCTTAGCCAAACCGGCCAGGGCTAGAAGACATTTTGAAAGTAACTGGAGAAATATAAATACTGACTCACCCTGGCCGGTTTGGGTCAGCAGTTAGAGCGTCAGCCCGAGGACCAATGAGTAGCGGGTTCAATTCCAGTCAAGGGCACATACCTCTATTTAGGTTCATCCCAGCCCTGGTTGGGGTCATGTGGGAGGCAACCAGTCGATGTGTGTCTCTCTCACATCAATGTTTCTCGCTCTCTTCCTCCCATTCTATCTGAACAAAAATGGAAAAAATATCCTTGGGTGAGGATTAAAAAACAATTGACTCTATTGTATTAATATTAAATTTAAAAATTAAATGATCAGGATATTGTGGTTATGTAGAATTGTGTACTTATCCTTAGGAGAGACATGTTAAACGAATTAAGGGTAAAGTGTCATGATGTTTACAAATTACTGTTTAACAGTTCATAAAAATGTGCCATATATGTATTACATACATATTACATATATATTGCATGCACACATATGTAATGTAATTTTTAACATTTTGCAATATTCTTCTCTCTCTCTCTCTCATATATATGCAAAATGTTCACAATTGATGAATCTAGGTGAAGAGTATAAGATGTACACTATATTAATACTTTTTCCTACTTTTCTGAAGTTTATAATTTTTAAAATAAAAATCTGGCCCGGCCGGTGTGGCTCAGTGGATGGAGCTCAGTCCCATGGACAAAGATCCCAGTTTGATTCCTAGTCAGGGCGTGTGCCCAGGTTTCAGGCTTGATCCCCAGTGGGGGGCCTGTAGGAGCCAGCCGATCAATGTGTATCTCTCTCACATTGATGTTTCTATCTCTCTCTTCCTTCCTCTCTCTCTAAAAAAAAAAAAATTAATAAAAACATTTTTAAAACCTGTAGAAAATAAAAATCTGGGGGAATCAACAAATGAGAGAACAAACAAAATGTGGTATATACATACAATGAAATATTATTCATCCTTAAAAAGGAAGGAAATTATGATTTTGTTACTATACGAATAAACCTTGAAAAACATCATGCTAAGTGAAATGAGCTAATTACAAAAAGAAAAATACCTTATTATTTCACTTACATGAGGTATCTAGATTATAAAGTCATAAAAACAGAAAGCAGAATGGAAATTACCAGGAGCTGGGAGGAGGGGGGAAATGGAGAATTATTGTTTAAGGGAAAGAGAAAAGTTCTAGAGATTGGTTGTACAACTCTGTGAATATACTTAACAAGACTGAACTGTACACTTTAAAATGGTTAAGATAGTAAATTTTACATTATATGTATTTTACCCAATTAAAATAAAAAATACATTTTTTAAAAGTTGGGGGAAAATATTATAGTATAACAGAATTCAGCTGACCTAGCATTATTATTATAATTCAGTGACATTACTGGTTAAATGAACTTTTATGGACTGAGAACATAAAGCTTATGTTATAGTCTCATATATGCTAATTTACTATTAACTTCCCATATTACCTTGAGCCTTTAAAGAGAGCAACTTTAAAATGTGGAACATTTATTTTTCCTTTGCTATTGTTTATAGCAATGTTTGTAAACAGGAGCACTCTGGCATTTTGGAAAGCACAATTCTTAGTTATATAGGATCTTATCACTCAGGCTCTCAACTACTAAATGCCAGTAGTACCTCCCAAATAACTGTGAGAAACAAAAATCTCCCCACAAATACACCTTGGTTGAAAACTATATCTTCATAAAGAATTAGAATAGTGTTAGGCACAGAGATGGTGTTAAACATGTAGTTAACCACTTTAGATTACTTCATAAAAAGAAACAGAAGACAGATCGACAAATGACAATTAAAACAATCCTAGGAAAACTAAATTAACATTTATATGGTTTTGTTATAAAAAATTAAAATCTTGCCCTGGTTGGGTCCTGGAGTAGGCAGCCACTCGATGTGTCCCTTTCACGTCGATGTTTCTCTCTCCCTCTCTTCCTCTCTCTCCCTCCCACTCTATCTGAACAAAAAAAATGGAAAAATGTCCTCGGGTGAGGATAAAAAAAAATTAAAATCTTAAGACACAGGACTCATAGAGTATTTCAAATTCATTTCAGATACTCAAACATGTGCTGAACACTTGCTAACTAATGCTAGATATTAATCTAGGTGCAGTGGAAGAATGTGGACATAAAAAGAATAAGGATACACCATAGCCTAATGGAAAAGAGAAATACATAAACAAATAATTCAACAATAGAAATTATGGTAAAGAAGTTGAATTTTGTTTTGATTTTAATTTTCATTAAAAAACACTAAAAGTAGCCTGGCCAATGTGGCTTAGAGGTTGAGTGTCGACCCATGCACCAAGAGGTCACCAGTTTGATTCCCGGTCAGGGCACATGCCCAGGTTGTGGGCTCAATCTCCAGTGGGGGGCATGCAGGAAGCAGCCAATCGATGTTCTCTCTCACCGATGTTTCTATCTCTCTCTCCCTCTCCCTTCCTCTCTCTTTAAAATCAATAAAGAAAAAAATTTTTTAAAAACTACTAAAACTTATTTAAGTGAGGAAACTGCAGTACAGTCTTTGCATCCAAAATGTGTATTTTTACTCACTGGATTGAAGGAATGCATTTATTAGTACTTCCTTTTTGTTGACACTATCAAGTAGCTGACAGATTTTATTTTATTCTAAAACTGAAATGATGAATTTTCTATCAGGATCTGTTTGCTAGTACTTAGGTATCTTCCAATTTGTTTATGTAGAATTATATTGAAGTAGAAAGACTGAGAGCTTTCAAAAAGAAATTCTAACCTGTGAGTTATTAATGACATGATTAGCTTCCAGTTGGATAGTAAATGTAACACCAAGTTCTGATGAAAAGGATTTCATTGGTGATAATGTCCCAGATGTCAAAACAATCGTCCACACTTTGCCATTAATATCTGAAAAGGCCTAGGAGGAAACATTAGATATATATAAAATCATCTTTAAAAGAGTCAGACACATTTATTTAATTGTTTGTATTGAGTTAGAAGATAGAATTTTCACATGTAACAATCAGCTTACCACAGCTGGATTTAAGCACCAAAAGTTTAGCACATGAACTGCTGTTTTCTGTCGTAAACGTTTCTTATTTTTTGGTGGAGTAAAGAGTCCATTTTTATCTGAAGTATCAGTGTGATTTATCCAACAATAAGTCTGTTGAATAGCAACTTTATAATCATCTGCAAACCTAAATTAAAGTAAAATGGTAATTAAACGGCAAATTTTATAAAACATATAATGTCTCAGCTACATACAACATAAGAACTGATTAGTATATTAAAACTAAATTGAGAGTCCTGGTATAATCCCACTCAAAGATGACATTTTCCCCACAAAACACCCACAACTAATTAAATTCAGTAACTCTGACAGAAAATAAGCCGTTAAGTCTTAGAAGCAACCCTCTCTTGCAGAAATTAGATATCATCTAACCATCAACACTTTACCACTTCCCCTCCCTATATTTAAACACTAAATAAATCATGGCAGAACCAGAATTAAGCCTCCTAACTCCTAGTCCAGAGCTCTTTGCATTCTGTGTTACATCATTAGTTACAAAACAGATAACAGGATTATTACTAAAAAAAAAAAAAAAAACTAAAAAAGGCTTTTATACTTTTTTATTACATGAGAAAATAGAAAAACATTTTTTAGTGAAAGTTTTAAAAGTTTAGGAGACTAATTATAAAAATGTTAAGTTCCTTTAAGATCTGAGTCTCAGTCTTCACCTATTTTTAACAAAGGTGCTGAACCAGATGACCTCTCATCATTTTATAATTTCTTTCAATAAGAGGCTATAAACACCTAGGCTTAAAGAGAATAAAATGTGGTGTTCTCTACCAGTCCTCATAACATTGACGGTTAATTTTGCCCTTAGTGAGATCAGGTCTCAAAGTTCAAGCCAGTAACCCTACAATCTGTGGAGAGAAGTTTATAAAAATATTGAGAGCTGCCCTGGCCAGTTTGTCTCAGCGGTTAGAGCATGGGCCCACTGATCAAAGAGCCTCAGGTTCGATTCTGGTCAAGGGCACGTACCTTGGTTGTGGTTCGGTCCCTGGCCCTGGGTCCTGGTCGGGGTCATGAGGGATGCAACCAATCGATGTGCCTGTCTCTTGCATCGATGTCTCTCTCTCTCCCTCTCTCTCTCCCCCTCCCTTCCTCTCACCCACCACTCTATCTGAAGATGAATGGAAAAATATCCTCAGGTGAGGATTAAAAATATATATATATATATTGAAAGCTAAAAACTATAAAACCTTTAGAAGAAAACACAGGGGAAAATCTTCATGACATCAGATTTATCCATGTTTCTTGGATATACCAATATCACAAATAAATAGATTTACTTCAAAAAATTAAATTGAACTTCAAAATTTTTAAACTTTTGTATATCAAAGGACACTATCAAGAGAGTAAGAATACAACTCATAGAATGGAAGAAAATATTTGTAAAGCATATATCTGATATAGGATTAACATACAGAATATTTAAATAACTTCTACAGCCCTGGCCAGGTGGCTCAGTTGGTTGGAGCATCGTTCCATACACCAAAAGGTTTCAGGTGCAATTCTGGTCAGGGTACATACCTAGGTTGCGGGTTCAATCCCCAATCAGGGCACCTACAGGAGGCAATCGATGGATGTTTCTCTCTCACATCAATATGGTCTCTCTCCCTCCCTTCTCTCTCTCTAAAATTCAATGGAAACATGTCCTTGGGTGAGGATTAGAAAAAAATTTAAAAATATAAATAAATAACTCCTATAATTCAACAACAAAAAACACAACTCAAAAATGAGCAAAGGATTTGAATAGATATTTCCACAATAAAGATATACAAATGGACAGTAAGCACATGATAAGATGTTCAACATCTCTAGCCATTAGGAAAATATAAGCCAAAACAACAGGAGATGCCACTATACCCATTAGAATGGCTATTATAAAAAAAAAAAGAACAAGTGTTGGCAAGGATGTAGAGAAGCTGAAACTCTTGTGCATAACTATGAGAATCTAAAATGTGCAGCTGCTATGAAAAACACTATGTTGGTTCCTCAAAATCTTAAATACAGAATTACCCTATTTGGTAATTTGGATCCTGCAATTCCACTGCTAAGTATGTTCCCAGAAGAAGCGAAAGCAAGGACTCAATATGATACTTGTACATAAATGTTCACTGCACATTATTGACAATTGGCAAAAGGTGTAAACAATCCAAATGTACATCAACATAGGAATGGATAAACAAAATGTGGTATATACATACAATAGAATATTATTCAGCCATTAAAGATAATAATATTCTGATGTTATAACATGGATGAACCCTGAAAAGTGAAATAAGCCAGATACAAAAGAACAAATATATATGATTCCACTTATATGAGATACAAAGGAAGGGCAAGTCCATAGAGATGAAAGTAGAATAGAGGTTCTACTTTCACAGAGGCTGTGAAGAAAGAGAAATAGGAAATACTTGGGAGATACTATTTCATGGGTATAGAGTTCCTATTTGGGATGATGAAAAAGTTCTGGAAATGGTTAGTGGTGATGATTGCACAACAATGTAAGTCTACTTAATGCTACTGAAATGTTCAATTAAAAATGGTTAAGATGATAAATTTTATGTTATACACATATTACCATAATTTTAAAAACAAAACACTGGAACCAGGCAGCACTATAACTTAACAAGGGGTAGTGAGTTGACTGCTTTTCATTTTCCACAATTCATCAAATATTGGCTTTATGTAATAAGGAAGAGACTTTCTAATAGTAAAAGAAACATATGTAAACTATATTTAAGAGAAAACAAATGCTTAAGATTAATCCTAGAGGACTATGAATTTAATGCTAAATTAGTGGGTTACTGATTTCAATACTCACCTCCATTAATAAAAACTGATTTCAATTAACCTGAATCTGTGCCAATAAGAGCAATATTTATAATACTTGTTTATGATTATCCTATGTACTTACACAAAATAAGAATGTATTAAACACATGCTAACACCCAATAAGGCTAATATGTTTAAGAGAAGAAAATACAGATCAGATATTTTCATTTACCTGCTATTTTGCCTAAAAAGATAGTCAAGCACCATAAAAAGTCCTTTGAGCATTATTTGAGTTGAAGCACTAATAACAGGTACTTCTCTTGCCTCCTCTTTACCATGAATCGATAAAACTTTTTCTTCTTTTTGAAGGACAGCAGAAAAATGTCCCTATAAAAAATTACAATATTAAGTATACTGGGGGGGGGGGAGGGGGGTGAAGGAATAAAATGAACTTCTCAAAACTATAATGAAACCCAAATGAAATATACATTGAAATTTTAGGTAAACATTATTAATACACAAGTGCTAACAACAGCTTTAGATTCCCACATATTTCCAAATTATCTTTAAGGACATTTAATAAAATTACATATTTAGGAGGTTCGTTACTTCCTCAGACAATTAGGTTATTATTGGTGTCCTTCAAAAGTAATAAACTTCATTAAAATGTACCTACCAAATGGTTTCTCTAAGGACCTTTGAAGAGTTGATATGCCACCTAAATGCCTGAATTATTTCCAGAGTGCTTAGAATAATATGACTATATTACAAAAAAAATTAAAAGGATAACTCAAAGCTAATTCTAAAATTCAAATGGCAGAGTAACGCCAAGAATAGCCAAGATCATTTCAAAGGAAAATAACAAAGTGAGGAGATATGCCCTAGCAGATATATTAGCATTTTTCTAACAGTAATGAACAAATATGAAAGTTTAGATAACAGAATCATAGAATAGAATAAAGTACAAAAATAAACTCACACATGAATGAAAATGTGACAGAAATGGCACTACAAGTAGAGGAAAATGACAAACTATGTAGTAAATGATGGTGAGAAAATTCACTATCCAAACAGGAAATCAAAGTGGATTTCCTACCTCACACGATAAACAAAAACAAATCACAGATTGACTGAAAACCCTTATAAAAAAACACTTTTAGAAGAAAATGTAACACACGATAAGGAAAGACTGTGGAAACTAAACTCAAATATGACAATTTTAAAAAACACTGATAAATTTGAATGCACTAAAATTTAAAAAATCTTTTGAAAAAATACACTGTAAATAAACAAACCATAGACACAAGAATCTACATTCAATACAAGCAACAAAGAATTAGTATTCATAATATATAAAGGAGCCTGGCCTGTGTGGCTCAGTGGATTGAGCCTCATCCCATGGACTGAGAGGTCCTGGTTCAATTCCCAGTCAGGGCACATGCCCGGGTTGTCGGCTTGATCCCCAGTAGGGGGCGTGCAGGAGGCAGCTAATTGATGGTTCTCTCTCACATTGATGTTTCTATCTCTACCTCTCCCTTCCTCTCTTGAAAAAAAAAAAAAAAAAAAAAAAATATATATATATATATATATATATATATATAAATAAAAACATTTTTAAAATGTGTGTATATGTGTGTGTATATATATATCCCACACACATATATACGTAAAGAAAATAATCAGTGATATATATACAAAGATATATTTTCAAGAATGTTCAAATCAGAATTGTTTCTTATTCTGGGAAAATGGACAAAAAACTCTATTTCAAATGCCAAATTAATCAAATGCTTTAGACCAGTGGTTCTCAACCTTCCTAATGCTGCGACCCTTTAATACAGTTCATCATGTTGTGGTGACCCCCAACCATAAAACTATTTTCGTTGCTACTTCATAACTGTAATTTTGCTACTGTTATGAATCGCCATCAGAAATATGTGTTTTCCGATGGTCTTAGGCGACCTCTGTGAAAGGGTCATTCAACCCCCAAAGGGGTCGTGACCCACAGGTTGAGAACTGCTGCTTTAGACTATGTACACTGACAAAAATGCTACACTGAAACTAAAAATCATGTAAAAGAATCTTTTTCAAAATAGAAAAGAACTCATAATATATTGTTAATAAAAAAGAAGCTACTGCCCTGGCTGGATTGGTTCAGTGGTTAGAGCATTGGCCCGTGGACCAGAGAGTCCCGGGTTCAGTTTCCGCTAAGGGCATATACCTCGGTTGCAGTTTGTCCCCACCGGGCCGTGTGGGTGGCAACCACTCGATGTGACTCTCTCACATCGGTGTTTCTCTCTTTCTCTTCCTCCCTCTCTCTCCCGCCCTGTCTGAAGATAAATGCAAACAAAAAAAGTCCGCAGGTAAGGATTAAAAAATAGAAGCCACAAGCCCTGGCCGGTTTGCTCAATGGTTAGAGCATCGGCCCATGGACCAAGGAGTCGCAGGTTCGATTCCGGTCAAGGGCACGTACCTCAGTTGCGGTTTGTCCCCAGCTCTGGTCAGGTCATGTGGGAGGCAACCAGTCGATGTGGCTCTATAACATCAATGTTTCTCTCTGTCTCTCTCTCCTTCCCTCCCACTCTGTCTGATGATAAATGAAAAAATATCCTCAGGTTAGGAATGAAAAAAAAAGAGGCTACAAGTAAATATGTATCATATTGGAAATATATTTATTTTAAGCTAATATATGCACAGAACAAAGTATTTTTTCCTTTGTACCTTTCTGTATTTTCTAAGTTTTTTCCTTTTACATATTATTTGTACATTTTTTTATTAAAGAATAATATATAGAATGCACTAATCTGGTATATACAGCTCACTTAATACACATAAATACATACACATACACCCATGTAATTAACATGCATTCAGGATACAAAACATTCCTTGAATCCCAGATGGTTCCCTTATACCCCTTCTCAGCCTAAACTGCTCCTTACCTCTACACAGTGGTAACCAGTATTCTGACTTCTATTAGTATAATTATATTCATCTGTTTTAAAATTTCATAAAAATGAAATCATAGTTTGTACTCTTTGTGTCTGGCTCCTTTCACTCAACATTATGTCTATAAGATTCACTCATATGGTTGTGATAGCAGTGGTTCATCTTCTAAAATTGCAATGTAGTAGTCTACTATATGTATATCCCAAACTTATTTATCTATTTTACTGTTGATATGAATAACCCTTAAAATGCAAAACATTTATGCAAAAAAATCATAAAAAGATGTCACAGTAGGGAAAAACACTTATAATACTACATTGCATTTTTTAAATTAAGGGCAAAAATTATAAGTATAGTTTTTTGTTTAGTTTTTATCCTCACCCGAGGACATTTTTGCATTTATCTTCAGTTAGAGCAGGAGGGGGGGGGGGCAGAATATCGATGTGAGACACATCGACTGGTTGCCACCCACACGACCCCAACCGGGGCCGAGGACAAACTGCAACTGAGGTACGTGCCCTTAGCAGGAACCGAACCCGGGACTCTCTGGTCCGCAGGCTGATGCTCTAACTGCTGAGCCAAACCGGCCAGGGCATAAGTATAGTTTGATTAAAATATTTGAATACTCATATGCCCAAAATGTTAGTGGTAGTCATGTTGGTAGCAGTTGTTATCATTTGGGGTTCAAAAGTATGTCTTTTAAATCTATAACGAACACTACAAAACTCTGATTTTAAAAATCAAAGAAAATCTAAATAAATAGAAAAATTCCAATTTCATGGATAGAAAGACTCAATATTGTTCAGATGCCAGTTCTTCTCAGCTTGATCTATAGGTTCAATGCAATCCCAATAAAAATCCAAACAAGTAACTTTGTGGATATTGACAAACTGATCAAAATTGTTTTTCCTTTATTGATTTGAGAGAGAGACAAAGGGAGAGGGAGAGATAAAAACATCAATGAGAGAGAACACTGATTGGCCACCTCTTGCATGCCCCCCACTGGGGATCAGGCCCACAACCTGGGCACGTGCCCTGACCAGGAATCGAACTGGTGACCTCTTGGTGCATGGCTCGATGCTCAACCACTGAGCCACAACAGCCGGACAAACTGATCAAATTTTATAAAGACAAAAGACTCAGAACAGCCAACACATTAAAAAACTTTTTTGTTCAGAGAAAGAGAGTGGGAGAGAGAGAGAGAAAGAAAGAGAGAGAGAGAGAGAGAGAGAGAGAGGAACACCAATATGAAACATCAGCCCGGGGCCAGTTTGGCTCAGCAGTTAGAGCATCGGACTGCGGACCAGAGAGTCCTGGGTTCGATTCCCGCTAAAGGCACGTACCTCGGTTGTGGTTCGTCCCCAGTCCCAGTTGGGGTTGTACGGGTGGCAACCAATTGATGTGTCTCTCTCACATCGATGTTTCTCTCTCTCTCTTCCTCCCTCTCTCCCTTCCACTCTATCTGAAGGTAAATGCAAAAATGTCCTCGGGTGAGGATAAAATATATATATATATATGAAACATCAATCTGTTGCCTCCCACACATGTCCAAACCAGGATTAAACCTACAACCTGGGGATGTGCCCTGACCAGTGTGTGGGACAATGCTCCAACCAAGCCACACCAGCCAGAGCGCCAATACAATTATTGAATAACAAAGTCACAGGGTTGACACTACCCAACTTCAAGACTTACTATAAAGCTGCAATAATCAAGACATTGTGGTATTGGTGAAGGAAGAGACAAACAGATCTATGGAAAAGAATAGAGAGCCCAGAAACAGATAGAAAAGATAGAAGAAAATCTAGGTGATTTTGGGTTTGGTGATGAGTTTTCAGATGCAATACCAAAAGCACGACCCATCAGAGAAAACAACTGGTAAATTGAACTTTATGAGAACTAAAAACTTATGCTCCTTGAAAGATGCTGTTAAGAGAATAAAAAGACAAGCCACGGGCTGCGAGAATATATTTGTAACACACATCTGGTGAAGGACTTGTATACAAAATATGCAAAGAATTCTTAAAACTAAACAAGAAGCCTGGCCGGTGTGGCTCAGTGGTTGAGCATCCACCCCATGCACCAAGAGGTTGCCAGTTCAATTCCCGGTCAGGGCATATGTCCAGGTTGTGGGCCAAATCCCCAGTAGGGGGCATGCAGGAAGCAGCCAATCAATGTTCTCTCTCATCGATGTTTCTATCTCTCTCTCTCTCTCTAAAATCAATACAGAAAAAAAAAACAAAAACTAAACAAGAATACAAACAACCCAATTGAAAGGTAGGCAAAAGATCTTAAAGGAACAACAGGAACTCTCATTCACTGCTTGTGGGAATGTAAAATGGTACAGTCACTTTGGAAGACAGTTGGGCAGTTTCTTGCAAAGCTAAACTTAGTCTTACTATATAATCCAGCAAACATGTTCCTAAGTGTTTACCCAAATGAGAAGAAAGCATGTCCACACAAAAACAAGCACACAAATGTTTATAGCAGCTTTATTCATAATTGCCAAAACTTAGAAACCACCAATGTGTCCTTCAATAGTAGAATGGATAAATAACTGTGGCACATACATACAATATTCAGCAATAAAAAGAAACAAGCTATCAAGTCACAAAAAGAAATGAAGGAACCTTAAATGCATACTGCTAAGTGCAAGAATCCAGTCTGTAAAGATCACATACTATATGCTTTCAAATACACGACACTGAGGAAAAGGCAAAATATACAGTAAAAAAAAAAAAAAAAAAAAAACAGTGGCTGCCAGGGAGGTTTAGCAAGGGAAATGAGGTGTAGTGAAGGAATGAGTAAGTGCAGCACAAAAGATTTTATTTTTTATCTTATTGCTGAAATAGCACAAAAGATTTTTAAGGCAGTGAAAAATTCTCTATGATATTGTATTGGTAAATAAATAACTATGTTTTTATCAAACTCATAGAACTCTACAACACAAAGAGTGAACCCTAATGTAAACAATAATGTAACAATATTGGTTCAATTGTAGTAATGCACAACGCTATTGCAGGATGTCAATAATAGGAGAAATAGTAGTATGGGTGGGGGCTGGTATATAAGTATTGTCATTTCTGCTAAATTTTTCTGTAAACCTAAAACAACTGCTCTAAAAGGTAAAGTATTTTCATTTAAGTAAAATAAGTAATTAAGAACAAAAAGAAAAAGAAAAACATTCTCATCTGGAAAAAATAAACTTCTTTGAAAGTATATGTCATGAAGCTTCTATTCAGAAAAATGTACAAAAGTACACACTCATAAACTTTTGTATACTATTTCATAATATTCACAGTATCCCACGACCCACTCACGATCTCCATCCACCTAGGTTTATATAACCACTATATTAAGAACAAAACATGAATTTCTTATCTTTTTATTTTCTAAATTTTTAACTTTTACAATTAACAAATAAATTTACAACCCAAAAATACTGACTTCTTTTAACTTTGAACAAGCAATTAATTCTTTTAAGCCTCATTTCCTTCAAACTAAATAAGGCTACTTTTTCATCCATAATTTATGCCATCACACACAAGATTATCAGACTTACATAATAAAATTTTTAAACAATTAAATTGCTACACTTTTTTTTACCCTGGATAAACGTATTCACTATTAATCATTTCTAATTCACTAAATAAATTTCCATAGGTGAAAAAAAATCTTACCTGCAAAATGGGAAAAGTAGCAGTGGTGATGCCCATTTTGTGTAAATGTAAGAGCATTTCACTTCCACTCCATATTTTACAGGATGATTCATAATCCCGTTCCACAAGATGTTCAGAGTTTGCTTCTAACCAACTGGAATAAAATAAAACAATTCTATCAACCAGTATCATCCTATGTGCAACATTTTCATAGAACAGAGAATTGAGACATGCTAATCTGTATTCCTTGAAAGTCTAAGGACACAAATGTGGATTAATGAAGACATCTTTTTCAAAGTATGCATATCTCACATTGAAAAATAAACGTTTACATGGCTAAAAAGCAAGATTTTATTCAGAAAAGAAAACCATGCATGTGATTTCCCAATTGTGTTTTGTGGATTCAACTGCTTTACTTGACCATCTCTCCAAATAAGAGTCGATTTAGGAGCTCATCCCAAATGCTCATAAAAGGAAATACAAAACAACCTAACAAAAACATTAAAGTTACATATTAACACAAAAAAGAGAGTTTATATACATATGTGTACATTCAATAAGTGTTTAAATGTCTATTATTATGCTAGACATGATACTAGGTAGCAGAAATATAGCAGTAAATAAAATAGGCAAGGCCCTTATTCTCATGGAACTGACATTCTATTAAAGGGAGATATTTAGAAACAAATACATAAACCAGAAAATATCAGGTAGTAATAAGAGGTATAATGAAACTAAATTAGGTTAATGTAATCTAATTGTTACTTTAATTTGAATATCAAGAAGGCTCTCTGGCCAAGAGACATATGAAAAAATGCTCAATGTCACTAATCATCAAAGAGATGCAAATTCAAACAACTATGAGGTATTACCTCATACCTGCCAGAATGGCTGCCATCAACAAGTCATCAAACAACAAGTGCTGGCGAGGGTGTGGACAAAAGGGGACTCTAGTAACTGCTGGTGGGAATGCACTGGTGCAGCCACTATGGAAAACAGTATGGTGTTTCCTCGAAAAATTAAAAATTGGTCTGCCATTTGACCCAGTGATCCCACTTCTAGGAATATATCCTAAGAAGCCTGAAACACCAATCAGAAAGAATATATGTATTCCTATGTTCATAGTAGCACTATTTACAATTGCTAAGATCTGGAAACAGCCCAAGTATCTATCAATAGATGAGTGGATAAAAAATCCGTGGTACATATACACAATGGAATACTGTACAGCTATAAGAGAGATCTCTTATCCTTTGAGACGACATGCAGGGACCTCGAGAGTATTATGCTAAGTGAAATAAGCCAGACAGAGAAAGACAAGTATCACATGATCTCACTTATTTGTGGAATATAATGAACAGAATAAGGTGGTGAACAAAATAGACCCAGAGACATAGAAGTAGGGTTCAGACCAACAAACTTCAGAGGAGGGGTGGGAGGAGGATAAACCAAAGAACTTATGCATATAAGCATAACCAATGGACACAGACAACAATGCTGGGGGAGGGGGGATGGGAGGAGGGTGTCGGAGGGGGGGAGAAACATCTGTAACAAAAATAAATTAATTAAATAAAATAAAAATAAAAATAAAAAAGAAGGCTCTCCCTGAGGTGACATTTATTCTAACAACTGAAGGCAAACGTATCTAGTCATGCATGGCAGGACTGAAGGCAAAATGTACCCAGTCATGGGAAGATCCAAAAATAATCATGCAAAGACCCTGAGGTGGTTCACAAATTATTCTCATTTAAGGAGCTGAAAGAAAGCCAATATATTTGCAACACAAGGGGCAAAAAGGAATAATGGTATGAACAATGTTAGAGTGATAAAGCAAGAATCAGATCATGTTAAGCCAGGATAAGAACTTTGGATACTATTCAAAGTGCAATGAGAAGGTTTTAAATGGAGGATTTTAAATAAGAGACCAAGCATCTTAAGTGTTGAAAAGATGACTCCAGTTTCAAAGTCAGAATGGGTTACTAGGAGAAAAGCAAGAGTGAAAGCAGAGATCTGTTAGGAGGCTGTTACTGTATCTGGTTGAGAGATGACTGTGGAATGGCAGATATGAGATTGAAGGATTTGGGATATATTGTGCAGGTGGCATCTACAAAACTTACTGATAAAATGAATGGGGTGGGGCAGTAACCAAGAATAATGCTTAGATTTTCTATATGAGAAACTGATTAGCTGCTTGTTTAGACAAGAAAGACAGGGGGGTAGGTAGAGGAAGGGAATGAGTTTTGTTCTGTAAAGCTGAAATCTGATATTCCAAAGCAAGATATAAAATATAGTTGGATATATGAAAATAGCATTCCAAGGAGAGGCTGGGGCTAGACTCAGGTGCAGGCCTCAGCAATACTGTTATGGTACTGGGTTACGTAATTTAGGGAAAGTGAAGAACTAGAAATGAAATGAGGTCCTAGGACCAAGTCCTGAGGCACTTCAACATTTAGACATCAAACAAAATAAGAACTATCAAAAAAACTGAAATAGAATAGACTGTGAGGAGGAAGAAAACCAGATGTCATAGAAGCTGTGCAGAAAATCATTCCTGTGTCTCTCTTCTAATCTTAACTACTTTACTTCTGATACCTCTGGTCACTAAATGTATGTGGGTTTTTTCCCCACACCAAGCAATATAAGACACCAGCTGGGTGTCCTATATAGTCACATGTCACTTAATGACGGGGATACATTTTGAGAAATGTGTCCATAGGCAATTTTGTCATTGTTGGAACATCACAGAGTGCTTTTACACAAACCTAGATGGCATAGACTACTACGTACCGAGACCATATGGTATAGCCTGTTACTCTAAGGCTACAAACCTGTACAGCCTGTTACTAAAATGAATACTATAGGCAATTATAACACAACAGTTAAGTCTTTGTGTTTTGAAACATAGAAAAGGTACAGTACAAAAGATAAAAAATAGTATACCTGTATAGGGCCCTTACATGAATGGACCTTGTCAAACTGGAAGCTATTCTGGGTGAGTCAGTGAGTAGTGAGTGAATGTGAAGGCCTAGGACAGTACTATACACTATGTAGATATTACAAACACTGTACATTTAGGCTACACTAAGTTTATAAAAGATATTTTTCTTTGTTGAGGTATGGAAAAGCTTGTGGTAAACTCTTCACTGTGAATTTTCTTGGGGCTTCTTCTTCGATGAAGTTTCCTTTTTTCTTGCGTCGTCTTCAGTTATGCGTTCCTGTTCCAGTTCCAATACCTCCTCATTAGTCAATTCCTCAGGAATCACCTCTAGGAGCTCCTCAACGTCATTCCCATCCACACCCCGGTTAAAGTTGTCATTTAACCACAGCCTTACTGACTTTTGCAACCTCCTCAACCTTGTCAAATCCTTTAGTCATGGAAGAACCTCTTAAGTGTCTTCTTCCAAATGACATAACTACACTCATTGGTGACATCATCCCAAGCCCAAGCAAGGTTCTTGATGCAGTCATAGATATTGTAATCCTTCCAGAATTGCATTGTGTTTTCTCAGTTGCATCATTAGCCTAGGCAAAGGTCCTCCTCATGTAGTAGGCCTTAAAAGCTGCCATATCTCCTTGATTTGAATCAAAGAAGAAACACCACCTTGATATTGGGAAGATCACCAATAAAAGAAGGATGACCAGGAGCATTATCGACAATAAGAAAAATCTTGAAAGGTATATTATTCTCTAAACAGTACTTCTCCATTTCACTGGCATAGCAATTCAGAGGTATCTTGGAAGAAGAGCTGGGTCACCCATGACTTCTTACTGCTTCTACAGTACACTGGCAGTGTGTGCTTACTGATACGCTTGAAGGCCCTGAAGATCACAATGGGCTTCAATTCGCTGTCTGAATCAGTGACCCTAAGCAAAACAGTTACCCTGTTCATAAAGCCTTGAAATCTGGCATTAAGTTGGTCTCCTTATGGATGAAAGTCCTTTCAGGCATCTGTGTCCAGAATACGGAGGTTTTAGCCATATTGAATATTTGCTCTGGCAAGTAATTTTCCTCCACAATCAGCTTATCTTAGTTTCCAAAAATTCTTTAGCTGACTTCACATTAGCACTCACAGACTCACCACCACTTTCACATTATGTAATGAATAACGATTCTTGAATCATTTAAACCACCCAGAGCTAGCAGTAAATACAACATCGTAGTCAGATCTAGCCTTCTCTTTGAACATCGCTAACAAACTTTTTGCTTTGACTGTGATCGTCATGTTACTAAGAGGGATATGCTTCATTTGTCTAATCTTCAATCCATGTCATTAGAAGTTTCTCCATGTCTGGTATGGGCCCTTGTTGAATACTTGTTAGTCTTATTGCTTTCAATGAAGCAGATCCTTTAACAGCTTCCATCACTTTGTTCTTGTTCTTCAAGATGGTAGCCATGGTAGAATGGGACATGCCTGACTGGTAAGCAATAACCATCACTGATTTTCTACCCTCCTAGTTCTTAATTACTCTTAATTTTGTTTCTAGGTCAATACTCAATGTATCCTCATACTGACAACATTATCAGTGCATTTTGTACTCTTAGGTCCATTATGAATAAAACAACAGGAGAGTCAATCAAGCACAAAGAAAATGATGCAACCAAGAGATTCAGTAAACATAAGATGTATGAAGCTGAAGCCAGTGTAACATGAGGCATACTATTTTATAGCAAACTCTTTTTTTGTAAATAGAAAAATTATACTCTAAAATAATGATACAATAAAAAATACAGTATAATAAATACATAAACCGGTAACAATCATTTATTATCATTATCAAGTATCATGTGCTATATACATCATTGTATGTGTTACACTTTTATACAACAGGCAGCACAGTAGATCTGTTTACACTAACACCACAAACACATGAGTAATGCATTGCACTACAATATGAAGATGCCTATGACGTCACTAGGCATAAGAATTTTTCGGCTTCACTATAATCTTAGGGACCACTGTCATATATGTGGTCCCATCATATATATGATCCATCACTGACCAAAACATTGTTATGTGGCACATGACTGTAACTCAATTCAATTCTGACACTATAAGGAATTAGCAAAGACCCCACAGGTTATATGCTCAGTCTCACAATACTGTCCTGATCTCACTCCCATCTCAGATGCCAATCATAAAATAACAGGTTGTCATCTGTACTTCTGACCAACCAGCTATAAATGAAAAGTTCACATGACCCCTCCTTGGATTTGATCATTTACTAGAACAACTCACAAAACTCAGGAATCACTTATGTTTACTGGTTTATTATATAATAAAGGACACATATAAACAGAGAAACAGGCAAATGAAAAGATAGATACATAGGGTGAGGTCTGGAAGGGTTCTGAGCACAGGAGTTTCTTGTCTCTGTAGAGGTGGAATACACCATCCTTCAAGCACACAGATGTGTTCACCAACCCAGAGCTCTCTGAATCCTATACTTTTGGTATTTTTATGAAGGCTTCATTACATAGGCATGATCGATCATTAACTCAATCTTCAGGCCCTCTTCCCTACCCAGAGGGGAGGTGGGGCTGAAAGTACCAAGTTTCTTCTTTTTTATTTTTAATTGTCATCTAAGGATATTTTTCCATGGATATTTTTCCATTGATTTTTAGAGAGAATGGACGGGAGGAAGGGAGGGAGAAACATCGATGTGAGAGAGACACATTGATAGGTTGCCTCACACAGGGGCCAGGGATCAACCTGCACAGGTACGTGCCCTTGACTGGGAATCAAACTGGAGAACCTTCGGTCCTCAGGCCGACGCTCTAACCACTGAGCCAGGGCCAAAAGTGCCAAGTTTCTAATCATGGCTTGGTCTTTTTAGTGACCAGCCCCCATCCAGGAGCCCACAATCATTACCTTATTAGAACAAAAGACAGTCCTATCAACCAGGAAATACCAAGGGATTTGAGCTCTGTGTTAGGTACTGGAGACAGAGATAAATATATGTATCTTCTATTATTTCACAGAAGTTAAGACAAAAACACATTTCAGAAAGATGGTAGTCAACAATACCAAACAATACCAAGAAGCTAAGCAAGATAACAGAAAAATAACCTTTGGATTTGACAATATATGGATCAGTGCCTGTATTGCATACTTAAAAATTTGCTAAAAAGGTAGATCTTATATTAAGTGTTCTTATTACATACAAAAAGAAAAACAGGCAGAAGGAAACTACCAGAGGTGATGAATGAACCTGAAGAACATTATACTAAGTGAAATAAGCCAATCAGAGAAAGGCAAGTACCACATGATTTCACTCATACGTGAAATTTAATGAACAGCAAAATACAGACAGACTCATAGAGAGCAGGCAGACAGCTGTGGGGGGTGGGGAGGAGGTGGGGGAATAGAGGGATTGAGTGGAAAAAAAAGAGAATTCACGGACATGGACAATAGTGCAGTGATTTTGGGGGTGGAAGAGGATGGGTGGAGGTGATAGAGGGCATAGAGGGGATAAAAGGTGATGGAAAAAATAAAATTAAGTTGAATAGAATTTTAAAAAGCCATGATCCAGAATTTTAAAATGTTCATTAAAATCTTCAGTTTCTGTTCAGTACAATGAACTATACATAGCCTATGGGGCTATTAAATTATCTTGCTAAACCGAAAATACGATTCACAATTATCAATTTAAAAAAAATAGATTCTGTCCATAATATTCTTTTGAATAAGACAAAAGTTTAGACTAGCCTATTCTTAAACTGTCCATTTGCAAAGTAGCCTGGGCAAAGTTTACTAACTGTAAAATACCCTGGCATAATAAAACATGTTTTTAATACAAAGGCAACACAAACAACACTGAGAGACAAATGTCCTTACTTAATGAGGCTGTAGCACACAGCTTGTAGAGGTTCATGGTCTTTCTTCCTTATGTTATTGTTGACCATACTATCTAGTTCATCTCGAGCAAACCGAAGTTGAACTTCTGTTAAACTGTAACTTGCTGATTCCCGAGCACAGTCCTCGATGTTATGAGCTTCATCTAAAATGACAACCTGTTCTTTCAGATTGATATCCATCTATAAGATTAAAAAAAAAAAACCTGTAAAATTGTCAGCAAAATGGATTTAACAGCGGTAGGCAAGATATTTCATTTAAAAATTCACACTATAGGCTAATATTGAAAGTGCAACTGATTCTAGGTCTTAAAACTTCTCAAGCACTAAAGCCAATCAAATATCAGCTCAACATTACAGAGTTTGCCATTTTTCAATCTCAAAATACTTTGCAAACCTATCACAACCAAAATAATGTTAAGTGATCCTGGATCAAAGTACAGTTGATATATAAAGGGGTATAAAAATCCCACTATGAAGGAATCTCCAACATAATTTAAAAAGCAGAGTAAAAAAACTTTTATTTATTTATTTATTTTTTGGTACGTGCCCCTAGTGGGAACCGAACCTGGGACTCTCTGGTCCGCAGGCCAATGCTCCAACAGCTGAGCCAAACCGGCCAGGGCTAAAAAAAATTTTAAAACTAAAATGACAATACAAGATTCAAAAAACTCTCAAAATATTAATGTAATATAGCATGTATCTTTCTATCCTGTGATACTTCATTCTGAGAACTGGTTTTCCCCAAGTCCTATGTGATGTTGGTAGGACTATTAATTTGTTATCAAGGGACATGACCACTCTTACAACATGGGTAGACTCAGAGACCAGACTTGCCAATTAAAGTATTCCATCCCTCCACGGTCACAGTGACTGGTTCAAGAATGGATATGAGATCCAAACTAGGTCAATCAGAATAATTTGGAGTAACTAATATAAGACCATGTTCTTTTATCCATGTTAGCTAGCTACCTATGATTCTCTTTGTTTCCACTGGAAAGAACTTGCCTGAGCATAAAGCCATCACAATGAAGTGTTAGTCAAGTAGTTTTTCTTAAGTTGTACTAAGGCTAAGTTTATGTCACTTGCAATTGGAAGAGTCCTGACTAATACAAAGAAATGTCACAAAGCAACTGTCAGTGAGTTATAATAATATACACGGGGTTGAAGATGACTGAGAAAGAACCATGGAAGAGTAGGAAGTACAATGGGGTTTAAAGAAGAATAGGATTTAGATAGACAAAGAGAGAATAAGGCATTTCAACACAGGTGTCATCAAAAGCAGAGATACAGGAAAGAACAAGGAATCCTCAGGGGACTATGAAGTAATTTCTATTGATTCACTGATTTGAGAGGGGAAAGGAAAGAGAGAAACATCAATTTGTTGTTCCACTTATTTATGCAGTCATTGGCTGATTTTTGTTATTGTTGTTATTGTCACTCCTCACCCCAGGATATTTTTTCCATTGATTTTTAGAGAGTAGAAGGGAGGGAGGGGAGGGGTGAGAAGGAAAGAAAGAGTGAGAAAAACACTGACATGAGAGAGACACATCAATTAGTTGTCGCCTGCATGCACCTCCTGCCCCCTTACCCCGACCACGGCTGGGGATCAAACCTGCAATCCAGGTATGTGCCCTTGACTGGGAATCGAACCCGAGACCCTTTGGCCCATGGGCGAACACTCTAACCACTGAGCCACACCAGTCAGGGCCATTAGTTAATTCTTGTATGTGCCCTGACCGGGGATCAAACCTGAAACTTTAGTGTATCAGGACAATGCTCTAACCAACTGATCTACCTGGCCAAGGCCAGTATGAGGTCACTTTTGAGGGGTTCAAGTCGGTCTTTTGCAGCTCAGAAAGCTGAAAGGGCAGATTCAGATCAGACTATTGAACAATTTGAAAGCAAGCTTAAGAAATATGGACTTTAACCCCATGAACAAAGAGCAGTAAGAGATTTTTAAGCAGAGGAAAGATTAATAAAAGTAATATTAGAAGACTGATCTGCACAGTCACTCAGAAGAAAGAGATCTAGCCAAGATATAGGATAAGAGGTAGGATAGTAGGGGTAGCAAACATAATGTCTATTAATTTCAAACTTAAGGAAATAGAAAGCTAATGAGAGTTTTGCAGTCAGATCTAAAGAAAGAAATAACAATTGAATATACCAAGTTATTCAGTTTTTTAAAAATCTTATGCTGTAACATTTGGATGTTGCTAAGAAAAACCAGGCAAATAAACACAAATGCTGTATACAAAGTTCACTTCTCAAAAGCTCACAAAGCGTAATTTGCATAATATGCATATTCTCCCAACATAAGTTCTTCAAAACAGATTCTTCAGAATAATGTTTTAAAATAATTCTTTCTGACTATTCATAAATGGAGAGAGTGATAGCTATAAATGGGTCTCAACTGGGGGCAATTTTGCCCCCCCGGGGATATTTTGCAAAGTCTGGAGACAGTTTTGTTACAATGTGAGGGTGGTACTGGCATCTAGTGGATAAAACCAGAGATGCTGTTAAATATCCTACAATGCACAAGGCAGCCCATCACAACAAAGAATTATCCAGTCCAAAAGGTCGTAACTATCAAGGTGATGAAAAAACCTGTTACAATCCCACTTGAGTACTAGATCCTTAAAAGTACTTATTACTTTGGAAATTAAAGTGACGAGGTCTAAAATTCCATTTTACTACACCTTAGAATATGTTTTCAGTACTCTGATGTTTATACACTTACAGAGATTAACTATCAAACACACAAAAAAAGACATTAAAACATCTAAAAGCTTTTACATTCACCACTTATATCTCCATAAGTAGGGGGGAAAGTTCTAATTTTTACATATCTACTCACACTTTCCCTTATTTGTGCATCTAGAAGATAGTTGTAGGGACAAAATATTATGTCAGCATCTTCTATTAGTTCTCGTGCTGTGTAATACGGACATGCCTTCAGTTTTTTCCCCAAGCTGACGAGTTCTTCTATATCCCAGGCCTTGCACATTCCTTGGAAAGTCTGTAATGTGTGTTGATCACTAATTTTATGAACACCATGATAAAAATAGCAGGATTTGCCCTAAAAATAAATATGCATAACTGAAATGTGAACCAATACTGGAACAGAAGAAATAAAATAAGTTTATCTCAGAACTTGAGGAACATTATTAAAGCCACAAGGCAAAGATTTTATAGAGGAGACAAATTATACAATATCCACAATTCCAACCATTTTAAAGACACTATATTACCTGACTCAATAGAGATCCAGATGAGTATAGCACTAGATATCCCAGTTAATTTGAGAAATATATATATTTGTTGATCCTCACCTGAAGAAATTTTTCCACTGATTTTTAGATAGAATGAAAGCGGGGGTGGGGGGGGACATCAGTGCAAGAGAGACACATCAACTGGTTGCCTCCCACACAACCCTCACCAGGGCCAAGGATCGAACCTGCAACCCAGGTATGTGCCCTTGACCGAGAACCAAACCGGAGACCCTCTGGTCCTCGGAACGATGCTCTAACCACTCAGCCAAACCAGTCAGGGCTGAGAAATATATTTTTTAAATTATGTTTGTTATGACTTTGATCTGATTGAAGTGATATTGGGCAAAAATATTTCTGAAAGGATATACAAGAGCAATGGTATCATTGGCTTTTAAAGATGAGAACTAAGTGACTTGGGAACAGGAGAGGGAGAGATTTTTCTCAACAGACACTTGTACCTTTTTAATTAGCCATGAGACAGTATTACTTAATCAAATCTAAATAAGTAGAAAGAAAGAAGAGAGAGTGAGAAGAAATGAAGGAGCTACAGAGAAAAGAATGTCTTAGCGGGGAAAAATATATGGTACATATGGAAAAATGTAGTACATATGTATGCATATATCATTACAATGTGACCCAGTATTAAAATAACGAAAATAAGCAAATTTTCCCCAGGCCTTGAGGATTATTAACAATCTAGGGACAATAAACACTTTTTACAAAACTGGGATCATTTTTTCTCTCACCCTATTTTAGTAAACTCCTATAAGAAATACTTTCTCACATCACTAAGTATTTTTTCATTGTTGTCCACATATGTACATTGAATTAATGTGCCACGGTTGATGAACCATTTTATTATTGAGCATTTAAGACTTACTAATTTTGGCTTTATAAATAATGCTGTAATGAGTATTTGTATACCCATTTCTAAATATGTTCTTAGTATACATTTCTAAGGTTCCTTCTAGCTCTAAAATTTTACAATTCTGGAGTCCAGAGACAGGGAGAGATATGCCAAGTATCTTATATTATGAGTTTGATACAACTGAGTTTCATAATATGATATTTACCATATTTTCATTCCAAATATCTTCTGTACTATTTGGAAAACTTGTATTTGTATAAAATGATCACTAAGATAGGTGCTTCAGAGTTTGTGATTCAAAACTGTTAAATCTCATCTCAACAAAAATAGATATTCTTCCATACCTAAAGTAATTTTTTAAGAATTTTTTCTGGGGCTAGTTAATTTTTTCTTAACTAAAACAAAATTAACTCTAAACAGATAAATGCATTGCTTCTTCAGTGTAAGAGCACTTTAGTAAAAGAAACAGTGAACAAAAACACATGTGCCTTTGGATCAAGCCAAAAAATCAGAAAGTTTACACTTTAAGGGCACTTAGAATGACACTCCTGTGCAGGCTGATAGCAAAACCAGAAAAGCTCATCCATTTTAACAATGTAACTCAACCCTGAGGGGAGTCTGTCAACTGAAGCGTTATCACACTTTAAACTCTTTTTCACTCAAACTGTCAGTTATCTATTTATCATTTCGCTTTGGTAATTCAGGCATAGTAAACATAGACACCTATGGTGACTTTGTAATTGGCCCTCATTACAATACCAAATTACCCTGAGGGCTTGGGAACAAGGAAAAGAATGTTCATGTATGCCTATGAGGTAAGCATTCTGAGGCAGAATTAGGTGAAGACAAGCAACTACAAGCAGGTACCTTTCATTATGTATACACTAATATTAAAAAACAAAAGACTTGTTTACTTTAAAACAGAAACTAAATGCCAATGAAAAATTCTGAACATTCAAGTCTACTAGTTCACTTTTTATTTTTACATGATTCAAACTTTGACAGTAAAGATCAATAAAAAAAGAAGCACTACAGGATTCTAGAGGATTCCATAAAATAAGACTATTTGCTTTCAATGCACAAGCTTAAACTTTATAACTGCTTTTAATAATAAGATAACAAATAATAAATTGTTATAATTTTCCCAACAAGAAGTAATTTAAAAAATGACAATGCCAGCAAGTCTTCTTGCATAGACTAATAGACAAATGACAAATTTCAAGAATTTGAGGAATCCAGTAGATTAGTCACTTATGAAAAGGGGTCTACTTAAGCATAAAATTTATGGGGTTTTATCATAAAGAGCCTTTTCCCTATTTTATTATTTTTTTAGCATTTGCCTTTTTACTATTTTCATCTCTCCTTGAAGAGAACTTTTTAAATATTGTGAAGATTTCACAGTTCCTCAGTTAAAAAGAACTTACTAGAAATAAATATAAATAGTATTTCAACAATGGTTTTGATCCAATAATCTGTATTCTTTTCCTGGCTCTGAACGAGTCACTTAAGTTTTTCCACTTAAGTTCCTTAGTATTTATACTTCATATTCACATGTTTGAATGTCTATTGCATCTTTTGAATATCCCCAAACAAAGCTTGAATAAATTTCTCTCTAATAAAAAAAGCACTAAGAAAGAAATGGATAATACAAAATAATTTATTTACATTATATAGTAGAAGGTGATATACCAATTAAATGAAACTCTAGGAGCTACAGTTCATAGCCTTTTGTATAAAGACAACTCTGACAAAATACTAGTGAAAGACAGAACAACTTTCAAAATATATTAAAATATCACTGGTCATTTCAAATATTATCAATTTATGGTTCACCAATAATTTCTGGGTGTAACTCCAGACTTGTAACTTCCATTTTAGAGAAAACTAGTTATCAAACAGGTACACAAACTACCAAACTGATACTTGGTCAAAAATTATTTAAAAATCGTGTTTTTAGTAAGAAAGACTTTCTCTATTTCCACCTAGTCCAAATTCATGTTAATCTAGATTTCCCTGGAAAACTTCAAAACCACCAATGACATATCTTTAAAGTTAGTAATTTAATACATTTTTTTGGAAAGAGAAGTTTGTGCTAATCAGAATGAGACAGATAATCATTATATTTCTCATTCAATTATAAAACATTTAAAAATTTGCTCGAAGAAAGCCTAAATCAACTACATTCCTTTGAAGTTTTAAGTATGTATAAGACAGTAATTAAATCTAATTAGACTAAATCATTTAAATACTTTATCTCCTCATATGACATCATCCATATTTGACTATTTTTGGTAGGGAAGGAAGTAAGAAGACATCTGATTAAAATGGAAATTAATTTCAAGGAATTAAATATCCCCAAACTTTAGGACAGAAACCATAATTTTAAACTTGAATAAAGATTTTCTTGTGGTAAAATTAGTTTTCAAAAAATATCAATACTAGTAATTAATTTGATTTTCATACATTATTTAACTATCACTGGAAATGTACATATTTAAAAAAGAAACACAAAAAATTGAGTAATTTTAATCCGTTCAGCCTTATTTTTCTCTAAAACAAAATAATTTTACTCACATTTTTTCCATCTAGCAATTCCATGCACTTTTCATTTCTGTTGAAGTTACCTACTACTTCAGGATGGACACAAGTATGATCCCTGCTGGAAAGAATAGTCATTGGGACCCCCGAGTATGCTGTCCTCCGGAGCTCTCTAGTAATTTGAGCAATCTGCTTGTGTGTACGTGTCCCAAAATATATTTTTGGTATCTTGGATTTCTCCCCATGATCCTTCTTAATAGCCTTTGACGAATCTTGACTGTTTCCTTGTTTAGTAGAACAACAGCACCTACAACAGGGACCAGAGAGCTGTACAAAAAAAAGAAAAAGATAACTAATGTCTGGACTACCATAAAAATGTTATCAAACCTCTCACAGAATCAGAACCCATAGTAATGAATCACAACTGTCAAATAATATCAAGATACCATCTAAAACTTACCATTAAAGAAAAACTACAAATTCCATTTCAAATTGGTTCTCTTTCACTCTTAAAACTTATAAATGCTGTTTCCATATTTGCACTGGTTTCTAACATACCACTATAACTCTCAAATTCCAAATGCTTTAAATACATTTTGACTTGCCTCTTTCATAAATTATAAAAATAATAGGACAAAATTGAGGACAATTTTAATTTGTGCTTAGGCTTCACGTGAACTTGTGATATTTTAGCTTAGAACTGATAGTACTATTTTTGTTCATAGCATATCCCATTTAAATATCTTATAATATACCAATATTTTAAAAAGTGTTTAAAATATAGCTTACAAAAGAACAGAAATATCAAGTTGAATCTGAAGTATCACTGAACAACAGAAGTGAAAACTATTCTCTAGCAAAGGTATGAAAATGAATGCATATTATTAATATTTAATAATAAAAGCAGGTTGCTTGTGTGGAACAAGTATATCTGAAATTCAATTACTTGTCATAGAATGCAAATCCATCAGTAAAATTATCATTCAGGATAGCTTTTCCTGGACAATTTTACTTGTAATTCAGTTTCATAATTGAAATAATTATATAACTGTCTCCTTAAACATACCACATATGGAACTTTAGGAATATAGTCTAATGTTTACCTGAGTTTTTTTCTCTCCTGTTTCTAAACATTCAAAAATGAAAAACAGTTTAATGCTATATATTAGAACCATGGGTTCTCAATAACAACTACCTAACTTAACCTTAAATACTACACACGTGACACAGAGTACAGCCTCATTAGGAGAAATACCGTGAAATACTTAGTTTATAGAAATGGTCACTGATGGGGGGGGGGGAAGCTAAGTAGCACAGTAGCTTAAGAGAACTTGTACTGGAGAGTTATAGTTTAGTAGAACAAATATACCATTTAACTGAAGTTTTTTTAAAAAATTATAATCAGTAAGATTAGCCTTCATCAACAAATGCTAAGTCATAGCATGTTACACCACAATACTGAGGATCAAGCTGTCTTTTAGCCTCAACTCAGTGGAAAAGCAAGTTCAAATTACTCCCAGTCTCGCTCAACCTTGTCCGCCATTAAATATTACAATACATGATAGAATGGATGTAAATGTGACCCTTCTGGAACTGTCACTCACTGGGATAAAAGGTTCACTGATGTGCCAAATAAACAGTCAAAGCAGATAAAGTTACAGCTATGCTGGAATTGTTACATTCCCCTCTCAGGTTGCCAGTAACAGCAGATTTCATTACAGAGTGCTGCCACATTAAATAGCCAGTTCCAAATATCCTGCCTTCTATATTGAATAATTACTTATTCACCGAAAGGATAAAAAGAAGAGTTATGAATGGGGCTCTTGTCAACACTGAGGCAGGAAACAGCTGACACGTGGTTTATGTTACATATGTTGCAATATCTAACAATTTATGGTCACACAGAAAATGGGATACAAATTATATCATGATATTTCTGACTGAATTCTTTTTTGGCCTTTGCAATGATCACATTAATTAATTAACATACTAAAAGAATTAAGGTAACTCTAGGTAGCAGAATTAGTACCTTCAGTCTTTTCACTCAATTATATTATTTCTCCTCCCTATGATACAATTAAATTTATCCTGAATATTAGAATGCTAGAGTCCAATGCATTGCTATATACTATGTGGATATATTATATCCAAGCATAAAAGCAATCCAGTAAAGTGGTCTTTTCTGAAGACTTAGAGATCATCTACTTTTTGATGGAAGGAACACTTTTCAACACCAATTCCACTTAAAAGTTTATCACCTACACCTTTTAATTCCACTTTTTTTCCTGACCAAAAAATTCCAACAACACAGAAATATACTAAATAAATCAGTCCCTCACCACAAATAATTCAGTATAACTTGTAAACCTTCATATATGCGTACATACATCTTTCACACAATTTTTCAAACAAAAAAAGGATGCTATTATACAGCTTAATGACTTGCTGCTTTGTATTCAAATTTTTTTATTTTTAAAAGGTGTGAATTGAGCACTAATAATTTAAATAATGAATGTGTGTACCTTAAAACGTTATGTTAGTAGCTGTACTAACAAAAACAAAAGATCAAGCACTAGCTTCAGAAAATGTTTCCCACTAGAGCAGCTTTATTTAGGTACCTTAAATTTGTTTATTATTTCATAATTAAGAACATTATAAACCATGACTAATCTTACAGTAAACATGTTTTACTATGTTGTTTTTTTAAGATTTAAAGTGCTCTGAAATCATTATAACATCTAAGAACTTAAGATGACTCCTCAAGAAGATGGTTTTTCAATAGATGGATAGACAAGTAGAGTAGAAGAAATAAATTAAGAAAGAAAGTGAATTCTTTTCCTTTTGCTATTTTAAAGAGGAATTATTTCTTCAGGAGTGATCTATTAAAGTTTCCATTTAAAGAATTTGGTACAATCATAATTGAGGATGAAAAAAACTAAGTGCGGCAATAGAACAGAGGCTTCAAAAAGACATTTAATAACAAAAAAGAATTATTTGTACCCAAATCAGCAACTTTCAATGCTGTAAGAAAACTAAAATAATCCTGAAAACAGCAACGACAGGAGGTCATAGTATCCTTCAACTCAATTAAATGCTAAGACTTTAAAAGAAAGATAAGACACTTTAAGGGTGGAGGCAGGCAAGGAGGGGTGGTGAGGAATAGGACATCTGTAATAGTGTAGACAATAAAAATAAAGAGAAACAGAAACACTTTTAAAAAGATAAAACACATGGGCTCCCCAAAACTTGTAACCTTCCAAGACCTGTAAAATAGCTACACTGAATGGCAGACTCCAGCTCTTGAAGAAATGACTTCTTCTCCCATAGCTAGAAAATGTCTACAGTTCTTTTATTTCCACAAAAGAAAACCCAACCCAAATAACAGCATAAATCTATTATTATGCAAGATTCAATTATTTAAAAATACATTTCAAACCTACAGTAGCTGAAACTGTTCTTAGAAGGTCAGTAACTAAGGATTTTTGGAAAATGTTCCTCTAACAACTTCTATCTAGTGCCTCGCTCATCCTAGTATACAGAGACAAATATGTAAATTTCTAGAAAGGATGAATAATGATTTTAAGATTTTATCTTGAAAAAAAGGCCAATTGCTGAGTCCTTGCCAGTATTTCTTTCACAAAGCTAAAATTAGAAGTTCAAGTAGATTAAGATATTACAACCTCTCCCCACAACAAAAATTACTATACCTAAATACTTGAAAAATAAAGATGAGCATGGTGATTAAATATGCTTAGAAATAGAAAATGACAAAGGCATAGTTAGAAACTATTTCATTGCCAGAGAAATTATTTTGCTAATTCATAAATCAGGGGAGCTTCTTAAAGGAGGCTATGGATTGAATTATAAAAATAGGCATAAAAGGGTATATTTATAATTTAAAATAAGTATATAAAGAAGTAGAGAGGAAAAGAGACCAAGAAAACGTTTATTTGTATGAAATAAAGGGAAAACTACATCAATGAAACAGTAACTTGTACTTTTCCATAACTTTCCATATGTGCATGTATTATCTTTCAACCACACTGTAAACTCCTTGAGGACAGAAACTATGCCTTACATTTCTTTATATAACTTATTAAGCATGGAGTTTTGCACGTAACTGTAAATTTAATTTAATTGATAGACTATAACTAATGTCCCTAAACCAACTACTGCACCCATGTACCACATTTCATTTATCTGACAGATGCTTAATTGGTGTTCTAATCTGAAGTTCTTCACATATCAAAAAGTTACTTCAAAATAAAAAGATTAGCTTTAAAAGAAAAGGTACAAGACAATTTGTTATTTTTCAAGGCCAATAAGAGAAATCATCTTTGTTATGCTAATGTTTGGGCCACTTTAGTTGTGACAAACACATATCCTGATATACTCATTATTAATAATAACTATCATTTATTAAAGCTGTCCCTGTATTAAGTATCTTATATGTACTTTCACATTCACTCATTCGTTGATTCATCCATTCAAGAAAGATTAGAATTCATGATATATCAAGCCAAGTAGAAGACAATGACAATGGTGAACTCACCTCAGTGACAAAGAGAGCTTCACCCTTTAACTGTTCTATAAAGTACAGTTTTTAGAGTTTATCAATATCAATTTCACTCATGGATTAAAGAATTGTTTAAAGTTAGTACTCTAAGTACATTATTTTCTGAATATAATTATAAAATATTCCTAAGGGTAACTTCATAAAAACTATTTAGCCCGGCAGGTGTGGCTTAGTGGATTGAGCAGCATCAGATGGACTAAGAGGTTTGATCCCCCGTCAGGGCACATGCCATGGTTGCAGGCTCGATCCCCAGTAGGGGACGTACAGGAGGCAGCCAATCAATGTTTCTCTTTCACATCAATGTTTTTTTCTCTCTCTCCCTTCCTCTCTCTCTAAAAAAATCAAGAAAAACATATTTAAAAAAACTATTTAACTTATTATTAGCTGACATCAAATATAATCTAACAATATTCCTCTTATGTTCCACAAGGGGGGAAAAAAAAAAAGCAAAAACTCTCAAACTTTAGAAAGAGTAATAGTAACAAACTTTCTGTAAAGGGCCAAAGACAAAATATTTTAGATTTTGTGGCACATATGATCTCTGTCCCTATACAGGAATATATTTTATGATCCCAAGGTAGGGAAGGATTTCTTAAACAACACACTAAAAGCACAATGACTGAAAATAACAATCTCATTAAAATGTCAGATTTCTATTGAAAAAGACACTCTCCCTAAAAAATATAGTAAAAAGAAGGAACTGAGAGAAGATATTTGCAATGATTAAAACCAACTGCAGATCAGTATGCAGAACATATAAAGTTCCAACAAATTGATTTTATTTTTTTTCTTTATTAATTTTAGATAGAGAGGAAAGGAGAGGGAGAGACAGAAACATTGATGAAAGAGAACATCGATTGGCTGCTCCCTGCATGCCCCCCACTGGGGATTGGGCCCACAACCTGGGCATGTGCCCTGACCAGGAATCAAACCAGCGACCTCTTGGTGCATGGGTCGACACTCAACCACTGAGCCACAACGGCTGGGCAACAATCAATCAATTTTAAAAAGATAAATCCAGTAGGTGGCCAAGGACACAAAATCACAGGAAAGAAAAGCTGAAAGGCCAATAAACATCTGAAAAAATGTGGAAACTAATGCTCAACCTCATAACTAATTAGGAAAATGCAAATTAAAGCCATAATTAGATTCCATTTCACATCCACCAGAGGGGGTATTAGCAAGTACATGAAGCAACTCTCATAACTGTTAATCCAAGTATAAACTGGTACATCCATTTTGGAGACCAAATTGGTGATCTAGTTAAATCGAAGATATACAAAGTCTCTAACCCAGCATGACAATGGCAGTTATAAATGCTGGAGAAATTCTTGCACTTTAAGAGATACAATACTGGTATTCTTTGCAGCTTTGTTTTGATAGTGAGGAAAACAAGCTAACTGCATTGACAGAAGAATGGATTAATAAAATGTGGGGTTTTTTAAATCAATGAAATACTATATATAATGAAAAATATGAAACAAAGTTACATGTATCAACACAAATAAAATATCAAAAAACAACACTGAGCAGGCTGAGTATGACAAATAAAATATTATTCTCACCCTGGCTAGTTAGAGCATCGGTCCACAGACCAATGAGTCTCAGGTTCAATTCTGGTCAAGGGCATGTACCTCGGTTGTGGCTCAGGCCCTGGTCCTGGGTCGGGGTTGTGCAGGAGGCAACCAATCAACATGTCTCTCTCACGTTGATATTTCGCTCTCTCTCTTTCTCTCTCTCTCTCAATCTATCTGAAGATAAATGGAAAAATATCCTCAGGTGAGGATTTTAAATATATATATATATATACATATATATATATGTGTATATATATGTATATACATATATATATATATATTTTTTAAAAACCACAAGAACAAACTCTAAAAAAAGAAAAAATATATATTATTCTCCTCATAAAACCCCAAATAAATTGATGATAGGAATAAAAACATTAAAACTTTAAGTAGAAAATTAGGAATCCCCCCTATGGTAGATAATACTTAGAGCTAAGGAGTGTGGTGGACCACACACCTGAAAAATGCTAAAAATACTGCAAAGAAAGCATAGCACAACAAATATACACTATTCTGGTTCCTCAGCTGCTTAATACCTAGTAGAATGTTTTTCATCATAGTCCCTCCTGACCAAAAATTTTCAACAAAAATTTATTAGAAAATAGGGTCTTACATTAGGGCCTATCAACTGTTACAGAGTTAGAGATGACCCATAAACTACAGACACAAGTTTGTGTGCGTTTCTAGAAAGCTGTGTCCATAACATTCATTGGGTGCTCAAAGAAGATTGTGATTTATTTGGGTGAGGGCTCTACCCCAAAACTTATGTCTAATTTTATATGGAAATCAAATGGAAACAGCATTTATTTTACAACCAACTTGACAGACACAATTATTCTGCAAAGAAATAAACAAACTGAGCCCTAGCCAGTGTAGCTGTTGGGCGTTGTCCCCCACACAGAAAGGTTGCTGGTTCAATTCCTGGTCAGGGCACCTGCCTGGATTGGGAACTCGATTCCTGGTAGGGGGCATGCAGGAGGCAGCAGATGGATGTCTTACTCTCGCATCAATGTCTCTCTCTCTCTGTCCCTTCCTCTTACTTTAAAAATAAAAATACTTTTTAAAAAAAGAAATAAACTGATCACTTAAAGAAGATAATTTTACAAAGATTCCTCCACTACTTGCAAATTCATTTCTCTTTTGATATTTGTTAATTATGTAATATTAACATAATTTTAAAACAGTTAAGTAATACTAATTTTTAATTCAACTTTACAGATAAAAAATGTAAAACCTAAAAAGTTCTTCAAGTTCCTACAAGATACACAATAAATTTGTGCAGAAGCTGGAATTCATAACCTTAAATCTTAAAACTTTAACAGAATTTTTTTCATCTATCATTTAACTTGGCAAAAAAGCAAAATACTGCCCTTTCTATTTCAAAGTCATGCACATATAGAGCTAGTGGTAAAAAGCCAATGAATATAGAATTATACTACAATCTTTGAGGCATAAAAAACAGGGTTCATTGTTAATCTTTATCAACCATTTGCTGTTGTCCAAGCCATCTAAACAGGTACTGAATGCCTGTGTGCAAAATCTCACAGAAGCACACATTCTAGCAAGATAGCAAAAGTGACATAACTATACCTTTTCAACTATTCTTTTTAAAAAATTCAAACAGTAGTAGTACTCTACTGCCACAGTTTCATGATTAAACTGCACAAAGCAGCTGTTTATCCACTCACAGCCACCAGCAGGTGAACCTGATTCAATATTTATCACAGGCTTTCACAGATCACTGCTAACCAAGCAAACGTTTTAATTAAGCTGGAACTTGCTTCAAAGAGCTTATTCAAGATGTCAATCAGCAGGTAAGGGATCAGATACAGTGTCAGGTGAGAGTGTGTAATACAAATCCACAACTTTCTTCATCCCATCGCTGTAAATTAGCCTGCTCTAAAGTTCAGACTCTGATTGTAACAGACTGCCAGTCTCCTGGAATGTGTAACTGAAGTCACTCAAATTCTATTGTGAAGGTTGTAAGCAATATGTTAAACTGCAATGGGCTAGCACATTAAGACAGATCCTTTTCACGGTTGTTTTTTGATACCATAAGTGTTTGTTACCCTACTCTCCACTTACTGTTTACTTTTTTGCCTAGTGTAAATGGGAATTCCTCAACACAGTTGCCCTAGTTTCTGAAAAGTTTGTTTCAGACAAATTAATCAAGAAAGACCCAAGTGGTATAATTTTTATCTAAGTTAATACTTGAACAATCTTATTCTCTAAGAATAAGAATTCTCAGTTTAAGTCAAACATACAAAAATGTTCAACCTGCTATAAAGTAAACATTCTCCTGGATTAACAGCACTTCACACAGTTGTGACTATACATAGCAATGTATCCCAAAGTATGTAGTGATGAGTCACAATGACCAACTTCATAAAAATACCTGGGGTGTTTATAAGGAAAAAAAAAAAAGAATCAAAGGAGAGAGAGAGATGGAGGGTGGGGAGCTTTTCCTTAGAGAAGAATGCCAGCTAAAAATTGTAAATGTAATAATAGAATTTTTTAAATCAACATTTTGCAACTCCCTTATGATAAATGATCCCTGTAAGCTACCTAAATGGATGCTAAAATCATTGGTTGAAAAGCTGTTGGGGAACAAAATATTCACATAGTCTCCAAGTATCACCCCAGATTACTTATTAATTACCAAAGGAAAATATGCCTTTAAAATGAAGAGACCTGGTAGTCACCACTTTAACAAAGTGGTCAAACTTGTCATCATCAGTAGTAAGATAAACTGGCACCATGTGCCTCTTGATGTAATATAATAAGAAATATACTTATGTCTTCATCTTGAACAAAACTATATGATTATAAAATCCAAACAATTGAGACACAAATCAAAAAGGACTCAGGAAGCCCGGCTGGTGTGGCTCCGTGGTAAAGCGTCGACCGAAATCTCCAGTTCAACTCCCGATCAGGGCACATGGCCCAGGTTGTGGGCCCTGTTCCATGTTCTCTCTCATCGATGTTTCTCTCTCTCTCTCTTTCTCCCTTTCTCTCTCTCTGAAATCAATAAAGAAAAACATTTTTTTAAAAAATAAAGTATTACTACAGGTTCTACACCAAATCTGAAAAATAAACTACTAACAAGAATAACCAAAGTATTAACTAGACCAATTAGACTCACTTTCTTAGGAATTGGTACTTGGGATATGTAAACTGAGTTTATTAACTATAAGGAACAGACTAGAACATCTTGTAACCTTTAAGGCTTCCATTTTGAGATGTAATGGTGAGGTTATATGAAAGAGGGTAAGTATCCAGAAAACCAGTCTACAAAAAAATAGTAAGAATTCTGTAGCAAGAGGCAGGGAAGAAAGACTTGAGGCCCCAAAAAGTGAAGAGAGAAGCTAACCAAAAACTTATGAGTTTCAATAAGAGCAATTGTATTTCCAGCTTGATCTTTTTTTGAGTAGCCTTCTATTTCTTCAAAAGTAAATTATTCTGATTAAGTCAGGTGGCATTTCAAATCATTGGGGGAAATTATTCAATTAATATTTAGACAAATGACTATTTGGAGAAAAATAAGTTAGATCCTGCCTCCCACCTACATCAAAACAAACAAACAAACAAAACAGAAACACACTCATAGATACAGAGAACAAAGTGATGGTCACCCTATCAGAGAGGGGTGACCTACTAGAGGGTGGTAAAAAAAAAAAAAAAGTAAAAGTGGCTCAGCGGATTGAGCATTGTCCCACAGACTGAGAGGTCCCAGTTCGATTCCCAGTCAGGGCACATGCCCAGGTTTCAGGCTCAATCCCCAGTAGGGGGCATGCAGGAGGCAACTGATGGATGTTTCTCTGTCATATTGAAACTTTCTATCTCTCTCTCCCTTCCTCTTTCTCTAATAAAATCAATAAAAACATTTTTAAAAAGTAAAAGGGATTAAGAAATACAAATTGTCAGTTATAAAAATAGTCATGGGGATGTAAAGTATAGCATAAGGAACACAGTCAATATAATAACTATGTATTGTATCATATTATAGGTACTAAACTTACCAAGGTGATGATCACTTAGTAAGTTATATAGACATCTAACCACTATATTGTACACCTGAAATTAGTATCATATTGTATGTCAACTGTAATGGGAAAATAAATTAAAGAAATAATTTACAGATGGGTTAAAGATTAATATGCATAAAATGAAACCAGGAGAGCCCTGGCCAGTGTAGCTCAGTTCGTTAGTCATTGTTCCGTGCACCAAAAGGTTGCTGGTTCGAGTCCCAGTCAGGGCACATGCCAGGGTTGCAGGATTGATCGCCGGTAGGTGGCGTGCAGAAGGCAGCTGATTGATGTTCTGATCTCACATGAATGTTTCTCTTTCTCCTCCCTCTCCCTTCCTCTCTCTCCCAAAATCAACTTAAAAAAATATACTTTTTAAATGAAACCAGGAGCCCTGGCCGGTTCGGCCTGCGGTCCAGAGAGACCCGGGTTCGGTTCCCGCTAAGGGCATGTACTTCGGTTGCAGTTTGTCCCCGGCCCTGGTTGGTCGTGCAGGTGGCAGCCACTCGATGTGTCCCTTTCACATCGATGTTTCTCTCTCTCTCTCTTCCTCTCTCTCCCTCCCACTCTATCTGAACAAAAAATGTCCTCGGGTGAGGATTTTAAAAATAAATAAATAAATAAATAAATAAATAAATAAATAAATAAATGAATGAAACCAGGAGACTTTCAGTCCACTGTGGTAGATTAGGTATACACATTTGCCTTCCATCTCACCTAAACCACCATTGAAATAAACTTAGTTTATAGATGAGGTCTCAAACTGGAAGCCCACAAATCACATCTCATTGAAAATCATGCTTTGGATGGCTACAAAGAGTTTTATAAGTTTGAACTACTTAAAAATTATGAGATGAAAACTCATAGTTTTGGCTTCTTTTGGAAATGCTGAATGATTGCCCATATTCCTAGAGGGCAGCAGTCAATGTTGAGTAGACTGCCATACTGATATAAGGCATACATTCTTGAGGTATCACAGTCTACCACTTAATTTAATCACAGGCACTTAGACTCCTTCATTCATTCATGCTACCTATTGCTCATTTAAGTTGCCAATCCCCTGGCATAGAAGTACAAAAAGGAATAAAGCCACAATAACAAAGAGCATGGAAAAGCGGTTCACCAATAAATGAAAGAGTTCAACAGATTTCTGGAAATTTGGGAGCAAAGAACTGATAAAAGAGGTGGAGAAAAATGAAGCATAGAATTCATGACAAGTATGCTGAAGGGAGGTTGGGAGCCAACCTGCTCAATGGAACCCTACTTATCAGGTTCAACAGAGTAAGAGAATGACAAATAAAGCTAAAATCAGGGAGATAACCAGATTTCAAAAACAAAACAATTAACCTAATCAGCATCCCAATCTATCCCTTCCACTCTTTCACACAGAAAGCAGGCAGTTAGCAGACACCAGATGCCTCTTCTCTAAAAAATGGTATTAAATATTTGGAAAGCTAAAGCTTCTAGGGTGTATTTAAGCTTAAATGTTGGCTTCCTTGACTGAAGCTCTCCTCATTCAGACTTTTATTTATTTATTTATTTTTGTTAAGCTTCACCTGAGGATACTTTTCCACTGATTCTTTAGATAGAGTAGAAGGGGGGCGGGGGGACCATCAATGTGAGAGAGACACACCGACTGGTTGCCTTCCACACGACCCCAACCAGGGCCAGGGATCGAACCAGCAACCCAGATACTCGTCCTTGACCAGGAATCGAAACAGGGACTTTGCCCTCATCAAGCCCCAACAGCTAATATTCAACTTACACAAAAGCTGAAAAAGCCTATACCAACCACCCAATCCTTTTGCCTTAAATATGGACTGACAATGAAAAATAACCAGCATGAGAAAACCAGTGGTGTAAAAGAGAGTGAGCAAAATAAAAGATATGAAAATTCACTCTGAAGGAAACTCCCATAATTTAGTGGTTATTTTTAGAAAACAAACTCTCATTACACTAGTCAAGAAAGTAGTCATCCTTTGAAAAAGGAGAAATGATAATATAAGAAAGAGCTCTCTGAGGCTAAAATCTGCTGAAAACAATAAAGGGGTTGAAATTATCAAAGAAATCACAAAAGAGAGTTTCCCTAAATTGAAGAAGTCTCCGAGTCTTCAAAATAATAAAAACACTAAGTAATTAGCATAGTGAATGAAAAAGACTCTCTTAAACATCCAGCCATAAAATATAAACATAAATTATGGAATAGACATTTCACAGAATGTAATGCAGTCATTTAAAATTCTTTAGAAAGCCCGGGTGGTGTGGCTCAGTGGTTGAGCGTTGACCCATGCACCAAGAGGTCGCTGATTCGATTCCTGGTCAGGGCATATGCCCAGGTGTGAACCAAATCCCCAGTGGAGGCAGCAATTGATGTTCTCTCATCAATGTTTCTCTTTCTCCCTCTCCCTTCTTCTCTCTCTAAAATCAATAAAGAAAAAAAAAATTAAAATGCTGTAGAAAAATATTAAATGACATGAAAAATAATCCTGATCTATTATTATAAAGATAATTGGACATTATTTGCCTCCTGAGTAATGCAACACTAAGCATATAGCATTTTGTGTTATTCCTGAAAAATAAAAAAACGACAAAATCAAACCTGAATCTAATTCAACCTCTAGATCTAACTACCCTTACTAGAAATACAGGGATAGAGGCCTATCTTAAATGAAACCATGAGGATAAAATCAAATAGATCTTAAACATGAGAAATCCTACAAGACAAATATAGCAGTTTTTTCAACAGCTTCTCTCTTAAAAGAAACATCATTCATGTACATCTGGATTCTTAATTTTAAAAAGCCAACTCTATAATGGCATTTTTGTTTGTTTTCATCCTCACCCAAGGATACTTTTCCATTGATTTTTAGATACAGTAGGAGGGAGGGAGGGAGAGAGGGAGGGAGACAGAGAGAAACATCGATGTGAGAGAGACACATCAATTGGTTGTCTCCCACACGACCCATACTGGGGACAGGATTGAACCTGCAATTGAGGTACATAACCTTGATCGGGAATTGAACTCAAGGGCCAACGTTCTAACCACTGAGCCAAACTGGCCAGGGCTATAATGACCTTTTTTGTTTGTTTGTTTGTTTTTGTTTTTTTTTTTTTATCCTCACCCGAGGACATTTTTTCATTTTTTTTTTGTTCAGATAGAGTGGGAGGGAGAGAGAGGAAGAGAGAGAGAGAGAGAAACATCGACGTGAAAGGGACACATCGAGTGGCTGCCACCCGCACGACCAACCAGGGCCGGGGACAAACTGCAACCGAAGCACATGCCCTTAGCCGGAACCGAACCCGGGTCTCTCTGGACCGCAGGCCGACGCTCTAACCGCTGAGCCAAACCGGCCAGGGCTATAATGACATTTTTTAAACAAAGACATCTGTAAATAGACTGGGTGTTAGACAAAGAATTACTGTTAATTTTTTTAGCTATAAGAATATCTTTAAATAGTCATTGCTATGTTTCTGAAGTCTTTATCTATTAGAAATATATACCAAATTATTATAAAATTATTATTTTAATCCTCACCCAGGGATATTTTTCCATTTATCTTCAGATAGAGTGGGAGGGAGGGAGAGGGAAAGGGAAAGAGAGGGAGGGAGGGAAAGAGAGAGAGAGAAACATCAATGTGAGACACATTGATTGGTTGCCTTCTACACAACCCAAACAGGGGACAGAACTGCAACCGAGGTATGTGCCCTTGACCGGAATAGAACTCAGGACTCTTTGGTCCGCAGCCCGATGCTCTAACTGCTGAGTCAAACTGGCCAGGGCAGTATACCAAATTATTTATGGGTAAATAGGTAAGTCTTCTAGTAGCTTTAAAATATTCTAGTCCTGCACAATTTCTTCCACCAAATCCCTCCCCCCACAAAGAAAGAAGAAAATGGCATAGAATAAATAAAACAAACAGGGAGGTAAAATATTGATAGTTGTTAAAGTTAAGTGATGGGCACAAGGAGGTTGACTATACTGTCCTCTGTCTGCTTTCTGTATAAAATTTCCTTAACAGAAGATTTTTAAAATAAGGAAGTTTACAAATTATTTTTTTATAAAACAAATACAATAATGATCTTAAAACAAATTTAGATAAACTTTCTCTCACCAAAAATATGAGAGCAATATCACTAATGAATATTGAAACAATGAACTCTAGCCCTGGCTGGTTTGGCTCAGCAGTTAGAGTGTCAGCCCGCAGACAAGGGAGTCCCGGATTCGGTTCCGCTAAGGGCACGTACCTGGGTTGCAGTTTGTCCCCGCCCCAGTTGGGGTCGTGTGGGTGGCGACCACTCGATGTGTCTCTCTCACATCTATGTTTCTCTCCCTCTCTTCCCTCTCCTCTCTCCCTCCCGCTCTATCTGAAGATAAAAGTAAAAATGTCCTCGAGTGAGGATAAAAAAAAAAAGAAACAACGAATTCTAATTGCAATAGTAAAAAGGACTCTTGTACACACACACACACACACACACACACACACACACACACACACGCGCGCACATGCACACAAAATTCAAAAAACCCGCCCTGGCCGGTTTGGCTCAGCGGTTAGAGCGTCGGCCTGCGGTCCAGAGAGGCCCGGGTTCGGTTCCCGCTAAGGGCATGTACTCGGTTGCAGTTTGTCCCCGGCCCTGGTTGGTTGTGCGGGTGGCAGCCACTCGATGTGTCCCTTTCACGTCGATGTTTCTCTCTCTCTCTCTTCCTCTCTCTCCCTCCCACTCTATCTGAACAAAAATGGAAAAATGTCCTCAGGTGAGGATTAAAAAAATAATAATAATAAAAAACCCAAAAAGCCAATAACAAAAGGATATATACTCTTTTCAGGATTAGGACATCTATTAATATAAACATTAAAAAATAAAATATGAAAAATCATATTCATCTCTATAGTTTAATATTCATTCCTGATGAAAATGCTGAGTAAATAAGAATATGATTCTTCTGTATCATGACAGAAAATTATATCTTAATATATAAGTTATATATATATCCCCCCAAAAGCCAGTATCATGCTTAATGGGGATAAATTAGAAGTATTCTCATTGAGGTCTCAACAAGACAAAGATAACCATACTTTCCAGTTTACATCTGTTGTTTCAGATTAATTAATAATGTTCCCTACCATCTTCATTCTCAAAAGTGTCCTGGTTTGGACAATAAATTATATGATCATTCTATCTGTTACTATAATTACACTTATACTTTTTTCTGGAGATATTATAAAATTACAAAGGAGTCAAAATGATCACTACTTATAAAAGATATGATTGTAGCCCTGGCTGGTTTGGCTCAGCGGTTAAAGCGTCGGCCTGCGGTCCAGAGAGACCTGGGTTCGGTTCCCGCTAAGGGCATGTACTTCGGTTGCAGTTTGTCCCCGGCCCTGGTTGGTCGTGCGGGTGGCAGCCACTCGATGTGTCACTTTCACATCGATGTTTCTCTCTCTCTCTTCCTCTCTCTCCCTCCCACTCTATCTGAACAAAAAATGAGAAAATGTCCTCGGGTGAGGATTAAAAAAAATAAAATAAAATAAAAAAAAAGATATGATTGTATACTTGGAAAATCTAAAACTTATTGAAACTATTATAAACAATAAAAGAATTCATTAATGAGGCTTGGTAAAAGAAAACACAGTAAATATGATTTGGTAAAAAAAAAAATTTAAGCCTTCACATATAAAACCACAATTAATTAGAAAATGTAACAAAAGAAAAATCCCAATTATATAGAAATAAAAAATAACCTAAAAATCAACTTACAAATACATTAAAAAAGTTATTGACAGCATGTGTTAATTAACTAGATGGGGGGAATTCTTTCGCAATCTATATATACATATCCAGTTATCACGATGAAGTTCAGGGGGCTACGGACCCGCTTGATTTGCAGACCCCTGCACCCAAGAGCCTCCTACACCCTTAGCTGTGCCCGTTCCAGGCAGTATGGGTAGCGCCCTGGTGGTGGCAGGCCTGGTCCTTCGGGCCTGAGCATGCTATTGCATTTACAGGCTGACGTGGGGCCAGTGGGGAGGAAGTCAGGTGCCTTCAACTGCGTCCCTCCCAGTCTGCAGAAGACTTAACCAAGGTTCATATGATGTCCTAAATGCTGAACAACTTCTGAACTCCTTTATCTACTTGAGGAACCTGTAATTACTGAAAGAGATTTGGTCACTCTGGGTAACAATGCAGCCTTGTCAGCTAACCAGGTCATTATTCGTGAATTGGGTGGTATTCCAACTGTTGGAAGCAAAATCAAAGATCCCAACCACAGTATTAAAGAGAAGGCTTTAAATGCATTGAGTAACCTGAGTGTGAATGCTGAAAATCAAATCAAGATAAAGGTATACAGTCAAGTCTTTTAGAGGATGTCTTCTCTGGTCCCCTGAACTTGCCTATGCAGCTAGCAGGTGGCACTGAGATTGTTAACAAACATGACAGTTACCAATGGTTACCAGCACATGCTTAACAGTTACACTACAGACCTATTCCAAGTGTTGCTTACAGAAAATAGAAGCACCAAGGTTCAAGTTTTGAAACTGCTGTTGAATTTGTCTGAAAATCCAGCCATGACAGAAAGACCACTTGGTGCTCAAGTGAGTTCATCATTCCTTTCCCTTTATGATGGCCACGTGGCAGAGGATATTCTCCTTCGAGGTCTCACACTATTTCAGAATACAAAGGACTGCCTCAAACAGGAAGGCCATGCCTGGCTGGTGTGGCTCAATGGTTGAGCGTCGACCCATGCACCAAGAGGTCGCCAGGTCAGGACACATGCTCAGGTTATGGCCCAGATCCCCAGTGTGGGGCAAGCAGGAGGTGGCCGATCGATGTTCTTTCTCATCAATGTTTCTATCTCTCTCTCCCTCTCCCTTCCTCTCTCTCTAATATCAATAAAGTAAAAAAAAAAAGGAAGGCCATTTAACTATTCAGCCTACTTTCACTAAAGGGTCACTGTTTTTCCTGTTATATGGAGAAGAATGTGCCAGGAAATGAGAGCGTTAATCATCATGATGCAGACATGAAGGAAAAGGTAACAATAATACCCAATTCTAACCGATAGGTCAGATTTTTCCAAGGGTAATGCAGTCTGGAAGTAATGCATGTACACTTCTTTTTCATATTCTTTACAAAGGGATGCTTTCAGTTGCTGAATCTAAAAAGTAAATATCAGATTTCATCATTTACACAGCTATAACTTGCCATGGTCTTCTGGTTTATTTTGAACCATTTTATTGATACCAAATGAATATAACAGCTTGTTCTGAAACATATATTTTCTTTTATTTTGCTATTTGCTAAGCTACTTCAATTATTTCCTTGACATGAAGTGACAGTGACCTTTTTGTGTTAGCTACTATTGTACTGTTTGCTGTGATTTGTAGTTAATCATCTGAGGGAGCATTAGTATGTGATTGTTTCAGAATTGTCATAGGAATGACCTTGTTCTTTTAGTAGCAATGACATCCTAAGCTCTTGAGTCCACCTGTCAGCCTAGCCATACTGCTTTCGAAAGTATTCTAGTCATTAGAATCTACTCTAGTCAATAAAAATTGTAAACTTTTAGAAGAAATATTTCCTAGTACTCACCCACTCCCATTCAATGTGCCAGTATGTAAAGATGCTGTGTATAAAAGACTTGGATCGATCAAAATTTAACCACCTATAAGCAACTGGTTAAATCAGTTATCTAGTCTTAAAATAAACAGGTCTGAAATATGCTGATGTGGAAAGACACCCATAAGATAATGGATGTATTTTTTTTTATTTTTTATTTTTATCCTCACTCGAGGACATTTTTCCATTTTTTGTTCAGATAGAGTGGGAGGGAGAGAGAGGAAGAGAGAGAGAGAGAAACATCAACGTGAAAGGGACACATCGAGTGGCTGCCTCCTGCATGACCCAACCAGGGCTGAGGACAAACTGCAACCGAGGTACGTGTCCTTAGCGGGAATCGAACCCAGGTCTCTCTGGACCGCAGGCCGACGCTCTAACTGCTAAGCCAAACGGGCCAGAGCACGGATGTATTTTTTAAATGAAAAATATTTACGCTTATATAGGCAGCACACTTCTAGAATGAGACCCAAACTCCTGGGAGTGTAACTGTGGAGTGAAGAAATGACTTCTCTGTTCTTCTACTGTTTGAATTTTTTACTATGGTATAAATTTTATAGTAATTTTTTAAATAAAAAGAAAAAGCAAATTATCATGATGTACACTTTATGTATCTTACAATTTTGTAAATTATACCTCAATAAAGCTGAAAAAAGTTATTAAGAAAACTTTAAACTCTACTGAAGAAAAGAAAAAAGAAAAACAAATGGAAACAGCGTGGTCTTAATCAGGCTGTAAAGTCAATTCTCTTTCAAATTATCTATAAAGTATATCAAGAAATTTTTTAAACTAGAAAAGCTAATTCTATATGTAAAAATAAACAAGAAAAGCCAAAGTATTTTTTAAATAAAAGAGTAATGAGAAAAAACTAGATATATAAAATATTAATGAGCTACAATAATCAAAACGGTGTAGATTAATGAAAAAGAAAACAGAAAGTCCAGAAACACAACCAGATAAAGACAATCCCTGACTTATGACGGTTCGACTTATGAAGGTTTGACTTAAAATTTTTCGACTTTACAGTGATGCAAAAGTGATACACACTCAGTAAAAACCTTATTTCGAATTTTGAATTTCAATCTTCTCCCAGGCTAGCGATATGTGTGTGGTACAATACTCTCTTGTGATACTGGGCAGTGGCAGCAAGCTGCAGCTGAGATCCCAGTCAGACATGTGATCACAAGGGTAAACATCTGATATTCTACAGTATACTGTGTTGCCAAGATTTTTTGGATACAGGTATACCTCAGAGATATTACAGGTTCGGTTCTAGATTACTGCAATAAAGCAAGTATAGCAAGAAAGCAAGTCATAATCTAAAACTTTGCTGGTGGAGGGTGTGACCTTCAATTTGTGAAAAATGCAACATCTGTGAAGCACAATAAAACTAAGCGCAATAAAACAAGGTATGCCTGTATTGTGTCCTGAGCATGTTTAAGGTAGGCTGGGCTAAGCTATGATGTTTAGTAGGTTAGTTGTATTAAATACATTTTGACTAACAATATTTTCAACTTACTAAGGATTTAATCCCATAGTAAATTTAGCAGCATCTGTATATGTTGTCTATAAGAAACCCACCATAAATATAAAGACACATATAAATTAAAAGTAAATGGAGAAAAATATGCCATGCTAACACTAATAAAAAGAAAGCAGAAGTAGCTCTATATTAATTTCAGACAGAGGAGGCTTCAAAGTGAGGAAAGTTATAAAGATAAAGGGCATTACATAATGATAAAGGGGCAATTGTCAAAGAAAACATAATAATCCTTAACGTGTATGTACCTAACAACAAAGCCTCAAACTATGTGAAGCAAAAACTAATAGATAACGAAGAGAAATATATCACCCTTAGTATCTGTGGAGGATTGGGTACAAGACTCACCATGGATAGACCCACATAAATTTAGTCAACTGATCTTCGATAAAGGAGCAAAGGCAATAAAATGGAGCAAAATTAGTCTCTTCAACAAATGGTGCTGGAAGAACTGGACATCCACATGCAAAGAAATGAATCTAGACACCATCTTTACAACCTTCACAAAAATTAAGTCAAAATGGATCACAGACCTAAATGTAAAACACAACAATCATGAAACTCCTAGAAGATAACATAAGGAAATCTAGATAACCTTGGGTGTGGCTTTAGATACAACACCAAAGGCACAATCTATAAAAGATACAACTGATAAACTGAACTTCCATTACAATTAAAATTTTCTGCTCTACAAAAGACAATGTCAAGAGAATAAGAAGATAAGGGACAGACTGGGGAAAAAATATTTACAGAAACACATCTGATAAATGACTGTTATCCAAAATATACAAAGACTTAAAACTCAACAAGAAAAAACAATCCAATTAAAAAAATTTTTTAGCCCTGGCCGGTTTGGCTCAGCGGTTAGAGCGTCGGCCTGTGGTCCAGAGAGACCCGGGTTCGGTTCCCGCTAAGGGCATGTACCTCGGTTGCAGTTTGTCCCCGGCCCTGGTTGGTCGTGCGGGTGGCAGCCACTCGATGTGTCCCTTTCATGTCGATGTTTCTCTCTCTCTTCCTCTCTCTCCCTCCCACTCTATCTGAACAAAAAATGAAAGAAAAAAAAATTTTTTTTTTAATAATTTTCTTTGTTGATTTTAGAGAGAGAGGAAGGGAGAGGGAGAGGGAAAGAGAGATAGAAACATCAATGAGAGAGAACATTGACTAGCTGCCCCCTACATGCCCCACACCGGGGATTGGGCCCACAACCCGGGCATGTGCCCTGACAGGGAATCGAATTGGCGAGCTCTTGGTACATGGGTCGACGCTCAACCACTGAGCCACACCAGCCGGGCAAACAACCCAAGTTTTTAAAATGACTGTTTTAATCCTTTTAGACCTTATTAGATACCTCGCTTTTTCTTCCTAATTAGAAACCTCACCAAAGATATACAGATGGCAAATAAGCATATGAAAAATGTTCAATATAACATGTCATTACATCATCAGAGAAATGCAAATCAAAACAATGAGATATCACTACACATCTATTAGCAAGGCCAAAATCTGGAAAGCTGAAATCACTTAATACTGGCAAGGATGTGGAGCAACAGGAACTCTCATTCATTGCTGGTGAAATATGAAACGGTACAGCCACTTTGAAAGACAATTGGCTGTTTCTTATAAAATTAAACATACTCTTATCACATGATCCAGCAGTCATTCTCCTTGGTATTTACCTAAAGGAGTGCACACAAAAACCTACATGCCAATGTTTACAGCAGCTTTATTCATAACTGCGAAATTTGGAAGCAACCAAGATGCCCTTCAGTAGGTGAATGGATAAATAAACTGTGGCACATCCAGACAGTGAAATATTACTTAGCATTAAAAAGAAATGAGCTATCAAGCCATAAAAAAACATGAAGGAACCAAGTGAAAGAAGCCAATATGAAAAGGTTATACATACTGTATGATTCCAACTATATATGAAATTCTGGAAAAGGCAAGACTATGGAGATAGTGAAAAGATCAGTGGTGCCCTGGTGGGTGTGGCTCAGTGGATAGAGTGTCAGCCTGCACACCGAAGGGTCTGGGGTTCGATTCCCAGGTCAAGAGCTTGTACCTGGGTTGCAGGTAGATCCTAGGCCCCAACTGGGATGTGTGCAGAGGCAACCAATCAGTGAGTCTCTCTCACATTGATGTTTCTCTCTCTCTCTTTCCCTCTTCCCCTCCCTCCCACTCTCTCTAAAAGTCCCTCCCTCCCTCCCTCCCACTCTCTCTAAAAGTCAATGGAGAAAATATCTTTGGGTAAGAATTACAAAAAAAAAATTTAAAGATCAGTGGTTACAGGGGGAATAAATGGTGATGGAAGGAGACTTGACTTGGGATGGTGAACACAATACAATATACAGATAATGTATTATAGAGTTGTATACCTAAAACCTACATAATTTTATTCACCATTGTCACCCCAATAAATTTAACTTAAAAATCAGTGGTTGACAGGGGTTCAGGGAGACAAGAAAAGGATGAATAGGCGGTACACAGAGGACTTTTAGGGCAGTAAAAATATTCTGTATGATATCACAATGATGGATACATGTTATTATACATTTGTCCAAACCCATTAAATATACAAAACCAGGAGTGAACCATAACGTAAACTATGGACTTTGGGTGATTATGATGTGTCAATGCAGATTCATCAACTTATACTAAATACACCATTCTGGTGGGGGATGTTGATAAAGCGGGTGGCTATGCATATAGAGAGGCAGGGCATACATGGGGAATTTATGTATCTTCCCCTCAATTTTGCTGTGACCCTTACACTGCTCTATAAAAATAAAAGTCTCAATAAAAAGTTAAAAATTAAGAAAAAATAACTGGTGTCCTAAAGCAAAAATAGTAACAAAATACTGTGTGGTTCATAATAAAGAGAGAAACAAATAAGTCTTTGCAAGGTCACTTTGTAACTCTTCTCACCAAGAGGTGAACTCCACCCCCTGAATCTGGGTTTGGCCATTTGACTTGCTTTGGTGGGTGGGACATTAGCAAACGTGACACAAAGAGAAGTTCAAAAGATATCTGTAGTTGGGATGTGTTCTCATGCTTCTCCTAGAACCCTGGGGATACCATATACATAATCCAGGATTAGCCTACTAGATGATGATACCCACCCCATGGCCCCAGCAGACTGCCAACCAACCTCCAGTAGCATAGTTGCCTTGCTGACTTGCAGCTGACCTGCAGGTGACTAGATGCATGAGTGGCCCAGCTGAGATCAGCAGAAGAAATGCCCAGCTGAGCCCAGCCTAAATTGCTGACCCCCAGAACAGTAAGCTAAATAAATGGTTGGTTTGTTACACAGCAATAGATAACTAATTATGTGTGTGTGTGTGTGTGTAAAAATAGGTAACAAGCAAAACAGCAGGGGTTGATACTGAGGAGATAGTTGAATTAAGAATTAATGTTAATAACTTAATTATATACTTCAATGGTTTCCAAATTTTCTCTAAGAAACATAATTTTTCATATACAAAAGTACCACTATCATTAAAAATATATAATTCAACATCAAAAAATTATTTTTCATTTTTTCCACTAAATACTAAGAGTCTAAAAAAAGGACATTCTTGACCTGATGATTTTGAATGAATTGACAGATTTTAAGTTCTATCAGAGTTTGGGTATAAACAGTTACAAGTATATAAAAATTAAGTAATGACAACACAAGACAAATATTAACACCAGAAAAAAATAAAACCTGGTTTGTGGGGAAAAAACTCTAACAGTATAACATTTGGTTCCGTTTTTATGATATTGACAAAATTACAATACAATAAACATCAAATACTGTAAGGGTTAAGGGGGAGAAGTAATGAGAAAATTAGGGAAAAAATCGTAGGAAAGCAACAGAAAGTATCTAAAACCAAAAATTCAAGAGAAAATCAGTTAAGCATGTTATTTTTATTTTTTTTATTTTTTATTTTTTTTAATCCTCACCCGAGGACATTTTTTCATTTTTTGCTCAGATAGAGTAGGAGGGAGAGAGAGGAAGAGAGAGAGAAATATCGACGTGAAAGGGCCACATCGAGTGGCTGCCACCCGCACAACCAACCAGGGGCCAGGGACAAACTGCAACTGAGGTACATGCCCTTAGTGGGAACTGAACCCGGGTCTCTCCGGACCGCAGGCCGACGCTCCAACCACTGAGCCAAAAGGGCCAGGACAGCATGTTATTTTTAAACAAATACATGAATATCAGAATAAACAGGTAAACAGATTTTAAATCACTGACTTCAGCTGGTAGAAACTGGTGGAGAATACAACTAATGCAGGAGTCTACTACTTTTTGTTTGAAGCCATGTAGACATCTTTGACTCTGACAAAATACATACATACTTTGAAAAAATGAAAATTTAAAGAGAAAATAAAAAAAGGTCCAGAAACCAATTCAAGTATGTATTTGGTATATGATAATAGCAAAAGTTCATATCAGGAAAAATTACTCTTTGACACTAGGAAAACTGATCATCTATTTGGAAAAGCATACATATAGAGCCTGGCCTCACACATATAGTAAAATAAGTCCTATAAATAAGAGAGTTAAATGTAAAACAAAAAGTATAACAGAACTATGAAAATATCTGTTGTAAATTTATACAAAAACATCTAGAAAGATTTTCATGAAAGTATTTATGCTGTTTACTTCTGGGAAGCAGAAAGAGGTGGGGGAGCAATATTTTAAGGGAGAATGTGTTAATTTTCACTCTGTACTGCTTTATATTTTTAAAGGTTTTTCAAACAATATTTTTAATTTGAGTTTTAAATTTCCTTTAATTCTTTAGTACATAAAATACAAAATGTTTAATTTTAACTTTCCCCAATTTTAGGTTGACTATTTGAGAGAAGATACTTTAATTAACTTATTATCACAAGTTTTTAATCTTCACCTGAGTTTTTCCATTGATTTTTAGATACAGTGGGAGGGAGGGAAGGAGAGAGAAAAACATTAATGGGAAACAGAAACATCAACTGGTTGCCTCCCACATGACCCCGACAGGCTGGAGATCGAACCTGCAACTGAGGTACATGCCCTTGACTGGGATCAAACCTGCAACTCTTTGGTCTGAAAGCCAATGCCCTAACCATTGAGCCAAATTGACCAGGGCTAAAAGAAGATATTTCAATGCCAAACATACTGAACAAAAAAAAAATTTTTTTCCTAGCCATTCCTTTTCTCTCCTTTTCCCTCATTTATAATCATGAATCCATATTCACTCAATTTTAGAATTAGGCTCAAATCATGGTTACACTATTTATGTGCACTATGACTATAGTCAAATAATCTAGTATTTTCGAACTTCAATTTTCCTATGTGTAAAATGAGACTAATATCTGCTCTATTTTCCTTACAATGCTGATATAAAAATTAAATGAGAAAACATAAAAATTAACTGGCACAAGTATATATTGCAAAAAGTTATCGTATCATTATTAATAACATTTTGTGAAATATAGGTTGTTTTTTTAACTTTATTTTTATTGTTGACACTATTACAGATGTCCCCATTTTCCCTCCCTTTGTTTATCTCCACCCAGCCCCTATCCCACCCTTCCCTCTGGCCATCACCACACTGTTGTCTGTGTCTATGGGTTATGCATATATTTTCTTTGGCTAATCCCTTCACCTTCTTTTATCCAGTCTCCCCCATTCCCCTGACAGCTGTAATTCTGTTCCATGTATCCATTTAAGTGTCTGGAATATAATAGGTTTCAAAAATGTGTCTGCCTTGAATAAATTATACTTCAACTAGTTGGTAATATTATTTAACAATTTATTCTGAGAGTAATTACAGACATCAAAAATTGTTTCTAATCTTTTATTTATATTAAGCGCCAATTTACCTGTTGGTCCCTAAAATCATTGTTTGATCTTTTATTTTTGTGGATTAGTACATAAAAACTACAAGCAAATGTACCACAGAAGAAAAAAACATTTTAAAACCTGCTTTAGCCCTGGCCAGTTTGGCTCAGTGGTTAGAGGGTCGGCCTGCGGTCTGGAGAGACCCGGGTTCGGTTCCCGCTAAGGGCACATATCTCGGTTGCAATTTGTCCCCGGCCCTGGTTGGTCGTGCGGGAGGCAGCCACTCAATGTGTTCCTTTCACGTCGATGTTTCTCTCTCTCTCTCTTCCTCTCTCTCCCTCCCACTCTATCTGAACAAAAAATGGAAAAATGTCCTCGGGTGAGGATTAAATAAATAAAAAATAAATAAATAAAACCTGCTTTAAGTTGCCTCTTTTTTTTTTTTTTTTTTGACGGTCACACATCTGCCTTTATTGTGAGCAGCAGGCCGGACCGTTCCAGCAATAGTAAAAAAATTAATTTACAAAAGCAGGGATTCACTAAAGCTGCCTGGCTGGAACCCTTGGGAGCTCATACGTAGATGCCAACCCAGAGCAGCAGGAAGAGGACGCCAAAGGCCATGAAGAGTGAGGCCACCAAGGAGATGAGGAGCTCTTTGCAGATGTCCCGAGTGTACTTGGTGGAGGTGACCTCATAAACGAGGAACCAGGCAGTGAAGAACATGCCAATGGCCAACAGTACCACGGTCAGATGGGGAAGACGGCCGGGTTCACTGGGCTGGTGTATCTGCTCATGGCCTCGAGCTCCATTCTGCGGGCACAGGGTGATCTGCCGCTCCGCCACCGGAAAAACTTTTTTTTTTTTAAATTATTTATTTATTTTTTTTTTATCATCCTGAGGACATTTTTCCTTTTTTTTTTTGTTTTTTTTTTTTTTTGTTCAGACAGATGGGAGGGAGAGAGAGGAAGAGAAAGAGATGTGAAAGGTACACATCGAATGACTGCCTCCCGCACGACCCAACCAGGGCCGGGGACAAACTGCAACCGAGATACGTGCCCCTAGCGGGAACTGAACCTGGGTCTCTCTGGACCACAGGCTGACGCTCTAACCGCTGAGCCAAACCGGCCAGGGCAAGTTGCCTCTATTTAACAGCACCATCATACCGCCTTAAGTATATGGATCTAAGTAAAAGCTGTAAGCCACAATAGTGGTAAATGGTGCATATCCTTAACTTTGGCCATTGTTTTCATTCATTTATTCAACAAACATGTGAGTACCTACTAGAATGCAGGTCCTGTGCAAGATGCTGATTATAAAAAAGTGAACAAGAAAGACATCATACCTGTCCTTATGGACATCCTGGCAAACAAAACAGTTAAACCTACAGAAAAATATATAAACTTGTTAAACATTGTAAAGAACAGGATGTTAGGAGAGAGACTAAAAGAGGACCTAGTCTTAAATGAATTATCTATATGGTACTGCATATAATATGACCTGTAACAGTACAAAAATAACTGTCTTTCTCTCAAAGGTCATCTGGAAGAGTTTTTTCAGAGGCAGAACAGTGAGGTGGTTGAGAGGATCAATTCTAGAGCTGATGGCCTTGGTTTTACTTTAAACCAGCCTCTACTCATCAGTTTTGTGGCATAAACAAGGTATTTAAATTTTCTGTTCCTCAATTTCTTCATTTGCCATTTGGGGAAAATAGTAATAATACCTTTCTCAGATAGTTATTACAAGAATTGAGTTAAACTCTTTTGTCTCATTTTGAAAACTATCAAATCCACAGAAAAGTTAAAAGACAGTAAGTATTAACTCACACGAACCTGTATTTACCAGGTAAACTAATATTTCTATAGTGCTTAGAAGATTTTCTGGCACATAGTAAGCATCATATCACTACATAAGCAGTTATGTGCAAATAAAAGTAAATTAAAATTATGAGAAAATGACTTGTAAAATACATTTCAGAGAAAATTGGTCATTTTCTCCTGAGATCCTAGAGAACATGCCAAATATTGAAGAGAAGGAGGGAGAGAGGGAAAAAGGAGGGAGAAACAGATGTGGAACAGAAAGACAGAGACAGAAAAGAAAGAAAAGGCAGGGATTAAGATGAAAAAGAAGAAATAAAAGCCCAAGTTTTTGCCCAACACTTTATCAGAAGGTGAACAGCGCTCTCTGCTGGACCCATGTCTTTTCTACACATTGGGCAAAAGTAATATATACTACTGCTACACAAAATAAAAAATATCACTTTTATAAAGGTATATAGGCAATGGTAGCACTTATTTAATGAACAAATGAAAAGTAAATATAAGCATAATAATGCACCTGTGAAAATACTTCATCCATTGAGAAGATTCACTAAAAGAATGAAGAAAGTACAAATAAATTCTAGAGAAAATAATAAATAATGGAACAAAGTAATATCAGAATGGTAATGTTCTATTTTTTTTTAATTGTTTTCTTAACTATATTTTGACCACATGGCTGATGCCTCACTAGTTCTTCAACATATATATTATCAGTACAAAAAAGCAATCTAAATGTCCATTCCAGTGGACTATGGAAGGTAATTCAAATAAGAGAGGAGGTACTGACACTATTTTCTAACTGGAAATGATAGGAAGGTAAAAAGATAACTATCCAATTCTCCAATCCACAGGTTAGAAACTAAATTATGTTAATAAAAACAGAAATTTTTGAAGAAAAACATAAAAAGTTTAATGTCAATTTAGAGGAAAACAAAAATCATTAAACTAGTATGTCATTTAATTTATGAAGGAAAGTTTTTCAAAAAATAATACAACTGCAGGTTTCAAATTTATGAAGACTATAACATATATATCTTTGTAGGGATAAGAGAACAAAACCATTATTTATTAATCCAAATAACTATTCTCTTAAAAAATGAATACTGTCCTCCCTAATATCATCTTATAAGAACCAACAAGAAAAGAATCCTTAGAATTTAGAGGTGTTAGATCTAAATGAAATACAAGGTATAGTAAATCTAGTCCCACCATCTTTTTCCTCCCATTTGAAGGAATAGGTCCAAAAAAAAAAAGTTACTACATGACATTGAAAAAAGAAATAGAGGAAGATATAAAAAAGTAGAAGCACATACCATGTTCATGGATTGGAATAATAAACATCATTAAAATGTCCATGCTACCCAAAGCAATCTATAGATTCAATGCAATCCCATTAAAATACCAATGGCATATTTCACAGATCTAAAACAAAAATTCCAAAGTTTACATGGAATCAAAAAGAACCCGAATAGCCACAGCAATCTTGAAAAAGAACAAAGTTGGAGGCATCACAATTCCAGATATTAGGTTATACTACAAAGCCACTATAATCAAAACAGTCTGGTACTGGCACAAGAGCAGGTTTCTAGAGCAATGGAACAGAACAGAGAACCCAGAAATCAATGTAAGACATTATGCTCAATTAATACTAGACAAAGGAAGCAAGAGCATACAATGGAGTAAAGACAGTCTCTTCAATAAATGGTGTTGGAAAAATATAAATAAATAAATGGTGTTGGGAAAGTTGGACTTGTACATGCAAAAACTGAAACTAGACCACCAACTTACACCATACACAAGAATAAACTCAAAATGGATTTTAAAAAACTTAAATGTAAGTAGTGAAACTATAAAAATCCTAGAAGACAATGTAGGCAGCAAAATTTCAGACATCACACATAGCAGAATTTTCACTAATACATTGCCTAGGGCAAGAGAAACAAACAAAATAATTAATAAATGGGACTACATCAAATTAAAAAGCTTCAGTACAGCAAAAAAAAAAACCAGCATCAAAATGAAAAGGGAACCCACTGTATGGGAGAACATATTTGGCAATGATATATCGGATAAGGGGTTAATTTCCAAAATATATAAAGTACTCATACAACTCAACAAAAGGAAGACAAACAATACAACTAAAAAATGGGCAGAGGACCTGAATAAACACTTCTATAAAGAAGATATACAAATGGCCAAGAGACATATGAAAAAATGCTCAATGTCACTAATCATCAGAGAGATGCAAATTAAAATGACTATGAGGTATCACCTCACACCTGCCAGAATGGCTACCATCAACAAATCAACAAACAATACATGCTGGTGAGGATGTGGAGAAAAGAGTACTCTAGTACACTCCTGATGGGATTGCAGACTGGTGCAGCCACTATGGAAAACAATATGGTGTTTCCTCAAAAAATTAAAAATGGGCCCTGGCCAGTTTGGCTCAGCAGTTAGAGCATCAGCCCATGGACCAATGAGTCTCGGGTTCGATTCTGGTCAAGGGCACGTACCTCGGTTGCAGTTGAGTCCCCGGCCCTGGTCGGGGTTGTGCGGGAGGCAGCCAGTTGATGTGTGTGTGTGTCTCTCTCTCCCTCCTACTCTATCTGAAGATAAATGGAAAAATATCCTTGGGTGAGGACTAAAAAAAAAAAAAAAAAGGAACTGCCATTGACCCAGTGATTCCACTTCTAGGAATATATCCTAAGCCTGAAAAACCAATCAGAAAGAATATATGCACCCCTATGTTCATAGCAGCACTATTTACAATAGCTAAGATCTGGAAACAGCCCAAGTGTCCATCAGTAGATGAGTGGTTAAAAAAGCTGTGGTACAGCCCATCTGATGTGGCTCAGTGATTAAGCATAGACCTATGCACCAAAGAGGTCACTGGTTTGATTCCTGGTCAGGGTGCATGCCTGGGTTGTGGGCTCGAACCCCAGTGAGGGGCGTGCGGGAGGCAGCCAATCGATGTTGATGCTTCTCTCATCAATGTTTCTATCTATCCCTCTCCCTTCCTCTCTCTAAAGAAGAAATAAAAACATTAAAAAACATTTTTTTTTAAAAAGCTGTGATACATTTACACAATGGAATACTATGCAGTTCTAAAAAAGAAAGATCTATTACCCTTTGAGATGGCATAAAGGGACCTGGAGAGCATTATGCTAAGCGAAGTAAGCCAGTCAGAGAAAGACAAGTATCACATGATCTCACTTACATGTGGAATATAATGAACAAAATAAGCTGACGAACAAAATAGATCCAGAGACATGGAAGTAGGGAACAGATTGACAAACCTCAGAAGGGGGAGAGGGAGAGAGCAGGAAGAGATAAACCAAAGAACTTAAATACATATATGTATAACCAATGGACACAGACAAGTGTGGTGAATGCAGGGGGGGAACGAGAGCGGGGAGGAGGGTGTCAATAGGGGAAAAAAAGGAGGACATCTGTAATACTTTCAACAATAAAGATAATTTTTTTTTTTTTTTAATCCTCACCCGAGGACATTTTTCCACTTTTTGTTTGGATAGAGTGGGAGGGAGAGAGAGGAAGAGAGAGAGAAACATCGATGTGAGAGAGACACATCGAGTGGCTGCCACCTGCATGACCCAACCAGGGCCGGGGACAAACTGCAACCGAGGTACGTGCCCTTAGCGGGAACTGAACCCGGGTCTCTCTGGACCGCAGGCCGACACTCTAACCGCTGAGCCAAACCGGCCAGGGCAATATAAAGATAAATTTAAAAAAAGAAAGAAATGTTACTTTTCCAAGTCCCTCAAATTACCTTACTTAAGATCTTTAGATGATTTAGATTAAAATATGATACATAAAATGTGAGACATATGATCTGTCAACATAAGAAAAAATAAAATAAATATTTTTAATTAAAAATTCTAAAAGCCTGTAGGAAGTGGGCAAGTATAATATGTTAGAGCAGCATAAACTAAGTTGTCTTTATTAGTTGAAAAATAAAAGTTGTTGGTTAAATATGGGGAAAAATAATTGGTGGTTGCCTGAGGATAAGGGGATGGGGGCAGAAAAGATCCACTGGTCTATCTTGCATGTAAGATGGATTTTGTAATACCAAACTCAGGTCATTTAGAAAATATCTGGCTCACTGATTTTACAGATCTTACAAATGTAAACACATTTCATTATACAATTTCAAAAATTGCATATCATCAGAAAAGTCTATAAATGTCAAAAAACTGACAAGCTCACAATGGTATATACACTGTTTCAAAATTCTGATTTTCACTTGAAAGCTCAAATTTTATCAAACTAACTTTATTTTAAAGAATGACCACAGTGAGGCCTCTGTCGAGATGGCTGTGTGGGTCATGTGGTACCTGCATCCTCCCACAACCACATCAAAATTACAACTAAATGACAGAACAACCATCATTCAGAACCACCTGAAATCTTAGCAAAACAGAAGTCATATAACTACGGATATAAAGAAGCCTGGAAGGAGGGTCAGAGACACAAAATGGTCTGGCCCCACACCCTCATGTGGCAGTAAATATCAGAAGGATATTCCCCCCTGAGAAGCAAGGGGTTCCAGCCCCACACCAGGCCCCCCCAGCCCAGGCCAGTGCCAGGAAGGGAAGTCCCCATAACTTCTGGCTGTTAAAACCAGTGGGGATTGGGGCTGAGTGAGATGGAGGGCTTCTGGAGTCTCAGGTGTTCCTCACAAAGCCCACATATGACTTGCTCAATCTCAGTGCTCTGAGCTCCAGCACTGCGGCATTAGCTCAAAAGGTACCAGGGACATATGGGGAGAAAATGAATTGTCTGGCCTTGGGGTGAGAGTTGGAGAGGCAGTTTTCTCACAGACAGCAGTGTTAGCAGAGACCCCTGTTTCTTTATTGAGCCCTCCAGTAATCAGCTTCAGACCACCTAGAACATCACCCAACCACCTCCAAAAGTGACACACTCAAGGGGCAAACTCATTGAGCACCACAGCCCTGCTGAAGCAAGTCCTGCTCTATGGGGTCAGCCACTGCACAGCAGCTCCTCTGTTGTAGTCACTGCCCATCCTCACAGCCCATGGCCAAAGGTAAATCTCTCCCACTGATGTGCCAACAGCAATCAAGACTCAACTACAACAGGAGGGTGCACACAGCCTACATAGGGTGGAGAGTGGGGGACACATACCTGGAGCACCCAGCTTGGGTTACCAGGGAGTCTGTGCCACTGTGCCTCAGTGGACACCTACTTCGTAAGGCCACTCTACCAAGACTAGGAGATGCAGCAGCTCTATTAATACATAGAAAACACAGGAAGACAACCAAAATGAGCAAAGAAACATGTCCCAAGTAGAAGAACAGAAAAAGAACTAAATAAAATGGAGATAAGCAATCTAACAGACTCAGTATTCAAAACACTGGTTATAAGGATGCTTGATAAACTTAGGGGTAGAGCAGATGAACTCAGTGAGAACTTCAACAAAGAGATAGAAAACATAAAAATGGAAATTAAAACATTAAAGAAGACAGAAATGAAGAATACATTACAGGAAATCAACAGTAGAGTAGATGAAGAAGAGGATCAGATCAACAATTTGGAAGACAAGGAAGCAGAAAACACCCAGAACAGCAGAAACAAAAAATAATAAAACAAAAATGAGGATAATACATAGAACCTCTAGGACAACTTCAAGTGCACCAACATTCGCATCCATGAGGGTCCCGGAAAAAGAAGAGAGTGAGGAAGTGAAATCTATATGAAAAAATAATAATGGAAAACTTTCCTACCCAAGTGAAGGAAATAGACATACAAGTCCTAGAAGCGCAGAGAGTCCCAAACAAGATGAACCCAAACACACATCATAATAAAAATGCAAAAGGTTAAAGACAAAGAGAGAACCTTAAAAGCAGCAAGGAAAAAGCAGTTATGTACCTAGAAGGGAGCTCCTATAAGACTGTCAGCTGACTTCCTAACAGAAACTTTGCAGGCCAGAAGAGACTGCCACAAGGTATTCAAAGTTATGAAAAGCAAGAACCTACAATACAAGCAAGATTACCCTACCCAGCAAAGCTATTATTTAGAATTGAAGGACAGACAAAGAGCTTCCCAGACAAGAAAAAGCTAAAGGAGTTCATCACCACAAAACCAGGATTATAAGAAATGTTGCCCGGCCAGTGTGGCTCAGTGGATTGAGCGTCATCCCATGGACTGAGAGGTCCCAGTTCGATTCCCGGTCAGGGCACATGCCCAGGTTGTGGGCTCGATCTCCGGTGGCGGGGGGGAGGGCGGGGGTGCCCGAGGCACCCCATTGATGTTTCTCTCTCACATCGATGTTTCTATCTCCCTTGTTCTCTCTCTAAAAAATCAATAAAAACATATTTTAAAAAAAGGAAAGAAATGTTAAAGGGTCTTCTTTAAGAAGAAAAAAAGATCAAAAATAGAAATAATAGCCCTGGCTGGTTTGGCTCAGCAGTTAGTGACGGCTCACTGACCAAAGAGTCACAGGTTTGATTCCCAGTCAAGGACACATAAACCTCAGTTGCAGGTTTGAGCCCCAGCCCTGGTTGGGGTTGTGCAGGAGGCAACAATTAATGTGTCTCTTAGATCGATGTTTCTCTCTCTCTCTCTCTCTCTCCCCCCCGCCCCCTCCCTCCTACTCTATCTGAAAATCAATGGAAAAATATCCTCGGGTGAGGATAAAAAAAAATAACAAACTGGCAATAAATACATATCTATCAACAATTACTCTAAATGCAAATGGATTAAGTGCTCCAATCAAAAGATATTCAGTGACTGAATGGATAACAAAACAAGACCCTTATATATGCTATTTATAAGAGACTCACTTTAGATTGAAAGACATACACAGACTAAAAGTAAAAGAATGGAAAAAGATATTTCATGAAAATAGAAACAAAAAAAGAAAAGCTAAGGTAGCAATACTTACACCAGACAAAACAAGTTAAAACAAACAAGGACCCAGCAATTTGACATTTGGGTATTATCTGAAACAACCCAAAACACTAAATAAAAAAGATATATGCATCTATATGTTCATTGCAGCATTCTTTATAATAGCCAAGATATGAAAGTAACCTAAGTGTCCATCAATAGATGAATGGATAAAGAAGAGGTACATATATACAATGGAATATGACTCAACCATAAAAAAAAATAAAAAAAAGAATGAAATCCTGTCATCTGCAACATGGATGGACCTAGAGGGCACTGTGCTGAGTCAGATAGAGAAAGACAAATATCATATGTCTCTTACATGTGGAATCTAAAAATAAAATAAACAAATAGAATAAAATAAAATAAAATAAACAAATAGACCAGAAACAAACTCACAGATCCAGAGAACATTTTGACAGTTGCCAGATCAGAGTAGGGTTGGGGGAATGGTGTAAAAGGTGAAGGGATTAACAAGTACAAATTGGTAGTTACAGAATAGTCATGGGGACGTAAAGTACAACATAGGGAATATAATCAATAATATTGAGATAACTATATACAAGGGTGGGCAAAATAGGTTTACAGTTGTATATAAAATGCAGAGTTTATTCTTGTATTATTATTTATTAATTTTTGTATTATTTCTTTGTATTACAACTGTAAATCTACTTTTTCCCACCCCTTGTATGGTGTCAGATGGGTACTAGATTTATCAGAGTGATTTTTATAAGTTATATAAGTGTCTAATCGCTGGGTTATACACTTGAAACTTATTGTACATGAACTCTAATTGAAAAATAAAAATTATTTTTAAAAAAGTAAAATAAAAAAGAACAGAAAGAGTAATAAAAAATAAAAATCACTGTAGCTATTTTTAAAAAATAAGAATTACCGCCCTGGCTGGTTTGGCTCAGCGATTAAGAGCGTCGGCCTGCGGACCAGAGAGTCCCAGGTTCGGTTTCCGCAAGGGGCACATACCTCGGTTGCAGTTTGTCCCTGGCCCTGGTTGGGGTCGGGTGGTTGGCAGGCAGTCGATGTGTCTCTCTCACTTCGATGTTTCTCTCTCTCTTCCCCCGTCTCTCCCTCCTGCTCTATCTGAAGATAAATGCAAAAATGTCCTCAGGTGAGGATTAAAAAAAAAAGAATTACCTAGTTCTGTCAGTCATTCTTTCAAGTAAAAATGATGTTCTGTGAAAAAGAGTGGCTAGTTCAGCTCACAATCCAAACTATCCTACCAGTGCTTTTCCTCAAGACAACCATCTTACTCCTGTAGGAAAGTGTTTTATGAGTACCACTCATTTCTTCACACAGAATGTTAAAAAATTTCAAGAACTGAGATTTGATAAAATTCATAATTTTTACTGCTTCAACAAGGTCATTCTTAAGTAAAACTGGCTTTTTTTTAATCCTCAACAGAGGACATTTTTGCATTTATCTTCAGATAGAGTGGGAGGGAGAGAGGGAGGAAGAGAGAGAAACGTCGATGTGAGAGAGACACATCAAGTAGTTGCCACCCATACAACTCAACCAGGGCCAGAGACAAACTGCAACCGAGGTACGTGCCCTTCGCGGGAACCGAACCCAGGACTCTCTGGTCTGCGGGCTGACCCTCTGACCACTGAGCCAAACCGGCCAGGGCAAAACTGGCTTTTTAACACTGTATATTAATGATGGTGAAGAAAATCACTATTAGTACAGGTTGGTGCCACTATCTTGATTGTTCGAAGACACCAATAGCTGTACCCAATATTGCTTCTGCCTCTGTGCAAATGTCAAGACAGTAAAAAAAGGCAAATAACATCTTAATATTACTATAAAATACTTTTGGCCTCACAGAACACCTGAAAATAATCTCAAGACTCTCCAGTCTGGCCGGTGTGGCTCAGTGGTTGAGCATCTACCCATGCACCAAGAGGTCGCCAGTTCGATTCCCGGTCAGGGCATATGCCCAGGTTGTGGGCCCAGTCCCCAGTGGGGGGCATGCAGGAGGTGGCCAATCGATGTTCTTTCTCATTGATGTTTCTATCTCTCTCTCCCTCTCCGTTCCTCTATCTCTAAAGAAATCAATAAAGAAAAAAAATTAAAAAAAAAAAAAAGACTTTCCAGAGCTCCAACCCAGACACTCCAACTCTGCTGTCATGCCCTGCATGTTGTCCTCAAAGGCAGCCAGGGCCCTGGGATGAGGGACAGTGAGACAGCCCCTCCCTGACACCCACTGTCCCCCAGGAACACAAAGCAGACAGCTGAATTGTAGATAGATACATACAAACAGTACTATTATGATTCCATACCGCTACTTCTTGAGAATTGCTGTTCTAAGGACACTGAAAGAACTTTAGGGAAGTAGAGTTCACAAACATTAGAATATTGAAGAGGCAAAAATCGTTCAGGTCTCTTTCTAGTCCCATTCTTTCATTTTATAAATGATGAAACTGGAGCACAAAGAAGATAGGGTTTACCATCTCATATATTAGTAGCAGAGATGTGGTAGCACTTAGGACTTCTGAATTTTTTCCTACTGTTCTTTGCATTACACTATTCTTTTTTTCATACATGGATTTAGAAAATTCCACATTCTCCTTCTTTAAACTGAACAATGGTATATATACATACATTTTGTGGAGAAAAGGAGCTTGTCTTTCTTAATGGAGAGTTGAGTTTTGTGGTCTTTCCTGAAGCAACTTTTGTATTCAAATGGTGCACTTCCTTTTCAAAACAATAACGTTTTCTAATCTGTAAACACAAAACCAAAATAAACGTTAAAGTAAACTAAAAGTTTGAGCAGGCTGGGGGGGGGAATAAGTGGTGAAGGAAGGAGACTTGACTTGGGTGGTGAACACACAATACAGTGTACAGATGATGTGTTGTGAAATTGTACACCTAAAACCTGTACAGGGTGTGGCAAGAGTAGGTTTACAGTTGTTCGTATGGAATATAATGCAATAATTAATAAATAATAATATAAGAATAAACTCTGTGTCACCTACAACCGTCAACCTACTTTTGCCCCACCCTGTATAATTTTGTTAACCAGTGTTACCCCAATAAATTCAATAAAAAGGAAGAAAAAAAAAAGTTCGAGCAGGCTGGTTGTTCCCAAAGGTCAAAATAGCTATAATGTATGTTTTCAGCATTTAAAAAAATGATTATTTCTAACTTGCAATAATCAAATAATGTTTAAAAACACAAATAGGCACCTAATTATAAGATTTAAAATACAATACAGTAATATCTCTTGAATCCTAAACAAAATAACTTTAATTAGTGATAAGTCAAAACTATAGTACTGCCCTAGCCGGTCTGGCTCAGTGGTTAGAGCATCGGCACAAGGACCAAAGAGTCACGGGTTTGATTCCAGTCAAGGGCACGTGCCTCGGTTGCAGTTAGGTCCTCAGCTCTTGTCAGGGTCGTGTGGGAGGCAATCAATCGATGTGTCTCTCTCCAATTGATGTTTCTCTCCCTCCCTCCCACTGAGACTAAAGATAAATGAAAAAATATCCTTGGGTGAGGATTTAAAAAAACAAAACCAAAAAACTACTACTAAAAATGATCTCATAAAATAGTTCCACCATGTCAACACCAAGTATAGTATTATATTATAGCAAAGTCCAAATTACATATCTAATTGGAAAGCAAAAGCAAATAAAATGGAAACATTCTAAATTAAAAGACTCGATTAAAAATTTAAATGTGAATAAATATTCATAATATCCTACATGACAGAATATACTACCTGATTACTATTATTCCTATTACTTACTAGATAAGTGACAATCCAAGTTGTATTTGACTAAATTTCTTTAATAAATACCACTGAGTTTTCTTTCCAAACTGTCTATGCTTTTTCCTACTTGCCAAAACATTATTTACTTAAATTTTAAGGGGGGAGTGGTGGCATTTCTATTGATGATCCCATTCCTACCAAAAAAGAAATGAGACCCAATGAAGTCAAGCAATGAATGTTATATGTTGAGCCCTACCTCACAACATCCAACTCTACGTACACCTTTTGGGGGGAACAATTGTAAATAAAATACATAAACTACAGAAGAATGCATATTCAATTGAATATAGTCAATAAAAAATATACAATTAATGTACAAATACAATACTAATTAATCATCATCTTTCTTTGTAACTAAGTCAATTAAAGTCCCAGCCTCTCTATCTCACTGCCATGAACTCTATGAGAAAACATGGTATTCATCTATAAAAAGGACGTGTCATTTAAAATATCTAAGCCCAGTCGGTATGGCTCAGTGGTTGAGTGTCGACCCATGCACCAAGAGGTCGCCAGTTTGATTCCCGCACATGCCCAGGTTGTGGGCCTAATCCCCAGTGGGGGGCATGCAGGAGGCGGCCAATCAATGTTCTCTCTCATCGATGTTTTTATCTCTCTCCCTCTCCTTTCCTCTCTCTCTAAAATCAATAAAGAAAAAATAAATTTTAAAAAGAGTAAATCTTATAAATATACTAAAACTATCAATACCAAAAATATCTATGACATAAATATTCATATCAAAGGTATTTTGGCCAAAAATATATGCCACTATTAGATAAAAACAACAAAGGAGTTAAAAAGTACAAAGTAGCTATTATTAATATATGTCTTAAGTAAATATTTTACTATCAAACTCCTCATATATAAGAACCATGCAGTTTCACTTTAATGACGTTATTGTAAATAATCTTGTATAACAAACTACTTTATAATGAGCAAATACATAAAGTTAAATTACAATAATGTATCATTTAATTTACATCTATGACCCAACTAATCTCCACAAGTGCCATTGAAAACTAGATTGATACCTGGCGGCCTTGTTCAGCTATAACTAAATGGGATTAACTTCACTGCCAATAAACTGTTTACCTCCTGTGTAGTTTCTAAGGATCGAATTCGTTTCTTCTCTACTTGAAAATCATCATTTTCATCTCTGTATAGGGATGCCTGTTTCTTGGCAGATAACTTTGCAGCCAGCGTAGTTTTTTCAGGAGAGTCTTACAAAAGAAGTTAAAAAATTAGCATAAATAACTCACACTTAGGCAATTTTTCTAAGAAAAAATTGTAATCAAGATGTAGACTTACTTCTGAAAACCAACATATTTAAAAACATGAATTGCTAAACATGTTTAAAAGGACTTACCAGTTTAACATTTTGCAAAGAAATAAGCTTTCAATAGGCAGGTCCAATTTTATTTAACAGGTTTCAACTTTTGTAGACCACTCCCAATAACGTGATTTAAAAAATATAACTATTAATATAAGACTTTCTCAAGAAAATGTATTTCATTTCTATAAAAATCTTTCTTTAGTGTCTCAATGTCACTTTCCTACTAGCTTCTCAATGTTCCTTAGGATTAAAAATATAGTAAAATCAAACTGTTATAATCTACCTTTTAATCCCATTCTCAAGGTCATCAATGACCTCTTCTTAATCACCAAGTAGTATTATCACCATTTTATCAATGTAAACACTAGGTTTTAAAGAAGTAACATGCCAATATCATACAGCTAGTAAGAGGCAGAGCCTGGATGTGACTATCTCCTGCTGTCTGACTCCAACATCCATAAGCATAACCTCTAGGCATAAAGCCAAACATAACACAGTCTTCTGGAACATAACAAATGCATTTCCTTTTTCCTTAATGTCTGTAAAACTGTTCTTAACTATTCCTATACATTGGTTTCTCACTTTCCTTAAATGTGCACTCTTATCTTTTTTTTTTTTGAGAGTACGTGCCCTTAGCGGGAACCGAACCTGGGTCTCTCTGGCCCGCAGGCTGATGCTCTAACCGCTGAGCCAAACCGGCCAGGGCAAATGTGCACTCTTAAAACTACCTTCCTTCCTCTTTGCTCTCCTCTACACATTCCCTTGAATTCATTTAACAAGCAAGCGTTTATTTTATCAAGTCCATACAATTCCAGACACCATGGAAAAACAATAAAAAAAAAACAGTCCCCAGCCTTAAAGGACTTACAGAGACCAATAGGGGAGAAAGCCCTATACACAGGTCCAATACCGTTTTCAAAAAAACAAGTTTATCTGTATAAACACAGAAGTGAATCTATGCCATACAGCATTGGTTTTCAAGCTTTTTTGAGGACAATACTTTTTAAAGAAAAATTGCTTATAATTTCAAAAACAGGATGAGCCCTGGCCGGTTTGGCTCAGCGGTTAGAGCATCGGCCTGCGGTCCAGAGATACCAGGGTTCGGTTCCGGCTAAGGGCATGTACCTCGGTTGCAGTTTGTCCCCGGCCCTGGTTGGTCGTGCGGGTGGCAGCCACTCGATGTGTCCCTTTCACGTTGATGTTTCACTCTCTCTCTCTTCCTCTCTCTCCCTCCCACTCTATCTGAACATAAAATGAAAAAATGTCCTTGGGTGAGGATAAAAAAAAACAAAACAAAAAAAACAACAGGATGAAAGACTTAGAGTTTCTTTGATCCACCACTATTCTTTTCCTCCTATGAGCCACGCTTTTTCCTAAGACTCATAGGAACATAGTTTGAAAACCACTATATTTTAAAATCTTAAAGTTTTGCCTTTCATACCTAGGTCTTTAATCTACCTGGAATGGATTTTTGTGTATGGAGTAATGTAGGCTCCAATTTCAATTTCTTCCTATAGGAATATCTAGGAGTCCCAGTACCACTTATGGAAAAGTTCCCCCTTTGCCCTGTGCTCTGTAGGAGCACTTTTATAAAAAGTCAAGTTTCAGGCTATATGTGAAACTGAATTTGGGTTCTCTATTGTTTTCCACTGGTCCACTACTGTGCCAGTACCAAACTGTTTTAATTACTATAGCTTTCTAGATAATAAATCAGGATATCTCATAGATTAAGTCCTCTCACCTTGACCAGCTTCTCAAAAGTGTTTTTGGTTATTATTCTTAGTCCTTTGCATTTCCATATATATATATTCCAGAAGGACATGCAATTTTGAGCTCCACAATCCCCTGGCAAACAGTAAAATACCCACAAAACAAATCTAGGGCAGTGGTTCTCAACTGGGACAATTTTAACATCCCCACACCAGGGACATTGAGCAATCTCTGGAGATACTTTTGGTTGTCACAAAAGGCAGGGGACAAGGAGAATACTACTGGCATCTAGTGGTTTGAGGCCTGGGAGATGGTGCTAAACAATGCACAAGACAATCCCACAACAAAGAATGATTCCATTCAAAATGTTAATAGTGCCACTGTTGAGAAACCTACCCCAAATAAACCAAAGGGCAAATTTGTATGTGCCCATTAAAGGGTAGGGAACGTCTACCATACACAATAATTTAGTTTTAGAAAAACTGAACTGCCACATGCCAAACAACATTAACTCCCAATTCATTAAAATAAAAATCTTATTATCTGCATATACAAAAAGGTACATCTTATGTTTTTTATAGCAGGGAAGTTTGCAGGAAGCTTACTGAAAAGGTTATGTCCTAAAAATACAAAGTTATAAAGAAATGAGATATATCTAGAATCTTTTTTTTTTTTTTTAAACTCCTAGAAATCAGTAAGAAACAACCCAATATGCCCTGGCTGGTTTGGCTCAGCGGTTAGAGCGTTGGCCCGCAGACCAGAGAGTCCCGGGTTCTGTTCCTGCTAAGGGCATGTATCTCGGTTGCAGTTTGTCCTCGGCCCCGGTTGGGGTCGTGTGGGTGACAGCCAGTCGATGTGTCTCTCTCACATCGATGTTTCTCTCTCTCTCTTCCTCCCCCCCTCTCTCTCATTCTATCTGAAGATAGATGCAAAAATGTCCTTGGGAGAGGATTTAAAAAAAAAAAAAAAAAAAAATGAGCAGTTCTGGCCAGGGTGACTCAGTGGTTAGAGTGTCGGCTCACGCACCAAAGGGTCGAGGGTTCGATCCTTGTTCAAGGGTATGTACCTGAACTGCAGATTCAATCCCCAGTCCCAGTTGGGGGTCATGCAGGAGGCAACCAATCGATCGATGTGTCTCTCGCATTGCTTTTTCTCTCTCTCTCTCTTTTCTCCGTTCTCTCTCCCCACTCTCTCTAAAAATCAATGGAAAAAATATCCTCGGGTGAAGATTAACAACCACCAAAAATTAAGAATAATGCGTATACCAGAAGAAGAGAGGGAGAAAGAAACAGAGAGCCCATTCAAATAATCTATAAGAACTTCCCAAACCTATGGAAAGAACTGGGTCCTCAAATCCAGGAAGTTAACAGAATACCTAATTATCTTACCCAAAAAGACTTTTTCCAAGGCACATTATATTAAAACTGTCAAAAACTAACAACAAAGAAAGAATACTAAAGGCAGACAGGAAAAGAAGACGACAACCTATAAAAGGAACCCTGTTAGAGTATTATCATATTTTTCAGAATACTAATCAAGAATAAATGACACTAATTAGATTTTATCTTACAATACAAATTGTTTTGTAAAATTCTAACATAACTAACAATACTGCTTACAAATAACATCAATTTCTGAATATCATTTATTCCGCCTTGCCTTCTTCAAAAAATAATTTAAGCTAGCAAAATGCCTGAATAAATTAAAAGTCAAGCCAAGAATAAAATAGTCCAAGGATTTCTAACTACTCTGTCTAAAAATAATTCCAGCCCTGGCCAGTTTAGCTCAGCGGTTAGAGCATCGACCCACGGACCAGAGAGGCCCAGGTTCGGTTCCTGCTAAGGGCACATACCTCGGTTGCAGTTTGTCCCCGGCCCCAGTTGGGGTCGTGTGGGTGGCAGCCACTGGATGTGTCTCTCTCACATCGATGTTTCTCTCTCTCTCTTCCTTCCTCTCTCCCTCCTGCTCTATCTGAGGCTAAATGCAAAAAATAAAAAATAAAAATAAAAAAATATAAAAATAATAAAAATAATTCCAGCTACACCTGGTGGGTTTGGCTCAGCGGTTAGAGCGTCGGCCTGCAGACCAAAGAGTCTCAGGTTCAATTCCAGTCAAGGGCACAAATCTCAGTTTCGATTTGGTCCCCAGCCCTTGTCAGGGTTGGGCAGGAGGCAGCCAATCGATATGTCTCACATCGATGTTTCTTTCTCTCTCCCTCTCACTCTATGTGAAGATAAATGGAAAAATATCCTTGGGTGAGGATTAAAAAATAAGTAAATAAATAATAATTCTAGCCTGTCCGGTGTGGCTCAGTGGATTGAGTGTCATCCACTGGATTGAGAAGTCCTAGTTCAATTCCCAGTCAGTGTACATGCCCAGGTTGCAGGCTCAATCCCCAGCAGGGGGGCATACAGGAGGCAGCCAATAGATGTTTCTCTCTTACATTGATGTTTCTATCCCTCTCTCTCTCTAAAAAAAATCAGTAAAAACCTATTTATTTATTTATTTATTTATTATTATTATTATTTTTTAATCCTCACCCGAGGACATTCCTTCACTTTTTGTTCAGATAGAGTGGGAGGGAGAGAGAGGAAGAGAGAGAGAGAGAAACATCGACGTGAAAGGGACACATCGAGCGGCTGCCACCCGCACGACCAACCAGGGCCGGGGACAAACTGCAACCGAGGTACATGCCCTTAGCGGGAACCGAACCCGGGTCTCTCTGGACCGCAGGCCAACGCTCTAACCGCTGAGCCAAACCGGCCAGGGCAGTAAAAACCTATTTAAAATAAATAAATAAATAACATAAAATAAAAATAATTCCAGAGAAAATAGGTGGAAATGCATAATCAATTATGCTAATCAAATTTATCTACATAAATTTTCTTAACAGCAAATAAGGCTTTTATTACAGATACCAACAGACTCAGGCAAAATATAAACTACCTTGACAAGGTGACGAAGTGCCACTTCTTTCAGAAGGTGGTGTACTTGGACTACTGAAATGACGCGAAGTTCCTTGGTTCGTGTCATCATTTGTAGAATTCTTTGAATGGCATTTACAACAACATGACAATGGTACCTCAGCTTTTTTACTTAAGCTTTCATCCACTGGCTTTCCTAAAAAATAAAAGAACCTCTATAATATTTCTAATTGTTTTTAAAAAATCAATCTTTCTCTGCAGCTAGGGTGAGTAACCACCCCAATTTACCAGGGATTGGGAGGTATCCCAGGATGTAAGATTTTCTGTGCTAAAACTGAAAAAGTACTTGGCAAATGTGGACAAGCTAGTCACCCTATCTGCAACATCAAATTGGGACAGGAGAGAAACACTTATGCCAGAAACCTGTAGAGAAGTTATCATTATATTTACATAATATATTAAAATCTAATAATAGTGCCCTTGCTGGTATGGCTCAGTTGGTTGAATGTCATACCCTGTACCAAAAGGTTGCCAGCTGGATCCCAGGTAGGGAGTGTGCAGGAGGCAGTGGATTGATGTTTCTCACATAGATGTTTCTCTCTCTCACTAAAAAAAAAAAAAAAAAAAAAATCAATAAAAAAAACAAAACAAAGCATAGCCCTGGCCAGTTTGGCTCAGTGGTTAGAGCTTCGGCCCACGGACCAATAAGTCACGGGTTCAATTCCAGTCAAGGGCACATACCTCGGTTGCAATTTGGTCCCCGGCCCTGGTCGGGTCATGCAGAAGGCAACCACTCAATGTGTCTCTCTCACATCCATGTTTCTCTCTCTCTCCTTCTCATTCTCTCTCTTTCCCACTCTGTCTAAAAATAAATGGAAAAATATCCTCCGGTGAGGATTAAAAAAAAAACACATATTTAGTGGGGCAGGAGTGAGGAGGAGGGTGTCAATGGGGGGAAAAGGAGGGATATCTATAATAAAAAGAAATTAATTTTTAAAAAACATGTTTAAATATATATATAATAGTAAAAAAATTAATAATGTAACAAAGGCACAATGACTCAAGTATTAATTTATATTGAGATTTATTAAAATATCAAGCAGGGAGGATTAAGATAAAGACATAAAGTATATTCTTAATTATTGCTATTTCCCTAAATCAAGAATTTGAAGATTCAATGTTAAATAACAATGTAAACACATAAGGGTTAAATCACTCCCACATTATACTTTTATTTCAAACAGAAACATGTTTCATGATGTATCAATTCTGATACATGTATCAAAATATACTTTAAGGTCAATATTCAAATTAAATAAAACAGGTCATTTTTAATACTTTAATATAATACATTATTGTAATATCTACATTGTGTGCCTATGTGTTTAAATATACAATTCATACATATAAAAAAAGCTGAATACTGTAATTTATTTTCTCTAGTGAGGTACTGACATTATTTTTCCATCTGTACCACAGAAACACTACTAATTCTATTTTCCAAAAACTCTCATTAAAATTTTAAGTTCTTAACAGATAATCTCATTTTCCCCAAAGGTTAACATAAATCAGAATGGGCAATCAAAAGCTTATAAAATATTTACTTTTATTTTTAATATTTAATACACTCTTATTAGCAGCATGAACATTTCCTTTTAAAAAACACTATACATTTATACATATATGTATACATACAAACATATATAGACGCACAAATACATACATACACATATACACCCATGGTCAACTTTAAGTTCTGCTAACATTTTAGGTCAAAGCAATCTAATTATGTAACTAAAGGGAATCCAATATTGTATTTCAGATTCATTATGTATATTAGTCTTTCATAAAAGTAAATATTACTAGGCATTTTTTAGCAAATAAAGTAAAAGTAATAGAAAATCATATGGATTCATAAAAACAATATTATAACAAATGCTTATCGGGCAGGCATCCAAACAAGTAGGAAGATCAACCAAAATATTTTCTTTTTTATATATTCCATGTTTTAATGTTATGAAGAAGGTACATCTGTACCTTCAAAAAAAACAAAAAATGGTTCAGACTGACAAACTTCAGAGGAGGGGGGTGGGAGGGGGAGTGATGAGATAAAACAAAGAACTTATATGAATGTACACGTAACCAATGGACATAGACAACAATGCTTGGGAGGGGGTGGGCGAGATAGGGAGGACAGTGTCTGGGGGGAAAAGGAGAAACATCTGTAACAAAAATAAATTAATAAGAAAAAAAAGAAACACCTACAATTATTCCTATATGTTATAGCATCATGACAGCCCATCTCTTGCATCTTTTACATAAAAATTATCATAAATATTTGATAATAACTCTAAGCATGCCAAGATTCTTATATATACTCTGAATCATCAAATAAAAACTACATTATGTTGAAAATTGTTTTGGGATTAATTGAACATATTTCGCCATATTGAAACTCTTTTGGAAGATCTATAACATTATAAAGAAACATCTTAAAAGAGACCATTTAAATTAGCTAGAATATAGATGAATCATTCTGAATGAAAAGTACTTTATTATGCTTTTTCAGGTCCCAATAAGCAACCTGAAGATAGCTATCAGCTACTTACCACTAAGAGATTGCTGCCATGCTAAAGCAGAACAAAGTAAAGCTAAGCTTTTCCCACTTCCTGTAGGGCTTTCCAACAAACAATGTTGCTTACTGTTTAATCCTCTGACAATCTATAGACACAAAAAACAATTTAAAAAACAATAAACAATTTACTTTATTAGGGTCTCTGTCCATCAGAAAGAAACATACATAAGAAAGTTCACAGTAGCACTGTTTATAATTGGAAAAGAATGTAAACAACCCAAATGTCTACCAGAAGGAAAATGGACAAAAAAAATTCTAGTATTCATATAATGGAATACAATAAAGCAATTAAAATGGATTAACAATCAAAAGGGCTACCTCTTAAAAATAATGTTAAGCAGCCCTGGACAGCATGGCTCAGTTGGTTGGAGCACAATCCTGTACACCAAAAGGCAGCAGGTTAGATTCCTGGTCAGGGCACATACTGAGGTTTTGGGTTCAATCCCAAACTGGGACATGTGTGGGAGACAACCCATCAATGTTTCTCTCTCTCTTCCTCTCTCTAAATTCAATTTAAAAAAAAAGAATAATAATGTTAAGCAAAAAGAAACCAAGTTCTGCCCGGCCAGTGTGGCTCAGTGGTTGAGTGTCGATCTATGCATCAAGAGGTCGCTGGTTCGATTCCTGGTCAGGGCACATGCCCAGGCTGTGGGCCAAATCTCCAGTGGGGGACATGCAGGAGGCGGCCAATCAATGTTCTCTCTCATCGATGTTTCTATCTCTCCCTCCCTCTCCCTTTCTCTCTAAAAATCAATAAAGAAAAAAAAAATTTTTTTTAAAGAAGTTCTACAGAAAGGCATACTATCACATCATTGTGCAAAGTTCAAAAATATGTAAAGTAATACTCCACATTGTTTATGGATACATACATATGTAACAAACATATTAAAACATTGCTAGAAAAGAAAAAGGACAAATTCAGGATACCAGTAATCCTGTTACTTGTAAACAAAGTATAAAGTAAATATGGCAAAAATTAAGATAAAACAAAGCTGGTTTACTCAAATTTATGTATTAATTTTGTATATGATAGAAATATCTCAAAAAAAATTATGGTGGGAAATAGAGTATTTTATGTGAAAGACAATAAATATTTTGTAGAATTCAGTAATTCCGTAAAGTAGAAGTTCCAAATGAGCTGAGAACATTGTTCAGAACATCCTCCTTTGCCTCCTAACCATGGACATATAGTTTAGAAGTGATCAGTATTATTTTTCCAAAAGTTAGATATTCTTCAATGTACCCAGTAAATATTTTCAATCCATTTATTATCTAAGAAAATAAATGTAGTCACAGACTCAATGTATGTTATGAATTACAGGCATATGTATCTTAATAAAGACTTGAAATAACTGCTGAAAAATACTTACAGAATTCATCATAGCAAGCTGAGATGGATAAGCTTTACATGGAAAGTTAATCTTCACCCCACCAATTGTATATTCAGACCATGTTGAAGACATCATACCTTCTTGTTTACTTCAGATTTCTAACTGAAACACAAATGAAAATTAATATTGAAACAATGCCGTTCAAAGAAAACCAGATACCCAACAGCAGGGCAGAAATCTGGAAATAACAATTGTAATAAATGTATAAACAAAACAAATGGAAGTAAAAGAATTTCCTAGTCTTATAAATCAGTGTTTGAGAGCATATCTTGGAATCTGCCAATCTGGATGTGCACCCCTACTCTGCCAAGCTGTGGACCAGGAGTGAGGAAACACAGGTCCTACTTGTGACAACTCAAATGTTACCTTGATCGTGTCTCTTCACTTCTCTAGACTACGATCCTTATCTGTAACAATCCTTCACTTAAAAACTGTTGTAAGGGGGGAAACTCCCTGGCATATAGTAGGTGCTCAATAAGTCTTACTTGCAGGTCAGTGCGGGATACTGGAAAGAGGTGGGCTTTGGAGCAAGGCAAGCCTAAGTTTGAATGCCACTGTGTGGATCGCTTAACCTCTCTGAGCCTGTTTCTTCATCTGTGAAATGGAGATAATTCTATCTACAGGATAGGGTTTTTATGCAAATTAACCAAGCACTGAGTTAAGAATAAGGTAACTCCAGAATGAGTCTAAACTCCAGTATCTGACAGAGGAGGTGCCCGACTTGAATCTCTGCATCCTTTCTTAACCTAGGACCCACAGCTGTCACTCAGAGACTGTGACCTCTTGATCGGGCCTGTGAAAGTTTCTGTGCCTAACGGCACTTTCCATAGATTTCTCATTCCCAGAAACATATCCTAAGGAAATAATTGAAAATAGAAGGGGAAATGATGATATACACTGTTATCAAGTGAGGGATTATTTGCAAGAGTGAAAAAAAAGTGGTAAATTCAATCTGGGGATGGAGGGATATTTAAAACCGCAATTGCATAGATAATGAAGCCAACCATAACCTTAACCATGGCTAATATATGTGCCACAAGAAGTTCAGGACCACTATTCTAATCCATTTTCCAGTTCTGCTATCTCGTGATTTTCTCTCTGAAGCTCTGAGAATGCGATCCGGTGGAATCTAACCCCTTATTCTGAACCAAGAACTCAACGCTGGCCTAGCTGCTCGGATGTTAGCTAGAAATCAGCCCATCCCCCGCCTCAATTGTGGCAACAAGCCTCTCAAAATGGGGTCGCTTCCCCCAAATACTGAAATCAAGTAAAAACAAAACAAAACAAAAAAAAAACCTGCCTGCCGCTGTCGCCCCCTGCGGCCAAGAGTTAACGCCGCGCCCCGGGCTAACAACAGGCCTTTGCTCGAAGAAGGTGAGGGCAGGCTCCCTCCTCCCCAGGTTTTCTTCGTCCTCCCTGAGCCCGGTGAGATGCCCGAGGCGCAGGTGTCCCGGTCGATACCGCAGAGCCCGCCAGGCGGCTGGGCGAAAGCACAACACCCCTCGGTCAGGCTTCGCGCCCGCCCCACGGGAGACAGACTTGCCTGGTCTGAGGAAAACCGAAGCAACGCTCACTGGGCTCCGACTCACGGGAGAAAAGGAAACCGATATTGGCGAGCAAATAAAGCGGAACCGTGCCACCGAAAAAAGGTCACAAGCCTCTCTCTTCCTCTCTGGCCTGGTCGCGGGCTCGGGCCGCCTTACCCTCTCCTCCAGCTCTCATCTATCCCTGAACAACTCTCCCGGACGAATTCCCGCCTCCCACCCCCTCGGCTCCCAGCACCCAATTGCCGGACGAGCTCAGACAACCAATCACACGCCAAGCCCAGAAATCAAGCAACCAATCCCGGCGCGCGGTTAGGGCACGGGCATTCTGCACCCAATGGAAGCCCCGCACTGAGAATAGCTCCAAAGTAATTGGCGGCACCCGAAGACCAACTGGGGAAAAGTGAACGACTCCCGCAAATCCCAGGGATTTGAAAGGAAAGAAACTTCTCCGTTTGACTTTTTGAAGCCGGTAATTTAACCCGTGTATCATTTTCTTTGGAAATTCGAAGTTTTATTCTTAAGGTCTGTCGATAAACGGAGAGGAAACATCTTTAAACCTTGCCGAGTTCTCCTCTAAGCGTTCTTCAGTGCCGCGGGATTCAAATTTCCAACCTTTTCGAGTACCCGGGGTATCGAAAAGAATGAGGCGGGAATTGCTGGACTGCCGAACCAAACGGGGTGGAAAGGTTCGTGACAACGGGCTACAACATCTCGCTAATCAAGGATTTCCCAGATACCGAGTTCAACCAGAGAAACGCTCCCGAGGTCTCTCTGGCACCAGATGACTTATTTCTACCTCCATTAAGGTTTATCCCTCTTAAAAATCAGTTTATTCTTCTTTTCCAAGAAGTACACTCAGTTTCCTGAAAGGTAGGCGGTTAATCATGATCTCTCCAAATATCTATTTTTTAATTCTGTAAAGCCTAAACTTGGCTCAAATTGTAGTGTACCGAAAAAGGAAAACCAGATCCAGTTTCTCAAATTTGAGAAACTATTTTAGGGGGAGAGGTATGCTGCAGGAGGGAGCAGCAGGACAGTCTCACTTTTAATTTTACTGCATCTTCCCCAAATGATCAAACTTACAGCCGTAAAAATAAATTCTACTCCTTAATTTAGTAATTTTAGGTTGAGAAATTTATCCTAAAGAAGTAATCTTTGAGAAAGAAAAATTAGCCCAGGTCGGTGGGCGCAGTGGTTAGAGCGTTGGCCTAAGCACCAGAGGGAAGGGTGGGTCACCGGTTGGATTCCTGGTTTCAGGTTCCATCTCCTGCTCTGGTCTGGGCTCCTTCCACTCTCTCTAAAAATCAATTGTAAAAATATCCTTGGGAGCCCTGGCCGGTTTGGCTCAGCGGTTAGAGCCTTGGCCTGCAGACCAGAGAGTCCGGGTTGGGTTCCTCTAAGGGCATGTACCTCAGTTGCAGTTTGTCCCCAGCGGATGGGGTTGTGTGGGTGGCAGCCAGTCATGTGTCTCTCTCCCCTCAATGTTTCTCTCTCTCTCTTCTTCCCACTCTCCCTCTCGCTGTATCTGAAGATAAGTGCAAAAATGTCCTCGGGTGAGGATTAAAAAAAATATCCTTGGGAAATGATTTAACAACAAAAACAGGAAAAAAATTAACAATACCTCAGTTGCTAACAGAGTCTGTTGTAATACTGAAAAAAATAATAAACTTCCCAGCCTAGTAACAGGGAGATGGCTATGATATGTCAGTTCAATCATTATGAAGCCAATCAAGTAATTACAAAAACTAAACAGCCTGCAAACAAATTCCATTTAAAGTTACATGAGAAAAAGCAGACTTCACACTAGGTATTAAAAAGTATGTAGCCCTGGCCGGTTTGGCTCAGCGGTTAGAGCGTTGGCCTGCGGTCCAGAGAGACCCGGGTTCGGTTCCCGCTAAGGGCATGTACCTCGGTTGCAGTTTGTCCCCGGCCCTGGTTGGTCGTGTGGGTGGCAGCCACTCTATGTGTCCCTTTCACGTTGATGTTTCTCTCTCTCTTCCTCTCTCTCCTTCCCATTCTGTCTGAACAAAAAATGAAAAAATGTCCTCGGGTGAGGATAAAAAAAAAAAAAAGGAAAAAAAAGGTATCTAAAAATATAGGCAAAGATGAAGGGAAGATACAAAACTAATTTACTTTTAAGACAGTGGAATAAAGGATAATCTATAAAAATAAATACCTTCAAATTGTTCTGCTTTTATACATTTTTTAAATATCACATCTTTTAAGTAACTGCTCCAGGGTTACTACTGTGATTTTTTCTCTCCTAAATTTCAAAGGCTCTCAGCAGACTTCTAACCTTGTGTTGCCATTTGGTGTATGTGACAACAAAAACGGACCCACCTAGGCTCTGGAACCAGACAGTCCTGGATTCCAGTTCCTTAAACTGTTTCTTTCAGGTTAACAGTAGTGAAATGAAACAAACAAAAACAACTTCATTTGATAAAGAATATGAATGTTTATAAACCAATATTCAAAATAGCTGCACACATCTGTTTTCACTTGAATAAAAAAAAATCACATTGTGACAAATTTTATAACTTTAACTTAAAATACATGAATATCAGCATTTACTAATATATTTACACATTTTATTTACATCATCAACAAGTCTGATGAAAAACAGCATATGTTATTATTTTCACACAGCAGGTTTTGACCAGTCTTTGAAAGTTATCCAGGAATGTGCATTGCATTTAGTTAGAAAACATATTTCAGTCTTTTCTGAATTCCTAGAGGTTACCTACTCACACAAAATATTCCAAAGCCTCAGTTTAAAAACAAAACTGGAGCAGGTGTATTTAATCTTAAAAGACTACAAAACTGCCTTATTTAAAAATATGAAAATTCTTACAGTATTTTTTAATGCTTTTATTTTTCACAAAAATTACTTAATTGAACATTAAGCATCTACCATCTATAATACTGTGCACCACTTCATGATTTGAAACAGCTACAAATTTAGTTCTTATATAATAGCCTTATGAGGTAGGGCCAGTAGTAATCCCATTTTAAAAGAAGGAAAATGAGATGTGACTATTTGCTAGTAAAAAGGTTGAGGTTTATTTCTTAAAAAATACATTTTCTTATTAGCCTGCCTAATTTGTTTTACAAGTTAAGAGGTCTTTTTCAAGCGGGGACAATAGAGGGGGGTGTCTGTCATTCAGGTATATCTCAGAAAGCAAAGAGAAGTACCTTCAACATTGGATACTTAATTAAGAAAATAAAATGAGGATTATGGATTACCTAAATGCGTCTACCTAATAATCAATGGATGTTACTAACAGAGGACTGCAAAATCCTTCAGCAACATGGTATTTTCTGTTTTTTATTTTTCCTTATTTTTCCTGAGGTCCAAACCACTATATATTTTCTTATTCAAAGATCTTCTAAAATTATGTGAATTATAATCCTGATGACAAACCAAGAGGTCTTTAATGCAGTGGGTTTTATTACTCTAAAATTCAAATAGGTACCAATGTATTTCTGACCATTAGATAAGTTAGTGAAGCATTATAAAAATAAATTTTAAAAAAACTAAATGAGACCTTCCTTTCAGGTTCTCTACACAAAGATGTTTCTGTACACACTTTTAAACCAGTATCTTAAAATCCCAAATCATTCAAGTATCTCTTTAAACATATGGCTTTACATATTAGTAAAAATTGAAGCAAATATGTAAAAATCTTAAAATCCTCATTTGTAATTCCACGGAAATCCTTTACAAAAAGCTGTTTGCCATTTTCAAAGCCTTCTCAATACTGTTTCTTGAGAACTGGAATTCTATCTTGCATCACTATTACTTGCATTGCAGGTTTTAGAGATTTCTATTTGGGTATTTAAATTCCTAATTTTTCCTGAATTCTCCCTCTCATCATTGCATCATTGTCACACTCTGTTACTAGCTCACAGTTAAAATAAACACTAGGGCTACCTAGAAACTCATTTTTATAAGAAATCAAATTAAAGACATGGCAGTTTTTCTTCTTTTCAAAAGCTAAATTCAAGGACAAATTCACTTTCCAGTAATGAGTTTCTTAAATGTGCCCCTAACAGGAAAAAAAAGAAAGAAAAAAAAAAGCTCGGCTGCTACAATATAAACATTCCAGCAAAGTAGATCCAAAGAACTGCCAATCAAATACAAGCAAACATAATTCTGAAGAGAGTTCTAAATTGTATTCATGTTGAACTGAATCGTTTTAGTGATTCCAAGACATTACTGTTCCCATTCAGGTTAGAGTTGTAAGATACAGATTCATATCGGGTATATGCAGCAAACACTTGCATTTTTGTTTGTTTGTTTGAAGTTATTTTTAAATTCCACTAACACTCATGTTTATTATTTCAATTATTGTGCTTTCAATACAATGACAGAGCTGTACATCAGGATCCATGCTTCCAGTGTCCCTGGATCCATTTTTATAAGATGGATCTTTACAGATTCCAGACCACCCACTTGGTTTCTCCTTTATTTGTTGAAGACCTAAAAACATAAGGAAAAAAATTAGGACAAGAAATCTAGAAAGGATTTTGTTTGTTTGAGATACTAAAACAAGTCTGAAAATAAGTTACTTCTTACGTGTAATAATTGGATCAATGTCTCTTGTCTGAGTGGCAACATCGGAGGCGCAGACTTGCCCTATTTGGATCAGCAAAGACATGATATCCTCATACAGTGGAGGAAATGCTCGACAGAAAGAGACCAGACTTGGCAGAGTGGGCATGAAAAAAGCATATCGCTTAGCCTGTGTTAAAACTGTTGGAAAGAATGAAACAATTTTTGTCTTTACAGGTACAAATTCAATATACATGGCCTATACAATATACTAAGTAACATGCTCTGTGCTGAGGATACTCACTTTTCTAAGACACGGCCAGCCCCTGCCTTTAGGGAGCTCACAATCCAGTAGTCAGCCATCATCTAACATATAAATTCTTATGCTCAAACACGTGGTAAGTGTATCACATGCACTATTTCATTTAATTCTCACAATCTTATGAATGAGAAAACTACTATAATGATACCTATTTTTATTTATTTATTTTTTCCTTTATTGATTTTAGAGAGAGAGGAAAGGAGAGGGAGAGAGATGGAAACATTGATGAGAGAGAACATCGACTGGCCGCCTCCTGCATGCCCCTCACTGGGGATCGGGCCTACAACCTGGGCAAGTGCCCTGACTAGGAATCGAACCAGCGACCTCTTGGTGCATGGGTCAATTCTCAACCACTGAGCCACACCGGCCAGGCATGATACCTATTTTTATGTGAGAAAACTCTTAAATAAAACAGAGAGAGTTTAGCCCTGGCTGGGTAGTTCAGTTGGTTAGAGCGTCATCCCGATACACCAAGGTTGAGGGTTCAATCCCTGGTCAGGGCACATACAATAAAATCAAGCAATGAATGCATAAATAAGTGGAACAACAAATTGATGTTTTTCTCTTTCTCTTCTTTCTCTGTCTCTCTCTCTCTACCTCCTTCCCTAAAATCAATACAGTAAAAAAAACCGAGAGTTTAATAAACTTGTTTAAGGTCACAATAGCCAGTTAGTGGTGGAGTTGGGACTGAATTCGGGCTTTAAGCTCTTAACCACTACAAATAATTAAAACATGAGGTGAATACAATGGAAAGAAACGTGAACAAGGTATTATGGGAGCCCTGAGAAATAATATAAAATTAACGGTCATTACTTTAAAATTTTTAATTATAGTTCATATCTTTTAAAGTAGTTTATTTTCATACCATTTTTATTCTAGTGGAAAGTGGTTAAAATGTTAGGGTATGTTTTAGAACTTAAGAAAACAAGTAATATATTTATCTTATTTATACATATGATTATATTTTTCTGGAACTCTAAGCATTTTTAATGATTGTAACTTGTTTTCTATTGACATAATTACATTCAGAAAGTAGATTTGATTTCCATTTATAAAATGTAGGAAGCTTATTATTTATTATAAATTTATACACAGTCATTCATAAAATGAAAGATACATTTTGCCTACCTATTCATATCTACACTATAAATCATGTTTGTAATAGAAAAATTTTTAGAAGATGGCATAAATTAAACTATTGGTGACACAGAAAACAGTGTCACTAAATTCAGGAAAAAAATATGTACTTCTTTATGTTAGAATTTTTGTCATCGATGTTGGTTGGCTACACACCTGTCAGCAAAGTTCCCATGACATTGACAGCTAAGCGAGCCACACTGAGTGACTTTGGTAATGCATACTGGATACACAAATGAGAAAGCAACTGGATAGCAAATATCTGCAATACAAAATCCAAATATTACATGTTTCTGAAGAATAAGTATTAAAAATTACTAAATGTTTTATATAACTAGCAAGACTGGAGAGAGATCAAATTTTACCTAAAGCTCTAAATGCTCATTACCTGTTTTTCAAGTTCTGGCTGTGCAATAAGCTCAGGTATGAAATCCAGACAGATGTGCATAGATGGAATACCTGCAACCGTCAGTGGCAAAAGTTCACAGGGATAACCCTATCTCAACAAGAAAGGAAAGAAAAGATATAAGTAAAATAAGTATAGGTCAAATACAGATAAGAATATAGGGTATCTTCCCCCCAAAAAATGTATACACAACTTTGAATAACTGTAAAGCCAGTGTTTATTAAAATACATTTCATTTTCGAAATGTAATAGAATCTATGCCTAGCTGGTGTGGCTCAGTGGCTGAACACTGACCCATGCACCAACAGGTCGCTGGTTTGATTCCCGGTCAGGGCACATGCCCAGGTTGTGGGCCCGATCCACAGTGGGGGGCATGCGGGAGGCAGCCAATCGATGTTCTCTCATCAATGTTTCTATCTCTCTCTCCCTCTCCCTTCCTCTCTCTCTAAAATCAATATAAAGAAAAAAAATTTTTTTAAATGTAATAGAATCTATAAACACCCTGTAAAAAAGAAGGTTTCACTTCCTTTATGTAAAAGTTGCTCGGAAGTCTACAGTGCCCTACATCTATCCTGGCATTTCACCTTTCTGATGCACTAGAATAGAGATAAATTACCTAAACACTTTAACAGGCTGAAATAAAATCTTAAAAATCTGATTTTTCTTCATATTGCAAAGGAGCATGATTATTTGTGTTATCTCTGGTTTCTAAATGATTCCTATTAATTTAGTCTTCAAACCCACCAACCCCCAAAAAAAGTTCAACCATAAAGCATCCTTCTTTGCAAACAGACCTGAAAGTGAACGAGCTTAGCAATGTTGGGGTCCGCAATGTACATTTGGTGCAACAGACAACAGATAAGGCACTGAACTTCTCGAAGGTTACAGAGCAAATTGTCTTCTCCTTCCCCCATTCCCTTATTTGGAGTGCTGGTAGTAATAACACTTTGAACATTCCTTAGCAAACTGTCTGGATTGACACTCTTTGCTTTCTCCTCTTCAGTAGGTAAGCAAATCTCCAAGAGAATCTGGACAGCTGCACTATCCTACAAGCAAATGAAACAATGAATTTAAGAAGTTTCTGAGAAGTTTGTTTGAAAACAAATCTGATTTTGTTTTCACATGAACAGAAGTGATAAAAATGAGAAAGGTGCCTAGCCAGTATGGCTCAGTGGTGGAGCATCGACCCATGCACCAAGAGGTCACCGGTTCGATTCCCAGTCAGGGCACATGCCTAGGTTGTGGGCCAAATCCCCAGTGGGGGGCATGCAGGAGGCGGCCAATTGATGTAGTTTCTTAAGGGGTGATTTACTTGATGCCCCTACATGTAAAGAGCTGTGATCACTCTCATCTAACAGGAAGGAATAAAAAAAAAAAGAATATATGACAAGCATCTCTGAAAGACAGACATTGCCTGAAAAAAACAACTCATCTGTTTAAAAACTTGATTATAGAGTAAGGTTAGCTTTATAATCATCATTCTTGGGTTGAGGGGTTTTTGGTTTTGGGTTGTTATGTTTTGTTTTATTTTGCTTTGTTTGTTTGTAGATTTTGGAGCCAGACCACCCAGGGGCTTGAATCCTAGCTCTGCCACTTACTAGGTGTGTAACCTTGAGCAAGTCACTTAACCTCTCTAGGTCTCATTCTCCTTTAAAAATGGAGATGGTAATATTCCATATCTTGCAAATTGGTTATAAAGATTAAATGAGTTAATATACAGCCCTGGTCAGTTTGGCCAAGCAGTTAGAGCATCGGCCCACTGACCGAAGGGTCATGGGTTCGATTCCCAGTCAAGGGAACATACCTAAATTGTGGGTTCATTCCCCGGCCCCAGTTGGAGTCGAGCAGGAAGCAACCAATCAATGTGTCTCACTCACATGGATATTTCTCCCTCCCTCTCCCCCTCTCCCTTCCACCACTATATCTAAAGATTAATGGAAAAATATCTTCCAGTGAGGATTAACCAAAAAAAAAAAAAAAAAAATATATATATATATATATATATATATATAACTTAGAATAGCACCCAGCATATAGTAAGCATTATATAAATGGTAGCTATTATGATTCTCAATGTCTAATTTGAAACTCTGAGGACCAGATTTATTTTTGAACTCAGAATTATTTTGACTGAAATATAATACCTCCAACAGAGACAACATATTAATATTTCTGCAGCAAAACACACCAACATTCACATTAAGTGGGATAAAGGCCATAAATAGTTTCACATCAATTCAGGTCAAGTTTTGTCACAATGAGGTCACATAGGTCAGCTTTTTCTGCCAACTGAATTACTGAAAAAATGCCTCCCTTTTCATAGCCTTTTGGATTATCTGTATTACAGATAAGGAATTGTGGACCTATATTATTACTCTAATTCCTCTTATTGCCAATGAAAAGATTTCAGAAAATACATTTTAAACTAAGAAAATATTTCTACTTTGCAGACCTCAAATTTCTTAACATTTACTCATCTCACATCTTTTATTCAAAATGACTACTTAAGACTGCAGCAAAATTCTACCTTGTTATAAAATTTTTCTAAATATAAAACCGAACTGCTTATGTTGTCATAGTATTTCACACTGCTTGACATTTTATGACATGCAGGGGAGGGCAAAAGTAGGTTTATGGTTGCTTATATGGAAAATATTACAATAATTAATAAATAATGATACAAAAATGAACTCTGTTTCACGTACTCACAACTATAAACCTACTTTTGCCCCACCCTGTATATATACTTCTTGTTCAGTTTGTCTCCACCATTTAATTTTTTTCCACCATTTGATTTTAAGGAGCAAAAGTCTTGTTTTTAAAATATAAATCTTATTTAAATGGCTACTAGTATTCATGAAGATTACTCCTGATTTTAGTAAGACAGTCCGTCTGATATTTAGAAGTAAAGGTAACAGCTTGTTCTGCAATAAAAGGAATGCACAATATGTCACCTTTGTACAGGAAGAGAATAATATGCCTTCTACTTAACTGATTATATTGACAGTGAAGCCCTTGCCCTTTTTGACTAAATTTTACTTTATTACCTGAGCAGCCAATAATGCATTTTTCAATTCTTCTCTAGTAACTTCTGGGCCATCAGTTTGTCCAATTAAACCTAACGTATTATTCTGGGAGGGCCTATCCTGCTCTGCTGTTTCCTTCAGATGAGCACTGAGGTAGGCTTTGGATGCAAGAAGATATCCATTCAACATGTGTAGAGTAATATCCATCAGTGGGGGGCATCTAAATACAGAAAGAAAAAAAATACATAAGAAAGAACATAAATTTTTAAATTACTGAGAACACAATCAGTTTCACTTGAACAATAACTGAAAAGAGAAAGTAACACTTTCCCCATAAAGCAACACTTTTCCCACTGAAATATTCATTCTCAAAATAAAAGTTTAATATGTTTTATGCTGTATATTTCAAGATTATATAAATAATATTTATTTCATCTTATCAGCTATAATCAAATATAATGTATGCCCTACAGAAGACATGCTTTTTTTTGTAGAAAATGGCACTAGCAATAAATCTCTTAGATGTGATCCTTCAAAGCAGCTGTCGTCAAAGAGAAATACTCTATTATTGATAAGATAAAGGAGACTAAACCAAAATATTTATTCTTTCTATTCCTAAACTGTTGCTTCTTTGGAGCAAGACAGCAAGACAACTCTGTATTCCAAGAGTGCTTTATCCATTTGACCTGGAGAAATTATTTACTGAGCCTCAGCTGCCTCACCTATAAAATAAGTACAGTTACTCATTCCTCGAAGATTGTTACAGATCAAATTTAAATGAAATAAGGATATAAGAACTGAATGTAAAAAGGAAACAGAAAACAGATAAATTGGTAACCACTGAAATTTTAAAACGGAGCCCTTAGAAAACTCTGAAATGCCCCTTCTCAGTCTCTCACAGAGAAAACTAGCATGTGTGCATAAAAAGGCATCACAGCTTTGTTTACACTGTGGAACATTGGAAAAGCTTAAATGCCCATCAATATGTCAATGGTTTTTATGAAATATCCAAATTTTCTATAATAAACATGTATGTATTTATAGTGGGAAAAAATATGTCAATGGTTAAATAAATTATGGCAATGTTTCCCAAAATTGAAGATAAGAATCACCTGGAGAGACTTCCAGTCAAGATGGCAGCATAGGTAAACACGGTACTTGCTTCCTCCCACAACCACATCAAAATTACAACTATACCACAGAACAACCATCCTTCAGAACCGTCTGAAATCTAGCTGAATGGAAGTCCTACAACTACGAAATTAAAGGAGCCACACCAAGACTGCAATCAAGATTCAATTACAACAGAAGGATGTAAAGTCCACACAAGGGGTGCACCTCGAGGGCCCAGCTGGGTGACCAGGGAGGCTGTGCCACTGGACCCTGCAGGACACCCACTACAACAGGCCACCCTAGGAAGCATAGGACATAGCAACTCTACCTAATATATAGAAACAAACACAGGGAGGCAGCCAAAATGAGGAGACAAACATGTCCCAAATGAAAGAACAGTACAAAATTCCAGGAAAAGAACTAAACGAAATGGAGATAAGCAGCCCTGACCGGTTTGGCTTGACAGTAGAAAGTCGGCCCGCAGACCAGTGAGTCGCAGGTTCAATTCCAGTCAAGGGCACGCGGTTGCAGTTTGGCCCTGGCCCTGGTCGGGGTCATGCGGGAGGCAGCCAGTCGATGTGTCTCACATCGATGTTCCTCTCTCCCTCCTTCCCACTCTATCTGAAGATAAATAGAAAAATATCCTCTGCTGAGGATTTTTTAAAAAATGGTGATAAGCAATCTAACAGACACAGAGTTCAAAACACTGTTTATAAGGACGCTCAATGAACTTAGTGAGAATTTCAAGGAACTTAGTGAGGACCTCAAGAGCATAATAAAGGACCAGTCAGAAATGAAGGATGCACTAACTGAAATAAAGAATAATTCACAGGGAATCAGTAGTAGAGTAGGTAAAGCCAAGCAGTAAACCATCAATTTGGAATATAAGGAAGCAAAAAACACCTAATCAGAACAGCAAAAAGAAAAAGAATCCAAAAAAATGAGGATAGTATAAGGAGACTGTGGGACAACTTCAAGCGTACCAACATTCACATCACAGGAGTGCTAGAAGGAGAAGAGAGAGGGCAAGAAATTGAAAACCTATTTGAAAAATAATGACAGAAAACTTCCCTAACTTGGTGAAGGAAACAGACATACAAGTCCAGGAAGCACAGAGTCCCAAACAAGATGAACCCAAAGAGGTCCACACCAAGACACATCATCATCAACATGCCAAAGGTTAAAGACAAAGAGAGACTATTAGAAGCAGCAAGAGAAAAGCAGTTAGTTACCTACAGCGGAGCTCCCATAAGGATGTCAGCTGATTTGTCAAAAGAAACTCTTCAGCCCAGGAGGGAGTGGCAAGAAATATTTAAAGTGATAAAAAGCAAGGACCTACAACCAAGATTCCTCTATCCTGCAAAGCTATCATTTAGAATCAATGGCCACATAAAGAGTTTCCCAGACAAGAAAAAGCTAAAGGAGTTTATTACCACCATCATATGAAATGTTGACAGGTCTTCTTGAAGAAGATAAAAAAATATGAACAATAAAATGGCAATAAATAGATATCTATCAACAATTGAATCTATAAACAAAATGAGCAAGCAGAACAGAAACAGACTCATAGATACAGAGAACTCTTTGTTGCTTGCCAGATGGGAGGGGGATTGGGTGAAAAAGATGAAGGGATTAACAAGTACCAATTGGTTGTTAGACTGATGAACCTCAAAGGGAAGTGGGGAGGTGGGGCGAGAAAAGAGAAACCAAAGAACTTATATGCATATATGCATAACCAATACACAGACAGTAGTGTGGGGAAGGCAGGAGAGAGGTGAGAGTGAGGAGGAGGGAGTCAGGGGAGAAAAAAGGAGGGACATCTGTAATACATTCAACAATAAAGATAAGTTAAAAAAAAAAAAAAGTCACCTGGAGTACATCTTTAAAAAAATTAAAATTCCAAGTTCCACTCTAGACATTCTCTATCAGAGTTTCTGGAAGATAGCCTGGTAATCTATATATGGAATACTATCCAACAGTTAAAACAAATGAAGAAGAATTATGCATGCTAATATGGAAAACATGTTGAGCACAGTGAGGTTTTTTTTTAAAGAACAAAATAATTCTCAAAATATACTACTACTATTTTTTAAAACCACCCAAAACAAAAAGTAATAGTGTTTCTATTTAGAAATTTGTAAATACACAGAAAGTAAAGCTACATATACACCATTACAACAATAAAGTTTCCTCTAGAGCTGGACTGGGACTGGTCAAAAGAGGACAAGGAGGAATTCTGCTGCAGCAATGACAGCATGGTAGATGTGAGAGAGAACAAGACTTCCCACTGTAGAACTTCATCTTATTGTTAAACTTGTTGTTTATTCACTTATTAATGTGTATTATAAAAACTTCCATACATGCCCAGCCGGTGTGGCTCAGTAGTTGAGTGTCAACCCATGCACCAAGAGGTCGCCAGTTCAATTCCCGGTCAGGGCACATGCCCATGTTGCGGGCTCAATCCCCAGTAGGGGCATGCAGGAGGCAGCCAATGGATGACTCTCTTTCCCTTTCCCTTCCTCTCTCTCTAAAAAAATCAATAAAAACTTATTTAAAAAAACACAGATATCTTTAAAAAAGCATTCAAAATGAACATGTTACTTTTGCCCCAATAATTCCAATTTTAAGAATCCATTATAAGGAAATACTCAGTACATAGAACAGTCACCATAGCACTATTGATAACAAAAATATAGAAATAAAATATCCAACAATAGGAGACTGGGCTAAGCATAGCACATCTATATGGAAAAACATGTAGCCAATTAATATAAGAATATCTGTTAACATGAGAAAAGGTTCAGAAATTAAGTAAAAAATCCAGGCAACCAAAACAGTATATACACATGATGGTATAATTTAACAACTTCCTGAACAACTGGAGGCAATTCAGGTGAAAGGTTACCTACTTAAGGGGTAAGACTTACGCAAGTCTTTTTCATTCATGCTTCTATACTTTTGCTTATTATATTCTTTTACCCATAATACCTTTCTTGACCCCCTACCATCGTTATAGTATCTGTTCCTCTAAATCCTATTTTTATCCTTTAAAATACTTCCTCCACATTTTTCCTGAACTTTTAACAGCATTCATTTACTATACCATTCATCTACTTATGACCCTATTATTTAACTTATCATTTATTTATTTCCCCATGCAAGTCATAATCATTTTGAAGGCAGGCCCCTCAACTTATATATCTTTGATATTATTTAGTATAGGAACTAGAAATTCAAATATTAATGATGTGAATTAATTAATTCTGCCCCTTGAGGTGAAGCCACTTCCAAGCAATTAAGTTCAGCAACTGACAAAGTATTATAGACAAATGTGGAATCAATGAAGTTAATATCACAAGTGAGGATGCCAAAAAGATCATTTTTAATGCATGTAATGGTTCACAATAAACCAATATTTTTTAAAAGCCTTTCCAACAATGCTAGCAGAAATGGTATTATTCTTTACTGGTCTTGTTCCGAGAGAAAGAACAGCCATTATTGAAGGTTGCCAAAACCAAAATGACATTTCTTTAAGGCTAGGTTCTATTAATCACATATTAAATATTAAAAGGAATATAGAGTTCATAAACAACTTAAAAAAAAACCCTCAGAGGTCATACTGCCAGTTATCTGCAAGAACCTTAGATATAACTATTTCTTCAATTTCTTTGACTCTGCAAAGTATAATTCTATAATAAAAATGAAAATTCAAATGACACATACCTGTGTACCCTCTGATCACATCTTAGGACAATGAGAGGATCTATCATCAGGTCATTCTGAGTATACTTTTGTTGTCGAACAAACTTGATTGAAGGTTGAAGTGCATTAACTGTCATTACCCACAGCCTGATGAGAAAAGAATCACATGTTCAAAAACAGTTCTATTGTAATTGAAACCTGTTAGCCATCCAGTCCTTTCTATCTTAAAAATATGTATTCGGGGGGGAAAAATAGAAAACTGGTGTGAATGAACTTCAAAAAATTAAAAACTACAGAAATCTAACCTATTTTTATGTCTCTAAAACAAGTGAAGATAAAACATTAAACACAAAATAATTTTAAAAATCACCACTGTAATGGACTAATCATGGCATATAAAATGAAGATTTGAATTAAATTATCAGTAATACCATACTTGCTATGACTCTACTTAAGTCGCTGAGCCTCTCTGAACTGTTTCCTAATCTATAAAACAGGAATATAATACCTGTAAATGAAATAATACTTACCAAAGCACTTTGAAACTGTATCTGGCACCAAAATTAAGTCACTGTTCTATAATTATCATCATAAAATTTTAATATGAGGTGCCACTTTGAGATGAGACATCAACAGACTATAAAAGTGGTTATTAACCTGACTACACATCAGAATTACTGAAGGACATCCCAACATGGAGGGTACCTGACCTCTTACAGCGAAGCGGGGAGTCCACCAGTCTACCTCACACACAGCTTTCCCCCTCTTACATGTGAATAGACAGCCAAGAATCACCAGACACTTAAACAAAGCTTCTACCTTGAAAAAGATTAAAATATACAATCAGAAGGAAAGGGACGCCAAAGAAACAGAATATTGGGATGAGAAGGGAAAAAATTTTAAACCTATAATTAATATCCTTAAAGGATAGAATATTTGATATATGAAAACAAGAATGGGAGGCATTCTAAAATATTCAGATAATAAAGAACTCTTAGAGCCCTGGCCGGTTTAGCTCAGTGGTTAGAGCGTCAACCTGTGAACCAAAGAATCGCGGGTTTGATTCCGGTCAAGGGCACACACCTCAATTGCAGGTTCAATCCCCGGCCCTGGTTGGGGTCATGCAGGAGGCAACCAATCAATGTGTGTCTCTCTCACATCGATGTTTCTCCCTCTCTCTCTCCCTCCCTCCCTCACACTCTATCTGAAAATCAATGGAAAAATATCCTCAGGTGAGGACTAAAAACATAGAAAGAGTTCTTAGAATTTAAGAATGTAACAATTTTTTTAATTCAAAGGAAAGATCAGATGATAACATTGAGGAAATATCCAGAAAGTATATTCGAAAGATAAATTTTAAAAATACAGGAAAAAATCAATAAGTCCAAGATATTTAAAATCCAAATCACAGAAAAGTCCAGAACAGAGGGAAAGTATTGAAGAATAAAAGTATAAGAAAATATCCCAGCCCTGGCCGGTTTGGCTCAGCGGTTGGAGCGTCAGCCTATGGACCAGAGAGTCCCGGGTTCAGTTCCCGCTAAGGGCACGTACCATGGTTGCAGTTTGCCCCCGGCCCTGATTGGGGTTGAGTGGGTGGCGGCCACTCGATGTGTCTCTCTCACATCAATGTTTCTCTCTCTCTTCCTCCCTCTCTCCCTCCCGATCTATCTGAAGATGAGTGCAAAAATGTCCTCGGGTGAGGATAAAAAAATAAAATAAAATAATGGAGTTTAGGGATGATTAAGTTATTAAAAAAAAGAAAAAAAACCTGAGCAAATGGATAGAGGCAAGCATTAACTCAGGGTTTGTGTGTGGGGTGGGGAGGAGGGCAGTTGTATAAGGAAACTGTAATCAAAGGATATTGCATAGATCAACTATAAATAACACTTAAGTAGTCATAATAATATGCACATTGAATATTACCTTAACTAAAAATGTTGAGAAAACTATGTTGGGAGAAATGGAGAAAGGGAAAGTGTGTACTGGTGGAAGAGGGACTCGTGGAAGAGGGACTCTCAGGAGGAATTAGGTAAGAGTGCTAAATCTTCATCTTGTAGAGTAGGAAGTCAAAAGATAATTTCTAAATTGGAAAGTCAGGTAATCATAGTAATTATAAGCATATTATTGTGATATATGGGGAAATATAAATGCCAAAATAAAAAGATAAAAGCTGAAAATAGTTGTCTTTAGGGAATAATATTCTAAAATAGGATGGTATGGGCAGAACTTATATACTATTTAACTTGTCAAGTTATGTGCATTTAATTAATTTTTATAGATTAATTTACTTATAATATAAAAATTAATTTACTTATAATTTAAAATTATTTTTTAATTTAAAAAGTATAAATATTCCCAGACCTACTAAATCAAAATCTCAGGTTAAATCAGCCCAGTGTTGTTTTTTAGGGCTGACCAGGTGTCTGATACAATCTATGGACCAGTAGAGACCCATCTGACTAAAGACAAAATAATTATTCCAAAGTTCTCTAAACTTTACTGCACACTGATATCAAGTAGGGAATCATTAAAAAAATACCAATGCTTGACTCCACCCACAGACGTTCTGATTTAATTGGCATGGGTTATAACTTGTGGATCAGGAGTTTTAAAAGCTCTCTTGGTAATTTTAATATTTAGCAAAATTTGGAGCCGCTGCAGGGACAATCACAGTGCTGATCTATCTAAGTCACAACCACAAATGACTATAAATGAGGGCTCACTTTTAAAGAACTTTCTCAAGTTGGAAATATTTTAAGGTTTCTCACTTTCTTTTTTTTTTTATCCTCACCCGAGGACATTTTTTCATTTTTTGTTCAGACAGAGTAGGAGGGATAGAGAGGAAGAGAGAGAGAGAAACATCGACGTGAAAGGGCCACATCGAGTGGCTGCCACCCGCACAACCAACCAGGGCCGGGGACAAACTGCAACCGAGGTACATGCCCTTAGCGGGAACCGAACCCGGGTCTCTCCAGACCGCAGGCCGACGCTCTAACCGCTGAGCCAAACCGGCCAGGGCTCACTTTCTTAAGATAAAGTTTATTTGTTTCCTTCAAGTTATAACAACTCTTTAATTAATGGTCTTCAGAAAGGATTTATATTGTCAAATATTCAACAGTTTTTTTTAACATTTAAGATTAGGTTATTGTATATAATTACTGCTATATGCTTATCTATTACATGCAACAATACACTAAAATTACCTTCTGGGCATCACAGTATTAAGAACCATCCATAGTTTATTGACCGTTTGAAGAATTCGCCGTGGAACCCCTGCATTCAACAGCTGGTTCATATTGGATGTTAATACTTCTGCATATGGTATGAGTTCACTGGCAGAGAGCAGAGTCAAGTGTTCTAGAATCTGCATCACTTGTGTGTGACTTACTGGGACAGCTGAAAATGCTAAAAGGAAAAATTAAGTCAATCTAAATTATATACAGCTTAGCAAATAGGAAGTGATATTGCTCTATCACAGCGATCTTCAACCTTTTTCTTCTCATGTCACACATAAACTAATTACTAAAATTCTGCAGCACACCAAAAAATATTTTTGCCAATATGACAAAAAAAAACAACAGCTATAATTTTGATTCTTTCACACCTGACAGCTATTGTGTTGGCTGTTGTCATTTTTTAATTTGACACTCTAAAGGCAGCGGTTCTCAACCTGTGGGTCGCAACCCCTTTGGGAGTCAAACGACCCTTTCACAGGGGTCGCCTAAGACCATCGGAAAACACATATTTCCGATGGTCTTAAGAACCAAGACACCGCTCCCCTATCCGTCTCCAGGCAGGTCCGCCCACATGCAGATACGCCCACATACAACGAGGAACTGTATTAAAGGGTCGCGGCATAAGGAAGGTTGAGAACCACTGCTAAGGGAAAGAGGTCAGCGCCCCTGACTAAATAGTCAGGTATTGGATGTTTTAAAAATTCTTGCGGCACACCAGTTAAAAATCACTGCTCGATGAGACTACAGGCCAAGCAAACCAAGAAAACAATGTTGCTTAAAAAAAGGAAACCTTTCACCCTGGATGGGTTTGCTCAGTGGTTAGAGTGTTGGCCTGTGGGCCAAAGGGTCTCAGGTTCAATTTCTGGTCAAGAGCATGTACCTGGACTGCAGGTTGATCCCAGGCCCCAGTCCAGGTTGTGCGGGAGGCAACCAATTGATGTGTCTCTCTCACACTGATCTCTCTCTCTCTCTCTCTCACTCTATCTAAAATTCAATGGAAAAATATCCTTGGGTGAGGATTAACAACAAAAAAAAGTAAAACTTTCAATCCTAGCCATAGTTTTGGATATATTTAAAATAAAGGCCTTAAGAAAAATTCATGTTAAGTGTAGTTATTTCATAAAGAACAAAAAATATCTCATTTTTAAATTAACATTAGTGATTCAAAGACACATGTCATTTCCTTGGTGATTCAGACAGATTTTAAAAATTAACTGAAACATGAAAATATACCCTAGTATTGCTTTTGCTAATATCATTCATTACTTTATAAGTTGTAAGCACCGAGCAGAGTGCTGTTAGTAAAAAATATCTACAACTGTGCTCTTCACCAACCACATCTAGCTGTTGAGCACTTGAAATGTAGTTGCTCCAAAATATGTTATGTTCTAAGTATAAATTACATACCAGATTGCAGACTTAGTATGGAGAGACAAAATATCTCATTAATAGTTTTTTATACTGATTACATGATGAAATGATATATTCGATATATTGCACTAAATAAATTACTAAAATTAATTTTGCCTGTTCTTAACTTTTTAATGTGGCTATAGAAAGTTTAAAATTGTAAGTGTAGCTTGCATAATATTTCTATTTGATTCCAGTGCTGAGCTAGAATACCACCCATTGCTCTATTCCATGGCACTTATTTCTGACTAATTTAAGACCTTTCTAAAACCACATGACCTGTTTAGTGATATAATTTAGGACAGACAGAAGCATGTCAGAAAGTAATGGTTAAAACTGAAACTTGCCCTGGCCAAATAGCTCAGTTGGTTAGAACATCGTCCCAGTACAACAAGGTTTCGGGTTTGATCCCGAGTGAGGACACATACAACAATCAACCAATGACTGCATAAGTGGAACAACAAATCGATGTTTCCCTTTCTCTCTCTCTCTCTCTCTCCCCCCCATCCCTTCCTCTCTCTAAAATCAACTTTAAAAATTAAAACAAAACAAAACATAAAAACACTCATACTCAAAGAGAATTACTTAAAATATATTCACCAAAACATTGTTATATCCCCAGGAAAATTCTGCATTATTTTAAGATTTTAACATTTCTTAGTACTACTAAAGGGGTAAAAGGATTATCCTTTACTATACCTTCTTGGAGTTGTTCAGGAGAGTGGTTTTTGGCATTGTTAGTCAGGAGCATTCGCCTTAATAGGGCATCAGTTCCTGTGATTTCTTCTTCACAGATCCAATCGTCCACAATGCATAAATGTGGGTAGTTAGTTGCAAGGAGACGTAGTAAAGCAGAATGCAACCCTTGAAAATGCATAAAGAGTTTATTGGATTCTTCCTTCTTAAACACCAAAATCTTCTCTCTCCTCTTTCCCTTCTCCATTTCAATTTCAGCAAGCCAAAGGAATTTGCACTTCTTGTGCATGCAGAAGAGATAGATACCATTTACAGTTTAAAAAAGGAATTTCTACTTGTGTATGTGTCTGTTAGCTTCAACCATGTGAAACTGAATTTTTGAATAGCTGAACACCTGCAATTTCATATGGATCAACTTGCAGGAAAAAAGGTCTGAAATTACACACCCAAATAAAACAGCTAGGATTTGGGCAAGGGGGGAGGATAGTCAGGAAGTAAGGGAGGCATACAGGAATTTCACTCTGGAATATTTTGAATGTTTAATATTGAGCACCTACTAAATTTATAACATTATAAACATAAGAAAAATTTTAACAATGAATATTAGCTGTAAAAAGCAAGTAAAATAAATACCTCCCAACTCCTGCTGCAGCCCTTGCGCCTGTCGAATAAGGAATTTGATAGGAATCTGATCCATTAAAGAGGATGAATAAGATTTTGGCTTTCTTTGCATGGCAGCTGTCAGTCAAAGATAAAAAGCATAAGAAATATAAAGTGTCAGAAACAACAGAAATCTTAACCTTCAACCCAAATAGGAACACAATGTCAAATTACTTTTAATTCACTTAATCTGAGACTATAGCTCATAAAAGATGAAGAATCACCACCAAAAGAGTAAATATACAGGAAAAGCAAGATCTGGGAGATACTCAGAAATTGAAACTAGTGGGAGAAACCATTTGCAGAAATATCCTACACTTGAAAAAAAGAACACTTGACAAGTCAAGACTCCCAAATCTAATTAAGAAGACCAAAGACAGTCATGACCACATGGCTTAAAGCTTCATGATTCCAGTAATCTTGATTTAATCATATACTATAGTGGTGACTGACGATTTTTTTTTTTTTAAACAAGTCCATTTTAATTTCTGTTCTTTTTCTGCTGGACTAATTCAGTGCCTACTCACCATTTGTTTAAATATCTATTATGGCCTAATTTCCCTGACTCCAATTTCTCTACTCTTTAATTCATCCTTCACACACAGATTTGGCCAGACCATGTGTCTCTGGCTGTATGCTCAAAAACTTCAGTGGGTTCCCAGATCCCACTGAAGCAAAGGTCTTGTTCAATGCCATCTTTCTCTGCTCATCTCCGCCACATTCTATATGCCTGGCACCCTCATCTCATTCCAGGGTACTTGGCTTGTACACCACAGGAGTACATGAGCATCTCTACCAGGATGGTCATAGTTTGAAAAAGCAGATCCAATATACTTATTCTTTTTCAAATACAAACCACAAAATGTAAAGCTCAACAAATGTTTTTTGGTTGAAGACAGTAAGTACAGAAGTGCAAGTGGAAGGATAAATATTGAGAATCATGGCCTATATAGACCATATACCTCTTGACTAGATATAATTCCACTTGTAAATTAATAAATTAACATCCTAGTTTTCCATATCAATCTTTTATGAATTGAGTAAGAATGTGTTTCAGAAGGCAGTTAAAACAACAGCGGTTCCAGGAACAGTGAAATCCTGGTTCCGACACTTACAACTTAGAGAAATCACTTAACTTTCCTGTGTCTCAGTGTTCTCACCTGTAAAATCAAGGTAACAGTACCCATCTCATAGAACTGTAAAGGTTGGCATGAGTTAATAAGTGCAAAGTGTCAAGTAGTGTCTGGTACAAAGCAAGCACTCAATGTTAACTAGTATTATTAAGATCCAGACTCCCTAAGATCAGCTTAGGATCAAGTATCAATATTTAAGTTTCTAGACCTATGAAATTGAAGACAAAATCCTGATCATATTTTAATGATCCCATCAAAGAACTAGCAGCCCATGAAGCCCTGACTAAAGCAATTATTTCTCTTTAACATCTGTGTGAAAATACAGGTATTCATGCATCAGAGCATATAATGCCTGCCCTGCAAAGACCATAGAATGATGCTGAAGCTTGTTAGAATATCTGACCTGACTTTCTCATATAGCAGCTTGGAAAGTAACAAAATATAAGTAAACAAAATGAACTATCACCAGAAACACTCCGCCTCGCACAACCTACCTAGAGTCTTCGTGTTTGCCAGGAGCGCCTCCTCATACGACAGGATATAGTAAAGCACCAGAAGCTGTGCTGTGATGCTGAAATGCTGACTAAGGCGGATGTTGTCACTCTAGAGGTAACAGAAATGCTTTAAAATAATGCTAAATTTCATGAGTGTTCTTCTGATAGCAAAAGTATTCAAAATAGACTAGTCATTGTTGCTGATCCCAAGCTCAGACGAAATGGGAGAAACGTTGCTGTGTTTGCATTACTCAGAGAGACAACTTGAAGTTGAAATTAATTTTTAGATGACATGGGAGATGAAAGGCAACATGCTTTAACAGTCTTTAAAATAGAAAAAAAACAAAGACTTCAGTTGTTACTCAAAAGAACTTCCATCAGCCTGCGTCCGAAAAAAAAGGCTTACGGGAGTCTCGAGTATTATCTGAACTTACCAGATAAGTTCTTTTTAGCAAAGAACTCCTAAAAAAGATATTGCACATTGAAATATATTTGTAAAATATGTGACTGTTTTTCCTTCTAAAAAAAGAGAAAAAAATATATTCTTCAAATTCTCAATACATGAATCTAGGTATATCTTAGACTCACAGGAAGCTAAACAAACCTGTGTTGAATGTGTTTAAATGTCACATAGTCCTTTGATAAACACACAATCTCCAGGGTACTCCTTACACTTTAAAGTGAAGCTTTTAGCCCAGCCAGTGTGGCTCAGTGGTTGAGCATCGACCTATGCACCAAGAGGTCGCCGGTTCAATTCTGGGTCAGGGCACATGCCCAGGTTGTGGGCCTGATGTTCTCCCTCATCAATGTTTCTATCTCTCTCTCCGACTCCCTCCCTCTCTCTCTAAAATTAATAAAGAAAATAAATAAATAAAGTGAAGCTTTTAAAAGAATTCCTCAAAGAATGCTTCTTCAGCAAACTACTTTGAACTAATATCACTGTTTCAATTTTTATAAGTATCTAAAGAATTTTAATCCCATTTTAAATTCAGAACCACCTAGAAGTTTTCTAATAACCAGTTTAAAAAAAAAAAATGAAGTGATCAAAAGAATAAACTAAAAGAAAAAAAAGATAATTTTTTTTTTTTTTTAAATCACTGTTTTACCCCAATGACTCCTTGGAAAATATTGAGTATCTCCTGTTCTGTGACTGGCTGGTTTGTGGCTTCTGGATTAGATTTAGATGCAGGAGTAAGTACAGAATTTATGTACACGTCAATCAGAGGAAGTAATTGAGGATGGAGTGGAGTGGAGGTTTCACATAGCTGTCTATAAATCCAGTCCTAAAAAAAGAAGGTTATAGGCACTAAATCAATTATGGCAATAAGAAAAAGCAAGTGAAATTGTAAAAGCACATACAATTTTACATGATTTATGAATCGGTACAACTCACTATTAACTTTTAGCAGCTAGAAATCTATTCTCCAATTTCACATTCTCCTTGATTTAAAACTATGAACTACTTTTATATCCTAATTGAGAATATTGTCCAGTGGAAGATAAATCTAAAATGATGAGTTTGAGTTTTGAGTTTGGACTTAGGGTTTTTAATCTGTTATTTTTTGTGTGTGTTTTTTTGTTTGTTTCTCTATTGATTTTAGAGAGAGAGGAAGGGAGACGGAAAGAGAGATAGAGACATCGATGAGAGAGAACATCCACTGACTGCCTCCTGCATGCCCCCCACTGGGGATCAGGCCCACAACCTGGGCATGTGCCCTGACCAGGAATTGAACTGGCAACCTCTTGGTGCATGGGTCAACACTCAACCACCGAGCCACACCGGCTGGGCTAATCTATTAGTTTTTAAGTAGTGGAAAAGAATTGTTTAAGTCCCTACTAGATCTGTATTTAGAGTACCATATGTATTGTAGAAAAGCCCACAGCAGAGAGAAATTTGGGGAGAGGAATAGATCTTCACAGCAAACCCTAAATGGATTAAGAAAGTAGCTTTGACAATCATTTACAGGAGACTATCACTTAACTGTCTACACAGATTGAGGACATGTAGAAATGCTGGGTGTGAGCCCTGGCTGGTTTGCCTCAGTGGTTAGAGTGTCGGCCTGCGGACCAAAGAGTCACGGGTTTGATTCCGGTCAAGGGCATGTGCTTCGGTTGCAGTTCGTCCCCGGCCCTGGTTGGGGTCGTGCGGGAGGCAACCAATTGATGTGTCTCTCTCACATCAGTGTTTCTCTCTCTCTCTCTCTCTCCCTCCCTCCCCTCCATTCTGTCTAGAGATAAATGGAAAAAATATCCTCCGGTGAGGATTAAAAAAGAAAAAGAAATGCTGGGTGTGCATTTGGACTCTTAATTCTTATCTATTTTACTTGCTAAAAATATAAAGTAGAAGACACCATCTAGCTAGAAATAACCACTAAATCATAAAAATAAGGATAATTAAAAGCAATATATCAATGCATATATTGTTCATTGTTCTTTATAAATAAAAGAGCCTCTAGCCCTTCTCTCACATTGATGTTTCTCTCTCTCCCTCCCTCCCTCCCCTCTTTCCACTCTCAAAAAATCAATGGAAAAGTATCTTCAGGAGAGAATTAATTTTTTTAAAAAAACCTCTAGAAAAGGTTCAAACAGATTTCTTTACCTCCTGGATTCAGCCATTTTTTTTAGAGGGCCTTTTTGACTGTTTGACATAGCCAACTATAACAAATCGAAAACATCGAAATATACACAAGTTAGGTATTAGGTGTCCTTGTGACAAATGCACAAACGCTGGTTATGGATGACTAGCAACTTTCTCAGTTTGGTGAACAAAATCAAACTATAGAAGATGGCAATTTCCTACTAAGGCTTAATGAAGCAGTCATATGCTATTATTGAGAATATAATTGAATTAGTAATACTGTACATTTTGTAAATAACTATATAAATGACTATGACCTAGACACATTTCATAAACAAAACCCACAGTAAAGGCCTACAAACTGAACTAAGACTGGGGAAAAAGCATAACTTAGGTTGCAGCTTGAAATATACATGTAAGTCATACTTTAATTGACACTTTGTGCTTGGTAAAGGAACGACTCCTGAGAAGCTGGTAAATACAATGAATAGGCAAAAATCCAGTAATGTTGGCACTCAAGTTGCTTGTGACAGGGACCCGAACTGCATGAGCTGTGACAACCTAAAAGGGAAAAATAGTATTAATACATATGATAAAACTAAATAAAAATATTTCTGAAAGAGGGAAGATTAGCTGGTAGACTGTCCATACTTAATACAAGTGTGGGCCTTAGAAATAAATGATAGAAACAAATTGTTACATGATTTATTTATTTTTGAATGATGAGGTAGCATACACTTAGGGATCTATAAAGTTCTCTATTGTTTTTAACTTGTTTCTAAACATAGATATGTTGATGGTGGTGTAGTAAGTTAAAAAAATATAAGCCCTGGCCGGTTTGGCTCAGCGGTTAGAGCGTCGGCCTGCGGTACAGAGAGACCCGGGTTCGGTTCCCGCTAAGGGCATGTACCTCGGTTGCAGTTTGTCCCCGGCCCTGGTTGGTCGTGCGGGTGGCAGCCACTCGATGTGTCCCTTTCACGTCGATGTTTCTCTCTCTCTCTCTCTTCCTCTCTCTCCCTCCCACTCTATCTGAACAAAAAATGAAAAAATGTCCTCAGGTGAGGATAAAAAAAAATATATATATATATATAAAATTTGGAATCATATAATCTGTGCTCAATGACTTTGGATACGTCATTTTATCTTCTGAGTCTAGTTTCATGTCTGCAAAAGGGGACAATACAGACTTACTTGCCTCAAAAGGTTTTTGTTAGATGGAAAAATTTTTTTGAAAAACATGTGAATTATAAAATATCATATAAATATAACCAGAATTTTTATTGTTATTCTCATTGTGTCATGCATAGACCTCTGTCATTCAAAGACCCTCCCCAAAGCTGCCTTCTAGTTAGTTCAAATTAAACACATGAAAATCTCCTATGTCCTATGTGTGATGTTATGTGGGAGTATGTGTGCATTGAGGGGAGAAGGGAGACTCTGGTATAGAGATGAGAAATTATCCTAAAAGAAGCAACAATTATGGATCCATGAGTATTTTCAAGTATTTCATTTTTCTAAGACATATATTTTTATATTCTGAGATTTAACTTGACAAATGAATCAGGGAACTAATGTTACATTTTAGAATAGTCTTCTTCACTGAAAAAATAAAATATCCTTGGGGAAAAAAGTGCTGAGGTCAAATAAGAACATGTAAATACAAGTATAAGGAATTTAGATTCTAATTTATAACCTAGGTAGAAACGAACCATATAGCCTAAAGTTTTAAATAGGTCTCTATTTTATTTTCCTTCTGACAAATCCAAATGATTACCCCATGTGAGATCCCTACACACAATATCTAAGACTATACTCTAAGTATCTACTCAAAGTCTCCAAAATATATAAATTGAAAACATGCTTTTATATGTAGTAAGTAGCTTTAAAAGTAAATTTTAATTGGGATTATTTTTATAGATATTTCAATAAATAAATAAGTCATCATTGGAAATTTTTTTAAAAAAGAAAGAAATAAAAATACCTTACTATTCTCTTAAACTGAGATATACAAGTTTCCCCCAAAGAATGTTATAAAAGGAAGTTAAAGAAATACCAAGAATAAAGTTAAAAGAAGTACCTGCTCAGTAAAAATTTCCTGTGTGAAGATAGTCTTCATCCTGCTCAAGGAGCTTGGCTTAATTACAATCTAAAACAACAACAAAATTCCAACAGGATATAAAAATATATGAACCACAATTTTCTCTGGTAAATTTATTATTTAAAATGACTGTGATATATAACATTAATGTTCAAATACTCTATTTCAGAAGTGGCTTCTCAGACCCAACATTAAAGGGTATTTTTCCTCAGAAAATGAACCAAGATATAAAAGTACTTAGTAAATACTACTATTGACATTTCAAGTCAGTGGAAAGAAGTGGATTATTCAATAAAGGAGGGGAGACAGCTACCTTTCTGAAGTACATATAACATATAGTAAGTCCTCACTTAACGTTGTTGGTAGGTTCTGCAACTTTAAGAGAAATGACATACAGGAGTGGGCAAAAGTAGGTTTACATGAAGACAAATAATCCAATACTTATTTAATTAATAATAATACAAGAATGAATTCTGTCTTTTGTGTACTCACAATTTGTGTACTTTTGCCTACCCCTGTATAATAGAACCAATTTTACCATAGGCTAATTGATAGTAACAAGAGTTAGGTTCCTATAGCATCTCATTAATAGTATAATAAAATGACATTGAACAATATGATGTTATGGGACCTGCTGTATATTTGCACATATGACACTATACCCAAAATAAACTCCAAATGTATTAAAGATTTAAATGTAAAACATGAAGCCATGAAAACACTAGAAGAAAATATAGGTGACCATTTCTATAAACTTGAGGGGAAAAAAACATTTCTAAGTATAACAGCAAAGGGAGAACCACAAAAGAAATAATATATCACACACACATACACACGAAAATAATAATTTCTACATGGAAAAACAACTGGGGGAAAAAAATCAATTACAATATAATGTATTTCTCCACTTTTGAAGACACTAGGATTATTAAATACATCACTGATTTAATAGCAGCTTTTCAAGAAAAAGGTGGGGGGAACACTACCATGTTAACATTACACATCAACTGTAAAGTGAATCATCCCAATTCAATATTGGGTAAAATATGTGTCTTAAAATCGATGAAATATACATAAGTCATAATGGCATGTCATTTTTGTTTTTAAGTATTTTTTTCTTTATTGATTTTTAGAGAGAGGAAGGGAGAGGGAGAGAGATAGAAACATCGATGAGAGAGAACATCAACTGGCTGCCTCCTGCATGCCACCCACTGGGAATTGGGTCCACAACCTGGGCATGTGTCCCAACCAGGAACTGAACCGGTGACCTCCTGGTACATGGGTCAATGCTCAACCACTGAACCACACCGGCCAGGCAATGGCATGCCATTTATATATAAAAAGCCCTTTTGAATCAGTGAAGTAAAAAATAAGTCATAAAATCCCTAGAGAAAAATTGGGACGTTGGTAAGCCTTTCACAAAACAACTAAACCAGCCAAAATACATAAATTTTAAAAACTACAAAAAAAAATCAACAATACTGTAAGGTATTAAAATAATGGCAATAATAAAAACTACAGTTTCACTAGTAATCAAAGAAATACAAAATAAGTGAGACCATTTTTCATCAATCAAATTTCAGTAATGGCCAGGGATGGTGAGAGTATAGGAAAACAGGCACTCTCGCTCACTAGTGAAAACAGTTAAACTGCTATATAATCTTTCCAGCAGATAATCTGGCAATATTCATTAAACACCTTATCATCACCATACTCTTTAGTTAGTAACTGTGAGTACCTGTGTATATATTTACATAAACAAGGTTTTTTTTAATCTAAGTATTTTTCCAAAATTGGAAAATTTACATGGCAGATAAGAAAGGATCCATTAAGCCAGGCCAGTGTGGTTCAGTGGTTGAGCGTCGACCCATGCACCAAGAGGTCGCCAGTTTGATTCCCAGTCAGGGCGCATGCCCAGGTTGTGGGCCCAATCCCCAGTGGGGGGCATGCAGGAGGTGGCCAGTCGATGTTCTCTCTCATTGATGTTTCTATCCCTCTCATCCTCTCCCTTCCTCTCTCTCTCTAAAAATCAATCAAGGGGAAAAAAAAATTTTTTTTTTAAAGAAAGGATCCATTAGGAAAGTCATGATTAGTCCACATGATGGACTATGATAGGGCCATGGAAAATTATATATACTGTATTAGAATATTTGATATGAGGAAATGCTCATCATATATTGCAAAGTTCTTCAAAATTACAAAATATGTATGTCAATTTAAATAAAGAACAGACACCAGAATGTTAACAATAGTATATTTGATATCTCTGAGCAATGGAATTCTATTTTTCTCTTCTTTTCTGTGTTTTCTGAGCTTTCTTCATTGAACATCTATTATTCTGGTAAATACATGTTTACATATGTAATTTTTTCTAAGAGCTCCTGATAAAATTTCAAACTATTAAACTAAAATTACTTCAAAATGAAAATCTATTTACTTTACACTACAAGAAAATGCCCAGCTTAGAAATACTTTCTTTAGAAAGAAGATAAAAGACAATTACCTTCATCCCCAAAGTGGAACAGACCAGGTCAATGATAGCACTAAGTTGGTTGCTATGAAAGTACATAGCAACCAATAATAACATCTCCCCAAAAGAAGCAGAGACGCCCGAAGTACTGTTGAAACAGGAAAGAAAATATGAATTTCCAAACAGAGGATAAGAAAAACTTACTTAGCTAACTGAAACAAATAAAGTCCTCTTACCTCTCAAAATAAGCTTCTTCTTTTATCATCCAACTTAGCCACACTACCATTAGCTGCTCCTGTTCAGGTGTACTATATAAAACATACCAGAATGTCACTAGTTAAACTCAGACATAACAGCATAAGAATAAGAAAGCATTCTGAAATAAGTTTTGGTAGAAATTATTTTTCCTTCCCTATTTTGAAATATCAATTCAAATTAATAGTGTGTTGAATTGGCTACTGTCACTGAGATATGAAGTAGTTGTAGAAATGAAGGATGAGGACCTATGCTTTTCTTCAAGAATGTAAATAGTCACCCTGGCTGGTTTGGCTCAGCAGTTAGAGCGTCAGCCCGCGGTCTGGAGAGTCCCAGGTTTGGTTCCCGTTAAGGGCATGTACCTCGGTTGCAGTTTGTCCCCGCCCCAGTTGGGGTCGTGTGGGTGGTGACCACTCGATGTGTCTCTCTCACATCGATGTTTCTCTCTCTCTCTTCCTCCCTCTCTCCCTCCCACACTTTCTGAAGATAAATGCAAAAATATCCTCGGGTGAAGATAAAAAAAAAAAAAAGAATGTAAATAGTCAAAATCTCTCGTTTTTTATCCTCACCCGAGGACATTTTTTTTTTCATTTTTTTGTTCAGATAGAGTGGGAGGGAGAGAGAGGAAGAGAGAGAGAAACATCGACGTGAAAGGGACACATCGAGTGGCTGCCACCCGCACGACCAACCAGGGCCGGGGACAAACTGCAACCTAAGTACATGCCCTTAGCGGGAACCGAACCCGGGTCTCTCTGGACTGCAGGTCGACGCTCTAACCACTGAGCCAAACCGGCCAGGGCAATAGTCAAAATCTCTCAAAAGTCTTAGCTATTGCATTTGTAGGTTAGAGAAAGTGAACATCTCACATTCCTTGAAAAAGCAAAGGTCCTTTGGGATTAATGTTAGAAGAACTATATTAATTAACAGCTGATACTATTTCTTAAATAAGTGGAATAACAAATCAGTGTTCCTCTCATTCTCTCCCTTCCTCTCTCTATCTCTCAAATCAAAAAATAAAAATTTTTTTAAAAATAGAAAAGTAGGACAATCATGTATAATTAGAACAGTAAATTAAGGGACACATACAAACACACAGACAAAAGAAGTAAAAGATAAAGAAGTAAAAAACATAAACATGGAGGGGGTGAGTAAAATGGAAATGATTATAAAATGTGTTCAAACTTAAGCGACCATCAACTTACAAGAGACTGATATAAACATAGTTTGGTATATATGAAGCACATGGTAACCAAAAACCAAAAATATGAAAGAAAAGCAAAAATATACAAGAAATAAAGAAAAAGGAATCCAAACACAACACTACAGAAAGTCATCAATATATAAGAGAGCAAGAGAATAAAAAAGAAAGAGAAAACTACAAAAACAATCAGAAAACAATTAATAAAATGGCAATAACTACATTCCTATCAATAATTACTTTAAATGAAAATGTATTAAATTCTCCAATCAGAATATGAATGGATAAAAAATAGTGATACACACACACACACACACGCACACACACGCACACGCACACACACACACACACACACACACCATGGAATATTATTTGGCCATAAAAAGGAATGAGGTCTTTCCATTTGTGAGAACATGGATGAACCTAGAGGGTATTGTGCTAAGTAAAATAGGTCAGACAGAGAAAGACAAGTACCATATGACTTCACTTACGTGTGGAATCTAATAAACAACATAAATGAGCAAGCAAGACAGAAGCAAATTCATGGACGCAGAGAACAAATTAAGGATTGCCAGACGGAAAGTAGGTTGGGGGACTGGGTAAAAAAGATGAAGGGATTAAGAAGTACAAACTGGCAATTACAAAACAGATATGGGGATGTAAGTACAGTTTAGGGAATCTAGTCAATAATATTGTACTAAGTGCACATGGTGTCAGGTGGGTGCAAGACTTATTGGGGGGATCACTTTGTAAGTTATAAAAATGTCTAACCACTACACTGTACACCTGAAATTAATACAATACTGAATGTCAACTGAAATTGAAAGTTTTAAAAATTAAAAAATAAATAAACAAAAGCAGACCTTGAGAAAATAGACCAATTTATAGACTAAGGTACCTGACAAGTGTAGAAAAGGCCAGCAGCATACAAAAGGAAAGCGAAACAAAGCGAACCCCAGCCGGTGTAGCAGGAGGACGGCTTGTCATCAGCTGCAGCAATTGTTCAGCTTCTTCCTCAGTTGGTCTGAAAAAGGAATACATTTTATCATGGTTTACTTTTTTTAGTGGAGAAAGGGAGAAAGAAAAATGGATTCCCACCCAGCGGGTGTGGCTCAGTGGATTGAGGGTTAACCCATGGACTGAGAGGTCCCAGTTCGATTCCCGGTCAGGGCACATGCCCAGGTTGTGGGCCCGATCCCCAGCGGGGGGCATGCAGGAGGCGGCCAATCGATGTTCTATCTCTCTCCCTTCCTCTCTCTAAGAAAATCAATAGAAACATTTAAAAAATGTTTAAATTCCCAACAGTTTAACCATTCAGATACAAATTTTAAGCTCTGTAATAATACCTCACGATTTATAAAATATTTAACATCTTAAATTTGTAAAAAGCAAAAGTGTTGAGTTTACAACCAGAGTTCTTCCTGAGACACACATACAGGCAATGCTCCCCGTGCATGACTGTGGAAGCACAAAAGTAACTATACAAGCTGAAACTATGCATCGTGATCTTAATAATCACTGGGGAATATTTCAACTCTTCCATGACCTTTAATTTTTTTCTGTCAAAACATTAAAAACTGTCAGTTATAACACATAAGGAAATAAAATATAGTAAAACTAATATTTATATAGCACTCCATAATTGCAATTATTAGACTCATTGGGAACTAAAGTGTTTTCTTCGTAAAAACATAAAACTATCAATAGTCTTTTGAACGGCCTTTGTCTTCTCATTATATAACTTACAACACGGAGTGAATGTCTTTTCTAAGCCTTGATGAACCCCCTTCTAAGTTTCGATCAGCTTCCAACGTTTTATCCCCTGTACTTTGTCATGAAGTATATGAGAGTTCCTTTCATGTGAAGATTTTTGTCAGCATCACTTCCTCTGAAACTTCTGCATCTTTTTTGTCACAGGGACTTTCCTCCATTGTTGACAAGTTCATCTGGCTACATAGCTAGGGTCTCTCAAATGGCCTCAGCATCAACATTCTCACAAGTCAGCTATTTCTTCTATTTACATTTGGTTCAAATGTCACTTCCAGCATTACCACTTTTTGTTTCTTTGCTTCACATTCATCTTTATTGGCTAATTCCCTCTTTCAGTTGTCTATTTTTGTAAAATGTCACATGGGTTTATCACTGAGAGACAAGGAGACAATACAACTACTCACTCTGCTATCCATTCATAAACTGAGTAATCGATGTATGGTGACAAACTGCCAACAGACCTTTAAAAAAATCATGCAGCCTGGCTAGTTTGGCTCAGCGGTTAGAGCATCAGCCCTCGGACCAATGAGTCATGGGTTCGATTCCGGTCAAGGGCACGTACCTTGGTTGCAGTTCATCCTGGTTGTGCGGGAAGCAACCAATCGATGTGGCTCTATCACACTGATGTTTCTCTCTGTCTCTCTCCTTTCCTCCCACTCTATCTGATAATAAGTAGAAAAATATCCTCAGGTGAGGAATTAAAAAAAAAAAATCATGCAATTGGCCACTGATTATGATGTGCATGTTATTTACACAGTGATCTGTGGCTTAAAGAACTCTTAGCAAAGGTGGTACTTTACATAATTACATGGTTAATGTATCATGGTGACTGATACATTAGACACTGAGGGAGTGGTAATATTTAACTGAACAGTGGTAACTGAAATTCATATGTATCAACGACATGCAAAGTGAGGACTGTAAAACAGCTGAGGACATTATTCAAAAGGATATAATGCACTGACTAAATAATAAACCTGTGCTTAATAATAATCAATTTATCATCTCAGCTATAATAGGAAACATTGGAGAGATTTACTTCCACTATTGTGTGGGCTAGGTAAAGAATCACTCATAGATCATTCATTATACTCATGTCATTGTGATGAAGTCAGAGGTTTCTTAAACTGCTGTGGCTCATCCTATATTTACATAATTATATTTACAATCAGACCCAAAAAGATACATCCCAGCTAAGGATGTTTTGCCTTAGGTCTTCATTCTTGATACAGGCCAGCCCACTCACTAAGCCCACCAGAAAACCCAAATCCTCAGAATAAAAGGCCTTTGACTCACTTTCTTGAGATTAGAAACAAGAAAGTAAAATGATAAAAAGATAAAATATCAAATTATTGAGTACTTGAGTCCAGCGATCCCCATCAAAGCACAGTACAGACGTAAGAGTGCACTGGCTTTCACAACATGCTCTTCTTTCAGCCCCGAGTACACAGACACGTTGGGCTCCATCTCCACATCGGCTTCTTCCACAATGCGGGTACTTCTTACTGTGGGAAGGATGCCCATTAACTCCAGAAGAAGCTGCCTTCTCATCTGCCAAAGGACAGAACTACTGGTCTCCCTTTTTCTCTGTAAGAAATATGAACCACAAAAAGAAGAAAGCATGGAGCAAAAGGAAGCTCAAACGAAGCTCCCCATTGAACACTTGAAACTGACCCACTGAAGGAGGCTGTCATAACTACACAATCTCATTTAACCAATTGAGCACACTCAAAAGTCACTGGTTCGTTTTAAGAATACTCTACCCATTAATTTGGATTGGTTGTACAGAAAATACTAAATTAATTACAATTTGAGTTGTAAAATATCATTTAAATGGTACTTCCAAATACATAATGACTAATGGAGTCACATGTCCTATAATAGAAAGTGCTCATATTCTAGAGACACAAGATCTTGGACTGAAACAACAGCTCTGCTATTAAGTACTTTTAGGTACATTAGTCAACCTCTCTGAACCCCAATTTCCTAATGACAAGGACATGAGTATTTTATTAATAATATTTAACTTTCAGGCTGTTGGTAAATTAGAAGTTTTTGTAAGTCTGTGACCTCCACAGTTTTTCAGCCAGGGATAATGTCTTAGTCACCTCTTACCTAGCAGGCCCTACCATTGTGCCTGACATAAAGCAAGCACTCAGTATCTGTTAAACAGATGAATGAATGAACAAACAGATAATACATATGAAAGCAGTTTAAACTGTAATGGACTAGGCAAATATTAGTTACTATTTTTAAAGTTGTTTCCAAGTAAAATATGATAAACCTGCTTTAATAATAACATTAAGTTCAAATAAGAAAAGTTTATTGCACTCAATGGACAATTACACAGAAGCTGAGCATACCAAGGCTTAGCCCAGTGCCAGACATACAGAAGGCATACAGTAAATGTTAACTTCCTTTTAAAAAGCAAAGCTTCAAATTAGTTTTCAAATGGGCTAGAAATAAAGTAGAACTTGGATACAGAACTTATTTGATGACCTAATGCAGCAGTTCTCATGAGTCTCACCTGGAGACCTGAAGATTCCCAAACACTTTCAGGGAAACCAAAAGGTCAAAAATATGCCCTTAATAATACTAAGACATTATCGGCCTTTTTGACCGTTATTTTCTCACATGGGTACGGTGCAGTTTTCCAAAGGCTTCTATTAAGCCAAACATTAAAGAGATTTGCAAAAGTGTAAAACACCAGCACTCTCACATATTTTTTATTTTAGAAAATATGGCTATCTTTCATAAAAAATATGTTCATACTTGACAGGATTATTATTTTTAAGTAAATGACTATTCAACTACTTCAGTTTTTATTTCTAATCTCATAAATATCAATAGATAAAAGCACATAAACAAAAGCTCTTTGGTATCCTCAATGATTTTTTTAAGAGTTAGGAGGGTCCTGAGGCTAAGAAGTGTGAGAACCACTGGTCTAATGACATCACTCTAAAAGTGTTTCTTCCTCATTTACTGATGGCCAAAATATCCTGATCCTTAACCTATACAGATATTTACCCCTCACCTGCTGTCCATTTCGGATAAAAGTTCCAAACCATGTCCGGACTTTCGCATTTGTTCCCAGGAGCAAACCACTAACAAAACAAACCAAGTCAGTCACTCCATCTTCACTAACTTCATTTTTAGTATGATCCAATGTCAAAGCTACTCCAAGGCCTGGCAAGTGACATTCTTCCACCTAACACAGCAAGGAAAACAAACTGAACTCAGTATCATCAGGAAAAGGGCCAGGATGCTTCAGAATCTAAAGCCTCTAAACTTTAGAGGAAGATGTATCACAAAACATAAAAACCCAGAGAGGAAGCCCAGCTGGTGTGGCTCAGTGGTTGAGCATCAACCCATGCACCAAGAGGTTTCAGGTTCGATTCCCGGTCAGGGCCCATGGCTAGGCTATGGGCTAGATCCCCAGTAGGGGGCATGCAGGAGGCGGCCAATAGATGTTCTCTCCCATCGATGTTTTTATCTCTCTCTCCCTCTCCCTTCCTCTCTCTCTAATATCAATAAAGAAAAAAAAACAAAACCCAGAGAGGAAGGTAATAATCCAGTATATAATTACAATTTTCTACAAGATTCTAAAACCATCTTGAGAAAAGTTCCTGGTCCTAATTAATATAAAGCCTTTAGTCTCATAAAAATAAGACCTCTTACCACCATGCCTCGGACCTTGAGGGCCTGAGAAGGATTCATTTTACATAAGAAGCGTAATGCATCTGTCCTGCGCCTTCCTCCAAGACTTTCTTCATCCTGTCGTTCTCCATTTTTTATCAGGCCCCTACAAACTAAACATTGAATAGCCTCTATTACTTAAGCTTTGTAAATAAGAAGTTAGAAAAAAATTTTTCAGCTTTGGGAATCAATCATTTATGCAGACTGGACACTACAGAAGAAAAGGATTAGGAAACTTGAAAGCATAGCAATAGATATTGGTAGAAATAAATCAGTGAAAAGAGACTTTTTTTTTTTTTTGTTCAGATAGAGTGGGAGGGAGAGAGGGGGAGAGAGAGAGAGAGAAACATCGACGTGAAAGTGACACATCGAGTGGCTGCCACCCGCACGACCAACCAGGGCCGGGGACAAACCGCAACCGAGGCACATGCCCCTAGCGGGAACCGAACCCAGGTCTCTCTGGACCGAAGTCCGACGCTCTAACCACTGAGCCAAACCGGCCAGGGCGAAAAGAGACTTTAAAAATGTTGCCCTGGTCCAGCTGGTGTGGCTCAGTGGTTGAGCATCGACCCATGCACCAAGAGGATGCCAGTTCGATTCCCAGTCAGGGCACATGCCCAGGTTGTGGGCCAAATCCCCAGTGTGGGGCATGCAGGAGGTGGCCAGTCGATGTTCTCTCTCATTGATGTTTCTATCTCTCTCTCCCCCTCTCCCTTCCTCTCTCTCTAAAATCAATAAAGAAAAATTATTTTAAAATAATAATAATAAATAAATAAAATAAAATAAAAATGTTGCCCTGGCCCGGCCGGTGTGGCTCAGTAGTTGAGCATCGACCCATGCACTAAGAGATCACCGGTTAGAGTCCCGGTCAGGGCACAGGCCCAGGTTGTGGGCCCAATCCCCAGTGGGGGGCATGCAGGAGGTGGCTAATCAATGTTCTCTCTCATCGATGTTTCTATCTCTTTCTCTCCCTCTCCCATTCTCTCTCTCTAAAATCAAGAAAGAAAAAAATTTTTTAAAAAAAATGTTGCCCTAGACAGTTTTTCTCAGTGGTTAGAGCGTCGGCCCGTGGACCAATGAGTCACGGGTTCGATTCTGGTCAAGGGCACGTACCTTAGTTGCAGTTTGTCCCCGGCCCTGGTCGGGGTTGTACAGGAGGCAACCAGTCGATGTGTCCCTCTTACATCAATGTGTCTCTCTCTCCCTTTCTTGCCTTCTCTCTCTCTCCCTCTCCCTCTCTATCTGAACAAAAATGGAAAAAAATCCTCGGGTGAGGACTAAAAAAAAAAAATGCACAGTGACCTGTGGGATAATATCAAGTAGTCAAACATACTAGTAATTAGAGTCCCCAAAAGAGAAAGGGAATAGAAAACAAAAATATATTTTTCCAAATTTGATCAAAATTATAAATCCAGAAACTCAAAAAACTCCAAGCAGGATAAACACAAAGAAATCATACCCAGGCACATCATAATCAAATTTCTGAAAGCCAGTGATAAAGAGAAAATCTTAAGTAGCCAGAAGAAATTAAAAAATAAAAGTAGTCAAAGGCAAAAAGAAACATTACATACAGAAGAAAAGAGATAAAAATTACCACAGAGAATAGAATGACATCTTGAAATAGCTAAAAGAAAATAACCACCTAAAATTTTATACCCAATGAAAATATCTTTCATAAACAAAGGCAAAATGAGATGGGTTTTTTTCAGATTAAAGAAAAAGCTGGGGAAATTTGTTACCAGCAAATCTGAACTATAAGACATGTTAAAAAAAAGTTCTTCAGGCTAAAGAGAAATTGTACCGGATGGAAATGTGGAGCTGCACAAAGGAACGAAGGGCACCAAAAAATGGTAAATGTGGATAAAGAAAAAGACTTTTTTTCCTTGTGTTTTTAAAGACTTTAAAATATAACTAACTGGCCCTGGCCGGTTTGGCTCAGCAGTAGAGTGTCGGCCCACGGACCAATGAGTCCTGGGTTCTATTCCGGCCAAGGGCACGTACCTCGGTTTCGGTTTGTCCCTGTCCCTGCTGGGTTGTGCAGGAGGCAACCAATCAATGTGTCCCTCTCACGTCGATGTTTCTCTCTCTCTTTCTCCCTCTCTCTCACTCCCACTCTATCTGAAGACAAATGGAAAAAATATCCTCAGGTGAGGATAAAATATAATTAACTGTTTAAGGCAAAAGGAGTAAAAATGTGCTCTGAGGTTTATAAGACATGTAGAAGCAAAATCTATGACAACAGCAGCACAGAGGACAGGAGGGATAAATAGAAGTATATTACAGTCCTGGCCGGTTTGGCTCAGGGGTTAGAGCATTGGCCCTTGGACCAAAGAGTCGTGGGTTCGATTCCAGTCAAGGGCATGTACCTCGGTTGCAGTTTGTTCCCTGGCCCTGGTCAGGGTCGTGTGTGTGGGAGGCAACTGGTTGATGTGTCCCTGTCACAACCATATTTCTCTCTCGAGCGCCCCCTCCCTCCTACTCTATCTGAAGATAAATGGAAAAGTCCGGCCGGGGTGGCTCAGTGGTTAAGCGTCGACCCATGCACCAAGAGGTCGCCAGTTCGATTCCCAGTCAGGACACATGCCCAGGTTGTGACCTCGATCCCCAGTGGGGAGCAAACAGCAAGAAGACAGACTTAAATCTAATACCACAATAATAGCATTAAATAGTCTATGTAAATAATCTAAATAGGCCAATTGAAAAGGCAGAGACTGTCACTAAATTTTTTTTTTCCTCACCCAAGGATACTTTTCTATTTATCATCAGATAGAGTGGGAGGGAAGGAGAAAGAGAGACTTGGAGGGAGGGAGGGAGGGAGGGAGGGAGGGAGGGAGACAGAGACACATCGATTGGTTGCCTCCCACATGAGCCAACCAGGGCGGGGACAAACCGTGACCGAGGTACATACCCTTGACCGGAATCAAACCTGCGACTCATTGGTCCACAGGCCGATGCTCTAACCGCTGAGCCAAACCAGCCAGGGCGAAATTTGTTTTAAAAGACCTACCTGTCTATAAAAAACTCACCTACAAGAAACCCACCTTAGCCCTGGCCGGTTTGGCTCAGCGGTTAGAGCCTTGGCCTGCGGTCCAGAGAGACCTGGGTTCGGTTCCCGCTAGGGGCATGTACTTCGGTTGCAGTTTGTCCCCGGCCCTGGTTGATGGTGCGGGTGGCAGCCACTCGATGTGTCACTTTCACGTCGATGTTTCTCTCTCTCTCTCTCTCTCTCTTCCTCTCTCTCCCTCCCACTCTATCTGAACAAAAAATGAAAAAATGTCCTCGGGTGAGGATAAAAAAAAAGAAAAAGAAACCCACCTTAAATATACAGACACAGATAGATTATAATTTTAAAAATGGAAAATATATAACCATGCAAATATTAATTGAAAGAAAGCTGAGATAGCTGTATTAATATCAAATAAAGTAGACTTTAAAAGGACTATTACCAGGGATAATGAAGGACATTCATAATGAAAAAGAAAAAGGCTCAATTTGTCAAAAAGATATAACAATCCTAAATGTACATGGACCTAATAACAGTTTCAAAATGCATGAAACAAAAACTGAAGTGAAAGGAGAAATACACAAATCCACAATTACGTCTGGAGACTCAACACCTTCTCTCAGTAACTACTAGAACAAGTAGACAGAAAATCAGCAAGGACACAGCTTCCAAAGGGCTTTTACATATCATGTGATATTCAATAAATCTCTTAGAAATATAAGAGAAATGTTATAAATATCTCCATTTTACAGATGAGAAGTTAAGTATTTGATGGAAATCACATAAAGAGTGAAATTATGAGCCCCAGATCCAGTGCTTTTTCCTCCCAATTTGATTCCCAATTCGCAATTTACCTTGCTCAACAAATATTTTTTTATTTTTCTCTCACTCAGACCCAAACAATAATCTTCAATCACTAGTTTGAAATAGACCTGAAAATGTCAGTTTATTTCTACCTTATACTTTTCTGCAAACTGATAGCAATAAAGCTAAAAAACAAAGGTTTGATTGCTGGTATTTGTGATTACATACACCTTGCATTTCACAGATACATATGTCTTCTCTCCCCTTTGCTCCTTGAGCATAGGGATTATATCTTCTAGTTCTTTGTTATTTCTCACTGTCCTATTATAGCACCAGTGACTAATGGCAATAATTATTTTTGCTACATACCCCCTGTACTTAAATTATTAATCTCAAAACAATTTTGGAATCTCTAAACTCAATATTTCTACATTTAGTACTCACTAATAAACTTTTAAAAGACAAAATCTCAAATAAAACCCCATAAATGTTTCTTCTCAGCTCAAAAATAGCTCCTTACATGCCTAAGTAAATCTCTTCAATATCCCATTTTAAAATTATATTTACCTTCATTGAAATTATCAGGAACATTGGCCACCAACAGACACAAGAACCAGGCACCATTTCTAACATGTAGCAAAGCTTCAGCTACATCAACTATGGGAAGCAGGGAAGGGAGCTCTATGAGAAAACAAAGGCAGTGTTACTACTAAGAGTGACATTTCATTGTATTTACATTAAACATCTTTTGACATTTCACTGATGTCATTTAAAAACAATTAAATTAAGGTATTTTCTTTCATAGTCTAGAGCTGAATTGTCCAGTAGGCCAGCCACCAACCACATGTGGCTATTGAAATTCAAATTAAATTAAATTAAATTAAAAATAGCTCAGTTCCTGTTCATAGCAGCACTATTTACAATCACTAAGATCTGGAAACAACCCAAGTGTCCATCAGTAGATGAGTGGATAAAAAAGCTGTGGTACATATACACAATGGAATACTATGCAGCTGTAAGAAAGAAAGATCTTTTATCCTTTGAGACGACATGGAGGGACCTCGAGAGTATTATGCTAAGTGAAATAAGCCAATCAGAGAAAGACAAATACCACATGATCTCACTTATTTGTGGAATATAATGAACAAGGTGGGCTGGCCCTGGCCCGTTTGGCTCAGTGGTTAGAGCCTCGGCCTGCAGACCAGAGAGTCCCGGGTTCGGTTCCCGCTAAGGGCACGTACCTCCATTGCAGTTTGTCCCCGACCCCGGTTGGGGTCGTGTGGGTGGCAACCACTCGATGTGTCGCTCTCACATTGATGTTTCTCTCTCTCTCTTCCTCCCGCTCTATCTGAAGATAAAAGTGTCCTCGGGTGAGGATAAAAAGCAAACAAACAAGGTGGGCTGATGAACAGAATAGACCCAGAGGCATAGAAAGGAGTATGGTTCAGACTGACAAACCTCAGAGGAGGGGGGCGGGGGGATGGATGAGATAAACCAAAGAATTTATATGCATGTATGCAGAACCAATGGACATAGACAACAATGCTGGGGGTTGGGGGGGTGGGATGGGGAGGAGGGTGTCTAGTGAGGGGAAAAGGAGAAACATCTGTAACAAAAATAAATAAAAATTGGGGGGAAAAAAATAGCTCAGTTCCTCAGTCACATTAGCCACATTTCAAGTAACCCAACCACACAGGCTAGTGGCTACTGAGTCAGCCCAACACAGAACACTGCCGTTGCTACAGTGCTGGCCAAAGAGTTATTTTCATTAAAATATTCTTTGCATTTTTATGTCCTCTATCTTTTTTTTTTTTTTTAACAGTGCCCACTGATGAAGTCAGGTGGCCTGCTGTGTGCAAAAATAATGCTAGGAAATAACAATATTTTTATTTTATTTTTATTGATTTCAGAGAGAGGAAGGGAGAGGGAGAGATGGAAACGTCGATGAGAGAGAAGCATGGATCTGCACAGCCCCTACTGGGGATGGAGCCCGGCATCCGAGCATGTGCCCTGACCGGGAATCAACTGGTGACCTCCTGGTGCGTGGGATGGTGCTCAACCAACTGAGCCACACCGGCCAGGCGGAATAACAATTTTTAAAAATAAAATCCTGAAAGGGGAGAAAAGAGACCAGGACTCCTAGGATGCCCACACAGAACTTCTGGCATTACTCAAAGTTGTGGTCCCACCACCACCCAGCACAGGGAGTCTGACCTGCTCCCTGTTCAGCCTGGGCAGGGTCCACCACTCCCCGCTTAGACAGTCTGGTAACCCTGGACTTCCCCCAGGAGTCCCATGCTGGTGCCAGGCCTGTTGCAGACAGCCGCTCTATACAGAACCATAGTTCCAAACCCCCAGGGACCCACCATGCCCCGCCCTCAGCCTCCTGGGAACTGGGATTATAAACCAGCAGCCACCGAGCCCAGCTATTCTCTATCATACACACCTATTATAAAACTAGCTCTAATCCCATCACTCAGAACTAATAATCTGGAATATTACATTTTAATCCCCACATGTGTATTATTTTAACTCTTAACAAAACTGGGATTATAGTCTATGTAGCATTTTGCCCTTTGCTTTTTTTCATTTTAACATATTGTTAACATTTTCCAAAATCATTCAATTTTTTTAAATACACCATCTTAATGACTATATAATATTCCATACTATGGAATATAATTTAATTAATCATTGTCCTAATATTAGTCTTTTTTTCCCCCTCACCTGAGGATATGTTTTTATTGATTTTAGAGAGAGAGGAAGGGGGGGGAGAGAAACACCGAGTTTCAAACCCTCCACCTTTTGGTGTAAACTCTAACCAACTGAGCCGCACTGGACAGGATATACTATTAGTCATTTTTGACTTAAACTTTCAAGGTACATTCCAGGTTAAGAAGTTATACAGTATCATTTAACAAAAAAACTATATCTGAAATGTATCTTAGCACTCATTACAGTACCTGCTTGTAAAATACAAAGTACATCTGCAGCTTCCTCCAAATAGACTGGACTCTCAAATAGCTCAGATGATTTGAAAAAAAATTCTCCACTGGACTCAGATACCTTAAATTAAAAAAAAAAAAAAAAAAAGATAAACTCTATTAATTTCAGGTAATTAATTAAATCTCTTACTAATTTTGTAATTATTTATTCAGCTTACACACCATGTCTCTTAATATGTCATTAATATACTGCATCAGAATATGCTGTATTCCATAAATTTGAACCAATTTAACCAATTAGCAGTCACATTAATTATTATTCAGACATGGCAGTGTGGGTCTCTATAATTTATGTCCATAGAAATATTTGGAGACATCTGGAATTAAAGATACGACAAACCAAAGAAATGAACTAGAAATGCTACCTATATAAACTGGAGCAGAAAAAAGCCAAAAAACTGTAAACTTAGAGCAGTATAACAAATATAAATTAATCTTCAATTCCGAATGAACTGTGAGAAAAATAAAGAATAAAAATTTAGGTCAACAAAAGTACCTACTAAGTCTTGAAAATTCCCTAAGGTAGTTTCATCACATTTCCCATATGCTAAAGAGTGCTGAGCTGAAAAATTAGAAACCTCCCATAAGGGAAAGGTCACTTATTTTATTAGAGTCATCAAGTGAGGTATTGAGAAAAAGCTGTAGAAAAATAATGACTGAAATTAAAGACTTTCAGTATAGCAGAAAAGAAGGAAATCACTGTAATAAAAAGAAATTTTTTAAAGATTTGTAACATATCTTAAAAACTATCTAAAACTGACGAGCCCCCCACCTCTTACCGCGTATTTTATTTGGAAACAGAATTTGGGGTTTTTTTCCTCCACAATTTATAAAACTAAACTTTATTCACTATAAATTAACTGACCTTTTAATTCTAACAAAAAGTAAATAACTTTTCCTCTAACCCTCTGGGCCTAATCTCATTTAAGATATCTTCATATGAAGATCTAATTTAGTTCTTTGTATGATAGACCCCTGACATTCACAAATTTAAAATTCAGAGTTTCAATTAACCGTAATTACCAAAAGGCCCATAACCTAAAATAATCTACCATTTTGCTGACATGAGAAGTTGAACAGCCTTCATTATTGTACAGAAATAATTCAGTCATCTAGTGAATGAGGCTAGCGAATAACCCCACATCCAATTCAGCTTTGATAATCCCTACTCACTGGTACATAAGAGGTAATTAATACTCATTCAGTGTTTGAAGGAAGTGTGTATATTTTTCAGTTACGCATCACAACATTTTACGGGGGAAATTGTACCCTATAAAGGTATTATAAAATTTGATAATCTTATCTATCTATCAAGAAGCCATTGTATGAACTCCATACAGAAATACTTCCTATGCTGGAGAATACAGAATAGGAATACATGAGAGAAAACAGTAATAAGACAAAACCTTTAAGGCAGGCATTTAATATCCTTTCAAACCTTTGAAAGGAAAACGCTTACATAACCAATAGACAGATATGTAGAAGAAGGTGCATCCTGCCTGTTTCTACCTCCTATATGTAGACATCAAAGCATGCAGATTTTGAGCTGTGATTAAAATAAATGTACCTTGTTCATAATTGCCAATAATTCACTGAGCACAAGACGCAGTCGGCGAGGTGAATCGCTGTGTTCAAACTCTAATGTCAGTCCGTGCTGAAGCTGTGATACCAGGATGCTCTCTCCAGTGCCTCCTCCAAGTTTATGTCTAATGAAGTACAAACAATTAAAACAACAATTATGAGAACAGTGGCATAGAAATAATAGCAGGAAAGTTATCTTTTATTGAAGTTATCTACAAAAGAATGTACAAATTTTTTCATACATTTCATGAATGTATTACTTCTGAATTACTATTTAGTTTGCAATTTCAGGAACTCACAACCCATGTAAAGACTCTATCACAAATGATAGTTAACATCCACTTCCATTAACAACAGTGGCTCACTATTGGATTCACAATGGGCAGGGAAGAACAAAACCTCTGCCTAGAACTTTGGGGAATCAATGTAAGATTTTTTTAAAAAACCTCCCAGGTGATCCCAATAAATCCTTCTACTCTAGGGGAACTTACTCTATCCAGTTCCCACCAAGAGTAACATGCCTATTCAGTTTAGCCTGAATACAATAGTATATATAGACAAACTTCTCTACACAACATTTCATAAGATGGAATTCAAAAGAATTTTAACTATAAATTCAAAATTTTTTTAAAGTAAACGCTCTCCAAACTTTAGGCTCCCAATCTTCTCTTTCGGGAGTGCATCCAATAAAAAGCCCAAAAAGTTCCAAAATAATTTGATTCTTTCTTCTTTGGCAAATCCAAGTAAATCCCAATCCATATATTGTATAACACAACATTACCTAAGCTGCTGCTCTTTGCTGGCATCCTGTTCCAAGGCATGAAAGTCCACAGACAACAATGCAACAATGGAATTGACAGCTTCCACTCCAGAGAGAAGGCGAAGGATGAGTTTTTTATCCTGGGCCCAGCTTTGGCTCTGGTCAGCAGGAGCACAAAGTGCCATCCGCACCAGGCAGGGCAGGAGAAGTCGCAATTCTGGATCACTTAAAGACGCCAAACGAACAACGTCCACTTTCTGCATTGCCTCAAAAGCAAAAGGGCTGACAAACTGAAGGCTTGTACACTCAGTCATTATCACTGTTGATCCTAATAATAAAAAAATATGAAAGTAGGGTGTAACTCCCACGTGTATGAACACCCCTCTTTTTAAGTACCCTGAAAAATGTGGTCTATCTTTAATAGGTCCCTATGTTGACAATGGGTTCCTGGCACAATGAAAGGCTCCCTATGTTTCTACTGCCATCTGGAAAATAAGAAAACAGTGTATTAATGTCTCTTCTAGCCTTAGGGATTTTCTATTCTTATACTCTTATTTTGCAAAAACAGGAATATGAAGCAGAGAGATTAAGTAACAAGCCCATAGTAATACTACTAGTTAGTGGCAAAAGCCAAGGCTGAATCCTCATCTACTGTATCCCAGTCCAAGGCTTTCTCCATTACACCAGTCATAGGAGTGCCATACGTGAAATAAAAATAAATGAATGGCATAGTTAAGAATACTCCTCTTCTGTACCTCCTAGTTTCACATGCCTATCCACAGTATCAGTGAATGTTAGGCTTCTCTTTCCACCCGCCAGGAGTCGGCATTGGTAAATCGCCTCAGTAGCCAAAAGCAATGTCAGATTCAAAACTCTAGAGGCCTTAACACTATCCCATGTACCCTGGGTAAAAGATGAGTCCCACTTGGGCACTCCTCTGTCTGCAGGAGTAATCAGAGGCAATAATAATAATAATAATAATAATAATAATAAAACAGGGACCCATAAGCCAACGCCATCATGGGTAACAGTCGTGGGCAGACACGCTGCTTTGCTTTTAAGCAAGAGGAGTTGGTCCTTTAACAGAGGGGCGGGCTGATGGAGCAGAGGTGCCCTGTGTGCGCATAGGTCTCGCCCCAGGTGTAACGAGAAGCAACAGTCCCTCTGGCTGAGAAGTCGGGCGGGTTGCCCACAAGGACCAGGGAACGCGCTAGGGCCGCAGAAGCGGAAGCTGCATACCTTAAGATCTACCCTCCAACCTCCCGGGACCCCACCGGATTCCGCGTCCTAGAGGCGGGACGCGGTAGAAATCGAGAGCGCGGTCCGAAATTGGGCCTAGGCGATAATCTGGATTCCCCGACCCTAGCTGTGCCTTGAGTCGACCCGGGCACCCAGCAGGCTGACGCCGGGACCAATCGGGTCAGCGGTGCGATGGGGGCTGGATGGGGACTCCGCACTAAGGCAGAACCCAGACTGCAGGGAGCAGAAAGCGGAGGAGACTGTTTCAACCTGCACCCAGCACCTTCATTCATCCCCAGCGTCTGGCTCCCCTCGGCCACCGTACTGCACTGAAAGGAAGAGTGACTGCAAGAGGAAACCCAGAGACGTCGGCGCTGAAGCATCGGTGCGCGTGCGCGGCCCCGCCCCTTCCTCCCCCGCTGCTCGCTCCGCCCAGTTCCATCTCCGAACTGTGCAGAATTTGGTGTTAATCGCTTTCCCGACCCTACTCGCTGTGTTATTAAGCCCTTTCGAGCTTGCAGTTTCATCATCACAGGATTATGCTGGCATTCAAATGACTTAACGTGGGTAAAAGATGTCCAAATTGTTCCTACTATTTGACCGGAACAGACTGAACTCTTCTTTCCATTCTGCCTATGCCCTCCCTGCACCAAAATTCTAGAAGCCTGGGATTTGTAGGAGAATTTAAAAAGCAGTGTAATCCTCAGCCTTCTTTCGCTCTCGACCTCACACACAGCCAGAAGTTAAACATCTTCATTTCAGGCTTCTTAAGTTAGAGTCTATGGATCTTAGAGCGCGGTGGATGCAGTTTCGGGAATGCTCTGGAATCTGCACAAATTGCGAGTGCCAGGCATGTCTTCTGGAAAGAGGGTCCAAAAGTTGTTGCAACAACTTCTCAAAGGAGGCTGATCACCAGAAAAGATTAAGAACCACTTCTCCACATATTTTCAATACTATTTCTAGTACCTGCTTCAAATCGTACTGTATTTAGCACCTTCTGTTTACAAAACATTGTGCTAGGAGCTGTAAACAAAAACATTTGGCAGAGAAACAGTACTTCATACTTAATAGTTTTCAAGGCTTTGACGAAGGGATGATCTCTTTAAAACTAAGGTCTGCTTTCAACATGAAAAATCAGCAAAGAAAGAAGGGAACTAATGTGTGTTGCAGCGTTTCTCCGACTTTTCTCCACCGGACTGTCTCACAGTAATACATTTCACATTGTGCCTCATGCATATATACCCACATTGAAATGAAAACAGACGTCTTATGAAATAATACATACTACATGTTATGTACTTTTTTACTTTAAATTGCTGGTCACTACACACAAATTGATTTCAAAACTGTACAATATTATTTTTAAGCTAGTATTTATGACGGACTTATTTGTTGAACACTTGCTAGGCCCTAGTGCTTTATATCTATTATCTGACTTAATTCTCTGAAGTAGATAATATTCTCCATTTTAAAATCGTGGAAATTGAGTTTGAGAGAGGTTAAGCAATTTGATCTCCCTGGATGGTAATTTCACAAGAAGAGTGTGAAGGGAATTCAAACACTGATTTGCAGGATGAATAGAATAGGTGGATGTGAACTGATTTTTAAGATGTCTTCAACTCTAATTGTTTATGATCCTGAAATCATTAATGGAGAAACATCATGCAGATCTATCTTGGTCAACAGAGAACAGCAAATCATGTCTAGCCTGAATAAGATAGCTAGAGTGAAATGGTGATGAGTGCTGACTCTTAAGTCCCCCTTTTTCTTCTCTTCCAATTCTTATCTCAGGAAGTTATCACAACCACCCAGAGTTGCTCAAGCCAGAAACCTGGAAGTCATCCTAGACTCCAGCCTCTCCCCCTCACATCCACTTAGTCAGCAGGTCTTTCAAATCTACATTGTAATGTTTGTCAATGAAATAATTTCTATAATCATGTAGAAACGCAGACACCCTAGTAAAGACTTCCTCATGAACTTTTGAGTTTTAGAGCTGCTTCCTCTGAGGTCGATTACCTAACTATACTGGAATCAATTTACAAAGACTGCAGCCCACATGTTTAATTAGACATATTGAGTAACTTCTAGAATGACAAATAATGCTACAAATTAGCCCAAACATTTAGTTGCCTATGAACCACAAAACCTTTGGTTATCAGTGGAATATCTCATATAATTATAAACCATAACTGCACTTCTTAACTTTATCCTAAAGTGGATGTTCTGCCTCTAGATTTCTTAAAAACCTACAATGCCTACAATATACTCCAAACATTTTTTAACAATTCTGATTCTAACAATTCTGTCTCAGGCATATTTTGATAGTGAAATCATTAAACAGAAAAAATCTTGTCAGAACATATTCTAATTTTGATTCTGGAAATGTGGTAAATGCATGTATACCTTGAGTAGTAAGCCAATACTACTTTAAGTCACTTCAAGTTAATTAACAAATACACCAATCCCCAGTAGGGGGCGTGCAGGAGGCAGCCAATCGATGTTCTCTCTCATGGATGTTTCTCTCTCTCTCTCTCCCTCTCCCTTCCTCTCTCAATCAATAAAGAAAAAAAAAATACACCCATGTGTATAATATGCTACTGGTATCAAGAGGTCAAGATAATTTTCAATATACTAATTCCTTCTAGAACATTTCAAAATGTTCGCCATATCTCATAGCCTTACCTCTAAATCTTATATCACATGGAGAAATCTGACAGAAAATTTTGTAAGAAAAGATTACAGGGAAGGGATTAACTAGCATTTTGAGCTTTCAAGTCTTGGATTTTGCCAGAATGGGTCATAATGTAACAACTTCATTTGCTTAATGTAGGAAACATGCCTATCTCTAAGCAGCTTGAATTCTTTTTTTTTTTTTCTAATTTTTTAAAATTTATTTTTAGAGGGAGAGGGAGAGAAACATTGACGAGAGAGAACATTGATTGGCGCCTCCTGCATGCCCCTCACTGGGGTTTTGGCCCACAATCTGGGCATGTGCCCTGACCGGAAATCGAACTGGTGACCTCTTGGTGCATGGGTTGACACTCAACCACTGAGCCACACTGGCTGGGCCTGACAAGTTTTTTTGTGTTTTATGATTTCACTACCAAAATATGCCGGAGACTATATGGCAAAAGAAACAGAGAGGCACTATAAAACTGTGAGACAGAAAATAATTCAAGATAAAAGTTCCAATAACACACACATCCTTTTAAAGGATTATTTTTAAAATCCTGCCGGTAGAATCTATTTTAAAATGACAATTTTGGAGCTTCAATTGGACAAAAAATATTTAAAATGGCTGCTTATATAAAATGAACAGAACTATTTTTAATGGATTGTTCAAATCTGAACAATTTTTGTTTCAAAAGATGTGATAAAAAAATAGGATCTATGCTTTAAATATTGGAAAGTAACTTGTTTACACTAGAAAACTGGTATCAAACTGATCAGTCTAAAAGGAATTAGTAGTATGTATGTGCATATATAATTTTCCTATATGTTAAACATTGACATGATTAAAATACTTTTTAATCATGTCAGACAGAGAAGTTCAAAGTCTATTAATCAGTTTTTAGGTTGCCTCTTTCCATTTATAAATGACACAAAAATAATACTGCTAATTTTTACACAAACTTAAGATGGAAATATTTTCAACAGAATGAGACACCACAATGAAGGCTTCATGAATAATTTATTCCATTTGAAGTTTTGTTTTTTTTTTTGTTGTTTTTTTTTTTTAAAAAGTATAAACCTTTTCATTTCCTCAATCACAATTTGTACAACTCAGTGTTATGGCATTCGGCAGCAATAGTGTTTGTTCCTTATTCTTTTTTTGTCACCTTTAAAAAAAAAGCAATTGGACCATATTAAGTGTCACTGCTAAACAACTTTAAAATACCCCTTCATAAAGTGACCAAGCTATTTTGAGTTGATGCTGACACATGTCCAGTAATGATGTTACAATTTGTAGTTTAAATTCAGTAACTGTAAGGTCCACAAATCCAGTTTACTTTGAAAACTAAAGCTATTTTAAAACTTTATGAATACATTAACCTGAGGAGTATTTTAGGTCCCAAATCCAGTTTTATAATTAATACTCCACCAAAAAAAAAAACATATGTAAATTTAAAAACCACAGTTCTGGGCCCATTTCACCAAGAGAAAACCAAAAGGTTAAGATTTCCAGCTGATCTGGGAAGTGAGGGTGCGGCAAAAAATGTATGTCAGAAACATTTTTCCTTAATTTAGACAAACTAAAATCTTAAGAGGAAACCCAGACCAAAATATCACTCATGCACATTAGATGTATTAATAGACTGATATGCAATGCCATAGTGGATGAGAGGCAAATTATATGATGCAACAGCATTTAAAAACTTCCTTTTAATGTATTCAATTTGAACATTTTAAATAATGCAACATAGTATTTTGATATTACAGTATTAACATAGTGCTTGATTAAAGATCTGCAAATCTTCGTAGTAACACATTTAGTTAAAAAAAATTACCTCAGAAGGTAAATATGAAGACGAAAAGAATATTTTAATACAGTAATCTGTGCCATACTGACAATTGAGTACGAATACAGCTGAGGATAGTTGACTAAGTAAGTAGTAAGAGCTTAATTTTAGTGGTTTAAGAAAGGTTTAGAAAGATTAAAAATTACAACTACTTTAAAATTTAAGGATTACATATAAGTACACTTGGTGGCCTTCTGGCCAAACAATAAGGTGTACAGAAACCTATTCATACAGTGTTAATTCACAGTCCTGATAACTGGATGGCTTGCATAAGAAAGGTATGGCTGGATGTTTCTCACTGGCTGGAAGCAGACATTACGTAAGTAATCTTTTTCAATGCCAAAACACTGAACTTCCACCCTGCTTTGTAATGGAGAACTGCACAAAAAAACAGATATTAGCACTGTAACAAAGAAGTCAAGGTGTTGGTGATCAACTGGTATAAAGTATATTATTTTGCTTACATAGTTAAACAAAACTACCCACACTTGTCTGTGACAGTACATTAGTAAGTCAGATCCATCATCCTGCATAAAAGGCCTTTTTTTCTGAAATAAGTCTCCTGACCTTCTCTAATGGCTATTTAATAATTTTCTATTTGAGTGTGAACTTATATATGAAAGGAAGAAAAAAAATCTTATCAGTAAATCCTGTATATTTAGGAACTACTCCCTGATTCCCAGATAAAAAGGAATTGTATACTGGGTTCATTCCTTATGGCTCCATATAAAAGAAACTGTCAGGGAATAATTTTTTAAAAATCTATTTTCAAACTGAGGTGTGGTTACTAAAGGCTAGTGATTTTAAACAACTGAGAATATAGCTTTTATTTTTAAAAGTCACTATTGTGCTAAGTATATAAAAAAGGATACTTTTTATAGAAATTGCAAATAAGAATCTTTTCCTTCAAATCTCAGACAAGTTTTTTTAAAATAAGTACAGAATAAAACATGCCAACATAATCCTTAGTGTTAGCAAAATTTAAAAATAAATGCAGAGATGTGATCTTTAAATTTTAATTTCAAAATACGCTGACCATTGGGATTGCATAATTTTGAAGAAATGATTGATAAATCTTTGTCATCAACTATGTTTTCTTTATAGAAAAAAAAGACTTGTTAATATTTTAATATACACAATTTGAAGAAGTTATATTGTCCATAAGAAAGTGATATTTAAGCTAAGCATATAGTATTTACAAAACATATTTCAGTAAAAAACAAAATAAAATAAAACATACTGAATTACTGCTTTGTAAATACAATTGATTTTGTCCTTGTAAAGAATTAGTGAACTTACAAATTTGGAATTTTGTTAGATTGTTTCCAAGAAAGATAGGTAGACTTGGCGACTGTGAATTCAAGTCAGCAACACAGGCAGGAGGCTAACTTGGACTCTCTTGTGAGCAGCACTGTAGGAAGGATTTTTCAAGGGGGTAAAGCCTGCATAAAAGCAGTTATCTTGGCATGTGCAAACAAGATGGGGGAAAGCTGTATGGAAGGAAGGGGTGAATTAATTAAAGTCCCTAAAATTCAAGTCCCTTCTTTAGGGAGGTGAGAACCTCCTTGGCATATGTCCTGCCTTAATCTGAACTGTATTATAGAAAAGTACAGACTCTGGTGTTTGGGACTGTCATCTCCAAACCAAGAAAATTAAATAAATAAAAAGGCAAAAGAAAAACAAACAGATTAAGTTTAGGAAATGGTTTTTAACTAGTGAAATAGAGTCTGAATACCAGAATTCACTGAGAATCTATTTACACCACAGTTTGATTGCACGCACACACACACACACACACACACACACACACACACACACATATGCATACTCTCACACACATTCCCAATCTTTAATTTAAAAAAAAAAAAAAATGTCAAACAATCAAGAGTGACTGCTCTTAAAATAATTTGTAAAATGCCTAGAGCTGGGCTAAATTTCAACCTTATAGCAGATCCTGAAGATAATTTTCATAATTAATAATATTCCCATGCCTAGATGTGCCACTGTTAAAACTTAAAAAAATTTAAACATGTAACATTAAACACCAAAATTAGTTTAAGCATTCAGTAGCAAATGTTTTTCTTGTAAAACTAAGTTTTTTTTTCCCCACTGGAAATGGCCTGAAATATTAGTCATAGCCCTAAACCATAGTACAAAATATAACTGAAGAATTCTCATTTTATTCTAAGTTAAACCACTTAACAATATCACTTGTATATTGCCATCATGTTATTATGTAAAGGTGTGATATATAAAATGCTGTAAGACCTGGTACCTTTTCAATTTATAAACACAGTGAACTTCATTACTGTACATGTACTCTGCAACTACAGCTTAGCTGTAAATCCTCCACACACAATGGTATGGACATTATTCCCCTCTATTCCCATTAAACTGTACATCGAGACAATACAAATTTACTGTCCCACCCACCCCCTTACAAAAAAATAATACTCTAAAAGCAACCCTACTGCAACTTTTTAATTAAGACGATTACATATATTTTAGACCAATTGCTTTAAAGCAAGAAGGCAGTATAAACCTTCTAGGAAAATTTTTATAAAAGAGGTTAAGAAATATAAGACAATTTATACATTTAAAAACTTACAATAAATAAGAGATGCAGGCATTTTGAATACTAGATACTATACTCCAATACAAGAACATCTTGATGTTCTGAAACCATATGTTGAAATTCATTGTTCCTCATTTCCTCTCCATGCTTTTAATATTCATTTAACATGACTGGGTACTATGGCTCATTACTTTTCACAAATACTGTGACTGGAAAAAAAAAGGTTAATTTTGCTAAGAAAATGTTATAATACGTTTTGTATGATCAGTCATCATCCTAAAGAGTTCAGTATAGTCAATGAAAAATAGCAGGGTTATAGCCCCTCCCCCCAAGTCAAAACAATATTTGTTGAAGTAATAAGAATTAGACCCCATCACAAATTACTTTCACTGAGAAGATAACTGTAACAATCTTGCAGCGAATGTCTTTTTTCCTTGTTCTTTTCTTGCACAATTCCATCAAATGAAGATCACAGCATATTCATGATAAAGTTATATAACTGATTCAGCACCACAAAATGAATCGGGAGACACGAACGTCTGTCCTGGATTGCAGGGTCACAGGTTAGCCAGGAGAGTGCATTGTACTGTTCCAAAACAAACCTGAAAAGCAAATAAACTGTTTTTATACTGTAGATTTTGGAAGCAGTTTCCAATTATGGCATTTAAGGTTCAAAGTCACTTTTTTAAAAGGTGGAAGGGCCCTGGCCGGTGTGGCTCAGTTGGTTGAGTGTCAGCCTGTGCTGCTGTTTCAATTCCAGGTCAGGTTGTGGGTTCAATCCCCAGTCGGGGTGCGTACAAAGGCAACCAATTGATGTTGCTATCTCACACTGATGTTTCTCTCTCTCTCCCTCTCCCATCCTCTCTCTCTAAAATCAATAAAAACGCTCTGGCCGGTTTGGCTCAGCGGTTGTAGCATCCTGAGGACCAGAGAGTCCCGGGTTCGGTTCCCACTAGGAGCACGTACCAAAAAAAAATAAAATAAAATCAATAAAAATATATTTTTTTTTTAAAAAGTGGAAGGTATAGAATAGTGAGTCCTTGGAGAGATTAAAGATAACTAATTTTCATAAAAATTAATCTCAAGCCCTGGCCGGTTTGGCTCGGCAGTTAGAACGTCGGCCCGCAGACCAGAGAGGCCTGGGTTCGGTTCCTGCTAAGGGCACGTACCTCGGTTGCAGTTTGTCCCTGGCCCACGTTGGGATTGTGTGGGTGGCAACCAGTCAATGTGTCTATCTCATGTCGATGTTTCTCTCTCTCTCTCTCTCTTCCTCCCTCTCTCCAAAAAAAAAAAAAAAAAATTACTCTCAAAAGTAGATTACACATGTTAGAAAGAAAGAGCACTCATTCTGAATGGTATCATTCATCTAGAGATCCAAGGGTATTCGACTATAAACTACTGCCAAAAATAAAATATGTAAGGACCAACACTATACTCATTCACAGTTACAGTGGAGAACCTTAGTGGTAGAAAAAGCTGTACCTGAGGACATCTGAAGTCTGATTGGAGTCAAGTGGGTGGGAGTGTTTACTGTGAAGCAGCTCGTCAGATTGCACTGAAGGCACGTGGAGGTGCAAAGAGGCCTAAAAAAGTAACAGGATGTCAGCCAAACGAAAAAACCAAGGTGTCTTCCTTGATGAAATACATTTTAGAACTATGCAAGGAATGGGAGCCGCTATGAAAATGCTTATTGTTCTTGTTTAACTCATTACAGAAGTAATTTTTAAGTGTGTAATATATTGAATCTTACTTCCTTTCCTTCAGCTTTGTTTTTGAGACCACATGATAATCTTTAAAAAAAGGATTTCCAATTATTTTCTAAGTGTAACCTGCCTAGATGTGTAAAGTAAATGTTTAAGGAAGCACTAAACTGATAAACCTGAGTACAGTCTGTTCCTAGGTTACACAGAACTTAAGACTATACAGATATAACTAGATGTAGCACTGAAAAAAGTTAACAGGAGTAAGCATATGCAAATATTTTATTTACAAAGTTATAAATCTTTTTTTCCCTTGGTTAAAATAACTTCTTTATTTTAAAACTATAGGAAGACAGATTTGGAACAGTCAAGAGAAGGGCAAAGAGATGTTTGAAAAATCCAACAGATTTATTTTCGTCTTGAAAACCAAACTCTGATTTTCAGGAAATAGTCCTAGGAATCAGCTGGTTCTCTTGGGTTTTACTGCTAATGAACAATCAAAAACGCCACACAGAGGACTTTAGGCACAAGAGTGATGGCCCATCCACTCCCCACACTGTTCTTTGTATTTTTCTGGTGGCCCCAATGGCAGTCGCTGTGCAAAATACTGCCCTTATTATTTTGTAAGAAATGACTCTTCTGTGAACCAAGTGCTTATGAAAAAAGGCTCAGCAACTAAAATCAAGTTCTGTATTTTAAAAAAGGAAGAAAAAAAAAAGCCACACAGCTGCTATGGGTCCCTAGGCCATTTGAAACAAAAGCCCACCTGGCTTTAAAGTATGCCCAACTGCCCTGGCCAGTTTGGCTCAGCGGTTAGAGCGTTGGCCTGCGGTCCACAGAGACCCGGGTTCGGTTCCCGCTAAGGGCATGTACCTCGATTACAGTTTGTCCCCGGCCCTGGTTGGTCATGCAGGTGGCAGCCACTCGATGTGTCCCTTTCACGTCGATGTTTCTCTCTCTCTCTCTTCCTCTCTCTCCCTCCCACTCTAAACAAAGAATGAAAAAATGTCCTCGAGTGAGGATAAAAAAAAAAAAAAAAAGTATGCCCAACAGGAAAATGAATCTCTCTATCAGTCAAACTCTGTGTTCATTTTCTGATCTCCTGGCACTGTGCTACTTGAAGCTAGACATTTTAGGCAAAGCTATCTTTGGTGGAATTGTGAGCACTTTAAGTAACAGATGCCTTCTGCCCGCTGAATTTCATAATGCAGCAACAACTGGCACATCCATTTAGGTATGGCAAATAGTGAAAGAAATGAATGTAGTATCCTTCACATTTCTATTTTAAAAAGTGAACCATTTTGTTTATGTCAATACATAATAGTGCTAAAAAGCTTAACAAGATGGTGGTGCTGACTGCAGAAACTCTTGGTAGACTTCATTCTGTACACCATAAAAGGTACTATTTTATATTTAGGTGATCCCTCCTCTACAACTATAATACATGTAGAAATTATTCAGTCATATATTTAAAAATATAACCAAAGATATGTTTGTAATGTACATAAATTCTTGACTTACAAGTTATAAGCATAAGTCTAATATGGCAGATCACTACTCATTAAATGAATGCAATTAGTACTAGTGTTCTAATTTCTACGATAAAAATATTTTTTAATTATCTAGTTAATAACCTATTATTTTTCCAAGCAAAGAAAAACATACAAGGTGGTTTTACTGTCTCTGGTATAGAAATAAAAGAGTGTATAGGAAAACAAAAGGTGAGGCCCTGGCCAGGTAGCTCAGCTAGTTAAGAGAGTCGTCCCAATACACCAAGGTTGCAGGTTTGATGCCCCATCAGGACACATATAAGGATCAACCAATGAATGCTTAAATAAGTGGAACAACAAACCAATGTTTCTTGCTCTCTCCCCCCACCCTTCTCTCTCTCTCTCAAATCGGTAAATAAGAAAAAATGAACAAAACTGTGGTAAGTTATGTCTTACTTGGTAATTCACATCATAAATCCTAATCTTGTTAAACTCTGATATCAGAGGGTGAATGCCCACTTTCCATTATCTTCTCTGCAAATAAATACTGAGTAGAAAAGAATCTAGATAGTCCCTTGGACTTTTTGTAAAGTTGTGTTTCCTTAAAAAAACGTTCCGTGAAACACCACAGTCATGAACTATTAATACGTATCACACAATCCTTTTGTGTACTAACTTAAGTTTAGGAAATAGCAGGTAAAAAATGTTATTTGCTGCTGTTTTTCAGGGCATTTAATGTGCATACATATACCATAACAACAAAAGAGGGCAGAAAGCATGTGTAGCACTTCCCAAAGGACCAAAGAGCCCTTTGTTTTGTACAAACTCCAAGGACTACTGTTCTACAGAAACCCTCTTGGGAATGTGTTATTGTAATGAGATCTATATAGACCACTGCACACATATTGGAAGGGAAAGAAAAGTCATATGATAAAACTAATTATTACCTTGGCTGACACTCTCTAAATGTTATTATCTCATTAACAGTCAATTTAGATAAACAGTTGTTGCTTTTTTTTAATTGATTTGAGGGGGGCAGTAGAGGGAGAGAGAGAGAGAGGGACATGTCAATTTGCTGTTCCACTTATTTACAAATTCACTGGCTGATTCTTGTATGTGCCTTGACCGGGATGGAACCCACAGCCTTGGTGTATCGGGATGACACTCTAACCAAATGAGCTACCCAGCCAGGGCTAATGTATTCTTTATGAATGTACTACATAAGTTCACTACTTAATCTCAAATGACACTGACTCAACAGTATGTATGTATGTATGCCAAGAATATCAGGATTTAAAAACAAGCTTAGAAGATAGCAACAAGCCAATAATTGGTTCATGTACCCACTAAAATATAACCCCAAGAAACTAAAGCATACTATCCAACTTTTACAAATAAAAATCAGCAAGTAGTTAAATTAACATGACTTATGGAATAACAGTCAACTTCTGGTGGGTTTATATAAGAATATGTGAATTATATCTGAATTTGTTATTGTGGAATAATAGTAGCAGCAGCTACTATTTTGTTAATACAAAACTCTCCATAGGGCTTTCACATCTCATTTTACCATTTTATGACTTATCTCAACCTCATTATATCACTTGCTAATGAATTTGTTTGCATAAAATAAGTCACTATGGGTCCAAGACTCTCATTACTTGAAAACCTCTCAATAGTTTTAACACAGCAATTTACACAAAGCTAGTAAATGGATCTAAATATCAAGTATTCTTACAAAGATTATGACTCCTCTAATCCTCAAAATAATGCAGAATAGGAGTGCAGGATGATGTAATTCAAAGAGCAACCTTATAATCATTAAAAGATCCAGATTTTAATCTTGAGTCTATTTTTAGACAAGTGAGTGTTTTGTAACTTTAATATGCTCACCTAGATAATGAAATAGTAACATTAAAGGTAATACAAGGTTTCTCTCCCAGCTCTAAACTTCAAACATGCAGTTAAAAATAATATGAGCAAGGGTCCCAGAAGTTTAAGATTAAAAGTTCAAATTTATTATGAATTTTAAAATTAGAGCTGTTTAATAATTAGATAATTCTCTTTGTGATCTTGTGTAGAAAGTCATACGTGGCAAAGCATTTAGGATCTTAGACAAAGCTACAAGGTTTCAAAAAGCCACTTCTGTATTTCTTAGGACTTAAGCCATTAATTAGCATTATTTAGGAACTGGCATAGATATGACAATACCTTAAGAAAAAGGGGACACTGATATTGTGCTTGAGGACATGCTGACCAGAACCAGTCAGGTAATGGACCCGCTTTGGCAGTTGATACAAAGTAACCAAGGGCCAATGGTTGCTGAAGAATATTAGTTACTTCATCATGAGACTCTGTTGAAAGTAGTCGATCAGTACCCTGACCCTTAAAAAGACAAAATTAAAAATGTGTTAGTTCATTTGATATATCTAGGCACCAGATATAAATACAGAATGCTTTATGGAAATCAATCACTTTTGATTTAAAAATACTGAAGAATATTTTAAAAACTTCTAGGTACTTATTAAGAGTATAATTATAGCATTAAAAGAATGAGTTTTAACAGTTGCATAAGGAAATGAACATATTCAGAGTGTCTGTGTATGTGTATGTGTGTGTAAATCTTTGCAGCTGACTGAAAAATACAAAATGTTCAATGAAATTTCTGCATTCTTTTCTAAAACTCCTTCAACTAATTCCTGACCACCACACCCCCATTCAGAAGGTGCATTAAAATTTAGCTTTGGCCCTGGCCGGTGTGACTCAATTGGTTGGGCATCATCCCCTGCACCCATCTCCTGCCGGTTGATTGGTCAGGACACATGTCCAGATTGCAGGCTCAATCCTCAGTAGGGGGCATGCAGGAGGCACCTGATCGATATTGTACTCCCACATTGATGTTTCTCTCTCCCTCTCCCTTTCTCTCTCTCTACAAATCAATTTAAAAAAAGGGGGTATCTTAAGCCTGGCCAGTGTGGCTCAGTGGATTGAGCGTCATCCCAAGAACTGAGAGGTCCCAGTTCAATTCCTGGTCAGGACACACGTCCAGATTGTGGGTTCAATCCCCAGTGGGGGGGCATGCAGGAGGCAGTTGATCTATGTTTCTCTCTCACAATGATGTTTCTATTTCTCTCTCCTTTCCTCTCTCTCTAAAAAAAAAAAATCAATAAAATCATATATATATTTTGGCCTGGCCTGTGTGGCTCAGTGGTTGAATATCGACCCATGCACCAAGAAGTCGCTGGTTCGATTCCTGATCAGGGCACATGCTCAGGTTGTGGGCCCAATCCCCAGTGGGGGGCATGCAGGAGGCGGCAATTGATGTTCTCTCTCATTGATGTTTCTGTCTCTCTCTCCCTCTCCCTTCCTCTCTCTCTAATATCAATAAAGGAAAAAAATACACACACACACACGTATTTTTAATCCTCACCCAAGGACATTTTTCCATTTTTGTTCAGATAGAGGCAGGGGGAGAGACAGAGAGAAACATCGACGTTAAAGGGGCACATCGAGTGGCTGCCTCCCGCACAACACCAACCAGGGCTGGGGACAAACCGCAGCAAAGGCACATACCCTTAGCGGGAACCGAACCTGGGTCTCTCTAAACTGCAGGCCGAAGCGCTAACTGCTGAGCCAAACCAGCCAGGGCTATTTTTTTTTTAATGTATTTATTTTTAATCCTCACCCAAGGATATTTTTCCATCCACCTTCACATAGAGTGGAGGGAGGGTGGGAGAGAGATAGGGAGGGAAGAAGGGAAGGAGAGAGAGAGAGAGAAAGAGAGAGAGGAACACCGATGTGAGAGAGACACATTGATTGGTTGCCTCCTGCACAACCCTGACCAGGGCCGGGGACCAAACTGCAACCAAGGTACATGCCCTTGACCAGAATCGAACCTGAGACTCTTTGGTCTGTAGGCCAATGCCCTAACTGCTGAGCCAAACCGGCCAGGGCAATAAAAAAAATTTTTTTTAAATAGTTTTGTTTATCTAGCACTACCTATAAAATGCAATTCATAATGGTTTGGAAAGCATTATGACAACATGAAGGAAACCACTATTAAGTGATGCTCATATCCTTTGTATTAGTCAATGTATTTGGGCATTTATTTTAAGGAAAATGATATGCATGAAAATGTTCATTGTAACATTATTTATAACAACAACAAAACAATAACTTAAATGTCCAACACTTTAGGAACGATGTAACAAATGATACTGCAACAACAATACAATGTTTAAAAGCTGATTATACTTATTGAAAGCTACAATATAAATACATGTAGAAGGTAATTTGCTAAAATTAAAAAGTTTTATTAAGAGTGGTGAGATTATTGGTGTTTTTCCTCATATATTTTTTTCAATAACTTCATTCCTTTTCAGTTAAAAAAAGAAAGAATGAATGAAAGGTAATTAGACTGGACAAAGATCCCTATTTTATAAAGGCAGTTTCTGTCCTGCCCTTGCTGGTTTGGCTCAGCCATTAGAGTGTCTGCCACAGACCAAAGGGTCATGCATTTGATTCCAAGTCAAGGGCATGTACCTGGGTTGCAGGTTTGATCCCTGGCCCCAGTAGGGGTCGTGCGGGAGGCAATCAACCAATGTGTCTGTCTCACATCGATGTTTCTCTCTCCCTCCCTTCCACTCTATCCAAAAATCAATGGAGCCCGGCCAGTGTGGGTCAGTGGACTGGGCATTGTCCCATGGACTGAGAGGTCCAGGTTTGATTCCTGGTCAGGGCACTTGCCCAGGTTGTGGGCTCGATCCCAAGTAGGGGGCATGCAGGAGGCAGCCGATTGATGTTTCTCTCTCACACTGATATTTCTGTCTCTCTCTCCCTTCCTCTCTCTCTAAAAAAATCAATAAAGACATATTTTTTTTAATTATAAAAATCAGCCCTGGCCGGTTTGGCTCAGCGGTTGGAGCGTCAGCCCGTGGACCAGAGAGTCCCAGGTTCAGTTCCCGGTAAGGGCACGTACCTCGGTTGCAATTTGTCCCCGGCCCCAGTTGGGGTTGTGTGGGTGGCATCCAGTCGATTGTCTCTCTCACATCGATGTGTCTCTCTCTTCCTCCCTCTCCCCCTCCCGCTCCATCTGAAGATAAATGCAAAAATGTCCTCGGGTGAGGATTAAAAAATATATGTATCAGTGGAAAAATACCCTCCAGTGAGGATTAGCAAAAAAATTTTTTAAATAAAAAGCCAGGTTCTAAATATATACATACTGAAGTAGTCAAACAACTACGACTTATAATTTCACTCAAATAAAGATGTTATTTAAATGAAGACAATTAGTTTTGAGTTCAAACAGTAAGAGAAAATAGCTTGCTTCCATAACTGCTAAAAATAAACAGTGGCTGGGGGCAGGGTGGTCAGTGTTTTTTCTGTAATTATGAGAAAATTAGAATTTCTATTATGTTGCTTGTCACAGCCCTGATATGAATGGCAGCTCTTAGAGCAATATACTGAATCTTAGATAATCCGATTCAATACCTGAATAGAAGCTATGGTGAAGTGGCAGGAAAAATACAAAAGAAGGTTTAATGCAAAGTAGTCTAGAAAACATGAAGTCGGGGAAAGCAGAGCCGCAGAGACCCTCTTAATAATATATAATTCGAAGTACTCATGTCTTTAGAGCAGAAATGCATGAATGTACTGTTAATCTCACTTTTGCTAATTTCAAAGTAAAAACAGCACTCCATTTCATGGATCAATTTACTACTAAGTTAAATAAACTAAACTTTTACAATCAGTTTACCTTGCCAGCATCACCTCCATGGGGATAATGAGATCCTGGAGAATGTACAGGAGACCCCGTTGGAGATGCATGAAGATTATTAATGATATCAGGGTCAAGATCATCTGCTGTGTCTAGCAAATCAAAGAGACCCATTCCATCTGCTATAGGAGAAAGAAAAAATATTAAATACTCCATTTTTCATCTCATGGTTATTTATAGGAAAAAGTTAAAATAAATTTAACCAACATCTACTGAATGCCTACCATGTGCCAGGTATTATGCTGGGATCCATATAATTATGCATAGAAAATAATTATGCATTGACAAGCATGTAGTAGTCTGAATAATGCCCCCCACAAAGACATCCACGGCCTAATCCCAGGTATCTGTTTATCATAAAATATTTCGCAGATGTGATCAAGCTAAGGATCTTGAAAGGGAGAGAGAATTCTGGCTTATCCAGGTGGTCCAATGTAATCACAGGGGCCCTAATTAACAGGGAGGCAGCAGAGTTAGAGTCAGTAAAGGAGATGTGCTGATACTATATTGCTGGTGTTGAAGATGGAAAAAAGGGCCATGAGCAAGAGATGCAAGTGGTCTCTAAAGCTGCCAAAGGCAAGGAAACAGACTGTCCCTTAGAACCAACCCTGCAGACTCTCTGCCTTGAGCCCAGTAAGACTTCTGACTTCCAAAACTGTATAGTAAGTGTGTGTTATTTTAAGCCATTAAGCATGTGGTAATTTGTTACAGCACCAATAGGAAATTACAGAGCAAACACAGTATGCTGGAAATGAAAATGTATTTAAAATGACTCTTCATATTTAAAACATGTATTTTTATTTTTATTTTATGATTTTTAGAGAGAAAGGAAGGGAGGGAGAGAAGAAAAGAAACATTGATATGAGATCGGCTGGCTGCCTCCTGCACACCCCCTACCAGGGTTCAAGCCCGCAACCTGGGCATGTGCCCTGACCAGAAATCAAACTAATAACCTCTCGGAGCACGGGACAATGCCCAACCAACTGAGCCACACTGGCCAGGGCTAATACACATATTCTTTTTTATTAAGTAAAACATTCAAGTTATTGTAAAACACACAAAAGAAGAGAATAATTAATACCCAAATTGGGACTGCAGAGATGTGCATTTTCTAGGGTAACTTAGAGCAACAATAGAATATATTTTCTCTTCTATTAAAATGCAATCTATACATTCACTGAGAAAAGTTACATTCCTACTCTCATAGTTTATACAAATTATTACATTATTTTGACAAATCAAGATAGAAAAGAACATGAGCTGCAAAGTGTAAGTATAGGTAACTCTACAGCACAGGCAAAAACCTGTACAAACATTTTATAACCAGTGTTATCTTTTAAAATAAGTAAATATTTATGAGATAATTCATAGCACCAGTTCTGGTATCAATAAGGTAGAAGAATGATTATATTAGTTTCCTGTTGCTGCTTTAACAAATTATCACAAACTAGTTGACTTTAAACATCATAAATTTATTCTTTTAAAGTTCTGGGGTACAGAAGTCCAAATTCCGTTTTATTGGGCTGAAATCAAAGTGCTGGTCATTAGGCCAAAATCAAGGAATCAGCAGGGCTGTGCTAACTTGTAGAGGATCCAGAGGGCAGTCTGTTTCCTTATCTTTTCCAGCACCTAGAACTGTATTCCTTGGCTCATGGTCCCTTTCTCTACCTTCAAAGCCAGTAGTGTAGCAGCATTGTTTTTCTCTGACTTTGCTTCCCTCTGTTTCCATCACTTGGTCTTCCCCTCTCTGGTGTATAGCCAAACTTCCCTCTCACAAGGATACATGTGACTGCATTTAGGGCTGACCTGCATAACACAGGATAATCTTTCCATCTCAAGATCCTTCATTTAATCACATCTGCAGTCTTTTTGTGGGCCATATCAGGAAAACATTCACAGGTCTTAGAGACATTCACAAGACATGGATATGTTTTAGGAGCATTCATCAGCCTACAATCAGTTATAATCATCAAGACTTATTTTATATTTGCAAAACCTTTAAAGAATAATTCACCTACCATTGTTGGGATTGAAAGCTAAGTCCAAATTTTCAGTGGTATAAGTAGCTGAAGCTACTTGCACAGAAGCAGAAGTAGGGAACACAAGTATATGAGTACATGATGTATCCTGTGGGGTATTTAGCTGAGATGTCTGCATGTTTAGAGTGGTGCTTCTTCCAAATACAGAACCAGTTGACACAGAATCTGAAAAAAAAAAAAAAAGAAAGATATTTTTTCTTTTAATAAATGAAGAATCAATTTTACATAATATTTAGAAACATAAGCGCATGAAGAATTAATTCTGATATAAACTAAAATAGCTAACCTGGCATAATAACAAAAGAGCCCTGGGGTTCCATTGCTACCAAGCAAGCACTGAGAATGCTGGGAGAGTCTGCAGCAGATATACCACACATTCTACACATGTCTTTCAGCCTTTTACTTAGAGACTGCAAGTTTCGACGACTCAGCAAACAGCTCCAATCTGTGGGTATCAACAGTAAAAAAAAACAATAAGTTAAAGTAACATCATTATTAACAACCTACAGAACCAAAGTTGAAACATAATGGTTTTAAAATTAGTGTCATCATCAAGGCAAAACTGTCTTATTGGTGATATTACTCAACATTCTTTATGGTCCTAGTTTAATGTACATCAATACCAATTAGTATCTGCTGAACAGAGGGTAAGTTGAATAATAAAAAGGAAAAAAATAAGAAAAATAGTAATGACACTAATATTAAAGTTGTAATACTGTAAAATGTACTTTTAAATTTTGAATTGAGCCATTTGTGGCCTAGACATCTGTAGTTCCTCTTTAAAAACAAAAATCAATACCAAAAAAAGTTTTTATAACTTATGCTATCCAGTACTTATACCTAGATGTGGTCTGAACAGTATGAATTAACTTAAAACAGAAATCTAAGTACTAAATAATAAAAGTATAATTTTACCTTTCAATTCTCCATGACCAATCCTTCCTAAACGGCCAATTACAACTCTCCATGGTAATGAACTCATTTGTACAAGTCCTAAGCACCATTCCCAAAGTTTCTGTAGACCACATCTTCTAGCAGATCCTTTTTTCCTGCGAGCCCTATTGTATAAAATAAAGAGACAGTCATAAATATTCATATGACGTTTCAAAAGAGCTCAAATTTGTAAAAATTTGGTCCCTTAAATTTAATGCTTGAAACTTTTTACACAAGTCCTAAGCAAGAATATATGTAAAATCATACGGGTGGCATGCTAGTTTGTGTTTTTTTAACATACATTAAAATATACACTACTCTGAACGAAAAACTGTCCACGAACCAACAAAATTCACCAGAAACACTGTTCTACGCCAGAGATGGGCAAAATTTTCTTTAAAGGGCCAATATTTTAAGTTTTGTAGGCCATCAAAATTGTGTTGTAACAAGTCAACTCTGCTGCTGCAGCATGAAATCAGCCATCGACAATACTTAAATGAGTGTGGCCAGATTTGGCCCACAGGTTACACAGTTTGCCAACTCTTGCTCTACACTTACCAAACAACATTTCTGAGTTTTCTGTATGCATGTCCTTTATTAGGCAAGTATGTAACATGAGCAACAGTAGCTACCATTTATTGAGTACTTACTATGTACCAAGATTAATGCTCAATTTACATGTAATACCTCATTTCATCCTAACAACCCTATGACATATAAACTTACCCTCTCAGAGAAGTAAGTTGTAGCTCAACAGGCTCAAGATCACATAGTCAGAAAATGGCACAGTTGGTATGTGAACCCAGGTGTCTATGACTCTAGAGTTGCACCTCTTTCTTAACCATTCTCTAATGTCTATTTTCAGTAAAATAGCAGCACTATCTTTTTATCAGAAAAGTGTTTTTATTCCTTCTCTATTCTCTTTCTTATCCTTCACAGATAAGAATACTTGTTCCAAAGCTCGTTTAATTAGTACAACTATCCCAATTAAAAAATTTAAAACTGTGTCAAGGAAATGTATCAAATACCTTTAAGGTGTATAAAATAATCAATAAATCTTTATAACCAATAACATAAAATTAATGTTTCCATATTTGCTTTTTCAACACTACTATAACCTAATAATCATTAAATATTTCTGTACATAACCAATTTCTGAACTTAAAGTAACAGAACCTTTAAATGAAGAAAATAAAGGATAGAACAAAGTCTTAAAAATAAAAATTACTGCCCTGGCTGGTTTGGCTCAGCAGTGAGTGTGTCGGCCCGTGGACCAAAGAGTCGCGGGTTCGATTCCAGTCCAGATCCCGGCCCTTAGTCAAGGTCATGCGGGAGGCAACCAATTGATGTGTCTCTCTCAGATCAGTGTTTCTCTTTCTCCTCTCTCTCGTCCCCTCCCACTCTATCGGAAGATAAATGCAAAATATCCTTGGGTGAGGATTTAAAAAAATAAATAAAAAATAAAACTACTGCAAGGATTTGCTTTTTAATAGGCGATGTTCACTAACTTTGAAACATGTTACTAGAAATGTCTATTAAGTGATAACTCAAAATGAGACTCACCTGTTGTGACCTATTAGTTACAGCCTTCATAAATAAATAGCTGTTATATCTAATCACTACCAAGAAGAATTCTAAAAAGGAAGCCATCATTTTCAGAAGAAACTAACTTTTAAATAGTAAAATCTTCAATCCACAATTTTAGTAAAGGAAGTTCACTCACTCGGTTAATTTAGGAACATATATCTTAGACTGTACATGAAAAAACTAAATGTTCTAAGGTGCATTACTAGATTTTCTTTTTTAATTGCAGAGGGCTTTCTAGTTCCATCTTTCAAATTTTTTCAGGCTAAAATCATTGCTTCAAACTTTTATTACAATGAATTTATTCTCCTTTGTCTATGCAACAGATTAATCAAAATTATTTTTAATTCTCTTAATTATACAATATAAATATTCATTACAAAAACGTAAGAACCGTCTGGCTGGAGTGGCTCAGTGGATTGAGCATCGTCCCATGGACTGAGAAGTCCCAGTTTGATTCCCAGTCAGGCAGATGCACATGCCTGGGTTGTGGGCTCAATCCTCAGTAGGGGGCATGCAGGAGACAACCAATCAATGTGTCTCTCTCTCATCGATGTTTCTATCTCTTTCCCTTCCCCTCTCTCTAAAATCAATAAAAAGAAAAAAAAAAAAGTAAGAACAGCCACAGCCCAAGACTTAATATTTTATTAATGAATTTTTTAAAGAAACATCAATTTGTTATTCCACTTATTTATGCATTTATTGGTTGCTCTTTCTATGTGCCCTGACAAGGGATCGAACCCACAACCTTGGCATATTGGGATGACACTCTAACCAACTGAGCTACGCAGCCAGGCCAAGAGAATATTTTAATGCACATGACCTTGAAAAAAGCTTTCTATTCATTAAAAATAAAACGTAATTATGTGTGTATGAATTTTTAAAAATGGGATGATATAATGATACATTTAAAGAAATATAAGTACCTATTTGGAACATCAATGTTAATGATACAAGTTTCTAAAACTTCTCCATATAGATCTGTGCAAGAAGCAAGAATCCATCTTTGATCATGCGATAAACAGTACCCCACAAAAAGAACATTATATTTTTGTCCAGCTTCTCCAAATGTTTCTCCTAGCTCTGTCTGTTTATCCTTCACTGGAGCCAGAATAAAAGGAGGTGTATAAAGTCGAATACACTCTGGTCTCTGTAAAACAAAAAATTAAGGTACTATGATACTACACAATCACAGAAAAATCCTTCATTGAAAAGATATTTATTGAAAATGTGATAATACAGTCGTCCCTCGTTCATCGCAGTTAATCTGTTCGAGAGTCTAGCAGTTGCACCTGCGTTGAAGGATTCCTGGGGTGCTCGAATACATAGGCCTACAGTCCATACGTACAGTAATTTTCATTTTAATTGTAATACAGGGTGTATAATTGACTCAGACAACCGAGCATGCACTGTATCATTTTCACTGTCTCGATCAACTTTTTAATGAATATATTTGAAAAAACCGTGATAGAGTGAAGCCGTGAAAGTCGAAGCGCAAAATGGCGAGGGACGACTGTATTATCTCTAACCAATTATAAGATAATTGGAAAATTAAAGCTAAATAGAGAACTGCACTTAGTTTTGCATAAAATCATAAAATGTATAGTTTTTCAATAACTCTGGTCATGCTAAACATACTTACATCAGGACTTTTAAGAGCAGTTTCCATGGCTAAACCTGGACCAAACCCAGTCAATGTTTTTACATTGGTTGATGTTGGAAGGGGTCTCCGACATTGGGTAAAGGCCGAAAAAGCCAGTGATTTTAAATGCTGGGTATAGATTTGTCTATCTTCGTGCTTCACAGGTTGCAACAGGTACTGACAAGGAACAATCTAAGAATTATAGGCAAATATTACAAAGGTTAAACTTCTAACAAGAGAATAAAAAAGGCTGTGGGTTTAAAACAAAAAACTTTTACTAGAAAATTTAAAGAAAACCAAATTAAATTGATAAGCTAAAGAATTCTATAGGATTTTAATAGTCAATCTTACCAATGGGCTATGTAAAAACCTTTAAAAAATTTCTGCAGAGCAGTTATATTGACATTGACTACTCCTGTTGTAGTCTATAAATAATTTAAAGTCTCTGCAAATAACTTAATATGCTTAAATTCTTTCTACTTTTACTTGCAATCTCTTATTTAGACCTCTAGCTTATATAGGTCCATACTCTAATTTGTGTATTTAAGTTTATGAATTAAAAACTGGTTTATAAAAGTAACACAGGGGAAACATTTCATGTACTTCATGCAATCTTTATTTTCCATTATTATTATGGTTCCTTTTATTTTCCATTATTATTGTGGTATAATTGCAAAGTCTATCTTTTATAAACTCTTTAAGAGTTCTAGTATAATATCACTTAAAATAAAATCAATATAATAGTACCTGGCTTTTAGAAAATCAATTTAGACACAGACTAGTATAGTTGAAACTTCTGTTATCTGCAACATTTATCATTCTTACCTGTACAGAAACAGTACTCTTAATATGAGGAGGAAGAGTTTGGACCATCTCCAGAAAGCATCGAAGTAGCCCCAAAGTCCATACATTAGAAGAATTAGTGCTCTCATCTTTATTTTCATATGTAAAAGGATCAATTATATAAACGACAATAGCAGGTGGGTAAGTTATTGCATGTGAGTCACCATCTGTGGGAATACCCACTTTATCACGATCCATCGTGCTAAAATTCAAGGTAGAAATAAGACAGTTAGGATAAAAGTTGTACTATACCTTTCTTGGGGTATCATTAAAAGTAGGTTCTTAATACTTCATCCCCTTTCCAGAGAACCTATCTAAAAATGAAGGACATCCTTTTCTCTTCAAAGAGAACCACAGACACTCTATATACAACTTCATGATGTACAAGATCCTTGTGTTGAGATCTTCCATTAAAAAAAGAATTCTTGCCCTGGCCGGTTTGGCTCAGCGGTTAGATCGTCGGCCCGTGGTCCAGAGAGACCCAGGTTCGGTTCCCACTAAGGGCACGTACCTCAGTTGCAGTTTGTCCCCAGCCCCACTTGGGGTTGTGCGGGAGGCAGCCACTCGATGTGTCCCTTTCACGTCAATGTTTCTCTCTCTCTCTCTCACTTCCTCTCTCTCCCTCCTACTCTATCTGAACAAAAATGGAAAAATGTCCTCAGGTGAGGATTAAAAAAAAAGAATTCTTGGGGCTCGGCCCAGCCCAGCAAGTCCTGAGCAGCCTGGCGTGGGATGCTGGGGGCTCTCAGATGGGATTCTGGGGACCCTGAGGTTCCAGGTCTGGGTGGGCAGGCGTCGTCCCCATGCTCTGGCCTCGCTGCCTGGCCCTCCTTGGCCCTGAGAAGAGGGGGGTGGGACTCAGGGTGGGGTCTCCTGAGGCTCATCAGCCCCTGCCTTCCCAAGCTCTTGGTCACATTTCACTCCCCTGCCCTTTGTACATTTCTTATCCAGCCCTTTATATTAGCCAGCACTTACTCAGCCCATGACGAGTGCCCATGTTCATCACCGTAGCTCCCTGCACTGGCCTCCCCTACTTTGGACACTTATTACGCTCTCATACGGCTGTCTGTTTGGTTGTCTATTTACTTGTTTGACTTCAAACTGGACGGTAAGCCCCTAGAGGGCAGTGACTGTTTTTGTTTTTTTTTACCCATCCCTAACTCTAGGCCTAGCACTCACAAAGAAGGCACACAGAAAATGCCGAATAGTTAGCTGTTTGGATGCATGAAGCCAAAAACTGCCCATTCCCCTCGCTTGTAATCCCCTTCATTGCCCTCTTTCTTTAATTTCTCTATCTTCTCTCTTTCCCTCCTCAAATATTTTTTCTATTTTTAATAGAAAAAATTAAAAAAAAAAAAGAATTCTTTAAATCCATACAGTATCAGACACACTAGAGAGCTTAGTGCTTAGGTGATAAAACTGAGACCAAGATAAGTTAAACGAGCTGCCCAAGATCACAAAGCTGGCTAGAAGCAGAGCTAGACTAGAAAGAAATCAGATTTCCAAACTTAGTCAGTGTTCTCCTACATTTTTAGTTATACACATTCATTTCATACTTCGTAACTTCAAAAGTAAACAAGGTTTATTCTTTGATGGTAATATGATTTTTTAAAAACTCCAAATACATTGAGATGTTCAAAATAAATGGATCAATCTGGGTAATTAATAGTTTGATTTTACTCACATAAATAAGTGTAGCTTTGGGCAAAACTGCGTCTGGGTAGCTGAAAGATATAACCGAGCTCAGACTAATCTAACCTATAAATCAAAAGGGAAGCTCACTCAATATCTTCTTCATAAAAGGAATGAAGAGAGCTGTCATCATTACTGTTGTCAAAAATAACTCGTGTTTGGAAGCACTGTGTAAAGCACTTAATGTACATTATGTCCTATTGCTCCCATTTTGCAGATGAGGAAACAAGCTCAGAAAGGTTAGATAACTTTCCCAAAGTCACATAGCCAGTAAATGGCAGAGCTGAGATTTAAATCTTGGTATGACTCTTAAGCCACTGAACAGGCTGGTTCAACAGTGACTTTCTAAATCACTGGAGTAACTTGCATTTGCAAATCTACGTGACAGTTATATCATAGAACACATTCAAACATCACAGGATAGATGGTTTTCAAGGTCTTAATTCCCAGCCTGAGATTCTAGGAATTTGTGATAGATTTTATGAAGTCTTCATTATAATTATGTAAGTAAAATACTGAACATTATAAAAACTAAAATTTCAAGGATAAGACCAAAAAGCTCTTTATGTTCATTCACAATGACTGTCTTATTCAGACAAAAAGAAAACATCACATATTTATATTTTTGCAAAATTAGTATATTTAAAAGTACCTTTCAGATACATCGGGATGTGGCTGAGTGGGTAGAGAAGATGACTCTCCAGAAATCCCAGCTGTTTGTAGAGCTGATGACTGTTGCCCTCCTAGCTGGCCATTCTGAACTGTACTGGCTTGCGCAGACATGGATCCTGCAGCACTACTGTTCATACTGCCAAAGGGTGGAAATGAAGGTAGTTTATTTGATGATACTCCACTATTCAAGTTGGAGGATGATGAAGATGAAGTTGAAGTTGTGGTCAAAGTTGAATTAGCTGTGGCAACTGAAGAAGACATGGTAACACCTGAAGTCACTGTCATAGTGCTGCTCGCTGCAGATGCTAGGGTGGCAGATGGAGTATTAGCATTTCCAGTATTTGTCATCTGAGGTGGAGTAATCAAAGATTGACTTGTAGGGGCAACTAAATTTGGCTGGGAAAGTAGAGAGCTGTCCAATGGCTGGGAAGCAAGATAAGGACCTAAAGATAATAAAAACAGGCAGGGTATTTAATTCTTTATTTCACTGATTGGTTCTTTATTTATTCAACTATGTGAATAATATTTAATTGATGCTCTTTTGGTAATTATCCTCCCTAGGTTGCCTGCTAAGAGTGTAGCACATACAAGCTTTCTATTTTCCTAGAAACTAAAGAAACAAATTTTAAATGGAATTGAAAAGGTAAACCAGCATTTCCATAAAAAATAAAGAAATAGTTTCCATGAAAGTATAATAAAATTCTATTTCGTAGGAATAATTAATTAAATGTAAATAACAGCATCTAGCAAATTTTTATCAAACCATTCAAAGGGTTCCTAAATCACAAGTTAAATAAATAGTGACTACACTGGGAGCTAATTATATATAAAAAGGAGAAATGTTATCATGAGATTCGAATTATAAGAATGTCTAAGATTCAGTATTTTGGTTCTGTGTCTCTTTGGATTAAGGCTAAAGTAAGTTCATTGATATTTAATTCAAGAACATTAAAAGCAAGTCTTAAACAGTTGTCATTTTCTTAGTTCCAACAAAGAACTGTTTCTTCATGTTGTAGAGGAAATTACAAGTTATTTTATCTCTAAACCATTAACAAATCAAGAATCTTAATGCTAATAAACTTAAGTACAAACAAATTCATCGGATCCTACAGAAGCAACAGAAAATTGTTAAACCCACAATTTCCTCCTACCTGATGGGATCCCTATTATAGGAATCAGCAAATTTTTTCTAAAAAGGTTCAGATGGTAATATTTTGGGCTTTGCGGGTCACAGTCTCTGTCACAACTACTCAGGTCTGATCTTGTAGCACAAAAGCAGGCATAGACAATGTGTAAATAAATGAGCATGGCTGTGTTCCAATAAAATCTTATTTACAAAAACAGCTGGTGGAATGGGCCATACTTTGCTAACACTGGCCGTATATAATAAATGCAAATTCAATACCTAGGTCATATCTGCAGACTTGTGCATAAAGCTTGAGTTTAGAAAATGCTTCATTGTTACCATCAGCTGCCTGAGAAAACCATTCTGCAACCAACTTTTCTGATAGTTTCTTTGATGCAGTAGATCCAACTCTCATGATCCCATCTGTCAACAGTCGAGAAATAGGTCTATGTTGACCTAATCGACAGGACTACAAATATACATATAGAAAGCAGAATTAATGAAATTATCATAGTATTTGAGTATATATTATAAAATAAGTTTTATCACTTATAATTAACATTTGGGATAAAAATATCAAGGGTAAAATGGTGTCACAGATCTTTTTCCTTTTTACATTAGAAACCCATTAAACTTAAAATTAAAATATCTCCAATGAAATAAAACACATAGATAATAATGGCACTAGAACTATGTGACTTAAATAATGAAAACTTGAATAGAGAAATAAGTGAACATAAAAATGCAGTCATTTTAAGTTGTACATCTATCTCAATTCATCTATACGAATACATATATCCTTAAGCAAAAGTAAAATAAAAATTGGCATATAAATACACTATGTATTTGCCAGCTCTCCCTCCAATTCTATGGGCTACTGATGTCTGTTGTAAGAAGCCTACTATCAAATTAGCTTGTCATACTTGATTTCAAGAAAACTTAGACAGGATTTCTTTACTGTTAAGACTTTGAAAGACTCTAAATATCTAATATGAATAGTGAATCTCTATAAGGTAATATCATATACAATGTTTCCACAAACCTATTTAACTATGGAACTTTTTTTCTGGCAAGATTTTGCAGGACCAGTGTTCCAAAGAACATTCTTTGGGAAATACTTATTTCTACAAAATACATTACAGATACCTTGTAATTAAGTGGAACATTTATAAGGAGTTAAACCAGCACAAACTAACAATTCAGATTGTAAAAGAAATTAAATTTTAAAGACTGGATTCCCACGAATTTATGGGAAATGGAAGGTATAATACATTAAGACTTTATGGCTCACAGCACTTTAAGTTTATAATCACTGCACTCAATGATTGATATAACATGAGAATTAAAACATTAAAGATTAGTCTAGAATTTCAGAAATGAAACAGATCTTATAGAGATCTAGCACAACTTTTATCTTACATATGAAGAAAGTGAGGCCTAGTGTAAGTACTTGAGATCCTAGAGAATCAGGACTAGAATTTTTGTAAATGTAATTTTCCTTGGCTATTTAACAATGCTACCCTTTATTTTAGAGAAATAGTCTCTTAAATGGGACATACATGCTCTCAATTTTTTCCCCCTAATATGGCGATTTCCACGATGACTCATGGCACACACAACCAACAAGTAGTCTGGGTCAAATGCTGTAAAGAATGTAACTGGCGCCCTGGCCAGTTTTGCTCAGCGGTTAGAGCGTCGGCCTGTGGTCCAGAGAGACCCGGGTTCGGTTCCCGCTGGGGGCATGTGCCTCGGTTGCAGTTTGTCCCCGGCCCTGGTTGGGTGGTGCGGGTGTCCCTTTCAGGTCGATGTTTCTCTCTCTCTCTCTCTCTTCCTCTCTCTCCCTCCTACTCTATCTGAACAAAAAATGAAAAAATGTCTTCGGGTGAGGATTAAAAAAAAAGAATGTAACTGGCACCCTGGCCAGTTTGGCTCTGCAATTAGAGCGTTGGCTTGCACATCAAAGGGTCAAGGGTTCGATTCCCAGTCAAGAGCATGTATCTGGGTTGTAGGTTCGATCCCCAGCCCTGGTCGGGGTCGTGCAGGAGACAACCAATCCATAACTTTCTCTCACAATGATTTTTCTCCACATCCCCTCCCTCCTTCCTTCCCACTCTGCCTTAAAAAAGAATGTAACTGGCTAGTATGAGAAGTAAACATCTGACATCAAAGAACTTGACATCATTACTATTCTGTCCCAATCAACTATACTGCCCACTGTAATTTATATTTAAACATACAAATAATAAAGTAGTTTTAAAATGTCACCTTTTTTAAAAAAAATACCTACCTCATATATTGCAGTAAGATCTCTAAAAAAGCTTTTGGCTCCATTTAACAAGGCTTCATTTTCTGGACATAGTACAACATAGGCTATATCTCTTTGAGATCCATACGGTTCCAGCATAAGTCTCTCCCAGTAAGGGAGAGCAAATGGAGAAAGCACCAGAAAATCATAATCATAACTCAACAAAAACGTGGGGATTGGCAGTGGTTCTGGAGATTCATCAGTTCCTAAATAAGAAAGATATATTTTAAGGAAACATTTAAAAGCAGTACATGTCTTTTTATTTAAATGCCAAAAGTTACTCAAGTAGACATCATACGCTGCAGAATTTTCACTGATACATCACCTAAGGCAACAGAAACAAAGGAAAAAATGAACACATGGGACTACATCAAACTAAAAAACTTCTGCACAGCAAAAGAAACAACCATCAAAATGGGAAGGGAACCCACTATATGGGAGAGCATAATTGCCAATGATACATCAGATAAGGGGTTAATCTCCAAAATTATATATAGAGAACTCACACAACTCCACAAAAGGAAGACACAGAACCCAATTAAAAAATGGACAGAGGACCTAAAGAGACACCTCTCCAAACAGGACATACAAATGGCCAAGAGACATATGAAAAAATGCTCAACGTCACTAATCATCAGAGAGATACAAATTAAAACAATGAGGTATCACACTTCACACCTGTCAGAATGGCCACCATCAACAAATCATCAAACAACAAGTGTTGGCGAGGGTGTGGAGAAAAGGGGACCCTAGTACACTGCTGGTGGGAATGCAGACTGGTGCAGCCACTATGGAAAACACTATGGTGTTACCTCAAAAAATTAAAAATTGAACTGTCATTTGACCCAGTGATCCCACTTCTAGGAATATACCCTAAGAAGCCTGAAACACCAATCAGAAAGGATATATGTACCCCTATGTTCATAGCAGCACTATTTACAATAGCTAAGATCTGGAAACAGCCCAAGTGTCCATCAGTAGACGAGCTGTGGTACATATACACAATGGAGTACTATGCAGCTGGAGTACTATGCAGCTGTAAGAAAGAAAGATCTCTTATCCTTTGAGACGACATGGAGGGACCTGGAAAGTATTACCTTAAGCGAAACAAGCCAAGCAGAGAAAGACAAACATCACATGATCTCACTTATTTGTGGAATATAATGAACTAAACAAACTGATGAACAAAACTGACCCAGAGTCACAGAAGTAGGGTACAGACTGACAATCCTCGGGGGGGGGGGAATAAACGACAGAACTTATATGCATGTATGCATAACCGATGGACACACACAACAAAGCTGGGGATGGGGAAGAAGGTGTCAATGGGGAGAAAAAGGAGAAACATCTGTAACAAAAATAAATTAATTTAAAAAAAAAAGTTACTCAAGTCATTATTAGCAGTAAAAATATTTTTTTAAAGACAAAAATACTTAAAGCCAGTGATTGAGACTTTTCTACAGTTAGGAAATTTGCTTAAATGATCTTTAAAAAAACATATGACTTATATCTTCATTCAAATGCAAAAAAATTAATCTGAATGAAAAAATTTATAAGTACTGTATAAAAGAAAACATGGGAGGAGAGTTTTATTTTTAATAAATCTGGACTGGGGAAAGCCTTTCTAAGCATAACATAAAACCTATTCATTTAAAAACTGATTAATCTATATAAACTTTAAATTTTGGTATGAAAAAATAAAATAAAGCCAAATGATTAAGAACAAATTGGAAGAGTAACTTGCAATGTATATATATAAAAAAAGTTAATATCCTTACCATATAAAAGGAATCTATAAATTCTTAAGAAAATGACCAAAAACCTAATAGAAAAATGGGTAAAGGATATAAACAAAGTTCACAGAAATAGAAATATCTCTTACACATAAAAAGAAGCTCAATCTCACCCTGGCCAGTTTGGCTCAGCGGTTAAGAGCGTAAGCCTGCTGACTAAAGAGTCATGGGTTCAATTCCGGTCAAGGGCACGTGCCTAGGTTGAGGCTCAGTCTCTGGCCCTGGTTGGGGTCATGTGGGAGAGAACCAGTTGATGTGTCTCTCTCTCTGTCTTTCTGTCTCTTCCTCCCACTCTATTTGAAGATAAATGGAGGAATATCCTCAGGTGAGGATTTAAAAAGAGATGCCCAATCTCATGACAAAGCAATTAAAATATTTGGCAATATTTTTTTAGAAATACACATATGCTTTAAGCCAGGGATGTTTGAATTACAGAAAAATAGTTGTAATGATAAAGATGTGTCCATAAACAGTAGAATGGTAAAACAGTATCATGTGGAAAGAACAATGAAACACATACAGCCATTAAAGAAAAAGGAAAAACCTCTCTATACATGTTGATCAGTAAAAACTTTGTGTGTATTTGTGTGTTGTGTGTGTGTCTACTATTTTGGTTTTAAAAAGAATGTAAAAATATTATAATTAACCTGGACTTTTCACTATCAAGTTTTTTATGAGGTTAAAATTATTTAGCCATTAATGAAAGGAGGAAAAGGAAAATATGAGCAAATCTACTATTTCTGTGTATATATAATACACTCTAAACCTACGCACGAAAGTCAGAGATTTCGAGGTTAAGAACTATCATTCCAGATATATTTTAAAAACTATAATTATATCCCACCTTTCACAGCCAATCTTCAACTGATAATTCAAACTTTTTTTAATGTTCTCTTCTATTGCAGTTGACCACAAATCTACTAGGCACGTACCATACTGGGAGTTTTCATTTGCTACTCTTGTCACAACTAGCAAATTTGCCTTTTTTTTTTTTTTCTTTAATGAGACCTTGAATACTTTTAGCACTAGTATTACCTGCTCCTTTTTACCCAATTTTTCATTCAATTTTTAAAAATGATTTACTACAAAAGTGGTGTTCTGCTAGGCCGGTGTGGCTCAGTGGTTGAGCATCGACCCATGCACCAAGAGGTCACCAGTTCGATTCCCGGTCAGGGCACATGCCCAGGTTGTGGGCCAAATCCCCAGTGGGGGGGATGCAGGAGGTGGCCAATCGATGTTCTCTCTCATTGATGTTTTCTGTCTCTCTCTCCCTCTCTCTTCTTTTCTCTCTCTTAAACCAATAAAGAAAGAAAAAAAATGAAAAAAAAATGTTGGCAGTATGATTCTTTCTATACATAAAATCTTACTGGTCAGTCTAATGTGTAAAAACAGATCTAAGTGAAGCTGTTCTTTCTGGAGTGAAGTGGAGAGCCCAGTAAACCGAATGCTAGAAATATTGAAAGAAAGAAAGGCTAGGATTGACCACACTGCCTTAAGTCAAGCATATGACTCAATAATATTTAAGGAAAACAACTGTGCTTAAGTTGGGCACAGAAACTGAGAACTGATATAAAATTAGTCAATATACATACGATAAATTACTTACCATAAGAGCCTCGGCCAGCCATTTTATGAAACTGTTGCCAAGTGAGAGGACCTTGAACACCCCAAGGCCTCACTGTTCTTTTTTTCTGAATAGCATCCTGAAGAACTGGCTGAAGAGATAGGAGCATTCGAAGTATATCCTGTGAGCACTGCATACTCACATCTACAACCATTACAAAAAAGTAAATAAGAATTGCTATTGCTAACACAAATAAAACATTTTTACAATAACAAGAAATGCAGATAAAGAAGATTAAGCATCTATTTGACATAGTTTTATATATAAAAAACCCTAAAGACTCCACCAAAAACTATTAGAAATAAGTAAGGTAGCAAGGTTCAAAATCATATACAAAAAAACTGTTGCATTTCTGTACTCTAATCACAAAAAATCAGAAAGAGAAATTAAGAAAACAATCCTATTTACAATCTCAACAAAAATAATAAAATCCCTAGGAATAAATTTAACCAAGAAGGTGAAAGACCTGTACACTTAAAACTGTAAGACATTGTTAAAAGAAACTGAAGACACAAAGAAATGGAAAGATATTCCATGCTCGTGGATGGAAGAAAAATGCCCATACTGCCTAAAACAATCTAAAGATTTAAAGCAATCCCTCTCAAAATCCCAATGGCATTTTCCACAGAAATAAAACAAAAAATCCTACAAAAGACCCAAAGCAATCCTGAGAAAAAAGAACAAAGCTGAGTGCATCACACTCCTGATTTCAAACTATACTACAAAGCTATAGAATCCAAAACAGTATGCTATTAACAGGAAAACAGACAAATGGATCAGTGGAACAGAGTCTAGAGCCCAGAAATAAACTGACACTTTATTACAAAGGAGGCAAGAACATATAATGGAGAAAAGTAAATCTCTTCAATAAATGGTGTTGGGAAAACTGCCACATACAAAAGAATGAAACTAGACTACTATCTTACAACATACACAGAAATGAACTAAAACTGGATTAAAGACTTGAACCTAAGACCCGAAACCATTAAAATATATAGAAGAAAACATAGGCGGTAAGCTCCATGACATTAATGTTAGCAATATTTTGTGAATTTGACTACAACAAGGGAAACAAATGGGGCTGCCTGGCCGGTATGGCTCAGTGGTTGAGCGTTGACCCATGCACCAAGAGGTCACCGGTTCAATTCCTGGTCAGGGCAAATGCCCAGGTTGTGGGCCCAATCCCCAGTGGGGGGCATGCAGCAAGCAGCCAATCAATGTTCTCTCATCGATGTTTCTATCTCTCTCTCCCTCTCCTTTCCTCTCTCTGTAAAAATCAATACAAAAATAAAAATTTGTTTTCAAAAAATATAAAAACTGATTTAAAAAGTGGTAAAAGATTTGAAAAGACATTTCTCCAAAGATACACAAATAGACAATAAGCACAAGAGAAGATGCTCAATATCATGTACTTATTGTCCTTCAGCTTTTTTTGAATGCTCAACCAAGGATATGTTTTCACAGATTTTTAGAAATGGCGGGGAGGTTAGAGAGAGAGAGAGAGAAAAACATCAATGTGAGAGAAAAATATCGATCAATCGAACCTGTAACCTAGGGGTGTGCCCTGACTGGGAATTGAACCCACAACCATTTTTGGTGTATAGGATGACACTCCAACCAACTGACCCACCCAGCCAGGGCTGTCCCTTGGCTTTTAAGAATTACCCACTATCCTGAATTTTATGTGCTTCTAAATAATACATTTCGTTTTTGTTTTTTTTTTAGAACTTTTATAGAAGAGTATCTTACTATATATGATCATCTGGGATTTGTTCCCTTCTCCTTGCCCTCAATACTATTACTAAGATTCATCTATTAGTTACATCTAGTTACATTCATTTTCAGAGCTTACATAACATTCTATCTGCACTATCATAATTATGTGCCCATTAATCTGTCAATGGAATTTGGGTTATTTTTATTTCTTTCAAACATATGCTATATTTGTTTTAGTTCTCAAGTAGTCTGTAAGCAATTTAAAGATTGGATATCTTCACAGCTCCCAGAATTTTGCACACTGTTTTGCACACAAGTCAAAATGATTGAATTAGTAAATGACATAGGACCAAATAAATATAAGTTACTATATGGCACATACCACCTAAGAACATACACTCTTACCAAAAAACACATACTGAAGATGGTTAACTCTGTATAATAACCAAAAGTTAGAAAAGTTAATCAGTGGTATATTGAGACATCTTTTTAGCCCAGCTGGTGTGGCTCAGTGGATTAAGCGTTGTTCCATGGACTGAGAGGTCCTGGTTTGATTCCCAGCCAGGGAACATGCCCAGTAGGGAGCATGCAGGAGGCAGCTGATCAATGACTCTCTCACACTGATGTTTCTCTCACTCTCTCTCTCTCTCTCCCCCTTCCTCTCTCTCTAAATAATCAATAAAAATATATTCTTTAAAAAAAATCCTCAGGTGAGGATTAACACAAAAAAAGTACAGGTTGTCTCTGCTTGTAAGAAAAAATACCTAAACTGATGATTTTAATAATAACAATAATAATAATAATAATGGCAGCTTATATTATTTCAATACTTACTATGTGCCAAGCATTGTTGGACTAAGTGCTTAATATGGATTAACTCATTAGATCTTTATAACTCTACACAAGTATTTGACATTGATCATTCATTCTCCTTCTTCAAACATTTCCTATACTTGGCTTCTAGGACACCACACTCTTGATTTTCCTTCTACCTTCTTAGTTTCCTATCCTGAATCTTCCTCTTCTTCCTCACCTCTAAATGTCAGTTCCATCCTTGGACTTCTCCACCTACAGTCACTCTCTAGGTTATTCCATCCAGTTCTATATCTTTTAATATTGGTAACTCACACACAAAAAATTTTTTTAAATTTTTTCTTTATTGATTTTAGAGAGAGAGGAAAGGAGAAGGAGAGAGATATAAAAACATCAATGAGAGAGAACATCGACTGGTCACCTCCTGAATGGCCCCCACTGGGGTGGGCCCACAACCTGGGCATGTGCCCTGACCAAGAATCGAACCCAGTGACCTCTTGGTGCATGGGTCAACGCTCAACCACTGAGCCACACTGGCTGGGCACACACAAAATTTTTTTAATCTCCAGCTCCAACCATTCATCTAAATTGTAAACGTGTATATCCATATGTGTACTTGACCTCCTCCCCCAATGTTTCCCTCATCTATAATTAGCACCATCATTTATCCAGTTGCTCAAGCTACCTTTTTTTTTTTTTTTTTAACCCAGGGGAGAGCATGAATGTAGTCTCCCACTACCACAAATTATGCAGTCGAGTTTCCCACATTTGAGGAAATCGCAAGGTTCAGCACACCTGGGGTGCAATGGGTGAGCCTCACCCTGGGAAAACCACCTTCATGATCATGGTATCTCTCCTGCCAGGTTAAGTATAAAGCTACTATTGATGCCTCATCTTTTCTTACACATATCAGCAAATCCTATAGGTTCAATTTCATAAATAACCTAGAACCTACTACTTACATCCCTATTGCTTCTAATCTAATCTATCAACTTTCACCTGCACTACTGCAATTGCCTCCTATCTATTTGCTTCTACTCTCACCTTCACCATCCACAATACAATAGCAAACAGAAAAAGGATCATGTGACTTCTCTGCTCAAAAATGTCCTATAGCTTCCCATAACTTTTAGAATAAACTATAAAGGCTCTTCATGACTTTGGTGCTTAGCCAACTCTTAAACTTCATCTCCTACCAATCGCCCCATCACCCAATTCATTCCAGCAACTCCTCCGTACTATTCTTCAAACACAATGAGCATACTATGCCCTCAGAGTCTTTTCACTGCCAGGAACACTCTTCCCTTGGTTAGCCATGTAGCTCACATACCCCCACCACTTTATGTAGGTCTTTGCTCAAATGTTGTCCCTCAGTAATATCTTCTCTATCCATATATCTAAAATGTTACACTCTTGTCCTGGCCAGCTGTCTCAATTGGTTGGCATCATCCCGTACACCAAAAGGTTGCAGGTTCAATTCCCAATCAGGGCACATACCTAAGTTGCAGGTTCCATCCCTGGTCGGGGCACATACAGGAGGCAACTGATGAATGTTTCTCTATCAGATCTATGTTTCTTTCTCTCTCTCCCTCTTCCTCTCTGAGAATCAATAAAAAAACAAAAAACATATCCTCAAGTGAGGATAAAAAAAATATAAAATAAAATGTCACAGTTGTCTTTTTTCACTCCTTTCCCTGCTTTTTGTTCAAAACACTTGTCACTATCTGATATTATATAATTACTTATTTTGTCTTCTCTACTAAATTATAGGCTCAAAGGGCAGGAAATACGTTTGCTTTGTTCAACACTACTTTATAAAAGAACATTGCCTAGCACATACTAGATGCTCAATAAATATATATATATTTTTTTATCCTCACCCGAGGACATTTTTTCATTTTTTGTTCAGACAGAGTAGGAGGGAGAGAGAGGAAGAGAGAGAGAGAGAGAAACATCGGCATGAAAGGGCCACATCGAGTGGCTGCCACCCGCACGACCAACCAGGGCGGGGAAAAACCGCAACCGAGGTACATGCCCTTAGCGGGAACTGAACCCGGGTCTCTCCGGACCGCAGACCGACGCTCCAACTGCTGAGCCAAACCGGCCAGGGCAATAAATATTTTAATAAGTAAAAATGTTGAATAATGCAGACAACCAGCAACTTTCTGCTAATTAACATGTGCAAAGTACCTTTTATACTTCTACATAAGTACACGGTTACAGATTTAAAATAACCATACTTTTATTGATGAAATTTAACTAAACTTCTAGGAAATTCTCCCTTTAAAAATGACATTCTTATAGGAGTTTTAATTCCAAATTTAAGTATCTCTATTAGCTACATGGTAAATGCCTTTAATACTTTTTCCTAAGAAAAAACGTCATACATCTAAAGCAAAACAAAAATTATTTCATTAGCATACTTACCATTTCTTTTAGACCAAGGGTGCAAGCATGAACTTTTCACAAGCACTTCATCAACTTTTCCTCCTGACATGTTATCCATGAACTGACGCCCATGTTCTAATGCAAGGTAGCAGTCATTGCAACAGTCCCGCTCTTCAACGCGTACCCAATTGCTAATTACACCAATTTTGGGAAAAGGATCTTGGTCTGCTGCTCCAAAGGGTGAAAATAAATTAGTGCATTGATCTTGTAGCAATAATATCAACTCATCAGGCAGTTTTTCAGATTCCTTTAGTCCTCCATTAACATGTTCAGCAGAATTAGCCCTGAGAGCTTCAAAACGTTTTTCTGCTTCTTTGCCACAGTCTGTGTTGCGTCCTATGATATCTAGTTCATCTTCAAGAAATAATCCTGAATTGTTTCCAAATTTTCTGTTCATAACAGCACTGAAGCCACAGGTACACCTATACTGTGCTTCTTGCGTTGGATCTGGAATGTAAACTCCAACATCGGCACCCTTGATATTCATGTTGCAGACACAGATACAGCAACTATCAAAGTTACAGTCTTTAAACAAATTCATAACTGATTCTGAAAGAATGAGGTTTACATAAAGACTGTGTGCTTCAGGGATGGAAGGAACAGTTGCAGGCTCAACAGAATTAAGGGGTCTGCATGTGGATGGGGTGGAAGCTGGTGAATACAAGTCTGAATTTTCATATTTGACTGAACCTTGGGCACTAGCAGGTCCACCAGCTCCACGAGGAGTCCTTGGAGTCCTTGGAGTCCTTGGAGTTGGAAACCTAGGGGTAGAAGGAGAAGGAAGAATTCCTGCTCCACTGTTACTAGGAGGTGCGCTGCTAGGAGGCATCCCAAAAGAAGTATGAGTTTGAGGTGTATAAGCAGGGCCATATTCTTGATCCATTGTGTTTCCGTCACTAGCATCACCAGGGCAAAAGAAAATCAAACACATACATAAAGGAACATATTAGTAATGTGAAATACAACTAAAATTATCCCAAATGTTTTTCAGTTAATAGTGAAAATTATGAAAGCACAATTAGTGCAAACATTCAAAGTACAATTAAAATGTATTTCTAGTTAATGTATTCACTCTAGGAGATTATTGTGGGCTGAGGACCAACCAACTAATTTCAAAATTATAAATAAAATCTGTATATACTAATTGACACTAGACATCCACATTTATTACCTATATATTTCTTATACTACAAATACCCATATTTCATATATTCTAAGATGCCACTGAGTGTAAAAAAATAAAACCCTGACTTCAAAGATGTCTGTGTAAAAAGGGACAATGGCAATTTTAAGATGCTACCAGTTCAGTTATAAGATACCTCAATTTCACAGATTTTAAATTAGAAAAGGGTGTGACATATGACAAATGTACAAATGGGAGTGATTTATAGCATACCAGGTAATTCTATGAAAAAAATTAATATAAGCATTCATATATTATACCAAAAACAAAAATCTAAATCGTACCCATCTTTGATGAATGGCATTGCAGTCCCTGAAGGAAGCAATTCCAATTTTCCAACAGTCCAACTCTGACGGTAAATACACTCTTCTGGCAATTTGATAGGAGGCAGACATTGGCTTGGTAGAGTTTTTAGAGGTGCAAACATGGAACATCCCACTAGAACTTGACAATTTTCAGGCTTGTAGACATAAGAAAAATCCTACAATATAAAGACCAAGACATTCAGAACCTTATCTTCCAGGGGGGAAAAAGCAAACTGAGTCTAGCCTTTTTTTTTCTTTCTTGAAACAAAATAAAATGTAAATGTAATTCTATTTGTTTTTTGGGTTTTTTTTTTTAATCCTCACCCGAGGACATTTTTGCATTCATCTTCAGATAGAGTGGGAGAGAGAGAGGAGGAAAGAGAGAGAGAGAGAGAAACATCGATGTGAGAGAGACACATTGAGTGGTTGCCACCCACACGACCCCAATCGAGGCCGGGGACAAACCGCAACCAAGGTATGTGCCCTTAGAGGGAACCAAACCCGGGACACTCGGGTCCGCAGGCCGACGCTCTAACCGCTGAGCCAAACTGGCCAGGGCTTGTTTTTTCTTTTGAGAGAGAGAAAGAAATATCGATTTGTTGTTCCAAGTATTTATGCATTCAATGGTTGATTCTTGTATGTGCCCTGACTGGGGATCAAACCCGCCAACACTGGCATTTCAGGACGATGCTCTAACCAACTGAGCAACCCAGCCAGGGCAATTCGTTTCTTAAATACATTCTTAATAGTGTCACAATTCAGTATTAAAATGTGTTAACTACAAAACTAGAATCAAATAATTTTTTTTATTAAATTTAGTGAAGTGCCTGGCCAGTGTGGCTCAGTGGTTGAGCATTGACCTATGCACCAAGAGGTCACCAGTTCGATTACCAGTCAGGGTACATGCCCAGGTTGTGGGCCAAATCCCCAGTGGGGGGCGTGCAGGATGTTCTCATCGATGTTTCTATCTCTCTCTCCCTCTCCCTTCCTGTCTCTCTAAAAATCAATAAAGGAAAAAAAAATTTATAAAAAATAAAATAAAATAAATAAATTTAGTGAAGTAAAATATTGGTTAATAACATTATATACATTTCACATGTACATTTTTTTTTAATCCTCACCCAAGGATATTTTTTTTTCCATTTATCTTCAGATAGAGTGGGAGGGAGAAATTAAAAGAGAGAGAGAGAAACATTGATGTGAGAGAGACATCAACTGGTTGCCTTCCACACGTCCCTGACCAGGGCCGGGGACTGAACCGCAACTGAGGTATGTGCTCTTCACCAGGATCGAACCTACGACTATTTGGTCCATGGACTCATGTGCACATTTTTATTCAGTATCTGTATATTCTACTGTGTGTTCACCACCCAAAGTCTAGTTTCCATCCTTTATCATATATTTGACCCTCTTTATGCAATTCGCCCTCCCTCAACACCCTTTCTGCTCTGTTAACCACCATTCTGTTGTATCTATGAATTTGTTTTGTTAGCACCTTTACCTTTTGTTTTATATTACACACGAGTGGCAATCATATGGTTTTTACCCTTTTCCATCTGACTTATTTCACTTAGATTAATACCCTCAAAAGCCATCAATGTTGTTGCAAATGGCCACATGGAATGAGTTTTGAATGTAGCTACAAACTAATTCTATATGAACATATAGAAGTAAATTATTTTTTCAGAGAAATAAAATACTTACCTTAATTTCAGAAGGTTTGGGGCTACAGAATCCTTCATCAACTTCAATTTTGAACTGTGCTCCTATACTAGAACTATTTCCTTCTAGAACAGTTCCTCCAGGTGTTGTATCCATACTACCATATTCTTTATTATTCATGTTCATTGGGGAAAATCCCATTATATGTTGTTCCAATGATGGTGGTGTAGGATACATTTTATGAAGATCTGCAGTGCCTATATTTAATAAAAACCACATTTTAACATAAGAATCAAAAGCAGTTAATCTGTTTAAAACAAAGGTGTGGGGAACTTTGTTGAGATTCAAAGTTTGCAAATTTATCTGCAGTACAGAATGAGGAAGCTTACTTATGCAGGATAATGGGTCCAGATTTCCTGTCTTCGATTCCTTGCAGTTGGATTTATCATCTGATCCATTCGCCAATTTTTTAGATCCAGGCTATTAAAAAAAACCCAAAAACCTACATATTTATATTTATCTCAAGTTTTACATCCAATGTGATCTCAAGATAATCATTCAGATGTGACTTGAAAGTAGAGTCCATTCATGAAAAGCAATATTTTGAATTTTTACTAGAGCCAAATACATACTAGATATGATTTAAAGACATAAAACACATTTTAGGCAATCAATGAGCCGAGATTCGTTTCTCTATTATTTGATAATCCTCCACGTTAATAGAGGAAAAAGTTCCACCAAAGAAAATAACCCATATTTTCAAAACACTCAGAAGAACAAATTTCACTTAAAACCTATTAAAATAAAAATAAAACCTGCAATAAGAAGGGTTCGTAATTAACATCAGATTTGCTTCTTAGTAAAAGATAGTCATAAAGCATCTGTCCCCTTAAATAAAAGACATTAAAGTTTCCTACATAATCAGTCATCCTCTGATTTCTGGTTTATACTTTTACCTTGTTTAGTAATCTCCTTACCTCTGTAAAAATGCTACAACAGGTAAAACTAAGCACAAACTTCAGAAAGATCTCATATGACAAAGCAATAGGATCCCTAACTAAAATTAATTTTTTTTTTTTTTATCCTCACCCGAGGACATTTTTTGCATTTATCTTGAGGAAGAGAAGGAGGAAGAGAGAGAGAGAGAGAGAGAAACATCGACGTGAGAGAGACACATCGAGTGGCTGCCACCCGCACGACCCCAACCAGGGCCGGGGACAAACCGCAACCGAGGTACGTGCCCTTAGCGGGAACCGAACCCGGGCCTCTCTGGTCCGCAGGCCAATGCTCTAACCGCTGAGCCAAAGTGGCCAGGGCTAAAATTAAATTTTAACACACTGAACAAACCAAGTTTCAGTATCTCCAATCTGTCATCAACACTTTTAGAGTTGATAACTTGGTTCCTGTTAGCCACTTTGTCAAAAATACATAAACTGATCTCTGATTACAACCTTTTTACCTCAGAAGAACCACAGCTGATACATGAATGGTAGCAGAAAAGTATAAAAGTACCAAAATATTAGGGATATATTTACCCAGAAAATGGCACCCTAAAATATACTATATTATGGGATATAGAATAAAAGTTTTTATATAGCTATAGCTCCCTTATGTCACTTAACTGAATACACCAAATGTGCATATATGTATGTGTGTATGTATATGATGAGAGAGGATTAAAAGTATATATTATATAGGACAAGAAAGACCAAATGTACTATAGAAGTTTCCAAGCTACCTTTATGCAGATGAAAAAGGAATTCCCTTTTATGATAATGCAGCACCCAATTCATTAATTTGCCAGAGACTTGACATTCTAGGGAATCTCATTTTAAGCTTTAATTCCTTTTATCTTCACCTTTCTCTGCAAATGGGTGTTAAAGATTAAATGTTACTTTTTCTTCCTCTTTCATTATTATAGTTATTTAGTTGTCTTATAATAATGACGGTGATGCCAAACAAATTCTAAAGAAGTGGTATTCCTTAATAAATTGATAAGGCATATAATTTTAATGTTAATTACTTATTCTCGAAACAAGTCAATTCCAGGGTCATTTCACAAACTAGAGGATCAAAGATAAGGAAAATAATTCTATTTCCTGAGAACTGCAGAAAAAGAACATGGCAGAGCTCAAATTAAGTTCTATCACACATGTCCTTCAAACATACAGAACAAAGAAAAAGAAAGTTTACAGGTGACAGACACTATGTCAACACCACTCAAACATGAGGTTAAAAAAACAAAACCAATTAATGAAACTTTATTCTAAAATATTTCCTATTGTTCAGGGCTAAAACAATATTCAAGTCACATACCACTTCTGAAAAAAAAAATCAAATAAAATCAAGGAAAACAACTCATAACCTTAATCATTAACAAGATACTCACTGTTAGTTCATCTTCATCAGAATTGAAGAGATTATCAAGGTCAGTATATGAGACAGCCAGGTCTGAGTCATAAATTAAACTGGTTGATGGAGGACGAGCATGACTAGTAGGACGTAGAGCATCTACATATGTCAATCAGGAAAACAAAATAAAAATTCTACTACTGACCAAATCAGTATTATTTTATTTATTTAAGCTAGATATATCACTTTAAATTTATAAGGGTATATATAATACAATAAGAAATAGTGATTTAAAATCTAGAATTTTTTTTCACAGAAATAAAGTTATAAATGAATGATGGTACCTTCCCCAGGAAATTCATTAAAGGCTATGCAATCCATAACATAGCAAAGTACTCTACATGAATAATATGTCAAATAAAAACATAAACAATGGTATTAGAACAACAGAATTAAACACACACACAGTTTTGTTTTTCTATCTTCCTGAAATGTAAAGGAAGCACAGTACAATGACTTAAGTGCTCCAGCTCTTGAGTCAGACAGACTGTTACTCTGAATCCCAACTCCAACATTAGGAGTACAACCCTGGGCAAGTTACGTAACCTCTCTGTGCCTCAGTAACGGCAAAAATTAAATGTGATAGAATGTAGGTAAAGCACTTTGCCCAGTACCAGGCACTTTAGTACTCAATAAATATTACCTCTTAGGTAAGTTTTATTTTAGTTCTACAATTTTATTTCCCTTTTTATTATGTTTCCAGTTTTAGGAGGGGGAAATACATGAATACTTAAAAAGAAATATAAATAGAAGTTAAACTCCTCTTAAATTTCCACACAAGAACAAAATAGAAAACAATTTGCTCTTTGGTGTATAACCTTCCAAAACATCCTCAGGATGTCAAATGACTTGAAAAAGCCCTCACTTTCAGAAAGATGAAAATCACTTTCCAAGTGTCCCTGCATGTCAGTTATAAAGACTCACTAGAGCAATAGTTCTGAAATTTTAAGTGTGTGTAAACATCATCTAGGGTACTATTTTTTTTTCCTTTATTGATTTTTAGAGCGAGAGAAAGGAAGAGGGAGAGAGAGATAGAAACATCGATAAGAGAGAACATCAACTGGCCACCTCCAGCATGTCCCCCACTGGGGATTGGGCCCACAACCTGGGCATGTGCCCTGACCGGGAATCAAACCAGCGACCTCTTGGTGCATGGAGCGACCTCTTGGTCAACCACTAAGCCACACCAGCCAGGCTAGGGTACTATTTAAAAACCAAGATTTCCAAGCTTCATCTCAAAAGATGCTCCAGAATGTGGTAGATGGTCCAGATTTTGAGAAAGACACACCATAGGCACAAGAAAGCACTTATACATTCCCTATATCCTGAGGTAGGTTAATAGGCCAAAGAACCCAAATTTCATTCATCAATCTACCATCAACCAGTAAATTTATATCATGAAAGACCATCTCTTCCTTATTCAGATGGACTTTTTAATTTTTACTTTTGGTCACACAAAACCTGACCCTGTCTTTTTATTCCAAATATTAAAACAACTTTGTCCCTGGAGAGGGCCCTGCAGTGATGGGATGATAAGTGACCTCTTCTTCTCTGGTGAGGATGTGCAGTGACTCTTTTCTCACCATCAGTGTCACCTGAGAGGTCCAGAGTTGTGGGATGAAGTTTGCTGAGGAGCAGCTGCTAAAGCATGGATGACTCAAGGCAAAGGCCTGGGCCAGAAGGAGAATGGCATCACCCAGGCCTTCAGGATGAGGCTACAGCAAAACTCTGATGAGGTGGGACACAACCTTGCCAAGGAGTTCACTAACCACTGGTGAAATGAGCTCTTCAACAAAACTGCAGCCAGCTTGGTAGTGGAAACTAGGCAGGATGGAGTACAAACAAGGTGCCTTTCTAAGGAAACCACCCGTCATAATCATCCCAAGTCCAACTTGCTATATCAAAAGTTTGTGAAGATGGTGACATTGACTTCAGGTGGAGAGAAGCTAACAAGAACTTGGAAAGCTATACTGATGACAACAACCAGGGGCCCCAGCCTCCAAAAAGTCGGACTGATGAGATGCTGCTCCAAGCCTATGAGGGGCGAATTACACAAGATTGCCTGTCTTAGGATTACGATGGCTGAGCTCGCTCGGTTGCAGGCCTTCCTGACTCAGCTCAAAGGCCAAGACGCTGGGATCCCTCAAATGCAGTCAGAGAGCAAGCCCCTCAAAAAAAAAAAAAAAAAAAGAAAAGGAAGCAGAAAGAGGAGAAAAGAGGCTATAGCAACTGAAATGAATGCAGACAAGCAGTACCCAGAACATACTGAACAGAGCATGAGGAAAAGCAAGAAGAAGAAAAGATAACATCAAGAAGAAAAGGCCACAGCCCTGGCCAGCTTGGCTCAGTGGTTAGAGTATTGGCCTGTGGACTGAAGGGTCATGGTTCAATTCAGTCAAAGGGCACGTACCTGGGTTGCAGGTTCCTTCCCCGGCCCTGGTCGGGGTCATGCGGGAGGCAACCAGTAGATGTCTCTCTCTCACATTGATGTTTCTTTCTCTTTCTCTCCCCTTCCTCCCACCCCTTCCACTCAAAATGGAAAAATAGCCTTGAGTGAGGATTAACCATAAAAATAAAATAAAAATAAAAAAGGTCACAGATGAGAGAGAGGGAACAACCATAGGGGATGAGGAAGAGGCCCAGGAACAAGAGGGTTTGGGGAACTGAAGAGCAGAGAACAAACTGATTAGTCCCCCAGGAAAAGGAAGAGAAAGAAGCAGCAGCACCATGAAGAGGAGAAGCTAGGGGTCTTAGATAAAGGAGGAGGTAAGGAGGCTATAGGTGGTGTCAGAGGAGATAGAGAGCCAAGCACATACTGATCCATGCAGCAGAAGCAAGAGACAACAGCATGAGGAGGAGGAAGACTTGAACACAGAGGATAAAGAAGTTGAGGAGAACGTTGCAGATGGTGGGACCAGGGAAGCAGAAAGCAGAGCATGCAGTGATAGTAAAAGCAGAAGCAAGAAAAAAGGGTATCTTGTGTATAAGGGATGGATATAAGGGTGGCAGGACTAGGGAAGCAGAGAGCAGAGTACACTCTGCCTCAAGAGGCAGAAGTAAGAAGAGGAGGCAGCAGCAAACAGAGGAGGAAACAGCAAGAGTCAGCACTGACCAAAGAGCAAAAAAGGAGAAACATAAGTAGACAGACTGAAGGTCAGGTCAGGGTGGGGCTTGATCGATTTCTTTTCAGGAGTTGTTGAAGCTCAGAGACCTGAGTTGATGCAGGTCTCCTGCACCCTTCCCAGTGAGGAGTCCTTCCAAAGGAGGAAACTGAGCTCTGGAATACCAGCCTGCTGAGAGGAGAGCAGTAGCGCCATGCATTAGTCAGGGAGTGGGCATCTTCCCCTTTGCAGCTTCTAACCCAGAGATCATGGAATTCAGTGCCTATAGGAGCCAGGTAGGCAAGGGACAAGAAGTGCTGGGGGCTGTGGGAACAGGAATACAGATACCTTTTAAAGGCTCATCCTTGCTAAAAGAAGCTAAACATGTAGACTTATATGATATGTTCTGATTTTTAAATATTATGAAGCTAAGGGAAAAATACAAATTTAGGTCTATGAGCTGGTTTCTAACACTATGCCAAATGATTCAATAAACATCAGCTTGGGCTCCTAGCCTTTATATAAAAAACAAACAAACAATAAAACCAACTTTGTCCCTAAATAAAACATACCAAAATATGACTTCCTTTGCTTCCATCAAAAGTTAAATAAATTTTGTAAAAGGACTAATATATTACATCTTTCTATTCCATTCACAAGGAGTACAAGTCAGACACTTTCAAAGTGAAATCTTGACTACTGTATTCCCAGTGCCGAAAACAGTGCCTACACATAACATGTACTCAGTAAGTACTTGTTAAATTAATGACCACAGCAACAGTTCTTCTCATTTGTGAAAGATAGGGGCTGGGGGAGAGAAAAGCACAAGAAAATTACAGTAAAGTCTAACTTATTAATTGAGCTTTTACAGCTGAGAGGGACCTTAGGCAATGATTTCATCCAATCTTATTTTATAGATGAGAACTATTTTTATTTGTAAAAAAGGAAATAAGTTCTAACAATTCAAAACAGAATTTCTATCACCTGAACTTGCTTCTCCCTGTGCAATATAAACAATGATCCATCATTTTAAGATATCCCATTTCATAGAAATCCATTCCTTTCTATGAAACATGAATTATGCAAAGAAATAATAATAATATAGTAAAAGTCCAACGATTTCAGATTACAGTTGACTTTTGAACAACATGGGTATGAACTGCACGGGTCCATATAAATGCAGATTTTTTCCAGTAAATACATTGATTATACTAGGCTACCATAAAGCATATTGCTGCTGCTTTATTATCAATGTATAAATCATTACACCTGTAAAGAATATAAATTTCATTTTCACATTATCTTTTCATTTTTGATGTCTAGTGTTAGTAATATGTATATCTACAGTGTTTTATATCATATAAGGCAATATTAATGATACTGACAGAAAATTCATCTTGTAAGACAATGTAAACTTACAGTATCAATACAGTACAGTACTGTAAATGTATTTTCTCTTCTTTATAATTTTCTTAATGACATTTTTTCTCTAGCTTACTATATTGTAAGAATATAGTATAAAATACATATACAAAATATATGTTAATAAATTATTTATGTTATCAATAAGGCTTCCAGTCAACAGTAGGCTATTACTAAATTTTTGAGGAGTCAATTTACATGCAGATTTTCGATTATGCAGGATGGGAGTATTAGCGCCCCAACCCCCACATTTTTCAAGGGTCAACTGTAATTTGTAGTAACAACACTGGAATGCAGTATTTTGATTAGGAAATAAATAGAAATTTTACCTTGCTTGATAGAGGGACTAAATAATGACATAGCATCTTCTTCATGTGATAACACTGTTACATTAGATGATCCATCTTCTACCTGCAAACAATATTACATATTAGGCTGAAATATATAATTTACCAATAACAAATCCACAAACTACTGAGTAACTATGTTTCAAGAATTCTGCTATGTGTTCTACAGACATTATCACTAATTCTTAAAACTAACCTATACAATAAGTAAGCAGTATGCCCATCTTACAGACAAAAAACAGTTTTAAAGATAACCCAGGTAATATAGCTAAAAAGTTGTGGGAACTAGGATTTCAACCTAAATCTGTCAAATTCCAAAGTCCATGTTCTGGTGATAGAAGGAAACTTGACTTGGGGTGGTAAAAACACAACACAGTCTACAGATGATGTCTTATAGAACTGTACCCCTGAAACCTATAATTTTATTAAACACTGTCACCCCAACAAATTCAATAAAAAAGAAATTTAAAAAAATAAAAAACAGCCCTGGCCGGTTTGGCTCAGCGGTTAGAGCATTGGCCTGCGGTCCAGAGAGACCCGGGTTCGGTTCCCGCTAAGGGCACGTGCGTGCCTCGGTTGCAGTTTGTCCCCGGCCCTGGTTGGTCGTGCAGGGGGCAGCCACTCGATGTGTCCCTTTCACGTCGATGTTTCTCTCTCTCTCTCTCTCTTCCTCTCTCTCCCTCCCACTCTATCTGAACAAAAAATGGAAAAATGTCCTCGGGTGAGGATAAAAAAATAATAATAATAAATAAAAAAAATAAAATAAAAAACAAAGTCCATGTTCTTTCTACAGTATCTCCATCCCTCCCAGCTACTACTGTTTTCAAATTTACAAAAGGACAAAATTTCAAGTACTTAGCACATAGTAAAGTTAAATAAAACTTCATGAAATGAATTATTTTTATTAAACATATTATTGAATTCTTTTCACAATTTTACAGCTTTCAATTTCCATATTTTGTATTTAAGGCAAAAGACACATATATCAGAGTTAGCTTGTGCTTAATACATCCTCAAATATTTGATATTTAACCTTTTAATCAAATAAATATTTCTATATCCCATACTTGATTAATATAACATTTTCCTTTTAGGGTCACTATAGGTTCTTGGCTCACATGTTCTAAAATATCATGTATTTAATAAACTGAAGAGATATGTATTCTATTGTATTTTTGAAAACTGGTAATTCACATATGGCTTATTTTAACTCGGTATCAAAATAGTTCGTTTACCTAAATGTCCTCATTTCAATATAAGAAAAGATAATGCCCCGGCCAGTTTGGCTCAGTGGTTAGAGCATCGGCCCACGGACCAGAGAGCACCGGGTTCAGTTCCCGCTAAAGGCACACGTACTTCAGTTGCAGTTTGTCCTCGGTCCCTGTTGGGGTCGTGTGGGTGGCAGCCACTTGATGTGTCTCTCTCACATCGATGTTTCTCTCTCTCTTCCTCTCTCTCTCCCTCCTGCTCTATCTGAAAATAAATGCATAAAGTGTCCTCAGGTGAGGATAAAAAAAGGAAAAAAAAGAAAAGATAATGTACTCTTTCTCCAATCCAAAAACTTTTATAGCAACCAAAAACAAAATATTTTCATTATCAGAAACCAGCTATCATTTAAAGTCCACACAAGCTCTTAAATTTTGTACAGTATGCCTGACTTACCTATTTTAAAAAACGGTTTTCTAAGTTAAAAGGATTAATCCATTCTATTTTATAAGAAAAAAAGAGAAATGTGGTACTATATGCAGTGCTACAAATTATCAGAGACCCTTTGGTGTACCTTGATTTCTCTTACCTTTTGTTTTTTCCCAGCTTCTCTCTCGCTATTTTGTCTATCTTTCTTATCAGGAAAAAGAAATTCCTCATCTCCTTCAACAAATGCATATGGATCAATTTTAGGTTCTTTTTCTGCGTCAGATGCTACTGCTGAAAGACACTGATTCTTAATTTGATATCGCTGTACTAATTCATCAGAAACTTTTAAACGTTTCTTACATTGCACCATTAACCTGCATTAAAAAAATTAGAAAATTAATTATATTTATTGTCTATAAAAGCACAAAAAATTTCCAAAACAACTTCACTATCATAAAGTTCTTATAGTTATTTAGAGATGATCTAACCTGCAATCCCTCATTTTACACATGAAGAAACTGAGGCATAGAAAGGTTATGCGATCTACTGATATCTCAAATTTAACAATAAAGAAATGAAGCTAAAATTCAAGTCTCCTATCCTTATGTTCTTTTCACCAAAATATGTTGTTTTTTGACAATCTATTCAGTTTCAAAGTCCTTAAGCACATTAACCTGACCAATCCATTCACTTAAAGGAACTCTTAAATCTAACCTGCTCCAGGAAAGGCACTCTCAAAATATGGGCTATAAAGTGAGACAAGACTACTTTTATACAATTTATACGTTTACACAATGAAAGTGATTATCCTTTTCCTATTGCCATAGTAGATATATTTTAAGTTTAAAAAAATTAACAGCCTGATTTGTGTTGCATCAAAATAACATTAGATGTTAATTCTGGCACGATGTTTTACAATGGCAAGTGAAGTTTAAGTGCAAGAACTTCAGAGGTTTCTTTCTAAACACATTGGAAAAATCAGTTTTTATATTATCAGTCTTCTGGTTCCACATGGAGATTGATAAACACGTTTCTCTGCACTCTCTTAAAATAATCAATAAAATGACAAAGGATGACAGAACAAGAGAGGAAACAACAGTGAAGTTGGAAAGATAAGAACCAGTGGAAAAGAACAGAACAGAGAAAGCTCAACTCTAAGGCTAAGAGAGGGAAGACACAAGTTGACCTGTACCATAGAACCTTGGAAAACATCAGGACTTTTATATCTCTGAAGACCAGGGTGAGTGTGAATACAGAATGATTCATTTTTGGTTTGTTAAGATACTTTTAGACTGCCAAATTCATGTTCTCTATGGCTTGCAAAGCTGAGATTCCCATGCTGCCAGAACAATGGCAGCCAGACTCCTAGTCAAATCATGCTCAAAATCCTGCAATAACTTTTTACTCTGAGTAAAAACTAAAGTCCTTATAAACCCTACATCAAAGCCTATCAGGATCTTTCTCCTCTTTTCCTCTCTAACTTCATCTTCTACTATTCTACTCCCTCTCTCACGCTGCTTTCAAGGGCTTCCTTGCTATTCCTCAAACAGGCCAGACACACTCCTGGTTATTCCCTTTGTTTGGAACATTCTTCCTACAAATATCTACCTGGCCAACTCCCTCACTTCCCTCAAATCTTTGTCAAAATATCACCTTATCTGAGACCTTATTTAAAATTACAATATGCCCAACTGTCTCAACACTGATTCCCCTTACCCTGCTCACTTTTCCCTCCACAGCACTTATCTTTTAACATACTATATAATTTACTTATGTTTATAGTTGACTGTCACTCCCACTAGAATATAAGCCCCTAAATGCCAGGGATCTTGTCTTTGTTCACTGAATTATCCCAAATGTATAGAACAGTGCCTGGCACATAACAGATGCTCAATAAATATTTGCTAAATACATGAACTCTAGAAACGACACAGGTTTATGTTGTTTGCATTAATAATTCTAAAACACAGTATTTTGTATTTTGAAATAAACCATCTTTATTCATTAGAAAGTGATATTGCTGCTACTGGTTATCTGTCCTGAGTATTCAGATAAAAAATTATAAGAGAGGTAAGATTTGGGAGCAATAAAGGTATTTTCTAGCTTACAAATTCTTTGAATGACATGGATTATCATATTTTATTAACCTATTCACCAATGCCCAGCACTATAAACCCTCTATGTCCTATAAACTAAGGCTGAAACAGAGCCATCAGAAGAATAACTGACATATGATATTTGAAAGCACGTCTAGAAAATATGTCATTGTTATTCTCAACATGCCCCAGATTTCCCCCCTACCACTACAAATCCCAAGTCTATAAAAATTTTCTTCCATGGCAGCACAGTGCTAACACAACTGTCATGGGAGATCTTTTACAATGACTTGTTGGAATAGTTCTGTTGTATAAATGAATAAAGACAGCACTTATCTTTCAACATACTATACAATTTACTTATGTTTATAGTTGATTGTCACTCCCACTAGAATATAAGCCCCTAAATGCCAGGGATCTTGTCTTTGTTCATTGAATTATCCCAAATGTATAGAACAGTGCTGGCACATAATAGGTGCTCAATAAATATTTGCTAAATAAATACATGAACTATCAGATACTAACATAAATCTTTCCAAGATAGTATTTCTATCTACTTTGACATGTACTTTCTTATATAATAGTTAAAATGACCTCATATGATAGGAAATGGAGGGTTTGCTCTCTGGTTTTGATGTGGAAATTATGTAGAAAGAAATGGTTTGCTACGATCATACAGTGGCAGAGTTAGGACTGGAAAGATTTTAAGTATGCATATTCATATAACTATTCATAGGGGAAAAGTATAAGGACACCCCCCACCATCACTACCAACCTGAAAGACACTACTATTCTATATAGAGGTGAAAACACTGTTTTTCATAATAAGTTGTCCTCTGGCAGAAGCATTAAAAACTGCCACACTGTTTCCTTAGGTGGTTGTTAAACTAGTGTGCAGTAACATTAAAAGGATCAATCCTACTGCACAGGACTCTATTAATAATAAAAATGAGAAAACCAAATGCAATACCTAAAGACAACTTTTTCTTATTTTATTGAATGGTTCTCACAGACATTGGGATATGCAAAGAATTTAAATGTAGTCAGTAATATCAAGAGTATCAAATCACAATAAATTTAAAAATATAAATTATTTACATTATACATCCTTCTATACTTCAAACTGGTGATATAAAAATTGTAATTTTTAAGAGATGCCAGATTAAAATATCAAGTTATCATTTCATCACTATCCAATTATATAGTATACATATGCTTTTGTGAACAGGAACACCACCTCTCCTTTTCTAAAAGAAACTTGCACATATAGCCAAATATAAAACTACAAAGATAATTTCAATCAGATATAAAGCTAAATACAGACAAACTGGAAGAGGATTAGTTACAGCCATGAACAGGAAGCTTTGCAAAGTCCAAAGCAAACTGAAATTACTTTTATATTATTCATTAATCTTATCTCCTTCCTTTTACTATGACAACAGTAACATACTATCCTGAAATGTAGTTGTAGAGAATTTAACATGGCTCATAGCAGCATATGTTTCTATGCCTTAATTCAATAAAAATTCTTCTGGACAAGTATGACAATATTTTAGGACTGACAATTCTAGGAGGAAATAAGCTATAGAAGGACATGTTTAGGAACAAATAAATTTATAATAAATCTCAAAAGTCCTCTATTTTTTTTCAGTGGTACCTTTTCCAGTACCATCTCCAATATTCAGAATTAATCCTTAAACTGAGTCAAACTACCTGTCAAAAATATAGCTTTACTGCATTAAAATAGGAAGTCAAATTAGGAAGTCTTAATTAAAAGATAAGATTTAGCCTGGCTGGTGTGGCTCAGTGGTTGAACATCGACCCATGCACCAAGAGGTCGCCAGTTCGATTCCCAGTCAGGGCACACGCCCAGGTTGTGGGCCAAATCCCCAGAAGGGGGCAGGCAGGAGGCGGCCAATCGATGTTCTCTCTCATCGATGTTTCTATCTCTCCCTTCCTCTCTCTCTAAAAAATAAATAAATAAATTTATTTAAAAAATAATAAAAGATTTAGAATACAATAAATCAAAACAAGTTTATTTCTTCATCAACTTCTATGAAACAAAGTAATTAGAAATTATTTTTAGCAATCAAATAATGCATTCTATAACTATATACATATAATACAAATCTAGTATATCACTAATACAACATAGGAGCTACTTCTATTGACGAACATTATGGTGAAGATATCCTGATGTAGCCTTACTACTGAACAAGACATGGTAAGAACTATGCTCAAGTACAGTTCTTCCTTTGCTCAGGGTGTAGAAAGGTTTCCCTCTGAATCAGAATAGTAGACTATTTTAAGTCATCACATATTCTACTAAAACTAGTGCTAAACCCTTGAATAAAGAAATAAAAAAAACAACCACATGTTTCTTGGCAGAAATTGTGTTATCTTTAAAACTTATTAGGTCTTGAGCCACTATTCTGGAATAGACGCTATCATTAACTAATAGAGAAACTAAAAATAATTAGAAGCAAAAAGAAAATAAAAATATTTGCCACAGATGTGTAAATATTTGCCACAGATGTGCTCTATCCCCATCTCTCTCTCATTCAATTAAATTTTAACAAATTAGAAAAGGAACTTTGGCTTTAAGTAACTACTGAAAAATTTGGCATTAACTGCTGCTCGTGGATGCCCAAGAATAAGAGAGGTGCTTAGAAATGATGAATTCTGTAACCTGGTACTAGTTGAGCAGCCATCACGTTCGAAAACTGATTAGAAAAATCAAGAGTATTGCTTTCTTTTGTCTATCCGCTTATTATCCATAATAGTGCCACTTTTAATATATTTTTAAAATATTTTTTATTGATTGATTTTAGAGAAAGAGGAAGGGAGAGGGAGAGATAGAAACATTGATGAGAGAGAACATCGATTGGCCGCCTCCTATATGCCCCTCACTGGGGATCGGGCCCACAACCTGGGCATGTGCCCTGACCGGGAATCGAACCGGTGACCTCTTGGTGAATGGGTCGATGCTCAACCACTGAGCAACACCAGCCGGGCAATAGTGCCACCTTTTAAAAACAATCAATGAAAAACTTCATTCAGTTATACCAAATAAAAATTGAGTTTTCACTTAACATAAATAAAACAAAAGTCTAAAATTCTTCTCCATCATTTTCTAAACAGGCATACACCGGTAAAGTCAACTATGATAAAGAAACTATTTTTTAAATTTCTACTGATGCATTCTTGCCCCTCTTTGCATTCTATATCTACTCTAACTGGGTTAATAGTTTGCTCTTTTATGCTTCAGACACATGATCACAACTGCCTGATGAATCTCTCTAAGCAGGCACCTCAAACTGAATGAACAGTTTTACAATGTATATCCATTATATGCACATAGTTAAAAGTCATATAGTACACAAAGGCATAGTTGAAATGTATAAGTTTCCCAATTCCTCTACTTCAAGTAACAATGGAATAACTGTTTTTATTACCTAGTAAGGATGGGGGAAATTATGCATATACTATCATATATGTACACATATACTAATATACCTTATTCCTAAACTGTATAATCTAACCAAAGATCTTCCCATATTAGCCTATACAGATTTCCTTTGTTTTTTTAAGTGAATATGTCATCATTATTTGGCCAGACATTCCTTATTTTAAAAGACCTTACTTTCATAAGGTACATCAATAGTTACTTAAAGGTACTTCTATTTTTAAAAAATCATAAAAATTAAGTTTAAGATTTGGTCTAAAAGTGGAAAAATGGGTAGTAGAGAAGCCTTCAAATCTGTTCTTCTTCTAGCTGTAAAATTCTTTGGTCTACTTCACAACATCTATAATTTCCATACATCCCTACCATCTCTAACTTCCTAGTGAAGGTCCTGTATCATCTTATTTCTGAGCTATTCAATTAGATGTCAAAACTGATCTCCTTTCATACATATATACCCCTTCATTTTAAACAATCTTTCAATAATGCTACTTGGTTAATATTTCTAAAATCCTTATTGTCCAAAACCCTGTTATTTCATCTGTCTCAAAAAACTTGCAACAGTGCCCCTATCAAATTAAGGATAATATATAAGTTTATAAACAATATTTTGCCACTCCACTTCATAGCTCTACTCAACTTTCCAGGTCTGATTTTTCATCATGACACACCAAACTACTCAAAGCAGCACCTTATAGTCTATCCATACCAAACTGCATAATGCTTCTGAATCTCTATAAATGGAATTAAATTACTCCCACTCTGACTCTGCATCACCACTGTATTTTATATATACCTTTATCAAAAATCTAATGTTATTTTCCATTAGACTGCAATTTCATTTAGGACCAGGACTAAATTTACATACCCCAACAGTGCCTTACAACACCTTGCATATTAGAAAAACTTCAGTTTTTCAAAACTGATAAAATATACCTTTGAGGAATATAAATTTAAAAGGGAAGATAATCTTCCTAAAAAGAAAGAATGTAGGAGTTGCAACAGCCCTCTAACTTCATTAAAATTAACTGCGATACACTTAAATACACTTTCAAAATTAAAAATATGAAAAAAGATAATAGAAATAAATGTACAATGACTGGGCAACATGAATTCAAAATTTATTTATATAAAACAAACTAGGCTTCTGAATGGATTACTCTGTAACTAGAAAAGTGTTTGATCATATTACATCTACAGAATGCTTTTCTATAAAGAATTTAAAATTGTTTAAATGCCATCTAGAGCATAATCATAATTCATAGATTTTAATGACAAAGATCATTCAATTTTGTCAACTGACTTTGCTGTATCTATAGGGAGATGACTGATCCTCATAAAATCCTATCTCAAGTACTACATTAGCAGGCATCTGAATTACTAAATTATTCCAACAAGATACTTTTACTTTTAATTAATTAATTATTTATTTTTAATTGATTTGAGAGATAGAGGAAGGGAGAAACTTCGATGAGAAAGAAACATTGATCAGCTGCCTCCTGCAAGCCCCTTACTGGGGATGGAGCCTGCAACCCGGGCATGTGCCTGACCAGGAATAAAACCGGCAACCTTTCAGTGTGCATAGGAAGACGCTCAACCAACTAAGCCACGCCAGCCGGGGTCCAAAAAGATATTTTAACTATAGGGGGAAACTCTTTTGTTTTAACATAATACAAACACTGAAGACCATGTCAGATATACTGTGGTTTGTGGGGAGGAGATGGACCAAAATAGTATGGGGGAATCTCCCTAGTGAAACTAACCAATAAACATGTTTAGCCTACCTAATTTAATAACTTATTCTAGAGTTCAAATTTCTGTTATAAGTTATTCATGACATTAAAGCACCTCAATACTATTAACATTTGGGTTAGATAATTTTTTGTTGGGGGAGGAGGCTGTCCTATACACTATAGAATACTTAGCAACATCCCTGGCCTCGAACTACCAGATGCTAGTAGCACACCCCAACAGTTGTGACAACCAAAAATGTCTCCAGACATTGCCAAATGTCACCTGGGAATGTGGGTGGGGATAAGAAATCGTCCCAACTGAGAACTACTTCCATAGAATAACTCTAAGAAAAGGACAGATCCATCCAGATAATTAAAACATAAAATCAAAAAACTTCTGGCCTGGCCAAGTAGCTCAGTTGGTTAGAGCGTTGTCCCGATACACCAAGGTTGCAGGTTCGATCCCCGGTTAGGGTACATACAAGAATCAACCAATGACTGTGTAAATAAGTGGAACAACAAATCAGTGTTTCTCTCTGCCCCTCCCTTCCCCTCCTCTCTCTAAAAATCAGTAAGTAAAACATAAATAAATGTTTTAATTTTTAAAAAAAACTTCTAACCTCTTAAGTATGGAACATTATATTCCATAACTACTTCTAAGTGCATATAGCAGCTAAGCTTCTGATGGTTGATTTCTTGTGATATTTACTATATTCTAATCATCTACTACAATACAAAAACAAGGATTCTATCTAAAAGTGAACTGTGACATAAAACACATTTTAGTAGTATAACCAAAACAATACTCACATGAGACATAGAATTTAAAAAACCCTTTTATTCAGTCTTTTCTTTTTTATGAGGCAGAAAAAATGGTGACTAGGAACAAATAGAAGCATGTTATTTCCTTCATTTACACCATTCTACTCTGCGTGCTACTTTTCTACATTATGCTTCTCACTCTTATTCAGTGATAAAAATGTCAAATAATTTTAGAATAGATTCTAAGGTTAAGCTGTATTAACTTCTCAGAGACCTTCATTTCACTTACAGATGCTCATGAACACAAGCAGCCAATACACTTAAAAGTTATGGCTACCATTCTTGGACCTTATAAATATAATGTGCCTTCACTCTTAAAACTTTTTGAAACTGAAAATATTCATGTCACTAGATTTTAACATACACTACATAATAAAATATAACCTAAAAAGAAAAAAAACAAGTTTTAAAATCATAAAGTAATTGATAGCCATACATACTGTCATTTCATTCATCCAAACATTTGCTGAATGTCTACTATGTGCCTAGGATTATTCTAGGGCGTGTTTATGCTGGAGGAACACAGCAATAAACCAGACAGTCCTTGCCCTCATAGAGCTTACATTCTAATAGGGAAAAGACCATTAGAAAATGCGTAATATAATTTCAGATAATGATATATAGAGAGAGAAAATGAAAGCAGTGTACAAGATAGGCAGTGATCTGGAGAGTATGTCATAGTTTAGATGGAATGGTCAGGGAAATACCGCCTGAGAAAGAAAGGTTTGAGCAGGATTGAATAAGAAGGGGTAAGCTCCCCCATCTGTAATGCAATTCTAAAGCCCATGAGAAATGAGCTTGGCTTTTCAAAGGCATGGCAAGAAAGCTGGTGTGGCTAAATCAGGAAGCAAATAGGAGAGCAGTAAACAAAAATGAAAAACTAGTTAAGTAGGAGGCTATGTAGAACCTTACAAATAAGGGGAAACAGTTTGGATTTAATTTTAAGTATAAAAGGAAACTACTGAAGGGTTTTAAGCAAATGAGTAACATAATATTTAACTTACAATGATCATTCTGACTGCTGTGTAGAAAATAAATGTAGAGAAGTACACTAATAAGTAGACCAACAGTAGTTTCAGACAAGAGTAGAGGCTAACTTAGATTTTTATCTTCATCCAGCACAGATAACTTAAGAATTTTTCAGACTTGTTTCCAAGACATCATTTGCTTTCATGAGACCTGCTGACTACTGAAACTAAATAAGCTACCTGTCTTCCATGACCCTAAGGGTATCCTGAGGTCCCTCAATTTCAAATCCAGATTAATTTTAATTAAAAAAAAAATCATACTAGAAAACTTTGAAGATTCAAAGTACTAGATGAAAAAAAACAAACACATACAAAGAGAACATAAAAAAGAAAAAGAACAAAAAAACTACAAAGTTTTGCTAGACAATGGACACAGATGTCTACTAATATAATCAAGGAATTTTTTAAAAAAGTAAATCTCTAGCCCTGGCCGGTTTGGCTCAGTGATTAGAGCGTCAGCCTGCAGACCAGAGAGGCCCGGGTTTGGTTCCCACTAAAGGCATGTACCTCGGTTGCAGTTTGTCCCCAGCCCCAAATGGGGTTGTGTGGGTGGCAGCCAGTGGATGTGTCTCTCTCACATCGATGTTTCTCTCTCTTTTCCCCCCTCTCTCCCTCCCACTCTATCTGAAGATGAATGCAAGAATGTCTTCAGGTGAGGATAAAAAAAATTTTAAAAAGTAAATCTCTAGTCCTGGGCGGTTTTTCTCAGTGGTTAGAGCATCGGCCCGTGGACTGAAGGGTTGAGGGCTTGATCCCCAGCCCAGGTCAGGGTTGTGTGAGAGGCAACCAATACATGTGTCTCTCTCACATTGATGTTTCTCTCCCTCTCCCCCTCTCCCTCCCTCCCTTCCACTCTATCTAAAAATCAATGGAAAAATAACCTCAGGTGAGGATTAACAAAAAAACAAATAAAATAAAAAAATAAATTTCTAACAGTAGGGATAAATGAGAAAGAGGCTATACATGGACCAGACATTTACTTAGTCTCAGGGAAGTTCAAAATCAATATAACACAGCAGAGAAAGTTCACGGCCTAGAATGTACATGTATGTAGGAAAACTACATAAATAACAGGACAGCCAAACTGCTTAGAAAACCAGAGAAAATCTGGACTTATATTTCTAGACAGAAATGAAAAATAAGAGCTGATAAAGGCCTAGCCAGTTTAGTTCAGTGGTTTGAGCGCGAGCCCGAGGACCGAAGGGTCTCAGGTTCACTTCTTGGACAAGGGCATGTACCTGGGTTGCAGGTTCCATCCCTGGCCCTGGTAAGGGTCCTGCGGGAGGCAACCAATTGATGTGTCTCTCTCATATCGATGTTTCTCTCTCTCCCTCTCTCCCTCTCTCTCTCTCTCTCTCTTTCCCCCTCCCTCCTTTCCCCTCTATCTAAAAACCAATGGAAAATATCCTCGGGTGAGGATTAACAACAAAAAAGGCTGAAAATGGAAGAACAGGAAAGGTTCCTCTTATAAGAAAAATGAATAAACTGGTGAAGACCCAAGATCTAGCATCCTCTTCATTCTGGAATTGTAGGTACAAAGCTTTCCCTCCAAAACATTCCCTACTCCATTGTCATAAAGCAAAGTACCTGGAACTGATACACAGTATACACTAAAATACCTATTGAATGGATAAGGAGGGCCTGCCAATTAACAAGTCTCTGCACATATACACAGAATTTTCAATCAGCATCTCTATGCCCTCATTCTAAAATGTGAAGAAAACAGCCCTGGCCAGTTTGGCTCAGCGGTTAGAGCGTCGGCCCGCAGACCAGAGAGTCCTGGGTTTGGTTCCTGCTAAGGGCACGTACCTCGGTTGCAGTTTGTCCCCGGCCTGGTTGGGGTCGTGTGGGTGGCAACCACTCAATGTGTCTCTCTCACATCGATGTTTCTCTCTCTTCTTCCCTCTCTCCCTCCCGCTCAATCTGAAGATAAATGCAAAAATGTCCTTGGGTGAGGATTAAAAATGAAATAAAGTGTGAAGAAACAATAACCGTAAGAAATATGGCAGCAATGGTAAAGAAAAAGACCAAAATAAGGCAAATAATTCTTATTGGGGGGGGGGGGGGAATCACAGGATATTAAGCAAGAAGAAGATGCTATTAACAAAGAAGTTCAGGGAGAAAAAATGAAAAATAAATATTAAAACTTCAAGAAAGGGCTAGAAGAAAGTTGAGAAATCCCCTCAAAATATAGAGAAAAAAAAGATAGAAAATTAGAGAAAAAATAAAAGTTGTTCAACATCTGAATTACAGAAGTTCCACAGAAAGTGGGGGGGAAACTGAGATATTATCCAAGAAAAAGAGACTTCCCCAGCAAGACAAAAAAAAAAAAAAAGACTTCAAATCGAACTAACCCTCTTCAACTGCCCAGTATAAGGACTACACAAAAGATCACTATACCTTAACATATTCTTGTGCAATTTCCAAATTCTAAGCTAAATAGAAGACCTTAAAATCTTTTACTGACAACAGACTGATACAGAAGGGAATGTAATCTTTGCACACTACTTGGCCTTGCATTGATAAACAACTGATAACAATGTTTTGTGGGTTGATTTTCACCTTTTAGAAAAATCTACAGATAAAACTGCAAAAGACTTATGGGACAGACCAGTGTAATCAGAACAACAATAAAAAGTAAAGGGAGACCTGACAAAAAGCCTAGTTCTGCCCAAGGTATGTCAGATACAAAGTGGACAAAGATGGCAAACCACAGAACAGAGGAAGACAGCTGTAGTACATGTAACTAATATGAGATTAATAGCCAGAATATGCAAAAAATAAATCGGGGGGTGGGAGGGAGATGGACTAAAAACAATGAGGTACAATATAGGTAATTCACAGAAGAGGAAACCAAAATGTCAATATACATTTTAAGTAATGCTTAACCTCACTAGAAGTCTGGAAAACACATATTACGACAATAAGATGCCATTCTGAATACGATTAGCCAAATTAAAAGTCTCATAATACCAAATATGGAAGAAAATGTACAGCAATAGCCATTCTCATATTCTGCTGGTTGATGAAGGTATAAACTGGTATAACTGAAGAAGCAACTTGGCAACAACTCTCCAATATGTAAATACCCCATGGCCCAGCAATTTCACTTTCAAATGTATTCTCTAGAGAAATTCTTATACAAGTGTACAAGGAAATGTATACAAAAAGTTCACTACCACATCCTTTGCAATTGTGAAAAACTGAAAATAACCAATATGTCCAACTTCAAGAGAGTAGATGGTATATTCAAAACAAAATAATACTATGGAGCAATTAAAATGAATCAAGTAGAGCTACAAATATAAAAACATGTATAGAAATGATAACTACCAAATTCAGGACAGTAGAAGAAAGAATGGAGGAAGAAAAACAGTACATAAGAGTTCTAATTATACATAAAATCCTTAAGTTGGTTAATCAACCAACTTAAATCTTTAAGTTGGTTGATGGATAAATGTTAATATTTTTCTACACTTTTTACTGACTAAAGTATTTCATAATAAAGGTGTTCCCTGAGGAAAGAACACAGTAAAAATAATACTCAAAGGATTTATTATTGAAAATCCTACCCTGAAACCATTCTGGAATCCTACTATTAAGAACTTACATCATTTTTCCACCCTTAGATTGTAATAGTGACTATTAAAAAAATACATACTCTGTAACTGATGTTACACTTTCCTGTCCAAAAGGTCCAACTGGATCATCCTTGAATTTATCACTTGGAAGTTGAGGTGGTAAAAACTCAACATCTTTTTTCTTTGGGACCTTGTAATACTTCCAGGCTACATTAGCTTCATCTTCTTCCAAGTTTACTGCTGTACCAACATATATTGTAGGTTCTACAGCTTCTTGGAATTGAGCTGGGAAAGACTGGGATAAACTGTCTATCCTATCTTCTATTGGTTTAGAAGGAACCAAGGGATCCGGTGTTGGCATTTGATAGAAATGTTGACTCTGAGGAGTTGAAGGTGTTTTAGTCACTCCTTCATCAACCACATCACATGGGTGAGGACTAAGTGGGGGTGGTTGAGGTGAAGTTGCCATTTCAGTGCCATGTATCTGAGGAGTCTTTGCTACATCGTTAGTTCGGATGTTTGAAAATCTCACTTGACTGTCTGGAGCAGATATCACAAGTCTTTGGCTGGCTGAATCTGGGTCCATGACAACATCATCACTAATAGATACACGATGGTGAAAAGGAGTCAGGGGGCGTTTCTGTGGTTTTTCACTCTTATCCTGCTTTTCATTGGTCTTGTGCTTAGGAAGTACTTGTTGTTGCTGACTTAAAGATAATGCCTGTCCTTGTTGTCCAGGATTTCTTGGTTTAAGATTTTTGTGCCTGAAAAGAAAAGTTTAATATTTATAGTATCACATTATAACAAATAAACAAGTTAACACTAGACACTTCAGATATGTTTTTTACATGGAAAAAAATACTTTGTTCAGTGACCTAAAACAAAGAGCATGCAGAAAGAGTTATAAAAGCCAATTCTCTCGTGCTCATTCAATAGCTATGTGATCAGATAGGCAAAGATGGTTTGCTTTATATAATCTAAATATCTTAGTATTTGAATAAATACAGAGATAGGATTCTACTTATTTTAAGATATAAAGGTATATAAAGGTCCTGAAATATATTCATTTATGAATGTACCTGATGTTTCAGTTAGTACTTATAAATCAATGGCTTAGTTGAACTCAGTCATCATCTACAATTCTACAGCAACTAGCTAGAAAACCTATTCCACTAAACTGAAATTAGAACAGTCTGCATAGTGCTGAAATTGACTGATTGATGGGCTCCACACTCTACCTACCTTCCTTCTCCCAAAGCTTACCACTACAGAAAGAATCAGCTCACTGGAAAAGGAAGAGAAAATTCCTAAAAGAAATTTTTCCTCATAATATGAAGCAATTCTAAACTGAAGAACTTAAAACTAGACATCTAAAAATCTAATAATTTTGTTTGGAGTTTAATATTTCTTTCAGTGTAGTAAAAATACTATGTATGCACTTTGAGATTTTCAAACTCAACTGATACTGATATATATAAAAATATTTTTTTAATGAAAAATCTTAAAAAAATGTGGAGGAACAGAGTTTAAAGTATAGTATTCATTAGGTATTTTCAGTTTTCTTTTAAAATTTATTTTATTAATGGTTTTGTTATTTCAGAGATAACCAGAAAGAGTGATTAAAAAACAATGGCAGGCACTGGCTGCTTTGGCTCAGCTGTTAGATAGAGCGTTGGCCTGAGGACCAAAGAGCTGCGGGTTCGATTCCGGTCAAGGGCATATACCTTGGTTGCGGGTTCGATCCCCAGCCCCGGTCAGGGTGGTGTGGGAGGCAACCAATCAATGTGTCTCTCTCACTTCGACGTTTCTCTCTCTCTCTCTCTCTTTCTCTCTCTCTCTCTCTCTCTCTCTCTGTCTCCCTCCCTTCCTCCCTCCCTCCCACTCTATCTAAAAAAAATCAATGGAAAAATATCCTCAGATGAGGATTTACAAAATGCCGTGGCAGGCACTTTTTTGAAGAACTGTCTCTATTAAGGGAACATACTGAGACACCCTTTTGTATAGAGCCCGGGACATCTTATTGTACATGGGGCAAGGAGGCTGAAAAGTTATCAAAGAAAAGTGTACTTATGTCAAAAGATCACAGGAGAGTCCTGGCTGGTTTGGCTCAGCGGTTAGAGCACCGGCCCGTGGACCAACAAGTCACAGGTTTGATTTCGGTCAAGGGCACGTACCTCAGTTGCAGTTCATCCCTGGCCCTTGTCGGGGTTGTGTGGGAGGCAACCAGTCGATGTGTCCCTCTCATGTGGATGTTTCTTTCTTTCTCTCTCTCTCGCTCACTCTCCCTCCCTCCCACTCTATCTGAAGATAAATAGAAAAATATCCTCGGTTGAGGATTAAAAAAAAAAGATCACAGGAGAAATCAATCCACCATTACCCTAACACCAAAATCAAAGACATTATAAAAACAGGAAATCACAGAACATCCCTCAAGAACACAGATGTTAATCATTAACAAAATATTAGGATTCCAGTAATATAAAAAAAGGGTAACAAATGACCAAATGGGATGTCCTAGAACGTAAGGTATAACATTCAAGAGATAAAAATCAATATTACTCATCACATTAGAATAAAAGAGAAAACCATATAATTATCTCAATAAATATAGAAAAACATATTACAAAATTCAACACCTATTCATAAAAAAGATTCAGTAAACAAGGAATAGAACTTAATCTAATCAAGGACATCTACGAAAAACTACAATATCATACTTTATGATGGAAGGCTAAATAATTTCTCCCTAAGACTGGGAACAAAGCAAGAATATTAACTTTTTTTTTTATCCTCACCCATCATGTTTATTGATTTTAGAGAGAGAGAAACATCGATGTGATAGAGAAACATCGATTGGTTGCACCTTCCGTACACACTCTGACCGTAGATTGAGCCTGCAACATAGGTATGTGCCCTGACCGGGAATCAAACCTGCAACCTTTTGGTTACAGGATGATGCTCCAACTGAGCCACCTGGCCAGGGCAATAATTTTAACTCTTTAACATTTCTATTCAACAATTTTATTGAAAGTTTTAGCTAATACAAATAGGTCAAGAAAAAGAGATTAGAGATGTCAAAGGAAAAAGAAAAAGTATCTTTATTCATAGTAAACATGATCAGAAACTTTACAATGAGGTGTCAGGCTGATCACTACCTTTTCAATCTTAATATTCAAAGTGCGACAACCAGACATGTCTCTCTTCTGATGTGACACAATACAAACCACCAAAGCACTACCTATTAAGTATTCTCATCAAAAATAACAAAACCTAAATCTAATCAAGCCTCTAGACCAGCACTGTCTAGCAGAACTCTGTGATGATGGAAATGTTCTGTACGTGGCTACTGAGGACTTGAAATGTGGCTGTGCAACTAAGTAACTAAATGTTTAATTTTAAATCCAATTATTTTATTATTATTTTTTTTTATCCTCACCTGAGGACATTTTTTCATTTTTTGTTCAGACAGAGTGGGAGGGAGAGAGAGGTAGAGAGAGAGAAACATCGACGTGAAAGGGACACATCGAGTGGCTGCCACCTGCACGACCAACCAGGGCCGGGGACAAACTGCAACCGAGGTACATGCCCTTAGCGGGAACCGAACCCGGGTCTCTCTGGACCGCAGGCCAACACTCTAACCGCTGAGCCAAACCGGCCAGGGCTTAAATCCAATTATTTTAAATTTAAATAGCCGCTAGTGGTTACTAATAATATAGCTACTAATATTGAACAACACAGCTCTAGAGCTACCTTCCTCCATTTACAGAAATGCAAGGGATAAAATAAATTAAATGGCACTAAAAGAACAAGTTAAAAATACATGACAAATTAAGAAATCCAGAATGTGGGACAGTCTACAGGACAACTGACCTAGTTTCTCCAACCAAGTCAACATCATAAAAAGGGGGTAGGAAATTATGAGAGAGACCTAGAAGATGTGTACAATCAAACATATACTCCTCATCTGGATCCTAATCAAACAACCAATAAGACATTTCTGAGACAAATTTGTAGAGAGTATCATATCATACCAAGAAAATAGTGTTCCTTTTATTAGGTGTTATAATTGAATTATAGTTATATGAGAAAATGTTAACATTTTCAAAGTTGTATACTGAAGGAAGAATGAAATGACATTTAAGATTTGCTTCTAAAATCTTCAGCAAGAGTGCAGCCTAGAGTACTGGCCAAATAAAGTATTGTATCTCCATAGTATTATGGAGAGTACTATGAACTTAAAAGAAAAAAGTAAGTGCATCTATATATGTGCTAACATGGAAAGATACCCAGGGTTAACTGTTTATCAAGAAAAGCAAGTCACAGGCTCAGTTGGTTAGAGCATCGTCCAGACACACCAAAGTTGTGAGTTTGATCTCTGAAAAGGGCACATGTGAGAATCAACTAATGATTCATAAATAAGTGGAACAACAGCCCTGGCCGGATGCGCTCAGCAGTTAGAGTGTCGGCGCAAGGACCAAAGAGTTGAGGGTCGTGCAGGAGGCAACCAATCAATGTGTCTCTCTCACACCCTCCCTCCCACTCTATCTGAAGATAAATGGAAAAATATCCTCAGGTGAAGATTAAAAAAAATAAGTGGAACAACAAATAGATCTCTCTCTCCCCCCTCCCTCCCTCCTTCCCCCTTCCTCCTTCTCTCTAAAATCAATAAACAAGCCCAGCGGGTGTGGCTCAGTGGCTGAGCATTGACCCATCCACCAAGAGGTCACCAGTTGGATTCCCAGTCAGGGCACATGCCCAGGTTGTGGGCCAAATCCCCAGTGGGGGCATGCAGGAGGCAGCCGATCGATGTTCTCTCTCATCGATGTTTCTATCTCTCTCTCCCTCTCCTTTCCTCTCTCTCTAAAAAAAATCAATAAAGAAAAAAATATTTAAAAATAAAATCAATAATAAATATTTTTTTAAAAGTTACAAAACATTATACATAGCTAATTTCATTTGTGTGAAAGAAAGCAAGTAGGCAGATCTACATACATACACAGGAGGAGAAACACAGTTTTGGTTATTCATGTGTGTTAATTTGAATTTTTTAAGTAGCATTCTAAAAAAATTTTAATAAAGGAATTAATTGGTCATTAAAAAACAACTAACAGGCCCTGGCTGGTTTGGCTCAGCAGTTAGAGCATCAGCCCATGGACCAAAGGGTGATGGGTTAAACTCCCTGTCAAGGTCATGTACCTGGGTTGCAGGTTCCATCCCCGGCCCGGTCAGGGTCATGTAACCGGTCAATGTGACTCTCACATGGATGTTTTTCTATCTCTCCCTCACCACCACCCCTTCCACTCTATCTATAAATTAATTGAAAAATATCCTCGGGTGAGGATTAACCAAACAAACAAACAAAAAAAGAACAACTAGCAGGTCCTATTCAATGTAGGAATAATCCCTTCTGACCATCTCTCTTTGATACTTGCAATGACAAGGACCACATTACCTTAAAAGAAAATGCATCCCATTGTCAAATAGCTCCCGTTGTTACAAAATAATTTACTTTTAATAGGAAGTTGCCTGTTCTATACCTTCCAGTCATTAGTCCTATTTCCAACTCTATTTCTAAAGCTGTGCTGTCCAACAATAGTATACACAAGTCACATGTGGCTACTAGGCACACAAAATGTGGTTAGTCCAAATTGAGATGTGCTGTAAGTGTAAAATATATACCAGTTTTGAAGACATGTTATAAAAAAAAAAGCCAAATATCTCAATGTTTTATGTTGATTGTATGTCAAAATAATCATTTTAGATAAATCAAGTTCAATAAAATATATTTTAAAACTTTTTAAATCTTCAGTAAGAGAAGGGGACTAGATGAAGCAAATAGAGCAAGTAAATATGAATGGTTGATGTACAAGAGTTCACTATCCCATTTGCTTACTTTTGTGTGCATATTTCAAAATTTTCAGAACAAAGTAAAACTAAAACGCTAAAAAAAAAAAGAGAATAGAAAATAACTAGAGCAAGATTAAAGTGTTTCAAGGTCCTTGTTAGTTTCATAGAAACATTGATTAACTTTAGGCTTTAAGAAAAGCAAACAGTAAATGTTTAATTCGATTAACAGAATTAAAATAGAATAACTCCTAACTAGCGGAAGAAAGGGAAAAAAGGAAGACAGTAAATTAATAACAGCAGGCATGGGGAAGGAAAGCAAAGGAAAAAAACAGAAAACAGAATAAGAAAATATCATTCATTTATCAATTATTCAAATATTTTAGTGTCTACTATAAGTTCACAAAGTATGGTGCCCATGGACTCTTTCAGAGATTCTACAGGGTTCAAAGTCATTTTTCAAGTACCAAGACATTATTTGCCTTTTCATTATGTTGATATTTACAATGATGGTACAAAAGCAATGCACAATTAAACTGCTGGCACCAAACATGAAGTAAGGCAGTGGTACTAACTAGTAGTAGTAGTCATTGTTTTTTTTCACCACCACACACTGATTTTTTTCATTGCCTGTTTTACTTAAAATTGTTCTTCATGAAGACAGTAGAAATGATTGATTTTTATTAAATCTCAATCCTTGTATACAGTTTTTTATATTCTATATAAAGAAGTATACATAAAGCATCTCTGCTGCACATCAAAATACAATGGCTGCTGCCCTGGTCGGTTAGGCTCAGCAGTTAGAGCATCAGCCCACGATACAGAGAGACCTGGGTTCGGTTCCCGCTAAGGGCATGTACCTCGGTTGCAGTTTGTCCCTGGCCCCAGTTGGGGTCATGTGGGTGGAAACCACTGGATGCGTCTCTCTCACGTCGATGTTTCTCTCTCTCTCTCTCCCTCCCTCTCTCCCTCCCGCTCTATCTGAAGATGAATGCAAAAATGTCCTCGGTTGAGGGTAAAAAGAAAAAAAAAAATACAATGGCTGCTTTGAGGAAAAGCACTTGTATAACTGAGTTACAAGCTGAATTAGCCACTTTTTTCATGGAACACCATTTTTGTTTTTTAAATGATTGACGGATAAACCACGGTTATCCAGATTTGGATATTCAGCAGACATGGTTATTTGGTTTTCAGTGAACAAAATGAGTTTGTCATGTTAAGGATGAAATGTATAATGATAAAATTTGAGCTTTTAAGAAAAATTTAGAATTTGGAGGATTTAGAATTTGGAAAATTGTATCTGTCACAGTGAGCTTGACAGCTTTCGAATACTTAAGAGATTTTTCTGATGAGATTGCTGGTAATATTAATAAATGCAACTTTTGATATTATATAACAAAATGTGCCAACATTCAGAAGATCTGCATAACTCAGTGAACTGGTATTTTCCATATGATCAATGCATAATGTTACAAAATCATGCATAAGTAAAAGATTCACTCAGTTACTAGTGGAGTATATGAATTTCATTAATATGGCTTTAGACTCCACATTGAGACTTAACCTTTGAGAAACAACTTTTCAAATTTTGGTGAAGCATCAGAAAATGTCCACAATTATCTGAAAAAGCTACTAAAATACTCTTCCTTATCTAGTTGCATAGCTATGTGAAGCTGAATTTTCCTCACACACTTCAACCAAGACAACATACAATAAAAGATTGCAGATGAGAATCCAGCTACTTTCTACTAAGCTCAACATTGAAGAGATTTGTAAAACTAAAAAACAATGCCCTCCTCTATTTTTATTTTTGCAAGTTATTTTGGAAAATATAGTTGATTTCTATAAAAAGTATTTTATTCATGTTAGTATGTACTGGGTTTATTGTTATTTTTTATTTTATTTGATTGATTTTATCCTCATCAGAGGATATGTTTATTGATTTTAGAGAGAGAAAAAGGGGGGCTGGAAGGTTGAGAAGGAGAGATGGAGAAAGAAGGGAGGGAGGGAGGGGGAGAGAGAGAGAGAAACATCAATGTGAGCAAGAAACATCAATCAGCTGCCTCCCATACCCACTCCAACCAGGGATCAAACCTGCAACCTAGGTATGTGCCCTGACCAGGAATTGAATCCACAACCTTTAGGTGTACAGAACAATGCTCCAACCAACTGAGCCACGGTCCAGGGCTATTGCTATTTATTTATTTTTTTTATCCTCACCCGAGGACACTTCTGCACTCATCTTCAGATACAGCAGGAGGAAGAGAGAGAGAGAGAGAGAAACATCGATGTGAGAGAGAGACATCGAGTGGCTGCCACCCACATGACCCCAACCGGGGCCAGGGACAAACTGCAACCAAGGTACGTGCCCTTAGCGGGAACCAAACCCAGGACTCTCCGGTCTGCAGGCCAACGCTCTAACCACTGAGACAAACTGGCCAGGGCAAGGCTATTGTTATTTTTAATAAATTAGGTAATACTTTAACATTTCTCTAAAACAGATATAACTCACATAAATAAAAGCACTTTGGAGTCCTCAATAATTTTTAAGAGTATAAATAAGTTCTGAGACCAAAAGCTTAGGAATTGGTCAAGTTATGCAAGGCAGTAAGCAGAGACAGGATCTCCAATAATCTAAGGTGAATTATTTGTTATATTCCAAGTATACAAGGGATATGAGAAGTAAACAGTCATACATTCACTTGCCCTTCTATAGGGGTAAGAAACTATTAATTCAGGCTACACACTAATTTCCCTTAGATTCTTTTTCCTACTGATGAAGTCCCTGTATTTTATTTAGTGTTAACACTTGAAATTTATGTCTTGCTTTCTATTAATATAGCCTTCAAAGGGCTAACTTTCTTATGAAGATTCCACCAGACCAAAGCCCTAATATCAATAAATGTGCAATATTAAATGTCACTAATAACTGAAAAATGCCAATTAAAACAATTTTATGCTTTCCACTTACTGCAATGGCAAAAAAAAAAATTTAAGGAAAGCTCTCAGAAGAGTAAAAGCACATGAAAAACCAACACTCTTATATGCAATAAAATTGTTAAAATATTTTTGAAGTCACAAGAAGTGTTTAAATAGCCCCCTCGTACACCCCTCTCTATCACATCCCCTATCTAGTTTTATTTCCTTCCTAGCACTCATCACTCAAAATTTAAAAGGATTAAGAATTCTTTTAAAAACAAATTATCTGCCCCATTCACATTACAGTGTAGGCTTCATAATAGCAAAAATATTGTTCACTCATATATCCTGAGCCTAGGACATACATCTTCTATCAAAGTAAGTGTTCAAAAACAAATTTAATAAATAACTGGTAGTCACAGAACTATGTATTTTATTAAAGTAAACACAAACAGCCCGGCCAGTGTGGCTCAGTGGTTGAGTGTCGACCCATGTACCAAGAGGTCACTGGTTTGATTCCTGGTCAGGGCACATGCCCAGGTTGTGGGCCAACTCCCCAATGGGGGGCATGCAGGAGGCGGCCAATCGATGTTCTCTCTCATCAATGTTTCCATCTCTCTCTCCCTCTCCCTTCCTCTCTCTCTAAACAATAAAGAAAAAAAAAATTTTTTTTAAAGTAAACTCAAACAAAAAGCCTTTGGAAACAACCTATCTGTCCAAATACCAAATGATTAAATACACTATGCTACTTTCATTCAGTGGAATACCAAAAAGTTTTTTTAAAACAATAAGGCAGATCTACAAGTAACTAGAATGGAAAGAGCAAAGACACATTAAGTAAGTGGGGAAAAAAATAAGATGCAATACATAAGCATTATATTTGTGTTGGGTGAAAAAACACTTACACACACAATTACAGAAAAAAGTATGGAAGGATAATACCTAATTGGCAAATAGTCATCTCTAGGGAGAGGCAGCAGGACTTGGAAAGAGAGTAGGATCAGGGGAACTTCAGCTTTATTTGTGTAATTTAAATTCCTTAAAATCATATATACTCATACAAATTGTTTTTACAACTATGCAATTTTTTTTTTCCTTCAAATCAATTTCCAAGAGAAGCCAACATATCAGCCAGGGTCCAGTCCTGTCTTTCAGAGAGAGAAATTTACTATACAGAATTAGTTACCAAAATAAAGCAGAGAAAAGTGAGGCAACCTAGAGACTAGTAACAACAAGGGAGCTTCTATGACTTCTAGGACTGAAAGATAAAGCATCGTCACAGTATCACAGAAGCTTAGGATGGTACTAGAACCACAGCAGAACTTGCTCAGTGGTAACTAGGACCATGGAAGAAGAGGCTGTTATTAATGGGACACAGAGCTGCTGCTGGAGTTGGCTCAAAAAAAGGGTGGGGGAAACACCTTGGTTTCTTTCCTCCTCTCATGCACCAAACTCTTCTAGTGCCTCCCATTAGCCAAATCCAGAACACATGTGAGCCTAATCAAATCATCATTAAACTTACACAACGTTGTCAGTTGTATCTCGCCCTGGCCAGTTTGGCTCAACGGTTAGAGCATCAGCCCATGAACCAATGAGTTGTGGGTTTGATTCTAGTCAAGGGCACGTACCTTGGTTGCGGTTCAGTCCCCAGCCCTGGTCAGGGTCATGCGAGAGGTGACCAATTGATGTGTCTCTCTCACATTGATGTTTCTCTATTTCTCCCTCTCTCCCCTCTCTCTCTCTCTCTCTCTCTCTGTCTCTCTCTCTCCCTCCCTCCCTCCCCCTCACTCCCTTCCCTCCCACTCTATCTGAAGATAAATGGAAAAATATCCTTGGGTGAGGATTTGAAAAAATAAATTAATTAAAAGGTTCAGCTTAGAGACCAAGAATTTAAACTTATGTTTACCAACATGCATTTTGAATGTCTTCCACTAAAACCATTTCAGATAAATTTACTTAAAACCCACATCGTTCAAAAAAAAATAAAGTACAAGTCTAGGTTAGAAACTAAAAAAGAGCTACTTGATAAAAATGCCAATACATACAAGGAAAGAAAAGCCTAATTTCATTTAAGTATTCTATTAGTCTTAGACCGGGGTGGACAAACTTATTCTGTAAAGGACCAGATGGTAAATATTTTAGGCTCAGGGGACGATGCAGTCTATGTTGCAATTACTCAACTCTGTGAAAGCAGTCAGTTAATATGTAAATGAACGGATGTGGCTCTCTGTTCTAATAATCCTTATTTATGAACACTAAAATTTGAATTTCCCATAATTTTCATATGTCACAAAATAGTCTCCTTTAAATTTTATTCAACTATTTATTTATTTATTTTAAAGCAGATGAATTTAAAAAAATTTTTTTTCCTTTATTGATTTTAGAGAAAGGAAGTGAGAGGGAGAGAGAGATAGAAACATCGATGAGAGAGAACATCGACTGGCTGCCTCCTGCATGCCCCCCACTGGGGATCAGGCCCACAACCTGGGCACGTGACGCATCCTGACCGGAAATCAAACCAACGACCTCCTGGTGCATGGGTCAACGCTCAACCACCGAGCCACACGGCTGGGACTATTCAACTATTTAAAAACGTAAAAATCATTTTCAGCTCACAGGCCATACCAAACAGGCAGTGAGCCAAATTTTGCCAGTGGATCATTGTTTACTGACCCCTGTTCTCAGACAAATAGTGTCATGGAGCCTTGTATTTCAGACTAGGTTTGTTTTCCTAGGTGGGTATGGTTTTTAACTCTTTTAAACTGTTAAACAGGAGCTAATGTATCCGTATTTTTATTCCAATCTCTCTTATCAACAACAGAGGCAAGTTTTCAACAAAGTGGCCAGATTTTTAAAAATTATACAGTCTCTAATCCAAAGAATCTATGTAAGAATATGTAATCTATGCAAAAACATACCAGAATACTTGAGAGTCTGTTCACTGTATTCAATCAAACAGAGCTAATGTAAGAAAAATCTTGGCTGTAACCTGCAGGCAAGGCACTCCATTCCTTTGGCTCACATCCATGACAAAAAGGAGTGGCCAACTATTTGTTCACAAGTCCCGATTACGGATGTTAATATCATCATTTGTTTACTTGATTGCAAAAGCATATGATCTACCATTAATCTGTAGTATAAAATAAACTCTAGGCAATATAATATTTTTTTAATTGATTTTAGAGAGAAAGGAAGAGAGAGAGAGACATGTATCAGTTGCCTCCCATAAGCACACCAACCAGGGATGGAACCCACAACGTGGATATGTGCCCTAACTGGGAATCGAACTAGTAACCTTTCGGTGCATGGGACGACACTCAACCCAACTACTGAGCCACACTGGCCAGAGCTAGGCAATATAATCTTAATGCCTCTAATAACCTAATTTCATCAAAGGCCCCAATATGTAAAATAAATACAATTGCCTAAAGAATACCAAGTTCATACATTCTTCTACCAATCTTTCAACCAATACAGTCTATTACAAAGCTTATATTTTTACAGTAGAGTTCTGGTCCCACGCTGAATCATACTTTATGAATCTTATTTCAGCATTTCACCTACAGCTTACCCAAAAGGATGTTTGTAAGAAACTGCTGCACAAACCCTATACTGTATTTACTATAAAACAGACTGTGGAAATTTTTATCTAGTATATATCATCATTTTTATGAGAACCCTTGGGAGAAATTTTTCAGGCACAATGCCACCTATGAACACTTCCCAAGAGATGTGTGTGTCTTTTACCTTATAGATGCTATATATACTATAATAAAGTATAAAATTCTCTCTTATTTGGCTGTGAAACCAAGCTTTCACAGTCCAGCGCTGGTAACTGTGTAAGAATTTAAGGCATATATTTGTATGTACTTCCATAATCGGCTCCAAATTATTGAACTTTTTTCCTCAAATTTTTTCTTTTGAAAATATGCTAACATACTATGGTTATGTAAGCTTCCTCAAACAAAGTGGGGCATATGTATTCAACAGCATAAGAAACTACCACACACACATATATGTATATACATATCCATTGACTAAAAAAAAAAGGTACCTTAAACAGCAGCAATTTGTTCTTTGTGTGGCTTCAACAAAATCCCAGGATGCTACTTTATCAGCTGTCTCTTCTTCACACAGACCACCTGATGAAGCTGAATACTTCCTCCTAAAATTTGAAATTATAAAATTGTTCAGAATTCATAAAATTTTGTTACCCAGAATTAAGCATTAAAATTGAATTTTAAAAAATTAATTTTTTGAATTAACAGTCATACAATGACTGTTTATACTATCTACAAATAACTACCAACATGCAATTTTTAAACTTGAAAATACATACTTGTTCTGTGCTCTGTTCATATTGCATTCTTGCCAAACTCTATCCACCACATGATTAGCTAATTTTCTGGGTATTTTCCCACCATGATGGCTAGTACTGTCTGAGTTGAAGCCATCAGATACTGAAGAAAATTTGACCCACTTCTGGGCAGACTGAGGATCAACTGAAAATAAATAAAAAATTGTAAGCTGTAGGAGAAGAATAAAGGTAGGTTTAAAGTAATATTATTTGGGTTTTTAAAAATTAATTACTGATACAACTTGCCCCAGCTATCTGGTAAGCCTACTTACCTTTTGAGGCAAAAAAGCATGTTACTTCACTTAACATACAGAAAGCAAAAAATCTGAACAGGGGATGTGAATTGGATGGTTAGTGTTATATAATGTTGATTTCCTGACTTGGAGGATTAAATGGTAGTTATATAGGAAGGTGCTCTTAATTTTGGAAAGTACACTGAGTACTTACAGGTGATGGGACATCATGCCTGCAGCTTGCTCTCAATACTTCAGAAGACCAATGATAATGAATGTATACATATAGAGAAGGTGATGAAGCAAATGTTAACAGTTTGGGAATCTGGATGAGGGAATTCTTTGCACTGTACTTGCAAACTCTTTAAAAAGTTTTAAATTATTTCTAAATGATTATTTAATTAAATGTTTACTGTATTCAAAATAAGACTTAAAATCACGAGAGCTAATGAAACAAATTAGAACAATACCTGTCTGGACTTCCTCAGGAGACGTAGGTGGTGTAAGAGTAACTGAAGACATAGCAGGATCTCTTGTGGAAGCAGGCACTTGGTGGACACCCAAGCAAGAAGCTGAACAGTGAGAGGATCCCACAGAGCTCGGAGTAGGAATGTCCGACTGAGGGACTAGAACAAAGCTTGCTGGGTAGATCATTCGGACACCAGCTGAAAGGAAAAAAGACAAGGAAAATCAATCACTATTGTGATTGTAGTGAAATTAGTTTCACTCAAAACTATTGTAATGGTACAGTAGATATAATACAATCACATTTAAGTAACAATATATTTAATATATTTTTATAAATATATGCTCTTTTTGGCATAAGGTTTTTCTGGAAGAAACCCCAAGAAGCTATAAGTAGTGATTACCTTCAGTGAGTCTTAGAAGGAGCTTTCTGTTTTCATTTTCGAATTTTCTAACCATGAATGTGTACTATTTTCTCTTAAATCCTTATTTTCAAATTTGACCAACTATAAGGTATATTAAAATTTATTTTAAAAGTTTAACAAAGGTAATCTGGGCACTAGAATTATGGTCCATTTTCTGTTTTCTTCTTTTTATGTCTCTAAAAAGCCTAATATGTGTTTGTGTCTTCTGTTTTTGGCACAACTACTCTGATAGTAATGTATTTATTCAAGTGGAATGTTGATTTTTTTTTTTTTATATCCTCACTCGAAGACATTTTTCCATTTTTTGTTCCGATAGAGTGGGAGGGAAAGAGGAAGAGAGAGAGAGACAGAGAAACATTGACGCGAAAGGGACACATCGAGTGGCTGCCTTCCGCAGGACCCAACCAGGGCCGGGGACAAACCGCAACCGAGGTATGTGCCCCTAGCGGGAACCGAACCCGGGTCTCTCTGGACCGCAGGCCGCCGCTCCAACCGCTAAACCAAACTGGCCAGGGCGGAATGTTGATATTTTTTAAATTTAAATAAACACACACACACACACAAAATAAACAATGCCCTAGCTGGGTAGCTTGGTTGATTAGTGTCATGTCCATATGCCAAAGTTGCCGGTTTGATCCCCGGTCAGGGCACATACAAGCAGCAACCAATGAATGCATAAAGTGGAACAGCAAATCCGGGGGGATGGGGGTGGGTGGGTGTGTGGGTGTGTGTGTGTGTGTGTGTGTCTTTCTCTAAATAAATAATTTTTTTAATAAGGCAATCTTTATATATAACATTACCATTTGATTCCATTAAACACAGTGTTGCAGATTCTAATCCCATTTATCTGCTCAATTATACATTCCCCACACCTCTCACGTCTAAGGTGGAGTATACATCTTCATCCCATTATTAGGCTTGGCTTTGTAACTTGCTCTGGAATGTAAATGCACGTCACATATGTCACATTCCAACAGGAGCTTTAATTTAAATGTGCTTTCAGGATCAGTGCAGCCTCTCCTTACTTCTGTCCTTTGCCTTGAGATTAGCGTGTCCCAAATACAGTTTACCTTGTTAACCTAGGTCCTTGAATGAGCAGACACAGAATACAGCCACTAAGACTAGAGATGACCTGGGCACAAGAGATGAAAGACCCAAGTTCTTTAGGTACATATTATATTCTGCCTTTTAAGTTATCAGAGGTGACAAGTTTTTCCAAATGTTAAAATACTGCATAACACAGGTTGTCAACTTTTCAGCCTCCAAATATTATTCATTCACAATTATTTCCTTCCCACCTTTAGCATGCTTTCCTTTAGGTGGAATGTATTTCCCTGACCCAATGACTTTGGCTTGGCCACATGACTAGTTTTGTCTAATAGAATGTGAGCAGATGTATCCTAGTAAAAGCTTTAAATACACTTACATAATTAGACTTGGTCCCTATTATTCCTCTGTTCTTGTAAGAACAGCATGTCCCAGATGCTGGGTACTCCTTGAACCTAGGTTGCAGAATAAGATACATGGAGCCAAACCACAACCAAGCTGCAGCCCTTACGTAATATGAGCAGGAAATAAGGAAGATATAAATGTTTAGTGTTGAAAGCCACTAAGGTATTGCAGTTGTTTATTATTCAGCAAAAACTAACTAATACATACAGTCACATATTTTTCCCCTTAGGATTAATACTCAGAATTCATACCAACAAGAACTTCTACTGCAGCTAAAGAATCATCTTCCCAATCCATATCTTCCTGTTTTTCTTCAGACATCTCCTTCAAGCAAGATGAGATAGGATAAAATTGTTTCCATTCACCAATTAATTTTTTTGTAGCTGAATCAGACATCTTGAATGCCTGTCCTGTCAGAGTGCCATTTAGTCCAAACGGGCTTAAGATAACTAGAAATGCAAAACAGAGTCAAGTAAGTAACTAAAGACTGTTACACCAAATAAGATCACACTGAACAGTATTACAAGTAATTATGTAATTCTAAAAAAGTTAAAGGGAAGCCATAACAATCACTCCTGAGAAAATCAATGTATTGTACTTAATTATTGTGAAGATAAGTATACAACACTGAGTTTATTATAAAAACTTAAAATTTTGTCTACCCAAAAATCTCAGATGGACAGAACTTCACAATCAACTGGGAATATTTGTATATCCTTCAACTTACTCTGATTTCCACTAAGGAAAAGCAATTTGAGAAAAAAATAAGGTGTATATATACTTATTATGTAATGCCATGTACATTTTTAAAAAGCAACTACTAGGCTTCAAAATAAAACAAGAACACACATTGTCCTAGCTGGTATGTCTCAGTTGGTTGGGCATCATCCTGGGCACTGACAGTTTGCCAGTTCGATTCCCAGTCAGGGCACATGCCTGGGTTTCGGGCTTCATCCGTGGTACAGCACAAGCAGAAGGCAGCTGTTTGATGTTTCGTTCTCACAATGTTTCCCTCTCTTTCCCCACCGCCCTTCCTTCCACTCGCTCTCAAAATCAATGGGAAAAGTATCCTCCAGTGAGGATTAACAACAACAACAAAAAGTTATACCAAAGTCCCTGTGTTAAATGTTAAAATTGACTTATGTGAACTAACACGCAAGATAACCAGGAAAACATAAACCCATTTGCTATTTTAAAAAAGACTTTAAAATATGCTGCCATTCAAGGATAAGAATTTTTAAAATAACGTTGGTATCAAAAAACTTATTTCACTGATTTAATACTCTAATGGGGGAGAAAAAAGTAAACTACATCAGAAATCATCATTAGGCTAAATCTCATTAATCCCAAAATACCAAATTACCAACTTCAGTAAGAATTTTCTTGAAACAACAATAAAAAATCAAATATCTAAGCCATCAAAATAATCTACCTTGAAATGGGCTATTAGACTGTTGAGCAAGGGTGATATGCTCTTCACTAAGAAGGTACACAGGTTGATGTTGGTTAATTTCCACACTGGTACAAACATTGCTGTCTCCATGCAAGAAAAAGGTGAAAGAGCAGGACAAGTGTTCACTAATAAAGAAGAAAAAAGTTACATTTTAGTGATAATATGCCAAAAAATGTTAACTTGCTTTTTTTTATTATAAAGTTATACCACAACAATGCACATTCTCTTTAACCCAGAAATTCTACTTCATCTGGAGAAAAAAAAAAAATCACAGATACGAGCAAAGATTTATCTATATGAAATGTTCTTCACAGCACTGTTTACAATAGAAAAAGCTGCAAAAAGAGAAACCAGTTAAATAAGTTAGGTACACACAAACACATACAATTATAACATAGCCACCAAAATAAGTAAAGGTGGGGACGGGGTTTAATGGAAAGAGGAGGCTCCAAAATAGTAGTCTCAATTTTTTAAAAAAGGAAAAAAGTTTCTATAGTGAAAAAAGTCTAGGTGTGCAACAGAATTAAGGGTGACCTAATTTTTATTTTTGTTCATTTCCCTTCTATATAAAAATTAATATTTCCTCATTTTATTATTTCTGAAATTGGGCTGCATGCAATCAATCATTAAATGTAGTGTCTTTACCCCAGCCTCAATAAAGTTATTTTAAAGCAAAGATGGTTCTTACAATTGAAGGAATCCTAGAATCAAAGCTACATGCAAAACAGAACATCTTATGAAATTCAGATATAGCCTGGTATACCGGTAGGAAAATAAAAGATCCCAAGAAAAAGAAAGCAGATGTGTCCTTAAGATAAAATTTAGAAAGGTCAAGTGGCCCAAAAGAGAATATTGTACACTAAGAAGAATCTACTGTTTTTAAATTTATTTTATTTTATTTTATTTTTTTTAGTGGGAGGGAGAGAGAGGAAGAGAGAGAGAGAGAAACATCTATGCAAAAGTGACACATCGAGTGGCTGCCACCCGCATGACCAACCAGGGCCGGGGACAAACTGCAACCGAAGTACATGCCCCTAGCGGGAACTGAACCCGGGTCTCTCTGGACCGCAGGCCGACGCTCTAACCGCTGAGCAAAACCTGCCAGGGCAAATTTTTTTTTAATATTAACAAATTAGTTATCCGTATTATTGCTCTCTTCTTTAGCACACATTTCAATTGAATAAAATACTTTCTCTGTAACAGATCACCAACAAACTTTGATGCACTATATCATAATAAAACTGAAAATTGTAAATGGAATACATAATATCCACTGTATTTTTCTTCTTCCTTTGTTGTAAAATACCATATAGGCAAGGAGTTTCCTAGGTGGAGATACCCATGATTAGCAGCAATGGCAATGATAACGGCAGTGGAAAAATGAGGGCGGGAACATGTACCTTCCTCATCCTCTATCCACGACGGAGGCATGGAGAAGACTCTTTTGGATGCACAACATGAACCAGGACAAAGTAGTTCAAGAGGTAGGTCCCACTGTGAGAGCCCTCCCTCACAAGAAGATGGGCAGATTATGTTTGATATGGAAACGCACACCAGCAGACCATAGCTCTGTCAGAAGTTATAAAAGGAGAGACAGAACTTGATGCTTTGGAGAAAAGTATAAACTTTGTGTCTGACTGCTCCAGTAGACCTGTAAACATTCCACCTAAAGAGTTCCATGTCAGGTACCCTAAACGCTCTGTGCCTTTAAGAATGAGAAGTGGGTGCTCGCTTCGGCAGCACATATACTAAAATTGGAACGATACAGAGAAGATTAGCATGGCCCCTGCGCAAGGATGACACGCAAATTCGTGAAGCGTTCCATATTTAAAAAAAAAAAAAAAAAAAAGAATGAGAAGTGGGTTCTCCTGAATCTAGCCCGACTCTGGGGGAAAGGAGTCCGAGCTAGCGGAGCCACCTGATTGCCTGCTTCCTCTGCAGCGAGAAGTCCTCGTGCCTAGAATGAGCAATGAGTGACAATGGCTCTATCGATTACAGTGTTCATAAGACCTGAAACAAAGCCACCAACATTTACTTCGTAGTAATCCCAATTAGCTTTGGTCTCTTATGAAGACCTTTGATTTCTTCAGGATACTTCAGGATACAATCAGTCAGGAATGAAAACTTATCTTTGGAAGAGAGAATCTGGAGCTTATGCCATCAGCAACCTTGCTGAATGATGTGCTCTGCTGCACAGTGCTCCAGATATGTCACATCAAACTGCAGCAATGCACTCAAAGGTTCTTGACCACATCTTGTCAATCCCAAAAGCATTTGTTATAGCAAAATCGGAGGCACCAAAATCTTATTCCAGCCACTGGCATGAACTGTGGTCTCCAGTGTACACTCCCAGTATGTCTTGATATATCACTGGCTGGCTAAGGAGCATCTGCAGTGCCTTATGTAGAAGCTCTTTCAGTTCCTGGGACATTCTTTCTCCAAGATGAGCCAAGAAGTCTCTTCCTGAGCTTTCTGGGTTAGCAGGGCTGAACACTGGAGAAGTGTGCCAGGCAAAGCCTGTGCTGGTAAAAGCTTCAGAAATTTGTCCGGGGATTTTAGCTCTTCTTCAATTTCAGTTTTAATTTTTAATAAAACTTCTTGATCCAGAGATTGTGAAGCTACATACTGTTGAACTCCTTGGGGTGAGGAAAGATGTTGCTCTTGCACTTTCTCCTGAGAGAGGAGCCCAAGTATCTGAGAACAACTTACTTTGTTTCATAGTGAAATCCCAGAGGCACAGTAGTAGAGGATGCCATTGAGTTGGGTGGCAGAGCTCCAAAAAGGTCTACTAACAGATGTGTAAAATCTTGCCCTGGTCCCTGCCCCAGAAAAAATGAAAGAAGAGGTGGTCGCAGCAGCAGCAGCAGTGGCAGTTGTTTCCTACAAGGTCCTCCAGCGGCAGTGACTGCTTTGACCTGCTGCCGCCATGTTGGAGGGTTAGGTCACCCGCGGCATGCTTCCGTCATGGCCAGCCTACTTTTCTTATTTCTTCTCCACACATTTATCTTAATAATACAACTTAACCAGTTCTTTAAAATATAACAATAAGCTCAAAACCTTATATATCTATAAGCCTCTTGAATTATTTCTGGACAAGGCAAGGGCATAATAAAGTTAAGTTATTGTAAAAGTAATACTATAGATAACAAAAGTGGGAAAACAGAAGGTAGGAAAGAGGTAAAGAGTAATGCAGGAACGAGAATGCCTTCACTGAATACATACAGGATAGGGCAAAAGTAAGTTTACAGTTGTTTGTATGAAAAATACAATAATTAATATATAATAATACAAGAACAATTTCTTTCACGTACTCACATCTGTAAACCTACTTTTGCTCCATCCTGTATGAGGCAGCCAACAGGTAATGTCTAAAGTTGATAGAATAAGAAACTGAAATTTAAGCTTAACATTCAAGATAAAAAGAAAAACTTAGCCCTGGCCGGTTTGGCTCAGCGGTTAGAGCGTCGGCCTGCGGTCCAGAGAGACCTGGGTTCAGTTCCCGCTAAGGGCATGTACTTCGGTTGCAGTTTGTCCCTGGCCCTGGTTGGTGGTGCGGGTGGCGGCCACTCGATGTGTCACTTTCACATTGATGTTTCTCTCTTTCTTCCTCTCTCCCTCCCACTCTATCTGAACAAAAAATGAAAAAATGTCCTTGGGTGAGGATAAAAAAAAAAAAAGAAAAACTTAGAATAATATAGCTGAAAACAATATATCTAAAAAATATCTTCTCTTTCATGGTAAAGAATCAGTAGATGTTGTGCTTCAAGTTGATTAATCAAGGCATAGGGATAAAGCATTTCTGGAATTATGGCAGTAACCGCCAGAAGAAACAAACAAAAAGAGTTTAAAAACAAACAAACAAAAAAACAAAACCTGGTTATTTCCAGGGAATGGGACTAGAGCAATTAAGCGGCAATCTTAAATATTTCTAAATTTATAATACCATTCATTCTGTGTTCCTTGAATCACATAACTTTTAAATTTTTAAAAAATGTATGAATTCGTCCTGGCCAATGTGGTTGGAGCATCGTCCCATACTTCAAAAAAAGTGGTAGGTTCGATTCCTGGTCAGGGCACATACCCAGGTTGTGGGTTCAATCCCCAGTAAGGGTGTGTGCGGAAGGCAACCGATTGATGTTTGTCTCATATCGATGTTTCTCTCTCCCCCACTTCCTCTAAAATCCATTTTAAAAATTTTATGAATTCTATACATTAATCCCTTTCCCCATTGAAGGGTCTTGACACCCTTGTCGAAGATCATTGGAACACATACACGAAAGAGTTTATTTCTGGACTTTATTCTATTGGTTTACATATCTGTTTTCATGCCAATACCACACTTTTTTGATTACTGTAGCTCTGTATTATGTTTTGCTCACCCTTCTCTTTATTCAAGCTCCTTGGTGTGAATTTGTAGTTCCTCCCATTAGAAGTGAAATATACTACCCCAACCCTTGACTTAGGCTTGCTTTGTGACTTGCTTTGGCCAAGCAGAAGCTTAAAATGTGCTCATGCAATCTGGCTTGCCCTCCAGTGCTTCTTTCATCACCATAAGAACATGTCCTGGCTAGCTCGCTGGTCTAAGATGGATGAGAATCATGAAATACACTTCTACTCAACCTAGATTTTACAGTGTGGATCAGACTGTCTTAACTTCCCTTTGACCTACAGAAACATTAATGATAATACATAACTGATGTTTTAAGCCTCTATGTTTTGAGAGTGGTTTGTTACACACAATAGCTGATACAGAAATTGGCACCAAAGCTGAAGTGCTACCGTGACAAAAATCTAAATACATGTGGCATTGGCTTTGGGACCAGATGACTGGTTACAAGGAATGTAAGACACTGAAAAATGGTGAGAAAATTATTAGGGGGAAAGGGGCTGGGAAAATGGTGGACCCATTTTATGTAATAAATAAATACTTCATAGCATTGTCACCTAAAATAATCTGGAATGCCCTGGCCAGTTTGGCTCAGCGGTTAGAGCGTCGGCCTGCGGTCCAGAGAGACCCGGGTTCGGTTTCCGCTAAGGGCATGTACCTTAGTTGCAGTTTGTCCCCGGCCCTGGTTGGGTCGTGCGGGAGGCAGCCACTCGATGTGTCCCTTTCACATCGATGTTTCTCTCTCTCTTCCTCTCTCTCCCTCCCACTCTATCTGAACAAAAAATGAAAAAATGTCCTCGGGTGAGGATAAAAATAAATACATAAATAAATAAAATAAAAAATAAAATAATCTGGAAGGAAGAACACGTGTCTAATGAACTTACAAACTGTAATTTAGGCCCTGGTCAGTTTGGCTCGGCGGTTAGAGCATCGGTCTGTGGACCAATGAGTCGCAAGTTCTATTCTGGTCAAGGGCACGTACCTCAGTTGCGGTTCGTCCCCAGCCCTGGTTGGGGTCGTGCAGGAGGTAGCCAGTCAATGTGTCTCTTTCATATTGATGTTTCTGTGTGTGTGTGTGTGTGTGTGTGTGTGTGTGTGTGTGTGTGTGTCTCTCTCTCTCTCTCTGTCTATCCCTCCCTCCCTCCCACTCTATCTGAGATAAATGGAAAAAAACCCTCGGGTGAAGATTAAAAAAAAAAATTAAAATGTAATTTAGTTGTCAGCAGATATATTTGATAAAGTACTAAAAGACAGAGATGAACTTAGAAAAGAACTTGCTGATTTGTAAGCATAATTTAGAAAGAATAAAGAAAGCCCAGAAATTATAGGACTAGAAAATAAACTGTTTCTCAACACAGTGATGGTGCAGCCTACATTATAACACAGCCTTAAAGAAAGGACCAAATCAAGAGTGTGCTTCTTAATACCTTGTGTTAAGAATACAAACATGATTCTTGATACCAACTGAAACATCAGGATTTTTTTAAGTTACCGCTAAGTCTCCATACATTTCTTTTTCTCAAAGAAGATACCTAATGTAAACAAACATACATGCAACTAATTCTGCTACTATATGTGGGAATGCATATGTAGACATACTTGTGTTTTTGAGTGTCCTCTTTTATGACACAATTATTCTATAATTAAGGTTGAGTTATAGAGTATATCAATATACAATATAATTTCTAAATAGTATTTTTATTTTAGTACACCACTAATGTTTTATTTCTGAGAGGGATATGCCATTACATGTACTGACATAAAATCAGGTAGAAATTTTCAAGGCATTTTTCTCTCTAAACAATAAAAAAGAACATGAGAATTTAAAATCAAGACAAAAATGCATTTAAAAAGTTAAGAAAAATTCATATTCAGCTGGTGAGAATGACTACACATTTTTTAACATTATAAGCTTTTACAGGTTTTTTAGGAAACTTTATAAGGCAAATATTTCTTAGTAGAGGAAATAAAATTTAAGTGTTTAAAGGGGGGATTACTAACTAAAACTACTTATGTCATGGAAAACATTTATTAAGGAAGTGACTCAAGCAAGAATAATCTATTACATACAGAAATTGTAATTTGATTAGTTTTAGGGATCAAGTAAGTATGCTATACAAATGATTATGAATGCTGTGTGCTTTCTCAGTTAACTGAATAGCAGATTTTAAAATCTGAATTGCAAATACTTCTAACATTTGCAAGTATAAGCAACAACCTAAGAACAGTCTGATGTTCTTTATCTTTAAAAGACAAAGAGGCTAGAAGACCTGAATTTTATATCCTCATATTTACTGTTCTCTTAATCAGTGAAGTATGATCTTAAAAATATAGCTTTCAACTATGTGTTTCATTTCATACATAAAATGTTAAAAGAATAAAAAAGGATATTCAAAGTGGATTTTTGCCATGACATATAAAGCAAATAACATGACTAAATATTTTCCTAAACAGGTTATTATAATCTTGGAAATGTTAAAAAGAAGCACATTACTTAAATTCTATTAAGTATTATTTAGGAAAATAAATGTAATGATATATACAAAAATCATGGCCCATAAAAATGAAGGCAGAATATAGCCCATCCATATGTCCAATGAGCACTTGACCATCTTAGTAACTTTCAAATCAAAAAAGAAAATTCGTCTCTTTGATGTAAAGTAATCTGTTTATCTCCAAGGGATCTTGGTAAAAACCCAATATTCCAACATGCAAAACATACGATCAATCTCTCAACTCCGTTTATCTGCACTGCCCTACATTCACCAGCAGCTCTCAATTGTTGTCTATGATTTTTTTTTTTAAATCACCTCCTATACAGCTAGTATGTTCCCAAAAAGTAGTTTTACAGTTGTGAGTACATACAGAGTTTATTCTTGTATTATTATTTATTAATTATTGTATTATTTTCTATACAAACTGTAAACCTACTTTTGCCAACCCCTATATAGTTTGATTTAATTATAAAATGGTTTAAAATAAATCAAATTTGCCCAGTCAGTGTGGCTCAGTGGATTGAACGTTATCCCATGGACTGAGAGGTCCCAGTTGAATTCCCAGTTGGGGCACATGCCCGGGTTGTGGGCTTGATTCCCCGTAGTGGACGTGCAGGAGACAGCCAATCAATGTTTCTCTCTCACATCAATGTTTCTATCTCTCTCTAAAAAAATCAACAAAAACATATTTTTAAAAAATGAATAGCCCGACTGGTGTGGCTCACTGACTGAGCATAAACCCATGCACCAAGAGGTCACCAGTTCGATTTGCAGTCAGGGCACATGCCCAGGTTGTGGGCCCGATCCCCAGTGGTAGGCATGCAGGAGGCAGTCAATTGATGTTCTCTCTCATCGACATTTCTTTCTTTTTTTTTTTTTTTTTATCCTCACCCGACGACACTTTTTCATTTTTTGTTCAGATAGAGTGGGAGGGAGAAAGAGGAAGAGAGAGCAACATCGATGCGAAGGTGACACATCGAGTGGCTGCCACCCGCATGACCAACCAGGGCCGGGGACAAACTGCAATCGAAGTACATGCCCTTAGCGGGAACCGAACCCGGGTCTCTCTGGACCGCAGGCCGACGCTCTAACCGCTGAGCCAAACCGGCCAGGGCTCTCATCAACGTTTCTATCTCTCTCTCCCTCTCTAAAATCAATAAAGAGCCCCGGCCGGTTTGGCTCAGGGGTTGGAGCTTCAGCCTGCGGACCAGAGAGTCCCGGGTTCGGTTCCCGCTAGGGGCACATACCAAAAAAAAAAAAATTATTTAAAAATCAATAAAGAAAAAAAAAATTTTTAATTAATTAATGAATTAATTAAATAAATAAACCAAGTGTGTGCATAACCTAGGAGAAAAAACTAAACATTCCAAATATGAGATAAAATTTCTGAAATTCTTATACTAAAGGCAATATTCTAGAAAGAAAATATTATAGGACCAAAAGAATGGTAGGTAATATTGTCATACTAAATTCAGAATGGCTCTTCTTTCAAGAAGAGATATCACTCATAATATTTTTGGTACTTAGCACTTTAAAAAGCTGAGTTAAAACCAATACATGTCCCCTGGACGGTTTGGCTCAGCGGTAAGAGTGCTGGCCCGCAGACCAATGAGTCACGGGCTCATTTCCAGTCAAGGGCACATACTTTGGTTACGGTTTGTCCCCGGCCCTGGTCGGGGTCATGCGGGAGGCAACCAGTTGATGTGTCACTCTCACTTCGATGTTTCTCTCTCTCTCCCTCCCTTCCACTCTATCTAAAGATAAATAGAAAAATATCCTCAGGTGAGGATTAAAAAATCAAACAAAAAAACCAGTACATGTAACTACAATGAGAATCCAAGGTACTGTTAACTACTATAAAGTACTGCAGAAGATACCATTGCTCTCCAGGAGCTTACACAATAACCAAAACCAAAAGGTATGAGTGAGGCAGAATTTACAGATGAAACTTGAACAATAATCTGTTGTAGAAAAATGTTCCTCATGTAAGTACTGAAATGAAAAGATTCTTTATTTCTAAGACAGAAAATGAAAATATGCTGATAGATTAAAGCTAGCTGTTCTATAACAGTTTAACGTGCATACTGCTTTAGGAGGTGCCATTTCTAATCTGTTTTTTTAATTTCTGTTTGGTAGGCACAGAAAAATGATATTCTATTTTGCCAGTAGGGAAGTCAAGGCACAAAGAAATTATATGGCTTAAGATGATAAAACTAGTTAAAGGGAATGATGGCTTAAAGCCCTAGTCATCCTAACTACCAATTAAAAATGGAAAAAGGACTTCCTGACATATATTTATCCAAAAAATTATACTAATGGCCACCAAGCACATAGGAAGATGCTCACCATCACTAACCATTAAGGAAATGCAAACCAAAACTACAATAAGATACCACTTCATTCTCACAAATATGGTAAAAAAGAACAAGGAAAAAGAAAAAAGTGGATGTGGAGAAACTGGAACCCTCCTGCATTGCTGATGGAAATGTTAAATGGTGAAGCCACTATGAAAGAGAAAGTTATTTTCTTTTTAAGGAATCACTAAACATAGAATTACTGTATGATTCACCAATTCTATTTTTGGATATAGTCTCAAAAGAACTGAAAGCAAGGACTTTAATAGATATTTGTACACCAATATTTATAGCAGCATTATTTAATATAGACAAAAAGTGGAAACAACCCAAATGTCCACTGATAGATGAATCAATAAACAAAATGTGGTATAAAAATACAATAGACTATTATTCTGCCTTAAAAAGGAATGAAATTGTGGTGCATGCTACCACATGGATGCAAACCTTGAGGATACTATGCTAAGTGAAGTGAGCCAGACACAAATACTATGTGATTTTACTTATATACAATAACTAGAACAATCAAATTCATTAAAGACAGAAAGTAGAATGGTGGTTACCAGGGACTGTGAGGAGGGGAAAATAAGTAGTTACTATTTAATGGGCAGATTTTCAGCTTGGAATGATGAAAAAGTTCTGCAAATAGATAGTAGTGATGGCTGCACATCAATGTGAACGTACTTAATGACACCGAGCTACACAATGAAAAGTGGTTAAAATGGTAAATTTGGTTGGGATATTTTACCACCATTTGGGGGGGGGGGAGCCCTAAGTCATTCTAATTCCTAGATTTCATTAATTCAATTGTTTCCAAACCTGTCTTTCATTAGAATCACCTGAAATCTTTTAAAAATTCCAAAGCCCAGGCCATGCTCTCAGGTTAAAACACAAGCATCAGTAATTTTTAATCTCCCAAGATGATTCTACATCCAGACAAGTTTGGGAACTACTGCATTAATCTATATTTCCATAGTGATTTTTTTAATTTCTTAAATTTTCAGATAGAACTTCGTATCCCCTTGAAAAAAGGATCTATATTAAAATTCAGAAGATAGCCCTGGCTGGTTTGGCTCAGTGGTTAGAGCATCAGCCCGTGGACTGAAGAGTCACGGGTTTGATTCTAGTCAAGGGCACATACCTCAGTTGCGGTTTGGTCCCCCACCCTGGGTCACTGAGTTGTGCAGGAGACAACTAATCGATGTGTCTCTCTCACATCGTTGTTTCTCTCTCTCTCTCTCTCTCTCTCTCTCTCTCTCTCTCCCTCTCCCCCCCCCCCCCCACTCTGTCTGAAGATAAATGGAAAAGAATATCCTCAGGTGAGAATTAAAAAAAAAATTCAGAAAACATCTTATTGGTGAATTTAGTGAACACATTACTGATCTTATACAGTAAAGAATTCTAAGAAAGCAACAATGTATTATTCTGGTTCAAGTGCTCTGCAAGTACTTTTTTTGTAAATCCTCACCGGAGGATATGTTTTACTGATTTTAGAGAGAGGGAAAGGAGAGAGAAGAGGGAAGGGGAGGGGGCAAGGGAGAGAGAGAGAGATGTATGATGTATGAAACATCGGCTGCCTCTCTCATACACACTCCTACTGGGGATAGAACCTGAAACCCAGGTATGTGCCCTGACTAGGAATCCAACTGCAACCACTGGGTGCATAGGATGATGCTCCAAACAACTAAGCCACACCAGCCAGGGCTGCAATTACTCTTTATAATATTGTATTTCCCCAAAATAAGTAATTTTTAAGTGTTCTGTTTTATTATTTCCTATCATTTTAAAAAGATGTAGGCACAGAAGTTATAGTGGTCTACAGGGTCCACTATCTGTCTCATAATTTTCATGCCCTATAATCCAGCTCCAACACTTGCAAGCTTTATGACCTTGGACAAGTTACTTAATCTCTCTGTGCTTCAGGTTTAACAACTGTAAAATTGGAGTAATATACGGTTGCTGTGAGAATTGAGCTAACACATATTAAGCCCTAATTTCAAACACTGCCTAGCCAGTTTTGCTTAGGCAAAGGTTTCTCACTCCCTTCTCCCCTTCAGAAAAAAATTTCTCTATTTTCATTCCTATCTAAAACCAATAGTTCAAAAAGACTATGGCTATGAATCTGTAGCAAGAATCATAGTAAGAAATGATCATAAGAAAAGCTTAACTGGAAGGAAAAGAGATAGAAAAAAGTCTTCCTTAGCACTTAATTTTTCTCATAAATGTTTCTGGAAAGCATGAGAATGTGGAAAACTGACCATGCCAATCCCAATGACTCAAGCATTGTAGAGAAACTTCATGGGTCATAAGTACTATTATAGCATCACTTAATATTTCAGAAATAGAACGCATAATAATCTTGATGACAGAGCAGCACAGACAGGCTGCAAGAAGGAAAAAAAGAGACAGTTAACTATGCTCAACTTGGCAAATAGTGGCTACCTTGACATGAAGTAGAGGTTTCCCCACACTCACAACTTAGCATACAATTCAAGAGGGTCCAGACTAAACAGAAGATATATTTTATCAATAAACACTACCAAGCTCAGCTGGGCTTAAAGCCCTAGAGTTGTGCTGTTAATGTAATAGCCAGTATACAGATGGGACTATCAAGCACTTGACATGCAGTTAGTCCAAACACAGACACACTCTAAGTACAGAATACATATTAGATTTCAAAGACTTAGTTTAAATAAATAAATAAATAAAACACCTCAATAATATCTTTTGCAGAAATAATATTTTGGATACACTAGGTTAAATTATTAAAATTAATGTCATCTTTAACTTTTTAATGTGCCTACTAAAAGATTTAAAATTACATATGTGACATTTTATTTCTATGGACAGTGCTACCTTATAGAAGACAAAAAGAGAGGAAATAAGTTCTTAGAAAACATTAATAGTGATAGCTCTTAGCTTCCCTATAAGTTCAGATTTTCAGAGGTATTCAGGAACACAACCAAAGAACATCATAAAGCTATATAAAATGGCTAGTATATCTACAGAAGAAACTTAAATCTTATGGTGTTTATAGTTAATTAAAATGTTGGAGATAAAGGACTGTGGAAAAGCCACAGGTGTGATGAAAGATAAACATGGCTTTATGGGTGAAATTTAAGTATATTCTTTCATGTTTTATCTTAAAAACAAAAACAAAATCAACTTTGACCAACCTCTTCTGTGAAGCTCTCAAAGTATTGTTTTAATTATAAGTGTAAAGACTCTGGTGTAACACCACCCAAAAGAACATTCTGCAATGATGGAAATATTCTACATCTACACTACCCAATACCAGACAGAGAGGAGCACTTGAAATGTGGCTTGTGCAACTAAGAAACTAAATTTTTATTTTTATTTTTTTCCATTATGTAATTGAAATTTCAATAGCCACAAGAGGCTGGTGGTTACTACATTAAACAGTGTAGTTATAGCCCTGGCCGGTTTGACTCAGTGGTTAGAGCATCAGCTCGCGGTCCAGAGAGACCTGGGTTCGGTTCTCGCTAAGGGCACGCACCTCGGTTGCAGTTTGTCCCCGGCCCCAGTTGGGGTTGTGTGGGTGGCAGCCAGTCGATGTGTCTCTCTCACATCGATGTTTCTCTCTCTCTCTCTTCCTTCCTCTCTCCCTCTTGCTCTATCTGAAGATGAATGCAAAAGTGTCCTCGGGTGAGGATAAAAAAAATAGTATAGTTATAAAACTTCTTAAAAAAAAAAAGATTAAATTTCCTTATTTTACACTAATATTCTAGTTATAACTAATTCCATACAAATACTTAGGGATGTATTCCTCTCATTCCTGTGAACTTCTTCACCTGCTTCACCCCACAAGATGAAAAATATCTCTGTGGACCAGGTTCTTTGCTAATACTTAACCCTTAAATCCAGGACCCTAAATAAGGGCTTAGAACATACAGAACCTAACATTTGATCATATCACCTTTATGTTATATATTCAGCAAGGACTTATTTATTCTATCCTCTGTGTGTGTGTGTGTGTGTGTGTGTGTGTGTCCTATATTGCCTTTTAAAATTGAGGTTAGCCCGGCCACTGTGGCTCAGTGGTTGAACGTCAACCCATGCACCAAGAGGTCGCTGATTCGATTCCCAGTCAGGACACAAGCCCAGGTTGTGGGCTAAATCCCCAGTAGGGGGCGTGCAGGAGGCTGCCAATCAATGTCCTCTCTCACCGATGTTTCTCTCTCTCTCCCTCTACCTTCCTCTCTCTAAAATCAATAAAGTAAAAAAAAAATTTTTTTTTTTTTAAATAAAATTGAGGTTAAAGCCCTGGCTGGTTTGGCTCAGCGGTTAGAGCGTTGACCCCCAGAATGAAGAGTCCCGGGTTCGATTTTGATCAAGGGCATGTACCTCAGTTGCGGTTCGTCCCCAGCCCTGGTAGCCAATCAATGTGTCTCTCTCATGTCAATGTTTCTCTCTCTCTCCCTCCCTCCCACTCTACCTAAATATAAATGGAAAAATATCCTCAGGTGAGGATTGAAAATAATAATTTCCTAACTTTAAAATAATTAATTAAATAAAATAAAATTGAGGTTAAAGATAACTATTTTTACATAGCAGAGTAAAAATCTCCAAGTAAATTTATCAGCTAAGCAATATATTTTTCCACAGACATTAATTATATGGCTACATCTTTAGTTGAGGGCATGGGATAAAATTAAAGTATATATTAAAATCAAATATGGCCCAGCCTGTGTGGCTGTGGATTGTGGATTGAGCATGGTCCCAAGCACCAAGAGGTCATCGGTTCGATTCCCTGTCAGGGCACATGCCAGGTTAGGGACTTAATCCCCAGTAGGGGGCACGCAGGAGGCAGCCAATAGATGTTTCCCTCTCATCGATATTTCTAGCTCTCCCTTTCCCTTCCTCTCTATCTAAAAATCAATTTTAAAAAAACATATTTTTAAAAAATCAAATGTGTTCCCTATTAACTTATTATCTTCCTATACAATCTCAACTGCCACTTAGCAGATCTCCTTATGTCAATACATACTGTAAGATACTGGACTAGCTGTCTCAAAAATTTTTTCTAATATCTTTCTATCCTGTGTAACTTCCTAGAAGCATTTATAAAACTCTTACTAAATATACAAAGTTAACTGTTCACTCACTCAAATTGCTATAACAAATTTGATTCAATACGACAAAAAAGCTTAACTAAACACAAAGTTCTTTTCAAAATAATCTTATTCAAATGTGCTCAAACATCATAAGTTTGTAACATCTTTTACTAAGGGACTATTTAAAACCTGCAGTAAGTCACTGGTATTTATTATAGCCCATTTACCTGTGGTTTCGCTAGCAAACACAGTGATTACACTGTAGGAAAACACCTGAACTGTTCAAGACAAAAAACCTGGTCACTCTTTTAACGAAATACCTGAAGACTGGTGACTCTTAAATTTCTTGTTAAGTTTGTTCCAGTGGTTAATTACCCTGATAGTTGAGGGGTTCTTTACAGCTAACCTAGCTGTACCACTAGATTTAATTCTATTTCCTCTCTTTCAGTCCCTGAAGACTGTACCAGACAATTAACTACATAGAAGTGCAGATTATTAAAAGATGAAAGTTGATATTTGGGAGGGGGGGAGTAGGAAGAAAATAAGAAAAGGTCAAAAATATTATTTTCTCCTTTGTTCAACAAACCAGTTTCACAGTACAAATTTTCCTCCTTGACAACTGTGTTCTTTTTTTTTTTCTTATTGATTTTAGAGAGAGAGGAAGGGAGAGGGAGAGACAGAAACATCGATGAGAGAGAACATGGATTGGCTGCCTCCTGCACGCCCCCCACTGGGGATCGAGCCCCACAACCTGGACATGTGCCGTGATCGGAAATCATACTGGCGACCTCTTGGTGCATAGGTCGATGCTCAACCACTGAGTCACATCAGCTGGGCCATGTTGATTCTTTCTAAGAATGTTTAGGCCTGGCCAGTGTGGCTCAGTTGGTTGAAGCATGGTCCCATATACCAAAAGGTGCTGGGACCAAAAAAAAAAAAAAAAAAAAGGAAATGTGAGATCTAAGAAATAAGGAATCCAACACAGACAGGCAAAGAGAATTCCCAAGATGGCTGTGAAAAAGACCTACAGAACAACCAGTCTAAATTGGAACTGGAGAATGAAGGGGTCAAATAGAGATGTTAATGGGGGGGGGGGGACTAATAGATTACACAGATTACACAAAATCCTTAAATGTAAGGAGGGAAATTTACCTTGCTGTTTTGGTAGTGGCCATCCACCAGAAGCTTCCTGAGAAGGAAGTACATGAGAAGTAATGTGGATCCCAAATGTCTGGTTATCACCTTTTCTACTAAGACTTTTGGGCAGTAAAATGCCGACTGGAAGTTCTATGTATTGAGTAGCCATGAAGTTGCAGGCTTTAGTAGGGTAATTGGTCAGAGAACTGGCCATTTTTATTGGGTGCCTGTTGCTCACCAGTCTATGTGTCTCCACTCATTCCCACCCATTTAAGTTAGTCAGTTTTCCCAGAGGAGTCCTTCAGTATCCTGACTAGAGAGTATAAAGTTTATTGTCAATGTTTAGGGAGCCTATTAGGAAAAGGGTACTATACTTGTATACTTATATTGGGGATTACTTGTATAGTATTTAGATTATCACTTAATCCCTCTTTTAAATCTAAGGTTAAATTATCTATTAATAGGTACACAGATCAGGGATCGGCAACCTTCATCTGTAAAGAGCCAGGGAATAAATATTTTAGGCTTTGTGGGTCATCTGTCTCTGTCACAACTATGCAATTTTGCTGTAGTGTAAAAACAGGCATAAAATAAACCATTAATGAGTGAGCATGGCTGTGTTACAATATAATTTTATTTACAAAACAGGTGGCAGGCTACATTTTCTCTGTGGGGTGGCAGTTTACCAACCCTTAACATAGATAATTAAGTGAAAAAAAGAGATAATCATTAACACTGGAGAAAACAAAAAGATGTGGAGGAAATGGAATATAATTCAACTACATTATATAGCTCAGCTATAAATATTTATATAGCCATAATAATATAAAAAATAGGTATTGTTTTTACCAAATCTTATAATAACTACATTGGCAAGATAAGGAAAGAGAAGGGGAGGAGAGTGGGAGGGATGGGAAGAGATTAACCAAAGAACATATATGCACAGCCCATGGACACAGACAACAGTGTGGTGAAGGCCTAGGGTGAGGCAGGAGCTGGGTAGAAGGGGGCAAAGGATGGGGAAATGGGGGAAATCTATAATACTCACAAAAATAAATAAAAGAAAAGAAAAAAAAAATAAGAAAGGACAGAGCCCTGGCCGGTTTGGCTCAGCGGTTAGAGCGTCGGCCCGCAGACCAGAGAGACCCGGGTTCGGTTCCCACTAAGGGCACGTATTCGGTTGGAGTTTGTCCCCGGCCCCGGCTGGGGTTGTGTGGGTGGCAACCAGTAGATGTGTCTCTCACATCGATGTTTTTCTCTCTCTCTTCCTCCCTCTCTCCCTCCTGCTCTATCTGAAGATGAATGCAAAAATGTCCTCGGGTGAGGATTTAAAAAAAAGACAAGACAGAAGGGAGAAGAATGTATACAAGTATGCTAATGTTCAAGTGGTGGTATTGGGGGGGGGGGTATTAGGAATAAAATACCTAAACTATTAATAGAAAGTCAACAGCCCGGTCTGGCCAGTGTGGCTCAGTGGTTGGGCATTGACCCATGCACCAAGAGGTCACCAGTTCGATTCCCGGTCAGGACACATGCCCAGGTTGTGGGCCCAATCCCCAGTGGGGGCATGCAGGAGGTGGCCAATCAATGTTCTCTCTCATTGATGTTTCTATCCCTCTCTCCCCCTCACTTCCTCTCTCTCTAAAATCAATAAAGGAAAAAAAAGAAGAAAGTCAACAGCCCTGGCAGGTTTGGCTTTAGAGTCGGCCCTCGGACCAGAGATGCAGTTCGATTCCCAGTCAGGGGCACATACCTGGGTTGCAGATTCAATACCCTGCCCCAGTTGGGGTCATGTGGGAGGCAACCAATCGGTGTCTCTCTCTCAGATGGATGTTTCTCTCTTTCTCTCTCTCCCTCCCTTCCTCCCACTCTTTCTAAAAATTAATGGAAAAATATCCTCAGGGGAGGATTAACAAAAAAATAAAAATAATTAAGAGATTGCCTCTGAAAAACACATCTAGTAGTTGGGGTTCAGGACTGCAGATTTTCATTTTAAATCCTGGTAATCTGCTTGACTTCTTTGAACTGTATAGTGAGCATTGCTAATTGCCTACCTGATATTTATTTCCCTTCTAACTGCCTAGTTAATATCTTTATCTCCATTTCTTACTACTAACCTAAAGTCTTACTTTGTTCAGAGAGTCAGTGTTCCCACATAAAAAATATATGTTTCTCTTTGTATAGTCAATGACATGTCAGCTAAAGTTTCCAGAAAAGAATCTATTTTCTGATCTAAGGGTCAACCCCCTTCTTGCTTCTTCCCTTCCTTCCTCTTCCTGCCTAGAATCCACTGTGATTGAAGGAATGGACCATGAGAATGAAAGTCAAAGGCTAAAGATGACAGAGCAGAAAACTCCAGGGAACCTCAGTCCTTGATTACATTATTGAACAGATATACCAGTATTGAACTTGAACAGATATACCAGTATTGAACTATCTACTTCCAGACTACTTGCTATTAAGAAAAATCAATTTTGCTACATAAACCAGGTAGTTAGGTTTTCAGTCATTTGCAACTGAATACATTCCTAATTTGTACAGTTATTTTGTTCACAATAAAGGTTTGTTCAGGCTTATCTGCTCATCCATTCTACTAAAACTTTAAATATGAAAAAACTCCACATGCACATGAAAAAAAGATGTGCACACATGACATAAAAGAGGGCATCTCAATAATGATTACAGTAATAACCAAATGTTTACTTCATATCTTCACATCTTTTAAGGAAAACAAATTTCCTTCATTTTCTCTTCTTCCACATCCCATCTTACTTGCCACTGTTTCATCTCTCTTGAAGCCTCACTAATTCAACAACTACTTGGGACTGAATCTCCGAACAGATTGTGCCTATATTATTTAAATAATATTATTTAAATTACAGTAGCCTAAAGCTTTTAACTGCCTACATCTAAAACTACTCTACAAATTAGTGTCACAAATTTTCTTAATTCAAAGTTCAAGAAAATTATAAACACTCAAGAGTAAACACATGTCTTATAGCAGAAAACACAAACTTAAATTACTTGAAAGCAAAATCAGAGGTTTGGAAATGTAAAAGGTTAACTCAATCCAAAACATAACTATGGATCACTATCTTTAACAAGTATTAAAGTATTTAATTTTTAACAGAGCACTATTAATATACATTTCCACTAATACTAAAAAAGTAACTTCAATGCATAAGCTTATGCTTTCATCATACATTTTTTTCTATCAACCCAAAATAAAATTTAGGCCACTGTACTGACACACAGCCTATTTCCACTGCAAGAAAATTCTTAAAATGTGTAAAAGAAAGGATGAAGTGGTCAAAGAAAATTGACTACTTATAGTATTTTGCCAAAATTAACCTCCTAAATATGTCTGTAATATATCAGCTTATTTTAGTCCACATTTTCTGTAAAGCCGTAAATACTGACAAACTTAAAGAAATACCAAGTAAGAGTTTAAATAAGATAGCTTACCTTTTATTTATTGGTTTTTCATCTTTTTCGTAAGGCTTTACAAACCACTTGCCAATACGTACAAAGTTCCGGTTCATCAAACACCGTTCCAACAGATTGTGAACTGCTTTGAAAAGCAGAGTACGGCATTCATAAGAAAGTCCATTCTCCCAAACTCCATCTTCCTCTTCTACAAGAGAAATGAAAGAAACAGAAAGTAAAGTAGTGCCACCATATCTACTCATAGCCAAGTAAAAAGTGTTACGGTTTAAACTAAATGCATAAGCCTTACTTCACCTCAGGATATTGAGCTACAATCACTTCCATATATCTCTGGACATTAAAATATCAGGTTTCAAAATTACTCCATAAGGAATAAAAGGCCTATGTGTCATGTATTCTATTAAATTACCTGAAAATTATTTTCCCACCGTTTCAAAAGGTAATGCTATATTGCAAATGTACTGATTTGGTTTCTTTATCAATGGAAAGGACATCTGTATAACTGGGAAATATTAAACACACACCATACCTAAAATGCCAATTTTTAAGCTGGCTCACTTGTTTCTTTGTCCTAATTCCTCCAGTCAGTCATTCAGCCTGCCAAAACTAGCTAGTTAATAATTACATTAGAAACATTTTATGTCCATCAGCATTCTAATCCATGACTCAACTTAAATAACTGATGAATAACAAGGAGGCTTTTGGCTCAGAGCCTAACAAACAGTCCATTATCAGCCACCTTAGGTCTCATTTAAACCAAATGATTCCCATGATCTAGTATAGAATCCTCCACTTGGGAGAGAAATTTAAAAATTTAAAGACTTAAGCTTTAAATGGCACTTCTGATATAAAGTCATAGCTATCTTTACTAACTATATAGCCTCAATTTTGCCAGCAAACCTATTAACCACTCCAAGTTAACTTACAGATACTACTTCAGCATTTTAACTTTTATCTAATGTCTTAAATTGTTATTTCAAATATAATTTAGTACCCTTCTATAGCCTATATACCTTTATAAACATTTTATAAATATTGGTCATCGTTCAATTTCATAAATGACAAACTCTTTCCTAATTGAACACTAAAAATGTATATATTATACCCATTGAAAAATAATAAACTATGATGCTTTTGAATAAAAGCAAAGATATGTATTAAGAGTGACACATAGTTTATATTCATAACTTGCACAACAAATCGATAGAATAAACATTAACTAAAAAATATGACTGAACTTTAAACTGAAACAGAAATGTATGCCACTACAAAGTTTAATGTTGAATTTGTGTTGTTCTTTAAAAAGTTTCCTAGATTATAGTCATCTTTCATGTTAACTGTTTCTTCTTAAAAGAAAAGCTTTAAAAAAACGAGATAAGCTTTAGAAAAGAAGTGAATCTTTCTCAATCAATCCGCTTTCAGTTTAATCAATTTCTATCACTTCAAAATTAAATAGCTTCATTAAGAGTTTTAACTCAATCCCTGGCCCTGGTTGGGATTGTGAGGGAGGCAACCAATCGATGTGTCTCTCTCACATCGATGTTTCTCTCCCCCTCCCTCCCTCCTTCCTACTCCAGCTGAAGGTAAATGAAAAAATATGCTCGGGTGATGATTTAAAAAAAAAGGAGTTTTACCTCAAATTATGTGACTTATGATTACTAAAAATACACGTCCTTAATTTCAAGAGAATTATGCTGGAAATATCTCCCAACTCTTCCCTTCTTTATAATCTATTTAGTATACTTTATTTTTGTTGACTTTTACCTTAAAGATCCTTACCTTCTAAGCAGCACAATGGTTGTTAACATTTGTCCTATACAAGTAACCTTTACTAAAATCATTTTTCTAATTATTTCTAAGTTTTAAAGCATCAAAAATCCAAGACACATAGTTACCATTATGTATCAAAGTTGTACAATCACTGTAAACTTCAAATATCAGAAAATTATTCACTTACAACTTGAGACTGAATTTGTCTTCTTCCCCAGAAGAGTAAATTAAAAAATCTTTGGCATAGTAAAGGTTGTAATACAATAGTTTATGTAAATTTTCACATAAAACTCTGAAAATATTTTGGTTTTGTTCATTTTAAAAATCTCAGTTAAATCTGTAGTTAAATGATTTAAGAATACTAAATATAGTTTAGAAAATTAATCAGTATCACTTCTCAAGCATTTCTCCCTCATTGCTCTAGAGAAACTCAGGTGAACTTAATCCTCATTTTACATTATATCCTCAAATGCCCACAATTCTCATTAACACTAAATGAAGGTTATGCATAAAACAAAGAAAAACAGACCACCTGTTAAGAGTTTTCTAAAGCCAACAAATCTCTGAAGTACATCTTCACCTATGTGGCAAGTAACTAAGCAACCATTACACTAAAGTAATATAATTTCATTTTTCATTGCTGAGGAAATAATGAGAATGAAGTCCTAATAATGCTCAATAAAAAGTCTGAAGGGGGGAGGGGATCACTTAGAAACAAGAAGCCTCCTAAGTAAGCCAAGTTTCTAAAATCCTAATGTTATAATAATCCTAATAAAAGTACTTCTCTACATGTTGTATTCAGATACGAAAAGTGAAATAGCACACCCCAGACATAGTGATATGCAACCTTACACTAATTAAAACAAGTCCTTGAATCTCAACGACAACATCATATTAGGAAAGGGCGGGAAAGAGAAACACATGGCAAATCTTTACCTACTTCTTTTGAACTTAATCAACCAAAGCCTAATGGAAAAAAGTCTGCTTAATGTATTTAAATAAATGTCTTCCTCCTCTAGTATCTGTATCCCCAGAGAAAACAGTTTCAATTCTATGTTTTTAATACTTTTCCATTACTATTAGCATTAGAACTCTTTAATCATTGCTACTTATTTTACAAAGTATTTATTTGAACAATGCAGAAGTTCAAATGCTAAATGTGATTACTGTAAAATATTTCTTTCTGAAGATACAGATTATAGTGATACCAAAGTATGTGGCAGGTCATCAAAACAATGCTCTGAGTGGGGGTAAAAACCAAAAAAAGCTGATACACCTAGTACGCATACTAAACATTTTTCTCAAAACTGACATCATTAAATATCTCTACAGTGATAAGCTGGGAGAGAAGGAATCTTTTCCTAATAAATTTTGACAAGCTATTAGAATGCAACATACACTAATGATTAATAAATTGGTCAAAATTATCATGGTAGAAAATACCATGTATTTCCTGAAAGAATAAAGAAAATTAAATGTCTAGTTCGGTGTTTGTCTTGAAGAATAACTGCCTATTCATAAGCCATTCATTCAATATTACTGAGAGCCTTAAACTGGCAGCATTGTTGATAGATGGCAAAACCAACTTTGATTTAAAAACAGCCTAATATGTTAATGATTATTTTTGAAGATTTAAGACATACTTTCTGTTCAAAATGGACAGTATACAGGAGAAATACGGTAAAGTTGTCCCTAGAAGATTAGCCAATATAAAAAGTTGGGTCACAAGAATTATGGTACAGAAGATAGAAATAAATTAACTCTCTTCAGGCTACATGGGGCACAAAACAATTTTTTAGTTTGTAGATTCCCATACTTGGCTGCTGTTTATCTGTCAATACTGTTAAAGCTGCCACTGAAGGTTACATCCACTATAATTAATATCCTTCAATAAAAAGCATCCAAAATTAAATTCTAAGACTAACCAATGGCCCATTTAGTTTAACAGTACTATGATGAAATTCCAGTATAATGAAAATATTTAGACATGCTGCTAAAATCCCATATATAGACCAGGGATCCAGGAAAAGTAACAAATATTTTTGGCTCTGAGTGTTTTTAGTTCTCAAGGTATCAGTTTTCTCAGAGTCTCATCTCAGTCTAGCTTATTATGATTTTTTTAAAACATGCAAATGTTGGAAGAGGGAGTTGTTTTTGTTTTTATTTTGTTTTAAACGAAAGACTAAAAACCAATTATGACAGCAATAAAATTCCAAAAAGGTTAAGGCACAGAATGAAAATACTAATGACAGTGAAACAATCTTGCTTTGAAGCAAACTAACAATACACTTAAAATAATCAATCAGGCCCTGGCCGGTTTGGCTCAGCGGTTAGAGCATCGGCCTGCCGTCCAGAGAGACCCGAGTTCGGTTCCCGCTAGGGGCACGTACCTTGGTTGCAGTTTGTCCCTGGCCCTGGTTGGGTCGTGCGGGTGGCAGCCAGTCGATGTGTCTCTCACATCGATGTTTCTCTCTCTCTCTCTCTTCCTCTCTCTCTCCATCCCACTCTGACTGAACAAAGAATGGAAGAATGTCCTCGAGTGAGGATTAAAAATAATAATAATAATAATAATAATAATAATCAATCAGTTCTACCCACTATAAAGACTTTTAACCAGAGAGATTAAGCTAAAATTTTGCATCAATTTTACACTTCTATCATATAAGCACTAAACAAGATCTGCTACAAAGTTTAAATTCAAAAAGTAAATAAAATTTAAAAGGCTGTAATCAGGAGTTTTGTTCTCTAATCTTTTTTCTATCAAAACATATTGATATTGTTTCAACTATCCATTCTTTTAGAGAAAGCAGAGCAAAAAGTTGTGTGTGTTTTAAGTGTTTGGCTTTGGATTCAAGAAATATTTTGAACAAATAAGTTTCTGGAATATTATAGTTAGACCAATACTAGTTAGCACAAATCTTGACCCAAATTATTATCAAGCATTTGCAAACAGTATGGTAAAATATTAAAACAGGTCTTACTAAACAGTACTGACTACTGCAACAAAATAAGTAACTGAGGGTTTAAAGCATTTATTAAATCAGATTTGGTTTGCTGTAACAGATTTTTACTAATTAGCAATAAAACAAGTTTAAATTCTATTCCTACACATCAGCTAAACTTGAAAGGAAGGGGACCCAAACATGTGCTACACAACATAAGAGAGAGAAGCAGAAATTTAAAATGCACTATGGCCCTGGCCGGTTTGGCTCAGCGGTTAGAGTGTCGGCCTGCGGTCCAGAGAGACCCGGGTTCGGTTCCCGCTAAGGGCATGTACTTCGGTTGCAGTTTGTCCCCGGCCCTGGTTGGTCGTGCAGGTGGCAGCCACTCGATGTGTCCCTTTCACGTCGATGTTTCTCTCTCTCTCTCTTCCTCTCTCTCCCTCCCACTCTATCTGGACAAAAAATGAAAAAATGTCCTCAGGTGAGGATAAAAAAAATAAAATAAAATAAAATGCACTATGGAACCTGACCAGACTATTCAGAATTATCAAGATCATCAAAAACAAGGGAAGTCTGAGAAACTGTCTCAGTTTAGAACAGCCTAAGGAGACGTGACAAATGAAATGTGGTGTCCTGGATGAGATCACAGGACAGAAAAAGGATATTAGGTAAAATAAAGAAATTTCAAGTAAAGTATGGATTTAGTTTATACAAATGTATCAATACAGGTTCATTAGTTGTGAAACTGTACCGTTCTAATGTAAGATGTTAACAGGAACTCTCTATACTACCTTTGCAACTTTTATATAAATCTAAAACTGTTTTAAAATAAAAATTATTTTTTAAAAAAATACACTATGGTGGGGAGGAGGGGGTTAATGGGGAAAAAGGGGGGACATCTGTAATAATTTCAACAATAAATAAGAAAAACTGAGACTTCTAATCTTTGCAAAAAGAAATGCCTTCCCTCCTTACCCAACAAGAAGGGCATTATCATCACCATAATTACAAACATTTCAGTGACAAGATGTGGTGGTACGTGCTGAACCAAACAGAAGGACACTGCCTTGAAGAGCAGCTTCAAACTAAATTAACCAGCTTTTTAGTTACCACCTGGGTCCTTCCGGTTCCCCTTTCCTCAGTGCTACACCTCCACTTGGAACTCAGGATTGACTCCTGCAGCTGATGCCACCCCTACTGTCCAGATGCTCTCTTCTCAGGGGAGCTTAAAAGAAGGAAATAGAGTGCCACAGATGGGAAGAAATGAAAATGGGTTAGCTAGAGAGACAGAAGCATAGACTAATTACCCCAAAAGGGAGGCTGACAGTGTCCCTGGGGCAAAGAAAAGGGCGAGACAAATAAACTCCATCTGAAAAGATGTTACTATTCTTTAAGATATATCTGATTTAAGTAACAACATTCTAAAGTAAATGACAGGTTTTTAAAAAAAGCTAGAACATTATATAAACACCACTGACTACACAACTGTTTAAAACAGTACAGGACAGTCTTCAGAAAAGCAAATATGATTATATATGACTCCTAATATATTTTGGTTTACTATTTCAATTGCTTTCACTCTGGTAAAATTTTTAAATTTATTTACCACTGAATGGCATTCAGTAAAATCTGACAATTAAAACCCAATCTTCCACAATTACTTACATTCACATTCAAAATCAGTATTTTAAAGTACGTGTATTACCATTTTTAAAATTATGCTAAAAAATTAAACTAGAGAAGAAATGTTTTAAACTGTAACCTAGTTTCAGAAGAAAACTTTTAACTCATTAGAAAAATATCAACATAGTTTTTTAACATACAACAAAACAGCTTACACTTTAATAGCTTTTGACTTTCAAAGCATAAGTCTCACTACGGTAAAATTAAATTCTACATATCTGTTAAAATTATCTTTTATTCCACAAAATGTATTTCATGGAATCTGAGAAAAAAGGTCTGTTCAGATGCTGACAACTTTACTAAGAAGACTGAAACCCCCAAGAAAGCATTGTAGTTTATCAACAATTATAGTTTATCTATAGTTTATAGATAGTTTATCAACATTAAAACAGTCTTCAAACATTTTAGTAAGGTGGTTTGAATACCACCTAAAAAAAAAGAAAATAACTCAAGCATATCCAAATCAATGAAAGAAAAAGGAAGCGGGCAGGCTTGGTTTTGGCATGACAATTAGAAAGCATGATCTTGCTGATGCCCTAAAGGAATTGTATATCGTGAGATATATGTATACATCATATATATGTACATATATGTACATACAAACACATCATTTTACATAATTAGGAATACATTACACACTTAGAACTAAGGACTAGACTCTCCAGCAGAGATCTTATCAGGAAAGCTGGAAAGCTAGAAAGCATTTATCATAAAAGAATTCAACCACTCTCAAAAACAAGGATTAGCATGAAGGATTTGTTCATTAGAAGGTGAAAAGCAACCATCAAAACAAATTTAACACATACATTTCTGCACAAAAGTTGGTCTTACTAAGTACTTATTTGAAATAGTCACCTGGATTACATTACATCCAAAAATAAAATAGGTCCTATAGGTTAAACAGATAATAATAGAAATTTCAGAGTACTCAATTCAAATAACAATGCTTTTTGTTTAGTAATGTAAAAATCCTAAATTTATGTGTCAAGAATCATTATCAAACATCTTGCTGAATGAAGTCTTTGGTACCTTGCAGCAAACAACTAATCATTTACATTCCTATCATCAAAGATTCAGTTAACATTGACTCTTATAATCTAAAGTACACAAGCTTCAGTAATTCCTTGGAGAGCTACAGTTTATCTTTCTAAAGTAACATCTGGTCCTAAATCAAGAAAATAGGATGAAAGAAATCTTAATAATTTGCTCATAATAAATTTATTTCTGTGTAACTTTTTTGATTGATCCCAACATCCTATAAAAGCTAAATAAGATGGCATTCTTCTCATATTAATGATAGTCTTTGATGCAACAGTATCTAAAATAAAAGAATCACTTTTCAAGAATAACCAAATTAACATAGGCCTCATATGTTAATAAAATAACAACCACAAATAACAATTAAATTAACTACATACCTTGAAAAAACACAAAGTTACATTTCTAGATACTCCTACAATTGTCTGCATATTCATACAGAAGAAAGCAGTGGCAGAATTGACTTCAAAGGTATATGGCCCTGGCCCAGCCTGTGTGGCTTAGTGGTTGAGCATCAACCCATGCACCAGGAGGTCGCCAGTTTGATTCCTAGTCAGGGCACATACCCAGGTTGTGGGCCAAATCCCCAGTGGGGGGGCATGTAGGAGGCAACCAATTGATGTTCTCTCTCATCGATGTTTCTCTCTCCCTCTCCCTTCCTCTCTCTCTAAAACAAAATCAATAAAGCAAAAAAAAAAGCATATGGCTCTGGCCAGTTTGGCTCAGCGGTTGGAGCAAGGACCGTGGACCAAAGGGTCTCAAGTTCGATTCCCGGTCAAGGGCAGGTACCTGGGTTCCAGGTTTGATTCCCCCGCCTTGGGTGGGGTCATGGGGGAGGCAACCAATTGAAGTGTTTCTCTCACATCGATGTTTCTCTCTCTCTCTCTCCCTCCCTCCCTTCCACTCTATCTAAAAATTCAATGGAAAAATATCCTCTGGTGAGGATTAACAAAATAAATAAATAAAATAAGTACTATATGATTTTGTTAGGAACTTTATGCTCCCTGATTTCATTTTTCTTAGGTTAACATAACATGCTTTTCTTAGGCTCTGTCTATGAGAAATTCATGAAGAAGCTGGGTAGTGGAAGAATAAAATTATTTAAGGTTTAAAAAGCCTGCCATAGTATGGATAATTTAAGTAAAATAAAATAACCACAGTGAAATAAAACATGAAGCTGAATTTTTATCTGGTTTCATACCTAACAGTGTTCCACCAAAAAACTCTTAACACAATTGATTTGGGGAGAAAGTATACAATACTGCTACATCATTAGCTAGAAATGATAAGTTGCTTTCACCTGATAAGTCATGGTGAATAAGGTCAGCAAAATTGGGGTCTTCACCCCACCAAAATATCCACAACTCTCTTCTTCCAGGTCTTTGATCCCTGCGCCAAACACCAAGTACATCTGCCTTTAGGCAGCGACTAAAACTGCTCAAAATGGGGTCTTCCTCCGTCACCGGAAACAGAATAGGAGCAGAAGTTGGGCCTTGCCATACATATCTTTTCCATTTAATTCCCGTCAAGTCAGCCTGAAGAAAAGAAAGCATGATTTTTTTTTTTTATTATTGCACATTCAAAGTCAAAAATATTCACTATTAAGTCCCTTATTTCATTAGGACATTACAATTTTTCAATATATGCTTAAGATATTGAAAGCAGATTGACAAAAAAAAAAAAAAAAGCTTATTAATTCTGGTAATTCAGCAATCAAAAATTTAAGGAAAATAAGTTTAAAAATTAACATTGGCGTGTCACTGAATAGCAAGTCAATAAATGTGCATCCAAAGGAGAAATAAAAAAACGGCATAGTGTTAAATATAAACATGTATTTAATACTGCACACTGAGTAACATTTCCTCTCAATACTAAGTTCTGTTCTAACTGGTCACATTTGTTCCTTCGTGTCAAACTTGTAACAAAAAATTAATTTTTAAAGACTCATCATTTCATGTTTACAGAAGTCTGAACTATAACAAAAAATTCTTACTTCTTCACATATCCCTTTCAGGAAGTCATATAACTGTCACATTTGTGCTAGTCTATCCTCAAAGAACCTGATCCTAAAAGTACCAAAAATAGACTGAGTCAGAGAAGATAGAAACGTAAAACCTGTCCTATGTCTTATTACATCTGAAGAGATGCTGATTAATGGACATTGCACACAAAAATTTTCACAGGAGGAAGGGCATTAAAAATCTTAATTTAGCACCTTGAATGGAAATTCAACATAGAGAATTCAGTAATTCTTTAATCTAACTTAAAGGTGCAAAGTATAGGTGCCAAAAATGAAACTGCTGATACATGACTGGCAGTTTATACTTGCCAACTAGCTGTGCTCCGCCCACTCAATTCACTTACCTATCACATACTCTCTTAATATTTTTCAAAGCACAGTGAAAATGAAAAAAAGAAAAGCCACCGAAACTTTAAAGCATTGAAGCTATAGTACTGTCCAACTGAGGACGAAGTATTTGCAACAGTTGGTACTTTTTAAAGTCTTAAAGGGGGGATGCTCCCAGACCTGGGCCAACCTACACAATTGTCATCCCTACACCCAGCTTCCTCAGACTTTTCAATAAAACGTGGACCAGGCTGCTCAAAATTTTAAACACACATGCAAAACAGACAAATACAGAAATATTTAGTGCAAAACCACAGCACCTCCTCCATTAGTCCGTTCCACTCACACAAACATATCACACAAACATAATGTTCTAATAAAAGCAAGATGGCTCGAAATTGTCAAAACGGCAAACTGTTTTCAAAGTTTAAAGAGAAACATATGAAATGGCATCTACTGGTTGTTAACAGAGGTCTGAAGTCACCGAAGGAAGAAACTAACCTTGTTAGTTTGAGTCATATAAAAAATTGCAAAACTAAAAGAGATTTTTTTACTGCTTAAGTTCCGGGGTCCTGTTTATTGGGGGAAACAAATTACCGGAGTGAGGCATAAAGACGATGGGAGTATGGGCAATAGTGGAAAGTGTGAAGAAGGGATACATGATCAATAAGGAGAAAAGCGACAGTAAAGCAAGGAAACAGAGGGAAATGTTAGTGTCCTGCCAGATAAGGAGCCCAAGTTGAAGACAAAACTGAGGGGAGGGAGAGTCAGAAACAAGACGAGAAGAAGCCAACTCTCCTAAAACAGAGCCCAGGACGGTGGGTGAGCGATCGCGTCTCCGGGCCGGTGCGGAGCTGGGCCGGGCGCCGGCTCCGGCTGGGCCTAGCCCCGGGACTCGGGCATCTGGACCAGACCCGGACCCCCTCCCCCACGGCCCAAGGGCGCACCTCGCGGCCCCCTCCCCCACCGCCCCGCTCGCCGCGGTCCCCGCCCGCGGCCCCGGCACTCACCAGGCAGAAGAGGTTACAGTGACAATCTTCCAGGCTGGCCCCGTTCGGCACGAAGGAGGAACTCATCGTCCCTCACAGCAGCCGCCGCCGGCGCCACAACCCACCATCCGCCATTACCGCCGCCTCCGACCAGAGAGAGAAACACAGACACCGGGAGGGCGGGGGGGTGCTGGTTGGGGGGACAGTGGAAGAGGAGGCCGCCGGGCCGCCCGCCCTCCCCACCCACCCCCCCGCCGCCGCGAGCAGCCCCCGCCGCCCGGCCGGCACCCAGCCGCCCGGGGCCGCGGGCCGGAGGCGGGAGGGCCGTGCCGCTCTCGCCCGGCTGGCCGGACTGCGGCCGCCGCGGAGCTCGCGGACGCTCGTCCCTCTTTGGGGGACAGAGGCTGTGTGCCCCTTCCACACGAAAAATAATAAATTACACAATAAATAATTAAAATCGAGTCCGAGAGGGGAAGAGCCCAAGCCCCGGGGGCTTCTCCGGGCGGGGAGGCGCCCGCAGAGGGGCGGGAAGGGCGAGAACTGGAGAGCAGCCCAGGCCCCCGGCCCGGCAGCGGCGATGTCCTTAAGCCCAGTCTCCTCAGTGGCGGAGGTGGCGGCGGTGTCTGCGGGCTCAGACCATTCTCTGGCTGTGTCTTCGTGTAGTCCCTGGGCCAAGCCGGCCTAACGTCTGCTCTCCTGCGGCCTCACCGCCCGGACGCCGTAGTCTCCCCCATTTTGTGGGCCCAGCGGGCGGTGTTTTTCCCCCTTTAATCCGAATTCACGGGTTTTCCCTTCGCTTTAATGGCGGCCACAGGGACCAGCTCGCCCTCTCTGCTCGCCCATTGGCCGTCCTGAGGTCACGTGGGCCCGGGCTCCGTGGGGAGGGGGAGAGAAAAGGGAGTGAGGGAGGACCGGGAAGCTTTCGGCGGAGGCGGTGAGCCCCGGGGACTGGGCAACCAGCTGGTGGCTACTAAGTTAGCGCCATCTGCTGGGTGCCCCGGCCAGTGTAAGATGACCCGTGGCCCTGGCCCTATCTTTCTCCTTGCTGGGGAATTGACAGTACTACAGGGTTCGCATCACAAATCTGAGAATTACGTGGAAAGCAGTTTGAATTCTTTGGAAGAGAAAGTGTTGCAAAAATTCCAAGGCATTCTCATTCATTTCACGAGGCCGCTGGGGTGCTGCGCAAACCCCCGGGCTTGGGGGTCAGACGTTCTGAGATAGGACTCAGCCACTTTAAAAGTTGTGATATTAAGAAAGAAACATAAAAGAAACAATATAGCCTTGTGGTTAAGAGCCTGGGAGTTACAGCCACATTGCCGGGTTCGAACCTTGAACGAGTCACTTCACCTTTTCGTGTCTCGATTTCCTCATCCGTAAAATGGGGAAAACATGCCCCTCTACTTAACTCACAATAACTGAGTTAACACAAATAAAGCATGGTAGCCCAGTGCCGGGCACAGATAAAAAGCATTCTTAATGGTAATCTATTATTGTTGTCATCGTTGCCTCATGGTTATTAGGAGTAAGTGAACCAGTGTTTTAAAGTGCCCACTAGAGTCTAATCTCCGTGAGAACTGGGACTTTGTTTTGTTTACTGCTCTATCTCTAGTGCCAACAAAAGGTTCCTAGCACACAGTAGGTGCCTGATATTTGTAAATTTGCACATGAATGAATGGCAAGAGGCAGGAACCTAATAAAATGTTAGTTTCCTTACCCCAGGAAACACTCAGTTCTTGCCTTGATTACATTTCAATGTAGGAGTTCCAAGATTTTTCCTTCAAGTTTCAGAGAGAAAAGAAAGAGAAAAAAGGGGGGGAGGGGGAGTAAAGGTAATTCAGTGAGTTAGGATTTACCATCATTTTAAATCATAACTGCCTCTGTAAAATAAATGCTGGACCCTTCCATGTCACTTCTTCAGCCACGGAATGAAAAGCATTTCTCATCCATCCATTCATTCATCTATGGTGGTTAAGAGCCCAGATCTTGAAGCCAAAAGCCTATAGAAAAAGTTCTGCTACTCACTAGTTGATCTGGGATCAAATCTGACTATTGATCAAATAAATTCCTCTTACTCTCCATTGTAAAATGGGGATAATAAAAGTACTTTTCTCCTAAAGTGTCCAGTGACTGAAACAGTGTAGGTATAGGGCTTGCCACAGTGCTTACTAAATGTTAGCTATTAATATACTTTTTAAAATCATTTATTCAGTACTGTGTGCTCAACTGAGTGGGTTGCTGATTTGTGCTAGGCCTGGGATACAAATATGAATAAGATACCTGCCTGTCCCTCAAAATTCCTGAAGAGAGGCAATAAAGGAACCATTTCCCACCGAGTAAGATAAAATACAATAGAGATAATTGCTTGAATAAGGTATGTATCAACTATGGCACAATAAGAGCGCTGGAGGAGGAGCACCAAAGTCAGAGAAGGCGTCTCAAAGTAGGTAGCATTTGAAATCAGATTTAAAGGATAAAATGAATACTTATAAAGCCCTTTGAAGCAGTTAAATCTTATTAAACCCAATTCGGATCTAAAGGCCACATATCAAAGTCAATTATACAACCAGGACTAATTCAATCCAGGAGCTCAAATCAACTAAGGTCCACATCCTTTTTAACTGAGTGCCAGCACCCAGAGACAGCAATCCCCAGACCCAACCAGGTAAAGGCCTCTGCTCATCTCTTTCCCTGAGAGAATTCTCAGACCTTTGTTCTCACTGCTTTTGTCACTCTGACATGTCCTCCCCCCCTACCTTTTATTTTATCCAAAGCATAGCAATCCTCTTTAGAAATGTGCTCCCCATTGCCCCCCCCCCCCCTAACTTGAGCACCTTCTTCAGGACTCCAGAGGCAGGTATAATCTGCCTGAAACCTACCAAGTGCAAAATAACATTTCATTGACCTTTCATCTGAATGTCAATCTTCTCAAAAAGAAGGGGGAGATAGGAGACAAGAAGGGAGGAAGATCCAGAGGAGAAATATGAGAGAAGGTCACTAAAAGGAGCAGGACAGAGAGAGACAGAGGGAAAAAGAGAGAGGGGGGTGGATAAGCAGGAGAGATTGAGAGAGAGAATGGAGAAGCCAAGTAGAAGAGAAGGACACCAACTGTGAGGGGAATGGAAACATCATGGGGAGGAGAAGAGGAGAGAGCAATGTCAGCACAGAGAACATATCAGTAACCATCTTCATTCTCTTACAATGACATTTTGTATGATTGCATGATTTAAAGAGTAATGGAAACAAATAAAAACAGTATATGCACATTGTCAAAAGTTTGGAAGATACCGAAGTGTAAAGATAAAAAAAAATTTAAATGTACATTACCAAAAATACACCCATGACATCACCACCTTTTAGCATTTTGATGTATTTCCTTCCAGACTTTTCCAAATATATCCTACATGGTTGAAGCCATACTATACATACATTTTACTACACATAGTTACCGACCATCTAGTATGTGTCAGGTCATGTATGGACAAGGCATAAGCTATACAGGAAGCTCATAATCTTGCTAGATATAGCACTTGGATGGTTGGATCAATTAGAGTCAAAATGCCATACTACGCCTGCCAGTTCCCTAACTTCCATTTATTCATTTGTAAAATGTGTATGTAATAATGGCACCTAAATGTTGTGACAATTAAAAGAGATAATTGAAGTAAAATAGAATAGCCAATCAGGAATGTTAAGGTGAATCTTATTGCCTTGGGTCAATAATCACCTACTGTCCTCAACTCTTTGAAATATGGATTTACTCAGTGATCTCAAACTGTTCTTTAAGCCCTGGCCGGTTTGACTCAGCGGTTAGAGCGTCGGCCTGCGGTCCAGAGAGCCCCGGGTTCGGTTCCCGCTAAGGGCACGTATCTCGGTTGCAGTTTGTCCCCGGCCCTGGTTGGTCATGCGGGTGGCAGCCACTCGATGTGTCCCTTTCACGTCGATGTTTCTCTCTCTCTCTCTCTTCCTCTCTCTCCCTCCCACTCTATCTGAACAAAAAATGGAAAAATGTCCTCAGGTGAGGATAAAAAAAACCTGTTCTTTAACTCCTTCCACCTTTTTAGGACTCCATTCTAAATGGGATAGTGTAGTGCAGGAACCTACCTTCCAAGAGGGATGACAGAGCTACATCACCTGAGACAGAAAGTCCGGGAAAGTGCAATGTCTGACCTTAGGACTAACACTCCCCACCTGATTCTGAAAAATCCCAGGGTCTACACCAGCGTTGTCCAGTAGAAATATAATAAGTGCTAAATAAATAATTAAAAGTTTTTTGTAGCCACATTTAAAAAGATTTTTAAAGTAGGTGAAACTGCCCTGGCTGGTTTGACTCAGTTGTTTGAGTGTCGCCCCGCAGACCAAAGGGTTGCAGGTTTGATTCCGGTCAAGGGCACATACCTGGGTTGCAGGTTCAATCCTTAGCCCCAGTCGAGGAGGCAGCCAATCAATGTGCCTCTCTCACATCAATGTTTCTCTCTCTCTTTCTCTCCCTCGCTCCCTTCCACTCTATCTATAAAAAGTCAATGGAAAAATCTCCTTGTGTGAGGATTAACAGAAAAAAAAAAACAAAACATTAAATTTCATTTAAAAAAATAAATAAAAGTAGGTGAAATTAATTTTAATTATGTTATATTTATTCCAATATAACAGAAATATCATTTCACATTGAGATAGGTTTTTTTTAACCAAACTGTTAAAATCTGTGTGTATTTTTACTTATAGAACATTTCAATTTGGACCAACCCCATTTCAAGTACCCAATAGCCACAAGTGGTTAGTGGCAACTATGTCGGATAATACAAATCTAGAGTCCAAAGCTGTAAGCTAAGGACCAATTAAGCTGTGGAGTGAGTGGTCTTGAGCCTGGGGACAATATTGATTTTCTTAAGGTCACATTAATGGTTTGATGTTGTACTTTAATTCAATAGAAAAAAAAAAAAAGACTGAGGAGTTGCAAACCATTTTATTTAGTGAATGTACAGACACTACTTTGTTGAATGTAGAAATAAACAGACAAAGTAAATTAGCAAGTTGGGACAAATAAGAAAACATTTCAACTCTAAGCATAAAATATCCTGAATTGACTTGAAAGTTGCCCTGACTTGCCATTTTTCTTAGTAGTGTAGCATCTATTCTGAACCTCAAGTTTATTTCTCAATAAATATTTTATTTTAATATTAAATTTGAAGTCAATTTCCCCTAACTTCCTCACTTTGCAATTTGGTTTTGTAAACCTTAAGCAAATAAGATGTCCCCCTCCCCCTAACTTTATTCCACTTCAGCTGGTCATTCGACCGCTCTGGATCTGTTTTCTCAAACATAATGAAGATATTGGGTTAAATAATTGCTATGATTGAACACCTAATATGTAATATTTAATATATGTGAGGCACTGTGCTAATATAGTATTTACCTCAGAGCTTCAGAGGTAAATACTATATTATCCCAATTTTCCAGATTGGGATGCTGAGGTTTAGAAAGCAACTTGCTCAAGGCTAAAGAGGTCTGTAAAACATGCTAAGGGAGCCTAACCTATCCTGAGGGGCTCCTGAGAAACTTCCTGAAGGGAAGAGTTGAAATTAAATCTTGAAGAATGAGTTGGATTGAGCTAGGAGAAGATTCAGGTGAGAGGAAAGGGTGAGGGATAGAAGGAAAGGGGAAAACTGAGAAGCTTGGTGCCAGTAAGGAAAGGTTTGGCTGAAGAAGTAACCCCATGGCCAAATCATCAAGAGTCTGGATTTCACCCAGAAGAGAAGGAGCAACCATCAAACATTTTAAACATGAGAGGGCCAAACTAAGATTTGTTTTTAGAAACAAGATGCCAGGAGACTTGTTGGGGCGTTGTGGTAATCCAGGCAGGAAGTGAAGAGGCCTGAACTAATTAAGAAGAGTTGATCTAAAAACCTCCTTTCTGTTTCGAATTTATTCCCTCTATCAAGGCATCAGCAAGGAAGATAGGGAAGTAGAGGAAATCACTTTTGCAAAATGCTGAGCATTCCTTTTTTACTGAGCAGACGATTTTTTTTTCAGAGTAGCCAAAGTTGACAGAGGAGACAAGTGCAGTTCTCTGAACCTACTCCTCCTGCTATAAGTTCCCGCAGGACTTTGGTCTCACAGGATAATTATCCCTTTGCACAAACCAGTTTGCAATTTTATTGTTCTCTTCTCCCAAGAAAAGTTTCAAAGGAGTTCAAAAGATGTGACCAGCCAAGAAAATAGGAAGATGATTCTAAAATCTCTTGGCTCTACCATGAGTATATAAAGGATTCAATAGTAATATAGATGAAGGTAACAGTTTTATACCATTTGTACCACTGGCTTTGACACTCATTCATTCATTTAATACCTACTGGTATTTAATCTGAACAAGATTCTGTGCTAAGTGCTATGATGATGGGGCAATACGAAACAGTGAATCAGAAATAGATCTGACCTGCAAGAAGCTATTAGTTCTCAAACAATAAGACATGCACTAAATTACTATAAGTTATATTGAAAATGCCTAAAATGGGTATAGATCAAATGCTGCGGAACTGAAAGAAGATGGGGCTATCCCAGGTAATGAGGAACAAAAAGTTAGTGGAGAAAAACTTTGCATTTAAGGTATAAAATAATTGACATATAAGATTTGGACTTGCAGAGATTTGGGGAAGAGCAATTTTAGGCCACCGTTTCCCAAAGTGGAGTTTGAGGACAAGGTTCTGAAGAATGTTACTGGGAATTCCACATGTAAAAAGAGTTCTTAGTTGTACTGGTAATTTGCCTATTTGTTCTTAGATTAATTTCCTGCGCTCCCTCTGCCCTGTTCCGTATTGCGAGAGGTTGCTTCTTACAAATGACATTTCTCAGGCTCTCTTATGGTTTGGTTTGGGCAATGGAGGCAAGGGTAGGAGATAAGGAGCCATGGAGGTCTTTCCTTCTCCCTGTGCTTGAGGCATTATCTTCAGTAGTGGCTGCATCTTCTTTGTGGCTCCAATCGTAGCCAGACAGCCCCTCTCTGCTAGGCAATCCTGGCTCTTGGGGCTGGTGTTATCTATTGCTGCATAATAAATTACCTTGAAACTTCACAGCTTAAAACAACAAAATTTTTATTAACTCTCACAGTTGCTGAAGGTTAGTAATCTGAGAGTGACTTAGCCGGGTGGTTCTGGCTCAGGGTCTCTCATGAGGTTGCAGTCAAGATATTGGCTGGAGCTACAGTCATCTCAAGGCCAGAGTAGAGCTGAAGAATCCACTTCCAAGTTTACTAACATGGTTGTTGGCAGAGCATTGGTCTGAGGCTTAAGTATCCTGCCAGGTGCCCTTCTCCTTAGAGGTGTATTCAGCATGGCAGCTTGCTTCTCCAACAGGGAGTTATTCAAGAAATAGAGATGGGGATGGGGATGGAGATAGAGATCATAGAGATAGAGATCATAGAGATAGATAGAGATGATAGACAGAGATACCAGAATGGAAGCTGCAGTCTTTTTAATAAGCTAATCTCACAAGTAACATACTGCCACTTCTGCCACATGCTGTTGGTCATACAGACCAACCGGGATACAGTGTGGGAGGGACCTACAAAAGGGTGTGAATACTAGGACACAAGGACAATTGAGGGCTCTCTTAGAGACTGGCTAACACAGTCCATCCTCTGATCCTCAATGATTCATGTCCCTCCCAAATGCAAAATACACTCACTTCCTCCCAAAGTCATCAAAAGTCTCATCTCATTACAGCACCTGCTTGAAGTCCAGCATGTCATCATCTAAATCAGGTTCAGGTGCAGTTGAGGCTCCTTGGGTACAGTCCCTTAAATATAGCTCTTTGAGTACAGTTTCACTCCCTGTGTGAAACTAAAACTTATCTGCCCATCCATGCACCCAACATACAATGGTGAGACAGTAACAGGGTAACTGTTATAGATACTCCTATTCAAAAAGAGGGGAAATGGCAGGCACAAAGGAGTCACTGGTCCATTGCAATTCTGAAATCCAGCTGAGCAAACATTGAGAGTTTCTTGATTAAGTTGCAAAGCCTAGGAATAATTCTCCCTGGTTCTCAGCTCCATGTTCTTGCATCTTGGTTCTGATTTCTGATTCGTCCTCCCTCTTTCATGAAAGATAGCCCATGTTTACAACTAAGGAGTTTTCTTTCTACTTCTTTGGATCCCCAAAGGCCTCTTTTCATTTTGTATTATCTCTATCTCTTTTGGTCCAAGGAGGCAATGTTCATACATACATACTATTTTTAAAAATTTTATGCATCTTCTGTGACTCTTATTGGGGTTCACTCTGTTAGATGAAAGCCACACCTACACCTATCTGTTAGATAAGTTCTTCTCTACCTTCAGCTTCTGATGAGATGGCTGAGGGACAATGCCTCTAAGCTTCCAAGATGCTTTATCATTTTATTGAGACACTATGTGAGACATACCATACAGGACCTTTTGTCTAATCAAATAGTACTTGGATGCACAACCTTAAATCTTCCTGAGGCATTAACAAAAGATTTTACAGTCACATGCTTGGCTTCATCTTTGGACCATATTTTACCGGCAGTACCCTGGATTTGATCTTTGCTCAGAAGCTGTATCTTAATTTTAGCATTGTTTGCCATTTGGAGAGGCTGAGAATTTTCAAACCCAGAAAATTATATATCCGTTTTGTTCTACAGTTCTTGCTTTAGTTTACCTCTCTCCTCTCACAGTTTACTATAAGCAACAAGAAATCTTTGCTTGGAAATCTCCATAGCTAGATCACCCAATTCATTAGACACATTTTCTACCTTACAATTACTGCAGGCAACAGTGTTGCTAAACTTTCTGCTACTGTATAATAAGGATCCCCTTTCCTCCGCTTTCCAATAATATCACCTCATCTTCTTAAAAACCTTCACCTGTAGCCATATCAAAGGTCAAGATACTTCTAGTAACAGTTTCTTCAAAATACTTTAGACTCTCACTAACACTCTTCCCAAAGCCCACGGCCCATTTTAGGATTTTTGTTACAGCAGAATCCCACTTCCAGGTACCAACATCTATATTAGTTACCTATTTCTGTGGAACACATTATTTTGAAACTTACCAGTTTACAACAACAAATATTTATTATCTCACACATTTTCTGAGGATCAGGAATCCAAGATCTGGCTTAGTGAGGAGACTCTGGTTCAAGGTTTCTCATGAAGTTGCAGTCAAGATGTCAACCAGGCCCTGGCCAGTTTGGCTCAGCGGTTAGAGTGTCGGCCCGCGGACCAGAGAACCCCGGGTTCAGTTCCCGCTAAGGGCACGTACCTCGGTTGCAGTTTGTCCTCGGCCCCAGTTGGGGTCGTGTGGGTGGCAACCACTCGATGTGTCTCTCTCACATCAATATTTCTCTCTCTCTCTTCCCCACTCTCTCCCTCCTGCTCTATCTGAAGATAAATGCAAAAATGTCCTCGGGTGAGGATTTAAAAAAAAAAAAAAAGTCAACCAGAGCTGTAGTTATCTCAAGGCTTAACTGGGGCTGGAGAATCTACCCCCAAAAAATCTGTTACCACATCTGAACAACACTGCCTCCTTTAGTCCCAGAGCCCTAGGGCAGCATCTTCTTCATATTGCTCATCTCTGGGTTGTCCCACCATCCTCCTATTAATTCCTCAAAAAATTTTAAAACTAGTTTCTCACATTCGATTCCCTGGCATAGGTTCTGTTTTCTGTTCTGGATCCTGACCCATGTAAGTCCTGTGTAGAAAAAATTTTTTGAGTTGAACAGATTTCTTTACTTTAGGACTTCTCAGAGCTTCTCAGAGTACACTAATATGTACTATAAATCTCTCTGAGGAATCTACAGCATGCAGCATTTCCAAAACTCTTTTGATCACAGACCTGTTTTTGTTTTGTTTTTACATGCACCTAATAACTAGGGTACACAAGCCATGCTTTAGAAACTATGAGCACGTGAAGGGAAGCAGTAGAAAATATGGTAAAAAGAGAGTAGAGGCTGAATCTTATAGGGCAAGGTGATCGAACTTGATCCTGTAGGCACTGAGGAGTCATTGAAAATTGCCTCCTGCTGGGTGAAAAGTTAGAACTGTTGAGCTAAACTGTTTAATCATAGTAATACAGATTTAAATTACTAAAAGGACTTATATTCTTCTCACAAGAACAACCTTAACCTTTATATAGTTCTCCTTTGTGAGACTATTCCAAAGGTAAAGTACTGCCCTTTCCCTCAATGATTTACCAAACAAAGGCAGTATGGTGCATAAGCTTTGGAATGAAAGATTTGTATCCTGAATTTGCTAGCTGTGTGAACTTGAGCAAGTTACCTAATTTTTCCAAGCCTCTGTTTACTAATCTGTAAAATGGGGGTAATAACTCCAAACTGTCATGAGAATTAGATGCTATAATGCAGTTATAGTGCTTAGCACAATGACTGTTAGAGCAAGGGCTTGATGAATGATAGTAATTAACAATTTGAGCAAGCAATGTACCCACAAGAGTTCACCTTTCAGTCTTCAGTTCTCATCTACTCCTAGTTCTACATAGCATCTGTGATTAGTGATCTTCAAATGTTGAAGCAAAGGAAATACAAAAATAACAATGATTAAAGACCTCAGTTTGTGGGTGTGTTGCCCTTTACTTTTATATTTTCTCTGGATACAAAGCAGTCCATTCAATACCCAATTCAAATATGAACTAGAAAGCTTTTTAAAAATCTGCTTTTTCCTGTAATAATGACTTTCAAAATATATATAAAATACTGCAATACCACAAAATGATCATTAGATTATCAATCCGGGCTTTATTTTCCCAAAGACTTTGGAAAATAAAATGCCATAAATCTTGAGACATTTTGAGAAGTACTAAAAGAACTTTGGAAGGCCTGGCCAGTGTGGCTCAGTGGTTGAACATCGACCCATGCACCAAGAGGTCGCCAGTTCGATTCCTTGTCAGGGCACATGCCCAGGTTGTGGGCCCAGTCCCCAGTGGGGGGGCATGCAGGAGGCAGCCAATCGATGTTCTCTCTCATCAATGTTTCTATCTCTCTCTCCCTCTCCCTTTCTCTCTCTTTCTAAAATCAATAAAGAAAGAAAAAATTTAAAAAAAAAAAAAAAGAACTTTGGAGGTATTCACCTTTGTAACACTCTTTCTCTATTTTCCAGGTGGAAGGAGAAGGATAATATTTTCAAAAGCCCTTTTGTATATTCAAATGCAGAACAGCCATGATCCAAGAGCTGAATTACAAAGAATAATCAGGAATCTAAATGTGTACAAATTTTGAATCAGTAGTAAGAGAGTTTGACAGTTTTTGATGCAAAACTATGTCATACTTTGTATATATTTATACCTAAACCTTTTAATATTCTTCACAAAATGAAAGAATAACACTTAGAAAACACACAAAATGAGCAGGTCCACTTTTAGAAAAGAAAATATGACCCAGCCAGTGTGGTTCAGTGGTTGAGCGTCAACCCATGCACCAAGAGGTCACCAGTTCGATTCCCGCTCAGGGCACATGCCCAAGTTGTGGGCCCAATCCCCAGTGGGGGGGCATGCAGGAGGCAGCCAATCAATGTTCTCTTTCATCGATGTTTCTATCTCTCTCCCTTTCCCTTCCTCTCTCTCTAAAATCAATAAAGAAAAAAAATTTTTTTAAAGAAAATATAAGTAAAACATTAAGAATATATGACTTTTAAAACATGATTTACAAAGCAACTACAGATATTCTTATTATTTTATTATTAAAAACAGTTAACACAAAGAATTAGTGTTGGCTTGTTTTTTTTCTTTGTGCAACTCAATATGATGATTCTTAAAGGAACATAGCCTATATGGATATGATAGAATGCCATGTAGCTACAAAAAATAACAAGAACTTGGCTTATGTCCATGGAAATGTGCATATAGAGTAATGTAGATAGAAAAGAAGAGACATAAAATAGCATATATAGTCTGATTAAACTATGTATATAAAGTAGCGCAGTGGAAAGAGTAGTGGGAAGCAGGAGAGCTGAATTCTAGTTGTGACAGAGCCTTCATTTGGCTGGGTTTCAATGTCCGAGCAATTTATCTACTTGCTCTCAGGTTCCTCATTTGTGAAATGAAGGATTTGATTGAGACTGATTCCAAGAACATTCTCAGTGTTCAAGTTTACTAGTTCTATAGTTCAAAAGATTTGGAGTGACATAAATACAGTTTTACTGTTTATTACCTTCTTTCCTGTAAAGTTGTTCAGGTTAATAATGTTAAAAGGACATCGCATGTCTTCAGTAAGACATAAGAGAGAAATTATATTAGTCAATAAAGTTTAGAGACAGATATGCATACTATTTTCTTTAAACTTTGCTTAGAAAAGAAAAAGGCAATCGGAAGTCATGGAAGGTTCTGGAGTAGAAAAGTGACATGATAAAAGCAGCATTTTGAAGCAGGTGGCAGTCGCCCTGGCCGGTTTGGCTCAGCAGTTAGAGTGTTGGTCCAAGGACCAATGAGTCGGGGTTCGACTCCAGTCAAGGGCACGTACCTCGGTTGCAGTTCAGTCCCCGGCCCTGGTCGGGGTCATGCGGGAGGCAACCAGTCGATGTGTCTCTCTCACATCAATCTTTCTCTCTCTCTCTCTTTCTCTTCCTCCCTCCCTCCCTCCCTCCCACTCTATCTGAAGATAAATGGAAAAATATCCTCGGGTGAGGATTAAAAATAAATAAATAAATCAGGCAGTAGTATATATCACACCTGAAAACAAGAGAGAGTGAACTCAGAATGACCCATTAGTGGGTGACTGACAATAAACTAGGCATGTAGCAGTGAGGGCTTGACCTTGGGAGGAGGCAGCTATTTATTTATTTATTTATTTATTTATTTATTTATTTATTTATTTATGGCCCCTCACTGTGCTAAGTGCAAGGGGGAAAGATATTGTGAGTACACAACCATTCTCCACCCCTTCCCCAATTTAATATTCTTCATAGAATTTATAATTACCTGAAATTCATTTATTTTTGTTTGTTTGTTTATTTATTTTTTTGTCTGTCTCACCTTCCAGAATATGTTTCATGAGGGCAGACAGTACGACATATACAAGTACTCAATCAATACTTGTATATTTGCTGAATGAAAGAATAAATGAAAATTATATTGAATTTTATAGACAGGGTCAAGCATCTTTTCTGATACATTTTTATGGCTTTGTAGCTTCAGACTAATTTAACACCAAAAGCCTTTACAGGCCCTCCTGTCGTGTTCATGAAAAAATTAAAGAAATTATTCCTATGACTGCCTTCCTTTCAGCCTACTACCAAAGTATTTCCCCATAAATTTTGCTCCCCTTCTGTTCAGAAATCCTTCTGTCTCTGATACAAATGAAGCTAGAAGAGACAGATGATTATCTGTGCTTTACTCTCAGCTCTCCTTTCTGAATGATCTGTGTCTAGATATTTGTTTATTCGTTAAATACTTATTAGCTCTCTCCTTACAGATTCCTACAAACTTGGTTTGAAGGTAAATGACCTGTTGGGGGATAGGACAGAGGTGAGGGTCAGAGCCATGGTAGAGAGCTCACAAGGACAACAGTTAGCTTTAAAACTGCTCAACTCAGCCATGGGGCTCTAACACCCCTCCCTCTCTGGGTGACACTTGAATCTGCTTTCCTTAAAGATAATATCATTTCACATTTGTTGAGCACTTAAAAGTTTACAGAATGCTTTTGACTCCCATGATCGTACTTACATCTCACTTAATCTCTTTATTCTCAAACAGATTATTGCATTTTTTTTTTTTACTCTAGGAGAACTAAGGGGAAAACTAGAGTAACAGATGTGGAAAAAGAAAGTTTATAGACAGTGAATTATAAACTAATGCTAACACCATAATTGTGATGAGGCCAAAGCTGTTTTGATTGGCTTGGTTTCTTCACTCTGGATAGAGTTGATTTATATTACTTTCCAAGGGCTGTTTTTTCCCTTTGTCTGGATGATCCATAATTAGTTGTGCTAGAAGGTTCATAGTACTCCAAAGGGAATGTAGGTCTCACTTGTCTCTCAGTACAGTTGGCACCTGACTGTGTCTTCCTTGCAAGCTGGACACTGGCAGCTCCTCATCACATTCCCCCCATCCAAGTAATCTCTCTGTTACTTTGGCCTTATCACCTATTAGGGGCCTTTTGCTGACTAAGAAATAAATGATTTTTCCTTTTGTTCTAATATCACTCCTCCAAATTATCTTTCTTATTTACCTGACTTCAGATTATTTCTATTTTTTCTTGTTGTTGTTATTGTTTTTCTGATACTTCCTGCAATTGCATTTGTTGATTCTCTTTTCATCTTGTATGTGGGTGGCTGATAATCTGTTCTGTCCCCATTATCTCAGGTTAACAATTCTACCAACTTTCTTAGATATTAATCACTCAGGTGCCCTGGGGGAATTGTGACTTCCCAAAGTCATCTCATTACATTTTTTACCAAGGCCAGCCCAATACCTTAGGGATCCTCGTCATAATAAAATAATAACAATTGCCATTATTGAGCATTTACTAACATGTAGTGTCAGGCAATTTACAGAAGTGATTTTATTTAATCCTCCACACAACCCAGTGAGTCAAATTGGAGCAGGTGGATCAACAGAGGCTTTATTTGCATGATTGTAAATTAAACCACATACTCAAGATAGTTACCGGATATTTGGGGGTATATGACTAGCCCTGTACACTAAGATCCCCAAGCTCTTAGGAAACACTTTATAAAGATTGTGCCATATGTAGAAAAAACTTACCCTGAGTGGGAAGAGAGGTAAATCTTGCTGTACATTTACTACATCTAAAGATTGCAAATAAAACTCATAGTAATATTTCTTATGGAAGTCAGTTCCATTGGTGGCCTCCATTCAACCAACCCTCCTGGCATTTACACCCATATGCAATCCCTCCCCTGGAATCATGGCTGTGACTTTTTTTTTAATTGATTAGAGAGAGAGAGAGGAAGGAAGAGAGAGATAGAAACATCGATGAGAGAGAACATTGATTGGCCACCTCCTGCATGCCCCCCACTGGGGATTTGGCCCACAACCTGGGCATGTGCCCTGACTGGGAATTGAACCAGTGATCTCTTGGTGCATGGGTTGACGCTCAACCACTGAGCCACACCAGCCGGGCTGGCTGTGCTTGTTTTAAGGAATAGAATATGGCAGAAGGAACACTGTGTCTGTTCTAGACATAAGCCTTAAGAATGTTTGGCAGTTTCCACTTTTATGCTTTTAGGGGGCCTGATTCACCATTTGATAAGTTCACATGGGAGAGGAAAAGCCCTAGGACTACATGGTGAGAAAGAGGGATCCTGCCTTGCCAGTGTCCCAGCTGAGTGTGGCCTTCCAGACATCCCGGGCAAAGTGCCTGACACGTGTGTGAAACCATCCTGGAGAATCCAGCCCCAGCTGCCATCTGACTTGAATGTGAAAAACTCAAATAAGACCAGCAAACCTGATGAACAGAGCACCAACCAGTCAACCCACATAATCATGAGAAATTAAAAAAAAAAAAAAAAGACTGTTTTAAGCCACTCAAATTTGGAGTGGTTGATTAAGCAGTAGTAGATAATAAAAACACTATTAATATTAACAATGCTAAAGGTTATGGTTGGTTTGGAGTCCATTAGATAACATCAGGTCAAGGGGCTTAAGAATACCAGAATCCTACCTTAAACCACAGCCATATCCCCCACTTCAAGGTCTAGAGGGAAAAATATACACAGGAGACAGTGGAAAACAAATAACACTTGAACTTTGGCTAGGCTTGTGCTCTCTGATAAGGTGGTCTGAGGTCACATGCCTAGAACTGGAGGCTTACAGGGCCTTTTCCAGAGGTAAAGTTAAAACTATTTAACCACCACGACAGCCAAGACTCTGCCCAATCAAAATGGACACGGACTGCACCAGGCTGTACCTTCACAGCGTAACTACAACCTGGCTGTTCCCTCTCTCTAAGCCTGAGAGTCCGCCTGAGTTGGAGTGTCACTCAGTCCCACAGGGACAAAGAGAGAAGAACCCGGAGGGATCCACACTCTTATGCGTGATCCAAGCACATCGTGCGTGATCCTGACTGCCAGGAAAAATGGACTGGCCAATGTGTTGGAATCTAACCAACCAGATTAGCCATTTCTCTCATGGGTGGTAGGGAAAATACAAAGGGTGATAAGGAAGAAATGGTGAAGTGTCCCCTCCCCTAGACCCTTTACATATTATTTCATTTCATCCTCACAGAAACTCTGAAAGGTAGGTATTTTTCTTCCCATATTACCCATGAGAAAAATGAAATATTAGAGAGGTTGAGTAACTCGTTGAGGTCACAGTAGTAACTATTAGGGATTACAGATATGGGGTGGGGGAGGTCAATAAGGAGAGTTCATTTTCGAGTGTGGCAAACTGTGAAGTCACTCACGTCGCCACCTCAGTTGTTTTCTGTTCAAGTGAAAAACAAAGTCAAATGAAAGTGTTGTACCGTTAGAGGCACACTAAAAAACAGGGACCAGAGTTAGCCTTTTTTGTGGCTTGATTATGGAACAGGTGGGAGGAAGACATGTCTCTCCACTTCAGCAGAGAAGAGGCTGCACGCCAGCTGTGGTTGGTGATATGAGTCAGTGAATAGCCACTCAGAAATGCATGTGAGACCTCCCCCCCACACATACATCCTTGAGAGATACAGAAGGGACCTGAGGCTCCAGTGATCTCCTTGTGGAAGCTACTACTCTCCATATCATACTGTCAAACTAGAGTGGCCTGGAGAAATGTGTTTCACAAACGTTACATCTCTGACAGAAACTCTACGTTTGTTCCACCCCCATATTCTCCATTCAGTTCTCACAAGTTTGCAATTATCCACAAAAGATCTTTCCAGGCAAGGCTTACTCAACTTTGGTTTTCAATAGGATGAGATTAATTTTGTTTTATTTTGTTTCCATTTCTTTACACTTGGATGACCATTTTCATTCCACCCCACGCTGGTATATAAAGGCCAGTCATGAACCACACACCTATTTCCATTCACACTTCACCTGCTGCTTCTTGCTCTCCTCATCCTGGATTCCCAGCCTTCTATGCCAATTTGATATCTACATCTCCTTCTTTTTTCATACAACTCCACTTCTTTCTCCACTGGCCCCACTTTCTCCTTCAGCCTACTTGGACTTTGACCTCTCACCCAGTTTTCATTGTACTAACTCCTCTGGTTTGGTGTCATATATATATTTTAAATCCTCACTTGAGGATATGTTTTTGTTGATTTTAGAGAAAGAAGAAGGGAGAGAGAGAAACATCGATGTGAGAGAGAAGCATGGATTGGTTGCCTCCCACATGCTCCTTTACTGAGGATTGAACCCACAAACTAGGTTTTGTCCTGACTGGGAATTGAACCCACAGCCTCTTGGTACATGGGACGACACTCCAACCAACTGAGCCACCCGGCCAGGGCTTGGTATCTTATATTGACTTAGCTGAGACTCTTCATACTAAGCCCCAATATTGCAGAATTTTCCAGCCAGCTGCACCTGCGTGGCATGTATTGTCCAAGCCTGGTGCCTTGGGAAAGAAAACTACCTAACAAAAACAATGGCACAGGAGAGGAAACAGTTGCTTTTCACCTGCACTTACTTGCTGGCACTGCCAGTCAAATTCCTACCTGCCCGCCTCTGCACCTCTTTCCTTCTGGCTCCAAGAGATTTAGGAAAGATAAAAAAATCCTTGGTTACAACTTCAGAAAACTGTTTGGCAGCATCTACTAAAACTGAACATATGCACATACTTTTATCGAACCATTCAACTCCTAGATACATACCCAACAGAAATGCATACATATGTTCACCAAAAGACATGTACAAGGAGGTTCATAGCAGGACTAGTCATAATTGCTAGAAACTGGAAGCAATCCAAGTGTCCAACAGCAGCAGAACAGATAAAGGTTAGTATATTCATACAATACACTAGATAACAATGAAAAGCAGACTGCTGCTATGTGCAACAATGTGGATAAATCTTACAAATACAGTGTGGACCCAAAAAAAAAGCCACACACAAAAGAATACATAACATATATTACATTTATATGAAATTCTAAAACAGGCAAAACTAATCAATGTTGTTAAAAGTCAGAATAGTGGTTACCATATGGGGAGTGGGAACCAGGTGGGGACATGAGAGAACTTGACACTGAGAATGTTTTGTTTCTTAATCTGGATACTGATTAAACTAGTGTGTTCACTTTGCAAAAAATTCATCCAGCTGTACACTTGTGATTCATGGATTTTCCTATATATGGTGTATGTGAATAAAGTGAATGGCAGAACAAAACATTTCCTTTCTTTCTCCTGAAAATGTAGTTATAAAGGACCCTCAAGGTTCGTGGCTGGGTAAATAGGTCTTCTTGTGTTCTTACTTGTCATTTTGGAAAGCTTAGCAATTCCTATGAAACTATAAAACCTTCCTCTGCTATAATGGAGATATACTCCTATCCCCCGCCTCCATCACGGTATTTGGCAGGACATGATCAGTGGTATGGCACACAGCCAACACAATATAGATCTCCATCTCCTGATTTCCAGGTGGAATGGGAGGAACATCACTGTGGGGCTAGCTCTGAGAAGGATTCAGGGGGTGTTCTGGGACGAGTTCACCAGATTGGCTGGATGAGACAGCTTGCAGGCTGCAGAGCATGGGGCCACGGCAAATCTGGACACCGTCAAGGGTAAAAGCTGGAATAGAGGACCAAGGAAATATCTTAGTGAATTGCCTAGCCAAAGAGACTAGGCAGAGCAGCAGAGGCTAGGTACAGGACAACAGGATGTAAACGGAGACCATCAGAACAGAGCAAGTGATTTTGGTAGAAAAGGGAGCATGGGAATGAGTAGCCACAGGCTTTCCATAGGACTTTGACAGCTCGATAGATTGAGAAAGAACTACGGAAGGGCTGAGCTGTTTTTAAAAAAAGAAATCTATACTCTTTCCACTACTCTACACAGCCTCCCTCTCTAGGCTGTTTCTTTTGGTGACATCCCCAACTCCAGACTCTTCTTCTGAATTCTAGGATTTTGGTTTCTATGGTTTGGGTATCTCCCATTGTCTTGTGTGAGAAATTCCACACTTTAGCCAACAACCTCCTGCCCCCAACATTGACTTTCCCAACCCCTTACAGGTCAACCATACCCTTCTCTTTCAGTTACCATAACCCACTGCGGGGGGTGGGGGGGGGTGGTTCTCAGATAGAAAGGACAAGAGCAGCTGGAACCAAACAAGCCTATCACCTTAGAACTCAGGGTAACTTATTTGCTGCTGGAGCCACTATACCTTCTCTGATACTCTCTCTCTGCTCCAGTCTGCTCACTTTCAGACTGTGTTATTGTACTTGGCAAACCCATGCAAGTTGGCATGGGAATCTTATAATGAGGCCCACTCGTTATAAGATTATAGTCTGTCTTCCACACTGGGAATTCCTCCAGGCTATAGTCCTTTATGTCCCCTTTGCTTCTACTTATTTATTGGCTCCCCTTGTTTTCCCACCCACACTAGTTTCATAGCTTGGCACCACTCTGTGACAGTGAGGGTAATAGGTACTCTATCCTGATCCCTCTGGGATGCTACTCAACTTGGCCACCTTTGACCTGTTTTATCCTATCAGGAACAAGTAATCAAAATTCCCTTTGTTCTAAAGTATTTCTTGCTGTTTACCTGGCTATTTAATATTCTCTTTCCTAAAATGTTGCAAACTAAGATCTGAGCCAACAGCAGCAATAAAAGATAATGGAAGTCTGGATTTTGGAAACTGATAAAATGGGGTTGAATTCCTGGATCTTTCTATCACCTACTAGCTAGGAAACTTTGCACAAGTTATTGGACCTTTCTAAAACTCAGTTTCCTCATCTGTAAAATAGTGATCTAATCTAGGAGAGCTGTTGGAAAGATTAAGTAATATTATGTAAGGATAACATCTGGCTTATATGAACTACTTAATAGATGTTGGTTGTTGTTGTTAGGAGATTTGTTATAAAAAAAACAAAACAGTCATTATCCACCTTCCTACTTACTGAATGATGCGATGGAGTCCAGCTGATCTGAAAAAGAAAATGCATTTTCTGAGAAGCAGACACACAAATCCCTCTCTTGAGTATCCACCAAAAGAAGCATAAACAACAAGCTCTGCAAATAAGCACATTCTAAGGGGCAGAAGAATGCATTCCAAGAATACAAATTAAGCACCAAAATCAAATTATCCATGAAAAACTCACAAATATTGAAAGTCACAGTCCTAAGATGTTGCTGATCTCAATAAATGGCTAAGGGAAGGGGCAGTGGAGGGGCCTAAGTAAAGCTGGCTCCAAAGTAGTAAATGTTCGGTAAATCCATACAGAATTCCAGAAAGAAATGGTATTCATGTTGAATGTGGCCGCAGGCTGAGAGTATGAGAGAACACGGCCATAATGAGAATTGCAAGGGTTTGGGCAGCAGTAAGACAAAAGCCAATTAATCAACATAAATCAAGGGTGAGTAAATAAATATCAGAGGGCAGAACAAGATAGGATGACCAAAGTACATGCAAACAGTCTGCAGGGAGGAGAGCTGTTGATCGAACAGCTGGCCAAGGAGAGTTTCACAGGAAATGTGGAAGAGGCAGAGTTAGAGGGAGAACAGATAGTACCCAGACCCAACAGAGAAGGACTGTCAATGGAGAAGGCACACGTGCTCTTGGCCTCAGCAGCCATTATAGTTCTCTCACCTGGTGAGGATGCGTCTTTAATGAACCTAGTTTGCAATCTTGCTGGTAATAGTAACTGAAGGGTTAGGAGTGGGAGTGAAACTTATCAAAAACGTAAAAGAATTTGTAACTACGGTGTGCAGCTACAGAATAACAGCTCCCCCAAAATGACCATGTCCTGATCCCTGTAACCTGGGAACATGTTATCTTACTTGGCAAAAGGAATTTTGCAGATGTGCTTAAGGTTAAGAACCATGAAGTGAGGAGATTATTCTGGATTACCCATGAGTCCTTAAAAGCAGTGAACTTTTTCCAGCTGAGGTCAATTAGAAGGAGATATGATATAGAGAGGGCTAAATTTGCCATTGTTGGCTTTGAAAATGGAAGAAGGATATCATGAGCTAAAGAATGCAGGAATCCCATAGAAGCTGGAAAAGGCTAGAAAAGAAGTTCTCCCCAGAGCCTCCAGAAGGGAATAAAGCCCTGCTGATCTCTTGATTTTAGTCTCATGAGGCCCCTGTTGAACTTCTAACTTATAGCGCTTTAAGATAATAAACTTGTGTCATTTAAGCCACTAAAGATGTGGTAATTTGTTACAGTAGCAATAGAAAACCAATATATACAGTCACCAATTAACCAACTTATATTTATTTCTTTTTTATCCTCACCTGAGGACATTTTTTCATTTTTTGCTCAGATAGAGTAGGAGGGAGAGAGAGGAAGAGAGAGAGAGAGAAACATTGACGTGAAAGAGCCACATTGAGTGGCTGCCACCCGCACAACCAACCAGGGCAGGGGACAAACTGCAACCGAAGTACATGCCCTTAGCGGGAACCAAACCCAGTCTCTCCGGACCGCAGGTCAACGCTCTAACCGCTGAGCCAAACTGGCCAGGGCCAATTAACCAACTTATAATTCATAATAATCAAGCAGTAATTATTGATGATGATAAAATTGATCTTCATAACTCTTCATTAATATTATTAGAAAATAATAGTTTTTTCTTTCTTTTTAAAAAATATGTTTGTTTTGGGCTTTCTTTAGAGAGAGAGGAAGGAAAAAGAGATAGAAACATCGATGTGAGAGAGAAACATCGATCGGCTGCCTCCTGTAGGTCCCACACTGGGGATCGAGTCCTCAACTTGGGCATGTGCCCTGAAGGAAAATGAACCAGACCTCTCAGTCCATGGGACGACACTCAATCCACTGAGCCACACCGGCCAAGCTTATTTTTTCTTTCTAATCTTCTATTTTAAAATGCAGATGTGACCAAGCAAATTTAATTGCCCTTGCTCAAGTGTGCTAAGAAAAATGTTTTTAAATGGGGGGGAGGTACGCATGTATAGCAGTTCTAGATTAAGCCTAAGCTATGTCTCTGCTCTGAATTCAAGCATGTCAGGACATCTCCACATGGACTGGCCACCATTCTGTTCACAGAACGGAACAATGTGCTTCATGGGAAAAATAATAACTGCATTCCTTGGAGCTCATGTGCTGTCCTCGGGCTCCCCAAAGCTGAGACTTCCATAAAGTGATAAGTCACTTAAATTAGTAAGAAATGGTTTATTGCAAAGACAGCTATTCATGGAAACTCAGAGAAGGATGAGCAATCAGGGTCAGGAAGAACAGGAATAGGAGGGTGGCTATGGATTCAAGGCAGTTCTAAGACGTCAGCCACAGGTTCTCAGAATCTTTACTTGTGACTCAGCTACTCCCTGTGTGTCTGCCACGCTCTCCACGCACTACTGCTGACTCTCTTACCATCTACTCTGTGTGTCTTTTCTGCATCATAGCTTCTGCTTACTCATAACTTGGCTTACTCCTAACTTGACTTAGTCAAATCTTTGACTCATTCAAGTCCTTCCTGACTTCCCCAACTTTATTCATACATTTACTTATTAATTTTTTTTTTTTAATCCTCACCCGAGGACATTTTTTTCATTTTTTGTTCAGATAGAGTGGGAGGGAGAGAGAGGAAGAGAGAGAGAGAGAAACATCGACGTGAAAGGGACACATCGAGTGGCTGCCACCCGCACGACCAACCAGGGCCGGGGACAAACTGCAACCGAAGTACATGCCCTTAGCGGGAACTGAACCCGGGTCTCTCTGTACCTCAGGCCGACGCTCTAACCGCTGAGCCAAACCGGCCAGGGCTACTTATTAATTTTTTAAAAAATACCTATTGAGTACCTACTATGTGCCTCCATGCAGTTTATTGTCTAGTCAAAGAGAGAAACATTCATCAGATAACTATGAAAGTGCTTCAGGTGCATTCTGATCGCTTCAGCTTGTTTGTTCAAATCAGGCCTCGGGTTCAGTTTCTGGACACACCATGAACTAGTTGCCTTCAGGAGCAGCAGCAACAGGCTGTGGTGTTTATTACCAAATGACCTTCCCCCTCCCCCAATGTCCAGACAGAGCTGATTGGACTAATGGTTGGCATCTGACCAAGGACAATTAATACACTGGCTGGCCAGCAACCTGCAGTTTAACTCAAATTAATATGCTTCCCTTAGAAGGAAGAAATAACAGCATAGCAGATATTATATAGAATTGACATGCTGCCCTGCCAGTTTGGCTCAGCGGTTAGAGCGTCGGCCTGTGGTCCGGAGAGACCCGGGTTCGGTTCCTGCTAAGGGCACGTACCTCGGTTGCAGTTTGTCCCTGGCCCCAGTTGAGGTTGTGTGGGTGGCAGCCAGTCGATGTGTCTCTCTCACATCGATATTTCTCTCTCTCTCTTCTTCCCTCTCTCCCTCTCACTCTATGAATGCAAAAAGTGTCCTCAGGTGAGGATTAAAAAAAAAAAAGAATTGACATGTTTACCATAGAGGATAAACCTTACACTCCCGAACTGTAATCTAAATGAGGAAGAGAGGATTGGGGGTGGGCGAAAGTGGGGAAAGGAGTAAAATGTATGGTGATAGTAACTAAATTTTTGGGAGTGATCCCTTTGTAGTGTATACAGATGTCAAATTATGTTGTACACCTGAAACTTGCATAATAACAAAAGTAGTAAATGTGGAAGCACTTCATTTACAGGGAACTTTCTCATTCATGAGATGGAAAGTTAGAGGGCACTTGTTGATTCAAGGAGCAGGACACAGAGCAGGGGTGGTTTAAATGTAGCATAGGGCTGTGTTCATCACTCAAATGATGGCCAGAGTGAGGCTTAGTGAAACTACCAAGTTCCTTGCAGGAAGATAGTATAGCCTTAGATAAGGGTAAATCAGTTATAGTTTCCATGAGGTTTGCTTCCCAGGGCTGGCTGGGAGAAAGTGGCAAGGGTAAGAGAATTCTCTGGGACGGTCCTTGGTCTGGGCTTAAATGCCATAGGTTTCAACATGGTAGTGGCTCTTACGCCGGCATCAGGGTCATTGTGCTTACCTTAGAAAATTCTCAATGAAGCATTTTAGACAAGTCATGGTATGCAAACGCATCAAGACACAACTATAGCGTATGATCTTGAGTTTTCCTGCTATAACCCACAGAGAGGAGTTATGTGGACAAAGTCACAATGAGAGACAGTCCCCTACAATATTGCTTCTGGGTTGGGAATAAAGCTGGCATGGCTCAACTGGCTATGGGTGTTGTGTCATGTTGTATGTGTTACTGGTATGGCTGGAAAGGAGATAAGGCCCCAGGGATGTTGAATAGTAATATCCTATTGTCCTGCATTCTCTAGGAGGCAGACTGACTAAAGGGCTGGTAGTTCCTGGAAGTTTGTGTATTTGTTTTTTGGAACAGGATGTTGGCACATTTGTTCTGTTGTCTGAAGATAGGCTTTATTTTGAAATAAAAACACACAGAGAACTAAGTTTCCTCTAGGGCCATCTGGTCGTGTGTCCGAAGCCTGACTTGGAGAGAAGTATCTGGTGTTATTCCAGAATTACTTGGGGTTATGGTGATTTGTACAGGCCCTAGTCACAACCCTGGAACACAGAAGTAGGAATCCAGGAACTGTAGCTCTCCCAGGAGCAGGAGAGCATTGACCAAGAATTTGGATGTGTTAGCATTTACTGTGAAAGCCCAAGGGTTGGGGAGGGGCAGGCATGGAAAGTACTTCAATATCTGGAAGACTCCCCACTTTGCACTACCCTTTAGAGGCCATCTGGTTCAGCTTTCTCATGTTACTGGTGTAAATACTAAGGCCCAAAAAAGCCAAGTAACCTTGTCTACTTCAATTAGCGGTTGAAGCAAGCATAGGACTCATGGGATGATCTCCCTTTCAAATAAGGTCTGGCAGGGAATGATCATGGTCAGTGCCAAAAAGTAGGCAATAAAATGTCTCTCATGTGAGCATCACATTTACATACATGCTGAGAATACGGGTATTCAATGGTATCTTGGCATGTAGGGATGGTATTGATAACATTGTCCTAGGGCCTTGGCACCAACCGCTGAGTGATATTGAATCATCAAGGAGCAAGCTGAAAACCTCACAGGCCCTTGATTTCCCAACCCACATCTAGTCCATCACCATGTCTTGTCAGTACCACCTTCTATCCACTGCTCCTTTTGCTCCATAACCTCTCTGGTTTGAGCTACCATCTCCTCTTGCCTGGACTTCTGAGACAGCTCTCTAATGGTCTGCCCGTATTTCCTCTTCCTCCAATCTACTTTGCTCACAGCAGCTAGTGGTCTTACCCCTTGCTACCATTTTATTCCTTAGTAGACTTTATTTTTTAGAGTAGTTTAAGGTTTACAAAAAGTTGAGCACATGGTAGAGTTCCCTTATGCCCCCTCTCTACATGACTCCCAGTTTCCCGTTATTAATATCTTGCATTAGTGTGGCACATTTGTTACCACTGTTGAACCAATGTTAATACATTATTAGTATAGTTCATACTGGGGTTCACTCTTGGTGATGTTATACAGTCCTATGGGTTTTGACAAAGGCATGTTGTCATGTATCCACCATTAGTGTCATGCAGAATGGTTTCACTGCCCTAAAAAAAGCCCCTGGGGCCCAGCTGGCGTGGCTCAGCAGTTAGAGCATCAGCCCACGGACCAGTGAGTCTTGGGTTTGATTCCGGTCAAGGGCACGCACCTCAGTTGCAGTTCATCCCTGGTCCTGGTCAGGGTCCTGTGGGAGGCAACCAGTCGATGTGTCTATCTCACATCGATGTTTCTCTCTCTCCCTCCCTTCCACTTTATCCGAAGATAAATGGAAAAATATCCTCGCGTGAGGATTAAAAAAAAAAAAGCTCCTGGGCTCCACCTCCCTATTGAGCCCTTGCCTGTAGTCTTTCCCAAATGCAGATCTTACCCTGTTACTCCCCTCTCTCAGCCTCACCTTGCTACACTCTCTAGTTCTCTGTCTTCAACTATATAGGTTTTTTGTTTCATTTCCTCAAACCACACTCCATTCTGCCTCAGTGTTTTGCTCATGCTGTTTCTTCTTTCTGAAATGCCCCTTTCTACCTCCCAGCCCCACCCCCAGGTCTTATCATGGTTTGTAATTATGTTTATGTGACCTCCTTGACTGTGAGCTGCTCACTGGCCAGGCTGTGTACTGCTCACTGGCCAGTACCTGGGACATAGTAGGTGTGTAATAAATGTTTGTTGAATAATAATAATGAGTAACTTAATAACTGAACAGAGAGTTTCACCTGATTGTGTGGAGCTTGGGAAAATTAGTGAACCTTGCAATGACTTCAGAGGGTGCAAGGGGAAACGGATGGGAAACAAGTATAAATGTTTATCCAATGGGCTGAGAACACCACTGAAAATTTGTACATGCCTCAAACCATCAGATTGTGTCAATGCAGAGTCCTGGACAGGTAGTTATAGTGATTGAGAATTTATGGTGTCTAGGGTAGAACTGTTCTGGTGATGATAAAGTACAGGGTGTGGCCATAGGAGGACACTGAAGTGGATGGACGTGAAGATGCTGAATTTGAAAGATCAAGGAACTAAGAAGTTTGGCCCTTGCGTGGGTGGTCCACAGAGTCAGCAAAACCCCCACAGGATGAAGAAATGAGACAGGCATTTAATAAATGTGAGTGTATAACTAGGTTGGTAAATGCCAGGAGAAAAGGTGACTAGTTTAATGGTGTAGACCTCAGTGGGGCAGAGGATTTTCATACTAGAATAAAGGAGAAATTGCTTAGAAGGGAGCTAAAGAATGTTGCTCGAGCCTCTCTGTATGTGGGGCATGGAGGAATAAATAGCTTCTACTTGAAAGGACTGCAGGGGAAGTGGTAACCTCAGGGGAAAGCAAGGTTTCAGTTCAGTGCAAGGAGGTGGGAGATTAGCTAGGTCTCTGGTTGCATGTAACAGAAATCAACTCAAGCTAGCTGTGGCCAGTAGGGAGTGGAAGGTTGGAGGAAGTATCCAAGGGTATCTCAGACACATTAAACAAGATAGCAGCCACAAGCCCAATGGGTGAGGAGAGGTGCTATGAAAGTCTTTGTGAGCTGGGAAGATACTCTCAAAGTCGTCTACTATAAATAGTTGTAGAAAGAAGTTGAGGAAGTAGAGGGATTTGTTCACCAACAGACAGGGGTTCGTTCCACAGGACACAAACAGAAATGTCTGGTGGGATAAAGAGAAGCAGAAGTACAAAGAAGTATGAGGATTAGAGTGGCATGTGGGTTCTAAGTGGTGATATCAGTAAGGTGGTATCTAGAATGGTATTGATAGGAAGACCTAAAAGCACATAGTGACAGTTGTCCCGCCTGTCCAGTGTCTGAACTCCTGTTCTACTCCAGGTATCTGTCTGCTCCCAGGCTCATATGCATCCACTGAATTGGAATTTCTGACCTCCCCCATCTTATCCCCTTCCTCTGCCCCAGAACATCTCTTAGATCCTCACTGTGCCAACAGACCCTCTGCTACCTCCCTCAGAAGCTGCATCCTGGATTATTATTATTTTGTTGTTGTTGTTCCTCACCTGAGGATATTTCCCCATTGCTTTTCAGATACAGTGGAAGGGAGGGAGGGAGAGACAGAGAGAGAAACATTGATGTGAGAGACACACATAGATTGGTTGCCTCCTGCACGACCCTGACTGGGGCTAGGGATCGAACCTACAACCCATGTATGTGCCCTTGACCGGGAATCGAACCCATGACCCTCCAATCTCCAGGTCAACACTCTAGCTGCTGAGCCAAACTGTCCAGGGCTGCATCCTGGATTATTAAACTAACACCCAGTGTGGGGGATTAATGCTGACCCAGCCTGCATCCCGAGTCCCGTCAAGCCCCCTCTACTTCTAACTTACCACATTATTTGTGAATATTTTTATGTCCTCTCCTCTTCTAATCTGAGTTTCTTCAGAACAGGGGTCATTTTTTGTTCCTGTTTATATTCCACCCCACTACTGCTTAACGCATTGCCTGTGCCCTAATTTGTTGGATGAATGACTGACTGAGTAAATGGACTTCTTATTTCCCTGTTCCTGTAGCCCAGAAATGTTAGACTCCGAGAGATGGCCTCTCTGACGAGCCTTTTCAATTCTTGCCACCCTTTTCTATGATTATCAATTTCCTGGCCTTTATTCCAGGCTTGTCAGACATAGACCATCTGCCAGGCTAGACAAATCCAGCTCACGAGACACCCTGTCCTGATTTTCCCTGGTCTGCCTTCCCCACATCCTTCCAGAACACGGGCTTGACACATACTGTTTTCTCCATTTCCTAAAATGACATTTCTTCAACATGGGTGTAGTCCCCATCCCAAACCGTGGTCTGGGTCCATATTCCCCAAACCTATTCTTTTCCCACCCTCTACACCTCTACCATTCTAGCAGAGGGGAAGCCCAGGGTAAGTGTAGAGAATAGCAGAGCATTTACATGGCCATGATAATCACTGAATTCAGGAAAGTGATTACTTCTGGAATAGGAGGGAGGCTGGAGAGACCGAGGAGGGCAATGGGTGCTTCAATGTATTAGTGATATTTTGTTTCTGAAGATGAGTCCACAAGCATTAATTATTCTTTATACCTTTGTGTAATTCTGAAATGTTTCTATTTAAACATTTAGAATTAGAGGTCCTCAGCTTTTACCTTAGTGAAATGCCTGCAGGTGGATCTGGGGATAGAGACAGCACTGACGGACTCTCGAGGCTATAGGGTATTCAATCAAAATGTTCAGCACGGAGAGGACAGAAGGGCAAAGGAGGGAGGAGGGTTTCTGGGCTCAGAGCCAATATCTTAGACCACAAGGCTGGAGGTTCGTGTGACTGACTATGAAAGCCTATGAATCTATTGTGTTTACTGGTGAAAAGCCTCAAAACAGGCAATTCCCAGCTTATAAATTTATTTGCTGGTCTGTTGTTTGGAACTGGGAACAAGTTTTCCTATAGAAACAATATTACAAAGGGTGGCTCTGCCCAAAGACCAGACCACAAAAGCTTATAGAACACTAATGTATCTAAAATATTGCACTAATAATACTAAAGACCCTGACCACTATTTATAACAGTATTTCTGTGGGAAAGTGCATTTAGAGTTTTAATGCCAGTAACACATATTCCTCAGCCCTGTGAATCCTCTGGACTCTTGACCTTATTCCCACAGCAGCTGATTCTTATCAGAATGGCTCCATATGTGGGGGAGGGCAGACTAGTTGCTTTCAGTTGCTACAGAATTTAAGCAGGAGTTCCAGGCAATTCACCTCCACTGAGATGATCCCAACCCCCACCTGCACCCTGGCCTGTGATCTAAATTTAGCCTCCCAAGCACAATATGGAGCCTCTTGTTTGCCTGTGTTTTGCACACCCTATCACAAGCCAACACTTAAACTCTGTTGCATTAGGGACCTCATCTGCATGTTTCTGGGATGTCAGGGGAGACCTCATTTCATAAGAGAAATGGTGGGGGGAGCTCTGGCTGGTTTGTCTCAGTGGTTAGAGGGTTGGCCCGCAGACCAATGAGTCTGGGGTTCGATTCCGGTCAAGGGCACGTACCTCGGTTGCGGTTCCTCCCCGCCTTGGTCGGGTCGAGCGAGAGGCAACCAGTCGTTGTGTCTCTCACATCGATGTTTCTCTTGCTCTGGTCAGAATAAGATGAAAAATGTGCCTCGGGTTAGGACACAGGTGGCTTTAGCAGGGAGAAGTATTCCTGAGTGTGATACAGAAGAATGCACTCAAATCCTCTCACTTGCAGAGCTCACTTGTAGAACTGAAAACTGAAAGATCCACATGGCATTTTGGGGGCGTGAAAGCAAAACTATCATTTCTTCACAGGCAAAATGTCTTGCCCGTTGGCTGTAAACACTGTGATTGTAGGAAACCTTTCATTACATCCAGAGTCCCAGCCACAGTGGTGGAGGACAATGACATGTGGTGGTCCTGATGGCATGGAGGAGTGGTAAGGATTCAAATTCTGACTTTAGGAAGGCTGAAGAAGCCACTGAAGGAGTGAGAGTCGCTGAGATGCCCAGCACTAGAGCAACTTTGGACACTTGGGACTTACAGCCCTAGTACCACACAAGGCTTATTTTGATAATAGCACTCTTAATTGGGGAACTACTTTTCCCCACTGTGTACAGACTTGATGGGATTATGTATCAATCTGCCTTGTTCTCCCATAGTCAAGGATCTAGGTGAACAGACTTTCCTGGAATGTGAAGTGACGTGACCAAAACACTGAAAATCTGGTTGGCACCCACTGTCCCAGCAGCTGTGCCCTCAGACTGCCAAGGACTTCCTGCCACCTAAACCTCTAGAGATGTCCTGGTTCCTGTCCACCTCTAGGAAGATTCCCCAGCTTTCCCATTAGTTCTAACAGCTACCTGTTATCCTTCTAAATCATTTATTTTCTACTCAAATTTCCCAGAGTCTGTTTCTGTTGTATACAATTGAGGAACTCTAACTAATACAGACCCTAATGGCAGCATGTTGACAAATCAGGGCAAATCTGCCACTACAACTTGTAAAGTAACTCAAAGCATAAATCCACTGAAGGCATAGTTATAGCACACCACCCTCACATACAAAAATGATCATCCATATCATTGAGATGCAGTGGGCTCTACTTTTACCAGAGAAAGCAAAGGTGGGTGGGTAGAGGAAAGGTTAATATAAACCTTATCCTGGGAGCAGTTTACCAATTCCTAGCCCTGCACTATGTTATTTACCATGATGACATAATAAGTATGATGGTTATATTCCATTGTTAACATGGTTTTGTCTCATTTATTTAAAGAAATAAATATATTTATTTAAATTAATAGAAAGATTTTTAGCCCTGGCCAGTGTGGCTCAGTTGGTTGAGCATCATCCCATGCACCAAAAGGTCACCAGTTTGAATCCCAGTCAGGGCACATGCCTAGGCTGCAGGTTCAGTCCCTAGTTGGGGTGTGTACAGGAAGCAACCGATTAATGTTTTTCTCTCACATCGATGTTTCTCTCTCTCCCTCTCCCTTCCTCTCTCCCTAAAATCAATAAAAACCCATTTTTTTAAAAAAAGAAAATATTTTTAATAAAATAGGCAAATTGCAATCTTGAATTAAGACTCATTGTTAGGTTAAAAGTAACAACTGAGACAAATGTGTCTGGAAATGTGTCTGCTTAATTAAACAAAACAGTTGGCCAAATAAAGTGAGGTATGTTTCAACTCAACCAGTTGGCATTTCCTATTATCTCCATGATTAGCAGACTGGGTAGCTGGGCTTCTTTGAGAAAGAGCAGGCCAAAGATGCCTGATCCAAGTAGGTCCTATCTACCCCAACAGATAGTCTGCTGGACCACAGCCCATGCAGTTGCCTGGTCCTCAGACTCATGAAGGGATGTCCCATATCCCAGTGGAGCACAGGTTTGTGTGCCAGTCATCAGACTGAAATAATGATGGGCTCAAGGAGTCAGGCAGCTTTCTCTGGTCTAGCCGGTCACTCTTTCACCTGACGTGAGGCCACTGCATTTAAATAAATTCATACTAAAAACACTGTAATCTAAATTTAGAACAATAGGTAAAAGACAATTCAAAACAGATGAAATACAAATAGCTGAAAATATGAAAAAATCTATAGTTTTATTAGTATTATTTATCCAAGATGTTAACATTCACTTAAGTAGATAACATTCTATGCTGGTGAGAATGCAGAGAGAAATGTAGATCTGACCAAACTTTCTGTAAAACAATTTTACCTTATAGATCAAGAATCTTACAACAGCCCTGGCCGGTTTGGCTCAGCGGTTAGAGCGTCTGCCTGCAGTCCAGAGAGACCCGGGTTCGGTTCCTGCTAAGGGCATGTACTTAGGTTGCAGTTTGTCCCCGGCCCTGGTTGGTCGTGCGGGTGGCAGCCACTCGATGTGTCCCTTTCACGTCGATGTTTCTCTCTCTCTCCCTCCCACTCTATCTGAACAAAAAATGAAAAAATGTCCTTGGGTGAGGATAAAAAAAAAAAAAAAGAATCTTACAACATTAAGGTTCTTTGACCCAATAACTTTATTTTCAGGAATAGCTTCTAAGGAAATAATCAGAAATGTGAGCACAGTTTTATACACAAACAATATTTAGCATAGTATAATTTAAAATTGAAAACAAACTAAATATTCAATAATAGTGAAAGTGTTAAAGTAACTTATAGTACATCCACATGAAATTCATGGTTCCCATATGCAGTCATTAAAAATAATTTTGTTACACAGAGATACCTGAAAAATGATGGTAGGTGTAAAAGACAGAATACCGCCTGGCCAGTGTGGCTCAGTGGTTGAGCGTCGACCCATGCACCAAGAGGTCACCAGTTCAATTCCCAGGCAGGGCACATGCCCAGGTTGTGGGCCAAATCCCCAGTGGGGAGCATGCAAAAGGTGGCCAATCAATGTTTTCTCTCATCGATGTTTCTATCTCTCTCTCCCTCTCCCTTCCTCTCTAAGAAAAAAAAGAAAGAATACCAAATTGATTACATTCATAAACTATACATTTAAAATAAGATTAAAAAGATCAATTACAATTGTGGTAGTACAGCCCTGGCCAGTCTGGCTCAGCAGTTAGAGCGTCAGCCTGCGGTCCGGAGAGACCCGGGTTCAGTTCCCGCTAAGGGCACGTACCTAGGTTGCAGTTTGTCCCCGGCCCTGGTTGGTCGTGCGGGTGGCAGCCACTCGATGTGTCCCTTTCACGTCGATGTTTCGCTCTCTTTCTCTTCCTCTCTCTCCCTCCTACTCTATCTGAACAAAAAATGAAAAAAAGTCCTCGGGTGAGGATAAAAAAAAAAAATTGTGGTAGTACAAATCATTTTTTGTTTTATTCTTTATATATTTTTATATTTTCCATATTTTTGAAGCCCAATAAATTTTTAAAATATGTTTTTATTAATTTTTTTTTAGAGAAAGAGATAGAAACATCAATGTGAGAGAGAAACATCGATCGGCTGCTTCCTGCATGTCCCCCACTGGGGATTGAGCCCACAACCCCGGGTATGTGCCCCGACTGGGAATCGAACCAGGACCTGTCAGTCCATGGGACAACATTCAATCTACTGAGCCACACCAGCTGGGCTAAATGCTGTTTTTTTGTTTTTGTTTTTTACTTCTCATTTGCAAAATAGTCCTGAAATAAATGCTGTTTTTTAAATGGACTCTGGACTTTTAACTAGTAGTGCTTTCATTTTTTTTCCTACAACTTTTATGCCATAATGAATTTTCTGGTGGTGCACAAAGAATTGCAGTTTAGATAATAACTGGCAGAAACATTTTACATATTAGATAATTACATAGTAAATAACTTTTAGCTTTAATATTTATTATCTTGAAGCATGATCGAATTAATCAGTAGAGTTTCCTTTAAGACTGAAATAATCATTTGACAGTTTATCTGAATGCCCTGGCAGAGTCACAGATTTGATTCCGGTCAAGGGCATGTACCTTGGTTGCGGTTCTATCCCCAGCCCTGGTCGGGGTCATGTGGGAGGCAACCAGTCGATGTGTCTCTCTCACATTACTGTTTCTTTCTCTCTCCCTCCCTCACTCCCACTCTTATCTGAAAATCAATGGAAAAATATCCTCAGGTGAGGATTTAAAAAAATGGCTCAGTGGATAGTTTATCTGAACTGGTTTAATACTTTCAGCAGATCCTCCCTAGACGCAGCCTAGATACTGTCAAAGGCTCCTGCCCTTTGCTAACTCTGCTTTGGGTCGTATCTCCAGGCTTCATCTTTGTCTTGCTCACTTGGCCTTGTCGGACTTCTGTATAGGTTCTTCAACTCAAGTCTGACTCTTAATCTCTCCTAACCCTCTTGTCTTGATGTTTTAACAGTTGCCTGCTTCTCCAGCAGATTCCTTTGAGACATGGTTGAGCCTTCAAACCAAACCAAACACACACAGAGATTTCTTGAGGCTCTCTGGTTTTTTTTGTCTTAGGTTTCAAGGGTCCCCACCTGGCATGGCACCTCCAAACCAGTAAAGGATACAGTACTTAATTGGCCCTCTTTCTTTCCCCTCCCTCAGCTGGTTCTCCATGAACAGTTTTCCCAGCCAGTTCAGGTGCATGGGCCAGGTCCCTAACCTGTCCTGACCGTCTGGCACCCTCCGGTGGCCATGAATGGGTGTGCCTTGGCTAGCAATGAGTTTCAGAGCTCTGTCCTACTGAACATCCCCAGGCCTGTTAGCGCCCTCCAGTGGCAGTTATTAGGAGCTGCTATCAGAATCTACCATCAGATCTTGGCAGGCCTTACTTCAGCCTGGTTCCTTGCAATTTACTTCCTTCAACTTGCTGATGGAGAAATTCATCAAAGGCCCTGTCTCCCTTTTTTTTGGTAAATGTATTTGTATCAATATATGCAATGATATACATTCTCTAAGGAAAAGCATTTTCTGGTCTTGCATTTGGCAGGGAAGTAATAATAAGTACTAACTTAATTGAGTGCCAGATGCTGAGCTAAATGCTTTACATACATTATCACATATAATCTTCACAACACTGGGAGGTAGGCACCTATTTTAAATCTCCATTTTACAGAGGAGGAAACAGGCTTAAACTCAAGGTTAAGCTTAAAGGTCAAGATCTCCTGCTAGTGATGGCTAAATTTAGGTTCAAAACCAGCCCACCTGCCTTGGGGCCCATGCTTCCTAATCACTAAGCCATAGTCTCTGTAGAAAACTGGGATACCCAGAGGCCATGTATCCTATCATGTATACATTAGTCTTTAGCAAGAAGAAAGAATAAAAATTATACAGAGAGAAGCAGAGACAAGACATAGAGCCAGAGTTCTAACAGGGCTTGAGTCCTCGGTTCCAGTCGTTCTTGAGGCCCAGGAGCATTCTTGTCCTTTTCCAGACGTGGTTACTTCATCAGATACAAGTCCTTCTAATAAGCTCCCCCTTTCAAGTCAGTTTGATGTGGCTTCCTGCCGCTTGCAATGCAGGAGTCCTGCTCAGATAGTAAACAAGTGGGGCACTTTTAAAGATAGTCTAGGTATTAACACCCAGAGCAGCATTAGACAGAATAGTCATGAATTGTGGGATCCATACTGGGTTATTTTTGTTAAAGGAAACAGACACTAAGTGAAGTTACTCATGACTCAGTGACAAGTCAAAAGGAGGGATTCTAGAAAAACATATGTGCACTAAAACCTGAGTACACTGAACCAGAAGGCCTCAGGAAGAGTTGGAAGTGCAGCAGTAGCACTAGGGAACAGTCACTCCCTCATCTCCCTCAGGGCTCTTTGACCTCTCAGTGAATCAGCACCTCTCTCTCTGGATCAGCCTTCTCAGCTTACTCATCTTGCAGCTGGCTGCAAAAGTGGCCATTCTAGCCCCTACACCTCTATAGCTTTCCAGTTCCAGCACATACTGAAACTGTAGCTTCTCTTTGTGTTTCTTCTTGCAGGTTCCCAAGAGAGAAGATTTGACTTCTGCTTTTTTTTTTTTTTTTTTTTAAACCAAAGCACATGAGCCTAGCTGGTGTGGCTCAGTGGATTGAGCATTGTCCCATGGACTGGGAGGTCTCAGTTTGATTCCTGGTCAGGGCACATGCCCAGGTTGGGGGCTTGATCCCCAGTGAGGGGTGTGTAGGAGGCAGCTGATCAGTGTTTCTTTCTCACATTGATGTTTTTATCTCTCCCTTCCTCTCCTTCTAAAAATTCAGTAAAAACAGATTTAAAACAAATAAACCAAAGCACACGAGACATAGGTCACTGGGTCTAGCTTATGGCTACTCCCTTGGACCGGGTATCCAATTAATTATGGTGATGGTCATGTGGCCTACTGAGAAGTCAGTAAGGTCAGTGGGTAGGGATTTTACTAGAAAGGGGTGTGAGCAGGCCAGTAATAATTGGTATCTCTAATCAAGCCCACTTAAATGTAATTTGAACTCTTGCCAATAACAAAAATTAAACATTGCAGACATGGGCAACCCATTCCCCAAAGACCCTCTCTAATTATCTCAAGTTGGCAAGAGAGTTCACCTTCTGGTGCTTGTGGGCTTGTGTGCTACCCTCTACCTCAAAGTGCACCTTCTTCAAGTTTCCAGTCCTGCCCGCACCTGCCCTAAACACTGCAGTGAGCCAGACCACTCCACTCACTCACTTGGGAGTCTATTAATTTTTTCTCTCCTTAACCACACTAAAGACTTTGCTTAGTAAAGCATTTTGAAGATTTAGAAAGTGACTGCTCAGTCTGCTTAGGATTTATATCCCAAGCAGATGTGCCAAGAAGTCATAGGAATCAAACTGCTGTTCTGTGAGTAGAATAATATATTAACATGCCTTTTAGTAGTTTCGATTACACAGCTGTACAAATTGTAATGCAGTCTTCATAGCTAAAGCTGCTTTTATCAAAAACACATCACTTCCTCAGGGTAGATAGAGGTTTTAACATAGCAGGTATCTTGAGGGGCATTAATCCTTGTACAATATTTCTCATTACTTGAGAGAAAATCATCCAGGAAATTGAGATATTGTAGTACTTAACTTACTTTGAGGAAACCTCTGCCCTTTATCATAATAACTGAACTGGGTCATTTCATGATGAAAATAAGGAGCTCCTAAATAATGGTACCATCATCTTAAACTTTTAGACTCTGTGAGCCTCAGTTTCTTCAACTGTTAAATTGAATATTAGTATCCATCTTACAGTGTTGTTGTAAGGAGCCAATGAGAGTTTTTTTTTTCCTACTTATTATCAGATAGAGTGGGAGGGAGGGAGAGAGACAGAGAGAAACATCGATGTGATGGAGCCACAATGACTGGTTGCCTCCTGCACGACCGGATCAGGGCCAGGGATGAACTGCAACTGAGGTACGTGCCCTTGACCGGAATCGAACCCAAGACTCATTGGTCTGCAGGCCGACGCTCTAACCGCTGAGCCAAACCAGCCAGGGCAAAGCCAATGAGAGTTTTATGAAGAGCTTAGCAGACTGCCAAACACAGTAAGTGCTCAATAAATGTTAGTTAATAGAATTACCATTACATTTTGTTTTTCACCTTCCTATTTTTCAAGGTGTGTTTTACCACACTTTCTCATTTTATCCTTACAATTTGTGGGGAGGTATGGTGATAAGTATATCCTGATTTTACAGTACAACAAACAAAGTTAAATAACTTACCTTAAGCGACTTTTCCAAGGTAACATAAACAATAAGTCACATCTCTGACTTCCACTGAGTATTCTCTCCACACAGAACTTAAGTTCTGTGACAGGGGCATTAGTGAAAGGAGAAACTTAATATTATACGAAAGGAAGAATCCTCCATAACTTTCACCCAAGAATTGTTACTCAGCTAGCAATGCTGTGTGGACATCCATTTTTTGGCAAGATGGAAAGCTAGATAACCCGAAGGGCCGGTCTATCAGCTATGAGAAAATTAAATCCTGATTTGAATCAAAACTAACATGCATTTTAAAGTTTTGCTTTTGTTTCATGAGAGGAATCAAAGAGAAAAAGAAAGTGAGCTCACATAAGAACAGGAAGCAATAAACAAACACAAAAGCTAGAGCTGGCATGGGCCTATGCCAGTGCCAGTCCAGGACAAGCCTGGAGGCACACTACAAGGTGTGGGAATTACACCTGAGATTCCTGCTTTGAGCCTAGTTCTGCAAAAAACAACAACAACAACAATAAAAAAAACCCCAAAAAGCTTCAGAGACCTCTGATTAGTTTATCATATCCCAGACCTCCCCTCAGAATCAAATGCAAATACTCTCTGGAGAAAAGCAACTCCCAGTTTGGATCCTTGGGATGTCTATAAATTAAACTCAATAAAATATCAGCTCACAAATTTAAAAAATCACCAACACATAAGCCACCATAAGTTAGGACCAAGAGAAACAGCAAGTAATACATACACAAGAACTAAAGAACTGGAATTGGAATTGTCATTTACAGATTATTAAATAAGCTATCATGAACCTTGTAAAGAAATCAAATATGGAACAAAACAGATTTAAAAAACAAGAGACTATTAAAATAACAAGAAAGATTAGTAAAAGAACCAAAGAAACATTTTTGGCCCAATAGATGTTATAGATTTTGAAATTAACAACTCAATGAATGTGTTAAAAACAGAATAAGCCCTGGCCGGTTTGGCTCAGCGGTTAGAGCATCAGCCCGCAGACTGAGGGGTCTTGGGTTTGATTCCCAGTCAAGGGCATGGACCTGGGTTGCAGGTTCAATCTCCGGCCCCAGTCAGGGTCATGTGGGAGTCAACCAAACGATATGTCTCTCTCATATCAATGTTTCTCTCCCCCTCCCTCCCTCCCTTCCACTCTCTCTAAAAAATCAATGGGAAAATACACTCAGGTGAGGATTAACAACAACAACAAAAAAGAACAAAAAGAGCCCTGGCTGGTTTGGCTCAGCGGTTAGAGCGTCAGCCCGTGGACCGGAGAGTCCCAGGTCCGGTTCCTGCTAAGGGCACGTACCTCGGGTTGCAGTTTGTCCCTGGCCCCGGTGGGGTCGTGTGGGTGGCAACCACTCAATGTGTCTCTCACATCGATGTTTCTTTCTCTCTCTCTTCCTTCCTCTCTCCCTCCCACTCTATCTGAAGATAAAAATGCAAAAATGTCCTCCAGTGAAGATTAAAAAAAAAAGAATTAAAACAGCCCAAGATAGGATTAGTGTCCTGGAAGTTATATCTGAGGAAATTACCCAGAATGCAATACAGAGTGTGTAGGAGATGGAAGAAATGAAAGAGAGGTTAAAAGACACAGAGGGTAGAACAAAGTTTAACATATGTCTAATCAGAATAAGAGAATAGGAGAAAGGCAATATTGAAAAAGATAATGGCCAAGAATTTACCTGAACTGATTAAAAATAAATCCACAGGTAGAGAAAGCACAGCATTTGTCAACCATGATAAAGATAAATCCGCACCTAGACATATGATGATGAAACAGCACAACACTAAAAGTGAAGGCCTTAAAAATCCTGGAGAAAAAAGAGGACACTTAAAAGAACAAACAATAAACTTCCAGAAGACTTTTTAAAAAAGGAAGTATAATAGTAATTTATTAATGCTCACAACAACCCTATGTAGTAGTTACTATTATTATTTTTGTTTTAAGGTAAGAAAACTCTGGCTGAGAGGGAAAGCCCACAGTCCTACAGATATACAGCAACAAGGATGTAGCTTAAAAACACAAGAATGAGTGGGAAAAGTAGGTCATAGAGCCCTGCTTCAGCCATATGCAAAACAACATATGACTCTCAGAATATAACCTTAGGATAAAGCTTAGAAACATAACAGTAAATAAAGCAGGTAGTGGAAAACCATATACGGAAGATCATTTGTATAAAGTGAACAAACAAAATTAAATAATGTTTTGCTTAGAAATACATACATATATGATTAAATTATTTTTATAATCCTCACCCGAGGATATTTTTCTATTTATCTTCAGATAGAGTGGGAGGGAGGGCGAGAGAGGGAGAGAGAGAGAAACATTGACGTGAGAGGGACACATTGACTGGTTGCCTTCCGCATGACCTTGACCAGGGCTGGGGACGAACTGCAACTGAGGTAGGTAGCCTTGACTGGAATCGAACCTGCGACTCTTTGGTCCACAGGCAGACGCTCTAACTGCTGAGCCAAACCGGCCAGGGCTTAAATTACTTTTTTAAAGCAAGAGAGTATTTGCTATAGGCTGAATGTTCGTGTCCCCCTGAATTCATATGTTGAAATGTAATGTTCAGTGTGATAGTACTAGAAAGTGGAGCCCTTGGGAGGTGATTAGGTCATGAGGGCAGAGCCCTCACAAATGGGATTAGTACCTTCATAAATAGATAGAGCTCCCACAGCCCTACCACCATGTGAGGTTACCGAGAAGAGACAGCTGTAACTGGGAAGCAGCTTCTCACCAGACACAGAAGCTGACTACGTGGACACCCTGGATTTAGACTTCCAGACTCCATTATTGTGAGAAAGAAACTTTTGTTGTTGATAAGCCATCCAGTCTGTACTATTTTGTTATAGCAGCCTGAACAGACTAAGTCAGAAAACTATACAACATTCAGGGTAATGGTCCCCTCTTCAGAGGTGGAGAAGCAGAGTGGGACAGGGAGAAGCGCATGCTGCAAAGACAAAGGTAATGTTCTAGTTCTTGGACTGGGTGGTAAGTAACTGGTACCCATTTTACCATTATTTACACATGTAATTTTTACTATTTTGTATGCATTAAAAATTACATAATAAAAATAAAATAAAATAGATTGCCAAAGGGCTCATCTTTAACTGGATTTTTACAATATATATTTAAAAGCCACTGCTTAATCCTTCTGACTGATGGGTGAGGGATATAATCAGCCTCTAAAGTTTAATTGCCAATTTTTTTTAGTGAAACTCAATAAGGCTTCCTACATAATTAGTGAAAGATAATGGTAGAAGTCATTCTTGTCTTGGGATTTTAAATTCCTGGTCCTGTATGTTCTTCCAAGTGAAACAGTCTATTCACACAGCTCTAATAAGAGGTGTGCTAGTCACATCATTTGTATGGGTATTTTAAACCTTCTATTTCAGATGGTAAATAAACATTTCTACATAGGAAAAAATATGTTTATAGAATAACCATATTAGAAAACAAGTAATTTCATTTTGTGTTTGATGTCAGATAGTTAAGTTGGTAAATAAAAGAAAAGTGATGTCTTTCTTTTTGGGGGGGTAGTAGGAATATAAAATAAATTCACTCTCTCATATCAAAAATTTTATAAACCAATTAGCTCAATTTTAAAGTAAATAAATACATCTGAATTTCTATTACAGCAAGGGAAATTTACTCAATAAACTCTATATTTGTACCAGACTAAATTTGCTATATTAGTAAAGTCCTAATTGCTTTTGTTTTAGCCAATTTTATGCAGATATATTTAGTGCTATTTAAACATTTTTCAGAATGTTTGGAAAGTGTGCAATCCAAAATCACTAATTAACAATTAGAAAGTGATATCAAAATTGTTTGATATTTTCATGCTACAGCTTAAGAGCCAGAACACTTTGAAATGATATTGTCTTATTTTTCAATCCTTATAACAAATTCAAAATCACTATACCAATTTAAAATTATTTCTCCTGTTCTCTATAATTCTTGCATACTTTAATAGTTTGTAATTATCATTAAAATGTCTTTGAGTTGGATGAGTTACCTGGCACCAACATTGAGCTTTACTTGTTTTGTGTGGGTGTGTGTGCTTAATGTTATAATAGAGGTCTATACTATCTTCCTCTAATCAAAGTCCATAAACTTGACCTTCCCTCAAGAATTTTACCAAAATTCTCAACATCTCATACTCTTTTAGTATGGTAGAGTGTTTACTAGACATAATACATGCAATTTTCCCTTCATGAAAAAAATAGATTGATTTCTTTTCATAGGGTAAACCAGCTTAGTGGTTTATTAGGTTTAATGTATTATAAATTGGAAGATGTGATTTAAAAGATTTCTGTATAATTTTTCATTCTTTTGATTAGTTATATAATCTGAAATTAATACTATAATTTCCTGGAAAAGAAAAAAAGATTTTCCCATAGGTAATTAAGCTCTCAAAATGCATCCTTACTGAATTTGTATTACTAATATGCCAGGTCTCACGCTCTCCTACAGTTTTTTTAGTTAAAAAAAATTTTTTTTTCTTTATTGGTTTTTAGAGAGAGAGGAAAGGAGAGGGAAAGAGAGAGAGAAATATCAATGAGAGCCCTGGCCGGTTTGGCTCAGTGGTTAGAGTCAGCCCGTGGACCAGAGAATCCCGGGTTCGGTTCCTGCTAAGGGCACGTGCCTCGGTTGCAGTTTGTCCCCGGCTCCAGTTGGGGTCGTGTGGGTGGCGACCACTCGATGTGTCTCTCTCATGTCAATGTTTCTCTCTCTTCCTCCCTCTTTCCCTCCCGCTCTGTCTGAAGATAAATGCAGAAATGTCCTCGGGTGAGGATAACAAAAAAAGAAATATTGATGAGAAAGAACATCAATTGGTCACCTCCTGCATGCCCCCCACTGAGGATTTGGCCTGCAACCTGGGCATGTGCCCTGACCAGAAATCGAACTGGCGACCTCTTGGTGCATGGGTCGATGCTCAACCAGTGAGCCACACTAGCCGGGCCAGATTTTTTAGTTTTTAAAAGTTATATTCATTAGTCTAGATATGTTTGTGAGAGTAGAGTAGACTTTGGCATTTGCAAGGCATTTGTCCAGCAGCCTTTATGATTCCCCAAATTTAAAACAAACAAAACATCAGTTACAACAACAAAAATAAAACTTTACAGCATAAAACTTGGTCTATGGTGAGAAAAATCAAATTGTAAAGAGAGAAGCAGAATACAATAGCTTCCTGAAACGTGGCTGCTTCCCAGCCTGACAAGCCTTTACCCATGTAATAAATTCCTTTTTTAGCTTCAAGCTACTTTAAGTTGGTTTCTGTTACCTTCATCAAGAGTCCTAATACACATAATTATGCTGAACTATCTGGTAATACATATAATTCATTCAATTGCATGGACCCATTGACACTCAGCTAATCTTTTTGATATCTTACTGATGTCATGGAGTTAAGAATCCTTTTGTTAAAGAAAGGTACCTGACCCAGTTCGATTCAATCTGACTTTGGCAAACAAGATTTCAGGGCTCAACGAGCATGCTAAGTAGAAGCATCCTTTACAGAAGGCTGCCCATTCTTATTTGGGTGATCTACAGATTACACTGTGCAACTAGATTTAAGTGATAAATGAAAAGAGTAAAATGATTTCAGTATACCAGTTATCTGCAATATAGGTAGTATTTCTTTCTTTGAAGCATAATACTAAAACCAGATGCTTAGCTTTATGACTTCCTTCTCTCAAACAACAAGAGGAAAAACATACATAAGTCAGTTAGCATTATAAGGATTATTAGTTTTGCTGAAAACATAATGCCTTTGGGGCTTTGAATGAAAGTACTAATTTAAACCATTCCAAGAATGAATAAATATTCAAAAAGAGTACTACATAAACTTTGCTTGCCTCAGGCTAACAAGTATTTATGACCCTTATCATGTGTGTTCTTCTTTGGAATTTTTCTTTCATCTGAAAAGTGATTCTTTCACCTGGATATCTTTTAGAAATCAAATTTAGATACAAAGCAGTGACAGCCTAGATCTTGCCCTATGTAAAATAAATCAATTCATACAACTCCTTTCCATTAAGAACAGATCACTAATAGCCAAGTGGGCATGCTTTAAATTAACCTGATATGCCCTGGCCGGTTTGGCTCAGCGGTTAGAGCGTCAGGCCGCGGACCGGAGAGTCCCGGGTTCGGTTCCTGCTAAGGGCACGTACCTTGGTTGCAGTTTGTCCCCGGCCCCAGTTCGGGTCGTGTGGGTGGCGGCCACTCGTGTCTCTCTCACATCGATGTTTCTCTCTCTCTCTTCCTCCCTCTCTCCCTCTTGCTCTGTCTGAAGATGAATGCAAAAATGTCTTCGGGTGAGGATAAAATAAATAAATAAAAATTAATTAATTAATTAATTAACCTGATATACAAGAGTCCAGTCAAGTTGTATGTCTATGGATTATAGTCTCACCATCTAATCATATGTTTTGTAGAAGTCCCTTAAAGGGTGTACACTTTGTAATTAACATTTTAGCAACATCAGAATTGAAATTACATATTATGTCTCAAAATACTCTGTAAACTCCCCAGAGTTGTTTAGCAGAGTGTGGCGTTGGGTTAATAACAGCAATGGGAGAATTGGGCTAGAAAAGAGATGAAACAATATGGAAAGAATGTGGTACCAGACTTGGCAAATGGGCAGAGGCCAAGGGTAAGGAAAAACATGGAAGGGACATGAGAGCACATAGGTACCAAAATTCTGTTCATTCTGAAATACAGGTATACCTAGATATGGAAACTGGCAAATTGCCTGAGCCCTACTGCTTTGGGGGCTATGTGGATTTCAGGATTAGATTGGATCTACTCAATGAATCAGAATGGCAGTGAGGGGAGACAGAGAAAGAGGCATTGCTATTAATTAAATAGCAATGATTCAGCTGATTGTGGCGAAGTATGTATGCATCTCAGCCACAAATTCACATGTGCAGGGAATGTAAGTTTATTTTCCTATAATACTTAGTTTCTATTATAAACTTCCATTCCATTGGGTGTATCAATCAGGATATAGTAAGAAAACAGAAACCACTATAGGTGTTTCAGGCAGGAGGGTATTTAATATGGGGAATAAGATGCTTATAACTCTTTGGAAAAGGCTGGGGAAGGAAAGGTCAGGGAAAACTACCAATAATCTGAGGAAATAAGAAGTTGCAGACATTGTAAAAGCTATCAGAGCTGCCTGCATGGCCAAGGCAGAGGAAATTCAAGAGGATACCCAGAAACCACTGCAATACTTCATTTTGCTGTCTGCTGAGTCCCACATGCCCTTGATATTGGAGAAACAACAATGGCTTCTGCTTCTCTTCTACCTTCCAAATCTCACTTGAATGCGTCTCATTGACTGAATCTAAATAAGGCTATTAACAGGGGAGTTCGGCAAAAATGGTTGCTAGGCTTCCTGCTCCTGCAATATGGGGAAGAGCTTACAAGAACAGGGAAGGTTTTGAATACCAACAGACAATATCTGGCACATGGTGGAAATTTAATCTCAGCTAATTCAGGGATCCCCTTACTCTTTCTCCAGGATTAACGAGTGTCAAGGCTTTGGGGTAGTGGATGGGAGCGGCTTTAATGAGACCTAAAGTTTATACAGTTGGGAGGGAAGTCCATTAAAAAAAGAATAAAAAAATGAATTAGGTGCAAACCTGAAATTTTATTTAGAATGAGAAATCAGAACAAATTATTAAGATTAAAAAGCTTACAAATACACAAATATAACAAATATAATTATTAATTAACTAGCCAAGGTGTTGTTACAGCTTCAATTCAATATTGGTAACGTCACGTAAATTTTTAGAATTATCAACTTCCAGAAAACTTCTATCAAGTTTCTTTCATATAGGAGCTATTTTGTTTTTTGTTTGGGGGGGGCGGGTTGAGCTGTGAGTATAATTTATTCATATTCTTTAAAAAAATTTTTTTTATCCTCACCTGAGGACTTTTCGCATTTATCTTCAAATAGAGTGGGAGGGAAAGAGGAAGGAAGAGAAAGAGAGAGAAACATCAATGTGAGAGAGACACATCGAGTGGTTGCTACCCACACGACCCCAACCAGGGCCAAGGACAAACTGCAACCGAGGTATGTGCCCATAGTGGGAACCGAACCTGGGACTCTCTGGTCCACAGGCCAACACTCAAACCGCTGAGCCAAACTGGCCAGGGCTATTCATATTTTTACATAGAAACCTGTTATACAGAAAACAGGAAAAAATACAAGTGCTCCATAAGAAAACTCATAAAATACTCAATACCAGGCTAACAGTAACAAAAATAGCTTGTTTTATTTTATTTATTTATTTATTTATTTATTTATTTATGTATGTATGTATGTATGTATTTATTTATCTTCATTTTATTTTTTTATTATTATTATTTTTATCCTCACCTGAGGACATTTTTGCATTTATCTTCAGATAGAGCGGGAGGGAGAGAGGGAAAGAAACACTGATGTGAGAGAGACACATTGACTGGTTGCCACCCACACGACCCCAACCGGAGCCGGGGACAAACTGCAACCGAGGTACGTGCCCTTAGCAGGAACCAAACCCGGGCCTCTCTGGTCCGCAGGCAGATACTCTAACTGTTGAGCCAAACCGGCCAGGGCTTCATTTTATTTTATTTTATTTTATTTTTTATCCTCACCCGAGGACATTTTTCCATTTTTTTTGGCTCAGATAGAGTGGGAGGGAGAGACAGGAAGAGAGAGAGAGAGAGAGAAACATCTACGTGAAAGGGACACATCGAGCGGCTGCCTCCCGCACGACCCAACCAGGGCCAGGGACAAACCGCAACCGAGGTACATGCCCTTAGCGGGAACTGAACCCGGGTCTCTCTGGACCGCAGGCCAACGCTCTAACCGCTGAGCCAAACCGGCCAGGGTTCATTTTATTTTTTAAATTAATTTTTTTATTACAGATGTTTCCTCCTTTTCCCACATTGACATCCTCCTCCCTGCTTCCATCCCCTCTTCACAGTATTGTTGTCTGTGTCCATTTGTTATGCATATATGCATATAAGTTCTTTGGTAAATCTCTTCCCACCCCCTACTCTTCTTCCCTCTGAGGTTTGTCACTCTGTTCCCTACTTCCATGTCTTTAGATCAGCTTATTTTGTTCACTATATTCCACAAATAAGTGAGATCATGTAATACTTGTCTCAGATTGGCTTATTTCGCTTAGCATAATACTCTCCAGGTCCATCCATGTCATCTCAAAGGGTAAGCGATCTTTCTTTCTTACAGCTGCATAGTATTCCATTGTGTGAATGTACCACAGCTTTTTTTTCTTTATTGATCTTTAGAGAGAAAGGAAGAGAGAGGGAGAGAGGGACAGAAACATCAACGAGAGAGAACATCGACTGGCCGCCTCCTGCATGCTCCCAACTGGAGATTGGGCCCACAACCTGGGCATGTCTCTAACTGGGAACTGAACCGGCAACCTCTTGGTGCATGGGTCATTGCTCAACCACTGAGCCACACTGGCCAGGCAACCACAGCTTTTTTATCCACTCATCTACTGATGGACACTTGGGCTGTTTCCAGATCTTAGCTATTGTAAACAGTGCTGCTATGAACATAGGGGTGCATATATTCTTTCTGATTGGTGTTTCAGGCTTCTTAGGATGTATTCCTAGAAGTGGAATCACTGGGTCAAATGGCAGTTCCATTTTTATTTTTTTTGAGGAAACACTATATTGTTTTCCATAGTGTCTACACCAGTCTGTACTCCCACCAGCAGTGCGCTAAAGTACCCTTTTCCCCACACCCTGACCAGCACTTGTTGTTTGAGGATTTGTTGATAGCAGCCATTCTGGCAAATGTGAGGTGATAACTAACAGTCGTTTTTAATTTGCATCTCTCTGATGGTTAGTGACTTTGAGCATTTTTTCATGTCTCTTGGCTATTTGTATGTCCTGTCTGGAGAAGTGTCTATTCAGGTCCTCTACCCATTTTAATTGGATTATCTGTCTTCCTTTTGTTGAGTTGTTATGAGTACTCTACATATTTTGGAAATTAACCTCTTAACCTATAGTAGCTATTTTGATTTTCAAGTTCAAAATGTGAAGTTTATTTCAAATAATTTTTGTTTGGGGCATCATTTTTATTATTATTATTATTATTATTATTATTATTATTATTTTAATTATATGTATTTTATATATTTATTTATTTTAATCCTCACCCGAGGATATTTTTCTATTTATCTTCGGATAGAGTGGGAGGGAGAGAGAGAGGGAGAGCAAAGGAGAGAAAGGGAGAGAGAGAGAAACATCGACATAAGAGAGACACATCGACTGGTTGCCTCCTGCACAACCCCGACTAGGGCCTGGGACAAACCAGAGCCTGGGAAAAACCGCAGCCGAGGTAGGTGCCCTTGGCCAGAATCAAACCCGATACTCATTGGTCTGAGGGCTGATGCTCTACCGCTGAGCCAAACCAGCTAGGGCATTATTATTTTGTTTTTATTTTTCTAGTTTTATTCAGGTATGATTTACAAGTAAAAACTGCATATATTAGGTTGTACAATGTGTTCTTTATAAGGTGTATAATGTGATGGTTTAATACTGTGTACACTGTGAAATGATTACCACAATCAAGTTAATTAATGTATCCATCACCTCAACTAATTACCTTTTTTTCCCCTATGGTAAGAGCACTTAGGATATACTCTTAGCAAGTTTTAAGTATACAATACCATATTATTAACTATAATCACCATGCTGTACATTAGATCCACTTATTCATCTTATAACTGAAGCTTGTTCCCTTTGACCAACATTGTCTCATTTCCCCCATCCCCATCCTCTGGCAACGCTGTTCTACTCTCTGGTTCTATGAGATGACTTTTTTAGATTCCACATTTAACTGAGATCAAACAATATTTGTCTGTCTCTGGCTTATTTCACTTAGCATAACGTCCTCCAGGTTAATCCCTATTGCCACAAATGGCAGGATTTCCTTATTTTTCAAAGATAAAAACATTTTTATATATAAATATATATACAGGATGGGGCAAATTAGGTTCACAGTTGTTTTCATGGGAAATAATATAATAATTAGTAAATAATACAAGAATAAAATGTGCTTTGCATACTCACAACTGTAAACCTTTTGTCCCACCTTGTATTTATACACATATGATCACATTTACTTTAATGGACACTTAAATTGCTTCCATATCTTGGCTATTGTGAATAATGCTTCAATGAACACAGAGTGCAGATATCTCTTTGAGACACTGATATATCCTTTGGATGTATACCCAGAAGTCTGATTGCTGGATCATATAGGAACTTCCATACTGTTTTCTATAATGGCTGTACCAATTTACATTCCCACCAACAGTGTATAAGGGTCCCTTTTCTCCACATCCTCCCCAACACTTGTTATCTATTACCTCTTCGATAATAGCCATTCTAACAGGTATGAGGTGATATCTCATTGTGGTTTTGATTTGTATCTCCCTGATGACTAGTGATGTTGAACATCTTTTCATACATCTGTTGGCCAATATTATGTCTTCTTTGGAAAAATACCTATTCACATTCTTCCCCCATTTTTTTTATTGGTTTATTTGGGTTCTTTTGCTATTGAGTCATATAATATATGAGTTCCTTATATATTTTGAATATTAAGCCCTTATCAGATATTGCAAATATTTTCTTTCCTTCCATAGGCTGCCTTTTCACTTTGTTGATTGTTTCTTTTGTTGCACAGAAGTTTTTAGTTTGATGTAGTCCTGTTCATTTGCTTTTTTTGCCTGTGCTCTCGGTGTCTTATAAAAAAAAAAAATCCCGAGGACTTCCGGTCAAGATGGCGGCGTAGGTAAATGCGGTATCGCGTCCTCCCACCACCACATCAAAGTTACAACTAAACTACAGAACAACCATCATTCAAAACCACCTGAAATCAAGCTGAATGAAAGTCCTACAACTACGAAATTAAAGAAGAAGCCACATCGAGACTGGTAGGAGGGGTGGAGGCACGACAGGCTGGTCCCATACCCACGTGTGGCGGATAAAAATTAGGAGGACACCTAGGCTGGGAAGGTCCTCCCTGAGGACTGAGGGGTCCCCGTCCCACACAAGGCGCCCAGCTCAGGGTTCCAGTGCCAGGAAGAGAAGTCCCCATCACTTCTGGCTGGAAAAACCAGCAGGAACTGAGATTGAGGCGGCTGGAGCCCCTGGCAGCTCCTCTTAAAGGACCCGTGTCCGGACTTACTCGGACTCACGCCCTCCAGGCTCCACAGTGGGGGAGGCAGCTTGAAAGGCTTCAGAGTCATATGGGGAAGAACTGAGTTGTTTGGCATTAGAGCAAGGGCTGGAGAGGCAGCTTTCTCTTGGACAGACGTGCTATCGGAGGCCTTTGTTCCTTTGGTGAGCCCTTCCCTGGGACAGCAGACAGCTGCCATATCTGGGACTCCAGCAACCTGGCTCACACTGTTGGCCCCACCCTGGTGATTTCCTGAGGCCCCGCCCCACCCAACTTCCAGGCCCACCCAAGCTGTTGCCAGTTGCTTTACCATAGGATTGGCCTGTCTTGGATCCTGCTTCAGCTTTTCCTAAATTCTTTCAAACAAGCAGCATCTGGTCTCAGCTAGCCCCATACCTCTCGCTAAGTAATACATAGAAACAAACACAGGGAGGCAGTCAAAATGAGGAGACAAAGAAACAGGTCCCAAATGAAAGAACAGAACAAAACTCCAGGAAAAGAACTAAGTGAAATGGAGTTAAGCAACCTAACAGATGCTGAGTTCAAAACACTGTTTATAAGGATGCTCAATGGACTTAGTGAGAATCTCAGTGGACTTAGTGAGAGCCTCAGTGAACTTAGTGAGGGCCTCAAGAGCCTAAAAAAGGACCAGTCAGAAATGATCGATGCACAGTTAGAAATGAAGGAGGCACTAACTGAAATAAAAAATAATTTACACAGAATCAATAGTAGAGTAGGTAAAGCCAAGAAGCAAACCATCGAATTGGAATATAAGGAAGCAAAAAACACCCAATCAGAACAGCAAAAAGAAAAAAGAATAAAAAAAAATGAGGATAGTGTAAGGAGCCTCTGGGACAACTTCAAGCGTGCCAACATTCGCATCTTGGGGGTGCCAGAAGGAGAAGAGAGAGAACAAGAAATCGAAAACCTATTTGAAACAATAATGGCAGAAAACTTCCCTAACTTGGTGAAGGAAACAGGCATACAAGTCCAGGAAGCACAGAGAGTCCCAAACAAGATGAACCCCAAGAAGCCCACACCAAGACACATCATCATCAAAATGCAAAAGGTTCAAGACAAAGAGAGAATCTTAAAAGCAGCAAGAGAAAAGCAGTTAGTTACCTACAAGGGAGTTCCCATCAGACTGTCAGCTGATTTCTCAAAAGAAACTTTGCAGGCCAGAAGGGAGTGGCAAGAAATATTCAGAGTGATGAAAAGCAAGAACCTACAACCAAGATTACTCTATCCTGCAAAGCTGTCATTTAGAATCGATGGCCATACGAAGAGTTTCCCAGACGAGGAAAAGCTGAAGGAGTTCATCACCACCAAACCATTATTATATGAAATGTTGAAGGATCTTCTTGAAGAAAAAGATAAAAAAATATGAACAAACAAAATGGCAATAAGTACATATCTATCAACAGTTGAATCTACAAACAAAATGAACAAGCAGAACAGAAACATTCTCAAAGATACAGAGAACTTTTGTTGGTTACCAGATGGGAGGAGGGTTGGAGGAATGGGTGAAAAAGGTGAAGGGATTAAGAAGTACAAATTGGTTGTTAGACTGACAAACCTCAAAGGGAAGGGGGGGTGGGGGGTGGGAAGAAATAAACCAAAGAACTTATATGTATATATGCATAACCAATGGACACAGACAACATTGTGGGGAAAGGCAGGAGGGGGGAGGGAATGGGGAGGAGGGGGGCAATGGGGGGAAAATGAGGAACATCTGTAATACATTCAACAATAAAGATAAGTTAAAAAAAAATAAAAATAAAAAAATAAAAAATAAATCTCCCAGCCAGTGTGGCTCAGTGGACTGAGCAGCGTCCCATGGACTGAGAGGTCCTGGTTTGATTCCTGGTCAGGGCACATGCCTGGGTTGAGTGCTCGATCCTCAGTAGAGGGCATGCATGAGGCAGCTGATCGATTTTTCACTCTCACGTCGATTTTTCTATCTCTCTCTCCCTTCTTTCTCTAAAAAAACAATAAAATCATATTTAAAAAAATAACAATAATTGCCAAGACCAATGTCAGGGAGCTTTTCCCCTGAGTTTTCTTCACTTTTTTGAATGTAGATATCCAATTTTTACACTATTTATTGAAGAAATTATCCTTTTCCCATTGTGTAATCTTGGCACCCTATATAATTGACCCTATATGCAGGGGTTTATTTTTGAGCTCTTAATTCTTTTATTTTTCTTTTCTTTTTTTTTAATCCTCATCTGAGGACATTTTTCCATTTTTTGTTCAGATAGAGTGGAAGGGAGAGAGAGGAAGAGAGAGAGAGAGAAACATCGACGTGATGGGACACATCGAGTGGCTGCCTCCCGCACGACCCAACCAGGACTGGGGACAAACTGCAACCGAGGTACATACCCTTAGTGGGAACCAAACCCAGGTCTCTATGGACCGCAGGCTGATGCTCTAACTGCTGAGCCAAACCGGCCAGGACTTGAGCTCTTAATTCTGTACCATTGATCGATGTGTCTGTTTTTTTTTGTTGTTGTTAGTACCATGCTGTTTTAATTACTATAGTTTTGTAATATAGTTTGAAATCAGGAAATGTAATGCTTCCAGCTTGTTCTTCTTTCTCAGGATTTCTTTGGCTATTTAGGATCATTTGTGGTTCCATACACATTTTTTTTTCCTATTTCTGTGGAACATACCATTGGGATTTTGATAAGGATTGCATTAAGTCTGTAGATCACTTTGGGTAGTATAGACATTTTAACAATATTAATTATTCTTATCCATGAACAGAGGATATCTTTTCATTTGTGTCTTCTTAATTTCTTTCAGCCATGTCTTATCATTTTCAATATACAAAATTTTCACCTCCTTGGTTAAATTTATTCCAAAGCATTTTATTCTTTTTCATGTTATTGTAAATAGGATTGTTTTCTTAATTTCTTTTTCAGATAGTTCATTTCATGTATAGAAATGCAACTACTTTTTAAATTAATTTTGTATCACCTGGCTGGTGTGGCTCAGTGGTTGAGCGTTGACCCATGCACCAAGAGGTCGTCAGTTTGATTCCTGGTCAGGTCACATTCCCAGGTTGTGGGCCAGATCCCCAGTGGGGGGCATGCAGGAGGCAGCCAATCGATGTTCTCTCTCATCAATGTTTCTCTCTCTCTCCTCCCTTCCTCTCTCTCTAAAATCAATAAAGAAAAAACAAAACAAAACAACTCTGAGCCCTGGCTGGTTTGGCTCAGCAGTTAGAGTGTCGGCCCACAGACCAATGAGACCTGGGTTCGATTTTGGCCAAGGGCAGTACCTTGGTGCGGTTCATCCCTGGCCCTGGTTGGGGTGGTGCGGGAGGCAACCAGTTGATGTGTCTCTTTCACGTCAGTGTTTCTCTCCCCCCCCCCCCCCTTCCTACTCTATCTGAAGATAAATGGGAAAATGTCCTCGGATAAGGATTAAAAAAAATAATAATAAAAATAATAATAATAATAAAAAAAACACCAACTCTTAGTTTCATTGATCTTTTGTTATCTTTCTAGTCTTTATTTCATTTATGCTTGCTCTAATTTTTATTATTTACTTCCTTCTGCTAACTTTGAGCTTAGTTTGTTTTTCTTTTCTGGTTCCTTGAGGTGTAAATCAGGTTGTTTATTTAAGATCTTTCTCCCTCTCTTTCTCTTTTTTAATGTAAGCATCTATTTGAAAGGTCTGAGCCAGCAGGAGATCACATCCACAATGCAAGGCCAATGTAGAGCAAAAATGATTTTATTGCATGGGCCTGGGTGCAGGTGGGCTGAGCCTGAAAAGGGGTCAGCTTCGAACAACAGTTGGGGTATAGATTATGTACTCTACTTCTAGCTTCTGGCAGTTCCTGCTGACGTACTCTGCCTGGCCCATTGTCCACTTTGCAGTTGGACTGGTCAGATATCACATCCTGCATCTGCTGGGTGATTCATTGTCTTGCACATAATCCAATAATCTGTACTCAACAGAAGGCTGAGCAAAGGTCATGTAAACAACACATTTTTCAGTGTCTGCCTTTTGCAAGCTTTTACCATTACCCTTTAAAAAGTTACTAACCCTCTCACTATTGCTATGACTCTCCCTCGTAGAACTGTTTTTGCTGCATCCCTTAAGTTTTGGTATGCTGTGTTTTCATTTTCATTTGTCTCAAGATACTTTTTTTTTTTTGTCAATCCTCACCTGAGGATATTCTTCCATTGATTTTTGTAGAGAGTGGAAGGGAAGGAGGGAGAGAGAGAGAGAGAGAGAGAGAGAGAGAGAGAGAGAGAGAGAGAGAGAGAGAGAGATGGGTTGATCACCTCCCACACAACCTGATTTGGGGGCCATGGATTTGAACCCACAACCCAGGTATGCTTGGCACCCTGACTGAAACTGAACCTGAGACCCTTCAGTCCATGGGCCGATGCTCCAACCACTGAGCCAAACCGTCCAGGGTTCAAGATACTTTTTAAAAAATATCTTTTTAAATTTATTTGAGAGAGAGAGGAAGAGCGAGAGAGAGAAACATCGATCGGCCACCTCCTGCACACACTCCAGCTGGGGATCAAGCCCGCAACTCGCATGTGTCCTGACTGGGAATTGAACTGGCAACCCTTCGGTGCACAGGATGATGCCCAACCAACTGAGCCACACTGTCCAGGGCAAGATACTTTTTGATTTCCCTTTTGATTCGTTGGTTGTTCAGGAGTATGATTTTTAATTTCCACCTATTTGTGAATTTTCAAATTTTCTTCCTATTAATGATTTCTAGTTTCATACCACTACAGTCAGAAAATATACTTATGATTTTAAACTTCTTAAATTTGTTAAGACTTGTTTTGTGGCCCAACATATTATCTTTCCTGGAAAATGTTTCATGTGCACTTGTATTCTAATGCCCTTTAAAGAAAATTATTCTCTCAGGAAGGATTTCAAAGGTACAGATCAAGAAAATATTATAAATAAATCCACCAGGTTTATTTTAAAGGGACAACTGCTGCAGCCATTCTCTCTGTCTCTGTCTCTTCACCCATGTTTCCTAATTTATTCCACAGTCTCCAGCTGCATCCGCAGCCACCATATCTTGGTTGAAAATTTTCAGAGCAAAATGTCCCTAAATCTCCTTACAATGATGGCAGCAGATGGAGATGGCAAAGTTGAGGTATGTCAGAGAAATTAGGAGAAGGAAAAACTCTAGACTGAGGGAGAGAGAATAGGTGTTTTTCTGGCTCTTCATTCAGAAGCTATTCTCCAGAGCAGAGTCTATATTATGAGGTCCTGGGTGCCCACCTATACTCTGTAGGACAATGAAATTTTGTCATCCTTCTATGCTGCTTAGCACCATCTTCTTTATTTTTTTATTTTTATTTTTAAAAACTTTCTTCTTTTTTTTTTATTCCTCACCCGAGGATATTTTTCTATTTATCATCAGATAGAGTGGGAGGGAAGGAGGGAGAGAAAGAGACAGAGAGAAACATTGATTCGATAGAGCCACATCAACCAGCCGCCCCCGACACTCCTCCCACTGGGGACCGGGCCCACAATTTGGGCATATGCTCCGACCAGGAATTGAATCGGTGACCTCCTGGTGCATAGGTCGACGCTCAACCAGTGAGCCACACCAGCCAGGCTACTCTGTGTTTCTTTTTTCTTTACTGATTTAGAGAGAGAGGAAGAGACAGTAACATTGATGAGAGAGAACGTTGATTGACTGCCTCCTGCATGACCCCTTCTGGGGATCCGGCCCACAACCTGGGCATGTGCCCTGACCAGGAATCGAACCAGCGACCTCTTGGTGCATGGGTCAACGCTCAACCAGTGAGCCACACCAGCCGGGATATTCTGTGTTTCTTAAGACCATCTGCCCTCCCTTGCCCAAAACTCTATTCTTCTTACCCTTAGGACTCTTATCCCTCTTGCTCAGCCTTCACAATCCAACTCAAAGGATATGTCCTCAAATCTTCTACAGTCCCCTCTCCCTATCTCACCTTACCTTCACCATTCTTTCAGCTGGACTATCCTCCTTCATGAATTTCTGGAACATATCATTTACCTTTTTTTCACAGCATCAATCACCTCAAAACTTGTGACATACTTTAAGCCCATGCATTTATCTCCCTTGATAGTTTGGTGACCATCAGCACTCTTTGGTCAGGGTTCATGTTGATTTACATCTGTGTCCCCCATGGCACCCTAGCACAGTGCCTTAGACATACCAGGTGCTCAATAATTTTCACTGAATCAACCATTTGGCCCTTGCTCCACTACAATTGCCATTCCCCTGACGGCTGGGACCCTGTAAGTGCTAACTCACTTGACTACTTGGGAACCTCCCTCTGCCCCTTTCCTCCCTTTGCCTATTCCTTCCCTCGACAATGAGTCTCATCTCTCACAGTTGCTTCCTTTCCCCATCTCCTAGTCAAAACCAGACAATGCTCCTTTGGAGACATGCCCTTTTGGCAGCTGCTGATCTCTCTTTATACCTCTTGCTCTTCCTGATGTTTGCATTCTTAGCTCTACTGATATAGACTGCTCAGGAGGCTCACTCTAACCAGATTTCACCTGTTTAAAAATGATAGGCAGGAAGACCTCAAAGAATAACTTGCTCCCAGTTTCACCCAGCCTTAGGGAGGGTTCTTCTTGGAACTGAGCCCAACATTAATAACATAGTGAAAACGGGAGACAACAATAGCATCTGCTTTATAATCATGGTGCATTAGCCTTTTTATATAAGTAGTTTTTCTTGTGGGAAGCAAGAGCTAACTTGTTCTAGATATAAATCCATATAATAAACCAGGTTCTAGTATAACATTTATCCATTTGCTGATTTCAAAATACTAAACTTGAAAGAAGAAAATATACTTGTGAGGACTTAATACTACCAGTTGAATTTTCCTAGCCAATTCCTAAAACAGACACACACACACAGCTTTTTAGAGACATTTTCTATCATGACTTGCTATAATTAGAGGTTGAGGTGGAGTTGCTACAATCTATCATTGAGAATCCTGGGCTTAGAGAGGTTTGCTGATTGGTTCCATGGCCTACAGCAAGAAATTGAACCTGGCTAGATCACTTTGTACAGTAAATGAGCTTTTTTTGAATTCTCATCTCTCACTTTCTTATATATAACACCTTTCTTTTTTTCTTTTAAACTTTTTTTTTCTTTATTGATTTAGAGAGAGAGGAAGGGAGAGGGAGAGAGAGATAGAAACATCGATGAGAGAACATCGATTGGCTGTCTCCTGCATGCCCCCCACTGGGGATCAGGCCCACAACCTAGGCATGTGCGCTGACCGGGAATCAAACCAGCGACCTCTTGGTGCATGGGTCGACGCTCAACCACTGAGCCACACCGGCTGGGCTATAACACCTTTCTTTGAACTCTCATCTCTCAGTTCCTTATACATGACACCTAAATTTCCATTTTTTTCCCTTCCTAGGAAGAAAATTTTCATTAGACAATGTGATAGATGGTGAGCAATTATAATGAAAATCAATATACTTATAGTAGACACTACGAATTGCTTACCCCAAATATGTTCTTTCCTTCTTCCTTACTAACAGAACTCCTATATTACTGGGGACATCAACATACTGAGCCAAAAGATCAGCTTCCCTGTATTTATTTTTTTATCCTCACCCGAGGACATTTTTGCATTTATCTTCAGATAGAGCGGGAGGGAGAGAGGGAGGAAGAGAGAGAAAGAAACATCGATGTGAGAGAGACACATTGCACATCGACTAGTCACCACCCACACGACCCCAACCAGGGCCAGGAACAAACTGCAACCGAGGTACATGCCCCTAGTGGGAACCAAACCCGGGCCTCTCTGGTCCACAGGCCGACGCTCTAACTGCTGAGCCAAACCGGCCACGGCAGATCACCTTCTTTTTAAAACCATATGGCCTCATGACTAAATTCTGGACAAGTAGATAAAAGCAGAAATATTGTGAGGGACTTGGGGACAGACTCCTCAGAAGTAAACTTAATTAGCTGGGAGGTCTTAAAGTCCTTTTGCCCTTCCTTCTTTTTCCCCCGTCTGTAATGTGCAGGTAATGGATGAATTTCCAATAGCCATTTGAGACCATCACTAGCTATGCCCTAGAATGGTTGATCTGTAACTAGAAGGAAACTGCATATCTGATCACTGTGGAGCTGTCAAATCAGCCCCAAAGATCTCTTTGTAAACTTCTTTCATGTCAAAAAGAAATAAACTGCCTTAAGTATAAGCCATTGTTATTTTGAATTTGTGTTTATGTACAGCTGAATCTAATCATAACTGACAAAACAAACAAGCCTGGTAACACATTTTAGTGAGTCCTAAATGGACAATTTAGGATTTACTTAAATATCTTTCTTCTCTAATACATTATTAAATGACTGATAGATACTCAACCTATTTTAATTTATAAATAATATCCTTTACTTTTGAGGTGTAGGGACTGTGAAAGGCATGAGGAAAGCTCTGGGATGCTGGTAAAGTTTGTTTCTTGATCAAGTGTGTTGTTTGTGAAAATGCATTAAGTTGGACTTGATATATGCATACACCTCTGTATATATTTTATACATCAATAAAAAATTTAAAAATATATCCATTGTAAATTTGTCTTTCTTAGTGGAATTACTAACCAGTTTAGTTAGGATCAGAGATTTTAAAAGGTCTAAGGTCCCCAGAGAAGTGTGAAGATTAAATAAAATAATAAATGTAAATTATTCACTTTTAACCTATTGAGTCATGCATCCTATGAATATTTTTGGAGAGCCTACTATGCACCAGGCCCCCAGGGTCAGCTATTACTATTAGTCCTAGTGCAATTTGTTTGCCTATTTGTGTTCCTCCCATAGACTATAAGCTTCATGAGGACAGGGATATATCTGTTTTGTTCATGTTGTAAACATAGTTATTTAATACAGTGCCAAATAATGGCTCTTGATGGAATAACTGAGTGAATATATTATAAGTTAAATAACCTCTTGTGGACCACTGGGAGGAAACCATTTCAGTTTCAAACAACTGACTTAGAAGTGATCTTTCAGAATTCATTTGTAAATTAAGGGCAATCTAGTGTTTTTCAGCATCAGTATTAAATCAAGAATTATAGCCCTGGCTGGTTTGGCTCAGTGGTTAGAACATCAGCCCGAGGACCAATTAATCGCCAGTTTGATTCCAGTCAAAGGCACGTACCTCAGTTGCAGTTTGTCCCTGGCCCTGGTCAGGGTTGTGAGGGAGGCAACCAGTCAATGTCTCTCTCCCTCCCTCCCACTCTATCTAAAGATTAAAAAGAAAGAAAGAATTACACGTAAAATTTCAGGCACTTCTCTTAATGCTCCAGAAATTATGTAGTCCAAAACATAAAAGGGTGAAAATCATAACGCAATTATCACAAGAAACCATCAAAAGCCCTTAACTATACTAGTTAAAAAGAGTGGAACAGACTAACTTCTTGATATCATAATGAAAATGCAAACACTATGACTAACACATACCATATCAAAATAGAGCATTTCATTGCATGGCAAGAAAGAAAAGATGTCTGTGTTTTAAGCAATCAAAGAACAAATTGAAAATGCAAGCAACTGGAAAATGGCAGTCCATTTAACATTTCCCTGTTAAAATACAGAAAATGTATGACTATAAATTTTCGATGTAATTTAGAATATACTCCTTGGTGGTTTAAAAAAAAAAAACTGTCTAGATTTCAAAAGGAAAGAAATATCAGTTTGACATCTGTAGGAGACCTATTTTGGGGGTGCATACCCAGTCTACAATCCTTTCTGTAAAAGCTGCCTCCTTGACAAAAGAGCAAGCCTACACAGCCATTTCTGTTGAGTAACACTCTAGCCACACCTTACTGGACAACTGGAGAACTCTTGACCTAAGCTGAACCAGTCAGAATCTTTCTCCTAAAAACCTGAATTAGTAGGCACTGAGTTTGTGTGTAGTGATGAGCTCTAGAACTGGAAGGTCAATTAGAGTTGGCACTAGGGCTATCCAAAGTTTCACAAAAGCCAAAATTATGAGAGAGCAGAAGCCGTAAGTAAGAAAAGAAGACTGTTTGAAAAAAAGAAAAAGAAAAATGGAATATTTATGCAAAAAATTGCAGAAGCAAGATATTATGGGTAGAATGCAGGGTAGGGGAATAAGCTCTGTTCCTGAATTTTCAGTTTCCATGAAGTACAACTGACTTTGTTTCTTGTTTTTTTCTCAGTAGTCTCTGAATTTTTATTGGCCTCCTGCCCCGTTTCTGCTGCCTTAACACCTTAGAACTTTGGTGTCATTGACCTCAGATACCACTTTGCTGTCCATAATCCTATGGGTGGTAGTCTTTTGGATGGATTTTATGGAGTTGCTATTGTCCAGGTCATCACCAAGATCTAAGTCCTCCCCTTCTTCTAGCAAGCGGTGGTAGGTGATGTTCTCAGCCTCCAGCTTGACCTTGATGTTCAGCAGGTCCTCATATTGTATGGCATAATGTGTCTCTACCTCCCTCAGGCTGTTCTCCAAACTGGCCTTCACATGTCTCATGGAGTCCAGCTCAATCTCCAAAGACTGAACCACACGTCTCAGCTCTACTAGTGTCATCTCAGCAGCTCCTATCTCACTGGTCTGCGAAGTGACCACTGTGATGCTCTCCTCGATCTGCTGGGACTAGTACTTGTCCAGCTCCTCTTGGTTCTTCCAAGTCAGCTTGTCATACTGGGCCTGGATACTCTGAGGTCCTGAGATTAGGGGCATTCAACTCCATGGTCAACCCAGAGTTGGCAATCTGGCTTTGTAGACCATTTACTTCCTCCTTGTGGTTCTTCTTCATGAAGAGCAGCTCCTCCTTGAAAGCCTTGATTTCTGTCTCCAGCTGCAGCTGAGTGATACTGGTGTCATCAATGACCTTTCGGAGCCAACTGTTGTCACTCTCCATAGACTGGTGCGTGGCCAGCTCCCTCTCATACTTGACTCTGAAGTTATCAGCAGCAAGACAGGCATTGTCAATCTGCAAATCGATGTGGTCATTATCAACAGAACTGGCAAGAACCTGAGCCCTCGGGTCCTCCATGATCTTGAAGTAATACCCCCAGCCTCTGACCTGGGGTCCCTTCTTCTCCAAGTGTTCCCGGATATTGCTCTCTAGTCTCCAATTATTGGCCTCTCCAGGCAGGAGGCCAGGCAGTCACTCGGGCATTGCATAGTCTCCTTCACACTCTGGATGCCTCTTATGCTCACCAGACCTCTGTCCATCCCCATGGCCAGGCCCCCGGACCCCTAGTTACCCCGCACACTGGTGGAGTGGGACATGGAGATCTGGGAGCTCAAACCCCCAGCACCTGCACTGATGCTGGCTGCTCTGCTGGAAGGTCAGCCCAGTTGCTGGGCAACTTCTCGGAGCCCAGGATTTGGTAGTTGATGGAAAAGCTGGTGCAAGTGCTGAAGCTCATGTTATTCAGAGAGGAAGGCAAGAGACCAAAAGTCAGGTTCCAGCTGCCCTTGCTTTTTGTTTTTTCCTTTATTGATTTTAGAGAGAGGGAATGGGAGAGGGAGAGAGAGATAGAAACATCCATGAGAAAGAACATCAACTGGCTGCCCCCTGCATGCCCCCCACTGGGGATCTGGCCCACAACCAGGGCATGTACCCTGACCAGGAAACAAACCATCGATCTCCTGGTGTATGGGTCGACGCTCAACCACTGAGCCACACCAGCTGTTCTGCCCTTGCTTTTTTTTTCAATCCTCACCAAGGATATTTTTCCATTTATCCTCAGATAGAGTGGGAGGGAGAAAGAGAGACATTGATGTGAGAGAGACACATCCACTGGTTGCCTCCTGCACGACCCGACCAGGGCTGGGGGCCGAATCACAAGGGAGGTACGTGCCCTTGACAGGAATTGAGCCTGCAACTCTTTGGTCTGCAGGCCAATGCTCTAACTGCTAAGCCAAACCGGCCAGGGCTGCCCTTGCTTTTTTTTTTTTTTATCCTCACCCAAGGACATTTTCTCATTTTTTGTTCAGATAGAGTGAGAGGGAGAGAGAGGAAGAGAGAGAGAGAGAAACATCGACATGAAAGGGACACATCGAGTGGCTGCCTCCCGCACGACCAACCAGGGCCGGGGACAAACTGCAACCGAGGTACGTGCCCTTAGCGGGAACCGAACCCAGGTCTCTCTGGATCGCAGGCCAACGCTCTAACCGCTGAGCCAAACTGGTCAGGGCTGCCCTTGCTTTTTTTAATCATTAAATTAATCGACTAACATCCCTGTTCCTGTCCAGTGTCCTCAACCCTACTTTTTACTTGACAAATATTTCTTCAGCACCTACCATTTATCAGATACTTTTCTTTGTACCAAGAATATAGTAGTAAATAAAAGAGAAAAAATTATGAAGTTAATGGTGTTCAGTGGGATAATTATAATGAACATATAAACAGATCATTATAACACAGGGTGGTAAATGCAACAGTAAATGCAGTGACAGATAAGTGCAAATATTATGTGAGAAGAATACCTTACTTGGCTTAGGGTGAGCCTCACCCAACATTTTATTTAAAATAGTTTGAGTGCTGCCCGGCCGGTGTGGCTCACTGGTTGAGCGTCAACCCATGTACCAAGAGGTGGCTGATTCGATTCCCAGTCGGGGCACATGCCCAGGTTGTAGGCCCAATCCCCAGTGCGGGGCATGCAGTAGGAGGCTGATCGATATTCTCTCTCATCAATGTTTCTATCTCTCCCTCTCCCTTCCTCTCTCTTTAAAATCAATAAAGAAAAAATATTGAAAATAAAATAGTTTGAGTGCAGTTTTGTATCTTGCAACCAAAAGAACAAAAGAACCCCTGCTTGGACATCTTCTTTAAATACAAGTATATTGTTTCCCCTAATCTCCCACCCTCAGGGAGTGGTTAAGAATGCCAACACCCTACCAAGGTTAGAATTTAGGCTCCGCCACTCATTGGCATATGACCTAGCACTCATTCCAGAACCTCTAAGTGCATCAGTTTTTCTTTCACCTCATGGGGTTGCTGTGAAGACTCAGTGGGTAATTCATATGTAAGCTTTAGAAGTATGCCTGACCTTTGATAAGTGCTCAACAATTGTTAGTTGCCATTATTGTTGTTGTTGCTGCTGTGGCTGTTATGTTAATCTTGTGTTTGTTGTAATCTGAAGAAGTGTCAGTTGGGAAAAGCTGGGTGGCAGTACTTGTTTGTATGTGATTGACAGTTAAGGTCTGATACTCAGCTTTGCTAAACTAAATTGTGTTAGTACACATAGGGACTAGCTCATATAGTCAGGAAGTTCTGGTGAAGGTACCGGCTCCACTAACTCAACTCCGCTAACAGAGAACCAAGCTGACCACTCTCTTCCATTAACATATTCTCTCTAGAAATAGAGGAAAAGGCTTTTTTCTAAGTAATTGCTTCAAATCAGGACTGCTCCTTGAGGGTACTCACAGGCCACCCTGATTGGGTTTGGGGTGTGCCCAACTCTTCTTCAATCTTACTGTAACAGTAGATTTCTTTTTTTTTTTTTATCCTCACCCGAGGACATTCCTGCATCTATCTTGAGATAGAGCGGGAGGGAGAGTGGGAGGAAGAGAGAGAGCGAAACATCGACGTGAGAGAGACACATCGAGTGGTCGCCACCCACACGACCCCATCCGGGCTGGGGACAAACCGTAACTGAGGTACGCGCACTGAGTGGGAACCGAACCCGGGACTCTCGGTTCCACGGGCCAATGCTCTAACCGCTGAGCCAAACTGGCCAGGGCAACAGTAGATTTCTTAGATCTCTCTTTCCTGCTGATGGATGATCTCATTCATCAAAACAACTTTTGAGACTTTTCTAATTTTATTTCTCAGAGAGAAACCTTAACTTCACTTTTAGGGGTACGTTGTAGTCATCCCTAGTGTGAAAGATCATGTCAACCATTTAAACATAACTTTATTCTATGTAAAATTTCCATGTGCAGCCTGACTGGTGTGGCTTAGTGGTTGACCCATGCACCAAGAGGTTGCCGGTTCGATTTCCGGTCAGGTCAGGGCACATGCCCAGGTTGTGGGCCAAATCCCCAGTGGGGGGCATGCAGGAGGCGGCCAGTCAATGTTCTCTCTCGTTGATGTTTCTATCTCTCCCTCTCCCTTCTTCTCTCTCTAAAAATCAATAAAGAAAAGAAATGTAAAAAAAATTTCCATGTGCTATTGGCCATAATAAAATGAACTAGTATTCCTTAAGATGAGTTGAGTCTAAAATTGTCTTCCTCCTATCTCCTTGGAATCCTTGCTATTTAGAAATCTCCAGAGGGGCAACTACTTAAAGGTTTGACTCGTCTATGAGAGAGAGCCTGGCACTTAAGTATGTTTTAATAGCTACAACTCTACAGAACAGATGTTTGTATGTTTCATGGGCATTGTAAATATTAAGAATGATGTTATATTGTTTGGAAAGCCTTCCCATTAATTGTTAATGCTCACTATGTGGATAAGAGAGGGAGATTCCTTGGGGGGGAGGGAAATCAAGATACATTTTATATTACTGTATTTCAATTTCAGGGCTGAGGCTGAAGAATTAGTCTCTGATTTCTTTTTTTAAATATGTTTTTATTGATTATTTAGAGAGAGAGGAAAGGAGAGAGAGATAGAAACATCGATGTGAAAGAGAAACATTGATCAGCTGCCTCCTGCACGCCCCCTACTGGGGAACGAGCCTGCAACCTGGGCATGTGCCCTGACTGGGAATCAAACCAGGACCTCTCAGTCCATGGGACGACACTCAGTCCACTGAGCCACACCCACTGGGCTGGTCTGTGATTTCTTGAATGTCATATGAAAATTCTAATTAATATAATGCTTGAGTGTCCTTTGTTCCTTATAGCTCCATAGAGAGATATATAATGCATAACTAACAGAAGATATGGTAGAAGGAGAAGGCAGAAGTGAATTCAAAGGCCACTTCCATCTCTTCCTGGCTCAGTGCTCTGGACTTACTTAGCCTTTATGAATTTAGTTATGTAACCTATAAAATAGAGGCTAATAACGCCTACCACATAGGGCTGTAACAATTTAATAAGAAATATGTGTAAAGATTCTAATTCAGTACCTGGATTAGAGTTATTTCTGTTTTGTATAAAATTAGAGATGGTGAGTGCTTGCTGTGGACTATACACAAAAAGAAACCAATGTGTGCCTAAATTCTTTGAATTTTTGGCAACTTAAGATTGCTCAGGGTTTCTGACCATCATATAGAAGGCTTTGCCCAGTGAGATTTCAGATTCTTCATTGATGTCCCACATGCACGCCTAGTGCCGGTTATCTTTTCTAGCTGCCCATGACATTTATTCATTCATTTATTGAGGGCCCACTGGGCATCATGAAGACAATATGACCTAAGCAAGCTTATAGTTTGGCAGAGGATAAAGACACAAAAACAATTACAATATTATCTCTAATAGAGGGCTGTGGAAGGCCAGAGGGAGCACACAGTTCTGTTTTTCTGAGGGACACAGCTGTATTAAGGAATGAGAAATCCAGGTACCTATCCCAGATACCAGTACATACACAACGCCACGAAAACCAGAAATGTGCTAGTTAACTAAGGTTTCTGTATAAAACTCCTTACATTCCTGGTGAAGATAATTTGGTTTTGCTTCTACCAAAGAAGACTATGCTTTCACATGGAAGTTTTAAAAAACAAAACCTCCTCTCTAGAGCCGACCTATGTCTGTTGATTAGTTTTGTCATGAGCAGCTGCAGATGAAGTCAACTGAAATTCTGAAATCAAATCATGCATAGAGCCAAGCTGTTTTTTCTGGAATGAATTTCAAACTGTTGAACAAAACCTAAATTTTAAATTCTTTGGTATGTCTCCCAAGTAGTCTGATTCAGTGAATTGCAAAAGAAAATAGAAATGAGGACATGAATTACAGAAAAATGAGATTTCTTTTTTTCCAGAACCTTGACTCTACTTCAGCCAGTGGGAGTGGTTGAACCACTTTTTAAAATATAATAATAAAAATATTGGTTTCTCCCTAACCCCATCTAAAGTGTTGAATAAATATTTTAAGTGTATTGTTTTGAGGAAGCACCTCAAATTATTAGTCTGTCTGGGACACTTTCATGTCTCAATCTTTCCCTAGAAGTGGAATGAGATGGAAAAGGCATCAGAGAGGAGAAAACTTGTAGCCACCTCAAGGGATGAGGTTTGTCTGGGAGGAGAAAAAGAAATGCTCCCTCTTCCTCCAGATTCATCATACAAGGTCTATGATTTATTTTTAATTTTTTTCTTGATTTTTTTAGAAAGAGAGAGAGAGCGACAGAAACATCGATGAGAGAGAACATCGATTGGCCGCCTCCTGCATGCCCCCCACTGGGGATTTGGCCCACAACCTGGGCATGTGCCCTGACCAGGAATAGAACTGGTGACCTCTTGGTGCATGGGTCAATGCTCAACCACTGAGCCACACTGGCCAGGCGGTCTATGATTTCTGGCATATGCTTTTTTTCCTCTCTGGAATGGCCTCTCTTACCTCTGCCCATTTCACCACCATGCTAGTGAGGCGTAACCATTTGGTTTGTAAGCATTTCTTAGAAACTTTCCCAAATTGGCAAACCCATTGAGTTAAATACTAAGATATTTTTTGACACTCTTTTTTTTTTTAATCCTCACCTGAGGATATTTTTCCTTTTTTCTTCAGACTGAGTGGGAGGGAGGGAGAGAGAGAGAAAGAAAGAAACATCAATGCGAGAGAGACACATCGACTAGTCACCTCCCGCACGACCCCGACCAGGGCCGGGGACAAACCGCAACCAAGGTATGTGCCCCTGACCGGAATCGAACCCATGACTCATTGGTCTGTGGGCCGACACTCTAACTGCTGAGCCAAACCAGCCAGGGCTTTTTTGACACTTTTTTTTTTTTTTTTATCCTTACCCGAGGACATTTTTCCATTTTTTGTTCAGATAGAGTGGGAGGGAGAAAGAGGAAGAGAGAGAGAAACATCGACGTGAAATGGACACATCGAGTGGCTGCCTCCCGCACAACCAACCAGGACCGGGGACAAACTGCAACCGAGGTACGCGCACTAAGCGGGAACCGAACCCATAGCGGGAACCGAACCTATAGCGGGAACCGAACCCAGGTCTCTCCGGACGGCAGGCCGACGCTCTAACCGCTGAGCCAAACCGGCCAGGGATTTTTTGACACTCTTGACATAAGGTTATTAGTTAGGATTCCCATGAGGTAGTAGATGTTTATTAGGCTCAGGCATGTGTGGCTTTAGAATATCTGCATCCAGTGGACAAATGTAGAGGAAGAAGAGAATAGAGCCGTTGGCACAAGAATTTAGTTATTCATCCTTCTATATAGCAGGGAGTAGAGTCCAGGATCCTCTTCCCTTGAGCTTCAAAGAGGTTCCCCTTAAATCCTGAAGTGGGGAAAGTACCTCCAGGTACTAGTGGCTCTATGCCCTTTGCTCCATGGAAAGTAGCCAAGGATAGTTGAACAGGGCTTATGGTCTTAGTTGGGGTCCCCCAGCACCAGGGTCTGTCTCCCCCAAGTTCAGCTAAATGATGATGGTAAAAGCAAAGCCTGAAATTTGACTGAATTATCTGGCTTCAGGACAAGCTTTCTCCCAGACAGAAGTGCTAGAAAAGGCCACTGTTCCTTTGCTGAACCCTCCCCCCACAGAGCCAGCTGGCAGGGGCCATATCTGAGTCTCCATCATCTGGCTAACACTGTTAGCCCCGCCCCGGTGATTTCCTGAAACTCCACCCCATCCAACCTGTAGGCCCACTCAAGCCATTTCTGTGGCTTTTCCCTACAAATGGCCTCTCTTGGCTCATGCTTTGGACTTTCCTAAAATCTCTCAAACAAGCAGCATCTGGTCTCTGTGTACCCAGCACCTCTGCTAAGTGGCCCCAGGCCTGGCACTAGCAGTACCCAGCTTTGGTTCACAGTTTGGCCTCTCCCAGGCACCTCCAAGACTAACACAAATAGCAGCAATCTGCAGATTGCTCTGTAGCTCATGCTGGGTGGCCCCAGCCAGGGCACAGGTGGTGCATCTTACAATCATTGACATCTCAGAGTTGAGGAAATCAACTTGCCATTAACTTGCTATAAACATTTTGTGTCATCAGAAAATTTGAAAGGTGTACATGTTAAGTCATTTAAATTGTGAAACAAGTAAAGGAAAAGACAGAACAATCTAACAGGGATAAATATAAAATCCTAAATTTGTTCCAAAAAATCAGGTGCATAGGTTGAAGATGAGGAATATATGGCTCAACAGCACTATAAGGGCAACAGATTTAGGAGTTTCAATTAACTGCAAACTTGAAAAGAATGAATCATGTAATATAAGTAGGCAAAAATCAATCCACATGAATAGCGTTTCCAACTCAAGTTAGGATCCTGTCTTCTCCATTTCTTTCTGCCCTCTAACAGTACTGAGCACCTTCTGCCCATACACTTGAAAAGGGAAGCCATGCTCACAAGCAAGCGATCAGAATGAAAAACATACTGAAACCCTTATACAAAAAGGAGTCGAAGGAATTTGGGTTGCTTGTCCCTCCAATGACTGAAAGGGTAGCGTGTCTCTACATAGTTGAGTGTCTTGTGGAAAAACATTTTGGGACTGAATCAGACCTGATGTGTGGAAGTTATCAGTGATATTAACTCAGTGTAAGTTAAACCATATTACTCTTCAAAAATGGATTGAGCTGTCTCTCAAATTAGCTACTCATCTCTGGAGGTGTTTATGCAAAAATTAGATGACATCGCCCTGGCCGGTTCAGCGGTTAGAGCGTCGGCCTGCGGTCCAGAGAGACCCGGGTTCAGTTTCCGCTACGGGCATGTACCTCGGTTGCAGTTTGTCCCTGGCCCTGGTTGGCCGTGCGGGTGGCAGCCACTCGATGTGTCCCTTTCGCGTCGATGTTTCTCTCTCTCTCTCTCTCCCCCTCTCTCCTTCCCACTCTATCTGAACAAAAAATGAAAAAATGTCCTCGGATGAGGATAAAAAAAAAAAAATTAGATGACATCTTGTAGGTAACTGTGGTAATTAGCCTCCTAGATGGCCCCCAAAATCCATACCTCCTGGTATTCATGCCTTTGTGCCATCCCCTCCTTGACTGAGGGCTGGACCTAATGACCTATAATGAACAGAATGAGGCAGTATGCTGGGACAAGGTCATAAAAAGCCATGTGTGGCGCCATTCTTTTTCTTGTATCACTTGCTCCTGGGGAAGTCAGCTGCTATGTATTGAGCCCTGTGGAGAAGCCCACATAATGAACTGAAAGTTTCTTGTCAACAGCCACATGACTGAACTTGAAGCGAGTCATCCAGACTCAATCAAACCTTAAGTTGATTGTATCCCCAGCCAACAGTTTGACTGCAACCTCATGAGAGATCCTGATTTGGGACCACCCAGTTAAGCTTCTCCAGGGTTCCTGACCCTCTGAAACAATTAAAAAATTGTTTCAAGTTGCTAAAATTTGAGGTAATTTGTCATGCAACAATAGACAACAAATACAGAGATGTTATAGATGGTTCAGGCATCTTGTTGAACTGTTCTGTCTTTTATGGTCCCTTTGGCTTTGAGAGTCTATGATCAGATATGAGATGATGTATTTGTCTACAAGATTATTCCCCTATGGGAATAATCTGTTCATGCTAAACAGATGAAAAGAAATTGCCACAGATATGCATTATTTTGGGGTTGCAGAAAAAGCTTTATGTAGAACCTTACCTTAGTTGTGATAACAAAGGCATTCCTCTATAGAGCTGGTGCCACCTGGAAGGTGTGACAGGAAAGGCTCCAGTCTCAGAAGGCTCTGAGATTCTAGAAGTGAGAAGGAGCACTGATTAGAAAACTTGGACACATAAAAACCATTCAGAGAATCCTGGGCATCACTCCAGTTCCCTGCTTAACTTTTGTGCTCCTTCTTGTTCTGTCTGAATCCATTTTTGGTTACCTGGTCCTGAGGTATTTTTTTTCCTCAGGCATTATTTCAACATATTCTTTCAACAATCCATTGTGGTAGGTTTTATTATTATCATTCTTTAATAGAGGAGTAACTGATCTTGACTTTGTCTTTGTTTATCCATCCTAATTCTCCTCTCATTTCAGGCTAGCAAGGTCTCTGCTCGTAGAATCCTTCTTACAGGTAGACTCGTCATCCAGCTCAACTCTACTATTTCTTAAATCTTGGTTCCACCCTTGCACCTCCACCTACCTGCGCCCAACTGACTCATCTAGGTTTGCTTAGATGTAGGCTTTGTTCCACCTAGCACCTGTGCTGTCCACTTCTGATCTGCCAGATCTTGAGGGTCATTATCTACTCCTAACCTTGTTCTAGGCCTAGGAAGCTCCCCATTCAGCCAATATTCCAGCCCATCCCCTCCCCCTTGCTGCCCTGGTCAATTAGTTCTAGCATATGGACTCTGATAGGCACAAAGGGATTAGTAAATTTCAGAGTCTTTTTTGGCAGGTCCAGAAGGATGTCTTATTTTGAACACTCTCAGGCGGGGTACCCATCAAGGCTCATTCTGTCCCGAAAACCTGTATTTTCATGATTTCTACTCTACATCTTGTTGTATGCATTGGATCTTTCCTTTACTTATCATTTAAAATGATTATCCAAGGTCTTCTCTCTGACAGGGAAACATTAAAACAATCTTTGGAGATTCATTTTAACCATTCATTTATAAAATTTTAAAGATGGTCTTTGAAATATGGCACTAGGGATTGCCCCCTAAGGCTTTTGATACAAGTTTAATAAAATAGTGATTTTTTTTTCTTAGAGCATAGAGCAGGGCAGAATAGAGCCCAAAGAAATAGTTACTGCTATAAACATGTTAATCATGATCTACTTGGAAGTAATGAATTCATGAATCTGTCTACCTTGGCAACATCTATAGGACTCATGATTTCACACCTGACATTTTTCTTTTGCACTCCAATATGGAGGTAAACCAGACAAATGCATACTTGTTTTCCTAGAGACTTTTGAACCAACTTTTGTACAAACCAATGCCAACAGTTACATTAAAAGTAGGCGAGAAAGAGTTATTTTGGATGAGTTTAGCACCTATAAAATACTCAAGTAAATTGTGACTACTACTTTCAGTCAAATAGATGATCAGTGATATCTTTTCTTCTTTTGATCCTGGTTGTTCAAATTCTATTGCCTTCCTCATCAGTACAATTCACTGGGGTCTGTAGATAAAATCTGTAGAGACCTCAACAATCAACAACAACTCCACAACCTTTTAACTATATTGCTCTACCTTATTTTAGCATCTTATATTTCCCTACCACTTTAAACCATGACATTCCTACATTGAAACCATTATGTAAAACAAAATGTGGTGAAGGAAAGCAGCTGTCAAACTTAGCAAGATCTGAGCATTTACACACCTGGATCTTTCCAGTGGGCAGTTCAAAGGCAAACCAATCTAGTCACAGAGGGAAGAGAGTTAAACTGAAATTATGACTATTCAGTGTCTTTATTACTTTGAAGACCAAAGTGTGTTGATCCTTGTTCTGATACCTGCTTCCTGGTAACACTGTAAGGAGTTCATTGGTGCATCTCAGCATCCACTTTAGCATTTAATTCTTGCTCATCCCACTTTCCCAAACAATCATGAGGCACATAAAGAAAGGAAATATTCTACTTAATAAACACAATGACAGTGTGGGAAATAAAGGCTTACTTTTAAAAATCGCTTTTAATTCACTTGGTCAACATAAAATAAATACATCCTCATTATAAAAGATTTTGAAAATGTCAAAAGCAAGAAAGAAATAAAAAATCATATTTATAATCCCAATCCAAAAGATAATCATTAATAATACTTCAGTGCATTTCCTTTGGGGCTTTCAGTCACGCACAGTTTAAAAAAAAAAAAACATTGCAGTGATCATCCTATATATAGAATATATATATACTTTTGTGTCCTATTTTCACTTCCAATTATAACACAAGCAAAAATGCACACTTTGAAAGTTGATGTGAGTACAAGGTTTAGTAAAAATATATGTTTCATTTGAATTGGAAGTCAAGATCCTATTACTTTGAGCTTCAAAAAACATACTTCTTCATCATTTACTACTCCCTTTTGCATTATTTAAGTTGAACCGTTATATTTTTTTTCTAGATTTTGGAGAGTTTTATCTTTTTGGACAGTAATTATGATTGCTAGCAATTATTATATTTTATGACAAATTTAAAATATTGTTTTAAATCTGTTAGTTTGCACTAGGTCTGACATTTCTATCATGGGATATTTTATTCATTAACATATTACCAACGATCTAGCATTACCTTTGAAATAAAATAATTCTATTTCTTATACTAATAGCCTTCTGTGACTCAATGACTTAAAAACTACAAATTACAAATATTTATTAAACTCTTCAATGTTACATCGGTTTTCCTCCCATTCACCCATACTGCAGTCCTGATATAAGACACCATAAGGAGTAGTAATCAAGAATTAAGTTTTTCTTTTTAAAAACTGTCAAAAGCTTGCTACACCAGCATCCAGCGACAGGAGGAGAAATGTCTCCAGTCTACTACACTCCCCTCCAAGCCCAGTTTTAATTTGTTGAGAACGGGGGGGAAGCCTATAAAAATCTTGGCAAAATACAGAGCTGCTAATTTAATCAATTTTAGTAGTTAAGGCAGTGATTTCAAGTGCTAACGCAATCTGTTGAAAGAACTAATTTCCAAGGTAGAGGAGATTCATTTATTTCTACTTTTTCTTCCCAGTTTTCCAATCTAAGGGAATGTGGGTAGCCATCATGCAACCACTGAGAGACACCCCCAGCCCCATACACACACACCAAGATTTAGGAGGCTTAGGCTCTAACTCAAACCCTAAAGTAGCAGAGAAATATATTCTCCTTTTCCCTGGAGAGGGTTTTCAAGATACAGATGAAGTAGACCTCAACTGATGTAGAAATATACACCTGTCTGAGAGTGCTGTAAGAATTAAAATTGTGCTGAAAACACAAGAAAGAGCTGGGTGCCTTTTACACATGGAAAGGGAGAAGGAGAGGAGGAGAGGAAGGAGGAGAGAAGAGAGGGAGAAGGAAAAGAAGGAGAGCGAGAGGAGAGGAAGAAGGAATGCTCTGCCTCTCATCTGGGACTGAAATCTTCTAGCTCTCACTGCCTCATCATTAAATTTACTTTATACCAGTATAGTGGCACCCTATTTGATATATTAACAAATATGTTTCTAAATCCTGGTAGTTCCTTTATGCCCTATTTAAAGCTATACTATGAAGCCTTGATTACCTTGGGGAAGGGCTGTTGCAGCAGAAAAGGATTTTTGAGTATGTCAAGCCCGAACCCTAAAGCTCTCCAAGCGTGGACAATTTGGAAGATCTGTAGGTGCTACCTCTGAGACTAAATATAGTTTACCCAGACTGGAAAATAAAGAGAGAAAATCAGAAGGAAAGAAGGTCTAGACATGAGTGGGTTCTTAGGAAAACATTCAGGGTCCTTCCCCAATTCATCCCATCGCGTATGAGGAATCCAGGGATAGAGGAAACCTGCGATGCATCCCAGATAGGGCCCAGGGAGGTTTCAGGATACCAGAGTCCTCCTCACCCATCATGGTGAGGGGCAAGAGGAATTGCTTGCTGTGCTGTAATAAAGAACTTTGTTTCTGACCTGGGAGTCTCATATCCTACCAGCATTCATGAAACAAAACAGGCTAATTCATTAGTTTGTAAGGAAGGTAAAATCCTAGTCCCTGACAGCAATGTGGGGGTTCTTCTAACTCCCAAATTTGCCCATTTCATTATACATTTGGAGACTGAGGAAATCAAATGGGCCTCTGGACCCACAGTAAACTACGGTGTGATCTATTTATTATCTAGCCCCAATATATTCCCACTCTAACAGAGAGACTATGATGAAACTTTGGGTCCCCAAGTATCAATATCAACTTATACTTTGTATGTACTGCCTTTTTCTGAGAAAATGGCCATTGGTTCCTTCGAAGAGGATTGAGGGAGTCATAACCATATATACTTGCTGTGGTGCTTCTTCCAGGAGATATGGTCTCTCCCTCAGTCAATGGCTTGTGGGTTATTTGACTGTCCTCAAACTCTGAATCATCCATCCTTGATTTCTTTTAGTTGTAGAAATTATACAATTCCCTTTTTAACTGTCTAATCTATCCTGCCCCTTGAAATATCATGTTCTTATTAACCTCCTTCATAGCTGTCCTTGGATCAGGTCCTCCTGACTGTCTCCATAGTGCTATAATTATAATTTGCCCCTTTGCTTCTGAGGTTTAAATGCTACCACCTGGGATCCTATCAGCCCCAATGCTCTTAAGGGGCCCAATTATGTAACAGCATTTCCTACCATCAACACTGGCCTATACATAACAACCACACTGGTTCCCTCAGTGAACACATTTCTTATTACTTCGGTGAACAGTGTCCTCCAGGTTCACATGGAATTTAGTTGGCTGGTGGTTTTTCTGGCATTATACAGAATATCCACTCTAACATACCCACTTCTCTCAGTCTTGATCTCTTCCTCCATGATTTGCCATGATAGTTCTAGCATTTCTACCCTATTTGGAGTGGACTGTTGCTCTTCAAGCTTCTAAGAGGCAACCAAGCAGCTTAATAGCATCATTTCCCAGGATCCTTAACAGGAATGAAATCTTGTATCATGGGACATTGGTCCTATATTGATAAACTCTCTGTTATCCAACTTTATTCAGTGCACTTTGACCCAGCAACCTCAGAGTCTTCTTCCCAGGGAACCCTATCTATGGTCTATATGCTCTCCTGGCTCCTAAGGGTACACGCTAGCTAGGTGTGTAGACCTTCTCTCCTTCAGCAGGCCTAACACTTCCCCTGGTGGATTATGTTGTGACTTGACCCTAGCTATTAGTTTTGTGGCCGGAAGAGGAAATGGGAAGAGATCCTATGGAGGACATGAACTGCAAGGCACAATCCCCAGTATTATCTCCAAGAAAGTGGAGAGTGCTAGCCTTACAGGCTCAGAGAATTCAGAGGAATTGTTATTGCATAGACCCAGAGGATTTTCAATTCAATGATCCAGAGGTCCTTATCCAAAATATCAGGGTCCCACTCCTTCCCTATCAGGGCCCAGACCTTGTTATAGCAGACATGACATGACAGGGAATCCAATTTCCTTTGGAACTCTGCTACTCTTATAATTAAGTCCTGCTCCTGCTCCTGCTCCTCAGCGTTTTCTGCCCTCCAGCTAGAGGCAATGAGAGTCTCTTCAGGTGCTGTCAAGTAGGGCCTCTGGTTTCACATTTCACCTGGATACAGGTGAGGTAGCTCTCTCTAACCCTCAGCCTTTCAATGTCTTTCTCGAAACGCCATCAATAGCCAGAACAAACAGCCATCCAATTCCAAAGTTGTTATCTAATTATGTCCCTTTAAATTTTCACATGACCCTCCAGTGCTTCCCCTTCCCCAGTCTTCTATCCCAGGTCTTCACTCATGGAGTTTTAACAATTACACCACAACCACTTGCCAACAGTCAACACTTACACCAGTGCTCAGGTCTTCACTTTAGCATCTGCTTATCATGATATCTCCTGGTACCAACTCTCACGAAGTCTTCCCAGTTAGCCCCCACCAAAAACTCTACCCTTCCACAGAACTCTCTTCATGCCTCTATAATATAGCATTTGCCCCATTCTTCTGTATTTCCTACCTGTCTTTCCCACTACCAGTCAAGAATATGGGTTATGTAGCTTTCAATTATTATTTTTGTGTGTGCTGTTATGATTAATTTTATGTGTCAACTTGGCTAGACTATGACTCAATTGTTTAGTCAAACACCAGTCTAGATGTTGATATGAAGTTATTTTTTAGATGTGATTAATGTTTACAACCAGCAGACTTTGAAAAAAGCAGATTACCCTCCAGAATGTGTGTGTGGCTCATCAAATCAGTTGAAGGCCTTAACAGCAGGTTTGGGAAACTGAGGTTTCCAAAAGAAGAAGGCAGTTCCCCCTCAAGACTGCAACATAGAAACCCTGCCTGTGTTTCCATCCTCCTGGCCTTCCCTACAGGTTCTCAGACTTCTCTCTCTCTCTCTCTCTCTCTCTCTCTCTCTCTCTCTCTCTCTCTCTCTGTGTGTGTGTGTGTGTGTCTCCCTCTGGGTTTTTCATTTTCTTTCCTCACATATTCAATGAGGGCCCACTGTGTACTAGACAATGTTTTAGGCCCTGAGGATACAGCAGTGCACAAATTGGACAAAAATTCCTGCACTCATGAGCTTACGTGCTAGAGATAGAGGCAGATCATAAATACATAAAATACATAGCATGTAAGATTGTGGTACATGCTGTTAAAAACAAAGCAGTGGAGGGGCACAGGGAATACCATGAGTGGAGGCAGCATATTGGAGTATTAAATAGAGATGTCAGGAAGGCTTTACTGAGAAGGTGTCATCTGAATAAAGACAGGAAAGAAGTGAAGGATCAAGCCATATAGGTGGATATCTGGAAAGGGTGGGAGGATGCTCTAGGCAGAGAGTATAGCAAATTTCAAGACTCTGAGGTCGGAACATGCATCATGCATTTGAGAAACATTAAGGTGTCCAATGTGACTGTAGTTCAGTGAACAAGGGAGAGAAGAAGATGAAGTCAGAAGGTCATGTAGAAGCTTGTAGGCCACTACAAATATTTTTATTTTTACCTTAAGTGATATGGGAAGCCACTGGAGCATTTTGAGCACAGGAGAGAGAGAGAGAGAGAGAGAGCAAGAGCTATTTTTCTCTTTGACATTACATTTCTTCAATTGTGAGTTCAGGTGTTGTTTCCTAGTTAGAGTTGCCAGATTTAGCAAATATACAGAACACCCAGTTAAATTTGAATTTCAAAAAAACAAGAATAATTTTGAATATAAGCATGTCCCAAATATTGCATTATTTGTTGTTTATCTGAAATTCAAACTTAACTGGGCATCCCGTATTTTATCTGGAAACCCTATCCCCATAGCACTCCCAAATAAATGTCCTGCAGTAAATCCCTGAGTCTGTTCCCCAGGGAACCCAATTTATGACAGTTGGTACTGGGAGATATCATGAAATGGGATAAATGGAATTTTGATAAAAGGAAAGGACATTTCAAGACTAAAGAAACACAGAGGCCTGAAAATGCTTGGAAAATAGCCATGAGTCTTTAGGAAGCCAATCCTTGCTACAACAGCATCTACCTCCTGTACCTTCAATTCAATGCTAATATTATGCTGCCTTAATTTGTACATTGTATTTATTTTCACATGTGTAAGTCTTGTTTCTTCATTCTTGAGAGCAGGCAGGGACCATATATTATACTTCTTTTTTATCCCTATAATTCTCACTAAGTTGGACTTGCCTGTCCACCTTAAAAGGGTCTTGTCTCCTGTTTTTTTTTTTTCTTTCATTTTTCAATTTTATTGATTTTAGAGAGAGAGGAAGGGAGAGGGAGAGAGAGATAGAAACATCGATGAGAGAGAACATCGATCGGCTGCTTCCTGCATGCCCCCCACTGGAGATGGGGCCCACAACCTGGGCATGTGCCCCGAACAGGAATCGAACCGGCAACCACTTGGTGCATGGGTCGACACTCAACCACTGAGCCACACCGGCTGGGCTTGTCTCCTAGTATTAATTTTTTTTTAAATAATTTATTTTATTATTAATTTGTTTTTGTTACAGATGTTTTTCCTTTTTTTTCCCCCATTGACACCCTCCTCCCCCTCCCCTTCTCCTCCTCCCCATCCCTGTTGTCCATGTCCATTGGTTATGCACCCATGCACATAGGCTCTGTGATTTATCTCTTTCCCCCGCCTCCCCCCCTCCTCTGAGGCCCATCATCCCGTACTCCACCCTCCATGTCTCTGGGTCAATTTCGTTGTTCAGTTTGCTCAGTTCTCCTGTGTGTTGCCGGCTTCCTCCGTTGGTGGGGGGGGTCGCCGAGCTCCCCCGCTCCGCCTGGGTTCCCCCGCTCCACCTGGGCTCCCTCGCGGTGGGGGCGTCTCCCGGCTCCCCCGCTCCGCGTGGGCTCCCCCGCGGTGGGGGCGTCTACCGGCACCCCCGTTCTGCCTGGGTTCCCCCGTGGTGGCGGGGTCGCGGCTCCCCCGCCTCTCCTGGGCTCCCCCGCGGTGGGGGTGTCTCCCGGCTCCCCCACCCCGCCTGGGCTCCCCCGCGGTGGGGGCGTCTCCTGGCTCCCCCGCTCTGCCTGGGTTCCCCTGCAGTGGGGGGGGGTTGCCTGGCACCCCCGCTCCGCCTGGGTTCCCCCGCGGTGGGGGCGTCCTAGTATTAATTTTTCTTTGAGAAACCACCTTTCCTCTCATTAAGTATGTATAGTTTAAGTGGTTCCTTCCTCCAGGACCATGAGTGAGCACATGGTCAGCCTTGGCGAATGTCTCTTGGGAACCCAAAGCCTAAACGTCCAGCTGTTCTTATGAATATATAAACTACCCCACATCTTTCCAATAAATTTCTCCCTTGCTTAATTTAGCCAGAGAACCCTAACTAGTACAGTCTTGTCATTCAGATTAGACCACATAACAAAACACAAATGTATACATGGTAGCAATTAATGCATGTAGAAACAAGTGTCCAAGAATAAGCAGTTTAATCTTAGCTTGTCAATTGAGGTATAGCATACAAAGTTATTCATTCATAGAACATATTACTGGTTTTATATTATGTAATTGATTGCCATTGTGCTGGGTGCTAGGAAGATACAAATATGAAAAAGGTGCAGTCTTTGCCAGCAGGAGCTTGTAATTATATTAATTATATATGGGGCAGGCTCTTTCTATTTAAAGTAGCAGCAACTAATTCACACTGGCTTAAGCAATAAAGGGGATTTATTGGCTCACACAACTGGGAAGAATGCAGTAGACTAAGGGACTCAAACAAAATTGTTGGCTACACACACTCACACACACACACACACACACACACACACACACAAAACAAGGCACCTCTTAATACTATTTCAGTTTTTGACCCAGACAAAAGAGAGAATGTCGTTTTTCTCACTTCTATAAATGTAGATCCCAGGAAAGACCAATTGGTCTGCTTTGGTCACATGCCCTGATCCCCCACTAATCTTTGAGGCCAAAGCAGTAGGGTGTTATAATGGTGGGTATATGTTACCCCATGTCCAGTATAATGGGGTACTGTGATTGATATCTACACAAGAATCAAATGGCTGGAGTGGAAAGGAAAAGAGGTGGAGGTAGATCCTGTTACTGGAGACAGTGGAAAGGGATGATGTGCAGACCAAACAAATGTCCATTACAAGTGACAAGAAAGTGACTTAAAGCACTTAGGAGTTTAGAGCAGGAAGAGAGAGTTTCTTCTATGGTGCTCAATAAAGGATTCCTGGAAGAGGAACCTTGGACGTGCACATTAAAAGACAGGACTTGAGCCTGGCCAGTGTGGCTCAGTGGTTGAGCGTCGACCCATGCACCAAGAGGTCACCGGTTCAGTTCCCAGTCAGGGCACATGCCCAGGTTGTGTGCCAAATCCCAGGTGGGGGGCATGCAGGAGGCAGGCGGCCAATCGATGTTCTCTCTCATTGATGTTTCTCTCTCTCTCTCCCTCTCCCTTCCTCTCTCTCCAAAATCAATAAAGAGAAAAAAAAGACAGGACTTGAGGAGGGAGAGGTGGTAAGGAGGTTTAGGTGAAGAGAGTCATGAAAAAGATGTTGCAAGCAAGCACAGGGCTGGTTTGGGATATGTTTCCAATGACTTTTAAGCAGGGAGAGAAACACTGTAAGGTAGAAACACAGAAGGCAGCCCAGGGGCATAGTGTCTGTGGAATACATCATCCTCAATGGTGCATGGTGACATCAGAAGGTGTCCTGGTAGTGTGGTTAGTAGTTGAGAGCTAGACTTTTGAAGCTGGCCTTCTGGGGCTTTATCCTGGCATTGCCACTTATGAGTTCCTACTGGTACCTTCTGTACAGGAAATTGTGAGGATTTGTTCAGGTAAGATATATGAACAGTGTGATCCACTGTCTGGTTCATAGTAATCTTTAGTGTTATTTTTTTCCTTTTAAAAAAATTCAGGCATAGCCCTGGCAGGTTTGGCTCAGTGTTTAGAGCATCAGCCCGCAGACCAAAGAGTCACAGGTTCAATTCTGGTCAAGGGCGCGTACCATGGTTGCGATTTGGTCTCCGGCCCTAATGGGATCATGTGGGAGGCAACTAGTCGATGTAGCTCTCTCACATCGATGTTTCTCTCTCTCTCTCACTCTCTCTCTCTCTCTCTCTCCCTCTCTCCCTCCCTCCCTCCCTCCCTCCCTCCTTCCCACTCTATCTGAAGATAAATGGAAAAAATATTCCCTTGGGTGAGGATTAAAAATTAATTAATTTAAAAAATTGAGGTATAACTGACATATATTAATTTCAAGTGTAGAACACAATGATTTGATATTTGTATACACTGTGATGTGGTCCATCTTTAGTGTTGTTATTCTTATTAAGGCACTCATCAGGATGTGGCTACCTTAGCAGAAAACCCAGGTGAAAAACAGCAGAGCCAAAGAAAAAGGGAAAGGAGCCTTGGAAATAATAGGGGTCTTTGCTGCAGTGGGGATGGGGCTGAGCTAAGAGAATGTTGTTTATTTTTGTGAAGGTGAGTCTGTTATTTTTATTTCCAGGCCTCTGAGTCCTCAGGAGACATAAGTTATTCAGGCCAGACAGGGAGTGAGGCTAGAATTCACAGTGGATTTTGAATGCTTACCTGAAAAGCTTGATTTCATTTAAGAGGTTATGAAGAGCCCTGGCCAGTGTGGCTCAGTTATTAATAGTTGCTAGTTTGATTCCCAGTCAGGGCACATGCCCAAGTTGCAGGCTCCATTCCGGTGGGGTGCAGGCAGGAGGCAGCCAATTGATGTTTCTCTCTCTCTCCTCTCCTTTCCTCTCACTCTAAAATCAATAAAAATATATTTTTTAAAAATAGGTTAACATGAACAATTGAAAGGCTTATATTAAGATTAATCCAGAGATCTATACAAAGAAGTCAGAGAAAGGGAAGCTCCAAGAAAGAGAGACAAATTAAACGATTATTATCATAGGCTGTGGGAGAAGACATAAGGAGCTGAAATAGGTTGGTAGCATTGAGAATGGAAATGAGGGGACAGATGTGAAAGAAACGCTTGGTGACAAGAACTATCCCAGGATACATAAAGCATCTGTTTGCCCAAGTTTTCAATGTGTTCCAGTCCACTATGCAAACCAGCACCTTGCCATATACAATCCAACAATCTATTGGAGTTTTTCCATTGTTTGCATATAATGTTTTAAATAATGAAATGTTATTTCCAGACCAAACTTCTAATAATTTTACTGAACACCACCTTAAATGATGATTCTTGAGCACAGATACCTTAAATGATTTTCTTTTCCCAGTTCATTTTACATTTGTAAATTTTAAATTATTTTTACCTTCTGCTGACCCATTATAAATTAAATTATTATTGAAGTTTATAGTAAGTGGTAAATATGATATTTAACAAAACTATTTCTGTGCTGTTCCCAACAAATGTCTATTTCTAACATCAATGGTTTATTTCCTCTCATACTGATTTAAAATATTTATTCTCCATTTTGAGAAAAATAAATGAAAAAAATCAAGAGGAAAATAAACATGTCAAATAAATTTATTAACAAATTGTAACCAGATCACCAGGATTTAAGAAAACACTGACATTAATGACTTTATTTACTGTCATTACTTGCCACTATCTTCCTGGAAGTAGAATTTTGATATTAAATTCAGAACTAAGAGTTAGAAACATTTTAAAATGATAGTAAATCATAGATACAGAGAACAGACTGATGGTTGCTAGAGGGGAGGCTGGTTGGGCAACTGGGTGAAAAAGGTGAAGGGATTGAAAAGTACAGATTGGTAGTTACAAAATAATCATGGGATGTAAAGTACAGCATAGAGAATATAGTCAGTAATATTTTAATAATTATGTATGTTGCCAGGTGGGTACTGGACATATCAGGGGGCACACTTTGTAAAGTATATGATTGTCTAACCACTATGTTGTACACCTGAAACTAATACAAAATAATATTGAACATAAACTATAATTGAAAAAATTCTCAAAAAATGATAGTAAAAATGTACAAATCTAAGCCTATAATTTGTCCAGTTATCAAGGAATGAAACTCTTTAATACTATTATGTGATACTGTGATTTATAATAAAAAACATATATTTGGTCTTTGTCCTTGTGCCTGGCACAGGGCTTCTAAAACACTTGGAATTTCCTGATAAGAATGATAAAGGTGTTTTTTATTTTATTTATTTATTTATTATTATTTTTTTTTATCCTCACCCGAGGACATTTTTTCATTTTTTGTTCAGATAGAGTGGGAGGGAGAGAGAGGAAGAGAGAGAGAGAAACATCGACGTGAAAGGGACACATCGAGTGGCTGCCACCCGCACGACCAACCAGGGCCGGGGACAAACTGCAATCGAAGTACATGCCCTTAGCGGGAACCGAACCCGGGTCTCTCTGGACTGCAGGCCGACGCTCTAACCGCTGAGCCAAACCGGCCAGGGCGATAAAGGTGTTTTTAATCCTCACCCGAAGATATGATTTTAGAGAGAGAAGAAGGGAGTGAGAGAGAAACATCGATGTGAGAGAGAAACATGGATCAGTTGCCTCCCTTACGTGCCCTGACTGGGGACTGAACCCCTAACCTAGGTATGTGTCCTGACCAGGGATCAAACCCGCAACCTCTTTGGTGTATGGGACAATGCTCCCACCAACTGAGCTATCTGGCTGGAGCCATAATATATTTTCTTAAACAAATATCACACTAAACATTTTCTTCTCTTGTGTTTATTTTGATACAATTTCAGACTTACAGGGAAGTTGCAAAAATAGTACAAAGAACTTCCTTCTACCCTTTACCCAGATTCCTTAAATGTTAACATTTGACTATTCGTGCTTTATCCTTCTCTTTTCCTTTCTCTCTCTCTCATTCATTCTCTCTCTCTGAACCTTTTGAGAGTAACTTATGAAGCCTCTTTACTCAATAGTTCATTGTGTATTTCCTAAAAACAAGGAATTCTCTTGCAATAACCACAGTACAATGATCAAATCAGGAAATTAATATTGATACAATACTATATCTAATCTTGTTCATGGTTTTCCAATTTTCCCAAGAATGTCCTTTATAACAAAAGAAAATCCAGGGTCATGCTTTGCTTTTGGTTATGTCTTTTTAATTTTCAGTCTTTCACAGCGTTTCATGATACTGACATTTTTTAATAATAAAGACCAGTTATTTTGTAGAACGTCCCTTAATTTAGAGTTGCCTGATGTTTTCTCATGATTAGATTCAAATTATGCTTTCTTGGCAAAAACACCACAGAAGTGATGTTATGTTCTCAGTGTATCCTGTTAGGAGGCACATGATGTCAATTTGTCTGATTACTGATGTTGACCATGAACAGTTGTGCATGCTATGTTTTCACTCACAATACAGAATTTCTCACGTATTTCAAAGTTAATGGAACATCATTTCAGTGTCTATACAGTATTTCATTTATGGACATGTCATAATTTGTTAACTGATCATATTTCTGTTTCATGTATCACTGCATTAGTAAGAACTTCTAGAATTATGTAACAACAAAGTTAGTAGATGCCTCATTTTAATGGAAATATTTTTAATGTTTTGCCATTAAGTATTTTACTGGCTGTTGATTTGAAATGTTTTTCAAATTGTCAGATAAATACTCTTACAGGTGTGACTGAAATTCAACAACCAAGCCCTGCCGGCATGGCTCACTGGTTGAGCGTTGACCCATGCACCAAGAGGTCACCAGTTCAATTCCCGGTCAGGGCACATGTCCAGGTGGTGGGCTCAATCCCCAATGGGGGGCGTGCAGGAGGCGGCCAATCAATGTTATCTCTCATTGATGTTTCTATCTCTCTCTCCCTCTCCCTTCCTCTCTCTCTAAAATCAATAAAGGAAAAAAATTTTTTTTAAAAAAAGAATAGAACAAATAGACTGTAATATATCAGAGGTCCTAAGTTTCCATCACTGCAAGTGATCAAACCCAGGCTCAATGATTGCTTATAAAGTAAGCAGAGGGGGCTCAAAAATCCACAGGGAATGTAGACTATTATGTTGCCAAGGTGATGTCTTCAATATAGCCTTTTCAATAGTAAAGATATTCAAACATATACACACAAATAGAAACACAATATTCTAAAAATTAAATAGATTGTGCTATCGATCTGCTCCCAAATTTTTTGAAGCACAAGAATGTAAAGATGCTTTCCTTTGCAGGGTATCATTCAACTGAATTATGGTGCCAGTATGTCAAGATTATGAACTAGATTCTTGGGTGGTTTTCTTCACAATGTTGTTGAGATAGCCTACTTCTTTGTGCATTGTTATTTTTATGTTACTAACTTTACATTTTATGAAGCCTCCTCCCATATATTTTCCCCATGTAGCTATCTAAAAAGCACATACACAACAGAGTGACTAATTTTTCTTGTCATTTACGTCTTTTGCTTTACCAATTTATTTATGGATTTATGGTTCATTGATGTTCACAGTTTGAAAATTAATGTTAAATCAATACTTTGTATTAATTTATTATGATTTTACTGTAAATTATTTTGCAATAGATTGTTTGACTGATGTGGTATAAAACTTATTGTATATAAATGAAAATATTAAGCAAGTTAAGGGTATAAAATCAGCTAGCACCCTAATATAGCAGCTTATGAGTGAGAAACTATATAGCATTTTTATGTAGCATATGGGAAAACTGTGCAGCATGGGGGTTTTGAGTATTAATTTTACAGTTGTACTAAATCTAATGTCAGTCTCTATCTACAATCCAGCCAGATTTAAAGTGCTAAGTTTTTGTTGCTGTATTGAATACTGAATTATCTAAGATGGTGGTGTTCCAGGGAGCCCATCATAAAGCAAATCTAGACCATTTAGCATCTATACATGAAACATGTATATTTCCCATGTACCAACAATATTCATTAACAAAGACAAATCAGAAAATGACATTCATTATATACTTTCTTTCCCACCACCTAGCCCCTTAAAGGAGATTATCTTTTTCATTCAGAGCCCTGGGTTTTGTTTCATGTTTTATTTTGTTTTGTTTTAGAAAAAAATAGTTTATTAAATAAGTAAATAGTAAACTTTTTTGAAAAAGTAGAAATTTGGAACCAGCCCAGTTGTATGGAGTACCTAATGAAGCAAATCTTCCTGTGACAATGGCAGTACTTAAGTTGAAGAAAATTTGCCTATAAAACAAATATTGCCATATCCATATTAATTTGGAGGGGGGAATATCTACATTCTATATTCTCATCATAGCACCTATCTAACAAAATCTTTGTGGATGTTTATAGGCCTTCTCCCTGGAAAATCTGCAGGCAGCCTGATAACTCTCTCTATATATAAAAGCCAAAGAGCCCTCCCTGGCCAGTTTGGCTCAGCGGTTAGAGTGTCGGCCTGTGGACCAGAGAATCCCGGGTTCGGTTCCCGCTAAGGGCACGTACCTCAGTTGCAGTTTGTCCCTGACCCTGGTTGGGGTCGTGTGGGTGGCAGCCGGTCGATGTGTTTCTCTCACATCTCTGTCTCTTCCCCCCTCTCTCCCTCCCACTCTATCTAAAGATAAATGCAAAAATGTCCTTGGGTAAGGATAAAAAAAAAAGCCAAAGAACTAGGAGCATATCAGACGGGGAAAAGACTAAAGATCATATCCAAAAAAATCCACTGAGAATCAGCTTTAAGTATAAATAAAGCACAATTAACATTTTGTGGAGCAAAAATTCCTAGAAATTTTTAATATATTATTTCTTCCTACATCTTATAAATAAATTATATCATGCCATGGGTAAAGACTTTAAAGAGTTGCCAAGATGAGAGTCAAAATTCTCCAGCATATATTCACTGACAAGGGACTACTGTACAGTCTTTTTAAAAATTAATTTAGTTTTGTTACAGATGTTTCTCCTTTTTCCCCCATTGACACCCTCCTCCCATTCCAGTCCCCCACCCTCAGCATTGTTGTCTATGTCCATTGGTTATGTTTATATGTGTACAATCTTTCAAAAATCTTAATATCCAATTAATTTACTCTAAAGAATAGGGCTTATAGAGTCAAAATCACTTTAGGCCTTATTTTTAACATCAGTAAAAGTATAGTACGGTTGTTGACTTCTTAAAAATCTAATTCCTAGCAAGAAATATATACACACTTGCAATTTCTGACTGATTAGAGCGCCCTCATGTGTGTCTTTGTTGTAATGTTTAGACATCTGAAAAGGTAGTAATAATCTCAGTAGCACTACAATTATGTCTTTATTTTCCCATTTATAATAGTTCAAGTATCACTCTAAATTCTAAAGAGTGTGATAATTCTACTACATCTCACTAACTTTTCATAGGCCAAATTTTATTCTAAAGTAATGAAATTATTATTGTTCTGGTTTAAATTTTAATAAATTAAAGGGTTTTTCCCTTAAAGCTCCTAAGATAAGTTTTTCACTGTTATATTATTTTATTATCATGCCTGAAAGAAAATATGTAACCTATTAAGTCGTTAACTATATATGATAGCTTGTCAGTACCTTTTTAGGGGTAGATAACAGCTCAAGAGGCCAATTCTAACTCAGTTTTTCCAAATAAAAATGTATTTGTCTAAATCATTGCAAAAATATTTCTTCCTACTCAAAAAGACAATATTGGAAGGAGCTAAAAGAATCTTTTTTTTTTTTTTTTGCCCAGCCGGTGTGGCTCAGTGGTTGAGCATTGACCCATGCACCAAGAGGTCGCCTGTTCGATTCCCGGTCACAGCACATGCCCAGGTTGTGGGCCAAATCCCCAGTCCGGGGGGGATGCAGGAGGCAGCCAATCGATGTTCTCTCTCATCGATGTTTCTATCTCTCTCTCCCTCTCCCTTTCTCTCTCTCCTAAAATCAATAAAGAAAAAAAAATGTTTTTAAAAAGGATCATTTTTTGGAAAACTACATAAAATAATCCCAAATCCAATCATACTTTTTAATTTTTTTATTAATTCATTTTTGTTATAACTGTTTCTCCTTTTCTCCCATCCAATCATATTTTAAATAACATTTACCCAACAGATATTTATGAAGGGCCCATATTATGTGCTAGAAATGAGATGTCAAATTAAAGGAAACCAAAGCTACTAAAGTAAAGCAAAAAAAGTACTATTTTTTTCCTTCTATAAAATGATATAGTAGTAACTGCCTCACCCAAGAGAGTTGCTATAAAGATCTAATAACATGACACATGTAACCACATTTTCTTTTTTTTTTTTAATCCTCACCCGAGGATATTTTTCCATTTATTTTCAGACAGAGTGGGAGGGAGAGACAGAGATAGAGAGAAACATCAATGCGAGAGAGACACATCGAATGGTCGCCTCCCACACAACCCAGACCAGGGCCGGGGACCAAACCGCAACCCAGGTACATACCCTTGACCGGAATCAAACCCGTGACTCTTTGGTCCACGGGCCGACGCTCTAACCGATGAGCCAAACTGGCCAGGGCAATACCACATTTTCTAAAGATAGAATTGAAATATGTACCAGAGAAACCTTGGTATTTGAAAGACATGTTTTAGGGGTTGCTTTGTATGTGGAAAATGCTTGAATGTGAGGCTCTGCTCTAATTTTTTTAAATAAAAATTTTCTTGAAATTTTCATGACAGAAGATAAAGTGGGAAGAAAGAATTATGTCTCCTAAGAAAAGAAGTCTGAACTATTCTTTTCTTCATTGCCTCTTACCCTCTTCTTCTTAGCAAGGCTGGGCATTGATTGGTTGCTGATGACACCAGTTAAGTCAAGAGGTCAGACTGGTTATACTAGACTAACCAGAATGGAGCAATGACGCTACCCTGGCAGAAAGCAGAGTTTTCACCTTCCAAAAATCCCTGAAACCAAACACCACTCTAGGTCCTGTGGAAAATTGAATATACTGTTTTGGTGTCCTCCCACCAAGGGTTAGAACCCATTTCCTACTTCCAACTTCCCCCTTCTTTTCTCTCACATATCAAGAGCTTCCCATCCTGTTGTCCTCTACCCATCTAAAATCCTCCACTACATGCCCGACAGTTCTGTCTTCTCCATGCCCCAGTTTAAATTCCCATGTTTTCATATAGTCTATTGTTCACCTGTTTCCAACCTTTTAAAGTTTGATGACGTCCTTCCTACGATTTTTACACGTATGTATTCTGTAAATTATTTAACATATCAAAAGTAGCTAAAAATGTGTCATGAATTCCCCACATACCCATCCATCCAACTTTTATTGTTTTACCAAGTAAAAAGAGGTTTATTCCATAATAAAGGGGTCAAATTATCAAAAAGAAATTGTAATCCTAAACATTTATGCAAAAAAATAGGTAAATCCACAATTATAGTCAGAGATTTTAACACCACTTTCTTAGCAATCAGGAAAATGAGTAGAGAGAAAAGCATATGGGGAACATTACCAAGTACCTTGATTGAATTGACATCTATAGAACATTCTGTCAAGTATCAGAAAAATACACATTATTTTCATGTACAGAAGGAATATTTACTAAGATGGATCATATTCTGGGCTATAAAAAAATTCTAAAGGATTTTAAAGGATTCATCCATACCAAGTCCATTCCCTGACCATAACAGAATTATATTTGAAACCAATTACAAAAAGATATAGGAAAATCCTCAATTATCTGGAAACTAAATAACACAATTTAAATAACCCATGGGTAAAAAAATGGATGTTCATTCTCTTGATTGTGGTGACCACCCATCCAGCTTTAACTACTATCAACATATGGGAACTGCAAGCAGTTTGTCTTGGTTAAAACAGCATTAGGGTGGGTAGTGATCAGAGAATCAAACAGGATTTTGAAATGAAAAAGATAACATCTAAAAGTACAAAATAAATGGGAAAATTAAACAGCTGAATAGCTCAACTGAATAATTTGTAATCTAAAAGACAACCTCAAAGAAGTTACCTAGAATGAAATGCAAAGGAGGAAAAAAGATCATGAGTCACAGATGATAAAGTACAAAGGTCCAATTACATTTGGAGTTCCAGAAGGAGAAAATGGAGAGAATAAAGGAGGGGCCATATTTGAAAAATTATGACTGAGAATTTTCCAGAAATAATAATACTGAAATTCTTGGTTTGAAGAAACTAAATTAATCCCAATCTAAATAAATAAAAATAAATCCACATCAACACACATCATAGTGAAACTACAGAAAACCAAAGATAAGAAAAAGATCCTAAAACAGCTAGAGAGAAATACACCTTACCTACAAAAGCGCAAATGAAAATGGCAGGACATTTCTCAATAGCAACGGTGGAAGCAGAAGATACTAAAATATTGTTTTTCAAGTCTGAGAGAAAAATAATTGGCAACCTAGAATTAGGTCCTAGCAAAACTACCTGAAGAAAGATCTTGAAATGATATTTTCAGAGAGACTATGGAAAATACCAAAAACAGTATGGAGTTTCCTCAAAAAATTAAAAAAGGAACTGCCTTATGACCCAGCAATTTAACTTCTGGGAATATATCCGAAGAAACCAGAAACACTAATTCAAAAGCATATACAAACTCCTATGTTCATTGCAGTGTTATTTATAATAGCCAAGATTTGGAAGCAGCCCAAGTGCCCATCAATAGATGAGTGGATAAAAAAGCTGTGGTACATTTACACAAATGGAATACTACTTGGCTGTAAAAATAGAAGGAAATCTTACCTTTTCAAACAGTATGGATGGACCTAGAAAGTATTTTGCTAAGTGAAATAAGCGAGTCAGAGAAAGACAAGTACCACATGATTTCACTTATATGTGGAATCTAATGAACAAAATAAACTAACAAACAAAATAGAAACAGAATCATAGATAACAGAGACCAGACTGACAGCTGTCAGAGGGGAGGAGGGTTGGGGGGCTGAGTGAAAAAGGTAAAGGGATTAAGCAAAAAAAAAAAAAAACCTCATAGACACACACAACCGTACGGTGATTACCAGAGGGAAAGAGGTGAGGGTAGAAGAGGGTAAAGGGGGATAAATGGTGATGGAAGGAGACTTGATTTTGGGTGGTGAATACACGATACAATATACAGATGATGTATTATAGAATTATAATCCTGAAACATATATAATTTTATTGAGCAATGTCACCCCAATAAATTCAATAAAAATTTTTTTAAAAGAAAAAAAATACCAGCATCTAGGAGGTCAAATACCCTAAAGGTAATTCTTGAAGTTTCTAGTGAGAAATTCTGAAGAAGTGGGGTTTGTAAAAGTTGTGAAAATTCACAGACTGAGAACACAAAAAGACTAAGGGAACAATGGCTCTAACCACAGCTACCAACAACCCCACCTCAACTTTAATCTGGAACATTTTGGTTACACTGGAGGTATATGGATCACTTTTGCAGATTCCATTTCCTCAGGCTTCCAACTTAAAACGACTTTCCTGGGGCCCTGAGCTTTTAATATGATTGGTCAGAGTCCAAGGCATTCATTGGGCCTTATTTGCTTCTTATTCCTGACACAGGCCTCTCTTCTTTTCTGCCTCCTACTGATACCTCCTCTGCAGACTGTGCCACATTACAGTTAGAAGGGTGGAAAAGTTCAACAAACTGAACTCCGTAGTGGGAGTTATTGGATTCTCATTCCTTGTGTGTAGCTCCCTATAGCTCCCTCAGTCTGGAGCATCAAATGGAGGAGGGGATCCAGGCAGTCTTTGGTCTCTATATTAATACGATAAAAATACCTCAGAACCTTATCTGTGTCCTCTAATACAGATGGTCATCCTTACCCTAAGGTTGCTGTCTGTGGGTAAAGAATAAAAGGCTTACCTTATTCTTCACACTACCCAGAACGGTAGGTGCACAATTTAAAACTTATGAATTGTTTATTTCTGGAGTTGTCTCTTTAATATTTTCCAACCACAGTTGTTCTCAGGTAACTGAAACCTCAGAAAGTGAAACCACAGTTAAGGGGGGACTACTGTACCCACTTATGCTAGCACCCAGTTATGTTAGCCACATCCAACCACATAAGAAATAATCTATCTTCTCAAGGCTCATTTTCCTTATCTCAAAATGGAAGAAAAACATTGAATTCACAGGGAATTGAAGGATAAACATCTTGGTGAAATCACTTAGCACTCTGAAAAGGAGAAATGTTTATTGCTTTGTGTTTTTTTTTATCCTCACCTGAGGGCATTTTTGCATTTATCTTCAGATAGAGCGGGAGGGAGACAGGGAGGAAGAGAGAGAGAAACATGGGAGAGAGACACATCGATTGGTTGCCACCCACATGACCCCAACCAGGGTAGGACCAGGGACAAACTGCAACCGACGTATGAGCCCTTAGCGGGAACCGAACCTGGGACTCTGGTTCGTGGGCTGACGCTCTAACCGCTGAGCCAAACCGGCCAGGGCTAAATGTTTATTGTTTATATGATAAAACTAGCATTCTAGATCAGTGAGACAAAGATGGCTTATTCAATGAATATAATGAGACAACTGGTTAGCCTTTTTTTTTTTTAATCCTCACCCGAGGATATTTTTCCATTTCAGACAGAGTGGGGGCGGGGAGAGATCAATGTGAGAGAGACACATTGCTTGGTTGCCTCCCGCAGGACCCCGACCAGGGCTGGGGATGGAACTGGAACCAAGGCACATGCCCTTGACCAGAACTGAACCTGCGACTCTTTGGTCCGTGGGCCGATGTTCTAACCACTGAGCAAAACCAGCCAGGGCTACACACACAAAAAAAAGCTGAATCATTACTGTATGTCAAAACAAAGTCCATATGTATCAAAATTTAAAAATAAAATATGAAACCATAAAAGTACTAAGGGAAAAATGGATGAATATTTTTATAATATTCGAGTGGAAAAGGCCTTTTTAAGTATATGCTACTAAATTCAGAAGCTATAAAGGAAAATTTGTAATAAATTTTGGGTACATAAAAACCAAACTTATATCTTAAAAAAAAAAACATAAAAATAATACCTTAAAAAAAGACATATACCATGTTCTTGATTAGGAAGAATTAAAATGATAAAGATGTCAAATCTTCCCAAATGAACATATAAATGCAATTCCAATCAAAATACATTGATTTTACATCACTAATGTATTGTTTGATGCTCTGATTTTACTGGGCAGTAACCTTAACATTCATATAGAAAAATAAATGAGAATGGGCAAGAATATTTAGAAAATGAAGACCAACGAGGGAGACTTATCTTACTATAACAACTTAAAATGAAGCTATAGTAAACTAAACAGTATGATATTGGCACAGGAACAGACAAATAGATCAATAGAAAGAATGAAGAGTCCAGAAATTGACTAAGCTGTGTATGAGACTCTAACAAAGGATGAAGATGATTTATGATATGGTGCTAGCATAACTGGGTACAGTAGTCCCCCCTTAACTGTGGTTTCACTTTCTAAGGTTTCAGTTACCTGAGAACAACTGTGGTTGGAAAATATTAGACAACTCTAGAAATAAACAATTCATAAGTTTTAAACTGTGCACCCACCGTTCTGGGTATTGTGATGAAATCTCACACCATCCCCCTCTGTCCCACCAGGGACATGACTTACCCCTTGGTCTATTGTATCCATGCTGTATACTCTTTCGGCCCATTAGTCACTTAGCTGCTATCTTGGTATCACAGTGCCTGTGTTCAGGTAACCCTTATTTTACTTAATAATGGCCCCAAAGCAGAAGAGTAGTGATGATGGCAATTTGGGTATGCAAAGAGTAACCATAATGTACTTCCTTTAAGTGAAAAAATATGTACGTGTAGGGGAAAAAACATAGTATATTTATAGGGTTTGGTACTATCCATGGTTTCAGGCACCCACTGGGGATCCCCTGTGTATAAGGGAGGACTACTGTATACACCTAGAAAAAAATAAATCTAGTTCTTATGGCAGACACTGCTAGTTGCCTACCCAATTTCCATTCAGAACCCTGATTTCGTTTAGGGCAACAATGTGCTCAGTCAAAACTATTCACCTCCCTAGATTTTAGAAAATAAAGGTGGCCATGCCCTGCTCAATGAGACATAATTAGAAGTCTAATGGGTAGAGCTTCCAGCAAAGCTATTTTTTCTTGATAAAAAGGAATGTGCCTCTTGCTCTTCACCCTGACATCTGTCTATAACATAAATGTGACAGAGTACTGAAACTGTTTTGCATGAGAAAGAAAATAATAATCTAAGAACAAAAAGAGAGAAGCCTGGTCTTTGGCATGGTGGAGCCACCACACCAGCTCTGATCTTTTACTTCTATTCTTTATGTTATATAAAAACAAACAAAACAAACAAAAAATTCTATTTGGTTATGGCAATGTGGTAGGGATTCTATGTATGGCTGATTACAAATTCTGATTAATTCAAACTCTATCTCACATCATGTACAAAAATGAATTTCAAATAAATTAGATATCTAAATATAATAAAAATATGGAGGTGTGAGGGAAACTTAATTAAGAAGAATCATAGTCCTGGCTGATTTGCCTCAGCAGTCAGAGTGTCAGCCCTCGGACTGAAGGATCACGAGTTTGATTTCCAGTCAAGGGCACGTATCTGGGTTTCAGGTTCAATCCCTGGCCCTGGTTGGTGTTGTGCAGGAGGCAGTCAATCCAGTGTTTCTGTCTCTCTGTCTCTTCCTCCCTTCCACTCTATCTAAAATCAATAGAAAAGTATCCTCAGGTGAAGATTAACAACAACAACAACAAAAAGAATCATAAAGGAAAGTGTTTGATCACATGAAAGTTAATTTTTTCTATGGTGAAAACAAAAATAAAATAAAAAGAAACAACAGATTGGGCAAATATGAGTTACAGTCTCTAACATATAAAAAGGCCACATGTTGTATGATTCCATATATACAAAATGTCCAGAACAGGCAAATATACAGAGACAGAAGGTGGTTGCTAGTAGCTGGGAGGATGGGGGAATGAAGAGTGACTATTAATGGGCACTGAGTTTCTTTTTAGAGTCAAGAAAATGTTCTAAATTTATAATGATGATGATTACACAACTCTGTGAATATACTGATACCTAGTGAACAGTATACTTTAAAAGGGTAAGCTTTCCACTATGTGAATAATATCTCAATAAAGCTGTTATTTAAAAACACACAGGAGCCGTGGCCAGTTTGGCTCAGCGATTAGAGCGTTGGCCTGCGGACCAGAGAGTCCTGGGTTCGGTTCCCGCTAAGGGCATGTACTTCGGTTGCAGTTTGTCCCCGGCCCCAGTTGGGGTCGTGTGGGTGGCAACCGGTCGATGTGTCTCTCTTGTGTCGATGTTTCTCTCTCTCTCTCTTCCTCCCTCTCTCCCTCCCACTCTACCTGAAGATAAATGCAAAAAATGTCCTCGGGGGAGGATAGAAAAATAATAATAAAAAATAAAAATAAAAATAAACAAAAACACACAGGAAATGTTGTCTGGTACACAGAGGTGACTTTCAGATTTGTTCTGGTAGCAAAAGGGGGACAGGAAAACTGCAAGTGCAGTTAGTAACTGCTGCTAAAAGAAATACCAGTAGTTTCTAATTTTATGCTATCCTATAGTCTGCTGTGACTTTCATAGCTTTCGATAATGCTACAGGAGAGGCCAAAACAGAAATGCCTTTTATGGGAATTGTGAGTGCGGGCTGAGCCAGCAATGGGCTTGGAGGCTGTGTCTGCAGGGGTGAGCTGGCCTGGGCCTCTGCTTCAGATCTGAAAGCTGGGAGAAAACTGGAGGAAGGATGCCTTCCGCTTCTTTCTGTTTGGCTGCCCAGCCTCAACTTGACTCCAAATGGTTGAAAACAGATACACAGCTTGCATTCACAAGAGATGGGCTCTGTGGTCTGTGGAATGAAATGGTTAAAAGATGGAGAAATTGTATATACCGGGAGAGGATTAACCTAGAATGGAGAGCTTCCTCCTAGAAAAGATGATGGTGTTGATGCCCAAAGTAAAACAAAGAAAGAAGATCTGAATGACAGAGAAAAAAAAGATGAAGAAGAAACTTCTGCACCTGCATATACAGCCAAATCAATCCTAGAGAGCTGGGTATGGGGCAAGCAACCAGTCATGCGCTGCATAACAAGGCTTTGGTCAATGATGGACTGCATATACAATGGTGATCCCATAAGATTATAATGGAGCTCAAAAATTCCTATTGCTTGATGACGTTGTAGCCATAGTCACGCGGTATAGCCCATTACTCATGTATTTGTGGTGATGCAGGTGTAAACAAACCTACTGTGCTGTCAGTCATATAAGAGTATAGCATGTACAATTATGTGTACATAATACTTGATAATGATAATTGACTAAGTTATTAGTTTATGTATTTACCACACTACACTATACTTTTTTTTTTTAATCCTCACCCAAGGATATTTTTCCGTTGATATTTTTTAGATAGAGTGGAAGGGAGGGAGAAAGAGAGAGAGAGAAAGAAAAACATCGATGTGAGAATGACACATTGATTGGTTGCCTCCCAAAAGACCCAGATCGAGAACCTGCAACCCAGGTATGTGCCCTTGACTGGGAATTGAACCCTCAACCCTTAGGTGCACAGGCCGATGCTCTAACCACTGAGCCAAACTGGCCAGGGCACCATACTATACTTTTTTTTTTTTCTTTACTGATTTGAGAGACAGAGAAGAAGGGAGAAGGAGAGAGATAGAAACATCGATGAGAGAGAACATCGATTGGCCGCCTCCTACATGTCCCCTCCACTGGGGATCAGGCCCACAACCTGGGCAGGTGCCCTGATTGGGAATCGAACTGGTGACCTCTTGGTGCATGAGTCGATGCTCAACCACTGAGCCACACTGGCCGGCCATACTATACTTTTTATCATAGAGTGTACTCTTTCTATTTGTTAAATAAAAAAGTTTGCTGTAAAGAATAAAGAAATGCCATTTTTATTTTATTATAACAACTAAAATGGTAAATAAACTCACCGACTGCTTTTTAAAAAAGGAAATGAACTAAAAACAACATAGATGTAAGTGGAGCTTAAATAAACCTTTGCTCTGTAAGATGAATATTTTCACAGGGAAGAAAAGAGTTTGGTAGTAAAAATAGTTTAAAGTATTAGATTATTTTAAAAAGCATTTTGTTTCATTTAATGTAGATGGTCAAACATCATTTTAAAACAGATGGTAAATCTGTTGGATAGTAAAAAAAAATTACATCTTGTTTTCATTTTCCTATTCCTTCCAGTTTATCTCTTTATTGTAAATCATTTTCCATTGTGGAAGGATATTAAATTTACATCAAACTGAAAGGGAAAAAAGCATGTGACTATGTTCATAAATTTGTGTTTCTAAGCACTGCTACCACTTACAGCCATTTTATGAAAAACATTTCAAATTAATCTATTCTTTCTGGATCTGAACAAATTGAGAGTTACTTTTCTTGAACAAACAGCTCTTTCTAGAAACCTATTTATAAAAAAATTAAAAATTGATGTAATTATTATATAAATATTTAAAATAAATTGTAATAGTCTTTCATGAGAAAAGATCTAGAATTGGTAAGTATTTGTAAAGATAAATAATAACTAAGATGTACAGTACTTACCATGTTCAGACTGTTCTAAACGCTATATATGAGAGTATGTTTATGCATGTATGTATGCATACATGTATGTGTCTATGAATGTTTATTTGTGTATATGTTGCTCACAATTATGTAAATAAATAAATAAAAGTTTCTTACAACAATCCCATTAAGATGAAGCAACTGAGACAGAGCAAGGCTAAACAATTTTCCAAGCTGAATCCAGGGATTCGGGCATCACAGCACATGTTTTTAGTAATTACCCTATGTAGCCTGGCCAGTGTGGCTTAGTGGTTAGAGCGTTAGCCCACGCACCTAAGGGTTGAGGGTTCAATTTCTGGTCAAGGGCACACACCTAGGTTGCAGGTAGTAGCTTGTAAGCTATTAGCATGTGCATTTTCTGGAAAACATGAATCGGTCACACAACTCTGCTGCTTAAAACTCAATAGCTTCCTTTGGCTATTAGAATAAACTATAGATTAAATTCCTAAATAAGACGCATAAAATCTTCCATATTCTAGCCCCTACTTTCTCTTACTATTCTCTCATACGCACCCTACTCTTTCTTTTTTTTTTTCAATCCTCACCCGAGGAAATTTTTTTCTATTTTTCTTCAGATAGAGTGGGAGGTAGGGAGGGAAAGAGAGAAATATTGATGTGAGAGAAACACATCGACTGGTTGCCTCCCGCACGACCTGACCAGGGTTGGGGATTGAACCGAAACCAAGGAATTGAACCCGCGACTATTTGGTCCCTGGGCCAACACTCCAACCGCTGAGCAAAACCGACCAGGGCTGCACCCTATTCTTTCAAAAACAAAAAACTAAGTCTTTCAAAGGGCTGTGGTATTTCAATACCATGACTTCACACATAATGTTTTTATCTGGAATGTCCTATTACTTCTTGTGTCCTGGCAAATTTCAACTTATTCTCCAAGATTCATCCTAAATGCCACAAATTTAATGAAGCATTTCTTGCCTGACAAAGTTATATGCTCTCACTTCTTGCTTCTATTGCATCTCACACAACCTTCAATTATAGTGTTTACTCCAATGTACTATAATTATTTGTTTGGAGACCTGTCTAACCACTATTTCACAGTGGGATAGGAATTATGTCTTTTTTAATGTCTACCTCTCCAACATCTAGTACAATTCTTGACATTTAGTAAGTACTCAGTAAATTTTTTAAATTAATCAATTAAAATATCCATTTCCAACATTTTAGATGCCAGTGGAAAGAAAATGTATCAGATAAATCTGTCACTGTCAAATCTTGTCATCAACTCAGCACTTTTTATGTCTTTAAATGTGACTTTCAATCATGTTATCTGAATGGAATGCAGTTCCAAGTGTACTAATGAACTTTCAATATGCACTAATATACCTTCAATGTGTTATGAATATGTTAAAATGAGAATTTAAACATTACATTATGGTATATAATTGTACTAAATTTACAAATGTAACAAATATATTAGAATTTTCAATGTACTAAAACATATTGATGCCCGATTGTGACTATGGCTACATTATGTGAGATTGAGTCTTTTTTTCTGTTTCTTAAATTCTCACACATTTTATAGTTTAAAATAAAAATACCTGCCCTGGCCGGTTTGGCTCAGCGGTTAGAGTGTCGGCCCACGGTCCAGAGACCCAGGTTCAGTTCCTGCTAAGGGCACGTTCCTCAGTTGCAGTTTGTCCCTGGCCCTGGTTGGGGTCGTGTGGGTGGTGACTAGTTGATGTGCAATGTGTCTCTCTCACATCGATGTTTCTCTCTCTCTCTTCCTCCCTTTCTCCCTCCCGCTCTATCTGAAGATAAATGCAAAAATGTCCTCGGGTGAGGATAAAAAAAAAATATATCCATGTAGTAGTTGACATGGCAGAATACATACAAATAAGTGTCCTTGAAAAATTCACTGCAGTCCAAAGCTTGGCCCTCAGCCTTTGCTATAGACCAAATGTTTGTGTATCGCCACACAATTCATATCTTAAAATCCTAACCCACAATGTGATGGTATTAGGAGGTGGGGGTAGGTGATTAGGCCATGAGGGCAGAGCCTCCATGAATGAAATTAGTGCATTTATAAAATTATTACAAAGAGCTCCCTCCACCCTTCCACCTTGTGTGAGGACATAGCAAGAAGAACTCACTTTATGAACCAGGAAGCAGGTACTCACCAGACACCAAATCTGCTGGCACCTTGATCGTGGACTTCCCAGGCTCCTGAACTGTGAGAAATAAATTTGTTCTTTATAAGCTACCCGGTCTAAAATATTGAAGCCCAAAAGGACTAAGACTGCCTTACTGACCCAGAAACCTAATTTGTTGGGAAGACAAACATTAGCCAAGGCTTACATTCACGGAGACTTATGAACACACACACACACACACACACACACACACACACACACACACAGAGCCATTCTCTCATTCTCTTAATCCATAGTGAGAAGGAGATCTAATACTGGTTGGGACAGGGTGGGGTGGGGATGGTGGTGAGGGGGAATGTGCCTTTCTAACCAAGGGAAATGGTTTAGTAATAGAACTAATCTGATTTAAGTAGAGTCACAAAGTGCATAATTGAGGTCAATAATTGAGGTGGATTCAGTTTTACTCTGATATAGGAGAAAATAAGGTGCAATTTCATGATTCAGGAGCCTCAAAAATCACACACCAGCAAATTAACTTGGGCAAAATTGTTGTGAATGGTTTTAAATCTGGAAGTGACTAATAAAAAGACAAAGTATCACTCTTTCCACTAGATATTCAACTCATAAAGTGTGTATATGTATGCAAATTTATCCTCTCTAGTGAGGAAAGACTGAAACCCTTGCCCAAGTTAACTCACTCCACGTGGCATAAAATATTTAATTTCAAGAACTGTGGGAAGACTATCAAGAGTTATTTACTTGACGTGAACATCTATAAATTAAAGGTATAAAGTTTTCAGGGTTCAGCATGGAAAGGCTATTGGTGGTTGTGGAGGGTGAGGGAGATTCATGGAATAAATTTATCATCCTTTAAAACATATTCTGACGGAGGAAAAAGAAGCAGGCTGTTTTGTTTCTTTTAAGTTTTTTCTTAATAACCTTTTTATTTTATTATTAATTTTTAATCCTCACTCGAGGATATTTTTTTCCCATTTATCTTCAGATAGAGTGGGAAGGAGGGAGGGGGAGAGAGAGAAGCATGGATGTGAGAGAGACACATGGACTTGTTGCCTCCCGCATGACCCGGCCTGGGACCCAACTGCAACGAGGTAGGTGCCCTTCGCCAGATCCAACGGGCCACGGTGGCCGACGCTCTAACTGCTGAGCCAAACAGGCCAGGACAACCTTTTTATCTTAGGACACATTTACGTTAACAGAATTATAGTGAAGTAGTACAGACCTCCCTGTACCCCGTACAAGACAAGTTTTAAACTCCCTTCTCTACTTCCACCCCCTGCACCCCCCCACTGCCCTCTGCTCCTGCTCCCTCAGGTTCTGGCAGGGCCGCGTTCACACAGCGCGGCTTCGGACGGGAACAAAACCCCAGCTCAGCGCAGCCTTCGCCCCCGCCCAGCCACAACTAGGTCAGGAGCCGAGCTCCCCGCCAGCGCTCCCGCCCCGCCCCGCCCCGCCCGCAGAGGCGCCGAAGCCCTGGCCAACGTGGCTCCTCCAACTGCAGTCCCCGAGGCGAGCGTGAGGCAGGGCCGGGGGAAGGGCAGCCTCCGGAGGTAGGTGCCTGGGCCCCTGGGGGACGAGCCTGGGACGGGGGAGGAGGGACTAGGACAGCCCCGACTTCAGGCCCCTCCTCCGAGGGCAGGTTCTCGAAGCCAAAATGTGTTTAACCTCAAAACGTCCAGAGCTCAGAGGCGTGTGGCGGAGTACACACACACACACACACACGCGCGCGCATCTGTGCACATACGTGTCGGCGGTTGTGTTTAACGCGCACGCCCGGCCGTCTTCTGTGGCGCAGCCCACCGCTCTCCACAGCCAACACGCCCCCGCGGCTCCCGCCCGCCAGGCCACCTCCTCCAGCCCTGCCCTCGGCGGGCGCGCAGGGCGGGCACGCGCGCGTGAGGACGTCCGGGAAGCGCGCGCCGCCGCCGCCGTCTCCGAGCTGGGCCGGAGTCGCCGGTAGAGGGGTTTGGAGGGGATGGCCCGGGCTGAGGGCCGTGGGGCCACGTCTCCCGCTGTTCCTGCAGTCGCTGCGGACGCCTCGGTCCGCTCGTCGTCATGAGAGGTCAGGCCTCGGGGAAGCGGGCGGAGGCCGCGGCGAATGGGCTCTGGGGACAGTAACTGAGACACTCGAACGAAGCTCGAACGTGGGTGGGAAATTCTGACCTGGGGATTCCGGAAGAGTTGTTTGCGTTTACTTTTCTTTTCTCTCCCCTTTCTTGCTCTTGCATGGAGGAAAGTGGAAGGAAAAAGATACTGAAACTGTCGCGTCCAGTGTTGGTCTTCCGAGGTTTGAGGAAATAAATAGCACCGTGGTGTCGGGGCATCGGTGAAAACTTTTAGTGAGAGGAACTAAACGCCAGACCTCCGTACAGTAACTGAAAAACATATATTCAAACCTACTAATGAAATAGGATGACTTGCTGTTAACCTTAGCTTCTACTACAGAAAAGGCACGCTGGGGTTCCCACGCTGGCATCCCCGACGGCCGCCCACGCAGATCATTTAGGGATCCTTTCCTGCCAGTGCCCCCTTTCGTGACTCCCCACTCCCCACACACGCCGATGATGGCATTTTTAATGGGCAGACTGTGTAACTCCTTATTCAGACTAGAGTTATCTAGTAATTACATGGTGACTCCCCAAGTCTCCACATTTTAAAGGTATTTGGGTATTTATTGGAAGCATTTTTATTAGCTTTGGGAAAGCCGTTTCAGCATAGAACAAATTTATAGGTCACCTAAGTGAAATGTTTATTCTCCGTGACGTATTTAATAAGGCATTAAGATTTTTCTTCCTAGCTTATTCAAGCATTAACAAATATGATTCTTATGAAATGTTGTATCTACATTGGAGATGAAACTGCTCCGGGTGGGCAGAATAAATGTACTTAAGTAATAAATATGAATGAGAACGGGTGCTCACATTAGTCACATCTACAGGGCACCTATACTCTGACAATTTTTGCTGATTCCTTATTTAAGAACTGGAGGCATCTGAAGCTCAACTTCTTTTGTAGCAGATTTTCCCTAAAAGAGATTTTGTGTAGGGCAGCAGAGCCTTGTTATTAGTGGAGGAGTCTAGTAACATGTGATAGATAACCTGAAAATAATTCATCTGTTGTGATTATCAGCCTCTCCTTTAGTGAATAAATGATTACTAGTGAGCAGTATATTACCTGTATTTAACTGTTCACTTAGAATCTTTTCTGCTCTTTGATTTTTAGAAGACAGAGACCCAAAGCAAAGAAATCTGCATCACAAAAAAGGATTCAAGGGTCATGCAAGCCAACTGTAGCCAATTGCACAGAGCTGCAGGCAGTGAGGATGCCTCAGCCTCCCAATGTGTCCACACAAAATTGACAGGAGAAGGTTCTTGTCTTCATTCTGGAGATGTGCATATCCAGATTAACTCCATACCTAAAGAATGTGCTGAAAATCCAAGCTCCAGAAATATAAGGTCAGGTGTCCACAGCTGTACCCATGGATGTGTACACAGTCGCTTACGGAATCACTCCCATAACGAATCAAGGCAGCCTGATGATACTTCCATGGAGTCTGAAGATCATGGTAGTAGCTCCTTTTCAGAATTCCGGTATTTCTTCAAGTGGCTGCAAAAGAGTCTTCCATATATTTTGATTCTGGGTGTTAAACTTGTTATGCAGCATATAACAGGTAGGGTATAATAAAATATTGTATTGTTTTATTGCTAAATTCAGTAAACGTTATTCCTTGATTGGTAAATCTACTTTAACCTATGTATTTTTGTTACTTATTTTCTGCTAGCTTTTAAAATTGTAAATGTTTCCTTTAAATTCATGTCATTGTCTTGGCTCTTTGATTTTTTTTTCTTCTTGCAATTAACTGGAACTTATTATCTAACAGGAATTTCTCTTGGAATTGGACTGCTTACAACTTTTATGTATGCAAACAAAAGCATTGTAAATCAGGTTTTTCTAAGAGTAAGTATAACAAACAACTAAAAAAATTATTAAATGTTTCTCTCTGTAGATTATATATTCATTTTTTTGGTTTTGTTAATCCTTACTAGAGTATGTTTTTTCTGTTGATTTTTAGAGAGAGAGGGAGGGACGGAGGGAGGGAGAAAGAAACATCAATGTGAGAGAGACACATCAATTGGTTGCCTCCTGCACATGCCCCAACTGGGCCGGGATCAAACCTGCAACTCAGGTATGTGCCCTTGACCAGGAATCGAGCCCAAACCCAACGCTCTAACCACTGTGCCACACCAGCCAGAGCTATATATTAATTTTTGAGAGAAATAGGAACTAAGATAGTTTCTTTGACAAATTTAAGTATATTGTAACATCTATTATTATATATTAAGTTTTGTTATTTAAATGACCTGGCATACAGCTGAAATGTTTTACATTATTTTCTTTGTAATTTGGGTTCCTGATAGAGAAAGAAAAACTGGACAGAAGGATTTGAAAGTTTAGAATAGCCAGCTAGTGTGTCTCAGTGGTTAAGTGTTGACCCATGCACCAAGAGGTCGCCAGTTCATTCCTGGTGAGGGCACAAGCCCGGGTTTCGGGCTCGATTCCCAGTGTGGGAGGTCGCTAATGGATGTTTCTATCTCTCTCCTTTCCCCCTTCTCTAAAAATAAAATAAAAAGATTTTTTTTTTTTAAGTTGAGATTACACTGTTTGATCTGATTTGTCAAGTGCCTTCATGTTTTATGAGTTAGTTTAACCACAGCAAGTAAGATAATCATCATTAAAAACTTTACCTGTCGCACTAAAGTAATTAAACAAAATGTACATTGAATAAATGGGTATTGAACTATTTAGGTTGCTCTTATTTTAAAAAAATTAAACCCAAGGAGTTTTTCCATAACATAAATTATAAAAGCATCCTAGAGTCCTAGTCATATAAATTGGGAAAACTAGGATTAGTTTATAAAACTTCACCTTTAAAGGGCAATATTTGTGTAAGGATAATGCATTCTGACCTGGAAATTTTTAGTTAAAACCTAACCATGAAAATTTAATTTGGGGTTTAAAACTAGTAAAACTTTTAATTGAATTAGTAATTAAAATTTCATTTTATTTATTTATTATTTTTATCCTCACCTGAGGACATTTTTCCATTTTTTGTTCAGATAGAGTGGGAGGAAGAGAGAGAGAGAGAGAGAGAGAGAAACATCGACGTGAAAGGGACACATCGAGTGGCTGCCTCCCGCACGACCAACCAGGGCCGGAGACAAATTGCAACCGAGGTACATGCCCCTAGCGGGAACCAAACCTGGGTCTCCCTGGACCGCAGGCCGACGCTCTAATCGCTGAGCCAAACCGGCCAGGGCAAAATTTAATTTTAAAAAACAAATTATCTTATTAAATTCTTATTGAATGAGAATTTTTAAATTATACTTGTAAACCCTGATAACTTAAATACATTTTTTAACATTTTGTTTTGTCGAGGAGGCAAAAGTAGGGAGTTGCAAAGGTAAAGTTTGCATTTGGGTGGATCCTTTGTGTCAGCTTGTGTAAGATTTGGCTTCTTTGAAACATAGGTAATGTTTTTATACAATGAAGAAACTTGCATTTAAAAAATTTGTTTAAATATGAGTTCTATTTTGTTCACTAAAGATATATAAAATAGAATGTGATGAATGTACAATTTAACAGATATTCTATATTTTCAGTAAGTTGAATCTATTTCAACATTCTAAAGTAATAAATTAGTCATTAAAGTAAAATCGTTTAATGATATTTAAAATTCTGGCATAATCCAAAGTAATAAATTATAAAATTGTTTATTTTTCAGGAAAGGTGCTCAAAGATTCAGTGTGCTTGGTTACTGGTATTCTTAGCAGGATCTTCTGTTCTTTTATATTACACCTTTCATTCTCAGTCACTTTATCACAGGTAATTAGAGGTCCAAGTACACAATCACATTTTTAATGTAATAATATATTCCTTAGCACTTGCATATATTTTACTTGCACATACTTATTGTTAGAGTTCAATTTTTACCTGTCTCCTTCCAAGATTGAAAGCTCTAGGTGACTTTTTCAGTTTTGTATACCCAGTGTTTTGGCTCTTAGCAGGTGTTGGATAAATATTTAAATTTTGACACTTAAATTTTTACTTATATAATCAATAGTTATTAAGTACCATTTAGTTAATATTGGTGGTGGTCTTTTAATTTTTATTTTTGACAAATAAAAATATATATATTTAAGTTGTACATGATGTTTTGATATGCATATACATTGTATGATGAGAACACAATCTTTGTTTCTAGAAGTAAGGAGAAGACCTGCTAAAGGACAGTAGTTAAGTTTCCATGTTAGAGGGAAGTGTTCTGAATTTTTGGCTTTAATCAGATCATTAGAAGTCCTGGTTTTCAGTAGTTGGAGAGGTGTGGACAATCTTGGATATAGTTTGTAGGTAGATCCAATATCATTCAGATTGGATTGGGTGGGTAGGTAGAGGGGGAAAATTAAGGATGACACCTAGGATTTTAGTCTAAGCAACTGGCTGGATGGTGGTACTATTTACTGAGCTCAAAGACTGGGAAAGTAATTGGTTTTAAGGGGAAAATCAATAATTTTGTTTTGAACGTATTAAGTTTGAAAGGTCACAGAACTGTTAAGAAAGTGATTTATAGATATATGTCATGGGTTCAGAATAGAGGTTAGGGCTAAAAATTTTGGTGTTACCAGCATATGATTGATATTTAAAACCAAACTAACCAGGGAAAGTGTAGTCAGAGAAGAGGGCCCAGGATTGGACATGCCCACAATTAGAGGAGGCGAAGCAAAGGAAACCAAGAAAAAACCATAAGTCACAAATGAGAACAACTAGGGAGGGTAGCGTGAGAAGTCTAGGAAGAAAATAATTTAGGGAGGGAAATGGAAAATGAGACATGACCTTTGAATTTAGCAAGATGGAGGTAATTGGTGATCTTGACAAAAGCAATTCAGTGGAAAGGAGGGAATGAAATCCTGATTGGAACTGACTGAGAGAATGGCAGACATCTAATATTAGTGAATTTTTTTAGATTACAGGCTAGAAAGGTATCAACCATGACAAGTTAGGAAGACTGTTCTTTTCTTTATACTATGGAGGAAAGATTAGAAATTCATGCATTTTAAAAGTCTCTTTAAAATAAGTAAAATGATCTGTTTATGTGAACTCTAACACTTGCCAAATTAATATATTTTACACATCAAAATAAATATTCAGTAGCAAATTAAAAATCCCTAGGAATACTCTACCTTTGTATGTTGCTCTGGTAAGTTTTGATGTTTTTCTCTTGGTAGCTTAATTTTTTTAAATCCTACTTTGGATCATTCGAGCTTCTGGGAAGTACTTTGGGTTGTTGGAATTACAGACTTCATTCTGAAATTCTTCTGCATGGGCTTAAAATGCCTTATTTTATTGGTGCCTTCTTTCATCACGCCTTTTAAATCCAAGGTAAGAAACTAACATGTTTTGTTGGTATGATGTTAGCAAACCACGTTAATGCTATTTAGTCTCAACCTAATTCTAATTATATTATCTCAGACTAGCAATCATTTTCTCGAAGACTTGAACCAAAATATTAATCTAGTATAAAAATCTGAATTATATTTGCTTCAGAATCATCTAAAAATCAGTTCCCACATCATATATAGAAAAATATTATTGAGATTTGTAATTTTGTTCTCCTCCAGGGATTATCAATTGATAATTGAACCAACTGTATGCTGTTACTCAGTTTTCCCATATTCAATAAAAACTTCATTTTTTAAAAAAATTTTATTCCTCAACTAAGGATATTTTTCTACTTATTATCAGATAGAGTGAGAGGGAGGGAGAGAGAGACAGAGAGAAACATCAATGTGATAGAACCACATCGACTGGTTGCCTCCTGCACAACCCGACCAGGGCCGGGGATTAACCGCAACTGAGGTACGTGCCCTTGACTGGAACTGAACCCGCAACTCATCGGTCCATGGGCCAACGCTCTAACTGCTGAGCCTAACCGGTCAGGGCTCAATAAAAACTTCAATAAAAATTTTTGTAATCAGCAAAGACACACATAAGTTTTACTTGTAGTATACATAAACCATTTTTACTATGTCATTCTTTAGAAATTCTTTTAAAAACACTACTCAGTGACTGCAACATGTGAGAACCACTTTGAGTCAGTCGTAACCATTATCATTATGAAGATTAATTTTATAGTTATTTGTGATTAATCCATATATTCATGATGTTCTCAGTCCATTATGAAATATTTGTGCAATGTATATAAATAACAAGGGTAACTCTACTTGTTTTTATTTTCTTTCCTTTTTAGGGTTACTGGTATATGCTTTTAGAAGAATTATGTCAGTATTACCGAACTTTTGTTCCCATACCAGTTTGGTTTCGTTACCTTATAAGCTATGGGGAGTTTGGTAATGTAACTAGAAGGAGTCTTGGGATATTGCTGGCTTTACTCTACCTCATACTAAAAGTAGGTAACATTAATTTTGTCACTGTATGATTCATATAATGATTACAGATTTTATTTACTATTGCTTTTCTCTTTAACTGTTTTACAGTTTACTTTATCTTCCTATCACTAGTTTAACATAATAGATTCTATCTGTAGTTAGATGGAGAAATGGAAGTGAGATCTTTATTTTAATCCAGTGGTTCTCGGATTTTATTGGGGGAGTAGACTTCACATAGCATGGCTTATCTAAGATGGGGAGAAGGGGGGAGTAAGTAGAATAGAATATATCTATCTCCAGCAGTAGCATGTCATACACATAATTCTGAAACTAGTGGAATATCTTATCCTGTTTCTTCTATGCCTGTTCCCCTCAGCTTAACCATTTTATGAAACTTTAAAATAGAAATATGTTAAAAACATGTGAACCAGATAAAATGGCCTTGTTTTTTACATAGCTAACTTTATATTTGTCTTGACCAAATTGTACCTCTAGGTATTCAGATATACTGTTTTTTGTTGTTGTTAAGAATTGGCTGAAATCTGTAAATTGAGTAAAATATTTCATAATTGAACTTTAAATATTTTTAGATTGAAATGATTAGTTGTGATATGTGATGAACATTAAGTTACTTATCAGTATTTAGTATTATGGTGCTTTAGCTTTGATCTCTGGGTTTAGCAGATACAGCTCTATTAATGAAGACTCCCTTATTTCCTCTTTCAGCTTTTGGATTTTTTTGGACATCTAAGAAATTTCAGACGGGTTTTGCGAACATTTTTTACACGACCAGTAAGTACTTTTTAATATTTAAGAAAAAACACTTTTAATTTTTCTTCACTACAAAAAATTTTTAATTTAGCAATTTTACAAATGTGGATTTCATAATTACGTTTTTAAAACTTTTCTAGTACTTTGGCACTTAGGGCTATGAGAATGATTTAGGAGTTTTATCTATGACTAGTTTCTTGAGTTGCACACTAACCTGATAAACCTGATAAGAGTGTTTATGTATTTGAATGTGCTTCTCACCCCTTCTAGTCACTTGGCATTCTTAATGGTTTATAAATATTCTCTTAAAAATCTTGTCATGAATTTTGTTCCTCTTCCTTTTTTAATCAACAAATGGTGGCTTTATGTATTTCCATTAACTCCTTATTCAACTTCTATGAAAGCACTTCCACTATAATATATTGTGTATATGAAAAAAGTTCATTACCAAAAATTATGTGTTGAAATTTTCTTACTGGAAAAATTTCTCTACTAATACTCAACTCCATAAACAAATAAGTTCAAGGCATGGAATTTAACAATAAATTGACACTCCAGTGCCAGGTATAAACTTATTATGTGATCCTACTGATGTTATAAATTTCAGACAAAGGGTGTCATAGGCTCATTCCTATTTAGTAGCCTTTGTGGGCAAGAGATTTCAGAGTTTGATCTTCTATTACAGTGCATTAAGTACCTGATTACTTTGTCAGGACTCAGGGAATCTGACTAAAAGAGTGCCAACCTAATGATGTATGTTGAAAAAACAAAAAAGAGCATTGTATATCCAAAGTGGACCATACTATAACTAGTCAAGACACCCTTTCCCTAAGATACAGTAATGTAGAAATAAGTTTTGCTGCATATTATTCAGACTTCATTCTTTAGACAAAGTACAATATAATGGAGAGTTCAGCTTTGGTCATATTCAATTCATTGTTTATCAGCCGTTTTACTCTAATCTAGTAAGATTTGTGCTGAAATAGTTTGATATTCTTTCTCTGTGAAGCATAGAGAGAATATCAGTCATCAACACTCTTGATTTAGTCTTGAGTCTCTTAGGAATATATACATGGCCATGTATATATTATGTTCCTTAACTTTGCCAGTTAATCATCAGATAAACCTTCACTTGAAAGAAGTCTGAAACATACCAGAGAAAAGTGCTACTTTAAAACTTATATGCATGTATGCATAACCAATGGACATAGACAACAATGCAGGGGACAAGGTGGGGGGCGGATCGGGAGGAGGGTATCTTTCAATGGGGGAAAAAAGGAGAGACACCTGTAACAAAAATAAATGTAAAATATTTTTAAAATAAAATAAATATAAAAATAAAATAATCCTCTGTATCTATGAATTTGTTTTGTTTGCTTATTTGTTTTGTTTTCTTAGAGTCCACATATAATTGAAATCATATAGTTTTTGTCTTCCTTTGTCTTATTTTACTCAGAAACAAACTCATAGATACAGAGAACAAACTAATGATTACTAGATGGCAGGGTGTTGGGGGGATGAGTAAAAAAGTGAAGGGGACTAAGATGTACAAACTGCCATTTATATAATAAATCATGGGGCATAGGGAATATAGCCAATAACATCGTAATAACTACATGTGGTGTCAGATGGTGACTAGGCTTATGGTGATCACTTCATAAGGTTTATAAATGTCAAATCACTAATGCACATCTGAAACTAACATAATGTATGTCAACTATAATTAAAAAATAATCTAAATAGATTAACTTGTAAAAAAATAAAATAAAAGCTTTTCAGCCCTGGCCAGTTTGACTCAGCAGTTAGAGCATCAGCCCTCAGACCAAAGGCATGTACCTTGGTTGCACTTCGTTCCCCGGCCCCAGTTGGAGTCATGCGGGAGGCAGCCAATCAGTGTGTCTCTCCTACATCTATGTTTCTCTCTCTCTCTCTCTCTCTCAATGTTTCTCTCTCTCTCTCTCTCTTTTCCCTTCCTCCCTCCCCCTCCCACTCTATCTGAAGATAAATGGAAAAATATCCTTGGGTGAGGATTAAAAATAAATAAATAGCTTTTCAGCCTAGCCCAGCCAGTGTGGCTCAGTGGATTGAGCGTCGTCCCATGGACTGAGAGGTCCCAGTTCAATTCCCAGTCAGGGCATTTGCCCGGGTTGCGGGCTCGATCCCCGGTGTGGGGCGTGCTGGAGGCAGCTGATGGATGTTTCTCTCTCCCTTCCTCTCTAAGAAAGCAATGAAAACATTAAAAAAAAATTTTAAGCTTTTCAGCCTAAGTATCTGTAATGTACTCTGCTAAATGACAATGAAGGGAAATTGGCACCAAGGTTATCCATCAGTAACCTGAAAAATCTTGATTTTTAATATTTTTATCCTTTGTCTTAGGTTTGTTAACCCTCAATATTTAGTACAAGAAGTTTAGATCATAGGTTCAGATTGTTGAGTCAAGTCATGCTTTGCTCTCTTTACCATGAATGACTGAACTTGGGTGTTCATACTTCCCTTTAGCCACCTTTTCCCCATCCTTTCTATAGAAAACTGATCTCATCTATAACATTTTGTCACATCTAGTTAATAACTAAATTCTCCTGAATTTGTGAGGAATTATTAAGATCTTAAAGAGATCAGAAACTATTTTAGGACCTTAGACGAAGAGGAAATTCAAAGAATTGCATTACTTCAGACAGTTAATTTTGACAGTATAACTACCCAAGTGACATTTTGCAATTAGTTTTTATAAAATTTTATCATTCTTTCCTAGTACTAAGTGCTCTGACTTTTGTGATAATTAAGGATAATAATTAAAATTATTTTTAGATGTAGTGGCAGGACACTGTTCAGTCGTCCCCATATGTTCATATTGAACTCACCTGGAAAGCTTACAAAAATTAAAGATTATAGGGTCAATGTCCAGTGTGGAGCACAGAAATCTTTTTTTAAAGCAGTCTCTCCACATGAGTTACAGGTAGTCAGCCAAGCTCTGGATTGACTTTTTTGAACCACTGCCATAGATAATAAGTGGGCTCAATTTAACAATATGAGGTCACCTAATACATTAATATAGATATGGGTTTTGTAATACTTAGTTATATTTCATATTGCTTAGTCTCTTAAGCCAGTTGAACTGTGTTGAATTTGAAGCCCTATAATTATTCGAGAATCCAGTGAATCTAAATATCTTTCAAGATCCTATTATGTATTTACTTAATGAGTTCACCTTGATGCAGTCCATCAAGATGTGGTTCTACACATGCAGTTCAGCTCTGAAATGTTTGTATCTTTTGGGAGAGTTTTCAAGTGCCTTATTCCAGGGAGATTTGAGAAATACTGCATCACCTACATATTGGAACATCACCTACATATTGGAAGAACAGGAAAGAAATTTGTAGATGAACATAACTTCTTACCTTTATAGAGTTACGGAGTGGCTGCCAGCAAGAGACAGTGTTCAGATGTGGATAATATTTGTTCAATATGTCAAGCTGAATTTCAAAAGCCCATTCTTCTCATCTGTCAGGTAATTATATTTTAAGCAACCTAAATACAACACTTCTTTGGGACTTGCAAGGCACATTTATGTTATAAGGGAAAAAACTACAATGTTTAGCAGAAAGTAGCATTCGGGGCACATACTAGTAGTAATTTCTTATTTGTGATTAAGGGTTTGGTAGATTTACTAGCAATTTCTTATTTGTGATCAGGGGTTTGGTAGCTTAGCTCAATCTTGTCCCTTATGTTCTAATGATTTTTACACAGAGGAGTGTATGAAGGAGGAAAATAATTCAAATGGCAAAATGTTTACCAATGTGATTTAAAAAAACAGGCTATTTTAAATAATGGATATTAGTATTTTAGAATAATACCAGCATTTATTATTGGATTGTGGAAGGCCTTTTCCTATACTTTATGGCAGTTACTCTCAGACTTGATTAAGCCATTAAGTCATTATACTTGAGCTTAAAGTTACCACCTGGGGATAGCTTGTATTTGATTGAACAATGTAGTGTTCAAAAGAACACTAGTGGCTCTTACCAGTAACACCGCTCTTATTTTTGAATGTCATACTTTCTCTGTTCTCATTTGTAAAATGAAGGGATTAGTGTTCTCCAAAATCCCTTTCAGCTCTAAAGAGTATGATTGTCTACAATATGATGCATTTAAAATAAAAATGTTATCAAGTTTGAAATGTAGTTCTTAATTTCCTTACAGCATATATTTTGTGAAGAGTGCATTACCTTATGGTTTAACAGAGAGAAAACATGTCCGCTATGCAGAACTGTGATTTCAGACCATATAAACAAATGGAAAGATGGAACCACTTCATCACACCTTCAAATATATTAAGTTCTTTAAATTAATAAGGCTACAAAACACTTAAGTGTTGTAGTCCAGTTTATCAAAAGATTGAAAGAACTCCATGTTCTAAATATGTAAGTAATGTTCAAACTAATGCATACACATTTATTCTACCCTAATTATTTGACCGATGATTGCAGTGTTCAATTGTTTTTTTTGTTAATGTTACCAAAAAAGCAAATGGATAACTAGAACTAGTTCTTAGAGGAACTCAGGTATTCTTTCCTGACATTATTTTCAAAATAAAGAATATTTTTCTTGATATTTTAAGATACAAATTATCTGAAAGTAGAATTTTCTTAGCATTGACTTTTATAATTCCCATTATAAAAATTCTTAAGATTTTCATAAAAGTTGTATTTTTAAATGAAATTCTAAATGCTATATTTTATCTGTAACTATCAGATTTTCTAAGTGAAGATTTACTGAGGATGATATATTTTAATATTGTATTATTCTCTATAGTATGATTAACAATCAGTGAGAATAGGTGATTTAAATGTATTGTTTGTGGACCTCATACATACAATCCTGCCATCATCATTTTTACTGTTTGTGATCTTGCTTTTTGTATAGTGCCATGAACTATCTTGAAGTAACTATTAAAATAATTCAGATGGATTACAAATAGCTGGCTTCACTGATGATTTGAATTGAGTAACAAACAAGACCAACTCAAATCTTAGAAAAGAATTCCCCTTATAACTAATCTTCAAAAGTTTTGGAATTTAATACTTGAATCACCATTACTTGAGAGATTAAAGCTTGCAACCAGATGCTTTGGATTGTGTGGTTTGTTTGCCTCTTACATGTTTGTGTAGTATGGTGGGAAAAGGAATAAGGCATTCTTTCCTCTTGAAACCTCCTAGGGGGAACCAGGATCTCTAACAGAAATCTGAAGTGGTGGTTATATCTAAGTTTAGAGTATAGGGCCTCTGCCCATTTTCTCTATTACCATCAGTTTGAAAACAAGGAAGAGAGAGTGGAAAGAAGTTAGGAGGCAGAGGTAGAAAACAAATCTGCAGTGTTAATAAGACAAAGGCTAAACCAGCATATAGATTAGAGAACTTCAGAAAGCTTGTAACATTTTCCCTTGGGTAAATATTGCCAGGTTATAAGTACACCTGTTTCTAATCATTCAGTGATGATATATTTAACTATTATCTCCTTTGAGAACACTGCAAATATTGAAACAAGCTTACTTGGCCTTATATAACCTTCCTGACTTTGTGGTGAAGCTAATCGTTATTTAGGTATATACAGCAAGGGAGGCAATTTGGGCTTAGAATTTGAGTGTGAAGAAAGAAAAGCTGACTTGTTACAAACACAAAAATAGCATCTTACTACATGGGTTACTTCATCCCTATTATGATACCTACTTACCTATGGCTACATAGATAGCTTTGTTTCTTTTTACTTTTTTTTTTATCCTCACCTGAGGACATGGACATTTTTGCATTTATCTTCAGATAGAACAGGAGGGAGAGGAAGGGAGAGAGCGAGAGAAACATCCATGTGAGAAAGACACATTGAGTGGTCACCACCCACATGTCCCCAACCAGGGCCAAGGAGGGACACACTGCAACCGAGGTACGTGCCCTTAGCGGGACCGGAACCCAGGACTCTCCGGTCCGCGGGCCAATGCTCTAACCGCTGAGCCAAACCGGCCAGGGCCTTTTTACTTTTTTTTTCTTTATTGATTTTAGAGAGGAAGGGAGAGGGAGAGAGAGATATAGAAACATCAATGAGAGAACATCGACTGGTTGCCCCCTGCACACCCCCAATTGGGGATCAGACCCACAACCTGGGCATGTGCCCTGACTGGGATTGAACCATCGACCTCCTGGTGCATGGGTTGACGCTCAACCACTGAGCCACACTGGCCAGGCTAGCTTTTTTTCTTTTTTTTTAATCCTTACCGGAGGACATTTTTCCATTTTTTGTTCCGATAGAGTGGGCAGGAGAGAGAGGAAGAGAGAGAGAGAGAGAGAGAGAGAGAGAGAGAGAGAGAGAGAGAGAGAGAGAGGGAGAAACATCGACGTGAAAGGGACACATCGAGTGGCTGCCTTCCACACAACCCAACCAGGGCCAGGGACAAACTGCAACCGAGGTATGTGCCCCTAGCGGGAACCGAACCCGGGTCTCTCTGGACCGCAGGTTGACGCTCTAACCACTGAGCCAAACTGGCCAGGGCTAGCTTTGTTTCTTAATATGATTTAACAACAAAGGAGGTCCCTGGTGGACAGTGGGTTTTTTGTTTGTTTTTTTTTTACAAACAAGAAAGCATTTCACATATGAATTTAAAAGGGGGAAATGTATTAGAAGAGCTATGCCATCCACTAACAATACTGATGAACTGGAACCATTTCTCTACTTCTATTCTTTCACCTCAAAAACGGAAATAGAGATTCAGAATCCCATGTTTTCTCTGAATTCAGATGACCCTTCTGAAAGACTGTTTTATCAGCATTAACAGCCACTACTATGTCTTACAAAAAAAGTCAAATCAGTTTGAGAACTTCTGTGGAGAAATCATCTTGGCAAGTGTGATAGAATTGCCTCATAAATAAAAAAAGTGACTTATACAAACCTTTACCCACCTTACATTAGATATATTAAGACAGTTAAAACGGATTTGTGCACTACATTATTTTGTGTATACACATCAAATAATCAAATGTAGTTGACAAGTGTGGCTGAACAAACTGTTGACTGTTAGCATAAAGTCCTTCTAGTGTTTTTATGTGATGCTAACTTTCACATTAACTTTTAAAAAATAAGCAACCAATTCAACTTAGAAATCACAGACATGTAACATGTAATATATAAAACCAGTATTAAAACTTGTTATATATTTAAGTAGCTTCAATTTCTCAACAGAAACAGTTTTACAACTGTCATTCCTCACATATATATAGTAGAGTTGATCCTTGAACAATGCGAGAATTAGGGGCACCCACACTCCCACTCCCCCCAGTCAAAATCCACATATAACTTTTGACTCTACAGTTGGCCCTTCGAATCATAGATATGAGGACCGAACGTATATATTGAAAAAAATGCTGCATATAAGTGGACACGTGCAGTTCAAACCCATATTGATCAAGGGTCAACTGTAGTTTATTAAATATGAGAACCTGAACATATCTGGCATGTTAATGAAAAAAATGAAACCATTTGTGCAACTGACAGTTATTTCTTCCTATCTTAAGATAATAAAAAAAAATCACTTCTATATTATGTTCATTCAAATTTGCATTTAATTTCTATTTACATTCATTCAATTCGAAATCAAATAATACAGTAAACTAAATACAAGATGAAAAGCAGAAAAGGTGTTACCCTCATAGCACTCCTAATAAGGCAGCTGAAGAATTTTACTCTGACAGATGCAAAGCCAACTTGGGATAGGGGAAAAAAAACCCACTAGTTGAAAGAGCAAAACAGATTAACCCATCTTTCAGGTGTTACTTCAGATAATCCACTGAGATAATACTTGTGCTGTAGTGGTAAATTAAGAATCACAAGAAAAGTTTTATATCAATCAGCAACAGACTACAGGTCATAGTGTGACAAATAATTTTATGATTGGTTTGTCCAGCTTGCCTAGTGTCTAATCCTATGAAAAAAGGTAAATGTTTGGACACTGATGTTATTATTTGAGAAATTAACCATTTTCAAAGCCTCAAAATCCATTCTTCATAAATTCAACATTTCTCATGAGAATAATCTTAGATCTAGCCCTTATAAGCTAGGAACCATATGACTCAGTTACCAAAATAGTTAGGTCCTATATTAAATATAAAATCCAAGGCTCAGTATATCAACACTATTGAAGATGCATCTTATTTATAATTATTTATTACTTAAAGAATGTTGAATTTATGGAGCATCATACATGCATTCTCCCCCCACCCCACCCTCATTATCTTCTATCTCAAAAAATAGCATGGAATAATCCTTGAAGGATTCAAAGTAGTTAAGACCATAAAGGGGAAAAGAATGTTATTTTCTAAAAAATCTGGTTCAAGTTCAATAATTAATACTTTACACATTGTTAATCACAGCTGGTTTATAAATCCCAGTTTATTCTGTAATGCTACAAACCTTATAAAATCAAAATTAGTAAACTTCAGTTCTCAGTGACTATATTTTAATTAAAAAACAGCATGTATAAAATATCCTGTAATAGCTGATTTTAAAGAAAATAATCAAGTGATGAAAGAAAAGCACGTAATCTCTTTTATACACTTACCTGGAAGAATCATAAAGAACCCTCTTAGAAACTCAAGACTAGTAATATTGATATCATATATTTTAAACTATGCTTGGATTTTTACAAATAAATATAGGGTAAGCCATATTGCATAGGTGTGTGCTTTCTGTCTGTGACACTAAAGTGGCACTTGACATGTTTTCACAGTCATAGCAGGGATATCCATTTATGAAACAATTTTCTCAATAAACCTGCCACAGCATAGGAAATTATGTTAACTTGGAAAACTGTATTTGTATGGATGGTAGATGTGCAATTAATGCTTTTTATGCAGAAAAGTTGCAGTGTTTGCCACTATTGCTGGCAGTACTAATTATGAAAATGGTTTAACTATGGGGTGTTTATAGCCAGCCAATCACAGTGCAAATGTTAGTAGCAAGTAAGACTGAGGAGGAATATTTTGGTGTAAAAATTTTGCTGGAATTTGGTCAGGCAGTCAACACTACAGTTAGTAAATATATTTGAAAACAAGTATCAAAGTATCACAAGTCATTTACTGTCTGAAATAGAGTCTATACATATCACCATAGCTTTTTGGGGTCTGTTTTTTCAGATATCATAAACTGTCAGAGAACAAAGATCTGCACTTTAAATACAATTTCTGCCCTTATCATTATTGTAGCTTCTAATTTATTAGCTACAGTTATAAAGTCCTCAATAGGCTGCTGCAATAATGGGGAAAGGGGGGTTAGAGGGAGTGATTTTTAAAAAAAATTTTTCTGTTCAAAGAAGAACTGTTATGTTCTTTCATTTATTGCCACAATCGAAAAGGTATATTCCCAAACATTTTTCATGGATCTGTTTTTGCTTAATGTCATAGAATTTCATCTCATCTCACTTGAATTGCCATTTAAATAAGCAAAGCTTTGCTCTTTTCTGACTGAATTCAACATGCATAAAGAATTTTATGGCTTGGATCCTATGGCTCAAAAAAGTTTGGAGAACACAGCAAGCAGCATCTATTTAAAAAAAGAATCATAGGGTTGCAAAATACCACAAATTGACTCTGCACACTCAGACTAAAGACATTATAAAAGACAAAAAAAGGTGATAAGACTCAACTGTAACTGCATGATCATCTATTATACCAGTATGCACTGAAATATATTTTTATAAAGCTCTGCAGATATTAAACCCTTTCACCAGCTAAAGTCATGGAAACGCTCTCTTTAAGGCAGGAAGTATTTAAGAAAGGTAAAGTTACCTTAATTTTTATTCTTTGTACCAGTAAATCACTTATGTAGATTTTGTTTCAATTTCAAAAACATAGTGTCTTGTTAACATGTTTCCTAAATTAAGCCACTAAGTTTTCTTATTCACTGTGGAAGACATTCATCAAAAGGCCATCAAATATTTTTACAATAAAAAAAATGTAGCCCCAGTATAGGAGAAAAGAACCTTTTTTCCTTTTAAAACTGTTGAGGAAAAAAATGTAAGGAAAGTAGACAGCAAAAATAGTAAAAAGTAAAACTTAAAACCTTACCAATTTTCTGTAAAGAGATTAGACATAGAGAGTGGACTATGGCAACACCCTCTTTCCCTGGATCTCCCTATTTCCCTCACTTTACCGCCCTCAATATGCATTTTATCCTGACTCCCTTCTGTCCTTCAGCCACAGGCTGAACACATTAGGCGTCTTGAACCAAATACTGGTATAAGAACAGGTGGTGATATGTTTCCAGTGCAGTGCAGGCCCAGGACAAGGATGAAATGTGGGACATACAACTTATGCCCATTCCAAGGCTTCCAGTTAAGCTTAGCACATAGAAGTACTGCAAATAGAAATTAAATAGATTTTTTTTTTTCTATTATTACAGACAGATATTGCAGCTGGGTTACTGAAAATAAACCCCAGGTCCACCCCAATCCCTCAAACGAGCCACAGCTGTGGTTAACAATGATTCATTTGCATTTTTATTATTTCACCAAGAGAAGAAACAGAAGTTGTCTGGTTTTCTTCACACGAACCAATAATTTCGAATTTTATAGTTTGGGATGTTTTCCATGATGAGCTGAATCAAAAATCTATTTGAAAAATATATATTTATATAAAAAAAAGATTCAGGTTGTTTGCACGTAAAACATCAATTGATAAATTTCTTTTGTCTTCGATTCCATGTTGCTGGAAAAAGTTTGACCAAGCTTGCATGCTAATTTGTCCTTGGTTGCAAGTATTATAGGCAATTTCATACTTTGCCTAATGAAAGGATAACCCCTCCTTGACACAATCAGAACTCAACAGTGATTCAAAAGCAACATCCTATCCTTAATACTGTCAGTTTTGAGCCATCAACATGAAAATCCTTGATAAGGTTGAGAAGATGTCGCTAGGAATCAATTAATTGATGTGCCTAAGAGTTCTGCAATACTATTTTAAGTTTTTGTTGTTGTTGGTTTTTGTTTTTTTTTTTGCACCATTGATTGATTTTTTAAAATCCAGGTTTATTTTTCCTCTATCCAAAGTGTTCTATGTAATGACACTGACTCTTCGAGACTATCATTTTCAGTCTTCTTGTTTCACCCTGAAGGATACTCATAAATCCTCTCCCCACCTTTTTTGCCTTAAATTCATTAAAAGCATTTTTGTCATAGATTCATACGCAGGTGCTCTGGTCGTTTGGAGATCATGGGAAAAGCTTGTTTTTTGTATGGCCCAGAGTTCGGCTGTCGTATTGGAAGTGGGGCTGAAGCTTCCCCACTCATCGTCACATCCATCTGCTCTATTCCACTTGTTTCCATTGGGTATTCCACAGGCGTCTGAGGATTTGCTGTGCTGGCTGAAGCACCTCTTCCCCAGAAATCCCCAGGAGAAAATTTGACTGGGCTTTAAGACAAGGAAGAGCTATCATTCATTTGTCTCAAGGATTATCTCAACAAAAAAACATTTCCTTTACATTTAAAGGGAGTGGGGTAATAAGACATTTATTTTCATTTTACTTTATTTTTATGTAGATTAGCACAAAGGCAAAAGTTGAGTCATCTCTCCCCTAGACTAACTGATAGTTTCCCAACTGCTCTCTTTATCTTTATACTTGCCCCAATAAAACCCTATTAATACTTAGTTTGGTTTGTTATTTTAAAGCCATTTTACTCCCCCACTTAAAACAGCTTCTCATTGCATTTAAAATATAATATTTCTCCAAAACTTTGCCATTCTATTCCTCACTCATCACACTTCAGGAACAATGACCTCCCTTTCATTTCCAAAAAAAGGCCAAGTTTCTTCCTTTAAGGCTTTTGCACAAGCTGTTCTTCTACCTGTAACACCCGTGCACGTCTATTTTTTGTATGGCTGGCTCTTGCTCTTCATTCTTAGATGTTACTTCACCAGGAAAGCCTTCCTCTGACCACCAGAAATACGAGCCCTCTTGTTATTCTTTGGTCTCTACGACCACACTTTTTTTTTCCCATATGGCACTTAGTACTACTTGCAATTGGGTATTTCTTGTATTTCCTTCTTTGTTTGTGACTCCCTCTCACTAAATTGTAAGTTTCATCAGGACAAGGACAATTCCTTTGTTAATCATGTGCTCCAGTATGCAGCACAGCCCCTGGTACACAACAGATGTTGATTAAATGGGTAAAGAGGACAGCTACCACTGTTGCAGCTTACTTTTAGGAAGGAAGGTAAACTATATAGCTTATTATCAGAGACTAGAACAGACTAGTCACTTACAATATAAGAAGGTTCAGATGCTGTGCTTATGTCAACCAAAGAGAATATGATGCCAGATCTTTCATTTATGTAACTTGGCATAAATTTCTTAAGCAATGCTCTTCTAAGTTTAAAAAAAAAGGGGGGGGGGTGAAAGTAACAAAGTCTGAATACCTGACAGGTGTTCGTGGGCTGCCAATAAATCTTCGAGGTGATCGGATTTTTGGTTCAAAGGAAAACTTTTCTTTCACGCTTTCAAGTACAGATGGAGCCACATATGTAAAACCCTGAAAGATAGTAACAGTGGACTACAGAAGGTCATTTGTCATACACATAAAGAAAATGTGGTTGTTCAGTCTCTAACACACCAACACTACAATTATGCACCCCTAAAGTAATCTGTATACTCTCCCATCTCGTCAATCTCATTTCACACCTGTTAACTTCTTTCCAAACATTTATTGAAACACAGGCCTCAAGAAAGCAGAATTCTATTGAGCCCCATATGCCAGCAAACAAAATTCCACTCTACTGAAAGGAGTAGAACAAAACAGGTAAATGTAGGTTCCACATTAAGATGTTAAATACCAAGAGATATGCAAAGAAAACTAATGTTTCTAGCCACTTGCATATAAGCACCTAAGATTATCACCCCCAAAACAGTTTCTCAGTATTAGGCCGAAGTAAAAACAGAATTCTCTAACTTGTGTGATTTTTCTGGTTTTACCCCAGTGATCAGATAGATTTGGTCTTTTCTTGATGAATAAGGGTCAGCATTGTGAAAACCCTCAATTGTAATAGGCAATATGCAGTTTTATTAGCTTTAGTTCTTTCCTGGACCTTGCTATTAGGCTACCAGCTATTATTTCTCTTGCTGTCAATGTACATCTCTTTAACAATCAGTCCTCCACCTATCTTGCCTTCTATTTATTATTCTAGTCACCCATGAATAGACATTATGAGTTACAATGAAAAGACTCAATAAGGTTCTGGGTGAAGTTCTGAAGAGTGAGGTGCAATTCTGTAGAGCATACGCTTTGTAACAGCCACATGTGGACTTCAGAGGACTTTTCCCCACATGTTCTAGGGTGCTAAAGCTGTAACTACCAAGAGGACTAAGCTGTGCCTTAACCATCTTTGAATTTCCTTTAATTCTGTGATAGAAACTTAAATATTTATTGAACTGAAGTTGCTACAAATCCAATATCCAGGTAAGTGGATGTAACTTTTTAAATTAATTTTTAAAAGAGAGCTGCTTTATGTACAGAATTCTGGCTACAACCAAACAAATTAATTGTTCTTTAGTTAGCCAATTTAATTCATTATGAAAAGCTCAACAATAACTGACAATGAAAGCTTAGCTATATAACTTTTGCCACCACAATGTTGGAATTCTTTTTAGCTAAGTAAGATGTTTCTAGACTGTTTTTCATGTGGGAAAAAGTGTCAAAGTAGTTGAAACTCTGCAATGCCCACTTGAGAAAAAGTCTCCACGTTAAATCAAAGGTATAAATTCTATATCATATTGAAAATAAAGCAATGCCACAAATAAAATGAATCATGCATACTTCCCTAACAGGAAAGATTTTACTAAGGGGGATACAAGAGCTTTGTATCATGCAGACATAAACTTAACAACATGCATTCATCTTTCAGTTCTTATGTCATTAAAAGTACTGTAGAATTATATTTTGCATATATGCTCTCTTTTCATATCACTATATAATGATACATTTATAGAATTATTTCTATTCAGTGTTGTTTACTCAAAACCATACTGTATTATGGTGATTTAAGAGTAATTTTGGCCATGTACAATTTTTGCATTCCATGCTAACTTTAGAACTTCCACCCCAAAATATACAACATTACTTTGTATTATTTTGTGGGCAGTACAAAAAAGTCTGGGAATTAAGTGAGTGACAAATCCAGTGAACTTGGAAACAAATAGGCCAAAAAAACAACTTCCAAATGATTACTTTCCCTATATTCCATTCTCTGTAAAGGTGACGCAAAAAGAAATGACAAAGGGTAATGAAAAAGGAAACAAAGTTTACAAAATGAAGTACATGTTCATGTAACACTTAAGTATAGTAATAAAATAAACATAAGCATATATGACATGTAGGCAAAATAATATGCAATGATGGCTATCAGATACAAATCTATCATTTTTGTTGATCAAAATCTAAAAGCTTTGCTTTTCTATTTGAGGAGACAAGGTATAAAATCAATATAGATACTTCACCAATAAAGATTAATTTATTAATTTATTGCATATGAACCCATCTATACATTTTGATACCAAATAGTCACAATTACCAGGTAAAAATCCCCTATAGGCTTAAGAGTACCTAAAATCTGTTTCAGGAATAAAATAGTTACAGTAAGCACTTTTCCTGCTGCTATGGCTGTGTGGCTCTTGGTTGAGATGCTAAGCCAAACATCATCTTAAGTCAGTGGCCCATCTAAAAAAGAAATGACACTCTGAAGAACCATATGCTCCTATTGTAATTGCTAAAATAGAATGTAGTATTATGAGAATCAATTTTCTAACATCAATAAGTTATTAAGGGGATAACTTTTTTAAAAAACAGCACTTCTAGTTATCTACATGAAACTGCAAAGCAAGCAAATTGAATTTTCTTATTGAAAAGGGCCCTTCCTCATACTTAAATTCCCATACCTACATGGAAATTTTGTCACTTACCAGAAAGACCTGGTTGGCACTTTCACTGAGAGTTGAGTCATCTGGGCTGTCAACAGGTGTCTGACGTGTAAACTTTGAATCAAACTGACTCACATCCTCTTCAGATTGCTTTATAAAAAAATGATTAGAAAATGATGAATAGTTTATATTATATATATCAAATACATAACATGCATTCATTAGAGAAGGCTCTAGATAGAGCTCCTTTACAGGGTTTGTACTAACAGAATAGTCCTAGCAGGCACAGCCTGAAGAATAAATACAGGTGGAAAGTATCAAAGGTCAAATTACATCCTTAAATTTTAAACATATATTACAATAGATTTTAGTACACAGTTATCATTCCTATTAAAAATCTGAATATCAGCCTGGGCGGTGTGGCTCAGTGGATTGAGCGTCATTCCATGAATTGAGAAGTCCCGGTTTGATTCCCGGGCGGGGCACATGCCCAGGTTTCGGGCTCGATCCCCAGTAGGAGATGTGCAGGAGGCAGCCGATCAATGTTTCTCTCCCACATCCATGTTTCTATCCCTCTCTCCCTTCTTCTCTCTCTTAAAAAAAAACCAATAAAACATATTTTTTTAAAAACCTGAGTATCACCCAGCCAGTGTGGCTCAGTGGTTCAGCGTCGACCCATGCACTAAGAGGTCGCCAGCATGATTCCCGGTCAGGGCACATGCCCAGGTTGTGGGCCCGATCCTCAGTGTGGGGCATGCAGGAGGCGGCCAATCAATGTTCTCTCTCATCGATGGTTCTATCTCTCCCTCCCTCTACCTTCCTCTCTCTTTCAAAATCAATAAAGAAAAAAAAATTTTTTTAAAAATCTGAATAGCAATCTTCCCCTGTCACAAAGCTTCAGTGTTCCTAGTCCACTGGCTAAATCCCTTTTTAGAGATAATTTGCTCTGTTGTTTGCTGCAGGTTTGTAATAAACCTAAAAACGATTAAAGCAGATTTTAAACACAAAACACATTTGGAAGATACTCTAGTTAAAGTTTCTTTCCATAACTTATTTCATTCCTTTAGATTTCTAGGATTAAAAAATAATAAGCTACCCTGCATGAGTATATTTTCTTGTGAAAGAATATTTTTGCCTAAATCGAACCACCAGATCTGTTTGGCTGCCCCCTCTGGGGATTTGGCCCACAACCTGGGCATGTGTCCTGACCAGGAATCAAACCGGCGACCTCTTGGTGCATGGATCAATGTTCAACCACTGAGCCACACCGGCCGGGCCCACTAACTCTATTCTTCAAGCTTCTCTCTCTCTCTCTTTTTTACAAAACCTTTGGGGTATAATTCACATATCATACAATTCAACCATTTAAAATGTGCAAGTCAGTGTTTTCTAGCATATCCACAAAGTTGTACAACCATCATTTTCATCACTCCATAAAGAAACCCACCATTGCCCTGGCCGGTTTGGCTCAGTGGTTAGAGCATTGGCCTGCGGTCCAGAGACCCGGGTTTGGTTCCCGCTAAGGGCATGTACCTCGGTTGCAGTTTGTCCCTGGCCCTGGTTGGGTCGTGCGGGAGGCAGCCACTCGAGGTGTCCCTTTCACGTCGATGTTTCTCTCTCTCTTTTCCTCCCTCTCTCCCTCCTGCTCTATCTGAAGATAAATGCAAAAATGTCCTCAAGTGAGGATTAAAAAAATAAATAAATAAATAAAAATGAATAATAGTATTATAAGGAGACAATTTTGCAAACCCCTAATAAATCCTGGAAGTAGGCCAGAGTTTCTCAGCTATAGCACTACTGACATTTTGGGCCTGATAATTCTTGTAGGGGACTGTCCTGTGCATTATAGGATATTTACAGCATCTCTGGCTTCTACCCCAAGGTACCAGTAGCACCCCTTCCCAAGTTTGTGATAACTTGTTCCAGATATTGCCATACTGACCCTGACTGAAAACCACTAATGTAGACAATGACCACTAACACCGATAAAAGAAACACAAATACACATTGTTTCCTGATCAAAATATACATCAAAAGTTTAATCTGAATCATATCAAGCATCTAAATCTAACCACCAGTTTTAAGAAATACAGGGAACAGATGAACATGATCAATAACACCATGGGGTTAAAATCAGCAAAATCAGCCCGGGTGGTGTGGCTCAGTGAGTGGATTGAGTGTCATCCATGGACAGAGGTCCCTGTTCAATTCCAGGTCAGGACACATGCCAGCATTGTGGGCTCAATCCCCAGTAGGAGGCACGCAGGAGGTAGCCAATCAATGTTTCTCTCTCACACTGATGTTTATATCTCTCTCTCTCTAAAAAAATTAATAAAAGTATTTTTTAAAAATCAGCAAAATCAAAATGTGAGGAGACCTACAGGAAAAATGGTCCAGTTTTTTTCAGTAAGTCCTCAAGAGAGGAATTAAGAGGGGATGTCTATAGATGGAAAGAGACCTAAGAGCCACATAACAAAACTGTACAGGCCTTGATTAAATCCTTATTGAAACAAACCAAGAGGAAAAAAAAGAAACAACTAAGGAAATTGTTAACTTTTTAATAGTGATGATAGCATGGTGGTTATGCTTATGTTTTTAACATTTTTTTTAAATCCTCACCTGAGGATATTTTTACACTATCTTCAGGCAGAGTGGGAGGGAGGGAGAGGGAGAGAGAAAGAAACACTGACGTGAGAGAGACATATCCATTGGTTGTCACCCGGAGGTCGGGGACAAACCGTAACCGAGGTACGTGCCCTTGGCTGGAATCGAACCCAGGACTCCCTGGTCCGCAGGCCGACACTCTAACCGCTGAGCCAAACTGGCCAGGGCTATGTTTATGTTTAAACAAGATGACCTGACAATTGAAGCTGGGCAATTGGTACATGAGGGTTAATTATTCTCCTTACAATTATATATGTAGAAATTTTAAAGCAAGTCACTTTGTGCTCCAAGGACCAAATAATCATCACCATTATCCTCTCCTTTTCCTCCACCTTCATCCCAAGAAATCGAAAAAGAAACTATAATTTCTCAAATTCTGAGGTGGTAGAAAGACAAGAACTAACACACTAACTCATTTACTAATAAATGTATTGTTATGGTTTGAATTGTGTCCCCCAACATTCATATGTTGAAGTTCTAACCCCTAGTAACTCAGAACATGACCTTATTTGGAATGAGCACCACTGTAGATGTAATTAGTTAAGAAGACATCATACTGGAGCAAGAAGGAACCTAATTCAATATAATTGGTGTCCTTACATAAAAAGGGAAAATTTGGACACAGAGTTGCACACAAGGAGAATGCGATATGAACATGAAGACAAAGATCGGGTGATGTGCCTACAAGCCAAGGAATGCCAAAGACTGACAGCAAACCACCAAAAGTTAGGGGAAAGGCATGGAACGGCATCTGTCTCATAGCCTTCAGAAGGAATCAGCTTGGCCAATCCCTTGATCTCAGAACTCTAACCTCCAGGACAGTGACACAATAAATTTCTGGTTTAAGCCACCTAGTTTGTGGTACTTGTTGCTACAATCCTAGAAAACATATATTCTATGTTTTAAAGAAAAAAATTCACAGAAAATCAAATTTTAAAAAGGGCTGAATTAAGCAAAACAAAACAAAAGAAACAACAAAAAAAGCCCCAAGTACTTTAAATATTTCATTGTCTTAGGCAATTAACTTAAAAATAGTTAATAGTCGCCCTGGCCGGTTTGGCTCAGCAGTTAGAGTGTCGGCCCGTGGAGCAGAGAGTCCTGGGTTCGGTTCCCGCTAAGGGCATGTACCTCGGTTGCAGTTTGTCCCCGGCCCCAGCTGGGGTCGTGTGGGTGGCAGCCACTCGATGTGTCTCTCTCACATCGATGTTTCTCTCTCTCTCTTCCTCCTTCTCTCCCTCCCGCTCTGTCTGAAGATAGGTGCAAAAATGTCCTCAGGTGAGGATTAAAAAAAAAAAAGTTAATAGTCATCAACTGCTACTGGCAGGAGTTCCTGAAAAGATTACAGAATAAAGATTCTGAAGAGAAGAGAGGGTAGACCAAAGTTTATTAAACTGTTAATAACTGTTTTTTGATTGCTCTGAGATTTTCTTATTCTAAAAATGTACCAGGTCCCGCCCTGGCTGGTTTGGCTCAGCGGTTAGAGCATTGGCCTATGGACCAGAGTGTCCTGGGTTCGGTTCCCGCTAAGGGCACATACCTTGGTTGCAATTTGTCCCCGCCCTGGTTGGGGTAGTGTAGGTGGCAACCACTCGATGTGTCTCTCTCACATCGATGTTTCTCTTTCTCTCTCTCTCTTCCTTCCTCTCTCCCTCCCGCTCTATCTGAACATAAATGCAAAAATGTCCTAGGGTGAGGATTAAAAAAAATTAATTAAAAATTTAAAAATTAAAAAGTACCACGTCCCTCTAATTATATGCTTTTCATGTATACATACCAACAGAGGTTTAAAGGGGGGTTCCACCTTCCGAGCCAGCAATTCTTCCCAGTTAATATGTCTGAAGAATGGATGAGCCTAGGGAAAAAAGAGCAGAAAGAACAGTCAAGGGGAACAGACTTCAGTGAATTGACAACTGCCTGCCTGAAGTTACCAATCACAAAATAAACTATACTTATAATCAACTATATACAACCTTCACAAATACATCAAATTAGCATTATCTTCCCCTCAAACCACCAAGCATGCCAATCCCTACTTGAACTTCTCCAGCATCCCCAGGACCAGCTCCAAGACGAGAAGCAGCATTTCTTTTCAGCAGCTTTAGAGAGAAGGAAAAAACACTGATTAACTTTACTTGTCAAACTGATTATTTTTTCTTTATAGAATTTGCTTGTCTATTTTGCCTTGGAAAAATATGATTTATTAATTCCTACTAAATATTGTTTGGGAATAAAAAGAAAGTCTTTAAACAAATTTGTATTTTTCCTACAAAAATTGTAGGCTTTTTCATTCAATATCTGTGCATGATTCTTTATTCAAAATGTATGTTCAATTCTATTTAAATCCTAGTAGTTGAGGCTTATGGTTTCAGTGCCTATTTAAGAACCCTACCTTTTTAAGCAGATCTCTGGCTTCTTGTGTGAGGTAGGGAGGCAAATTGAGTTTACATTTGAGGATTTTGTCAATTGTTTTCTTTCTATTCTCCCCAGTGAATGGTGGCTAAGAGTAGAAGAGAATGAAAAAAATTAGCATATAAAAAATCAAAATTATTCATTTCCTGAATTAGTTATGCATAGAGATCAGAAATGTATGCTGTGATATAGGTACTGCTAAAGACTAGTTCTGAAACAATGGGACAGAGGAAATAGTTAATTCCTGGAAGGAACTGAGTTTCCACCATTAACTTTGTGTAATAATGGGTACCTTACGTAATTTTATGCTTCACTTTCTCCATTTACAAAATAAGGGCAGTATCTATTTTATATCTATTTCACAGGACTGCCATGACATAGCTCATTTAAATGAAAATGTTTTTAAAAGTGCAGGGGTCATATTACTTACTACTAATAAAGCATTTTTTGTGCTAAATTTTAAAAAATAAATCCATTGGTAATTTCAAGAAGCACAGGAAAGGTCAATTGCTACAGTGATTTAGCAGCTACTCAGCACAGACCATACATAATACATGCAGCTTTTAACTGTGCACCTACTGCTCCAGTCAGCATGTCATACATTAATGCTCCCAAACTCCACCAATCCACAGCACGATTGTGGCCACTTCTCATCAAGATTTCAGGTGCCCTACAATGAGAAAAATAATATGCCTAAAAAATTCATCTATCTGCATATCATCTGAATAAGAATTTTTAAAACAAAATATGAAGTGAAATGATGCTACGGAAAATTTAGTACTATTACTTAAACCAGGTAAAAGATAGCTATTACTCCCAAACCAGTTATATGTATTTCAACATGCAGCTCACATGTATTCAATTGTTCCACAAAATGTGTGTGTGACTGTTCCATCATGAATAGATTCTTTGCATAGTCCAAAGTCTGTTAGTTTCACATGACCTACAATGAAAGATTATAGCATGGTTATTCTGAGAAGTCTAAGTATGTGCAGTGTTTAAACATATCATACAAGATAATAATCTATCCTTCCATTTAACTTTTTCTGTTTTAATTTTTTTAAGGTATCAAGAACTAGCGAGGTACCAAGCATAAAATGGGATGTTAACTCTTTAAGGCTAGAACAGAGTCATTTTTGCCAATGATATTATCTAGAAAAGGGAACGTAAAGATAAAAGAGTGAAACGACTTGTCTAAGGCTCCAGCTTTACCTATACCTAGAATCCTCTACAATCCTGAGAAAGTAATTCCTAGGAAAACTTGATGAAATCTGGTTTAAATACAGACCCTGGACTGGCCGGTTTGGCTCAGCAGTTAAGAGCGTCAGCCCGAGGACCGATTCGGTCCCCAGGTTCAATTCCCAGTCAAGGACACGTACCTGGGTTGCAGGTTTGATCCCTGGCCCAGGTTGGGGTCGTGCAGGAGGCAACCAATCGATGTGTCTCTTTCACATCTATATTCTCTCTCTCTTTCTCTCCCTCCCTATCTTAAAAAAAAAAAATCAATGGAAAAATATCCTCAGGTGAGGATTAACAACAACAAAAATACAGATCCTAATAAAGACATTCTGCACCTTTTAAACAAAGGTGTGACACCATACTTCAAATATGTAGCTTTTATCACAGTGAACTGTGACTTGACAGTTCTTAAAATGGTCTCACAAAGTGACTACAACAAGTTAACTCATTCTGCCAATATACTAGCAGTTCAGAAAAAGAAATGAAATTGCTACATGGCATGGGACCATCATCTCAGATTCAGAAAATGATAAACTCACCACTTTACACAAAGAACATTTAAGTTCAAGTTCAGCTTTACTGGACTGTTACTAGATATCCAGTGGTTCAACAATCCCAGGGACCTTACTATTCCAGGTTTATTTCAGAAAAAAGAAAAGGTAATGGCCTGATTCAAATGTGAATGTGTACTTTACTCTGACACAGAAGAAATATGACCTTTATTTTCACAGAACCACTTGACACACTCAAGCTTATAAATTAAAGAAGTTAACTAGTCACTTCCCTATTGGCCTTATAATTCAGAATCAATATGCATGTTCAGGGGATGTGTGCAAACCAGGAGGGAGGAAAATATACATACTCCCATGATGTACTTGGTTAAATATAGTATATCTCCTTAAAAAAAAAAAGGAAAGGTGCCAGTGTGGCTCAATTTGTCAGAGCATTGTCCCATAATTGAAAGGTTCAGGGTTTGATTCCCAGTCAGGGTACATGCCCAGGTTTTGGGTTTGATCCCCACTGGGAGTGCATGTGGAAGGCAGCTGATCGATGTTTTTCTCCCTTTCTCCTCCCTCTCCCTTCTTCTCTCTCTAAAAATAGGTTTAAAAAAAGGAAAGGGGGGGAAGCACAATTTGAAATATTTATACATGTCAGCTGTCCATATACCATTTTCTGCACAAGAATTTAAAACTGTTGCCCTGGCCAGTATGCTCAGCGGTTAGAGCGTCGGCCTGCGGTCCAGAGAGACCCGGGTTCGGTTCCCGCTAGGGGCACGTACCTCGGTTGCAGTGTGTCCCCAACCCTGGTTGGTCGTGCGGGAGGCAGCCACTCGATGTGTCCCTTTCACGGCACTGTTTCTCTCTCTCTCTCCCTCCCACTCTATCTGAACAAAAAATGGAGGAATGTCCTCGGGTGAGGATAAAAGAAATAAATAAATAAAACTGTTAACTACCTTGTGCATCGTTTTGTAGATATCTAAGGCTCAGCAGCTGCTACCAGCCCTCAGATATCCTGGTTAGCTGGTTGCTCCTTTGGAGTGTGAGTGAACTGCCAAGTCTACCTACCCCAGATTACTCTTACAAAAACTGAACTGTCTGTAGCAGCATGTAATTATAATCAAGGCCCACTGTGCTGGACCTATAGCTGTATAGAATATTAATGTCTTACTTTTATGTTTGTTGTCACAAACTAACAGCAAGAATAAACTGATGCCTACTAAATATGTTATTTCCAAAGCTACATCAATTATTTTAGTTCAATTCGAAGCTTGTCCTTTTTTATAGCATTAATAAAAATATCATAAAAGTACTGCTTCTAATAATTATGTATTTTGCCCGGCCAGTGTGGCTCAGTGGTTGAGCATCGACCCATTCTCCAAGAGGTCACCAGTTCAATTCCCGGTCAGGGCACATGCCCAGGTTGTGGGCCAAATCCCCAGTGCGGGGAATGTAGGAGGTGGCCAATCGATGTTTCTGTCTCTCTCCCTCTCCCTTCCTCTCCCTAAAATCAATAAAGAAAAAAATTATGTATTTTCATCATTAAAGAAAACCCAATATGTAACGTTAAGATTCACTTTCCCTTGCCCTGGCTGGTTTGGCTCAGGGGTTAGAGTGTCAGTCTGTTGACCAAAGAGTCACGGGTTCGATTCCAGTCAAGGGCATATACCTCGGTTGTGGTTTGGTGCCCGGCCCTGGTTGTGGTCATGCGGGAGGCAACCAAATCGATGTCTCTCTCTAGCATTGATGTTTCTCTCTCTGTCTCTCCCTCTCCCTCCCTTCTTCCCTCCCACACTATCTGAAGATAAATAGAAAAATATCCTCAGATGAGGATTAAAAAAAAAAAAAGATTCACTTTCCAATTTAATGAATAAACCAAAATCTGTGTTTGGATTGGCTTTGGCTCACCACATTTTATGTAAGGATTTCTAAAAAATGATAAGCTATAAAGAGTAAGAATTAAATTTAAAAACATAGTTGAGAGGACAGCTGCCCTCAACTCCCTTTAATCTCATCAACCATAAATACCTAAATATTTAAATCTCAGCAAGTATCATGATGCCATAAATTCTGAGGGAGGAATGTATATAATAATAGGCATGTGAATATGGGGCTCCGAAAATGACCATGACCTGTGTGAGAGGGTTTTAAGATGATTATTTACTATAGAATTGTTTACAGTATATCTCCACCTTGGTGATTAAGCATGATATTCTCCGGCTTCAGGTCTCTGTAGATGATCCCCTTTTGATGTAAATGCCCCAAAGCCATGGAGATTTCTGCCAAGTAAAAGCTGGAAACAAAAGTGATTTAATAAAAATTAAAAAGTAATCTACTCAAAGCAGTTTATGTATGGAGCAAAATACCTTGGAAGAAACAGACATGCACCAAAGAACAAATTAGTGGCAGAGGGAATATTGGGGGAAGAGATGGCATAGGATCTGCCAAAAGGCAGGGAAACACGTTTCACTCTTTAGTGAAAACTATACAACATTTTATTTAATCATTAGAACATATTGCTAAAATTGCAAAGAAGTCCAGAATATGCCAAACTGTTATTGGTCATGTTTTGTTCTGTCTGTGTAGGAACTAGGCCAATAGTCATTCAGATCAAAGCAAATTTCTTCCACCCACCCCCAATTTTTAAATCCCATAGAAAATAAGAATTTTGTTATCCTCAAAGAGTAAATCTTACTTTCAGAAGATACCTTATAACCTGACCCTTAGAAGCCCCCTCATCCCTTACTTAAAGCTGCATATTTATATATAGTACATGCCCACAGTACCTACCCTCCCTCTTGCCAGACAGCCCACAACTATAAACTGTGTGACACTCAAATGTATCTACCTCAAAAGAATAAAGGGCTGAGTCAACCCTGTCTGGATTCGAAAAGCACAAGGCACTGCAATACTGGCTGCATAAGAATGTTGCAATCCTGCAGATTACTCCAGGATGGAGAGGGTGTGTCCTAGAGGACTGAGGCAATTCACAGCCAGCACAACCACAAACAGCCTCCAACATGGCTCACAGAGCCTCCTCCAAAAAAGGGCACTTCATCCCTAAGGCTCTTAAATGCAGCTTCTGTGTTAGAAAAGGCCTGAAATTAAACAATGGAATGCAGTTTGGTAATTAAGGTAGAAAAAAACATTTAAGTGTTTTCTATTCAATTAATGTGTAGGATAAACTGACTTATTATTACCCAATACTATCATCTCACAAAAGGATGTGTATATTTTTAATTTGAAGCACATGCCATCTTAAGAAAAAGGAGGGTAGATCCCCTCCTGGCCATAGAATAAATCCACAGATGATATGTGCAGGCTTATCACCTGCGTAAGACTGCACCTTGGGAACTGGAAAGTCTGAAAAAAAGGAGACGATTGCTGATACTTTCCATTGTTCCGCACACAAAGTTTCACTGGAAAATCACACTCACCCACAGCCAAGGCAGGCAGCTTACCAATTCAAGGAAAGAAAGCCCCAGTGAGAATGGTTCTGTTAGGAACTGGCGTGATGAGCGGTCCACCCAAGGCCTGGAGGCAAAGGAATGATGTGACCTCCAATAGCTGCCCAGTCCCAAAGCTGCTTCTCTCCCCCTTTAAGTTTTGAGTGACTGACTGGCTCCAGAACAATTTATTGAATCATTTGGCTGCCCACAGTGGGAATAAGGCTTTGCTTTTAATTATATGAATCATTACCTGAATCCATGCAACCACAAAAATTTCACTTACCAGGCTGTGTCTTCCATAAATATTCCCTCTCTTTCTAACTGCATAAATAATTCTCCTCCTGTAAAGAAACAAAAAAGACATTAGAAATAATACAATCTTCCAACCCATTTTTAATGAGAGGGGTCTGTACTTTCCTTTTAACCATAAGTAAAAGACATCAGTGCCTTAAAAATAAAAAACAGATCCTTAAAATTATAGGTCTAAAACTAAGTCCTCAGGATTCTATTTTTAGCAGTATTCCCACTCTTATGTGAAATGTAAATTTTGGAATTCTAGGTTTTATATCTATAAACTTAAAAATTTATATAGATTCCAGACCTGAGTTAAAAAAGAAATTTTGACCCTGGCCGGTTTGGCTCCGTAGTTAGAGCATCGACCCTAGGACCAAAGGGTTGCAGGTCTGATTCACAGTCAAGGACATTTCCTTGGGTTGCAGGTTCAATCCCCGCCCAAGTCAGGATCATGCAGGAGGCAACCAATCGATGTGTCTCTCTCACATCAATGTTTCTCTCTCTCTCTCTTCCTCCCTTCCACTCTTATCTGAAAATCAATGGAAAAATATCCTCGGGTGAGGATTAACAAATAAAATCTTGATTAAAGCTTCTCTAACATTTTACCCATTAAGTAGAAAAATGTTAGTATATAACTAAAACCACCCTTGAAAATTAGTGAATGCCCATAGTCTCATAACTCTTAAACTAGAAGAACCTGGCAGCAGCCTTGTAAAGAGCATGGCACGATTTGAGTATCAAGATAAATGATAATAAAGGATTATATCCAACTAAATCATCTTAGAATCCATGAGTCCACAGTGATATAAATCAAGGAATAGATAAATAAATCTTAGATAAATTAATTTTTTTAATGGAGGAGATGGGAAAGCTCTTCATTACAGCTGAATGCCAAATAATAAATGAAGGAGGCATGATGGAATAAGAAAAATCACTTGGCAACCATCATAGTTAATTGTTTTGGGCAAGAATCAATGGATGCGAAAGCCATATTTGAAAAGCTTGATGAGAGATGAGATATTTAAGTAATCTCAAAATATCGCCTCATGATACTTATCAATAACAAAGGGAAAACCTCACCAGGGTAAAAACTGGCAGATACCACCTTATATGTGTGATCAAAGTTAACATCAACAGTAATGGGACAAAGATATAGATATAGATATACATGCACCTCCTAATCTGCTACACGAAGGAAACAATGTCACTTGAATGGTCCTCCCCAAAATGCATCACCTGAAACTAATCCTGAGGAAACATCAGATAAGCACAAATTGATGGATTCTACAAAATAACTGGCCTATACTTGTCAAAAATGTCAAGGTCATGAGAGAGAAAGACTGAAGAACTGTTCCAGATTAAAGAAAACTAAGGAGATATTATTGTATCAATGTTAATTTCCTATTTTTAATAATTTTAGTATAGCTATGTAAGATACTGTTGTTGATTTTAGAAAATATACACTAAAGTATTTAGGGGCAAAGGGAAATCATGTCTACAACACTCTCTTAAGTAGTTCAGAAATAATGTATATATGTATTCGTGTGTATATATATATACACACACACATATATATCTATATATATACATAGAGAGACAGAGAAGACAAGGATGAAACAAAACAATTGTGGTAAAATGATAACACTTGGGGAATATAGGTGAAGGGTATGTGGGAGTTGTACTATTCTTGCAACTTTTTGTGTAAATATGAAATTATGTCAAAATTAAGTTACCAAAAAAACCTGGCGAATGTCACAAAAAGTTACTAAATTCTGCAGCTTTCTGTTCCATGTTACATATTATTGGGAAATCTCTATTTTTCAGAAAACTCAAGTGAGTTTGCGTGATCTAGAAAATGATATGTGGAGCAACAAGTTCCTAGGAGGTGGTAAACCCTGGAAAATGTGGATGATTTCTAATGTAAACTGCATAACCTATCAATAAAGCTACATTAAACCAAAATACTTCTGTTTTAAGACCCATTTCCAAAAATACTCAATATCTTAAACAATACTGTCAGTAAGTTTTCCACTTCAGTTTAGAAATACCTTAATGATTCATTTGAATTATAGTATCTTACCCAAGTGTAGTTAATTTGATGGCACCATCAACTGGGTGTTTGTTATTCTGTTAAGTAACTGGTTACAAAGGAATTAAGATAAAATTTACAGATGGGAGAAAAAAAACTTAACCTTTACAGTTTCCTTCATATTTGTCTGCAAAAAGAAACATTTGGTCACATCTGAATTCCTTATTTCAATGTATTCGTCAATTTAAGGAACTATTTGATCACATTGGGAAAAAGCATTTTTCCAATGGAAAATAATGTTTTGACCCAGTTTCTGGAGCAAATGCAAATAATTACACCAAACTGTGTACTGACCGCTGAGATACTCAAGGATGAGGTAGAGTTTTCCACCAGTCTGAAAGGCATAAATTAAATCCACAATGAAGGGATGCTTTACTTCCTCCAGAATATTCCGTTCTGCTTTTGTATGAGCTGTATCTTTAGCATTTCTTACTATCATTGCCTAAAGGAAAAGAGATGATCTATAAGAACAAAACAGTAGACATTTGATTCTATAGTAGCTGGAAAATCTAATTTGTGCTTTTCTTCTCAATATTAAACTATTAATTGTAGTTAGCACTAGAAATTGAGATAAGGGTAAATAGAAGACATGTGAGTAGATATATATATATAGCTGTGCTGTTTGGATTTTTTGCAGTGAACATATAAATTGAAAACCTAAAGATACTTTTTAAAAAAATGTAGACAAGTTTATTCATATATTCATTAACTGTTGAATGTCTACTATGCTCTGGGCTCTGTAACAAGAAAGCAGAACTAACAGAAGGAGTCTCTAGACCATAGGAGCCCAAAGTCTCAGGGAAGAGAGATGTCAATGGAGGAAAGTATAAGGTGCTATGGACCAATAGGGGAACTGCATCTGACCTGGCAGGAAGTCTTTCTTGAGGCAGTAGTACCTAAGCTGTATCATGAAGTTACTAAGATGAAATGTGGAGGACATAAAAAAGCATTCCCAGTGCAAAAGAGGCTTGATAGGACAAGACATATCTAGCAACTCTATAAGTAGTTCAGTATGGTTAGAAGTGGTTAGAGATTAGGCAGAAGATGTAGGTGGAGGCCAGGAAATAGAAGGCCTGGGCATCTAAGCAAAGGTGATTGAATCTTATCTTAGAGGCAGAGGAGAAATGCGGAGGTAAGGGAAATGAATAACACTTGCCTTTCAGAAAGACAGTTCTAGTAACAATGTGGAGTTCTAGGGAAGAAATGAAATAAGACCTGTTAGGAGGCCAGGTACAATAAACTAAGCAAGAAGTCAGACCTGTAACTAAGAAAATGAAGGTTAAAAATTTTAAAAAGAAAGGGTAAAGGTACATCATTAGCATTTGCTGACTAACTAGATATGAGAAGAAATGATGACATCGCGGTGTCTGTTTAAGTAATAGAATAGATAATGGTGTCATTTAATAATGGAGAATGGAAGTGAGGAAAAAAGTTTTGGGGGAAAATTATGCATTGTTTTGGACACATTACGTCTAAGTTCTAGGACTAAGTTCTGGTCTACCTCCAGCAACATGAAAAAGCATATATACAGGTTATTAGTTGCAGTATTATTTGTGAAAGTGAAACATCAGAAACAACCTAAATGACCATGCATAAAATATTGGCTGAAAACCTATGGACTAGCTACACAATGTGTAAAAAAGCTTTACAAAGAATAAGAAACATCTCCATGAAATCAAGGTGCAAAAGAGCATATATGCCATGACAGTATACACAGTATGCTACTCTTTTGTGTAAGAAAGAAGAAATAAGAATATATATACACATATGTGCTTATAGCTGCAATTATAAAATGCAACTAAGATAAACCAAAGCTAATGACAGTAAAAAGGTAGGAAAGGAAATGAGATATGCCTTCTGAGCAATACCTCAATGGTTTTCTCATTCATTTTTTTTTTCTGGCCTAAATGAAATATTACTATGATTATAAAATGGAGATTTTGAATTCTAAACCATGTTAATGTTTTATACATTCCAAAAATAAAATTAAATCAATAAGGATGGGGGAGGGAAATAAAACTGAATACAACAGAAATACATATACTTAATTAAATGTTACATTGAGAATTTTACCACAGTAGAAAAAAGATATTTAAATAACTTTACACTACACACTTAGTGACATATATATATAAGCATAGCATAACAAAAATTGCAAAGAAATATTTTTTTCTTTTTTTTTCAATTACAGTTTACATTCAATATTATTTAGTATTAGTTTCAGGTATATAGCATAGTAATTAGACAATCATGTACTTTACAAAGTGTTCCCCATGATATTTCCAGTATCCACCTGGCATCACACATTGTTATTACAGTATTATTTACTATATTTCCTATGTTATACTTAATCTTAAAACACATTTAGTAGGTTTGTAGCTACTAGTAGGATCGGTATTCTCAAACTATTATGCATATAATATACAAATGAGTAAATTTATTGATACTATCAGGCATCTCACTATGGAAAAACGGAGATGTAAATGTGGACTGAGGAAAGAAGAACCCTATGAAATTTGACTGGAATTAGGGATATCAACATGAAGCCATGATTTAAAGCAAAAACAACCTATGACACCCCAATAAATTCAATAAATAAATAAAATAAGAAAAAACAGAAACAAAAACAAAAACTCCCTAGCTCTGTCCACTGGAAGAGCCAAAAACAATGACACTTTAGTAGCAAGGAGCACAGCTGGCAACCATATCTTGGTTTCTGTATCAAAAGTAACCAGGGCCCTTGGAGAAACGATTGGTTCTGGGCCAGGATCAGAGAAAGTGCAGGGTAAACCTAAAGCACTCTATTAAACCAAAAAATAAGGAAGTACTCAAAAACTGAAAGGGATCTCTCTCTAGCAAAATTTAGGACAATCTGAGGACCAAATTGAGTAACAAAAGAAATGGCTAACACTAGGGGGAAAAGTTCATACTGACTTTTTAAAAAATGTTTTCATTGATTTTTTAGATAGAGGAAGGGAGAGAAGGAGGGAGGAAGGGAGGGAGGGAGGGATGGGGAGAGAGGAAGAGGGGGGAGGGAGAGAGAGAGAGAGAGAGAGAGAGAAACACCAATGCAAGAGAGAAACATCAACCAGTTGTCTCTCACACACACCCTGCCCTAGGATCATGCAGGAGATGGCCAATCAATGTTTTGCTCCCATGTGAGTGTTTCTCTTTCTCTCTCCCCATCTCCCTTCCTCTCTTTCTAAAAAAAATCAATAAAAAATTCTTTTTAAAAAAAAAAGTATGAAAAGCTCTTACCTACAGAAGAATTACACAAATATAGGAAAAAATAATAAAAATAGAAAGGTCTCCATTTTATAAGCACCACAGTAATACTTGATTTGGACAAGAAACAATGAATGCTAAAAACCACTGGGTAAAAGATTATTAGGACAGCCCTGGTCAGGGTGGCTCAGTTGATTGGTCATCATTCCGTGCACCAGGAAGTATGCAGGTTTGATTCCCAGTTAAGGGTACATGCCCCAGTTGCAGGCTTGATCATAGGTGGGGAGTGTGCAGGAGGTAGCCAATTGATGTTGCGTTCTCACATCAATGTTTCTCTCTCTTTCCCTCTCCCTTTCTCTCTCGCTCTAAAAATCAATAAACTATTCTTTAAAAAAAAAAAGCCCATCCGGTGTGGCTCAGTGGTTGAGCGTCGACCCATGCATCAAGAAGTCGCCAGTTCGATTCCCCATCAGGGCACATGCCCAGGTTGTGGGCCAAATCCTCAGTGGGAGGTGGCCAATCGATGTTCTCTCTCATTGATGTTTCTATCTCTCTCTCCCTCTCCCTTCCTCTCTCTCTCTAAAATCTATAAAGAAAAAAAAATTTTATATAAAAAAAATTATTAGGACATAATACTTACACAGTCTCTCACTATCATTCCATAAATACTTATCAATTACAAAGGTGAAAAGATATCTATACAATGGAAAGTCTAGTGGACACTACCTCAACTAAGTGATCAAACTCAACCTTGTTGAAGAGTGGGACAGACTGATATATTGTATTTCCTGAACCTATGCACTGAGGACACAATACACCTGCAAAAAGTATTTTATATAAATTTAAAATTAAGCACTTTCATGATGAAATAATGAAACATATTCAAGTTAAGGGATACTCTGCAAAACAACTGGCCTGGACTCTTCCAAAAAATGTTCATGTCATGAAAGGCAAAAAAAGTTAAAAACATTTTTTAAAATGCTAGGAAATGGCTCCTGAGTAAAGGAAACTAAAGAGACAGGACAACTAAATGCAATGTGTGGTCTTTAATTAAATCCTAAATAGCAAAAACAAACAAAACAGCTATAAAGAATATTACTCACACAACTGGAAAAACTTGATAATGGACAATGTATTTGAAAACAGTATTGTATGTATATCAATGTTAAAGTTCCCAAGTGTGATAATTATACTGTGTTTATGTATAAAAAGTCTTTCTTCTTAAGAGATACACACAGAAATACATACAGAGATAAAAAAAAAAATTAAGAGCAAAGTATCATATCTACAACTACCTTTAAAATTGTATAACAAAAATAAATAAAACAAAAAGTTTTAACATACATATACAGAGAAAGGAGATGAAGAGAGGGAGAAGCAGACAAATATGGCAAATTCAGCAATTGCTGATCACTGTACTATTCTTACAACTCTTTGGAAAGCTTGAAAAATTTCAAAGATATATTATTTGTAACTGCGCAGGAGGTTTGAACTTTTTAAATAACTAATTCTGAGAAAGTCTGAGAAGCGAGGGACTAAGAGATAAGATAAAAAATTAGTAAAGTAAAATCACATAAGTCAAGGAAGCAGTGTTTCAAATTGCTATGGTCAATAGCTTCAATGGAACAGAGAAGTAAAGAATTAAGTAAAGACCATTGGATTCAGCAATTAGGATATTGGTGAGATAGGGGACAAGAGTTTCACTGAAATGGTAATTGTTAAGTCAAAATATAGCAAGTGAAAAAAAAAAGAATGAAACATGACTTCTCAAGAAATTCAGCTATGAAAGGCAAAGAGGGTGAAGGCTACAGGGAGACCTACAATGAAGGAAGAATTTGTTTGGCTAAATATGGCAAAGACATGAATATATTTAAATAAAAAAAGTCATGACAGAAGATGAAAAAGAGGGAAAGGAGTGGCAGAGAATAGACCCTTAAGAGGCAGAAAAGGATGGGATCCAAAACACAAAGAGAGAGCTTAGGCAGACAGAGTACACATATAATTCGAGAAAGCGCACGCTGCACACGTATTCTGGACCAACAGGCTATCAGGTCCCCAGAGTGAGCATGCTCGGAGTCGGGTAGGCAGCTTTGGTGACCTCTGCTCTTCCAAGGGAGATGGTGCATCCTACCTTCGCTGCCCAGACATGGCCAAAGTGCACTGTCTATCTAGCAGGCTGAACTCCTCAAGGAAAAAGAGAAATTCCAAGGAGGCTAGCCATCAGGAACCAGATAAGAAACCCAAGGATCACAAATGAGAAAACGGGTTGCACCAAAAAGATCCAGGACGGCGCCTGACACTCCTTCCCAAGTGACCTTTTCTTCATTGGCATACTAAAATCACATCCAGGGGTGGATATTTAACATTAAAATGAGACATGCAATGTATGGCTAAGCATGTTCCAAGAATGTTTGGGAACTGCACATGCTTTCCTGGAAATCCAAGAACTCTATACCCTTTCTTGGAAATCTCTGCCCCTGAACCTGCCTAACCAACCCCCCTGCCACTCCCTGCCCAATCCTTTAATACTTTCCTAATTTAGAGAGAAGGGATCTTTAGAGCAAGAGCTCATACTTCTCTATTCTTTGATCAAAGAGTCAAGTTTCTGATCTGTTTTACCAAGGAAAAAACAAAACAAAAGAGAGGGAGTGGGGCTTAGCCTTGGAAAGGAGGAACACATCTCCCATTATGACTGGAGAGAAGTAGAGACAGATGAAAATGTAGATTAATGCAATACTGAGGGTAGAGTTCAGAGCAGGAAGTCAACAGGAGTCACATCTGACAGCCTCAAGCAGGAAGAGAAGCAGTCTGCTAAAAGAAGTAGAGGGATAGATAGTCAAGGCTCTAACAATTGTACAGAATGGAATGAGTTGTCTAGGGACATGTAGAAAAATGTTTGGTGAGTACTGGAGGTCCAAATGAACTGGGGACTATGAAATTTGATCTAGCAGCAATGTACAAGTTTGTCTGATTTATGCTAGCAATGCTCAGTAGTTGAGACACAGGAATAAAGGTGCATTAACAACTAAACTCCCTAAGATGAGGACTTTTCTGAACATAAGGTCAATGGGGCTAGCAAGCAACTAAGTGGTAGATGCTGTTGATTAGGCTGGATTCAGAATAAAGTGAATTAACCAATGTCACCCAAAAAAATTCAATAAAAATTTTAAAATTTTAAAAATAGCTTATACATTGCCTGGCTGGAGTGGCTCAGTTGGTTGAGCATTATCCTGTGCACCGAAGGGTTGCCAGTTCGATTACCGGTCAAGGTAAATGCCTGGGTTTCAGGTTCGATCCCCAGGCAGGGCACAAGCGGAAGACAACTGATCAATGTTTCTCTCTCACACTGATGTTTCTATCGCTCTCTCTGTCTCTCTCCCATCCTCTTTCTAAGCATATCCTCAGGTAAGGATTAAAAAAAAAAATAGAAGAAAAATATCACATGATCTCACTCATTTGTGGAATATAATAAACATAACAGTATGGGGAACAGGGTAGACCCAGAGATGTGAAAGTAGGGTACAGACTGACAACCCTCAGAAGAGGGGGTGGGGGGGGAGGGAAGAGATAAACCACAGAACTTATACGCATGTATGCATAACTGATGGACCTGGACAACAAAGCTGGGGATGGGGTGGGGGGATGGGGAGGAGGGTGTCAATGGGGAAAAAAGGAGAAACATCTGTAACAAAAATAAATTAATAAAAAATAATAAAAAAATAAAAAATAAAAAAAAAAAATAAAAGCAGAGAACTTCCCAAAAAAAAAAAAAATAGCCTGGCCCTTGTGGCTCGGTGGTTGAGTGTAGACCCATGCACCAAGAGGTTGTTGGTTCAATTCCCAGTCAGGGCACATGCCCAGGTTGTGGGCCAAATCCCCAGTGGGGGGCATGCAGGAGGCGGCCAATCAATGTTCTCTCTCATCGATGTTTCTCTCTCTCTCTCCCTCTTCCTCTCTCTCTAAAATAAAAAGAAAAAGAAAAAAATTTTTTAAATAAAAAATAGCTCAGCAAGTGTGGCTCAGCATTGAGTGTCAACTCATGGCACCAAGAGGTCGCTGGTTCAATTCCCAGTCAGGGCATATACCCAGGTTGCAGGCTCGATCTCCAGTAGGGGACATGCAGGAGGCAGCCAATCGATGTTGATTCTTCTCTCTCATCAATGTTTTTATCTCTCCCTCTCCCTTTCCACTCTCTCTAAAATCAGTAAAAACATTTAAAAAATTAAAATTAAAAAAATAGCTTAGCCCTGGCTGGTTTTGCTCAGTAGTTAGAGGATCAGCCCACAGACCCAAGGGTCGCAGGTTTGATTCTAGGTCAAGGGCATGTACCTGGGTTGAAGGTTCAATCCCTGGCCCCAGTCAGGGTGCATGTGGGAAGCAACCAATCGATGTGTCTCTTTCACATCAATGTTGTGTTTTTTTCCCTCTCTCTCCTTCCTCTCCCTCCCTCCCTTCCATTCTCCCTAAAAATCAATGGAGCCTGGCCGGTGTGGCTCAATGGATTGAATGTCGTCCCATGGACTGAGAGGTCCCAGTTCAATTCCCAATCAGAGCACATGTCCGGGTTGCGGGCTCAATCCTCAGTACGGGGCGGGCTCGATTCTTAGTAGGGGACATGCAGGAGGCAGCCAATCCATGTTTCTCTCTCACATTGATGTTTCTATCTCTCTCTCTCCCTAAAAAATCAACAAAAACATATTTTTTTTAAAAAATCAATGGAAAAAATATCCTCAGGTGTGGATTAACCCAAAAAGATTATACATTAAAAAAACAAAGTGAAATAAGAAAGAAGCTAAGAACTTGATAAAACAAAACAAAACAGAAAGGTTAAAAGACTAAAGAGTTTAGGGCCAAAGATCAGGCAGGTGAAGTGGAATGGAGGTGAAAGCTGGTAGAATTGAGATCATAAAGGAATTAGAAGGCTAGGCTATTGATTACTTAATACAAGAACAGTGAAGACACCCAGGATGACAAGACCTGGGAGTGGGGGAAAAAGATTGATAAAAGGTGAGAGTGTGCTTTTTGCTTAAACCTCAAAGTAGTAAGGGTTTTGACCACAGGATAGAAGAGTAATTTTAAGAATAAGCTTCTCACCCAGCCTGTGTGGCTCAGTGGTTGAGCGTCGACCCATGCACCAAGAGGTCGTCAGTTCAAGTCCTGGTCAGGGCACATGCCCAGGTTGTGAGCCTGACCCCTATGGGGGCATGCAGGAGGCAACCAATCGATGTTCTCTCTCATCAATGTTTCTATCTCTCTTTCCCTCTCCCTACCTCTCTCTCTAAAATCAATAAAGAAAAAATATTTTTTAAAAAAAACAACTAATTTATTTAAAAAAAAAGAAGAAAGAAAAAGAATAAGCTTCCCTTCCTGGCTGGTGTGGCTCAGTTGGTTGAGCATTATCCCGTGCACTGAAAGGTCACTAGTTCAATTCCCAGTCAGGGCACATACCCAAGTTGTGGGTTCGGTCCCTATTCGGGGTCCTTAAACGAGGCAACTGACCAATGTTTCTCTCTAAAATCAATAAAAACATATTTTTAAAAAAAGCTTCTCAGTTCTTCCCTTCAATTATACAGTAGGAGAGTGAGAGGCAGAGACTACATTTGTTTCAAATGCTAAATCCTAGTATTTAGCATAATGCCTAGCACATTGCAGGTTCTCAATTGGTTCAATAAAAGAAGGAATGGAAGAAGTATGACCAATCTGTGAGCCACCAGCCTTAGGTCAAAGGTTCTAAAATTTACAGGGCAGGCCAAACTAAATACCATGGGCAATAGTAATTTGCTTGCAGCATACATTTTTGTTACAATGGTAGGGTAGAGAGATAGTTGTCGGAAATACTCTTCCTCAACATTCCACCATGAGCAAATACCAAATGATTCCATACCCACAAGAGGTAAACACTCCCAGGATACCTGATAAATCCAGGCAGACTATCCAGATACAAACAACATAGTTAAGAAAAGGGGACACCTAGTTCTACTCTCGTTTCTTCTTCAAGGCTGAAAAGAGGTATATTATTACCACACACTCAGGTCAGGAGGGTTAGTATTCTCTGCTTCCAGGATTAAAAAAATCAGAAGGAAGAAACTCAAAGGGAGCATATATAGTCATCTTGTCTAGGGATTTAGGAATTAAAACCCTGGGCTTAAAACAAACAAACAAACAACCCTAGGCTTAAACCTAGCAATCTCTTCCATTATTTTTCCTGTGAGCTTTTTCAGGAACACCAAGTAAAGAATGGGACAGTATATGGTTCTCTAGCCCAGGCCTGGGGAAAGAAAAACCCCGAAAGTGGGAAGGAGTGGTAGCTAAGTGAAAGGAGAGACAAGCAAATTAGGTCTCAGATGCCTGGGTCCAAAAATGAGGCCTGACATTTAGCAGTAATTAAAGTCTATGGATTTCTCAATACACCACACACACCCACCAACAGTGAAAAAACAACAACAACCTCTTCTTTTCATTACAGATACCAGAACCAGAAACATACCTCACTCAAGATATAATTATGACTAATTACGGTAATTTCTGATTATCAGGCATGAATAAGCAACATATCAAAAGGAATGGATTACTCTAAGAATCTTGACCAGTACTTCTTTTAACATTTCTAGAACTGTCTCCAATTCTGCACCTAATATGGTTTACAGATAAAAAAAAAAAATCATTAATCTCAAATTATTTCAATGGGAAAGCCAGATAGCAGATTAATCCTGACTTGCTAATGCAGAATCTGATGTTCAGAATACTTAAACTGCTTCTTTAAAACAATCATCAATAAGGTGTGGCCACAGTATGTTCCCCAGTTTTTAAATTAAGAAGTTATTTATACTGCTTAAGTAAAAATCAAGAAGATAAATATCAAAGCATTAAAAACCTTATATATTTTTTTTCCAAAAAGTCATTTTAATTACCTTTTAAAGTTTTCTACTAGTACTTATTTTAAGAGAGTGTGATCTTTTCATAATTTAATCCCATACAAAAAGAACAAGAAACCAAACACATAATCCATCATCTTCAATAAAACTAGGAAACATGCATAACTCCACACCTCAAAAGCGAAGACAGAAAGGATAAAGTAATAGTACGTGATTTAGTATAGTGAGGTATGATCAAACCTAAATGCCTGCCAAGAGGAATAACTCAAAAGAAGTGGATGCCATCTACAGAACCCTACCAGGGTTCAAAAATTAGAGGCAAAAATAAAAAGAAAGGGGAAAAAAATTAGAGTCATCAGGGACTAATGCCAGAGAGATCATCTGAAAGTCTGTATAAGTAACAGATACACCAACAAGGTTCCCATCCTCACACTAACCAGCCAGTCAACTACCACTCGGAAGTGTACTCTCTAGGAAAAAAAAAGAGTGAAGGATCAATACAGACTGAAGTGCTAAAGTAAAAATGACTTCAGTAAAAGTATGCATGTGGAAAGGTGAGATCATCTCTCCTCTCTCTCATCTACCTCCAGAATGCTCTTTCCAGGCAAAAGAACAGAGGATCTTTCTCAGCACCAATTGATCCATACCAGAAAAAAGACCTATAGAGCCCTGGCTGGTTTTGCTCAGTGGTTAGAGCATTGGCCCACAGACCCCCCAAAAAAAGACCTACAGACACTGATATTTGGAAGATATGGGACCCAGGAAATAAAGAATCCAACATTGAAGGAGTAAAGAGAATTCCAAGGATTGTGGTAAAAGAAAAGTCCAGTAATGACAATTATGCCTAGAGAGCTATCAGTACAGAAGATTCCTATGGGATGTCTCTAGGAAAATAAAAGGAACTGATAGAATATCTAATAAGTGTGACCATAGAACATTGCCTGAAAGGTATTTAAAAAGTTGTTGGAAGGTATGGGAAAACAACAGTAGATTCAATGAAACTGAAGTAAGAGTGCAGGGTAAAGGGAGGAAGGGGGAAAGGGGAAGCCCTGGCCAGCTTGGCTCAGTGGTTACAGCATTGGACCGAGGACCGAGGACCGTGGGTTCAATTTCCAGCTGTGCGGGAGGCAACCAATCCGATGTCTCTCTCACATTGATGTTTGTTTCTCTTTCTTTCTCTCTCTCCCCCCATCCCCTTCCTCCTATTCTATCTAAAAATCAACAGAAAAAATATCCTCGGGTGAGGATTAAAGAAAAAAAAAGGAGGAAGTGGTAAAAGAGAGTAAAGTAGGAAGTCAATACACAATTCTAAAACAGATGAATTAAGTGAGAGCAGAATATGCTAATTACTTAGAAATAGGGAGACCAGAACAAAGAGATCAAAGTTACCTCAGAAAAGAACTGAAAGAGCTCTCCTTTCTACCCTTGCCAAGCAGAAAGAAAACAGGAGTAATAATAATAATAAAACATGTCCCACATTCTAAGAGGACTTACAATTGTGTTAGAAATATATTTTGACTGAGAATTTTAGATTAAAATGTGGATTTCATAGTAATTAAGAATACAGTTTGGGGGGAAAGAGGAGGGAAGGAATCACCTTTTTAAGCACCTTCATGGCAAATATTTTCCCAGTATTTGCTCCTGTTACTTTTCGTACTTGAAAAACCTGTATAAAAAATAAAAGTGTTTGTGTGTTATTAAAAGCTAAATAAACTATGCTAGTCAACTCCCTTAATTCCTATTTATAAGAAAAAAATGATATAGTTTATATTTTTATAAAAACTAGTACCAAGAAGGGCTGTGTGCAAAAAAGAGAAAAACAGCAGACTATATCAAAGATTTAGCAGTGAAATCTATTACACAACATGGGACTTTCCTATTTGGTCTGCTGACATCTGGTGGCAAAGTTGGGCAATAACGATCTAATGATGAGCCCTCCATGTTTATACATAAAATATAAATTTGCTTAGAAAAAGCTATAATCAGGGTTCCCAGAAGCATAATACCAAACTTAAAAATTATAAAATATTTCATTAAGTTCTTCCAAGGATGCCACTGTTCTTGCTTCACATAAACCTATTTAGTAATAGTTGACAGTAATTACCGTTTACCTATTCCTTAAAATAGTTAGCTATAAAACATTTTCATGCAACAGCTAATATATGTGAGACTCAAAGTGCATGTGTTACACATTCAAGATGATTAGAACATATCAGAATGCATCCTTAGGCCTAAGAATATACTACAAAGTCATGCTTTGCAAAAAATTAACACTACACAATAGAATAGTTCTCCAACTTTGATAGAGAATGGATAGGAATAAACTGTCTTCAGCAGAACACATAAAGGTGAGCTCTTAAATTAAAAAGCCTTGGGCAAGCCCTGGCCAGTTAGGCTCAGCAGTTAGAGCACTGGCCCATGGACCCAAAGTCACAGGATCGATTCCAGTCAAGAGCACGTACCTCAGTTGCGATTCCATCCCCGGGATCCCCAGCCTTGTTTGGGGTTGTGTGGGAAGCAACCAGTCGATGTGTCTCTTACATTGATTTTTTTTTTCTCTCTCTCTCTCCCTCCCTCCCTCCACTCTATCTGAAAATCAATGGAAGAGTATCCTCGGGTGAAGATTAAAAGAAAGCCTTGGGCAAAACTATGGAACTAAGAAGTTCTATTCATTTTTCTTCTTCCCTCTTATATTCTTTAACTTCCCTAACTCTTGCTCTAGATACTGCAAGTCAAAGAAAATCAATTCAGATGAACAGAAAACAGTAATAGATATTAAGGTAACAAGGCCTCTTGAAAGTAAGGAATGACTTGTTTGTTTATTAAGAGGATACCTATAGAGGGTACCATTTAAAACCAAGGAAGAAATGAATCATCTAATAACAGACTTTGCCTAACAGTTTCTATTTATTCAACAAATACTGACTGTCAATTATGTGCCAGGCTTTTACATGTATGGTGGTAGGAAGAGGAAGACTACTGTACGTCCCTCAAATAATTCAGGGTAAGTGATTATATCCTTTGCTAATAGCTAGCAAACAAAGACTGAAGAGGACTGCTGAAACCAGGGTATAAAAAAATCTACCCAAGACAGACAACAGCTCTCATTTAAAAAATACTTCCTACCTTTCCATAGCCCCCTTTACCAAGTACCCGAAGTAGCTCAAAACATTCTGGTCTGATTTTTTCTGGCCCTCTGTTCACACTAGTTTCTGAGATTTCAAATTTCTCACAATGTTCCATGCCACTGGGGAGAAAAGCAAAACCAAAAGTAAATTTGCAAAAAGTTAAATTATTTTCAGCATATTGTTAGAAAGAGGAGCAGGAGAAATGTAATCCAATTTAGTAAATGGAAAAAAGTACATGATAGTATCTGTGTTCTAAGTAAACATCATGATTCAATGACATGGTAGGTCAAGATTAGGGTGGCTTGATAAACTGCTTACTTATCTGCTTGTTTACATAATATGCTAGTGAGTATTTATTTTCACAAGCATCAAGCACCCACAAACTGAGATAAATTAGAACAAGTTTATTAAGTTGACAAAAGAAAAAAGTCTTCCAGTTATTCAAATTTAGTTCATTCAAAACATCTATAAGATCAGTTAATATCCAACCTCATTTGGCAACTTCAGCATAAAACCTGGGAGCTTTCTAAAAGTACCCAATTAGTTCAAGTCTTTATGCTACATAAATTTTTGCTAACAAAATATATTTACACATCTTTCCTTATCTGCTATGAACATGATTTAAAGACTCCTCAGTCTCCTCTCAACCCAAGGGTTGGGGTACAGAGCAGATTAATCACCATACTCCCCTAATGGAGTGTGCCTAAAATGACTTCAGATTGCACAAATCTCAGTTTGAATGGTGTTATTACAAGCAAAACAAGAACCATTTGACTTTTGGGGACATTTCTAATAATTTGATTTTTCAGTAAGAAAAGGTGGTTCTCTATATTAAACTAATAAAAATTCCAAACCCACTCACATTCATATTCATTATACTCTGAATCTGAATGAATATCTTTTTTTCAAAATCCATACATGATCTTTAAACCCTGGATATGTTACTATACCGATGCCAAACTCAATAAACTAAGTTCATATATATGACTAGATATTTAAGAACAGTTCACTGGAATCACATGATGGCTATGAACTGGAGCTGATAAACCTACTTGTAAGAAAGACAGCACAATGAAACATTTTCATATAAACTTACAGTTCATATGGTCCAACTCCCCCATGGTCCATGCTTTCATTTAACTGACCCTGAAAAATATGTTAAAGTTTTAAAGATAAATAATCTCATACACATAAAATAAAAATATTTAATGTTTTACCCCATTACTGAAGGAGAACAAATGAAATAAACCTGATTAAAAATTCTCTATACTTTAATGGCAAATGTGATGATAAACAAAATAAGGTACACAAAAAATACCTCAAGGATTTCACTTTGTAATTTAAATGACAACTGCTACTCATCAACGATCTACAAATAAAACCAGGTGATTTTTCCTTCAAATATTACGTGTATTTTGTGTATAATGAAACTGAAGGTACTACATTCTAAGTCTGAGTTACTAAATTAAATGTTTTATACAAAGTGCTATTTTCAAACATGAGACTAAGATAATTCTATAAACCTTATGTAATTACAACCCAACTAAGCCTAAGGTAACCACAACCAGTCCAAGACACTGTAGTGTACAATGTGGTTGATCAAAGTAAAATAATTAAGCAACACTCTCAAATTGTTAGGAGTCATGCTGGCCAAACATTTATTCTGATGACAGTATAAGCAAATGCAAAATTCAATTAATGTTTTATACACTAGCAATGAACGATTCAAAAATAAAGATAACTCCATTCACAATAGAATCAACAAGAATCAAATACTTAAAATGTAACAAAAGAAGTGTAAGACTCGTACACTTGATAACTATAAAATATTACTGAAATTAAAGACTTAAATAAATCAAAAGACATTCCATGTTCATGGATCAGATGGCTTAATATTGTTAAAATGGCAATACTACCTAAATTGGGCTACAGATTCAACTCAATCTTATAAAAATCCCAGGTTCCTTTCTTGCAGAAACTGACAAGCTGCTGCTAAAATTCATACAAAAAAAGCAAGGGACCCAAAACAATCTTGAAAAAGGAACAAAGTTGGAAGACTGGCACTTCCTGATTTCAAAATGTACCACACAGTGGCAGCAATCAAGAGAGTGTGGTACTGGCATAACACAGACATACAGGTCAATTAACTAGAACTGAAAGCCCAGAAATAAACCCTTACATTTATGGTCAATTCATTTTTGAAAGAGATGCCAAGAAAATTCAATGGAGAAAAAAATAGTCTTTCAATAAATGGTGCTGGGACAATGGCTATCCACAAGCAAAAAATTACTTTTGACCCCTACTTCACATGATACACAAAAATTAACTCAAAACAGATCACAGACCTAAAATGTAAGAGCTAAAACTTAAAATTCTTAGAACACACCTAGGAGGGAGAAAATTTTCATGACCTTTGGGTAGACAATGATTTTTTAAAATATGTTATAATTGATTTTTTAGAGAGAGAGGTAGGGAGAGACAGAAACATCGATGTGAGAGAGAAACATCAATTCGCTGCCTCCTGCACACCCCCAACTGGGGATCAAGCCCGAAACTCAGGCATGTGCCCCAACCGGAAATTGAACTGGGACCTCTCAGTCCATGGGACAAGGCTCAATCAACTGAGCCACACTGGCCGGGCTAGACAATGATTTCTTAAGACACATCTCCAAAGGCATGAACAATTAAAGAATAAAAATCAATAAACTGGACTTACTCAAAATGTTAAACTCTTGTAGTTCAAAAGACACTATCAAGAAAGTGAAGCCCTGCGAACCCCCCACCGCGGGGGAACCCAGGCGGAGTGGGGGTGCCGGGCGACCCCCCCCACTGCGGGGGAACCCAGGCGGAGTGGGGGAGCCAGGAGACGCCCCCAGCGCGGGAGAGCCCAGGCGGAGCGGGGGTGCCGGGCGACCCCCCCCACTGCGGGGGAACCCAGGCGGAGTGGGGGAGCCAGGAGACGCCCCCACCGCGGGGGAGCCCAGGCGGAGCGGGGGTGCCGGGCGACCCCCCCCCACCGCGGGGGATCCCAGGTGGAGCGGGGGAGCCAGGAGACGCCCCCACCGCGGGGGAGCCCAGGCGGAGCGGGGGTGCCGGGCGAACCCCCCACCGCGGGGGAACCCAGGTGGAGCGGGGGAGCCAGGAGACGCCCCCACCGCGGGGGAGCCCAGGCGGAACGGGGGTGCCGGCAGACGCCCCCACCGCGGGGGAACCCAGGTCGAGCGGGGGTGCCGCGACCTCGCCACCACGGGGGAGCCCAGGCGGAGCGGGGGAGCCCGGCGACCCCCCCACCAACGGAGGAAGCAGGCAACACACAGGAGAACTGAGCAAACTGAACAACGAAATTGACCCAGAGACATGGAGGGTGGAGTACGGGATGACGGGCCTCAGAGGAGGGGGGGAGGCGGGGGAAAGAGATATATCACAGAGCCTATGTGCATGGGTGCATAACCAATGGACATGGACAACAGGGATGGGGAGGAGGAGAAGGGGAGGGGGTGGAGGGTGTCAATGGGGGGAAAAAAAAGGAAAAACATCTGTAACAAAAACAAATTAATAATAAAATAAATTATAAAAAAAAAAAGAAAAAAGAAAGTGAAGCCCTGGCCAGTGTGGCTCAGTTGATTGAGCATCATCCTGTGCACCAAGGGGTCACTGGTTCAATTTCTGGTCAGGGTACATGCCCGGGTTTCAGGGCTCGATCCCTGTAGGAGGTATGCAGAAGGCAGCCGATGGGTGTTTCTCACATCAGTGTTTCTCTCTCTCCCTCTCGTTTCCTATCTGTCTAAAACCAACAAAAACATATTTTAAGGGGGAAAAAAGGAAGTGAAAAGAAAACCCACTGAATAAGAATATATAAAGTACTTCTACAACTCAATAATAAAAAACCAGATAGCCTAATTAAAAAAAATGGGTTAGAATCTGAATAGGTATTTCTCCAAAGAAGATATACAAATGGCTAATAAGCTCATAAAAAGATGTTCAACATTATTAGCCATTATAAAAATGCCAACCAAAACCACACCGAGATACCAATTCACGTCCATTAATTAAAAAGACAGAAAAATACTGTCCTGGCCGGTTTGGCTCAGCGGTTAGACCCTCAGCCCACAGACCAAAGAATCGCGGGTTCAACTCTGGTCAACAGCACGTATCTCGGTTGCAGTTGGTCCCCAGCTGTGGTCAGGGTCGTGCAGGAGGCAACCAGTCGATGTGTCTCTCTCACATCGATGTTTCTCTCTTTCTCCGTCTCTCCCCCCCCCCCACCCCACCCTCCACTCCATCTGAAGATAAATAGAAAAAAATATCCTCGGGTGAGGATTAAAAATAAAAAAGACAGAAAAATACCAAGTATGGCAAAAATGCAGATAAAATGGAACCCTCATACACTGCTGTGGGTGTGTAAAATCATATAATCACTCTGGAAAACAGGCAGTTTCTTCAAAAATTAAACATAGAGTTACCATATGATCCAGCAAATCTACCCCAAGGTATCTACTCAAGAGAAATGAAAATATATATTCCACAAAGACTTGGGCACAAATATTCACTGCAGTATTATTCACAATAGCCCAAAAAATAGACACAACTCAAATGAATATCAATTGGTAAACCAATAAAACATGTTAAGTGAAAAAGCCAGACACAAAAGGCCACATATTATTATATGATTCCATTTATATGGAATGTACAGAAAAGGCAAATTTATAGAAATAGAAAGATTAGTGGTTGCCTACCGCTAAGGGTAGCAATGAGGAGTGACTGTAAATGGGCCCAAAGTTCCTTTTTAAGGTGACAGAAATGTTCTAAAACTAAATTGTGGTGATGGTTGTACAACTCTATAAACACACAAAAAGTCACTGAATTGTAAGAATAATAACAACTTGGCAGCAGAAATTCAGTTATATTAATATTAAAAATATAGCTTTAAAATGAGTATTCTTGCCCTGGCCGGTTTGGCTCAGCGGTTAGAGCGTCGGACGGCGGCCCAGAGAGACCCGAGTTCGGTTCCCGCTATGGGCATGTACCTCGGTTGCAGTTTGTCCCCGGCCCTGGTTGGTCATGCTGGTGGCAGCCACTCGATGTGTCCCTTTCACGTCAATGTTTCTCTCTCTCTCTCTCTTCCCCTCTCTCCCTCCCACTCTATCTGAACAAAAAATGAAAAAAAAAAATGTCCTCGGATGAGGATTAAATAAATAAATAAATAAATAAAATGAGTATTCTTGAATATAGTCTGACTATGAATTATTTTAATTTATACAAAAGGATATTGCTTAATTGAAAATAGGCTCTATAAAATTAGAAGTTTTTACTGAAAATTTTAAGATAATTCAAAAAAATTTTAAGTGAACACATCTCTCTTCAAAGGTACCAGTACACAGTCAAGATACACAAAGAAAACTGATAGTATTCTTACACAATTAATGCTGAAATGCTTCAAACAACACAAGTTTTTAGTCATAACTTGCTCATGGTGTGAACAAGTCAAGATAACATCTAACACCTAAGATGTATGTTTCATGATTAGACAGAAATATATGGATGGGCCAGTACCAAGAAAAATATATTCTTGCAGTTTCAACTTGATATAGTTTCGGAGTGGAGGGGGGACTGGAGGAGTAGGAGTGGTTATGGCTAAAAGTTTTTTTTTGTCTCTGGTGCTTCATATAATAACCTATAACGGCAACACTTTAAAGACAAAAGACTAACTTCTCTTAGCTATAATAAAACTGATTATACTATACATATTTTTTCTTTAATGTTAGTTTTACTTAATTCTAAATTAAAGACCACAGGGTAGTTAACACTGAACCATAACTTTGAAGCCATCTAGAAATATATGCCCTGTGGCTATGTTTCATTTCCGGAGCTGGCCAGGCCTGTATTACCACTTGCATCTGTGCTTATAACTTCCTACCGTTACCTTCTAGAGAAGCAGCTTTGAGGCACAATTCTTTTCTGCTACTTAAAGTTTCTTGTAGAAAAGTCTCACATCAAATTAACATTATATAATACATACTGACAACTCTCTTTCACAAGAATCTCTTTATTCAGATTTTTTTCTGCTGCAAGAGCTTTATGACTCAACTGATGCTTTTTTTGTATGCAACTATGATTGACAAAGTAGAATCATAAGCATCCAAGATACTATGTATGATACACTGTTTCAAACTAGCCCACCAGAATCACTATTTACAAAGTTTTAAATTAAAATTACACATAAATCCAAGTTAATATGCTTCAAGTCCCAATGAAAAAGAGCACAGTTGCCCGGCCCGTGTGGCTCAGTGGTTGAGTGTTGACCCATGCACCAAGAGGTTGCCGGTTCGATTCCCAGTCAGGGCACATGCTCTGGTTGTGGGCCAAACCCCAGTGGGGGGCATTAAGGAGGCGGCCAATCGATGTTCTCTCTCATTGATGTTTCTATCTCTCTCTCCCTCTCCCTTCCTCTCTCTCTAAAAATTAATAAAGAAAAAAATAATAAAAGAAAGGTCTCCTTTATAAAAAAGAAAAAGAGCACAGTTTATAAAAATTTAAATAAATTGTTACAGAATCAGTAAAAATTTTTTTTCTTCTTATCCTCACCTGAGGACATTTTTCCATTTTTTGTTCTGATAGAGTAGGAGGGAGAGAGAGGAAGAGAGAGAGAGAGAGAGAGAAACATCGACGTGAAAGGGACACATTGAGCGGCCGCCTCCTGAACGACCCAACCAGAGCCAGGGTCAAACTGCAACCGAGGTACGTGCCCTTAGCGGGAACCGAACCTAGGTCTCTCTGGACCGCAGGCCGACGCTCTAACCGCTGAGCCAAACTGGCCAGGGCAGGAAAATATTCTTAATTCAGATATTCTTTAAATCATTTCTCTACTAGGCTGTTTATTTAGCTAGGCTGTTCACAGACATTTCCTTATAGAATAAGATTCAGTAATTCAGATGAAATGGAAAAACCGGGTAAATTTTACCCCAAATCTTGAACTATTTACAAATGCACCCTGGCCCTGGCCGGTTTGGCTCAGCAGTTAGAGCGTCAGCCCAAGGACCAGAGAGACCTGGGTTCGGTTTCTGCTAAGGGCATGTACCTCGGTTGTAGTTTGTCCCTGGCCCCGGATGGGGTCATGCGGTGGCAGCCAGTTGATGCGTCTCTCTCACATCGATGTTTCTCTCTCTTCCTCCCTCTCTCCTTCCAGCTTATGCAAAAATGTCCTCAGGTGAGGATAAAAAAAAAAAATGCACCCTGGCCAAGCCAGTGTGGCTCAGTGGATTGAGTGTCGGCCCATGGACTGAAAGGTCCCAGTTCAATTCCTGGTCAGGGCACATGTTCGGATTGCAGGCTCGATCCCCTGTGGGAGGCGTGCAGGAGGCAGCCAATCAATGTTTCTCTCTCATAAATGTTTCTAACTCTCTCTCCTTTCCTCTCTCTAAAAAAAATCAATAAAAACATATTATTAAAAAAAAAAAAAAAAGCACCCTGGCCGGGTAGCTCCGTTGCTTGGAGCACTGTCCCAATATGCCAAGGTTGCAGGTTTGATCCTCAGTCAGGACACATACAAGAGTCAACCAATGGATACATAAATAAGTGGAACAACATATCGATGTGTGTGTGTGTGTGTGTGTGTGTGTGTGTGTGTGTGTGTGTGTGTCTCTCTCTCCCCCCACCCTCTTCTTCTGTCTCTAAAATTAATGAATAAATTTTAAAATGCTTTATGGTAAATCCTAGAAGGAAACATAGGCAGTAAAATCTCAGATATTTCTTGTAACAATGTTTTTTCTGATATATCTCCTCAGGCAAACAAAAGAAAAAAAAACAAACAAATGGGACTATATCAAACTAAAAAGCTTTTGCACAGCAAAGGAAACTATCAACAAAATGAAAAGACAACCCACTGAATGGGAGAACATATTCACCAATAATACATCTGGTAGGGGGTTAATTTCCAAAATTTATAAAGAACTTATAAAACTCAACACCAAGAAAACAAACAATACAATAACAAAAATGGGCAAAGGACCTAAACAAACACTTCTCCAAAGAGGACATACAGATGGCCAACAAACACGAAAAGATGCTCGAGGTCACTAATCATCAAAGAAATGAAAATATTAAAACCACAATTAGATATCACCTCAGCCTGTCAGAATGGCTATTATCAATAAATCAACAAACAACAAGTTTTGGTGAGGATATGGAGAGAAGAGAACCTGATGTGGAGAAAAAGGAACCCATGTACACTGTTGGTGGGAATTCAGATTGGTGCAACCACTGTGGAAAGCAGTATGGAGTTTCCTCAAAAAATTAAAAATGGGCCCGGCCAGTGTGGCTCAGGTGGCTGAGTGTCGCCCCATGCACCAAGAAGTAGAAGGTTCGATTCCCAGTCAGGGCACATGCCCAGGTTTTGGGCTCAATGCCCGGTAGGGGGCAAGCTGGAGGCAGCCGATGGATGTTTCTCTCATCAATGTGTCTCTCTCTCCCTTTCTTTCTCTCAAAAACCAACAAAAAAATTAAAAATGGAACTGCCTTATGACCCAATATTCCACTTCTGGGAACATATCCAAAGAAACCAGAAACACTAATTCAAGAGAATAATATATGCACCTTTATGTTCACTGCAGCGTGATTTACAATAGCCAAGACTTGGAAGCAGCTCAAGTGCCCATCAGTAGATAAGTGGATAAGAAGGCGGTGGTACATATATACAACGGAATACTACTGGGCTAAAAAAAGAAATTCTTACTTTTTGCGACAGCGTGGATGGGAGAGTATTATGCTAAAATAAGCCAGTCAGAGAAAGACAAATACCATATTATTTCACTTATACGTGGAATCTAATGAACAAAATAAACTAACAAAATAGAAATAGATTCAAAGATACAGAGAACAGACTGACAGTTGTCAGAGGGGAAGAGGATTGGGAGGCTGGATGAAAAAGGTGAATGATCAAGCAAAAAACAACAACCCAACAACTAAAAAAGACACAGACAACAGTATGGTAATTTTGAGGGAAATGGGGGGGGGGCGGGTAGAAGAGGGCAAAGGGGGAATAAATGGTGGCAGAGACTTGACTTTGGGTGGTGAGCACACGATACAGTGTGCAGATGATGTGTTACGGGATTGTACACTTGAAACCTGCATGGTTTTAGTGACCAATGTCACCCCAATAAATTCAATTAAAAAAATAATAAAATACAAAATAAAAAAAATTCTTTATGGTAAGCATCTACTACAATGCAAGATTAAATAAGCATTAGTAATGAGCTTTTTTTCTATAACTTTTCATAATCATGAATATTTGAATGCATACGTTGTTTTTCAAAGCACTAAAAATTTTTAAACATTTTGCTCAATAAAAAATCTGATATCCCAATCTGAAACTCATGCAGTAAGCTCTACGACTAAGTCAATTCAAATTTTGAATTAGTAGAGTAAAAATTGAGGATTTTAAATATTGCACTATTTTCTATTACTCTTTTAACTTTGTATCTCCATAGAAAGCAGAGGTTTCCAACATTTTCATAATCTAATGAAAATCTCTAGAGGAAAACTTTCCCTTAGTTTCAACTCACTGTCCCCAAATTATACTATCAACAGTAAAAAAAAAAAAACAACAACCTACCCTTTCCCCCGCAAAAAACCTCTTATCCACCGGTTTTATGATAGCCCTCTGAGGTATTCAATCAGGATCTTTTTTCAGTTAGATAGCAGACATTCAACTTTACCTATAAATGTATTAAATCATTCTCATCTTTTACTCACTGAAGAATACATATATTTACTAATACAGATTCATTCAGTGTAACATACCTAAAAATATATGTCTAGATAGGACCAATGATTTAATTAAAAAAAAAAAAATACTACAGCCCTAAAAATACAGCCTCTAATATAATTGCATTTATTATTAAGTCTCTAGGCATAGATGAGGGTAAACTTGAATGATTGGTTCCTTGGCATATGTAACAATGACAAGCTACATTTCCATGAATTAGCTAATTGCTTAATATGCCAACATATTTTAAGAGTACTTTAGGGGTAGGGGAGGGAAGAGATAAACCACAGAACTTATACACATGTATGTATAACCATGGCCATAAACAACAATGCTGGGGACAGGGTGGGTGGGGGGGATCGGGAGGAGAGTGTCAATGGGGGAAAAAGGAAGAACATCTGTAACAAAAATTAATTAAAAAAAAAAAAAAAGAGCCCTGGCCGGTTTGGCTCAGCGGTTAGAGCATCGGCCTGCAGACCACAGAGGCCCGGGTTCGGTTCCCGCTAAGGGCATGTACCTCGGTTGCAGTTTGTCCTCAGCCCCGGCTGGGGTTGTGTGGGTGGCAACCACTCGATGTGTCTCTCTCACATCGATGTTTCTCTCTCTCTCTCTCTCCGTCCCTCTCTCCCTCCCACTCTATCTGAAGATAAATGCAAAAATGTCCTGGGTGAGGATTAAAAAAAAAAAGAGTACTTTAAATACTTGATCTCACGCAATCCTAATTTACAGCAAAAAAAAAAAAAAAAAAAAGTACCATAGACCTTAAACAATTTATTCTAGGTCATATAGGCAGTGAGCATGGCTGGAAGGATTTGAATTCACTTTTGACACACCACAAAGAGGTACATTATGAACAAGACTAGTAAATGCAATGAAGAGGCTATGCAGTGAAGCTTGCTTAACTGAGTCAGAAGACACTACCACTAGTTATCTACACAGTCTTGGGCAATCATCTCTCTGGTCTAGGCCTCAGTTTCCTTACTATAAAATGAAGAAGTGAGCCCTGGCCAGTTTGGCTCAGTGGTTGGAGTGTAGGCCCCTGACCAAAGAGTCTTGGGTTTGATTCCGGTCAAGGGGACATACCTAGTTTTCAGTTCAGTCCCTGGCCCTGGTTGGGGTTGTGTGGGAGGTAATTAATCCATGCGTCTCTCTCACATCAATGTTTCTCTCTCTCTCTCTCTCTCTCTCTCTCTCTCTCTCTCTCTTCTCTCTCCTCTCTCCCAACATTTTCATAATCTAATGAAAATCTCTAGAGGAAAACTTTCCCTTAGTTTCAACTCACTGTCCCCAAATTATACTATCACCAGTAAAAAAAAAAAACAACCTACCCTTTCCCCCCAAAAAAAACTCTCTCCCCCCCTCTCCCCCTCCCTCCCTCTCTCCCACTCTATCTGAAGATAAATGGAAAAATATCCTCAGGTGAGGATTTAAAAAAAAAAAAATGAAGTGAGGCTGATTTTCTAAAAATCTAAACTTCTCTCATTTTTTCAGAAAATTTAAATTTATTTTAGAAGAACCTGGATATCACGGAATCTCCTTGGGTAGCCAACCCAGTCCCACTCCAACTGTTTTTGCTACTCCACCTTGAGGCACCTCTTAGAATAACACACTCAAGAGAAACATTTTCAACTCCAAAAGCATTGCTAAGTAAGATATATTTTGCTAAAAGCTCTTCCTCAAAATCCTCTTAAATTGCCTTTGCTCTTTCCCCAAAGTTTCTCTCCCCAGGATACTGGGTACATTCTTTCTCTTTCCTATTTCTACCAATTTCTCTGGCATCCTCTTCCCCACTCTCAAAATCCTATTTGCTTGTACCCAACAAATGTCCAGTAGGCCAAAACCCAGTGAGGTTCCAGTTCATAACAGGTATTTTAATACAGTATTTTACTGCCAACTCCTTTTACCAGTGGTCTGGAAATTCTATCGGTTCAACTAATGATTTTATTTTTCTTTATTGATTTTAGAGAGAGAGGAAGGGAGAGGGAGAGAGAGATAGAAACATCAATGAGAGAGAACATAGATTGGCTGCCTCCTGCACGCCCCCAACTGGGGACTGGGCCCACAACCTGGGCATGTGCCCTGACCTCTTGGTGCATGGGCCAACGCTCAACCACTGAGCCACACCAGCCCCGCCTAATGAAGATTTTATAAAGCACCCCTCCTATCAAGTTTTCTTCCCTGCCCTGCTCCAAAGCCCTACCAATATAATTGACAAGAGTATGCTATATGCAATGAAAGCAATCCCATTTTGTTCCAAGTTGTATTTAGTGTATCACATGGTCCATTAAGAGGCTAACTGGAATTACATATGCAAACATATTAAAAAACATATCTCAATTACCACCTTCCAAACTGTGTGATTTTGATTTAGACCCATTTGATCATGAAAAGAACAGTATTATTTTAGCCTACTTAGTTTCTTAAAGTTTCAAAGTTCTTTATATATAGCATTCTAAATCTTCTGTCAAGAAGCAGGGCACAACTTGCCAGAGGGGAAAAATTGGGTGAGGGAAAGAAAGGGAAACCCCCTTATGTAGTTTGAGCAAAAATATGACATGTACTCATCTAGACAATGGAATTTAGAATCTAAATTACGGTAAGGATTTGCCTAGAATCAGTGATTTAGTATGACAACACCATTTTTGAACTTAAGGTATAAGTTATGATTTTTCAATGAATTTATCTTGAAAAAAGAATGATATTCTATAAACAGTAACAAACTATTAAGACAGCAAAGGTAAAAAACCAAGTTATGCATTAGGAATTCTAAATTTAACACCCTAGATTACAGCAAGGAAAGCCCTCACAACACCATTCACAAGTCTCAGTTCAAGCAATTTATTTTTGGCAAGCCAAATCACAGCTGTCAACGCTGGGTTTTTTTCCACCCCAAAATTACATAAAGTATTTTGAAAAAATGTAGACATCTTCAACTGGGGGGAAAGTAAGTTATAAATGCCGTGTGTTGTTATAAATGCTTTAAAAAAAAAAAAAAAGTCACACGGAAGGGGGTTAAAAAAAAAAAGCAAACAAACAAACCCTGGAAGATGCAGCAGAGCCCCCTTGCTCCCGAAATAAAACTCCTGGTGTCTGTAACAGCAGCGGCAGCGCTACTCCCGACAGAAGTTTTCAGCTGTCACTTCTAACAGCTGAGCGCTTCCTAGGAGAGAAGCGACAGGCCGAGAAGAGAAGTGGTTGTGGGAGGTCTGAAGATTTAATACTTGAAATCTTACACTCGAAGGGAAACCCTTCCGCACTTCACCTGCACTTAAGGGGACACCCAGCAAGCGCAGTCCCCCCCCTCCTCCCCAACACACGCTATACCACTCGCGCCCCGCCACACTTAAGTCCAACAGCTGGAGGAATCGACACGCGCCCTTTCTCGTTCCCTCCATAGACTGCTCCGGGCTGCGCTGATCTGGAGCTAGGGACGCAACCAGCACCTGCGAGCCCCGCAGCGGCCTCACACCTAGGGCCAGGTCCGCCCCGCCCCGCCTCGCCCGCTCCCCTGTCTCGGGCCGCGCGGCGCTTCTGCTTCTCCTGGAGACTACGCACCCCCTGGGTCTCCGCGCTCTCGGACGCGCCCGGCTTCCAGGGCCCGCGCCGCCGCCCCAGCCCTGTCACCTCCGGCCCCCCCGGGACCCCGGGCCTCACCCCCTCCTCCAGCTCATCCTCAGAGCCCGCGTCCTCTGGCTGGTCCAGGTCTATGTCAAACACTCCTGCCATGTCCTCAGCCTCCCTGTCTCGGAAGTCCGGCGCTGGGTAAAAGCCGTCCCGCCTCCGTCGTCGCCTCATGGGCCCGGACCCGCCGCAGACACAGCCGCCGCTGCCGCCATGACCGGCTGCTTGGGCTCAGTGCGTCTGCGCCTAGGCCTTAGACTGGCTCCTCAAGTTCAGCGCTGGAGCATGCGTACAGGGTTCTGTGAAGCCCAACTGTGGGCAATGAACATGCGTAGAACTATCGCCAGGAGTCAGGTATTGGCACAAACATGCGCAGAACCCCAGCCGAAGCCGCTCTTGGAAGCTAGATCTTGCGCATTGTCAGCTAAAGCATTTGATGGACAGTGAGCATGCGTACCGTGTCTGAAGTTGATAACTTGAAATTGAACATGCGTAATTAACCTTTCTGAATAGGAAAAAAAACAAAAAAAACCCACCACATTCAACAAAACTCTTCGTTTGTGGAATATGCGCATGCGTTCTCCTTAGCTTTTTGGGGTGTTGAAAGTGAGCATGCGCATAATGGCTCGCTGAAGTTTGAACAAGACAGAAACGGATGAATCTGGGGCTGTCAGTGAGTGGGGTTAATAGGGAACTCCTAGGGTTAGAGGGGAAAGGAGAGTCTTGGCTTTGCTATTTACTAGTTAAGTGGACTTGCGAAAGTCACATAACCTTTCAGAGCCTCAGTTTCGTTATCTTTAAAATGAGAGTAATGATACCTAGTTTTCAGGGTAGTTTTAAAATTATAAATACAGAGTATGGCTCACAAGCCACTGCCCTTTCCAGTGCGGCATAGACCTGGTGTAAGGTATTTACCAAAAAAATTTGTCTCTTTTCATTTTTATAAAATAGTGAAGACTTGCTGTACTATTTCATCTGGTCCAATTTTTGCAAGCTTGGTCTTCCTTGCTGTCCTATCTGAGCTAAACACAAAGTCTTTCTTATGAATGTTCCTGTAGTTACCAGGCCAGAAATGTGATTGATGGAGAGACAGAGTCATTATTTAGAAGAGAGAAAGTTAATGTTAATTAAATGTATGATTGTTGAGCTAACTTCTGCGTTCTATGTGTCCCTGTGGTGGGAAGTGCATACTATTAATTCCTTCAACCAGCATTCATTTTGTTTTGTTTTAAATGCATGTACAGGAAAACAGTAAATACAAATCAGATTTTGGAAACTGTTGAGCTGTGTATGAATGGATTTGGGTACAGTAAATCCCAAATCCCAAAACCATGTAAAAGAACAACTTCCTTACATGATTGGGTCCTTAGACAACATAGCTAGTTCATCTATAACACCATATATGTATATAGCATTTTTTTTTTTTTTTTATCCTCACCGGAGGACACTTTTGCATTTATCTTCAGATAGAGCGAGAGGGAGAGAGGGAGGAAGAGAGAGAGAGAAACATCAACTTGAGAGAGACACATTGACTGGCTGCCACCCACACGACCTCAACCAGGGCCGGGGACAAACTGCAACCGAGGTACTTGCCCTTAGCGGGAACCGAACCCGCTCTCTGGACTGTGGGCCGACGCTCTAACAGCTGAGCCAAACCAGCCAGGGCTGTATATGGCATTTTTAAATTATGTAGTTTATTGATGTGTATTAACACATGGTATTTTATTTGTTCTTTATTTATTGGTAATGTAGTGGTTCTCAAAGCCTATATTTTCATATTACAGGTTGCTCACCTTTTTGAGGAAATAGGCCTAGTTTGTGTCAGCATGTCAATAATAACAGTGCAACTTGGTCAGTGTGGCAACCAGATTGGTTTTGAAGTGTTTGATACTTTATTTAGTGATTCACACTGTTCCCAGGGACTCTGCTCTAAAAGAGAGAATGAGGCATATCAAGCATCTTGCAAAGAAAGGTTCTTCAGTGAGGAGGAAAATGGAGGTATGTGTGGTCCACAGTCCTCTCGTTTACTCTGACATAACCAACCACTTCAAGGCCAGGCCATCCACGTTGTCTCTGAATTCCATCCCTTCCCATTTTACTAGGAAATCACTTTGCTTTTGATCCTTTGTTTCTGTGCTAACAACCTTTACCTTTATGGTGGCATCTTCCCCCTCAGCACATGAGCCTGCTCAGATCTTGCCAATCTAAAAACAAACAAATAAAACTTACCTCTTGACTATAGCTTTTTTCTTCTTTGCCTTCTCATCTAAGAGTCTCAAAGGATAACCTTCTTTAACCAGTTATAATCTTGCTTCTGCCCAGCACCCCTAAAGCCACTCTAAGAAGAGTTCCCAGTGATACCCTAATTACCAATCCAGTGACTGTTTTCTTTTTGTAATTCACTTAATTTCTCTACTGGATTTGAAAACATTAACTATAAAACTCCCTCCTTGAAACCCCTTCTTAGAGTCTGAACCTTTCTTCTCCAGTGGCTGTATCTCAGGTTTTCCTCTGTCCTCACTTGTGCAGTTCTCTCTGGGCAATTTCTGTTTCTCTTGTAATTTGCTACATCTTTTACACAAATGACTCTCAAATCTCTAGCCTAGCCTCTATTCCAGGCTGCGATAAGACATCTCCACCTGCATCTTCCCTGTGTACCTCAAACCCAGTATCTCAATACCCAGGAACATTCATTATCTTGCCTTTAAAACTTGGGTTCTTGCCCAGCCAGTGTGGCTCGGTGGATTGAGCATCAGTCCCATGGACTGAGAGGTTCCGGTTCGATTCCCCGTGAGGGCACGTGTCCAAGTTTTGGGTTCGATCCCCAGTAGAGGGTGTGTGGGAGGCAGCCGATCCATGTTTCTCTCTCACATTGATGTTTCTATCTCTCTTTTCCTTCCTCTCTCTCTAAAAAAAATCAATAAAACCATATTTTTAAAAAAGAGTCTATAAAACTTGGGTTCTTACTGCTCATATACTATCAAACATCAAGGTGTGCTTAATTTACCTCCCACATATCTCTTGAAACTCTTCTGCCCCTTCCGTCTTCACTGTCATTGCCTTAGTTTTAGCTCTTGTCCTCTTTCACCTGGACTGTTTCAAGACACTCTTTCTGAGTTTGCCTGCCTAGACTCTTATGTCTGTCACATCTATCTTCCACACTGCTGTATTAAAAAAGACATCTGATTGTTCCTCCCCTCCTTGAATATTTTCAGTGGTTTCACATTGCCTAAAAGATACATTTCAAGCTTTTTAGCAATGCATACAAGGACTTTCAAGATCTGAGCCCTGCCTGCTTTCCATCTCCATTCATCACTTCTTCTACCCACTCCTAAACTGCTTGTTACGCTCACGGTATTTTGTACCTCTGAATATACTACTCCGTTAGTGTGGATTTGTCATGGGTCATCGCATGATACAGTGATTAGGTGTTTCATCTCTCCAACTAGTCCTTCTAGGGCTGGATTGATGTTGTCTTCATCTCTATGTTCCCAGCACAGTACATGACACACTGTAAGCACTCAATAGATATTTGTAGACCTGACCCAGTGATCATTTTAGCTCACACTGATTCATCTTGCTTAGCAGAATGCTAGGTGTTATGAACCATCTGTATATACCTGCTGCTGCCCATCTCAATTTCTAAGCAGTAGGACAGATCTTTCTATCCTCAAACTTTGGATTTGGGGTGGGGGGGTGGTTCTTAGAAGTTTATACTCTGTGTTAACCTGAATAAGACATGTGAAATATTATTCTTTTATTTTTGCCCCCTCTCTAGTTCCAATTGCACGGGCCGTACTTGTTGATATGGAACCTAAAGTTATCAATCAAACACTATCAAAGGCTGCCCAGTCTGGCCAATGGAAATATGGCCAGCATTCATGCTTCTGTCAAAAACAAGGTTCTGGAAACAACTGGGCATATGGGTAAGAATTATTTCTTCAGTTTAGATACAGCTGCAGAGTCGAATAATAGTGTAGTTACAACTGCACTGTTGATATACCAAGCACATAATCTTGAAATTGCTATTTTAAAATTTAGGGTGTGGCCTGGCCAGTGTGGCTCAGTGGATTGAGTGTTGTCCCATGGACTGAGAGGTCCCGTTCCATTCCCGGTCAGGGCACATGCCTGGGTTTCGGGCTCATTCCCCAGTAGGGGGTGTGCAGGAGGCAGCCGATAGATGTTTCTATCTCTCCTTTCCTCTCTAAAAAAAAAAAAAAAATCAATAAAAGCATATTTTTTAAAATTTTGATTTAATTGGTATGGGATGAAACCCGGATGTTGGGATTTTTCAGTGCTTCCCTCAGTGATTGTAATGTGCAGAAAAGTTTGAGACCACTGTTTTAAGAGTATTGTTATGAGTATTGACTATTATGTTGTACCGTAAGCTTACAGAAGTAATTGAAGTCTCCAGCTAAAGAAATGGCCTGTAACAGAATTTTCTGTACCTAGTCAGTTCACTCTCCTAGCAGTCCTACTCTAACTGTTAAATATGTTTAACTTGTGTATTTTTTAAAATACATTTTTATTGATTTTTTAAAATGTTTATTTTTATTTATTTTTTGGAGAGAGAGGAAGGAAACGAGAAATAGAAACATCTATGTGAGAGAGATACCTCGATCAGCTGCTTCCTGTACGCCCCCTGTTTGGATTGAGCCTGCAACCCAGGCACGTGCCCTGACCGGGACTCGAACTGGGACCTCTCAATCCATGGGATGAAGCTCAATCCACTGAGCCACACTGGCCGGGCTAACTTGTATATTTTAAATTTTGTGCCTTTCATAGGTTTAGAAAGACTTCTCTATCCTCTATCTTTCTCTCTGCATTGCATATCTCTGGTTAAATTGTAAGGTGTTTGTGTTTGTTTCTTTTGAATTGCATAGTTATTCTGTTCATGGACCCAGGCATGAAGAATCTATAATGGACCTGATCCAGAAGGAAGTAGAAAAATGTGATTCTTTGAGTGGTTTTTTCATCATAATGAGTATGGCTGGAGGCACAGGATCTGGGCTAGGAGCCTTCATTACACAGAATTTACAAGATCAGTATTCTAACTCTTTGAAAATGAATCATATTATATGGCCTTATGGAACTGGTGAGGTATGAACACATTAACTGAAATGATTGTATTTTGTGTTTTTTGCAGTTGAAATACATATAGGCAAAAGATTGATTTGACCCTTTCTTTGAAAATGTTAAGTTACTGCATCAGGAATGACTGTACTATATGGTACTTGTGTGAACAATTCATTTAACTTTGCTCAAACTTTTCCAAACAAATGAGGTGTCCTTGTTTTTGAAAAATTCCAAAGAAGACAATTGTGCATTTTCTCTCAGGAACCCATACCTGGGTTAGTTCCTCTGGCTACATATATAAAGCAGGGACTTTGAGAAATCATGAAAATGGAGGTGAGATAAGTCACTACAGGAAACAAGGTAGGAAGAAAGTGTGATAGTAATGCTCACCGCTTATTGAACCCTTGCTATATACAGGGCATTGTTCTAAGTGCTTTATATGCATTCTGCCATCAACCTTTAAAACTCTAGGAGCCTGGTATAATTATTATTCCCATTTTACAAAGGAGGAGACTGAGGCATAGAGAGAGATTAACTAACTTGTCTAAGATCATATGGCCAGAAAGTGACAGAGCCAGGATTTGATCCCAGGCAGGATGCCCTGAGAATCCACCCTCTTAACCACTATTCTCTCCTGCCTTTCTTATTTCTGACCCTTTTCTCTCCAGGTTATTGTTCAGAATTACAACTCCATTTTGACTCTTTCTCACTTGTACCGATCTTCAGACGCCCTCCTTGTTCATGAGAATGACGCTGTTCATAAGATCTGTGCAAAACTGATGAATATCAAGCAGATCTCCTTCAGCGATATAAATCAAGTCCTTGCCCATCAGCTGGGAAGTGTGTTCCAGCCTACTTATTCTGAGGAAGGCTCATCTCACTACAGAAGAAATCCACTAGGTATTTGTCCTCCTATATGTTACTGATAGGAAAGTCTTATGTTCTGAAAGCCTCGGAGTTATTCTTCCTTGGCTCCTCTCCTCTGCCTGAAGATACACTCAGTCTCCCTCATTTCAAAAGCCTTTCTGAAGAGCTGCTTAGCTTTCTGAACTGTCGTACTGAAATGTTTTGGGAAGTTGCTACATTTCTCAAAAGAATGGTGGATACTTACTAACTCTGTTCTTTTTTCCCCCCCTTTATTGAGTTTCAGAGAGAGAGGAAGGTAGAGGGAGAGCTAGAAACATTGATGAGAGAGAACATCAATTGGCTGCCTCCTGCATGCCCCCCACTGGGGATTTGGCCCACAACCTGGGCATGTGCCCTGACCAGGAATCAAACCGGCGAACTCTTGGTGCATGGGTCAATGCTCAACCACTGAGCCACACCGGCCAGGCCCATTAACTCTATTCTTCAAGCCTCTCTCTCTGTTTTTTACAAAACCTTTGGGGTATAATTCACATACCATACAATTCACCCATTTAAAATGTGCAAGTCAGCCCTGGCCGGTTTGGCTCAGCGGTTAGAGTGTCGGCCTGCGGTCCAGAGAGACCCGGGTTCGGTTCCCGCTAAGGGCATGTACCTCGGTTGCAGTTTGTCCCCGGCCCTGGTTGGTCATGCAGGTGGCAGCCACTCGATGTGTCCCTTTCATGTCGATGTTTCTCTCTCTCTCTTTTCCTCTCTCTCCCTCCCACTCTATCTGAACAAAAAATGAAAAAATGTCCTCGGGGGAGGATTAAAAAAAATAAAATAAAAAATAAAATAAAATGTGCAAGTCAGTGTTTTCTAGCATATCCACAAAGTTGTACAACCATCATTTTCATCACTCCATAAAGAAACCCACCATTGCCCTGGCCGGTTTTGCTCAGCGGTTAGAGCGTCGGCCTGCGGTCCAGAGAGACCCAGGTTCGGTTCCCGCTAAGGGCACGTACCTTGGTTGCAGTTTGTCCCCGGCCCTGGTTGGGTCGTGCGAGAGGCAGCCACTCGATGTGTCCCTTTCACATCGATGTTTCTCTCTCTCTGTCTCTTCCTCTCTCTCCCTCCTGCTCTATCTGAAGATAAATGCAAAAATGTCCTCAGGTGAGGATAAAAATAAAATAAAGAAACCCACCATTCTTTTTTGAGCTTATTGGACAAATAGTGCCTTATCCATTCAAATTATATAGATACAAATGACTTCGTAATCTATACTGCCCTCCAGTCCTAATCTCAAAGTTTTCTCTTTCCCTGTCCCGGTTTTCTTAGTTACCATCTGCTTCTTCAAATTTAGCATGTTCTGAATGGATTCATCACTTTTTTCCCTGTCTCCTCTCTCCTGCCACCTCGTCCTCAGTTCCTGTCACCTGATTGCTCCCACTGTCCTCATGTCTCCTCAGCATGCTCAGACCTGTAGGTGCCATCTCTGTCATCTGTCTGCATTCTTCCCCTACTTCCTTACCTCTCTGACATGGGTTCAGAGAGTCAATATCTCTCAACTAATACTGCATACAAATATAAGGCAAACTGGCCTCTTTCTATTCTCTATTTAATTTTTTTGGCATAAATAGAAAACAAAAAATAAATGTAAAACAGAAGCTTACATCTATAAGGACATTCCTGTCTTAAGGTGCTCCTAACGTTGCTTTCCTTCCAGCCGCCTGCCTCTCCCCCTGCGATCCATCTGGCACACTGACCCCAGATGAGCCTCCCCAATGCACAGACCTAACCCTGTACTCTCTTATGCATTACTTGCCAGTTTTGTCAGAATTCCTCAGCTTGACTTCCACATAGTGCCCTGAAGACTTATTTTCTAGCTTCATCACCTATTGCCTCCTCTGCATGGATCCCCACCAACTTTTCATCCTGCCTCCACTGTTTTTCTTCAGTCTGGTATTTTCTTGCCCTGGTCCCTTTGCTCACTGCTCCTTCTCCTTAGAAATTGCTTCCTCCTTCCCTTCGTCACCCCTCCTGAAACCTTACTCGTCCTTCAGGGTCCAATTCAAGGGATCACTTTTCCATAAAGCTTTTCTACTGAGGCCTTCACCTAAAGTAACCCTCTTTTCTCTGAAGTCCTGTGGTATTCTTTTATGTTGCTTAATAGCTTTTTTGCCTTTATTATTTCTTTAAGTGTGTTTGCTTATCTTTAAAGTAGTACACACACACATTGATCCAAGGAGCACAAAAGAATCAAAGGTACATCTCCCTCCCACCCCTCCTCAGATGTAACGAGCACCATGTGTTCCGTTAGAGAGGGATTCTGTCATGTGCATATTTTGTTAATTTTTGTGCATTTCACAGTACTTACCATATTGCACATCTGCTTATTCAACCAATATTTATTGACTTCCTGCTATATGCCAGGCACTATGTTATTTTGTTTTTTTTTTTTTTTTTATCCTCACCCGAGGACATTTTCCCATTTTGTGTTCAGATAGAGTGGGAGGGAGAGAGAGAGAGAGAGAAACATCGACGTGAAAGGGACACATCGAGTGGCTGCCACACGCACGACCAACCAGGGCCGGGGACAAACTGCAACCGAAGTACATGCCCTTAGCGGGAACCGAACCCGGGTCTCTCTGGACCGCAGGCCGACGCACCAACCGCTGAGCCAAACTGGCCAGGGCCAGGCACTATGTTAAATGTTAGGGATCCAGTGGGGAGCCAAGGCAGACGTTGTGTTCACTGTGAAAGAGAAACATTAAATAAATAATTACACTAAGAATGTATAAATAAAAGCTGAGTTAAATGTTAGGAAGGAAAGGAGTATGGTTTCAAGTGAACTAGACTTAGGCTGAAGGGGCAGAGAAGGCTGCCCTGAGAAAATAACACTTGAGCTAAGAGCTGGATGAGGACATGTAGTTGATTAATCAAAGGGAGGGAGAAGGCAATAGCACATACAGAGGGAATGGCATGTGCAAAGCCCCTGTGGCAGAAAGAAGCATGGCACATCAAGGCCAGAGAGCAATCCAGTGCCCCTGGAGCACAGAGTGACGTAGGAGACGACTGGAATCTGAAGCCAGAGTGGTGAGCAGGGGAGGACCTTGCAGGTTCTTTTTTTATTTTATTTTATTGATTTTTTAGAGAGAGAGGAAGGGAGAGAGATAGAAACATCGATGTGAGAGAGAAACATTGATAGGCTGCCTCCTACACCCCCCCTACTGGGGATCAAGCCTGCAACCCAGGCATGTGCCCTGACCAGGAATTGAACCGGGACCTCTCAGTCCATGGGATGATGCTCAATCTACTGAGCCACACCGGCTGGGCACCTTGCAGGTTCTTGTAAGCCATTTGAAGATTTCCTCGTTAACCTAAGAACAGTGGAAAGCCACGGAGATATTTTAAGCAGGTTGGTGAGATAATCACTTTTACTTTTGAAAAGGTCCACTGGACTGCCCGTGGAGAGCTGATTGGAGGTTGAGACTATAGGCTGGTCCAGTCATTCCCAGAGAGACTGTGATGGCTTGACCGCACTGAACTGCACTGGGAAAATAAAGGCTGTTAGACAGACAAGAGCTCTCTTGACTCCCACAACCATGTCTACAAACTTGACATTTGCACTTCACCTTGTGTCACAGTAGAAGTATCCTGCTCCTATCAAAAGCCAACTTTTCACTTGGTTTCTGGGGTGCATTCTCTCCTCTTCTCAGGAACTTATTAATTCCTCACTCATCTCTCATCTTCCACATCATTGACTTATGCCTCTTTCCTGGATTACTCCCATTACAACTACTTTCTGGCCTGTCTCATACTGGAAAAACCTTCCCTTGACATGATCATCAACAGTTAATTGCCTCATTTCTCTGTTCTTCTTTAGAACAACCATCCTCGCTCAGCCTGTGTGGCTCAGTGGATTGAGCATGTTGTCCATAGACTGAGAGGTCCTGGTTCGATTCCCAGTCAGGGCACATGCCCGGGTTGTGGGCTCCATCCCCAGGAGGGGGCGTGTAGGAAGCAGCCAATCGATGTTTCTCTCTCATCGATGTTTCTATCTCTCCCTCTTCCTTCCCCTCTCTCTAAAATCAATAAAGAAAAAAAAAAAAAAAAAAAAAAGAGAACCGCCATCCTCAAGGGTCTGTCTCTCCATGCTGTCTTCATTTCCTCACCATCTAGTCACTCTTCAGCCCACCTTGATCTAGTTTCTCCCCATCACTTTTCTGAAATTGCTTTGTATAAGTCACAAACATGTCCACATTGCCAAAGCCAGGGGGTGCTTCACTGCCCTCATTTCCATCCACCTCCCAGTAGAATTTGACATGGCTGCCCCCTTGTCTTCCAAGTTCCTCTTTGTCTTTTGCGACAGCCCCTCTCCTGATTTTTCTCCTATCTCCATGACTATTCCTTTTACTTCCTTTTTTCCTCTGTTTTCCAGGCTCTGAATGCTGGTCTTGGACCTTCTCCCTAGTTCCACAGCTTTTAACACCATTTGTATTCTCTGACCTGCCAGTTTATCTCCAACTCTGACCAATTTCCTAAGCTCCAGATTTCTATATCCAGCAGCCTTCCTGACATCTATAGGTACACATTTCATGGACATTCCAAACATGCTGTGTCTAAAACAGGTCTCTTAGCTTTCCCCTAGGGGCCTGTTTCTTCCTTAATCCTTCAGTTGTTCAATTTAAAAAACTTAGGTCCACTAAAGACCTCAGAAACCCACATGGTTCTGCTCATGTGTTGGAGGAGACATCACCTTTTCAACAAAGCAATTGGGGATTGTGAATTCTCAGGGGTCCCAGTCTGCCATGTGGGTGACTGTCTATGGCTATGCTCTGACAGGCACAGAGAATGAAAGGCATGGGGCTGATGCAAGACTGGATTTTTCACCAGAAAGATTTGACGAAAAGACAGAAGGGCAAGGAGCTGCAGAAGGAGGGAAGTGAAGAAAGGGAAAGACTGATAGTTTGAGAAGGCAGGACATCCGTGGATTAATCTGTCTTAGCCTGCGCAGGCTGCTGTAACCCATGGGCTGGATGGCATGTAAACAGCATGAATTTATTTGTCACAGTTCTAGTTCTCATTTAACTAGATAAAATATATTAGTAATCTAGGAAGATTTCTAATGGAATATTTAGTGAATACATAATGATTATAAAAGCATATTAACTCTCACGTTTACTTTGTTTTCCTGGGTTTCGCTAAATATTTCATTCATATATCCAGTTACTTGGCTTCTTTTTTTTTTTTTTTTATCCTCACCTGAGGACATTTTTGCATTTATCTTCAGATAGAGCAGGAGGGAGAGGAGGAGGAAGAGAGAGAGAGAAACATCGACATGAGAGAGACACATCGACTGGTTGCCACCCACACGACCCCAACAGGGGCCAGGGGACAAACTGCAACCGAAGTACGTGCCCTCAGCGGGAACCAAACCCGGGACTCTCTGGTCTGCGGGCCGACGCTCTAACCGCTGAGCCAAACCGGCCAGGGCTTGGCTTCTTTCTTTTTTCTCTCTCCCCAGTTACTTGGCTTTTAAACGCTTGCTTCTTTTTGGCAAAATGTTGTTTCTCACTCATGCTAAAATTGGTGCCAGAATGAAGCAAATATATAGTCTTTAATAGACTGCCTCTGAAATTTTATTTACATTTTAAAATTTAAGCAATTCTGGCCTTGGAGGAGAAAACACTCAAAGACCATCAAATCATGGTTATATATAGGCCAACGGGAACGATGTGGAATTTAAAATGTAGTTAGGATTTTTTTTTTCTTTACAGGCGACTTAATGGAGAATTTAGTTCCGCACCCTGAATTCAAGATGCTGGGGGTTCGTAACATTCCTCAGATGTCTGAGCACTCACTGGCATACAGCACGTTTACTTGGGCTGGCCTCCTCAAGCATTTGAGACAGATGCTCATTTCTAATGCGAAAATGGAAGAAGGTAAAGGGTATTTTAAAAATATGTAGCCCACAAGCTGGGAAGAATGCCTGTGCTGGAGTTCTCAATATAAACTGGCTTGGGCCAGTTGAAATAATGGTCCCTTCTTCTGGCCAGGGAGGCGCCTGCAAAAACTCACTGGGACATCCCAGGATAGCTTCTCAATCACTTCACAGTGTCATTTCCCCAAAATATGTCAGAAAAGCGGGACATTTATTTTTATTTACATTTTATTTTTATCAAAGTAATATATGAACAGAGTGTTTAAAAAACAGGTAGTTGCCCCGGCCAGTGTGGCTCAGTGGTTGAGTGTGGCCCATGCACCAAGAGGTCACTGGTTCGGTTCCCAGTCAGGGCATATGCCCAGGTTGTGGGCCAAATCCCCAGTGGGGGGCATGCAGGAGGCAGCCAATCAATGTTCTCTCTCATCGATGTTTCTATCTCTCTCTCCCTCTCCCTCTCTTTCTAAAATCAATAAAGGAAAAAAAAATAAAAAAATAAAAAAAACAAGTAGTCAAAACTCACTGAAGTGTATACTTAAACCCATTTTAATTTTTATAGATTTGTGTTATAAACAAACTATGGATTTTATGTTTACATACACTGCATTGTATGCATATTATATCTCTATTTTTAAAATTTATTTGAGAGACAGAGAGGAAAGGAGAGGGAGAGAGAGAGAGAAACATTGATGAGAGAGAGAAGCATCAATCAGCTGTCTCCTGCACGCCCCCTACTAAGGGTCAAGCCTGAAACCCAGGCATGTGCCCTGACCGGAAATCAAACAGGAAACTTTTCAGTACACAGGACAATGTCCAACCAACTGAGCCACACTAGTGAGGGCAATGTGTGTTCTTGTTTTAATTCTAAGCCTAGTAGTTGCTTTTTAAAAATGTTCCAGTCTGCACTGGTTGCTCTCCTGGCTTGATAAGCAAGCACTGGCATCTCTGCCCCATTCTGTATTCTATACCCTGTTTCCTAGGTTTCATATCTTCCTGTTTCCTGGTTTCTTCCCTCATATCAATAGACCATATCCTCCAGGAGCTTCCTAAGAAAGAGTGCAGGGAAGGTAAAAATTTTAAGGCTGCAAATATCGTTATTCTGCCCTTACATGACATTGATAGTTTGGCCAAGTACAAGATTTGAGGTTGGGAATTATTTTTACTCAGTATTTTGAAGGCATTGCTCTGTTATCTTCCAGCTTCCATTGTTACTGTTGAGAAGTCGATGTGATTCCTAACCCTGTTTTGTTCTCTCCTTAATCTTTCAGGATTTTCTCTGTCTTTAGCATTCTGGAATTCCTTAGTGTGGACCTTTATCTCAGCAGAACATAAGGGGTTTTTAAAATTTATTTTGGCCCCGGCCGGTTTGGCTCAGCAGTTAGAGCGTCAGCCCTTGGACCAGAGAGACCCAGGTTCAGTTCCCGCTAAGGGCACGTACCTGGGTTGCAGTTTGTCCCCAGCCCCATGTGGGTAGCAGCCAGTCGATGTGTCTCTCTCACGTCGATGTTTCTCCCTCCCTTTCTCCCTCCCGCTCTGTTTGAAGATGAATGCAAAAATGTCCTTGGGTGAGGATAAAAAAAATTTTTTTTAATCTATTTTGTTTACTGCTATATCTTAGCCAAAGGCCTATTAGCCTTTCCTGAGAACAAACCTTCCAGGATGGAGGGGTGCACTCCCCCTGCCGCAGGGAGTGGGAAGGGTCTGGGGCTCTTGTTGCTTCTCATACAGATTTTTAACTAATCCTTCTGTTTCTTCCTCTTTTATTTACTTACTTACTTACTTATTTTATTTAGTATGTTTTTATTGATTTTTTTAGAGTGAGAGGAAGGGAGAGAGAAATAGAAACATCGATGAGAGAGAAACATCGCTCTGCTGCCTCCTGCACTCCCCCTACTGGGGATCGAGCCCACAACCTGGGCATGTGCCCTGACTGGGAATCAAACCAGGACCTCTCAGTCCATGGGATGACACTTAATCCACCGAGCCACACTGGCCAGGCTTTTCTTCCTCTTTTAGAAGGACCTGGCCTGCTTCTAAGACCTCCACTGTGGGCAGAAGTTTCAGCTTTCCCTGGTTGTTAAATTAATAACCACTGGTTCGTTTGCTTTCCAGCTTCCAAAATTGTGTTGCCATTATCTCCTCTGCCATTCCCTTTTTTCTTGCTTATGCCTTTTTAGAAATCCCTGTATTGTCTTGTTAGTGAGATTTGGGGAAAGAGTGGCAGTAAACTGGTATGTTCAGTCTGTCGTGTTTAACTGGAAATCACTACTAAGTATTATTTTTGTAGCATCTATTTTCTCACAAATCACAATAACTTAGGTTTCAATACTATGAAAGTGGATTTCTTCTACATTTAATTGTAATACCTTATGGATTTTAGATTATAGTGCCTGAGGTTTGGAGATAAGTGGATAGTTTACATTTAAAGTAATGCTTCCCGAATTTTTTGGCCACAGTGCATACCTGTTTTTCTAGCAAAACCTTTTAACATCTCAAGGAACACAGTGTTCCTAAGGATAGTGTACGGTGCGCTGCGCTGAGCTCTTAGGTCAGTAAATCACAGTTTGCTTAGTCATTTTCCTATGAGGGACTTTAGGGTGTTAACTTTTTTTTTCAGTTATGGATAGAATTTCTTTTAAAATTGAATTTATTGGGGTGACATTGGTTAATAAAATTATATAAGTTTCAGGTGTATAATTCTATAATAGAGCTTTGAACATATAGATGTTTATGTATATAAATATATTAATAAATACATATACATACATCACTAACAAGGTTGAAGAATAAGTTTTAAAACTCTCCATATGTTATCAGACTACTCTATATAAAGATTGACCCCATTAATATTGCCATCAGCAATATATCTGTTTCCACATGTCCTGGCAACAGGAGCAATGGATGATCCAAGAGGGAGCAAGGCAGAAGTTACAATGTCTTTTATGACCTAGCTTTGGAAGTCACATACCATCATTTCTGTACCATCCTTTTGGTCATTAATGTCAGCCCTATCCCATGTGGGAGGGGACCACACAAGGGTCTGAATTCCAGGAGGCAAGGATCCCTGGGTTCATCTTGGAGACTGGCTACTACTCTCTGCCCTCTGTCCCCTAATGAGTCACATCTTCCCATATGCAGAGTATACTGAACCTCTCCCAAGGCCCCCAAAAGCTATATCCCATTAGCACATCATCCTAAAAAGTCCAGAATCTTGTCATCTAAAAGCAGGTCTGGGTGTGGATTTATACTCCTCAGGTGAGATTTCTTGAGTATAACTCTTTGAATATAGTTCCTCCCCCCTGACCCCAACAGACCATGGTAGAACAGGCATAGGATAACTGGTAGATACTCCCTTTCAAATATGGGTAAGTGGAAAGCACACAGGAGTCATTAGTCTGTAACAGGATTTTCAACGGGTGTGCCATGCACAGAGCTGTGCTGCAAGAATGTTTAAAACATGCAGTACCTGCCCTGGTGTGGCTCAGCTGGTTGGAGCGTCATCCTATGCACCAGAAGTTTGCCAGCTTGATTCCTGGTCGGTCAGGGAACATGCCCAGGTTGCAGTTTCCATCTCCGGTCAGGGTGCATGCGGAAGGCAACTGATTGATGTTTCTCTATCTCTTTCCCCCTCTCCCCTCCTCTCTGTCTAAAAACAAACAAACAAAAAATTACAAACAAACAAAGGAAAATACCACATGCAATACCTGACTATTTAGTCAGAGGCATTGACCTCTTTTCCCTTAGATTGTAAAATTAAAAAAATGACAACGGCCAACACAATGATAGCTGTAAATGAATCCAAATAATACCTATTTTGTGTCAGATTGGCAAAAAATATAATATATTTTTAGGTGTGCCTCAGAATTTTAGTAATTAGTTTATGTGCCATGAGATGCAAAAGGTTGAAAATCGCTGGTCCATAACAATTCATCAGGGCACATGTTGGCAGTTTCTTGGTTAAAATGTAAGGCCTGGGAATAATTTTCCATGGCTTTTGGCTTGGCCCTCTGAACTAAGCTAAATTATAATTTTACTTGTTTATTTATTTTTAAGTTTTATTTAAATCATTTTATTTTTAAATTTTATTTTATTAGGTGATTTATATTTGCTAGTTCGGATTAATTTATGGATGTGAGAACTAGAGAGAGCTCTGAGGGTATCTATAAATAGTCTTTAAAAAAATAAAACGCATCATTATATGGATTTTTTGTTCTATAATCTTTTTTCAACATAATATTTTGTGGTCTCCTTTCAAATTCAGCACAGTTACATAGTTTTCTACTATATGTGCCCTAATTTGTTATGTGCACATAGATTAAAAAGTCAAGTAATTCTACAAAGCTGGTTGTTAAAACTATCAGTCCATAACCTTCCTCTATTTTCTCCCTCCCAGAGACTACCATTTTTTCAAAGTTCTTTTACTGGTTCTTCTACTGTTTTTAGCTATTCATTGCCATTTATTGGTTTTCATTTAGGTATTACCTATTTACTTCCCACTGTGGAGGTTAGGATTTAGCTTTTTTGTTGCTGTTGTTAATCCTCACCTGAGGATACTTTTCCATTGATTTTTTAGATAGAGTGGATGGGAGGGAAGGAGGGAGAGAGAAACATTGATGTGAGAGAGACACATCAAACACATCAGTTGGCTGCCTCCTGCATGACCTGGACCAGGGCCGGGGATTGAACCTGCGACCCTTCAGTCCTCGGGGGAACACTCCAACTGCTGAGCCAAACCTGCCGGGGCAGGATTTAGCAACCCCCCCCCCCCCCGCCGCCGCACTGGCCCCTAAGCCCTACAGACACCCTCCCATCTCGTCATCCGTCCAATATTGTAGTGTCATCATTAGATTAAAGCCATCTTAAGCTCTGCGGGATCAAGACCAAGTCAGTGTAGTCACAGCTGAGCCACGTCACATCCTGTGATTACCTGTCCTTTCCTGTATACGTTTTTAAACATTCTCTGGGGTTCATAATTGCTTTGTTTTCTTTTGTTTTTTATACTCACCCGTGGCCCTGGCCGGTTTGGCTCAGCGGTTAGAGCGTCGGCCTGCGGTCCAGAGAGACCCGGGTTCGGTCCCGCTAAGGGCATGTACCTTAGTTGCGATTTGTCCCCGGCCCTGGTTGGTCGTGCAGGTGGCAGCCACTCGATGTGTCCCTTTCACGTCGATGTTTCTCTCTCTCTCTCTCTTCCTCTCTCTCCCTCCCACTCTATCTGAACAAAAAATGAAAAAGAGTGTCCTCGGGTAAGGATAAAAAAATAATAATAATAAAAAATAATAATAAAAAACTGCTAAACTCTTTTCCAAAGTGGCTATATCATTTTACACCCCGACAAGCAGTTTAAGAGGATTTCACTTTTTCCACATCTTTCCAACATCTGTCTTTTGGGTTATAGGGATTCTAACAGGTGTGAAGTGGTGTCTCCTTGTGGTTCAATTTGCATTTTCCTAATGACAATGATATTGAATATCTTTTCATGGGCTTATTAGCCATTTGTTAATTTTCTTTGGTGAAATTTCTATTCAGTCATCTTTCCAATTTTTAAATTGGTTTGTTTGCCTTATTGAGTTCAGCATGCCAACATTTTTGATTTGTTGTATTTCTACTTTGGCTGAAAATCAGTCTGTTACTGTGCACTGAATCCCTATCTTTTGTATAATTTAAGAGTATTTTCTTAATATTTCCACATGGCTAGTCAATTTGCAGTCCTATTTTGCTTTTGTGTTTCTGCATCCCTTAATAGTTTTTTTTTTTTTAATTAAATTTTTTTCCCTTTATTGATTTGAGAGAGAGGGGAAGGAAGAGGGAGAGAGTGCTAGAAACACTGATGTGAGAGAACATCGATTGGCTGCCTCCTGCATGCCCCCCATTGAGGATTGGGCCCACAACCTGGGCATGTGCCCTGACCGGGAATCGAACTGGCGACCTCTTGGTACATGGGTGGATGCTCAGCCACTGAGCCACATAGGCTGGGCAATAGTTTGTATGTATTTTGTTTGTTCATAACCATATATAGAGTGAAGTTCGCCCTTTTTAGGTGTATAGTTCTATAAATTCTGACAAATTTATACAATGTGTAACCACTACCACAATTGAGATAGAATATTACCATCATCCCCAAAAAGTTCCCTCATATCCCTTTTTGTAGTTAGTCTCTTCCCTCTACCCCTAGCCCCCAACAACTACTGATCTAAATTTTGTTCCTATGTTTTGCCTTTTCCAGAATGTCCTATCAATGGAAGTTTACAGTATGTAATCTTTTAAGTCAAGCTTGTTTCACTTAGCATATCGATTTGAGATGTATCCATGTTGTTATGTGTGCTGTATCGGGAGTTACTTTTTTTTTTTTAATCCTTACCTGAGGATATTTTTCCATTGCTTTTTAGAGAGAGTGGAAGGGAGAGAGGGAGAGAGAGAGAGAAACATCAATGTGAGAGAGACACATCAATTGGTTGCCTCCCGCATGACCCCCACTGGGGCTGGGGATCAAACCTGCAACCCAGGTACATGCCCTCAATTGGGAATTGAACCTGCAACCCTCTGGTCCGCAGGCCAATGCTCAAACCACTGAGCCAAACCAGCCAGGGCGGGAATTCGTTTCTTCATTGCTGAGTAGATTCCATCGTATGCACCTGCCACTATCCTTTAATAGTTAGTGAAGAATACTTCATGCTTTTCTTAGGACTGAGTAGTTTGGGTCACTTTAGGTCAACCAGATAAGAATTTTTAAACTTTTGGCAGAAAAAAAACCTAACATTTAGTTATCAAATAAAAAATCATGTAAAATACACATTCCATAATACATTTTTCTCTTCTTGTTCAAAGACATTTGTAAAATCTCATGCTTTTTTTTCTTTGGGTAGGTATCGATTGGCAGGTACGGCCTCCTTTACCAGGACTTCCTACTCGTGGTAAAATGTCTCTCAACAAGGAGCTTCACTTTAACACTTCCATTGCTAACACGGTCGTCCTCCGTGGGAAAGATGTGCACAGTGCGGATCTGGGTAAGCAGAAGTTAAGGTAAAACTTAAGATGTATTTTTTACACATGCACATGGCACACGTAGTTTTTTTTAAAAGTCCTGTTCTAGTCAGTGTGGCTCAGTTGGTTGAGCATCGTCCCATACATCAAGAGGTTGTAGGTTCAATTCCCAGTCAGGGCACATGCCCAGGTTGTGGGCTCAATCCCCAGTAGGGGGCGTGCAGGAGACAGCCGATCCGTGTTTCTCTTTCATTGATGTTTCTCTCTCCCTCTCCCTTCCTCTCTCTCTAAAATCAATAAAAACATTAAAAAATAATAATAATAAAAGTCCCTGAATTTATTCTTTTAGAGAAAGGAAAATAATAACTATGTGTATTTATAGCAAAATGTAACCATAGTATCAGTTACTATGTGATTGAACACCAAAATAGAGATGGTTTAAATAAGATACAAGTTTAATTCTTTCTTCCTGAATCTGGTTGTTCCTGCTGTCTGTACCTTGTGGCTTCCTCCTTTAGCCCAAGATATCTTTTAGAGCTTCAGCCGTCACATCATGGAATGAGCAAAGAAGGGCATATCTCCTTCTCCTAGGATTGCACACCACACTGGTGTTATAGCCATTTGACTGGGACTGAATCACATGCCATACCTAGCTGCAAGGGTCACCATGAGCACAGTTAAAATTCGGGGGTTCTGTTACTAAAGAAGGGAGAACAGGTATTATGGGACAGCTAGTGGACTCTGTGCCAAGAATTTTGTTACAGAATTTTCAGGAAGTTGAAAGAGCAGTTCTCTTATTAGTTTTGTGTTTCTATGGCAAGTCTCTAGGCTTATATTATCCTTATTTGATGGTTTCAGCAGTGTCAAATTGGTTGCTTCTGGCTGTGATGTAAAAAACACTGAACAATCCCGGCAAGTGTGGCTCAGTTGGTTGAACTTTGTCCCATCACCAAGAAGTCTCCGATTTGATTCCCAGTCAGGGCACATGCCTGGGTTGTGGGCTCGATCCCCAGTAGGGGGCGTGCCGGAGGCAGCCGATTGATGTTAATGCTTCTCTCTCTCTTATCGATGTTTCTATCTCTCTCCCTCTCCCTTCCTCTCTCTCTCAAAAAATCAACAAAAACATACTAAAAACAAAAAAAGGAACACCAAACAATCTAGTCCTTCTAATACCTCTTAGATAAAAAACTAGTAACAATGACAAAAGGAACATTTCAAGTCAATCACAGGGTATGCTTTCTTCATAGTCTTATTTTAGATTTTAAAATAAGAGAATTAATAAGAGGATATATAAAGTCAGTGCATGCCCAGCCGGTGTGGCTCAGTGGTTGAGCATCGACCCATGCACCAAGAGGTCGCTGGTTCAATTCCCGGTCAGGGCACATGCCCAGGTTGTGGGCCAAATCCCCAGTGGGGGGCATGCAGGAGGCAGCCAATTGATGTTAATGCTTCTCTCTCTCATCGATGTTTCTCTCTCTGTCTCTCTTTCCCTTCCTCTCTCTCTAAAATCAATAAAGAAAAAAAAATTAAACAAAAAAAATAAATAAAAATAAAGTCATTGCTAGCATGTATGCAGTGAAACCCTTAACTCTTCCCCCCAGCTAGATTCTTATTTATTTACATAAAAAATGTTTAGAATTCTATGCCCTACCCGAATTCTTCTCTTCAGTGCGAATACCCTTATTTATCTTGTGTGTGTGTTTCATCCTTGGCAGGTTCTTTTTCAAGCTATTGTCTTAGCATTTGCCTCCTAGCATTCCTTTATAGCCATACACTTAGTATTTAGCTATTTTTTATGCTGACAGTATAAGATTCCAGTCAATAGATTTCTTGCTTTTACCTTCTGGCTTAATAAATTTGTTGTAATGCCACAATGGTTTTCTTATGTATCTTCATAAATGTAAAGTTTAAACTAACCAAAAAAAAAGGATATATAAAGTAATCTAACTTCTAAAAATTTACGCACAGCAAATGACACAGGTGCATAGAGGTGTTCTTGAAAAGATATTCATTGCAGTATCTTTCACACTAACAAAACTGAAACAACCTACATGTCCAAACAGTAGGAAATGTGTTAACTTATAGTATATTCATATAAAGAGCCTTTAAATACGAGTGATATTTATTGAAATGGCAAAGTGGTTCACAACATATTGGTGAATGAAAAATGCAGACTATAGCCCTGGCCAGGTGGCTTAGTTGGTTGGAGCGTCATCCCGTACACTGAAAGGTGGCAGGTTTGATTCCTGGTCAAGGCACATACCTAGGTTGCAGGTTCGATCCCCAGTTGGGGTATGTACGGAAGGCAACCTACCGATGTCCTCTCTCATGTCGATGTTTCTCTCTCTCTCCTTTCTCCTCTCTAAAATCAATAAGTATATCACTGGGTGAGGATTTTTTTAAAAAATGCAGACTATGGAAGAGCATATGTGTAAAATTACATACACAGGGTCAGCAAAATGTCCATAGTCATCTCTGGGTGGTGGCATTTCAGCTGTTCAGTTTACTTAAACATTTTCTTCATCATACTTTTCTGAATGGTGTGAATTATTTTTTTTTTTATGATGAGTATAAATCATTTATCCAAAAGCAATATAAAGCTAGTTTTATTTTTTTAATTTTTAAACATTTATTTTTTAATATAAAGCTCGTTTTTAAAGGCAAAACAAAAGGAGATTTTGGGTGAAGTGGATAAGAAAATATTCCTTTATTAATTAGTTTTCAAAATTAATGATCTACCATGTAAACAATGGCTTGTGTTGTTTTACTCAGGGGGATTTAAAGAGCCAGCTCTCTACACTTCTTGGTTGGAACCTGATAATGCTTTCAGTGTGTGGAGAACCCAGCGAGCCTTTAGCAAGTATGAGAAGTCTGCAGCATTGGTCAGCAACAGCCAGTTCTTAGTAAAACCACTTGATATGATTGTGGGAAAAGCATGGAATATGTTTGCTTCAAAGTAAGTAAAAGATACATTTACAAACCTTCCTACCCTAGGCAGAAAATAAAATGCTAAGACACAAGGCAGGATCTAGAGCAGCGGTTCTCAACCTGTGGGTCGCGACCCCTTTGGGGGTCGAACAACCCTTTCACAGGTGTCGCCTAAGACCATCGGAAAACACATATTTCCAATGGCGATTCATAACAGTAGCAAAATTACAGTTATGAAGTAGCAATGAAAGTAATTTTATGGTTGGGGGTCACCACAACATGAGGAACTGTATTAAAGGGTCGTGGCATTAGGAAGGTTGATTTTTTTTTTTTTTTCCTCACCCGAGGACATTTTTCCATTTTTTGTTCAGATAGAGTGGGAGGGAGAGAGAGACAGAAACATCGACGTGAAAGGGACACATCGAGTGGCTGCCTCCCACATGACCCAACCAGGGGCCGGGGACAAACTGCAACCGAGGTACATGCCCTTAGCGGGAACCGAACCCGGGTCTCTCTGGACCGCAGGCCGACGCTCTAACCGCTGAGCCAAACCGGCCAGGGCAGGAAGGTTGAGAACCACTGACCTAGACTGTCTTAGTGTCTTTGAGCTGTTTTAACAAAAATAGCATAGACTGGGTAGCCTGTAAAGAATCAGTATTTATTTCTCGTAGTTCTAGAGGCTGGGAAGTCCAAGATTAAGGTGCTGGCCGATGGGATTTCTGGTTCACAGGTGGTGTCCTTTCTCTGTATCCCCAACTGACAGAACAGGCAAAGGCACTGTCATGGGCCTCTTTTATGAGGGCACTTATCCCTTTCATGAGGGCTCCACCCTCATGACCTAATCACCTCCCAAAGGCCCCACTTCCTAATACCATCCCCTTGGGGGACCACAGACATTCAATCCATAGCATGGAGTAAGCATGGCTACCACTTTGTAGGAGTGAAACTTTAGGCATGTTACTTCAGGCTTCTTTTCCTTATCTGTACAATGGGTCCAAACTGAGAGGATCTGTGGTGAGGATTAAATGAGATAATCATGTAAAAACACTAATTAGTGCAGTGCCTGACTAGTAGTAAATGCTCAATAATTGTTTTATATTATTATTATTGTTGTTGACTAAATTCGTTTCTAAATGAAATGAAATTAAAGTAGAAATTTTATTATAAGACAGGGACAATAAGATAGTTTTCTAAAATAAGATCCTTGAGCCCAGTTGGTGTGGCTCAGTGGACTGAGTGTCGTCCCATGGACTGAGAGGTCCCAGTTTGATTCCTGGTTGGGGCACATGCCCGAGTTGCGGGCTCGATCCCCAGTCAGGGCTGTGCAGGAGGCCGCCCATCAATGTTTCTCTCTCACGTCGATGTTTCTATCTCTCTCTCCCTCTCCCTTCCTCTCTTTCTAAAAAAAATCAATAAAAAAGAAAAAATTTTAAATAAAATATTTGAAAGAATGGAAGAGATCCTAATCTTGCTCCGTAAGAACTATTGCAAGTTCAACTCCACCTGATACTAAGAAGTGTCTACTGCGTACTAAGAAATGTGTTATCAGTTTCCTGACCTCTGCCACAATGACTGAATGTTAAAGCAAAATTCCTCAAATGACTGGACGAGGCCTCTACTTTGATTAGCTAGGATTTCCAAGTCCCCCCCACCTCTTTCCTGCACATGGTCATGGTCATTCCACAAACCCTCACTCCTCAGGACTGTGAACTCTGTCCTCTTGTGGCATCCTTCTCTTCCCACTCAGTAAACAGCAGCAGCCAATTCCTTTTAGCATGATTTCTCCTGCCTCAACATTTTGGGGAACAGGGGTATTAAGGGTACCCGGCATAACTGCAAACTAAGAGTTGTCCGAAAAATACTTGGGAGGCTTCACTTCATTCCTACAACTGGGTTGTCTTTCTACCATTTCAAGCCTTTGATAAAACTTCTCAGGCACTTTTTAGAGCTTATAGTGAACCCAGTCGTCTCCTGTAGGGCGTTCAATATGTGCAGGGTAGACAACCAATTCTAAACCTACTTCTTTTTCCCGTGTGCTTATTGTCGCTCTCTTGGACACCAAAAAGGCCGGGAGTCTGCATAAACTTCGAAAGTTTGCTAATCTTCAGAGCCAACATTGAAGCAAATGTAAGACTTTTAAGAGATTCTGCCATCTTTAAATGTTCACAAGCTAGGAAAGTTCTATTTATTGTTTGATTTTAAGAATTTTTTATCTGGGATTTTCATTTTACATTTTCTGTTTCTTTTTACCAGAGCCTACATTCATCAGTACACAAAGTTTGGAATTGAAGAAGAGGACTTTTTGGACAGTTTCACATTGTTAGAACAGGTTGTAGCCAGTTACCGAAACCTCTGATCTTGAACAAGTACCTTGTGTCATTTTTGAACTAAAATATTTCCAATACTATTTTCACTGTACGTTTTCAAATTCTGATCTTTTAAAAGCAGCCATGTCAGCCTGGCCGGTGTGGCTCAGTGGTTGAACGTTGACCCATGTACCAAGAGGTCGCCAGTTCGATTCCTGGTCAGGGCACATGCCCAGGTTGTGGGCCTGATCCCCAGTGAGGGGCATGCAGGAGGCAACCAATTGATGTTCTCTTTCATCTATGTTTCTATCTCTCTCTCCCTCTACTTTCCTCTCTCCCTAAAAAAATCAATAAAGAAAAAAAATTTAAAAAAAAAAAAAAAAAGCAGCCATGTCAGATGCTGATTTCTTCTTCATACAATGCCCACAGAACAGGAGGGAAACCGTTTAAATGGACAATAGCATGTTTTCAATGAAAGCATCTACTTGGTATTTTCATTTGTAAGGCAAAAAAATTGGTGTTTCTATAAAGAACTTTGGAAACACTTTGCTGAGATGTTGGAGCTCTGAACCTATCCAAAAAAGGGAATATTCTGTTTTGTCCCTATATGCCTAATTCTTCCCTCTTTATTCCAAAATGGGTTTATTCAATATGAGCTAAACTTTCGTAGCACAATTTTAAGAAATTGCAATTCTGTATTTGAAAGTACTTATCTTTGAAGTGAATGCTCTGAACCACAAGAGGGAGCTGTTGTTAAATGTTGCAGGGTGAACACATAGTGAGTATTTCTATAACAGGTAAGATTTTACACTTTAAGCAGCTATTTAAAAATAAATGTCAGAATTTTGTTAATAAATATACATCATGCTTAAATATGGAAGTAAATGAGTAAATTTGTACTTTATTGCTTTTCTTAAACGTTTCGGGCATCAGAAACTTGAGTTGGTTTTTCTTTTAGATCTTGGAATGCCAGAAACTGATTTTATTCCACTAGTGCTTTAAAATTACTTACAGGTGCCCAGCTGGTGTGGCTCAGTGGTTGAGCATCGACCCATGCACCAAGAGGTTGCTGGTTCAATTCCGAGTCAGGGCACATGCCTGGGTACAGGCTCCATCCGCAGTAGGGGGGCGTGCCGGAGGCAGCCAATTGATGTTAATGCTTCTCTCTCTCATCAATATTTCTACCTCTCACTTCCTCTCCCTTCCTCTCTCTCTCAAAAATCAAAATAAATAAAATTACAGGTATTTAGAAGATGGTTATATGCTTTTCAGTAAAAGGGGTAAGAACTTTCACCAAAATTTCACTAAGATAAAAAGTTATCACCAAGGAAATGCTGTGCTTGATGAAATTGTTACATCCAGATGTGGGTTTCACTCAGAAGGACAAAACAATTGAAAATTGGCAACTGAGTTTGCGGGGAGTGGTGTATTTCAATAAAACACATCACATGCAATGCATTAACAAATGCAAAATGGGAAACAAATAGGAACATTTGCCCTTTCTGCTAAATCTACCAGTGGTGATTTATTTTTATTTGGAAAAATGACAGTTCACAGCTTCACTGGTTCTTCCTTTTCTTTCCATATGGAAATGATTACCTTTTTGCTGTTTTTCTTATCAACTGTTGCTATGATGTAAAATACTGAGCGTATCTTATTTCTAAGGAATGTAAAAGTTGGTCTGTCTGCTCAGCTGCTAAAAGCCCCACCCCCATTGCTGCATTTTGTTAACCCAAAGACACTTGAAAAATAATTAGAGCATACTTTTTACAAAATAAAGTTCAAAGTAGTTGTTTAGCATTGAAGAGATCCAAAGACTAAAACAATTTCCCAAACTAAATAAAGATCCGTAACTCAATGATCTCACCAGGGGTTAAGCTGAACTTGCTGAAAGTTTAGCTTAAAGAAAGTCCTAAGTTGAAATCATTTTATATTTAAGAAAGTTACCACGAGGTACCACGGAGACAAGTATATTTCTAATTTGACAACTCATGGAATCAGTGGCAAGTGAATGTTAAAAGTAAACCCCAATGAAGCAGAACTCCACAACTGCACTATTTGATGTGTGTGGATACCTAAATATTTGCAAACTTGTTTTAAACATTTACATGGAAAAAATTTTCTCTTGTCTATTTGGAATAATATAAAATCTTCGCTATTAGAGTTGGGATTTTAACTTAAAAATTAACACAACCCTGGCTAGTTTGGCTCAGTGGTTAGAGTGTCAGCCTGCGGACCAAAGAGTCTTGGGTTTGATTCGCAGTCAAGGGCACGTACCTCAGTTGCAGGTTTGATCCCTGGCCCCATCAGGGAACAACCAATCAATGTGTCTCTCTCACATCCATGTTTCTCTCTCTTTCTCTCTCTCTCCCTCCCTCCCACCTTCTCTCTCACTCTATCTAAAAAAAAAAAAAAAAAAAAAAAAAATCCTCTGGTGAGGATTAAAAGGAAAAAATTAACACCAAGAAGCTGATCCCAAACCTCAAGATGAGGGGTGGCATTGCAAATACAGTTTGATTTGTGCACAAAATGACCAATCGGCCAGGACAACAAACTTCCTGGGCAGACAGATCCAGAAGCTTTGAACATGATGGGCCCCTGGGGCACTGTTTTCACTCAGACATCATCCCACAGTCAGGATGCAGCCCTGCAGACAGTGAGTACTGTGTAATTCAAACTACTTATTTTCAACCCTTTTCACTCTCCCCCATGTGTGCTTTTCTTGAGAGCTCTTCAAATAGTAAAACCTGTTTCTTCCCATTTCCTCTTGCTGCTGGGGATCTTTGGGTGCTCCCCACCTAATACTATCCAGTCAATCTGCAACATCTTCCTCCTTTATTTAACCCATCACTTAGAACTCAGTCCGTGTGCCCACCATTCACTGTTCTCAGTCATTCATTCAACCAGTATCTGTGCAGTGTCAGGCACTGAACAAGATGTTAAGGGTTCAGAGATCAATTCCACATAGTTCAAATGAAGACGCTTACAATGTACTTTTCTCTGGATGTCTGGTGTTACAATTCTAGCTTCCTTATTGTTGCTTATTATCTTGCATATGTCTATCTTCAACTTTTTTACAGGAAAGATGTGGTACACAGGAAAGAATGACCTGGGAGCTCAGGCTTTCGAGTTGTCTGAAATGTCTCCTCACTGGCTCTGCGGAATCTCCTCCTCAGGGTACATACCAGTGATTCTTCTGCTGACCACCATGTTTATCACACTTGAATTCCTGCCCCCCAATTTTAAAAACATGCTCCATATGTTCCTATCCCATCATTCCCTCCCCACGAGCCCAAGGTGCTCAGCCAACCCGTTCTTGTTCTCCCACCTACCTACCAAATATGGTTTCACAGACTACCTTGCTGCTTTTGGCAACTAACCAGTTATTTAAGAGATATTTGCTTATCTGTATCAACCACACTATTTCCTATGAGTTTTAGGAATGTGAACTAAAAAAATCTGGCTTTACATTTTTAACTAAGTAATTTCCGACTCCTGTGCTCAGAAATGTCTCAGATGATGCACTGTCAGCCTTATGAATAAACAGAATTCCATTTCCACTGGCCGGAATGCGTCCACACGAAGTTAAGATAAACAATGTAAATATTTCAAGTTTCTGGGGAACACAGTGTGGGGTCAGTGTTGGAGAAGATACGACATTTAGGGGAGAGGAGGGAAAAGACAGACAACCCCCATCACTTTAGAGAGCCAGTGCAGCAGGAAGGGATGAAAGAGGGTCCAGGAAGCTGGTGATGCCCCCAGGGAACTGCTAATAACTTAGAAACATTTCCCAAAAAGACTTGATGGTTTTTAAATTATGGACTTCACCTAATGATGATAAATCTAATAGTTCACAAAAATAGTTTTAAAAGAAACAGTAAGCTAAATTACGTGTCATTTAGCAAATAATTCTGTTTTATCTAAATTTCCTTTGCCAATGATGCAGCCAAGAAGGTGGATACTTTTCTGGCTCTCTTGTCCTATTTGCATTTAATTATGTACGTGGTGAGTACACAAAAACTCAGATTCTGTGCCCCTGCTGCCCAGCGAGGTGGCCAGTGGCCACATGTGGCTAGTCCTGTTCACGTGTAGACTACACAGGGGATATTGAAGACAATATGAATAAAAGAATATAAAATACTAATATTTTAAATTGATTGTTGAAATGATATTTTGGACATATTAGGTTAAGTAAATTATTCAAATTGGTATACCTGTTTCTTTTTAGATTTTAAAATGTTGCTACTAAAACATTTTAAAATTAGATATATGGCTTGCATTGGACAGGGCTGGCTATTCGACATTTCAGGAGCAAAGTCCCGGGAATTGTGGAAACGCGTTGAACAAAGCATGTCCTTGCTAGGTGAGAGAGGTCATAGGTACTTGATAGTAAGAATCATGCCATAAGGCAAAGATGGGTGTTTCCTTTTTGAAAAAAGAGGCCTTTTCTTAAGCTGGGCTCGTGTGAACAGGCAAGATGTGAGCTAATACAACAAACATCCATTGAAAACCCGCAAGGAAAAACCCTGTGCTAGGATAGGCAGATTTTTTAAAAAATGAGTTATGCCTGGCTGATGTGGCTCAGTGGTTGAGTGTCGACCCATGCACCAAGGGGTCGCCGGTTCGATTCCCGGTCAGAGCACACGCCCAGGTTGTGGGCCCGATCCCCAGTGGGGGGCCTGCAGGAGGCGGCCAGTCGATGTTCTCCCGCATTGGTGTTTCTCTCTCTCTCCCTCTCCCTTCCTTTCTAACATCAGTAAAGGGGAAAAAATGAGTCAAACCTGGCCCCTGACCTTGAGTTCACCATTTCATATATTCTCTGCTACGAAGCATATGCCTGAATAGCTTTGAGACTCCATATTCACTGAATAGATTAATATAAATGCCTGAAAAGCAGTGGGAGAGATGGAAAGCTGGAAGACTAAAGGCACACAGTGAAGCCCACTAACGCTCCCATATTAGCAACAGATCTCACAGCTGTTAGAAGACTAAGGACCTAAATATAAATAGAATTAAAAACATTTTGCCTATGAAGCCATCTTATATAACTAAAAGCCACTTAAGACAATATAAATTCAAACACTATATTAAGAGAATGAAGAATTACCTTTGTTTTGAAAGCCTTACCTAAGATCTAAACTCGTCCGGCTGGCGTGGCTCAGTGGTTGAGCGTCGACCCAAGAGATCACCGGTTGGATTCCCAGTCAGGACACATGCCCAGGTTGTGGGCCCGATCCCCAGTGGGGGGCATGTAGGAGACAGCCAATAGATGTTCTCTCTCATTGATGTTTCTATCTCTCTCACCCTCTCACTTCCTCTCTCTAAAAAAAAAACAAAACCAAGAAAGGAAAAAAAAAAAAAAAAGATCTAAATTCCTTGTTCTGAATTGCAAGCCTTCTACATGTGGCCACTCCCTGTCCCCACTGTTCCCGTAACTGTACTGCAGTAGCTGAGGCAGCCGGATATGGACATTAAATGTAGTTAAGAAAAACACATGGATTTGTCTATATGGTAATGTTTAATTTTGTTCAGTAGGGACAGGGATGGAGCCATTTATAATCTATCACTGACCTGAAGACATAGATGGGAGACATGTCCCATCTGCCCCCTGTCTGTCCCCTCTCCTCCGCCAGGACCCTAAGACCAAGAAGAGGAGGCTCAGAGCATTTTGAGCAGGACTGACAGGGTACACACCAGATTTAATAGCAACTTCCTTGGGGGAGTGTCTTTCTCAGAGGATTTACTTCTTTTTTTTTTTTTTTTTTGTATTATGCACTTCTTTTGCTTGCATTTTTTTAAAAAAAACCTTAAAAACACAATATAAAGATAAAATAATTCAAATGATTTTTTAAAGGATGCTAACACCTGGAGACAGTCTGAAGCATGGAGGAAGAAGTCAAATGAATTAAAAGGCAGTAACGGGTGGAAGCAGTAAGTAGCATCCTTGTTCTACAAACTGTCACTTTAGTAGGGTATAGGAACTACATGATGCTCCAGGTTCGTTCAGGGGCACAGGAAGGAGAAGTTACAGACTAACTTTGTGGTTCCTATTATCTCAATGCATTCTTCTAATGAACATTGCCTACTACGGGAGAGACTGGTAAATATCACACGCACACACGCACACTCGCACACACGCACGGCCTAAAAAGAAATGTATAAAGCAGGAAAGCTGTGAATGAAAGAACTTTTTCACTTCCTCCTTGCAGAGACCGGGGATGTGTTTTATGCTCAGATTTCTTTACGTCTGAAGAAAATGAAGAACATTTGAAAAGTTCTTGATCTCTATATTTTTCTAAAAACACTTTTTCAGCCTCCTTTTCCCTCCCTGAACTTGTGCAAAGCACTCCCACACACATGATTTATCAGAAAGCCAAGAATAGTGACACCCCACTGCTCGCAGGCTTTGAAAACTGTGCACCTACCCAAGGGTGGAATGCTCAAGTTCTGGACCTCTCTTTCCACCAAAGAATTGTTACACAAGTAACTCTACTGTTTTCTGAACTCTGGTGCTCCTGGTGAGTGATATAATTGTGGTCATATGTCATTTATTCTGAACTCCTTTCCAGCCAACTTCAATAAGGATAACTCATTTACTGAAACATGTAAACAACCCCAGCACCAAAGAAGCCAGATGGAAAGCCGCCTCGACCACATGCTCGAGAAGGTGTAATGAAACTGTGACTGCCCTCTGGCTTGGCGAAGGCAGCTGGGAGGATGCCCTTGTACTTCATTGGGAATACTGACGACATCTGGGTTCTAGGTGGCCGCCACTGCTGTCTAGGCCAGCACTACCGGAATCTTGGACTCCAGCAGAAATATACAGGAAATCACACTGCCAAACTTTTCTCCTTATAAAGACAGACAGTCTGTCCAGGAATCACCATCCTCCCAGTTCTCAGAGGGAGGAGCCACTGGTTAAGTAAGCAGGATACAACAGGGGAGAGGAAATTCGGAGCAGTTTCCTCTGTCCCCGAGGTCCAGTCACAGTGCTTAGAGGATCACTTACGGAGAAGTCTAGAGGACATGTTACTCTACAGCATCCTCTACGAAGTCCAGTTTCTCCTCTGACTGGGAGGAGTGAGGAGTTTAGGAGTCAGGAAACCTGAGATAGACCCACAGGAGGCCCCACGTTACGGCTCAGTGTCTGCCCTCGGAAAGTTCAAAACAATACTGTGTCTCCCTCAAACCTGCTCCTCCTCCTGTGTCCCTGGCTCAGTGATCCACTGGTATTACTGTCTTCTCAGGGTCTCTTGTTCCTTCTTTTTTTTTTAAATTCTCACCCAAGAATATGTTTTTGATTTTTTGAGAGACAGGGAAGGAGAGAGAGAAACATCAGTTGTTTCCCATAGGCACCCGACCGGGGATCAAACCCGAAACCTAAGTATGTGCTCTGACCAGGAATTGAATCTGCAACCTTTTTGGTGCACGGGATGACGCTGCAACCAACTGAGCCACCCGGCCAGGGCTCTGGTTCCTTCCTCACCTATACCCCACCTCCTTCACTCCAGCTTTGCCGACGACCCCGGCTCCCACTGAGGGAGCACCTCCTGGCTGCCCCCGAATCCCCTCTGCTGCGTCACCGGACCACTGCCACATCCGCTCCGCACACACGGCGAGCTTCCCAAGTGCCGGGCCGGGCTTGGCTCTGGGCACACGGAGGACAGCACGACAGTGTCTGCCCTTCGGGGGCTTTTATGTTCTAGTAGAGGAAACAGAACAAACACAAGAAAACAGACAACAGCTATGAGTTATGCAGTTACTTTAAAGGAAGCAAAACGGGGCCAAGGCCAAGAATAACAGGAGGCAGATGACTCACTGGTCTTGTCTCTTTTACCCACCTCCCATGGTGCCCTGGTCCCCTACCTGTGCTTCCCGGGGTCTGTCATAGGGCTTTCTCTAATTAGAACACCCTTCGTCACTCCACTCCCACCTGGCAACTCAGACGCCACATCGTCAAGAAATTTTGGACCCTCCCTATTCACCAATTCTCTTCCTCTTCTCAGTTTTTATTTTATGTTTTTCTTTATTGATTTTAGAGAGAGAGGAAGGGAGAGGGAGAGACAGAAACATCGACGAGAGAGAACATTGGTTGGCCGCCTCCTGCATGCCCCCCACTGGGGATTGGGCCCACAACCTGGGCATGTGCCCTGACCGGGAATCGAACCGGCGACCTCTTGATGCATGGGTCAACACCCAACCACTGAGCCACACTGGCCAGGCTCTCAGTTATTTTCTTATGGCATTCATCTCACTCCACATGGTTATCTGCACATATATATGTAATACCCTCAAGACTGGAAGCCCCTGGAGGAACACCATTTTCAACGCCTTTGTGCCTTTGTTTCTTCCCCACAGCCCCTGAAATCAGTGAGATTTAAAGAGTGAATAAAAAATTATTTTCTTCCCCAGTGCAGCTAACACCACTACTGGCCCTAACTGTTTTATAGGGTTATTATGAAGATTAAAAAAAAATTCAAGATGTGAAAGTACTTTGAAAAGGAAAAAAAGCCTGTACAAATAGAAATTGCTTTGTAATCATAACTAGCAAGCACCACTCTGGAACCTGCCCACACAGGAGCTGGCTTTTCCAGCCCTGGGTACAGGAAAGCACAGAAGCTGCTCGTCTCTTTAATAGCAGAACTTTGTAGGCTGCGGCCCTGACTTTCTGTTGTCTTTCTCTTTGCCTATTTGTGATCACAAGATAAAACAAGTACACAGGAGCCTGGGCTTTTCTGCAGAACTGAGTGGCTAGGAGCCAGGATGCCTCGGTTTGAATTCTAACTCGGCTACTTCCTTGCTTCTTCCAGGGAATTACTGAACCTCTCTGTTTTAATTTCCTCATGGGGTTGTTTATAAGGATTTAATGATTAAATACAATACACGTAAAACAGCACTGAATACAATGCTGGTCCAGCGTAAGCAAACAATCATCAAGGTATAGCGTCCACTGTGCTTCCTGGTACAGGGTCTCAGAGGAGGTTCCAGGGACCTAATCTTTTTTAATTGATTTGAAAGAGAGAAACCAACTTGTTATTACACTTATTTGTACATTCACTGGTTGCTCCTTGTATGTGGCCTGACCAGGGATTGAACCCCCAACCTTGGTGTATCAGGACAAAGCTCTGACAGAGGTAACTGGCCTGGGCCTGGGGAGCTAATCTCCATTGTTGGTGTGGCGTGGATGTGAACAAAGACAATGCCATGCAAGGGGAGGGGAGGGGAGGGGAGCGGAGGGGGGAGGGGAGGGGGGAGGGGGAGGGGAGGGGACAGGAGGGGGGACTGGTGCACAGGGAGGGGAGCAGAGGTGTCTGAAAAGCCTGGAGTATGGCAGAACGGTGGGAGGTTAGGCAGAGAGTTTGACGTTTCAGGTTTATTGGGACGTCATTCAAGTGAAAGTGACTACCAAGAGGCTGTGAGCTGCACTAAAAACTGAAACAGAGAAAGGAGTCCTCTCATTATTGTTGGCTTTCGTCTCTGTAACTGATGGAAAGGTTGAGAGCAGGGTTCCGGGTGCCGTGCGCTGGCTCCAGCAGGACCGCCGAGAGGAGCGAACCCAAGTTACTCGTTTCCAGCACAACCCGGTGAGAAGCCAAGCCAGACAGCAGCGGGGACCAGTCATTCCTGGCCTTCAGGGAGAGGCAGAACCATCCCTCTTTTCCAAACGGCCTCACTCCACAGAAGCATTTGTCCCCATAGGAAACTGGGACACAATTACGCAATGCTGTCCGGCTGGGTCAGTCCAAAGTGGCCTGAAGGTAAAAGCTGCTCGTGCTGTTCCTCAAAGGGGACAGATGGCAATACAGGGAAATGGCGTATCTGGCATTAGCTGGGGGAGGGGAAAGTGGCCTACAGAAGCCTCTTTCAATGAACAAGGCTTTTCCTCAGAGCTTTGGGTGGGAGGCCATCAAAGCAAGTTGTAGCTACTCCTCCCTGGAAACTCTCAAAAGGAGGGTATGGCTGTCAGCTTGGATAGGTGGCTGGGTCGCTCTTGGATGCCCAGAATAAGTAAGCTAGAGCCTTCCCACCGAGATTTCAGGAATGTGCTCTCCAAGGCAAATAGAGACTACACTGTAGGAACAGCGCTGGCCCGCGTCCAAACCCTCCCTCCGTGCCCTTTGAGTCATTTGGAAATGGTTAACAAACAGGTTGAACACCTGGGCTGATTATCCCTGAAGGGGATTTCCAAACGCTCTCCCTTGTAGAACCGTCTCTTCCCTTCCCAGGCAGCCCTCGCACCCTCTGCAGCGCCCTGGAGACTCCCAGATTCCTAACTGGCCCTGGGCTTTCTAAGCGAGCGCTCTGCTGCTGACGCGAAGAAACCAGGAGCCAAGCAACCTTGTGCTTTTTCAAGTTTGTTTTGAATTAAGAGAAACAGATGTCCAATGTTTCAGAAAGCCACACATTTGTGGATTTGGCTGACAAACCCTCTACACTGCATTTCATCTCTGTTCCCATAGAGTCAGCCAGCCACTCACAACTGACTCACTCTCTCTGGGCCACAGTTTGGGCCAGTCTCCCAACTACAGAACTCGAATCTCAGATGGCAAACGATTCCAGGGTGTTTGGGTGGAGAGCGGGGACCATCTAAAACAATTTTTTGGGGGTTTAATTTAGTAGTATCAACACCCACACGGCAAACGGCAAGGCCAGTAGGTCAAAGAGAATGAGCAAACGGCTGGCACCTGCCTGCCCCAGCACCACGCAATTCTAAAGGCCACGAGTGAGCAGCTGCTCAGAACAGGTTTTTCTTACAATCCCGCTCATGAGCACTGGTCAAATATGCAAATACATGGAGGTTATTTGCTGCAATACAAGGCCTCACCCCCACAGCAAACACATTACCTTAGGTGAACTCTTAGCCTTGTTGGGAAGGGAGGGACAGGAACCCAAGCCCCTGACTACCAGACACAAATGACTCAACTGCTTCTAGCATTTAAAGTACATTATGTGCTTTCTTGTTGTCTCCCACAACAAAGGAACAAAACACTCCAGATGCATTCGGTACTACATTTCATTTACTGTCTTCTGCGAAAGCCCGAGACGCTCTGATCAATGGGAGTCGGAGATGCAATGCTTGGCTTTCAAAAATGGCTATTAAATTCCTGACTAATATTAATGAATAAAATTAACCTTTTTTTTTGGTGTTTTTCTAACAGGAATGAGACTTTCAGGCCAAATCAAAATTTATTTAAAAAATTTTTCCTTTAAAAACATTTCTTTTTCTTTATTGATGTTAGAGAGAGGGAGAGGGAGAGACAGAAACATCGATGAGAGAGAACATCGACTGGCCGCCTCCTGCATGCCCCCCACTGGGGATCGGGCCCACAACCTGGGCATGTGCCCTGACTGGGAATGGAACTGGCGACCTCTTGGTGCATGGGTCAACGTTCAACTACTGAGCCACACCAGCCGGGCACAATCAAATTTTAAATCAAATTAAAAAAAAAAAAAACTGTTTAAAACCTGTTTACACCCATCAAATCTCCCTAGATAACCTAGATGGAGTTTCCAATAAGAAACTAAAAGCTGATAGTCCCTTTTCCCCCTCTACCTTCCAGATTTTTTAGTATTAACCATCTTTATAATAAAGTGGGAAGGTTAGAAGTTATTTTCAATTATTTCACAGTAAATTTGTGTATTAGTGCTTTGTACCTTAACTAGGCTGGCTGGGGGCTTATTTTCAGATTTAAAAAGGTTTTTGTCCTCTTATTTATCGTGTCATTAGTTCATTACTTTCTGCTTTTCTCTTTATTTTTACCTTGGACTTAACTTCTTTAGACAGTTTATCTATTCCAAAGCAAGGGCGTATATACTGGGAACATTTAAAAACGTTTTTGGAGTAAATGGACTGTAAAATTCTTGCCTGTGTCAAATACTGTCTTTGATAAACTAATTGGGAACATACAAATATCTATGACAGTATTTTACATTTTATCCAATTCAATCTTCCAGACAACGACTACATATATGTACCTATTTTTTTTTTTTTAAATCTTCACTTGAGGGCATTTTTCTATTTTTGTTCAGATAGAATGGGAGGGAGAGAAAAACATCAACGGGAAAGGGTCACATCGAGTGGCTGTCTCCCACATGACCCCAACCAGGGCCGGGGACGAATTACAACCAAGGTACGTGCCCTTGACCGGAATAGAACCCGAGACTCATTGGTCTGCAGGCCGACGCTCTAACTGCTGAGCCAAACCGGCCAGGGTATATGTATCTATTTTTATAGATGAAATCTAGGCTCAGAGTTAAAAACTTCCTCAAGGTCACTTAACATGAGAGGCAGAAATCTAAACCACCACTAAGAGACTATGGGAAGACATGATGCTAAAATGTTGAGAACATCTATGGGCTCTTTACACACGGGTCAGCAAAACACAATTCACCCCAGGGTATAAGAGGGCAATGGGTTATTTAGCTTAATGGTACTTTGCTCAAGGAGCCAGTGTTGAGTGACAGTGAAAGTAGGCCGGTCTCATGCTGTCCTGAAACTACAGACAGCACAGAGCACACTGGGAACACGGGCTGAGCTGGTCCGGACAGAAGCACCTGCTCCCACGTCCACGGGATTAACCAGTGTATTCCAGAAACTTCACCCCAGCCTGTCTTTTCTGGATTTCTACAGAATGGGAACAGTGGCCATTATTCACATGAAAGTAAAAGCCTCCCATTCTTCCAAGCCCCACTCCAGATGCCCAGAGACTTGGACAACACCGCATGCTGCAGATCGAGGGAGGTGCCCTCAGCACCTGCGTGAACTCCGAGGCGCAGCACTGCATGCTTGACAGTCACCGAGTTGAGAAGTGATTAAACACTGCAGATATTTAAGGCACGAAATGAGGCTTAAACAAAGTAGAGATGGAATCAGAATTCCCAGACCCTTTTTTTATTTTCAGTAATATCAAACCATCCATTTACAGTTTCTGGTCTCCCATCAGCTGGAGTTAACTAGGTATATCTCTGGGATCATGCAGTTGTTTGTGTCCACGTTGGATACAAGAAAGGAACTGAGCGCCAGGGCAGCACCTGCTCCAGCTGGCGCCCACAGGAGGCCGGGACGCCACACCTGAGCACTCAGTGAGGGAGGGAGGGGAGCTGCTCTCCACTTGTTTTCAAAGCAAATTCAGTTGAGTGAACAAACCATCACCAGGAAGTCAAATGTATTCATCACTCAGACCTCCAGCCTAAGACACCAAACTTTCCTTTTCCTAATACCCTACCCTGAAATAAACTTACCAATAAAGCCCAAAGATTTAGTACAAATAGTACAATTTGTACCCAGTTTCCTCTCTCCTTTTTTTAGACAAACACCAAATAAAATGCAGGTGAAACAGATGAAACACAACCAGCTGACTTGGAGACTTATACTAACCCTACAGAATCTAAAAATCTATGTTTTAATGTGAATCTATTTAAAATAAAGCACTCGGGCACTGCTCTGTAAGTTAGGTAACAGTCGTACTGCTAGAAATCCCTGGGTAGAAAAAAAAAAGATTAAGAAAAACCTTTTCAAGACCCACCAGGCAGGTTGCTTACGCTTTATTTATTTAGCTGTGGTCATGGAGACTACCCCGATTTCCCATAGAACCCTCTTGACCATGCTGTAATATCATGGCCTGAAAGATTCAAAGTGCCACTGGACAATAGGACAGTGTTGTTGTTGTTGTTTTATCATTAACCATGGTTTGGGGTAATGTCTGAATGGGAACATTTGATATGGATGGTCAGATGAAAGATACCAAAATGTCAGACAGCCCATCGACTGCTGTTGCCATGAGATTCAACAGTCAACATCAGTCTGATAAGCTACCCGACAAGGTGGTACGGCCATGGAGATGTCACGACGGGAGGCAAGACAGGCAGACATTCAGGCGGGATTTGACGGGGAAAACCAGCCATTCCTGGCCTGTTGAGATTTAAACCCAATTCTACTCTCAAGGTAAAGTCAGCACCAACTTTCCTAAAGGAAAAAAGTGAAATTGTTTATTTCCCTCTCAAGCAAAACAAAACGACCAAGTTCAACTTGAAACATCCCAAAGGAAACATCACAGAACAAAACTGAAAAGGGCAAGAAAATTAAGTTACATATAAAAGTAAATTTTTGTTAAAACCAGAGTACAAGCTGAGCTAAAATTAACGCATGAGAAAAGTGTAGATTTTTTCAAAGTGATTTCTCTCCAGTGTTCTTTGATTTGTATACTGCCATACCACAAACCATGAACTCTCTCCCGGCACAGTCCTTACAGGGCTCTGGGTGCAGCTAGCTGCCCCCAGCCTAACAACGCCTGGGCCGGGTCTCTTTTCAGGCAAATAAATGAAGGCTTAAGAAATTACGATTGTAGGTGGATTTGGCAAGACTGACATTCAGTTGGTAGAAGCTAAAAGGAAGTAAAAAAATCAAAACGCTCAAGAAAACGAACACAATTTTGGAATGATCAAAGAGGTCTTTATAAAGTTTTTTTTCATGACTTCATTCTAAATATACAGAATAAAAAATGGTGTCAGTTCTTTCGTGAGACACCAACCAGATTTTCCTTATACTGTCTCAAAATTTAAAGATCAATTTCCCAAGTGGGTGTGCAATGCATCATAAAATGGCCTTTTTTTGGTAGGTGGGAGGAAGGGCTGGGCAGGATGGCTTATTAAATTGTATCATGATAGACATGCAAAACTGTTATCCCAACTAATATCTATATACACTTTGATGATTTAGAAAAACAGAGCAGTCATTTGTGACAAGCCTAAAAAGCTGGACATACTTAACATAGGAATTTTTTTTGTGGTGTCCGGAATTCTTTAATTATAGTACGTGGGCCTTTTGCAAGTAACAAATAGAAGGCCAGTTTCCATGAAGTTTGCTGCTGAACATCCCAGTCCACCCTAATAAATACAGCTTGAACGGAATTAAGGGTGGTTACCTTACCTTAACACACAAAGGAAAAGTATGTCAGTGCAAAATATGGGCTAAATTGCTTTCAGGGGAAAAAAAATTTAAATTGATAGAGGATGGAAAAGGGGAATTTTCTTTCCCGGTTTGGAGTCCTCCCAATTAAGGCAGAATCCATCCATTCTAATTTCTGCTGGTGAAAACTTTTCCTGCTTATTTAGTTTTCTCCTCTGCGTTAAACCGCTGCTGGATTCTTTTGGCATAACTTTGTGCCATGGAGTTAATGATGGACAGGATGAAGTAACACACCATTGCAACGACCAACTTCTCAAACATCCAGGACAACCAGTTTTCTCCCTGCAGGAAAAAATGCAGAACAACCCAGGAGAAATGCTTCATCATTTCAGTAGTAAAACGGGGACCATCCACAATGTCTTAAGGAAAATAATGAGACCATGGGAGCCTATAACCTGTAAAGCCTGAACAATGAAAGATGAGAAGCCTTGTGTCTCTAGCTACCCTGAAATGCACAATCGGACCCTTTCACACCCAGTCATTAAGATCTCACTTTGTTGGCTATAAAGTCAATGTTGATTCATACAGTGTAGAATGGGCGAGTGTGAGGCCATATCTCGTCTTTTGCTGAATAAGAATAAAGTCTGCAGACACTTTTTATTGGATAGTGTACAGGGTATTGTCAAGATAGTTATATGTTCTTGTTCCAGTAATGGGAGCAGCTTTTAAGATATAACTGTTATCTATTTCTGAAATCATGTTTGGTCAACGGAGGGCAGCAAAGGGCCACCTAAAGAGTATGAGGCCATCCAAAACAAACAAAACCACCCAGCTCTGCTTCCTTCAAGTTTCCCAGCTCGGGTTATTGCTTACTCATCCTCTCCTAGTCATTTCCCTTTGTCACAGAACAGGTTACAGAAAAGGCGGGCTTAGTTTAAGTTCAAGTCTTATGCTCAGCTACATTAAGAGCTTTGGTTTATTAAAAAATGATTATTTTCCCACCTCTGAAAAGACAAATAGTGCAAAAATGAAGGGAGATGTTCAAGAGACTTCAGTTAAGTCCCATACCTTGTTATGCAATACATTTCAACTTTTTAATCCATTCAGGAAGTATACTTGCTAATCAATCACTTAAGATTAAGGCAATAACTCATTCGACATAACAGATCTATTATTTTCCACTAGCCCTACCCTTAATTTGGAGAGAAGTGTACCAAACAGAAGTAATATTTTCTGATTTAGACAAAGACAAATTTCCTAGTCAATAGAGCCTCAACTTTTGTTTGGGAAGACTGGCAAACAAACCCCACTCAATCTGTCCATCATGCCAGTGAGCGCTGTGGAGGGTTCAGCCTGCGCTGCGGGGGCGGGGAGGGAAGGGCAGTCTCACCTGCGGCGTGCCCATTTCACTCCGGTGGTGAAGCTTCTGCCGCTGGGCCTCCAGGTATTCCTGGAAGGGCTTCTGCAGAGATGGACCTATGCCGGGGACAGCACTGGAAGCAGGGACAACACCCCAAGGAAAAAAGCACATTTGGGAAGAAAAGAAGGAAAAATGTTAAAGAAATATCCACTTACCGCCTGGATTCAAAAAGCAGGGATTGGTAGAAAGAAAAAAAAGAAAAACTATCAGCGGAGCTGGCGAAATCTTATGAACTCTTTTTAGTGGATAAAAATCCATCCTTTAACAACCCCTTAAAGGAGAGAAATCTCTCCCACCAACATGTTTGGGAGAGAGTAGAGCTCAGCTCCTAGCTTCTAGCAGAAGAGTTCGTCCTCAGAGGGAGGCGAGCTCAGCTGAGGCTACACACTGGTGTGGTACAAAGAATAAAATGAATGACTTCTGAGAAGTCCCACATTTATCACCCCCAGTTCCTGTAAGAACTGGTTTGAACCGATTAATAAGGAAATGACTTATGCTTGTGTCATCCCTAGTTGAAAAAGAAACTGCCCGCCCTCTCTCCGACTTGTCCCATCTCTTTAGAGGGGGCGGTACTTTCTCAATCTAAGTCCTTATTAGGACAATCTGTGCGTCATCCCTTTCCAAAAAGAATGCATTAGCAAATTTGGGAGGCCCCTCCCACTAGTCAGAAGTCAGTGATTAACAAAGGAACAAAGAAGGACTATGAACCTTGAATCACTTCATGGTTTATGGTAGATGGTTTGCACAGAAACTACAGGACATTACTAAACAACGTGTTCCCAGATGACTGGGATAGCAGTCTCTGATAAGCTCCCTCTCACCCAGAGTAAGTGGAGACAGTGCCGTTAAACCGGTTTGGCAGCTGGAGCCACCGGACTCCAGCTTTGGAAATGCTTGTGGGCAGTTTTTAAAATGGTAACTTGGGGCAATTTAGGAAACCAAACATCTCTATTTTCTGTCCCTTTCATTTTCTGATCTGTCACAATAGGGCTAAGAGGTAAATGCGCCCAATTTCTTTCCTGGGGCCAGCAACAGGTATTTCAACATGTGCCTAACGCTCTCCCTAAAAGTAACTATTAGGTGAACTTCGCCTCATTTCTAGAACAATTCCGTTGCTGTTTTCTGTAAGAAAAAGCAGAGGGTCCTGGCCGGTTTGGCTCAGCAGTTAGAGTGTTAGCCTGTGGACCAGAGAATTCTGGGTTCGGTTCCCCCTAAGAGCACGTACCACGGCTGCAGTTTGTCCGGCCCTGGTTGGGGTTGTGTGGGTGGCAGCCACCACATCGATGTTTCTCTCTCTCTCTCTTCCTCTCTCTCTCCCTCCCTCTCTCCCACCCACTCTATCTGAAGATAAATGCAAAAATGTACTCAGGTGAGGATTAAAAAAAAAAAAAGAAGAAGAAAAAGCAGAGGAAGAGAATTTTTTTGCTATTATATTTACCAGAAGCTAACAAATACATAACTGCTGGCTGACACTTTTCTTTAATCCTTTAAATTATCAACCACCAAACTCTTAATGAAGTCCTTATTTTGTGTCCAACACTGCAATCAGTGCTGTGGGGGAAAAACTAGTCCACACTCACAACAGACTTAAAATCATTATGGGGATATTACACACACACACACACACACACACACACACACACACACACACAGGAACTGATTTGGGAATGAAAGAATTTACAAAACAATACTTAACTTTTTGGTACAGAGATACATTGTAAAGGAACTGGAAGGAGAGCTCAGTGCGGGGGAAGCTGTCCCTGAGTGAGCACTGCAGGGGATGTAAGAAGCCCTGAATGCACATGTGTACTAGAGGCTATGGCTGCACGGATTAGACCAGGAGACCCAGATGACAGGCATGAGATGGAGAAGGGAGAAGTCCTACAGTCTCAGTCTCTTTCGACTTTTTGAAATTGAATTTATTGGGGTGACACTGGTGAATAAAATGATATAAGTTTAAGGGGTACAATTCTATACTACAGTATCTGTATGGTGTATCATGTGTGCATTCTCAATGACTTTTATCAGTACTGGTTCTGACTAGAAAGGGGCAACAACAGTACTACAGACTTTCTAAAAGAAAGGTTTTCCTTGTGTAGTTCTTTATATAACGCATAAGGGAGTGCAAATACCTCATCCATTGACATTTGAAATAAACCACATGAATATAAAAAAAATTCTAGTGAATACATAAAAAGATCGGCTTTGAAGACTACAGATATATAAGAACTTTCCTTCAGAAATCGATTCATTCATACTTAATACCTATTATTTTAAATTCCCAAGGATAGCCCTAGTCAAGCCATTATTTATTTTTTTAAGACACAAAAAAAATCCTTTCATTTAGAAAGGCTGAAATGATTGTATGCTAATTTAAACAGCTAGGCTATATAAGAAATGCTTCAAAAGTTTCCGCTTTGATGTCCTCCAGGAGCTGGATTCCATTTATGTGCCTTGGTCTTTCTTCAGACCTCTGCCTTCAGAATGGAGGTGAGAAGAAATACAGTTTCCCTCAAATCATTCTTGGGCTCTAGGGTCAAGTAATTATTTAAAGAAACAATTAATGCCCTGGCCAGTTTGGCTAAGTGGTTAGAGTGTCGGCCCGAGAACCAGAGTCGTGGGTTCAATCCTGGTTAAGGGCATGTACCTCAGTTATGGTCCCTGGCCCTGGTAGGGGTCGTGTGGGAGGAGTCAATGTCTCTCTCACGTTGATGTCTCTGTTTCTCTCTCTCTTTCTCCTTCCTTCCTTCCTTCCTTCCTTCCTTCCTTCCTTCCTTCCTTCCTTCCTTCCTTCCTTCTTTCTTTCCCTCCCTCCTTCCCTTCCTCGTTCTCCCCCACCCCCCAAAATCTATCTGAAGATAAACAGAAAAATATCCTTGGGTAAGGATTAAAAAAATAATAATAATAAAAAATTAAGAGAAAATTAAGAGCCAAGACTCAAATGCTAGGAATATTCTGATTTTGTTGTTGTTGTTGCTGTTGAGGGAAATGAGGGAGAGACTGGCAATAATCATTCTAGATGCTCTTCAAAATAATTTGAAAAGGTAAATGATTTGCCATTGGAAGTCCACTTGATTGACAGAGAATATATGTCATTATGTATTTACATGATGGGCAACTTTCAAAGAATTATCTTGGGCTAATGCTGAGGTTAATTTTTCAAGGTGCTATGGTGTTACATGCTTTGGAGAGTTTTTGGTGGTGGGTGGGAGCTGCAGTTTCTCATAAGAGACTAGGAAAATAGTCGAAAATAGGGAAGTTAAAAGGTTTTATAGCAACATATTAACACTATCATGAACAAATGCCACATGACCTGAATAAACCTAAAAAGGTTAACATATCTGAAATTTAGGTATTAAGTTCTATATGAACAATGATCAGATTCTCTTAATCCATTTTATACATTCACCAAGATTTTAGTTTTATTTTCATTTCTCTATCTCTACAAACCATGGCTTAGGGCAGATACCTAAGCTTTTACAAAGCACTCTTACACTAGAGTTTTCTTAACACTAGTTTTCTTAACTTTCTTGTTTGTTTTTTTTTAATCCTCACCTGAGGACATTTTTACATTTTTTGTTCAGATACAGTGGGAGGGAGAGAGAAGAGAGAGAGAAACATCGACATGAAAGGGACACATCCAGTGGCTGCCTCCCGCACGACCCAACCAGGGCCGGGGACAAACTGCAACCGAGGTATGTGTCCTTAGCGGGAACCGAACCTGGGTCTCTCTGGACCGCAGGCCGACGTTCTAACCGCTGAGCCAAACTGGCCAGGGCTTTTTAACTTTCTTAATTAACACTACAACTATTTTTGTAACGGACTACATAAAAATTGAAACTACAATTCAGCCGGTGTGGCTCAGTGGATTGAGCGTCATCCCATGGACTGAGAAGTCCGGGTTTGATTCCCAAGTCAGGGCACATGCCCGGGTTGTGCGCTTGATCCCCAGTAGGGGGTGTGCAGGAGGCAGCCAATGGATGTTTCTCTCTCACACTGATGTTTCTATCTCTCCCTCCCTCCCTTCCTCTTTCTCTAAAAATCAATAAAAACATTAAAAAATTTTTGGAAAAAAGAACAAAACAAAAACCAGATTGAAACTACAGCTTTCACTATTTTTTATTTATTTATTTTCTTTATTGATTTTAGAGAGGAAGGGAGAGGGAGAGAGAGATAGAAACCGATGAGAGAGAACATTGACTGGCCATCTTCTACATGTCCCCCCACTGGGGATCGGGCCCACAACGTGGGCATGTGCCCTGACCGGGAATCAACCGAGGACCTCTTGGTGCATGGGTCGATGCTCAACCACTGAGCCACACCAGCTGGGCACAGCTTTCATTATTAACACGCATTTAAGGCAAATAATGCCAGCCCACAGCCCCATCCTTCCAGTTATTTTTAAGCAGCAGACAAAAGTAAGAGTCCATTCTGACATTTAAGGTTAATTTAAGGTATATACCTGGGGGATGGGGTGGGGCTGGAGTAACTTGCATCACGGTTTGGTGGCTTTTCCTAGTTGGTTTAGGAAGTACTTTAAATGCCACTCTCTGAAAGCAGTTAAATTCAGAGACCCTGTGCACCTGGCTAGGAACTCTCATCTCAGCCCACAGTGAGTGGGCGAAGTCCTCCGTGTGTCACTTGGCGCTGAGTAAATTCAAAGTATGACAGTTTCATGATATAGAAGAATATAAAGTAGGAGGAGAATGAACACACAGAACTATTTTTCAGTCAACTGCTGACTTAAATATGCTTCACCTACCCTTGTAAATAGCCACTTTCTCTCAATGAGAAAGCTGTAACTAAAGAAAAAAAATAGAAAAGAAACCAGAAATTGATCTCATCTGCTTTTCCTTCCTTCAACATGATGCGTAGAAAAAGGTTTCAGGTAATAGTGTCTTTAAAAAAAAAAATGTACTTATTGATTTTAGAGAGAGAGGAAGGGAGAGCAAAACATTGATGTGAGAGAGAAACATGGATCAGCTGCCTCCTGCACGCCCCTTACTGAGGACTGAGCCTGCAACCCAGGCATGTGTCCTGACCGGGAATCAAACCAGCAACCTTTTGGAGCCCGGGACCACGCTCTACCAACTAAGCCACACCAGCCAGGGCTGTGATTCTAGTATCTTGATATTCTTGGCACGCACATTTTTAAGATAATATAACTCATTAAAAAACAAAATTTCAACAAATTATTCTGATGGTAACTTTTGAACTTTTGTTACTGATTTTAATAAAGTGGAGAAAAAACCCTCAGATAACACAAACAAAAGAGCAGGAAAAAGGTAAAGGGTAAAACCACAGAAGTCCAAACCCATCCAGAGCTCAAAAGCAGTTTCATGGGAACAGTATCTGCTGTGCTTACATACCTGAGTATGTTTTAAAACAGAAACAAGACAAACTTCTTTTTTTTTTTTATCCTCACCTGAGGACATTTTTCTTTTTTTTGTTCAGATAAAGTAGGAGGGAGAGAGAGGAAGAGAGAGAGAAACATCGATGTGAAAGGGACACATCGAGTGGCTGCCTCCCGCACGACCCAACCAGGGCTGGGGACAAACTGCAACCGAGGTACATGCCCTTAGCGGGAACCAAACCCGAGTCTCTCTGGACCGTAGGCCGACGCTCTAACGGCTGAGCCAAACCAGCCAGGGCAAGACAAACTTCTTTGCAAAATTCTGTCAAGGACCTTTGACCAATTTGTAAACAAAATCTATTATTATTTTTTCATAGTTTTAAATATGTATGTGGCTCTGCTTCTGGAAATCACTTATCTGTTAAGAACTTTGTATTTTAAATTCTCCCCATACTGACCCATTATAAAGGTCTGCATTATTCTCTGGGTAAACCTTCCAGAAAGCCTTCCAGAGGAAGCGTCACAATCTGCAGAGGTTGCATGGAGTGTGTGGGTGGTGTGATTACCCCGTTTTTGATGATGCTTAAATTTTCATTTGTTGGTTAGTCCTGAGCACAAACCCATTCCAAAAATCCATTGGTCATTATTGCTCCAGTTTTCAAGGGACTCCTTTCAAATTGTGTAATTCTCAAAATGGTTCACCAGATGTAAGAAACACACCACGTGATTTACTTTTAAAAAAATAAAAATGTTTTCATTGATTTGAGAGAGAGAGAGAGAGAGAGAGAGAGAGAGAGAGAGAGAGAGAGAGAGACATTGCTGTGAAAGAGTAACATCGATCCATTGCCTCCTGTACACACCCGCAACCTGGGCATGTGCCCTGACCAGGAACCAAACCGGTGCATAGGAAGACACTCATCCAACTGAGCCACGCCAGCCAGGGCGTGATTTACTTTGAATCTCTTTTCCATCACAGAGATAGTCATCAAACTAGGACTTGCTATTAGAAGACCTGAAATTTTCCCATTTATGATTCTGTTTGGATTTTTCCAGCCAGGTGTGTGTGTTTTGTTACTATGTGCCATCATAAAACTGGGGCACAGTGCTTAATAACAGAAAAATAACATGAACTTAAAAAAATTGATTTGTCTTGCTGTTTAGCCCTATTTACACAGGGCCTATAGAAAGGTTAAGCAATTGAAATGCCTAAGGGAATTAAATGGGTGTTAATAAATTTTCATTTACTATAGGCTTTGTTACTTTCTTAACCACTTTTTTGAGGATCTTAGCATTAATGTGATCATGTAAGTTATACTGGCTTTACAGAAAACTTACTATCTGACATGGATTCCTAGTAAGGTTATAGGGTAATGAGCTTCTATCTTTCTTAGAAGAAAATGTGGGCACAATGGTTTTTTACCTTTGTTTCACTGTTTGTGAAGTACTTTGAGAGTTGATTTATGTAACAAACCTCTGATGTTAATTAATTAAAAACGAGTAATACCTGACTATTTAGTCAGGGGCAAATTACCTCTTTTTCTTCAGATTGTCAAATATAAAAATGACAACAGCCAAAACAACAATAGCTGTCCAGTATGAATGAATCAAAATTACAACTAATTTTTTGTCAGATCAGCAAAAAAAAAATATTTTTGGTGTGTCGCAGAATTTTAGTAATCGGTTTATGTGTGCCATGAGATAAAAAAAAAAAAAAGGTTGAAAATCGCTGGTCTAGGGTGTGATTAGTTAAATTTTTGAAAATTTATAAATGTGAGAAAATGTTTTTAGAATAAGATTCAAGTCAGGAGTAGTATAAAAAGAAAGGGAGCCCTGGCCGGTTTGGCTCAGCGGTTAGAGCGTCGGCCTGCGGTCCAGAGAGACCCGGGTTCAGTTCCCGCTAAGGGCATGTACCTTGGTTGCAGTTTGTCCCCGGCCCTGGTTGGTTGTGCGGGTGGCAGCTACTCGATGTGTCCCTTTCACGTCGATGTTTCTCTCTCTCTCTTCCTCTCTCTCCCTCCCACTCTATCTGAACAAAAAATGAAAAAATGTCCTCAGGTGAGGATAAAAAAAAAAAATTAAAAAAAAAAAAAAAAAGAAAGGGAGAAGAAAGATTTAGTCAATTCTGCTGATGCTATAATTCAGAAAGCATAATAGAGATCTTTTGAAGTAGACTGCTGATGATGACCAGTACTTTCTGACAGTGTAAGGGCAGAGGGGCCTAGACTAATAAAAACGTTTCTGATGTATGTATATAATACTTACGCAAACAGGGATATGCAAAAAACAATTGTATTTATTAAAAAATTTTTTTAATAGATTTGAGAGAGAGAGGAAGGAAGAGGGAGAGAGAAACACTGACTGGCTGCCTCCTGCATGCCCCCCACTGGGGATCGGGCCCACAACCTGGGCATGTGCCCTGACCAGGAATTGAACCAGCCACCTCTTGGTGCATGAGTCGATGCTCAGCTACTGAGCCACACCAGCCAGGCCACAAAAACAAATTTAAAAGGATACAATAAAGATGAAAAATTAAAAAACTATTACTTTAATTTATTATTATTTTTGTTAATCCTCACCCAAGGATATTTTTCCATTGATTTTCAGATAGAGTATGAGGGAGGAGGGGGAGAGAGAGAGAGAGATAAACATCGATTGGTTGCCTTTCACACGACCCTGACCATGGGGATTGAACCTGCAACCCAGGTATATGCCCTTGACCAGGAATCAAACCCACAACCCTCTGGTCTGTAGGCCGATGCTCTAACCACTGAGCCAAACCAGCCAGGGCTACTACTTTATTCTTTTTTTATTTTTATTAAATTTATTGGGGGATACATTGGTTAATAAAATTATATAGGTTTCAGATGTACAGTTCTATGATATATCATGTTTATTTTATTATGTTCACAACCCCAAGTCTCCTTCCATCACCATTTATTCCCTGTCTTCTTCTAAAAATTATTACTTTACTTTATTAAAATTAATTTTATTAATTTTATTTTTAAATCCTAAAGAGAGAGGAAGGGAGGTGGGGGGGGGGGAGAGAAACATGGATTGGTGGCCTCCCGCACGAGCCCCAACCAGGGCTGGGGATTGAACCTGCAACCTGGGCATGTGCCCTGACCAGGAATCAAACCGGTGCATAGAACGACACTCATTCAACTGAGCCATGCCAGCCAGGGCATGATTTACTTTGCCCTTGACCGGGAATCGAACCTGCGACCCTCCTGTGCCAAGGCCAATGCTCCAACCACGGAACATATGGGCCAGGGCTCTACTACTTCTTTTTTTTTCTTCTTTTTTTGATTTTAGAGAGAGGAAAGGAGAGGGGGAGAGATAGACAGAAACATCGATGAGAGAGAACACCTATCGGCCGCCTCCTGCATGTCCCCACTGGGGACTGGGCCCACAACCTGGGCATGTGCCCTGACCGGGAATCGAACTGGCGACCTCTTGGTGCATGGGTCAATACTCAACCAGTGAGCCACACCGGCCGGGCTCTATTACTTCTTTATAGGAGACTCTTTAATCCACTTGTCTGTTTGTGACAGTTAGTTTAGTTAAAACTAGAAATTAAACTGAAGATAGAAAAAAAATCAAATTGCAACACACTTATTGTAAGCCCCCTTTGTATTGTGACTTCTCACTCTTCTCCTGGTCTATTTTTGTAATCCATGATATTCGATCTTCTGGCATGTGGACTGAAGGCGTGCCAATCAGACTGATGGTAAGCTATATACTCCGTGTATGTACAGCCCAATACATTTTATATATGTGTGCTATCATAATAATGTTATATATGTTACAAAAATATACAAAAAGAAAATAACAAAGATTAAAATAAATATAAACAGAAGTTCTATAATTTTAGTTCCACTGGTTTAGACCACGAAGCTAAACTGTGAGGGGTACAAATATTACACCTGTTTCCAAAAGATAAAAAATATCTTAAGGCTTAATTAGTAGATCAACTCAATGCAGGGTCGTTAGGTAATGTATTAGAGGAAAAAAATACATATTTCTACAAAGATGTGGACTAGATGTCTCTTTTTCACTCATCCTTCTAAGAGGCCACTATGAAGAGGGCCTTTAAGAATCTGGAAAGACAAACCTCAAGGGACCGAAACACCATGACCACAGTTAAAATCTATTTTTCAAATGAATATCAGGATCTTTATAATATTCTGGATTAAATAGGATTATTGTATGTAAATCAATATATCAATTTATCATCTGACTCCAGAGAAATCTTCTGTCAACTGAGATCTGGCCCAGATACACAGGAGTAGAGCCCTAAAGAGAAAAGGGTCCTCTTCTAGACTGAAGCCAACAGCCACTTCTCCTAAAGAGATTGAATAGTACTGTTATGGTACCACTAGGATACATTTTCAGGGATGAAATAAAAGCCCCTCCCCATCCCACCCCAACTCCATCTTTTGTACAAAATAGGCTCTGACAGAATGATAGAAGTTCAGTAACAAGATAGACTAGAAATTTCCTTTCTAGATAACAGTCTTATAAATAATTCTTTGTTTTCAGAAATATACATATTTTAGTCAAACATTATAGAGTTAAATTTTCCTCCCCACCCCCCAGGCAGTGATCTAAATAGGCTTAACGGTTAGTATTTTAATGAGTTGTCATTTCCTGTCTGATAAAGATTCTCACAGTATTTAACCACCAGTTTCCCTGCAGCCCAACCAATGCTAGAGTTCTATTCATGGTGACTCAGAATGGATCTCAGACTCCTGGCCTGATTCAACAATGATAGATTGATTGCCCTGCAAATGAAACGTTTTCCTCCTAAGGTAGAATGCTCTGGAGAGGGGGAGGGGGAATTGATGATGCAATCTTTCTGAAGAAGCCAAAGGTCATCATGCAGATTTCCATTAATATTTACAGTGTTTTAGTCCTCAGAGATTAGAGAAAGAAAATAGAAAAAAAGAGATCAAATTGATAGATAATAAACCCAGGAACATGACAAGTAAATGAACTGGTGCTAACTGAAAATTATCTTATATTTAACCTAGTAAAAATGGGATCCAGTAACCCTATGTGACTTGAATGAAAGTGTTATTAATTTTCCCATTTAATTGAATGGAGAATTTCAACCTTTGAAGCTGAGAAGAAAAACTGATAACTGGTATATTCTACTTGCATTTGGATCTGAAATGTGGTAGCCCACCCAAACCAAGTTTCTTTACATCTCATGATCTTGGAAGAGTACCTCAATAACATAAATTCAGAATAAAAATTATGCAGTAAATAAACAACCTAGGGTTTTCTCATCTATACAAGTTTGGGCTGATAGTCTCTGGCACCGTTTAAAATACGTTGTGGTTCAACCTCAGGATTTGGAATTAAAACATCTTGAATTTCATTCACATCTGTGCCCCTTTCAAATTATTAAAACCTCTTTTGTACTCAAGTTAGTCCATTGTGTGTTAAAGTAGTATTATAAACACATGACACCTTCCCTTTCTTAGTGGCTGTGCAGAAAAAGACCACTGCTTTATCTAGAAACATATGTTGTTGCTACTGCCTCACAACATATTTCTATTACAGGCATTTAAAAAAAAAGAATTTGCTATTGCCCTTGATTTTGAACATTTGGAATTGTTCTCTGTAAGATTCAGAATGAAGGTAAGACCTCCTTACAATTAGCAGCTACTCTATAAAATATGCTATCATTAAAGGGAAGCTATTGAAAACAAAACCTCATTTCAGACTTTAGACTTGAGTAGTGGGAGACAGGCAGGCATTTATGTTAATGATGAGGCCAGAGCTACATGAGTGGTCTATAGGAACCAAGTAAAAATGATTGGCTACCAAAACAAAACATGGTAAAATATCTGACAAAACAGACTTTAAAACAAAGGCTATAACAAGAAACAAAGAGGGACCCAGAAATTCCACTTCTGGGCACTTATCTGAAGAAAATGAAACATTAATTCAAAAAGACACACACACACACACACACACACACACACACACACACACACACACACACACACAGGAATATTATTCAGCCATGAAAAAGAATCAAGTCTTGCCATTTGTGACAACATGGATAGACTTAGAGGGTATTATGCTAAGTGAAATAAGTCAGAGAAAGACAAGTACTTTATCATTTCACTTACATGTGGAATGTAAAATACCTAAACAAATGAACAAACAAAACAAACAGATTCATAGATTCAGAAAAACGGATAGTTGCCAGAGGGTTGGGTGGTGGGGTATGGACAAAGTATAAACTTATAATTAAGTCATGGGGATGTAAAGTACAGCATAGGGAATACAGTCAATAATATCACAATAACTGTACAGTGACAGATGGACACTGGACTTTTTTTTTTGGTTTTGGTTTTGGTTTTATCCTCACCAGAAGACATTTTTGCATTTATCTTCAGATAGAGCAGGAGGGAGACAGGGAGGAAGAGAGAGAGAGAGAGAAACATTGATGTGAGAGAGACACATCAAGTGGTTACCACCCACACGACCCCAACCGGGACCAGGGACAAACTGTAACCTAGATACGTGCACTTAGTGGGAACCAAACCCGGGTCGCTCTGGTCTGTGGGCCGATGCTCTAGCCGCTGAGCCAAACTGGCCAGGGCGGACACTGGACTTTTTGTGTTATTACTTTGTAAGGTGTATAAATGTGAACTCTCACTATGTTATACACTTGAAACTAATACTATTGTATGTCAACTATACTTTAATTAAAAAGAGCTTTACATTTCAGAAAATCAAATGATTTCAGTTACAGAAATGCATGACAGACTGGAGGAAGCTTTATATGGTGACAAATCAATCTGTGACTGGCTTGAAGACCCAGTGAATTATAAGAATACAATCAGCAATAGGGACCCAGGGACCCCTAGACCTAAAGGTCAAAAATAAAAAACAGTTTGCAGAATTTTAATTTAAGGTGACATGGCATGGAAGCTTATTGACTTTTAGATCATTCAAGGTGGTATGATGATGAGTGGTTAAAAAAGTGACAGTATTGATTAGAATCCAATGTCATCTAAGAACAATCCAATTACTCTAACCATTACTCAGGCAGGAATCACTAAATGCAGTAGATAACTAAAAAAACAAACAAACAAACAAACCATGATTTCTGCCCTCAAATAACTTAATCTAGTAGGGTGATGAGAGAAAAAGATATATTTAAACCTACAGTACAAAAACCAGTAGGTTTCTCACTCAAAGTAACACCAGCAGTAACTAGTTTCAGCTGTGCCTGGTACATACATGTATGAATGACAGGGTGGACAGAAAGAATTCATGCTGACTCCCTATTAAATTCACAAAGAAAGCAGCCACTTGAAACTGACACTCTTGTACAAATCTTCAACTTCAAGCAGATTACCTCACTGCCTTCTATAGTGCTCTCTCAATGTCCCTCTTTCTCCACCTCTGCAACAGTGGGTGCTCACTAAATGCTAATTTCCAACCCAAACCCTTCCTTTTATAAAAATGCTCTAATTATGGTTAATAGTAACCTCCTAATAAGGAGATAGAGGCAGGTTATGTTGTAAGGGACGGGACCACGGGAAGGGAAGGCTGAGACGTGGGGAGGGTTGTGAAGACTTGGAGCTCGACACACAGGCAGCACGCTTTAACCCAGTACACAGTATATCTGGAAGTTTATTTGGATTTTACAGATCTCAACATTAAACTAAAATCAACATGGGAAATTGTGCCTCCAAGGCCAGAAAATCCCAGCCCCCATTAACACTCCTGATTTATAGAAATGAAAAATTTATCTTGATTTCAGATTAGAAGCTCCTGGAAGGAACACAGGTCAATTACATAACAAAAAAAACCTCAGAAAGGCTGTTTTCAGGCAAGAGAGAAACAGTGATTATATAGTTCCTTTCTCTGGGATTCTGATGGGTTTGCAAATGAATTTTATTTACTGTTAAAGAATATAGTGCTGGCAATTCTGACCTATTCCAATTAATATATCTACTGGTTTCTGGGAGCAAGGCAACAGGATTGCTGAATGAGTTCTGCTGCAAAACTATAGAGTGTGTTTCTATTGCAGAAAGCCAGGTTACTTTATAAACGATTATAGAAAACCAAAATTGGATTTAGAAAAGAAACCAAAAGCACCCCCCCCACACACTAATAGTCTAGGAGAAGTTGAAATTATCATAAAAAGCAAAGTCACTAAGGCCCCTATAGATACCTGGGGCTACTTTATTTGTTCTTAACCACACCCAACTAAGTTGTTTCCTCCCTGGGAGTAAAGCTTCTGTACAAATGTCAGAATAGTTAATCAATGTCTGTTTTTAAATCAGAACCTGTCCACTTCCAACTAGGGAATGCTATGGGACAATATATATCTCTGCTAGTCAAATCTGCCCCAGTTCACCTGATAGGGCAAGCTTTTTTTAAATTTTAATTTTTTATTAAAAAAAAAATTTTTCCCCCTTTATTAATTTTTAGAGAGAGAGGAAGGGAGACAAAGATAGAGACATCAATGAGCGAGAACACCATCTGGCCACCTCCTGCATGCCCCCTAACTGGGGACTGGGCCCACAACCCAGGCATGTGCCCTGACGGAGAATTGAACTGGCGACCTCTTGGTGTATGGGTCAATGCTCAACCAGTGAGCCACACCGGCCAGGTGAAAGCTTTTTTTAAAAAATCAGTGATGCCCACATATGCTTTTTCCAGAAGGGTAATATGAATTTAGAGCTAGATGACCTACGGCTAAACCCAGTTAGGTGGGAAACACAAGCTTTAAAATGTATGGATGTTGCTAAGGCAGAATTCCTTGAAAGGACAAACTGGAGGCTAGCAAAGCATATATCTACCCCCTAGACAAAGGAGCCTCAATGGCGACCCACATGGGTCCCCTCCCCATTGCGGGGAGTCTGTCTATTTTTCAAATAAATCTTTGCTTTTGCTTGCCCCTTTGTCTGTGAACTCATTTCGATTTTGCAAGATAACGAACCCAGATCCGATCACTGCCGCTTGGTTTCACTAATACAATGTCAATTTCTCATCCAACAGTTTAACTCCAGAACTCCTCTTTAACCTTTAACTATGCTGCCTCCCAATATCAGTAACAAAAGTACCGAAGAGTTAAGAGTCAAAAGAGTAAAACTACATGAAGAGGACATGAAAATGAAAGTTTTCTACTGTTGCAAAACAAATATCAACTGAGTCAATTTTAAATGTTTTTTTTTTTAAATTGAGTTTTTAGAGAGAGGGGATGGGAGAGATAGAAACATTGATATGAGAAACATCGATCAGCTGCCTTCTGCATGCCCCCCACTGGGGACCGAGCCCGCAACCCGGGCATGTGCCCTGACTGGGAATCGAACCGGGACCTCTCAGTCCATGGGATGACACTCAACCCACTGAGCCACACTAGCTGGGCCAACTGAGTCAATTTTAAAGATCTTATTGGCTTTATTTTACAAGTCATATGTCAGGGAGTATCCCATCTAGCAGATAGAAAGGAGCTTTGAAGAGCTGTATAAAATGAAAGAAGTCTTTTATTTGCAGAAGGAGGATGGGACAAGGAAGTTACTAGCAAAGAGTGGACAGTTTCAGGCAAGGTCACCTTCTTTTGGGGGATGGCAGGGGTCCATAAGGCAGATTACCTTACTAGTGCTGACCAGGTAATTACAGATTCATTGGTTTAAGATTCTACTGCTGGAAGAGGTTGAAACTGTAATTAAGATAGGTATTAAGTCCAGTTTGTATTGTGGACTTAACACAAAAGACTCCATTTTAGGCCTGTGGTCTGTTTTTTTTTTAATCCTCACCTGAGGACATTTTTTCATTTTCTGCTCAGATAGAGTGGGAGGGAGAGAGAGGAAGAGAGAGAGAGAGAGGAAGAGGGAGAGAGAGAGAAACATCGACGTGAAAGGGACACATCGAGTGGCTGCCACCCGCACGACCAACCAGGGCCGGGGACAAACCGCAACCGAGGTACATGCCCCCAGCGGGAACCGAACCCGGGTCTCTCTGTACTGCAGGCCGACGCTCTAACCGCTGAACCAAACTGGCCAGGGCCTGTGGTCTGTTTTTTAACACTAAATTACAGACGATTATGATAAAATCAGTGTGTACAACTGAATCTCAGCAGCTGGGGTCTTAAAACCCATGTATCCTTTTTCAGTTAATACAAATATTTGTGTTCCACACTCCCATAACTTTTCCTATTATTCTACAATGATCAAAGTAAGAGAATCAAGTACATGAACCATTTTATATTTTAAAATGAAAGGACAGATTTTCTTTCTGTAGAGGAAAAAGTCCAGGACAACACAGGTCATTCTGACCACTTGTTACGGAGTGAGGAACAAGAAACAGTATTAAGATTCAAACATTAATTACTCACTGGTTAAAATGATTTCTCTTGCCACAGGCAAGTCTAACTCTGAGGTCAAACATTAAGTTAACTCAGAAATAGGAGACAGCAAAGAAGAGTGAGGAACATTTTGTATCTGGTTATAGTCCCTGCTTCAGCCAACCCCATCCCCCAAGTTCAATGATTGAGTTATGGAAACTTTCTTGTGGGGTAAAACTGGGGACTTTGTCTTCTAATAAGACCCTGGCAACTTGACAATGAGCCAATGTTCTGCATATGGTTTGTTATGGGTCATATGCTTAATGTTATTTTCTGGAAATTCTCATCTCTCTTTGGTGAGAATACCAGACATGTCATTTTAATCAAGATTTTAAAGTTATACTTGGTTCTCTTTAAGAAACATGTTTAGGTCTCTCTCATTAGAGAAAGTCTAAATAAAAATCAGTTTAAATCTTAATGAAAAAAAAAAGAGAGAAGACAGCAATAAATATAATGCCATTGAAGCTCTAAAGTTCCCTGGTTCTTGGTTCTGTCCCTTGACTTATTTCAACCCAGGATACCAAAGAGTGAAAAACTCCATTACATGCCTAAACTTTTTTCAGAACCTTCTTTCTGTCCTCCTGCCAAACATACCATAAACCAAAACGCTTTTTCTCAGTGTCATTATTTGTATTCTAACCTCTCAGAATATCTAATTGATTCATTACATCTGTTCAGATTTCCATACATAACTAGACAAACCCTTTGGTTTAGGAATAGGTAACAGGAATACCTTTCCCTAAACCTAATGACACTGGCAATTACTTTCCAGAACTGTCCAAGAAATAAATTCTCTAGTTATTATTTCCAAGGAGAATCATTTACTTTTAAAATTACTGTAAAATTTGGAATGTCAAATGCATAAAAGAAGCTGCAAAACTGTTATTCTCGGGAGCATTTGCGATCTTGCTCCCAGGTGTATGTCATTAGTTTGGCTCAAATACACGCTTATAAAAATTTTTTAAAATAAAACAAAATTACAGTACATTTTGAAGGTAGGGCTTACATTCTCTCTGGGACCTTAGGACTATTGCACAAAGACACACTGTACCAAAAATTTCAGAGGCCAAAGCATACTTATGGTATCATATTTAGCTGGGCCACTCCATAGTTACATTGAGGCTAGAAGCCCTTTGGGGAAGGAATATTTCCATCAGTCATCAGTGTAGCATTCAAACCTGTATAAAATTAATACTATACCTCACCACTACAGATGTAATTGGTCAACACTAACTCTTACCCTGCCACCTGGGGGGAGGTGAGCAGCCTGGCCTGGCAGGCCACAGGCCACCAGTAGTGAGATTTTGCGCAAATATGGCCCTAACAAAAGTAAGTTATCTTAACATATCAAAACTAAGGTTTAGCTTGCTTTTATGTCCTATATCTCTTTGATTTTCTTTACTGTTCTTCTGTGTTTTCACCATACCCTTAGGTTCCTTACTATGTGCTCACCTATCTTACACTATGAAATGCTCATATTTGTTCAAAACAGCAAAAAACATGAAAACATTAGAAATGCCTATCAAGGGAGAATGGATGAATAATTACCCAATGGAATATATAGCAGTCAAAATTAATAATTTTCAGCAACACACAATAATATTAGCAATATAATAAGTGAAAAGTTCTAAAAGATTACATACTATATGAACCCCTTTTTATGAATTAAAAAACACACAACTACAATAAAGAATTATATAAGTGAGTTATTTTTAACCACTCAGAGCCCATTTCCTTAACAATAAAAGGGGGATAAACACCCATCATACATGGCTGCAATTAGAAGTAGACAGTCATAATAATAATTGTATGTAGAATGCTCAGTATGTTCAAAAAACAGTATCTTCAAGAACTATTTATGTAATCTTTGATTAAAAAAATACTTTGTCTTGGTTAAAGGCATTTTACGGATCAGAGAAGAAAGTACAGAAATGGGTACTTTCTTTAAGGAAAAGAAGGCCTTCCCTCAATCTTTCCTGAGGGAAACAAAACAGTCACCTAGCAGTCTACCTTTCCATCCACAGTCAGTAGAAATTTTTGAAAATGAAACCCTGAGAACACAGGTAACATAAAACTCAAGAGGAAAGGCATTTTAAAAATCCACATGCCCTGGAATCTTAAATCACTGATATGAGTATGTTTCAACTAAACTACATAATATTTTGATACTGGACCTGTCACATTTTGATGAGAAGCTGGAAAGGGTATCAGTAGCCTCCTACACTGGAAAAAGAAATGCTACTCAAAAGAATGCTACTCAACTCATGCTGTTTGAAAGAACAGGGGACACGACATTAAATAACTGTGGCAGAGTTTCTTTTCAAATCGGGTTTTGTCCAAAGCCTGTGTGCTCTTTTCATCTTCCACTGCACAGCTGTCTGTCCTTACTTCTGAGATCATTTTTCATTCTTCTTTGCCTTCGTATCTCATCATTTTATTTTACATTTGAACTGTTGCTGACTTTTTTCCTTGTCTTTTGATTTGTTTTTCTCTACATGGCAATTCATCACTCCCTTAATTGTGGACACATAATTTAAAATATCCTTAGCAAGGCTGTTTTCCAAACTTCACTAGTTCAGTTTGATGATTTGTTATAGCATTTAGAGTTTTAGCAGTGTGATAAGGGAGAACCAATAACCAGAGAGGAATTCTTCCACAAAAGGCAGAACTTTGCATTCAACTCAACAATGGGTCTGGGGAATCAATCTGCCTGTCTTCCTTCCCTTTTCTGAAATAAACTGCTAAGCTACTTATTATGATATAAAATAATTTTAGGTCTACTAAAAATTCTTTCTCTGGTGTTTAACTTAATTATCAGTCTATTTATTAATTATCATTTGAATACTTATCACTTATACTATTTAATAGACTGTCTAGAAAAGAAGTTGATGTGGTAACCCCTGTAGGCACTACTGGGGAAAAGATGAAGATATCAGAACATTCCAACATCTGTCTCCTGAAAACAATTTTATTTTTATTTTTTTTATCCTTACCCGAGGACATTTTTCCATTTTTTGTTCAGATAGAGTGAGAGGAAGAGAGAGAGAGAGAGAGAGAGAGAGAAACATCAATGTGAAAGGGACACATCGAGTGGCTGCCTCCTGCACGGCCCAACTAGGGCCGGGGACAAACTGCAGCCGAGGTACGTGCCCTTGGTGGGAACCGAACCTGGTTCTCTCTGGACCGCAGGCCGACACTCTAACCACTAAGCCAAACTAGCCAGGGCCTGAAAACAATTTTAAAAACATGACACCACCTATCTAATTCAATAAAAATCGAAATTCAGTAGGTCATAAATACATTAGAATAACTTTAGGTAAAACCATCTTCAAGAAGAAAGGATCACTGGATTTTTTTTTTGAGGGGCTGTGCTAGAGGAGATGGTAAAGGGAAGAAACTTCTGATTATGAAGAATATAGGAAAGTCTAACTTTAAAAATGTTGGTTTAGCCCTGGCCGGTTTGGCTCAGCGGTTAGAGCGTCGGCCTGCGGTCCAGAGAGACCTGGGTTCGGTTCCCGCTAAGGGCATGTACCTCGGTTGCAGTTTGTCCCCGGCCCTGGTTGGTCGTGCGGGTGGCAGCCACTCGATATGTCCCTTTCACGTCGATGTTTCTCTCTCTCTCTCCCTCCCTCTCACTCTATCTGAACAGAAAATGAAAAAATGTCCTCGGGTGAGGATAAAAAAAAAAAAAAAAAAAAAAAATGTTGGTTTAGCCCTGGCTGATTTGGCTCAGCGGTTAGAGCATAGGCCCATGGACCCAAGGGTCAAGGGCTTGATTCCTGGTCAAGGGCCTGTATCTGGGTTGCAGGTTAGATCCCTGGCCCCAGTTGGGGTCGTGTGGGAGGCAACCAATCGATGTGTTTCTCTCACATCGATGTCTCTCTCTCTCTCTCCCTCCCTCCTTTTCACTCTATCTAAAAAAATCAATGGAAAAATATCCTTGGGCGAGGATCAACAACAACAACAAAAGTTGGTTTAAACTTAAAGACACCTTTATTTCTATTTACTATAAATAAGTAACTTCTTAGAAACTCCAAAGGCCAGGGAAACAGAAAAACCTGGGCTATACACATAATTTGCTAATTTTTATTGGCCAGATCTTTAAATTTAGACACCATGTGTTCATTTACTCACCAGATATTTATCTAGCACCTGCTATGTGTCAATCAAGATGCCAGGTGCAATGGATATAATAGTGAATAAAAATAGGCATGGTCTCTGGCACTAAGTAGCTTACAGGTTAGTGGTAGAAGGATAATAATCATATACTCTCAAACATAAATGTAAAAATACAACTGTCAGTACATGTAGTACATGCTGCTGTGAATACAGGTCCCTAGGAAAGAAGGTATTTGACCATGTCAGAGAAGGTGTTTTGTGAATGTAATAGCTGAAATCTATAGGACAATATCTAGACCAGGGGTTCTCAATAGGCTGCTCGTGGTAGGGGTTTACTTGCCATTGGACATTTGGCAATGTCTGGGAACATTTTTGATTGTCACAATAGGGAAATACTACAGGCATCTAGTGAGTAGAGAAAAAGGATGCAGCTAAATATCTTGAAATGCACAAGACAGTTCCCCACAACAAAGAATTATCTGGCTTAAAATGTCAATAGTGTCAAGGTTGAAAAATTCTGAACTAGGCAAAGGAAAAAACACAAGTCAAGACCAATGGTGAGAGACTTAAGCAGAGAAAATGACAGGGGATATAGATCATTGAGGCAGAACATGTTGAGGAGTTTTAGCATTACTTAAGAATTAAGGGGAAGCCCTGGCCAGTTTGGCTTGGCGGTTAGAGCATCGGCCCGTGGACCAATGAGTCGCGGGTTTGATTACGGTCAAGGGCACAAACCTCGGTTGCGGTTTGTTCCTGGCCCTGGTCAGGGATGTGTGGGAGGCAACCAGTCGATGTGTCCCTCTCACGTTGATGTTTCTCTCTCTCCCTTTCTCTCCCTCTCTCTCCTTCCCACTCTATCTGAAGATAAACAGAAAAATATCCTCGGGTGAGGATTACAAAAAAAAAAAAAGAATAAAGGGGAAAAAAGTAAAAGGTTTCAAGAAGAGAAGCTAAGGGGTGAGGACAGTGGTGGTGACTTGCTCAGATTAAGATTGTTTTAAAGTTACTAACTGCAGTATGATGAACAGATCAGAAGGGAATGAAACAGGATGTGGGTGGATGAGACAGGCAACTAACTAATCTAATTTCTTAGAAACTCCAAAGGCTGGGGAAACAAAAGATGGTAATGGTGAGGATGTAAAAGTGGCCAAGAAACTTCCTTCTATAAATGTTCAGTATGGGAAAAGGAGAAAGGAGGAATGGAGGGTGCTGTGAGCACAGTCACTCCTACAATGTGGGTTTATGTGCTCATTAGCCAGGTGCATGTCCTTCAGAATTCTCTCAAGGTGGAACAGTAATCTCTAAGAACAGAGGAAATGCCTTTGTATTTAAAACTAAGGAACAAGAGTATTCCTTCTTTCTTTGTGAATGCGACATATGGTTACTTTTTTAAAAAAACTGATTTTTAGAGAGAGAGGAGGGGAGAGGGAGAGATTGAAACATCGATGAGAGAGAACATTGATTGGCTGCCTCCTGCATGCCCCCCACTGGGGATCTGGCCCACAACCTGGGCATGTGCCCTGACTGGGAATCGAACCAGCGACCTCCTGGTGCATGGGTTGAGGCTCAACCACTGAGCCACACCGGCCGGGTGACATATGGTTACTTATAAACCACTTTATTTGTAAGGATTCAAGCAACAAAAAGCTCGAGTAATTAAATTATAATGTACCAGCTACAATCCACATTTATAATCAGAAGCTTAGGAAGTGATAAAACCAATGACTGGCTCCACTGAGTATATTCTCAAGAATATGTTTTTCCTCAATTATTACATTAAAAACTAAATAAAAAAATATTAAAAACTACTTTGAATAAAACATATAGAGAAAAGAGAAAATATAATATACAATGCATGGTTTAAAGAATAATAAAACTAATACACATGAACTCACCCCTAAGTGGCAATTTTTTTAAATAGCAGAAATTTTCATAAATGTTTTGTTTTATAAATGGCTTTTAAGATAAAAATTTGTGTTAAAACTACACAAAGGACACTTCAGGGCAACACTTGCCCACCACGGATCAGTAATAGTATTAAATGAAAGAAAACCTCTGTCATGTGTACACTGAATAAAAATTCATATATTTAAATTTTTTCATTTAGTATCTGACGGTGTTCACATTCCAGTTGACAGTTAAATTGATTAACCAAACAAAATGAGTTTTTCTTTAGTGTTTTATCAAAGTCAACTCCACAAATTTGTAACATTATTATTTAACGGATATGTTAAAACTGGTCTTACTTCTTTCTATACACACAAAAATAAAAGCTTTGGATAGAAGTCTCTTAAAATGGCCCAATTATTCTCTAGTGAAGTAATAGGTTCATAACTGACATATTTTGGTAATATTATGCCATCTTATCATGTCTTATATAATGAAATATTAATTAATATTTCATGTGAGGTTTATATTTAAATTAAATGCAACTGTGTACATGGCTAAAAGACACAGCACTGGACTAAAGTATTATCAAACTGTAATGACACACATGCTTCAAATAAGGAGAATTTCTTATTTCTCTGGAGGGGCAACAATCTCAAACTCCAAAGCTTCTTTTAAATCAGGAACTGCATGACTCGATATATGTTTGGTTTAAAATTAAACCAGGACAATCTGAGCCTCATCCTTCCTGGCTGCAGTTCAAGAAAGTTTTCTTCAATTTAACTAATAACAGGGCAAAAGATATTTCCTCAGAAAATGGAGAGCTATTACAACAACTCTATCCCAATAAAGTCTTTAATACATTTCCCCCAATTAAAACAGTGATATTAATATTAGTCCTTAAAAAATTACTCACCCAATGAAAGCCACCATCTGTTCCACTATGTGTTTGCTGAACGTTATTATAACAAAGATTTTCTGTAAAGAAAACACCAGTTTAAATGTCAAAATAGTTATTTAATTTAATAACATTAAGATACATATTTCTCTCATTAAAAAAACAACAACAATATAAATTCACAATTCTGATAATAGTCTAAAAGGGTGAGGTACTGCCCATAATTACAATTTAAAAAATTCTTTATAAAAAACATAAACACCATTTGCTACCTACTTTGTATTTTAAAGACGTTTTTCCTTAAGCACAATTCTAGTCTTATTAGGATCTGTGACCATGCCTGAGGGAAAAATATGAGTCATGAAACCGAAGACTGGGTGGACATTCCACATGTTTTATGTATCTTAGAATGGTGAGCACAATCAGCCTGATGACAGGGGTCTAGGCTAAATCTAATCCAGAGGATCTTGAAAAGACTGTATATCCTTCATGGAAAGTTTTCATAGAAGGAAGTATCATGGAAATTCCATTCTCAGATTCTGAAGGCGCTTGGCTGTTCCAGGGTTAAGGTACAAACAAAGGCATCAACAGATTATTGAGGATCTTTACCAGACCTGGGTCATTTTCAATTTGGTGTTATTGAGGTAGTCTCCATTAATTAAAGATGTTGATAGCTTACCTCACTTACAAGAAAAGATGCCTTTAGGGCTAACGGGTAGTGAATATTCTCAACTTAATTCAATAAATGTTACAAAAAGTACTTACTATGGATATTATTAATAGTTTCCAGGGAACACAAAAATGAGAATACTTCTTCAATGCCCTAAAGATATTTACAAAATTTTCTATACACAGTAGAAAGATGGTAAATATCATGTATATGTATGTATAAAGACCTAACTATATATGCCATTAGTGGTAAAAACAATATGATATAAAAGTTCAGAGAAAGGCCCTGGCCAGTGTGGCTCAGGTGGCTGAGCATCGATTGTCCTGAGCACTATAATTCTGGGTCAGGGCACATGCCCAGGTTGTGAGCTCGATCCCCAGTAGGGGACATGCAAGAGGCAACCGTTTGATGTTTCTCTGTCTCTCCCTCTTGCTTCCTCTCTCTCAAATCAGTAAAAACATATATATATATTTTAATATTTAATATATATATTTTATCCTCACCTGAGGACATTTTTCCATTTTTGTTCAGACAGAGTGGGAGGGGGGAGGGAGAGAGAGAGAAAGAGAGAGACATTGATGTGAAAGGGACACACTGTGTGGCTGCTTCCTGCACGACCCCAACCAGGGCCAGGGACGAATTGCAACTGAGGTACGTGCCCTCGACCGGAATCAAACCCGCGACTCATTGGTCCTCGGGCCGACGCTCTAACTGCTGAGCCAAACCAGCCAGGGCAGTAAAAACATATTTTTTAAAAAAGTTCAGAGAAAGGAAAAGTCACATAAGTACAATCAGATTCAAGAAGGTGATATTAAAGTTTAGCTTTAAAGGATTGATAATAACCTATTAAATATGAGAAATTCTAGATTCTCTCTTCAAATTCCTGATTAAAAAACTCTTTAGTGTTTTGTTATTCTTTGTTAAATAATACAGCCTATGTAACAAAAGGAGAGGGAAGGCAAATAAATAACAATACTTTTTTTTTTTTAGTTACTTTTCACCTGAGGCTATTTTTCCATTGATTTTTAGATAGAGTGGAAGGGAGGGAGGGAGGGGGAGAGAGAGGGAGGGGGAGAGAGAGAGACAGAGAAACATCAATGTGAGAGAGACACATAAATTGGTTGCCTCCCGTATGACTCTGACCAGGCCTGGGGATCAAACCTGCAATCCAGGTACATGCCCTTGTCCTAGAATCGAACTCGAGACACTTCAGTCCTCAAGCTGGGGCTCAAACCACTGAGCCAAACTGGCCAGGGCCAATATTTCTTAAACATCTATCCATTATAAATCTCAGGAAAATGACTACTTTAGACTAAAGTTTATTATTTTAGGTAGAAGACAATAAGGCAATGACATTTTCTTTTTCTGTCCTTTTAAATATGTTTTTAATTGATTTTTTTAGAGCAATAAGAAGTGAGAGAGAGATAGAAACATCGATATGAGAAAGAAACATTGACTGGCTGCCTCCTGCATGCTCCCCACTGGGGATCGAGCCCACAACCCGGGCATGTGCTCCAACTGGGAATCGAACTGGGACCTCTCAGTCCATGGCGATGCTCAATCCACTGAGCCACACCGGCTGGGCGGTATTTTCTTAATCAACGTCCTAGTATTAATAGACATCAGCAATTGCACAGTGTAAGGATATGTGTAAGAAAATGAGACTAAAAAGAAAGTTCATGGTCCTTTCTGGTGTTTGTTTATGCATCTATTAATTTGAAAAAGTACCTATCTCATGAAAAAAGCAAGCACATATAGATGTCAAACATTTACAAGAAGGATGATGACTTTATAAACAATGTTACACAAATGGTGTATGAAGATTAGGACGCTATTAAGACTATTATAGATCAGTTAGGGAGAAAAGCATTAATACATGGGGGGCCTTCTAGTATCCATACTAAAAGCCAATTACTTGGAGCTATAAATCTTTTCCTAGAAGACAGAGCCAATGGCTTTGTCTCAGTGATCTCAACAACATGAGCTTTCCCCACTGCCATTTCCTAACATTCAGAATAAGCCAATGCCCAGATAATTGCACAATTTCATTGCTTAAAAACAAACCAAGACTTTTTTTTATATGTAACAGCTTGAAAATTCACTGTTCTCGGTAAGACATAAATGTGTCAGACATTTAAGAACATAAATCTCAGCATCATTCAGGCTGGAAGTCTGAGTGGGGGATTCTACCAAAGAAACAAAAGGCATAGACCACTAACCAGATCACTCGACCATGTGCAAAGAAGAAACAAGGGGAAGAGCAGAGTAGGAAGAAAAAAGATATGGGCATAGGAACTACTGGAAGCAGAATGAACAAAGAACCTATCTGTAAAAGAAGGGTCCTTCCATGGCAAGAAGAACCACATTCAGATTCATGTATTAAATATTTACTGAGTACCTACTACATCCACATGTTATTCTAGGCAGTAGAATATCTCAGTGAGGTGGTGGGTGGGAAGGGAGGGAGGGAGTAAACAATACATATGAAAAGTATTGTATGGTATATGAGCGTGTTGCCTTCTCACCTTCTTCACTATTTATGTTTCTAAGGGTCCTTCTATAGGCAGAGGACTTCAACTTACCCAGTGGAAGGGGAAATCCTGATTTAACCTTAGGTGGGCTGATTTGAAATTTTTAGGGGAGGTTTAACAGATAGCAAAATATCAATAAAAACAACAGTATTTCTCAAGGAAAGCTGTCTAGTTTAAGTTGAGGAAAGAAGAGAACCAGAAGAGGAGACAGTTTTACTATCAGATTACAGAAAAATCTGTGTGGTGTCTCCCATTATTTCAGGAATAGTTATAATGTTTATATTACTCATTAATATTGCTTACCCAAGGAATGAGAAATATTTGTTGCCCTGAGCTACATCTGGATGTACATCAAGTGACATGCCTTTAGAAAGTACGTCTCTCTGATACAATGGAACATAGCAAACATACCCCATGTTCTCAGTTTAGTGAAGGAACTCAGATTCTTTCCTTTCAGAAACATAGATGGATTTTAGCTTTCTTTTTGTTCTCCCACCCAGAAACAGGGAATGAGCTTTAACTCTAGAGTTTGGTTTGAATTTCTGGGCCTTAGGCATGCATTTTATCTTCTCTAACACTCAGTTCTTCCATCTATGAAATATGGATAATAACCACCTCACAGGATTGTTCTGAGATAACCAACGCCAACTGCTGGGTATAGGTCCTGATAAATAGCAGGCATCAAACAATTCATTTTCCTTAATTTATAGTTAAGAAGAAAATGCAAAAGACTGGAAAAAACACTGAACTTGAAGCCGAAAGACTAGGGTTCAAACTCCAGCTGTTGCTCTCTTAGGCACCTATTACTTATTAACCTCTGTAAGTTTGATAATTACAAAATGGGAGTAATAATTTCTCTATTCTAGGATTATAATGATTCAAAATCAGATGACATACACTAAGTGCTTTAAAGTGTGAAGTCTATATATTTACAAAAAGCATTATCATAACTTGAAAAAAAATCTACTGAGAAGGTTTTAAAAATATACTACTTTTGACTATTCTGCAATGATATTCCCTACCACTATACGGTACTTTTAGCATCACAAATTTTACTACAATTTATAGAAGATTATTACATAAAGCAGGATGAATAAGTTTATGGATTCCTAGAGAAGTTGCTGATATAAAGGGAATTAAACAAATCTGTTACTTTCAAAGGACTCCCAAAAGCTAAATGATAGCTTCTTTCTTTCCCCAGAGAGAACTGAAAAGATTACAGAAAAGATTTCTTCATGTACACTGCAAAATAATTTATTATTCACCGCAATATTTCATTATTTGAAAAATCCTGTTATGGTATTTTAATATATATATATATTTTTTTCTCTAATTTTTTTTTCCTGTATTGATTTTAGAGAGAGAGGAAGGGAGAAGGAGAGATAGAAACATTGATGAGAGAGAACATCAATTGGCTGCCTCCTGCATGTGCACTGGGGGTTTTGGTCCACAACCTGGGCATGTGCCCTGATCCGGAATCAAACCAGCGACCTCTTGGTGCATGGGTCAACGCTGTTATGGTATTTTAAATCCTTACTAAAGTAACCAGCATTCCAATATTAAAGAACCTATATTAATTGTACGGTATACTTAATATAAATGGGAAAAATATATTCCTTGAAGGAGGAAAAACATATCTTTGAAATTCTGAGTGATTATAATGGCAGGAGAGAGTAGAGGACAGGTTGCATAAACTCATCTAAAATACCAAAATCTAATATTAGAGACTGGGCAGGAAGAAACAGCTGAAATGTTTCTGTTTCATTCTCCTGTTCTAAGAACCAGAGGTAGAGAGATGTTAAGAAGACACTTGGGGGCTAGATGTGTTTTTAATTATTAAGGAATCATACCAGAGCACAGACATTATTCATTGTTCTTGCCTTTCCTTTGGTGAATGACTCTTTGTTGCAAACCTCATTGATTAAGAAATTCTTTCCAGGTTAATTTTATTTTATTCTGGTGAGATTTGCCCTTAGAAGGAAACAATTCATATCACAGCCCTAGAGGCACATATCCATTTCCCCCCATTTAAGTTTTTTTTAGTCTCTTTTCTCTCCTTTATTCATGTAATGAATACTAAAAATTCTGTTAAGAGTGGCTTTGAAGACTAGCGGATTTTCAGTTCTCTAACTACAACCCACAGCTTCTTGCTTCTTCGGAGACCCCTTTCTTCCCCATTCTCTCTGACACCAACATCTGTCGGGTTTTCTGTAAAGAATACTGGTATCTTGAGAGGAAGTGTTATATACAGTGTGTGAAAGAAAAGTAGAATTAGTGAAAGGCAATATTCTCTCAGCTCATGGTCAGTAAAGATTCTCTTTTTTGGGCTATGTATGTGAAAATGATAAGCATTTTTCTACATGGGAACACTATTTGTTTGGTAAAAGTCCTGGATAACAGTTTCACAAGGCAAAAAGTGAAATAAAGAAAGAAAGAGGTAAGTAATGAAGGTAGAAAGAAAGAAATCAATGAGAAAATAATAAAGGGGCACGGTTTTCCAACAGCGACAGGGAAAACCTGCCCCAAATTCACTAACCTCTAAATGACATGGTTAAACACCTCAGCAAGCTACCAACCAAAAGAAGCAGAACCAAAAATCTTAACAATTCACCTTGGAATGAGCAAGAGAAATATGACTCAGTGCCTTTTAATGGGCCCATCATCATTAGGTAGGGGATAAGAGGATATAATTACCTGAATATGCATTTTAATTATTGCTTTTCCAATCAAGGTTGCACCAAAGAAAGTCCAAAAAGGTACAAGAAAGTGTCCACATGTTATTCCAGCCAGATCAAACAGAGGATTTGGAATCTGTAAAATAAATAATTAAATAAATAAAAAAAATGGAACTTCCACATACAATCTAAAGAACAGTTTCATTTTAGCACCTATAAGTAAATCCTTACCCACACTGCAAAGAGAGGTATGGTTCCTTGATCAGTATGAGACTGTTCAGAAGGTTAGGCAAGTAGTCTAATGTGTCCATAAACTGGGACTTATATTCATCTCAGGCTGTTCAATCTGTTCAATGCAAACCAGCTGTCCTTTGCTTGTATTACTTATGGTAAATGTCCAATAAATATACTTTTTTCTACCACATTAGAATTGGACAAAGCCAATGGATCCACAGGAATTTAATACCATTAAGTAGATACTTGGCTATTTGGTAGCTGTTTTCTAAGGTGAAGTATAAATGAGAAAAAGCCTTAAGATTATTTCAGTAGTTACTAGAGTTAGAAAATCTTTAGCCTGAAATAAGAATATTATCTAGAAAGTGCTCATATCTACATATAGCACACATTGTTGTAAATTCACAAATACATTTATAGGTAGGTGGATGTGCTTTTACTTCTCAACATAAATAATTCATTATTTGTATTTTATCTTACGAGAGCCCAAGGCCATGCGGCTGTGTGATACATTTTAGAAAGAAAATCAAGTGTGGAAATACAAGAGCACTGATTCAGATGTTTTGAATACTCAGTCCCAGACAAAGAAGTGATTCACAACAAATACCTTTTCCAAACATCCCCACATTTCAAGAATGTTAAAAGACAATTTCATGTAAAAATGCAGAGACCACCAGCTGTTTTTGAGTGCTTCATCCATTTTTCTCACAAACAAGTACTCTGTCCTGTGGCTGTTGGCCGAACCATTTATTTATAAGTCAATTAATTTATGTAATTTCATTTCTGAACTTCCAAAGAAAAGCCTAAGTATTTAAAAGATATTTGTCATATATGTTCTTTTAAAAACAGTGCCATGACTAAACTAGAATTCAGGTATTCTTCTGTAACACTTGGAGTCAATAACTCAGTTTTGTTTTTCCCATCCGAATTCAAAGCCTTTAAGCAATTTCATCTGACTTATGACCATGCAATAACAATATCATTTCACAGCCTTACAACTGTCATGTCTTAAATTTTTTCATGTGACCCTCACACCTCTGAATTACAATTTTAATTGTTTTCCTTTTTTATCAGGCTCTACCTCACTCAAGAGTGTGAACACCCCAATAATCACGCTTATGAGCTACAAAAGGATCCACATATATAATCTTAAATCCTAACATCAGCCTTTGCAATGAATATCTTATTGCCCCATTTGGACAATTAAAAACCTAGGGTTCACAGGGTGTAACGACTGAGGTTACATAGCTAGTGAGAGTCATAACAGGTTTAGGAACCTAAGTAAGCCTGCCTTCAAAGCCAATTCTTTCCTCTATATCACACTACAACATACCTATAAATTGCTCAAATAGTTAAGATCAATACTGTAATAAAGAGCTTTAAAAAGAAAAGTTAGATTATGAAAATTTCTAGCATTGCCAAGTCAAAAGATAGTAATTTAGGCACAATGCATGTTTTAGAATAGCTCTAGAATGTTGATATCAGATCAGAAATTTTGGCATCAAATTATATCCTTTTTGGCCATTTGCTTTTTTCCTAAGGGGTGGAAAAGGGGTACTCAAAGATGTACTAATGTTCTAGTACATAATGGATAAAAGTGCTGGTGTCAGTAATTTTGTGAATTTTACTTATAATGGCAGCTTTTATCATATCAACCAGGTGTACCTAGTTCTTCTGGCCAAATCCACCACTGTGATACCAACAACTGCGTCCAGGCGACCAAGGAAAACGTGGATCAAAATGCTCCATTTTAGGGCTTCCGGTCAAGATGGCGGCGTAGGTAAACGCGGTATCGCGTCCTCCCACAACCACATCAAAGTTACAACTAAACTACAGAACAACCATCAGTCAAAACCACCTGAAATCAAGCTGAATGTAAGTCCTACAACTATGAAATTAAAGAAGCAGCCACATCGAGACTGGTAGGAGGGGCGGAGGTGTGACGGGCTGGTCCCACACCCACATGTGGCAGATAAAAATCAGGATACCTCTGCTGGGAAGGTCCTCCCTGAGGACTGAGGGGTCCCCGTCCCACACCAGGCGCCCAACTCAGGGTTCCAGTGCCAGGAAGAGAAGTCCCCATCACTTCTGGCTGGAGAAACCAGCAGGAACTGAGGCTGAGGCGGCTGGAGCCCCTGGCAGCTCCTCTTAAAGGGCCCGCGCACGGACTTACTTGGACTCGCTCCCTCCAGGCTCCAGCGTGGGGGAGGCAGCTTGAAAGGCACCAAAGTCATATGGGGAAGAACTGAGCTGTTTGGCATTGGAGCGAGGGCTGGAGAGGCAACTTTCTCCTTGACAGACTGCTGTCAGAAGCTTTTGTTCCTTTGGTGAGCCCTTCCTTGGGAAGGCAGGCGGCCACCATATCTGGGACTCCAGCTACCTGGCTCACACTGTGTGCCCCGTCCTGGTGATTCCCTGAGGCCCCGCCCCACCCAACTTTCAGGCCCACCCAAGCTGTTGCCAGTTGTTTTACCATAGGATTGGCCTGTCTTGGATCCTGCTTCAGCTTTTCCTAAATTCTTTGAAATAAGCAGCATCTGGTCTCAGCTAGCCCCATACCTTCGTTAAGTAATACATAGAAACAAACACAGGGAGGCAGCCAAAATGAGGAGACAAAGAAACAGGTCCCAAATGAAAGAACAGAACAAAACTCCAGGAAAAGAACTAAGCAAAATGGAGATAAGCAACCTAACAGATGCTGAGTTCAAAACACTGCTTATAAGGATGCTCAGTGGACTTAGTGAGAACCTCAGTGAACTTAGTGAGGGCCTCAAGAGCATAAAAAAGGACCAGTCAGAAATGAAGGAGGTGAAGGAGGCACTAACTGAAATAAAGAAAAATTTACACAGATTCAATTGTAGAGTAGGTAAAGCCAAGTAGCAAACCATCAATTTGGAATATAAGAAAGCAAAAAACACCCAATCAGAACAGCAAAAAGAAAAAAGAATCCAAAAAATTAGGATAGTGTAAGGAGCCTCTGGGACAACTTCAAGTGTGCCAACATTCGCATCTTGGGGGTGCCAGAAGGAGAAGAGAGAGAACAAGAAATCGAAAACCTATTTGAAACAATAACGGCAGAAAACTTCCCTAACTTGGTGAAGGAAACAGATATACAGGTCCAGGAAGCACAGAGAGTCCCAAACAAGATGAACTCCAAGAGGCCCACACCAAGACACATCATCATCAAAATGCAAAAGGTTCAAGACAAAGAGAGAATCTTAAAAGCAGCAAGAGAAAAGCAGTTAGTTACCTACAAGGGAGTTCCCATAAGACTGTCAGCTGACTTCTCAAAAGAAACTTTGCAGGCCAGAAGGGAGTTGCAAGAAATATTCAGAGCGATGAAAAGCAAGAACCTACAACCAAGATTACTCTATCCTGCAAAGCTGTCATTTAGAATCGATGGCCAGCCCTGGCCGGTTTGGCTCAGCGGTTAGAGCGTCGGCCTGTGGTCCAGAGAGACCTAGGTTCGGTTCCCGCTAAGGGCATGTACCTCGGTTGCAGTTTGTCCCCAGCCCCTGGTTGGGTCATGTGGGAGGCAGCCATTCGATGTGTCCCTTTCACGTCGATGTTTCTCTCTGTCTCTCTCTCCCTCCCACTCTATCTGAACAAAAAATGGAAAAATGTCCTCGGGTGAGGATAAAAATAAATAAATAAATAAATAAAATAAATAAAAAAAGAAATCTTAGAATCAATGGCCATATAAAGAGTTTACCAGACAAGGAAAAGCTAAAGGAGTTCATCACCACAAAACCATTATTATATGAAATTTTGAAGGGTCTTCTTGAAGAAAAAGATAAAAAATATGAAAAACAAAATGGCAATAAATACATATCTATCGACAATTGAATCTACAAACAAAAAGAATAAGCAGAACAGAAACATTCTCATGGATAGAGAAATTTTGTTGGTTGCCAGATGGGAGGGGGGTTGGGGAATGGGTGAAAAAGGTGAAGGGATTAAGAAGTACAAATTGGTTGTTAGACTGACAAACCTCAAAGGGAAGGGGGGTTGGAGGGTGGGAAGAAATAAACCAAAGAACTTGTATGTATATATGTATAACCAATGGACACAGACAACAGTGTGGGGAAAGGCAGGAGGGGGGCGAGAATGGGGAGGAGGGGGTCAATGGGGGAAAAATGAGGAACATTTGTAATACATTCAACAACAAAGATAAGTTAAAAAAAAAAAAAAAAAAGGCTCCATTTTAAATTAATTGTTTGTACCATATTAGAAAAGGACCAGAACAAACACTGTCTCATCAAAGAAGGCAATTTTTAAAAAAATGCATTTTGAAACATTAAGTTAAAAAAATTTTTTTAAATTACAGTTTATATTCAATATTATTTTGTATTAGTTTCAGGTACAGCATAGTGGGGACATTAAGTTTTTCTTTGTTGTTGTTAAATCCTCACCCAAGGATATTTTTCCATTTACCTTCAGATAGAGTGGGAGAGAGAGAGAGAGAGGGAGAGAAATATTGATGTGAGAAAGACACATCGACTGGTTGCCTCCCACATGATCCCAACCAGGGCCGGGACAAACTGAAACCGAGGTACATGCCCTTGACTGGAACTGGACCAGAGACTCTCTGGTCCTCTAGCCAACGCTCTAACCGCTGAGCCAAATTGGCCAGGGCTGACACTAAGTATTTTACATAAAGGGCTTCTTAGTTCACTATAGCCAAAGATGCCCTTAACTTTGCCACAGATGTTCCAATGATCTAACTAGGTGTTAACCTCACTTAAGACAGGTTTTATACAAATTCTTCTTTATAACTAATGTTTGAAACTTTGGAAAAAGATGACTTATCTATAACTCTTGAAAGAATGAAGTCATTGTTATTTGGCTTAAATGCACTTCATTATAAATTCTTCATGGGAAGGATGGATTTTCTCTCTTTTGTACTTACTGAATCAAGCCATTTAGGTCTGAAGTCATCATAGTACGATGAAATGCTTACAAGTCAATAAACAAAGTATGAACGCATCCAACCGAAAACAGCTCATTTGATGAGTAAGATGAATGATTAATAAATTTACATACCCATTAAAAGTGGTAGCATTATTGCTCATTCAGGCATGTATCTTTAAAAACAAAATGGATCAAAATATAAATCTACTATTTATTGGAATTTCTCACTTTTAATACAATTCACTTACTGAAGCACAGGCCAAAATTCCAAAAAATCCAACCTTCTGTACTAGGTTTTGAACTGCCAGCTTAGCTCGGGAGGCAAAGTCCTGTATAAAAGAAGGACATCAAAACATTAATGAAAAATACAAGGAAGAAGGAAAGATGACTGCTTATAGGGTTTATGTTTCATGATCTGAAAGCATTGATTCAGTTAATGAGTAAGATGAACTATTTTTAAAAATCACAGGTTGCACTGGAAAACATGCAAATAAAATCTTGATAGAACATTAATTACATCCTTAATGATAAACTTGTACCAGATTTAAAGAATAAGCCAAAACATTGTGACTTTAGTTTCTGGATCCTCTCTGGATTATCTAGGTATGAACAAAATGCTATAAACTAACCATGAACCAACTCATCCTTTTGGAAATACTGGCCTACCACATATATCTATTTCTCTTTCTTTCTACATCTCGCCAGACTCACTCCCTGATTAACATCAGGGTAAGACATCGTAGAATTTTTCAAGACAGCCAGTAAAGACACCTGTGCTGATCACTAGCCAGAAGATGGAAAAAAAACGTTATGTGGGAATAACTAAGCATTCATTACACCCAAAAGCAAAATAACATCCTACATTTGCAAGTCTGTGCTAGTTTTCATAAAATGTTTTCACAAACATTTTACTGGAGCCTTTCAACAATCCTAGGGTGTAGATAGAGCAGATTCTTCAGACTCTGAAATCAGTGCTCTTTTTATTTCTTTATTGCCACTTCTGATGCTGAAACAGGCATGTGGCAAGCTAGTTTATTCCCACCATTTTCTTCTTCCAGCATGTTGATGCTACAATTATATGTATATATTTTTCTTAAAAATATCAACCTGAAATTTGACTACAATTCTTTTGTCATTTTATTTATTTATTTATTTTTTTATCCTCACCTGAGGACACTTTTTGCATTTATCTTTAGATAGAATCAGAGGGAGAGAGGGAGGAAGAGAGAGAGAGAGAAACATTGATGCGAGAGAGACACATCGACTGGTTGCCACCCACACGACCCCAACCAGGGCCGGGGACAAACTGCAATCAAGGTACGTGCCCTTAGCAGGAACCAAACCCGGGACTCTCTGCTCCGTGGGCCAACACTCTAACTGCTGAGCCAAACCGGCCAGGGCTCTTTTGTCATTTTAAAATGGCATATACTCCAATGGAAATAACTGATATGATAAAAAATATTAGTTAATGTGTACATATGTTTTTAAAAAGTGCTCACATTCCAGAATCTCTTCCTCTCTTTTTAGTTCAATATTCTAATAGGCAACAATCTTATAGAAAGGTCAGAATATAAAAAATAGAAGGTTTCTTCACTGAACAGGAACAGGATTTAAAGCACTTCTCTAATCCACAATGAAGTTGTGTATTTCTACTAAAAACAAAACAAAAACCTTTAACAAATAATATGTAGAATAACCCTATCAAATTACCACAATATTAAATATTAAAAATTTAAAAATAATACCTTCCTCCTACTTAAATCAATAAGGTATATGTATTTTAAAAGATGTTAAGTCAATATAACCACTTTCAAGTTCAAGTATATAGGCTCTCAAAGTGAATCATTAACTAAATTCTACAATGCAATTTTGTAATTTTACAATTTATTTCCAAAGACAGAATTTTTCTTTTGGGAATAAGCCTTATTTTTTCAGTAAGTTATTATATCAGATTTGAGATTTTTAAACAACTGAACTACTGCAGTAAAGGGTGCCTTCCATTTCATTCAGATTTCTAACTGAAGATTTAGTTTTTTTCTTAAATCAACAACTATTGCATTAAGAATGAAATACTGATTTAAAAACTGTTTAAGAATATATAATAAAATCAGTTTTCCAAAATGACATATTTTAAAACAAATTACACTTCTGTTTATTTTGAATAATTTACACTAGCCAAATTACTAAATTTGTCATTTATTAGAAGCACAAAATAAAAACTGGTAAGCCATAATGAAATGTTTTGATATTTTAAAATATCAAACAATACTATTAGATTATGAATTAGTTATGAAAATTTCATTAATATAGCCTAAGAATTAAAAACATAAATTCAGAAAAATGCCTTCTTTTATAGCCCTTAATATCTTTACAGCAAATACACTCTAATATGAGGCAAGATGGTACTCAATTGCTAAGAAAAAGTAAAAAAAGGAAAAAGAAACTATACAAATTTTATTTTAAGAGCAATGTATTTTTTATGAATGTATTTTCTAAGTCATACATATGTGGGAACATTTTTCTATCACAGAATTTATATACTCTTCAATATATAAAATTATAGAAAATTAAATTTTTGCATCAAATTGTATAAACAGGATCAATAGTATTTAGAATGTTTGGTGTCCTGTTTCCTTTTTTATAATTTTCAATTATAGCTGACATAATATTATAGGTGTCCCTTTTCTTTTTATCTTAATTTCAAGACTTTAGAATCTTATATTTATTTAAACCGGGTGACTATGTAGTGCCATCATGTTAAATTGATGGTATTTTTCTACTAGAGATACACACATAGACACATTTAAACAGAAAAAGTAGGTATAATTATACCAAATGGTTTATATAAAAATGATTAAATATGCAGATCACCTAATATACAAAATAATAAAAAATTTAAGCCTACAGAAATTCAAGAAATCATGTTTTTAAAAACGTCCTGAAAGTAAGGAGACATTTTATCCCTTTGAGGCAGAATCTCTTTACTCAACAGAAATTAGACAAGAACAAAGGAAAATAGACTCCTTGTTCTTTCAGATGCCTGGGTGCCCATCATCAATTATTCTTAACAGTGCTTCAAGAATTTTCATTTGAGGGAAAAGAATTACTCTATCCAAATAAGCGAAGTAGAAACCTTTTTCTTTTTTAAAATTAATTTTTAGCTGGCACATCTTACAAGGAAAACAAGTTAAGTGCCTTTTTAATGGGGAATTTTTACTTTTTGAAGTCTGAAAGTTATGTACTGAAAATGGATTTCATAAATCTCACTATGTGCTTCACACACACGTACACAATGACCATGCTACTTTCGGTTCCTATAATTTATTTTCCAGGACTTTCACAATATTCTTAAAATTAAAATTACATTTCTACTTTAAACCACCCATAAACATTTATTTAAATTAAACTAATATGAAGTCTGCACAGTTGTTTTCATTACAAGAAATCAACAGTAGCAGAATATGCAGCTCAAAGAAGTACTTTCTTGATGTTTTTCCTTGTCAGCGTAATTCAAACAAACTCAGGGAATCATTGTATTAGTATTTTCACCAAATCTAAAATATTTTACAATAGTAAAAGAACTCATGTTTAGATTTCGTAAACACAACCATATTTTGTTTTTATTTTAAACTTATTTCACTTTAAAGCCATATATTCAAAACTTACTGATATAGCTTTAGAGGCTTATTAGTATAATTTTATTGAAAACATCATTCTTTTATTATCTAAAATATTCTACATGTAGTTGTACTTTCCTTGTTTGTTGCTCTGTAGTTTTAAAACTTCTTAATTTTTTAAAAAACAAATTGGTATTTTTTCATTATTTGCATAATTTGACAGCTCTTTCATAACATGTTGATTTTACAGTAACATTGTCTAGGCATTAAAATAATTATATTTCCACTTGCTTTAAAATAGAATTGTACTGTGGATATATTATTTGACAATAAACTCAAATAAACACACACACCTCCAAAACCAGCAAAAACCTGCTCTTTTACTAAAATGTAAAAGAACCATTTCAAACAAAATTTGCTATTCTTTTTAGGCCATCAAATAAGATAAAGGAAAAGATTAGCCAAGAAAAAGTTTGCACTGATAATAAATAACAATATTTTAAATAAAAAGTTTAACAAAATTAGTATGTTAGGTATTCAATATTCAAATAAAATATAAAAGGAAATTAATATTTCGTTTGAATGGTTTTGGTGTATTTGTGGGCACACAGTAGTAAGTTTAATTTGATTACTTCCTCAATTGTTATTCGTCACTTAAAAAAAATCTGTACAACTAAAACCAAATTCCTTTAAGTAGTTTCATTTCTCTGGATTCACATTTCACAACATATACCCATTTCACAATTTAAGTGCCTGAGAGAAAAGTTTTATTCTCTAGCTCTCCCTAAATAAATAGCATGCATTTAAAATTAGTTATCACATATCACTTTACATTTTTAAAAAATAAACAAAATACAAGTAAATAAAATTATCTTTCCTACTCCCACTGAAAGTGATTATGTATGTCACCATTCATGCTTCTGAAAGGCAGAATGAGAGACACTAGCAATATTTCCCATTGACTTCAAGAAGACAGATGAAAAAAAGTTAAGTCCTTACTGCTGAGATTTCAAGGAATAATAACCACACAAAACCTTCAAGTATGAATTCTGCACTACTTTTGCTTCACGTTTCTTTTTCCTAAGAAATATGTTTATGATTAAGGGAGAAGAGAAACTGTATTGCTAATCATAAGTGGCTTGCAAAATATTAATCTTTGAATCTAAAGATGTCAAATTGGATCTAAATATACAAAATAACATTTATTTTCAAATGGCAACAGTAATCTATTTCATTTCCATAGTGACCACATAAAATTTCAAGATCTTTTTAAAAGTAACAGAAAATCCCTATACATGTTAAATGAATGCAGTATTACTGGAGATAAATATGTATTTGGTTAATAAGCTTATGTTAGTCTGAGTTGACCCATTACCATCAATGTACTGGCAATTGTTCAGCAATTTTGTGAATTATCTGCCTTCTTAACCCATCATATGTTAAAACTGCTGAAATGTCTTCTTGGGGTTGGTATTAAAAGTGGCTCCACAGCCAATATTAAAAACCACAGACCAACTGCTGCAATAATGATTCCTTGTGTAAAAGGGGAATTTATATTAAAATATATTGTATTTGTGAAGTTCTTTTGCCATCTAAAACAACTTGTTAGTGTGTCCTAGTCAATTATGTTGTGATAAGCAAGTAAAACTCTATTAACCAGAAATGGAGCTACATAGTAACAATGACTTAATGTTAAAAGCTGTTTCAGCATCATTGATAATCACTCTGAAATATTAACTTGTTATTAAGATCCCAATAACCATGTAATTATTTTCTACAATGAAATCATATTCTGTACAGTAAACAATACAAGTAAAGGGTACAATAATTCTTTACTTCATGGAAAATACAGTGAAACATAACTCATAATCTTTAAATCTTTCTCCTCTTAAAAAACAGACTACAATGTATCTTAATTGTAATTTTCTACCCATTATTGGGGCTCATTATGAGTTATTTCCATAAATACAGAGCATTAATTCACTCAGTTCAAAGTAAACAAAGTACTTTTGAAGTATATTTTCAAAAGAGTTGCACATCACCTATTCTGTTTTTTAATTATAATGAACTCAAACACACTTATGAGATGAAAATTTTTAGGAAATAAACTTTAGGATAAAAAGAAAAAATAGGGATATTAACTTGATAAGATAAAGTGATTATGATAGTAGGAAGTAGTTAATAAATTTTAAATTTAGTACCGACAGGATGCTGGATTACAAAACACACACACATTTACTAAGAAATAGTAATCATGAAAGGATTGTGCAACTTTTTCTGAAAATGAAATGTTTTAATATCCAACTTATGGGTTTTACATTATTAAATCAGAGATGATCACTGGAATTTAAATAAATTAAAAATTAGGGCAACATTCTATAATAGTGTAAATAGAATACATCACATAAATACATTTCCAAAAAGCTAAGAAATTTTATACTGAAAATAACAGATTTAGTTTTTTTTAAATATCTTTTTTTATTAATTTTTTTTCTTTATTGATTTTAGAGAGAGAGGAAGGGAGAGGGAGAGAGAGACAAAAACATTGATGAGAGAGAACATCAACTGGCCCCCCCCCCCTGCGTGCCCCCCAGTGGGGATTTGGCCCACAACCTGGGCATGTGCCCTGACCGGGAATGGAACCTGCAACCTCTGGGTGCATGGGTCAAAGCTCAACCACTGAGCCACACCATTCGGGCAAGATTTAGAATTTTTAAGAAGAGATTACAGAGTTCTGAATCAAGATGGTGACATCAGAGGATTATGAAGTCACTTCCTCCCACGAACAAACCGAATCTACAGCTGCATATTGAATAATTACCTCTGAAAGAAATCCAGAAACTAGCTGAGTTATTTCTAGTCTGGTGGCCAGTGGGGCTTGTGTTCATAGGTTCAAGGGATGGTAGTGAACAGAGAAATAGTTATTAGCTGGCTACTCCCCCAGGGCTCAGTGCTGAGAGAGCAAACAGAAATGGCGATATTCCAGTCTTGCCCTGAAAGGAGTATACTTGCATACTCTAAAATTTGCTGCCTGAAGGTCCATCTTCCAATCTGACTGTATCTAGATGCTGAGTCAGCTACTTCCTTTTGGGACACTGACCGGTCTCAGCACACCAACTACTGGAGACACTAAGAACAAAGACAATAGACAACAGACAATCACAAAGGATTGAGAGACGACCAAGAGCTAGGGTAGGGATGAAGGAAGGATAAGGCTCATCTCCTACAGGAGGCCACTCCTTAAAAGCAGGAGAGGTGGCTATTTTATCTAATGCACAGAAACCAACACAGAGAGTGAGTCATGGAAAATGAAGAAACAAAGGAATGTGTTCCAAAGGAAAAAACATGATCAAGCCACAGATAAAGACCTTAATAAAATGAAGATAAGTGATTTACCTTAGAGTTCAAAATAATGGTCATAAGCATGCTCACTGAGGTCAGGGGAACAAAGCATGAACAAAGTGAGTATTTCAACAGATATAGAAAATATAAGTCCCACACAGAAGTCACAGAGGTGAAAACTACAATAAATGAACTGGAAAACTCAATAGAGGGGTTCAAAAATAGACTAGATAAAGTAGAAGAAAGACTCAGCAGTACAAATCCTCCCATCAGAGGAGCAAAAGGAAAAAAGAGTGAAGACAGCTTAGAGACTTATGAGACAACATCAAGGGGGGAACATATACTGTATTTACATTACAGGTATCCCCGAAAAAAGAAAGAGAATAGAGAAGAAAAATTATTTGAAGAAATAATGGCTGATGAAGAAAAGAGATACCCAGATTTGGGAAGCCCAGAATTCCAAAAAAGATGAATCTAAAGAGACTCAAAACAAGACATTATAATTATCCGTGGCTGGTTTGGCTCAGTGGTAGAGCATGGGCTTTCGGACCAATGAGTCTAGGATTCGATTCTGGTCAAGGGCACAAACTTCGGTTGTGGGAGGCAACCAGTCAATGTGTCTCTCTCACACTGATGTTTCTCTCTCTTTCTCTCCCTTTCTCTCCCTCCCTCTGACTCTATTGGAAGATAAATATCCTCGGGTGAGGATTAAAAAAAAAAGACACATTATAATAAATTGTAAAAGTTAAAGACAAGGAGAGAATCTTAAAAGCAGCAAGAGAAAAACAACATGTTACAAAGCTACATACAAGGGACCTCTATAAGATGATAAGTAAAAAAAAAAATTGGATATTTCCCCATTTATCTTCAGAGAGAGTGGGAGGGAGGAAGGGAGGAAGAGAGAGAGGGAGAGAAACATTGATGTGAGAGAGACACATCAATGGGTTGCCTCCTGCACGACCTCGACCAGGGCCGGGGACGAACCACACTGAGGTACGTGCCCTTGACCAGAATCAAACCCGCGACTCTTTGGTCCTCGGGCCAATGTTCTAAACTGCTGAGCCAAACAGGCTAGGGCCAATAAGTACATTTTTTAACAGAAATTTTGAAGTTCAGGAGGGAGTGGCACAAATATATTTAAAGTACTGAAAGAAAATAACTTCCAACCAAAAAATGTTCTATCTAGCACAGATGTCCTTAAAAATGTAGATTTAGAATGTATTTGGCCCTGGCCAGGTAGCTCATCTGCTTAGAGCACTGTCTCATATGCCAAGGTTGTAGGTTTGGCCCCTGGCCAGGGCACACACAAGAATCAACCAATGAATGCATAAATAAGTGGAACAATGAAATGATGTCCCTCCCTCCCTCTCTCTACCCCCACTCTCTTCCTTCCTTCCTCTCTCTTTCTCAAAATCAATAAATAGCCCGGCCAGTGTGGCTTAGTTGGTTGAGCATCGTCCTATGTACCAAGAGGCCACTGGTTCGATTTTTGGTCAGAGCCCATGTCTGGGTTGTAGGCTTGATCCCTCAGTATGGGGTGTGTAGGAGGCAGCTGATCAATGTTTCTCTTTCATTGATGTTTCTATCTTTCTCTCCCTTTAAAATCAATGAAAACATATTAAAAATAAATAAACAGATAAAAATCAATATATAACCCTGGCTGGGTGGCTCAGCTGATTGGAGCATTGAAAAAAATCTGATTAAAAAAATGAGCAGAGGATCTGAATAGGCAATTTTGCAAAGAAGACATACAGGTGGCCAACAGGTACATGAAAAGGTGCTCAGCATCACTAATCAACAGGGAAATACAAATCAAAACCACAATAAGATATCACCTCACAATTGTTAGACTGGCCATCATAAAAAAGAAAAGAGATAAGTGTCGGTAAGTATGTGAAGAAAGGAGAACCTCTGTGCACTGTTGGCAAAAATAAAAAATATAACCACCATATGATCCAGCCATTTCATTTCTGGGTTTTGATCCAAAGGAAACAAAATCATTATCTCAAAAACACGTGCGTGCCAACTATTCAACTATAAAAAAAGAATATCCTGCCATTTGCAATAACATGGATGAAACTTGAGGGTATTATTCTGTTAAGTGAAATAAGCCAGAGAAAGACAAATACTACATGTAAAGTATAATCAATGTCTTTTGCTTTATGGGGCACAGTGAAACAAAGGCCCTGAAGTAACTGATCTAAAGGCAGTTGTGCCTGTAGTAGGTTCTATGGCACTTCCTTCACACTAATGCTTTTAAAAAGTATGTAGTAATAATCAGCAAGATTTTTCATATAAAAATATACATAAAGAATATATAATCTGCGAACAACACCCATTTATTTCCGAGAGTTGTGCTCAAAATATGAGGCTATCAGCTACCTCTGGGTCAAAATCAGGACTAAATGGATGTCTGAATGTACTGATATATTTGTTATCAAATTTACTCTGGGTGGGGGAGGGCAGTAAAAGTATTCTTTTAACTGAGGCACAAGGGATATACAGTAAAGGCAGCGGTTCTCAACCTGTGGGTCGCGACTCCTTTGGGGGTCGAATGATCCTTTCACAGGGGTCGCCTAAGACATAACAGTAGCAAAATTACAGTTATGAAGTAGCAACGAAAATAATTTTATGGTTGGGGGTCACCACAACATGAGGAACTGCATTGAAGGGTCGTGGCATTAGGAAGGTTGAGAACCACTGCTAAGGTATACAAATCTAAAATATACATCTTGATGAAATTTTACAGTGAACACACACCCATGTAACTACCACCAAGATCCAGATATAGAACATTACCAGAACTCCAGAAACCCCACTGGTGGCACTCCTAGTAATTACTCCTTCCCCCAAGATAAACAGTATCACTGACTTGTGTTACCACAGATGGAGCTTGCCTATTTTTGAACTTTACATGAATGGGATTAAACAGGAGGTCCTCCTTTATGTCAGTCTTCTGTAGCTCCACATTATGGCCATGTGATTCATCCATGCTTACTGCATGTAGCAATAATTCTTACTGTTGCTGTCTAGTATTGTATGAATATACCACAATTTACTTTCTCTGCTGTCGGTGAACATTAGGGTTGCTTCCAGTTTGGGGCTATTATGAATAATGCTGCTATGAACACTCTTGTCAAGTCTTTTGGCACATCTTTCTGTTGGGCATAAATTTTCATATGGAATTGCTACATCATAGGGTATATGTATGTTTAACTTTAATCTACAGTGCCAAACAGTTTTTTCAAAAGTGGTTGTAACACAGATTACTCTTAATATTGCTTTCATGTTGCCAATTCATTATAAATCTCAATTGAAAAAAATCTAAAGGATTTTCCTCTGCTACAGATGGTTCTGAGGGTGTTTATGGTAATGAACAGCTTTGATAGCTCAAACATATGAAGATTAAATAAATTCAAACTTACAAACAAGAGGAAAGAAAAGCTTTAAGTATTTTAAATGCTAAGTTATGGGAAAAAACAATCTATATGTTTTTTGGTTCACAGAATTTTAGAAGACAAAATTAGAATCTTTTCCAAAAACCACAATTTGTATTTAAAAGCTATCAAATTCGACCAAATAAAACAGGTAACTACGATACGCAAGATAATAAAAATACAAAGATGAGGACACAGTGCTCCAATCATTCATTCAACAAATGTTCATCAAGTGTTTATACATGCCGGACACAACCGAAGGGGCAGGGGCTACAACACTGAATCAAACTGATAACAACCCGGACCCTCACATTTTAGTGGGAGGAGAGAAAAACTATAGAATGGGGTGGCAGGGAAGGTGTAATTTTACATAGGATGGTCAGAGAAGGCCTGACAGAAAAGGTGACATTTGATAAAAATCCTAAAGGAGGTGAGGGAATAAGCCAGGCTAAGAATCTAGTGACAAGTTCCAGCAAGTTTTTTCCCTTGAGAGACAAATAAATAATCTAGTGTGTGTACATGGGTGGTGGGTTACAATTGGGAAAGAGAAGGGGAAAGAGATGATGAACAACTCATGAAACCTACAATGCAAGGGAGACCATGAAAAACATAAAAGATGAAAAGTGCTTACAGAAACAATACAAACACCAATTCCACAGAGTTCTTGCGACATCAAAATGATAGAGCACCGATCACACTGTCTTCACACTCCTCTGAGCCACACTTTCTTCATCTTTCCTGTAAGATGGTGATAATAACACCTATCACCATGATTAATAAGAGATAAAACTGTTTAGAGTGAAGTTATATTACTCACTAACTGTCAAAAGATGAAAAAGCCTGAGAGCCAATGAAATAAAGTATCTTGCTGGAATTCTTAGTCAGACATTAAGATGAGCTCAGTCAGTTATACTGCAATCTCACAGCTCAGGGGTAAAAGTTGTCTGTTTTTGTTTAATATCAAAAAGAGAAAAGCAACATATTAATATCAAGGCAGGAAGAGGGCTACAAAGCAGGAAGGAGAAGGAAGGAAATGCATTAAGAATTGAAAATTTATCAAATCTGCCTGGCCATACCACCAACTGGTTTACTAAACCCTCCATCACAAAAGGGAAGAAATGAATGCGATTACTACTGAATGCTAGTTCTTTCTTTTTTAATTTTATTTTTCAATTACAGTTTACATTCAATATTATTTTGTATTAGTTTCAGGTGTATAGCATAATGCTCAGCTATTCATAAACTTTACAAAGTGTTCCTGAATTCTACTTCTTTTTTTTTAAACCCTCACCCAAGGATACCTTTCCATTTATCTTCAGATAGAGTGGGAAGCAAAGAGACAGAGAGAGAACTATCGACATGAGAGAGACACATCGACTGGTGGCCTCCCGCACGACCCTGACCAGGGCCAGGGCCCAAATGGCAACCGAGGCACGTGCCCTTGACTCGCATCGAACCTGCGACTCTTTGGTCCGAGGGCTGACGCTCTAACCACTGTGCAAAACCAGCCAGGGCTTGAATTCTACTTCTTAATCAACATATTCTTGTCTCCAGAAAACGAGAAGACATTTTTTAATTATTTAGATCTGCAATGATCATCTCCGCACTAATCTTTTTTTTTTTAAATCCTCACCAGAGGATACACCTCCATTTATCTTTAGGTAGAGTAGGAGGGAGAGAGAGAAGAGAGAGAGAAACATGGATGCGAGAGAGACATATTGACTGGTTGCCTCCTGCGTGACCCCATCTAGGGCTGGGGACTGAACCGCAATCAAGGTATGCGTCCTTGACTGGAATTGAACCCATGACTCTGGTCTGTGGGCCAACACTCTAACTGCTGAGCCAAACTGGCCAGGGCTCACCACTAATTTAACAACTCATAAATAATCTATTACATATAAAATATCTCTTGGGTAGTCTAGAAGGAACGAAGATATGGAAGAAGTAAGGTTTTAGGAGGCTTTCTCAGGGCTGACCATCACAATTTGTTAATATTTTCAGATAAAAAAAAAAAAAAAAAAAAAAGAAGTATTTTTGGAAGTCCAGATAAGCATACAGTGTTTTCTTTCTTTCTTTTTATAGTCCAATCAAAATTAAAGTCCAAGTTACCAGCATTAAAATTGGCCAGTATCTGCTGCTTCCTTTGCCTCTGCCTGTCTCCCTACTGAAAGAAACCTAGTGGTAATTCTGAGGCAGGCAGGACCCAACTCGTATCAGTGCCTGCCTAGCCTGCAACTTGAAAATGAGTCCAGACTGTAGCCCAAGAATAACAGTGCTCTAGACACTCAGGGAAAATGTCTGAGTATGCAAGATTTATTAGAAATGACACATACAAGTGAGGAAATGTTCTTTTCTTCTCTCTCTTTTTCCAGTCTGAAGCCAGTTATTTACTCATGTGATCTCCTCATGTCTCACTAGGAAAGGCATTTACCAAATCTCAGTTGACGATGGGGGCGGTGGTGGTGGGAAATCACCTCGCATTTTTAGCACTTTATAACTGATTGCATTTTGGTTATGAGTAAGTAATAAATGACATTAATTTCCAGATTCAGACTGGAATCTAAAAAACAAAAAGCATATGACAATCTGCTATATATGTAAGACAACAAAAATAGTCCAAAGCTATGAAAACTAAGACAGTATGGAATTTATAAAACTGTCAGGGACAGGAAACTTAAGAGACTGAAAAGAAAGGCTAAAGATAAATGGGATCTTCTCTATTATGAGAAACATAAATAGTGGACTTCTTTCCCAGGATAGAACCAATTCTATTAATAAATTTATAAATAGCCCGGCCAGGCTGGTGTGGCTCAGTGGATTGAGCGTCGTCCCATGGATTGAGAGATCCTGGTTTAATACCTGGTCAGGGCACATGCCCAGGTTGTGGGTTTGATCCTCAGTGGGGGGCATGCAGGAGGCAGTTGATTGATGTTTCTCTCTCACATCAAATTCTCTCTCTCTCTCACCCGGCCAGTGTGGCTCACTGGTTGAGCATCAACCTATACACCAAGGGGTCACCGGTTCAGTTCCTGGTCAGGGCACATGCCCAGGTTGTGGGCCAAAACCCTGGTGAGGGGCATGCAGGAGGCAGCCAATCGATGTTCTCTCTCATTGATGGTTCTATCTCTCTCTCCCTCTTCCTTATTCTCTCTAAAAACCAATAAAGGAAAAAAAATTATCTCTCTCCCTTCCTCTCTCTCTCCAAAATATCAATAAAAACATATTTTAAAAAATTATAATTAGCCTTGGAAAAAAGAGCAGAGAGTTTAAGTTCCAAATCTACAGTTGAAATTAGAAGTTCCAAATTTATGACAAATTGAAAAATCATGGAAACTTAAGTGAGTAAGAAGAAATGGCAGGTAAATATCAAAGTGGACAAGAGTAAGATAACACATTAGGGAAAATTTAGTAAAATATAAAATGATGAGTTATAAAAGTTTTAAGATATGAACAAAGAAAAGGGAAAAATGAGGGTAGTTTCCCAAGTAAACAACTTATTAAAAACATTCGCAAAACAGGACTGTAGTTGTAGAAATCTGAAAAACATGAGTCTAGTAATGGAGCTGCCCCCTGGAAAATCATGTGCAGTTTTGATAACTTCATGGTAGGAAAGATGTAAGAGTTAGATAAAAATTTCTGGGGAAAAAAACAACAACCCCAAAACAATGAAGTGCTCAAAGTGTTTGGGGGCTGTTAAATATAAACATAGTTACTTTCTCTAGAAAGGCTGAAAAGGCAACCAACTGAAATTTATAAAGTTGTAAAAGGAGGAAAGGGGAAGTGTTAAAAATCTACACTACTAGAATGAGAGGCAAATTTAAACGAATGGAAGCACTGCTTTAAATAACAGGCTACGAATTTTCTGAAGTTGTTACCTCAAGAAGTAATGAAAATACAAATGTTGACATGCTTTGACTAATTAACTGAAGCAGATCCATACCGGGGAAAGGGACAAGGAGTCCAGGGCCCACGCCCACTTCCGAGGGGAGCACTGGGTTAATGCGCACGCCCACGTCCTCACACCTACACAGCGCTTCAGTTTAAAACCACCGCAGCTCGGTGTTCACGTCGCAAGGACCAAGACAGGAAAATGGGAAGAACACTCTACCAAGAGAAATTTCTTTAACTATTCAGCAAGGGAACTACAGATCTATTAAGACAAACCACACACCCTGGCTAATTGGAAACAAAAACACCTTTTGTAATATGAAATGAGCGTAATGGTAATCCTGCCATCCATGTCTTACATTATACTCTGATCTTGGGCCAGGACCCCTGGGAGCACTCAGCAGTTATAAGAGAATGTGGGTTTGTACTTAGTGTATGAACTGATTTGCAAACTCATGAGCAAAATCACAGCATACATAGCCTGTTGGTCCAAATTTCAATGAAACGGGCCTTTCTAAAGGCATTTTACAAAAGGTGTTTGAAACATAAACCCGAAAAAAACTTTAAATTAGTTTAACAAAGGTAACCTAATCCTTACCCTCTGCTTGTTTTTTTTCCATATCTGTAAGCAGGTGTGCAAATGAAAAGAAAAAAAGCGACGTAAACCAAAACTATATTCTACTCCAATGCCAAAGCAGACCAACAAGGAAAACAAGCATCTGTTATTTACTGTGCTTTGTCAAAGACAGGGCTATATTAACCTCTCTTTTTTCCTTTCATTTTAAAATCATCTAATTTCAGTTAGAATTGCTTCCTCATCAAAATAATATTTTTTCCATTTTAATATGATCATTGATAGCATTGCTAGAATATAAACAATTTTAAACTTCTATTACTCTGTATTCTTTCCTGTGAGAAATAACTAGCTCAAAATTATTACCACGTCCTTTCATCTAAATTTATTCTGCTACAAAGAAACCAAGCAGAATAAAAATGATTTTTAGGAGGTTGGATCTGAAAGTACTCATTACATTTATTTTAAAAATAAAAGTCTGCCGACAAAAGGAAGACAATCCAATTAAAAATGGGCAAAAAGACCTTAATAGACACTTCTCCAAAGAGAACACACAGAAGGCCAAGAGACATATGAAAAAATGCTCAGCATCACTAAATCATCAGAGAGATGCAAATTAAAATGACAATGAGGTATCACCTCATCATACCTGCCAGATTGGCTACCATCAGGTTGTGGAGAAAAGTGAACCCTCATGCATTGCTGGTGGGAACAAAGACTGGTGCAGCCACTGTGGAAGACAGTATGGAGGTTCCTCAAAAAAATTAAAAATGGAACTGCTGTTTGACCCAACAATTCCAATTCTGGGAATATATCCCAAGAATCCCAAAACACCAATCAGAAAGAATATATGCACCCCTATGTACATAGCATTATTTACAATAGCTAAGATCTGGAAATAGCCCAAATGCCCATCAGTAGATGAGTGGATAAAAAAATCTGTGATGCATTTACACAATGGAATACTATGCTCTGTTACAAAGAAGGATCTCTTATCCTCTGAGACAGCATGGATGGACCTGGAGAGTATTATGCTAAGCGAAACAAGTCAGTAAGAGAAATACAAATATCACATGATCTCACTTATATGTGGAATCTAATGAACAAAAAAAGCTGATGAACAAATAGGTTCAGAGACATGGAATCACAGATCAGACTGACAGATCTCGGAGGGAAGGGAGGGAGTAGTGGGAAGAGATTAAATTCAGGGAGGGAAAATGGGGGACATCTGCAATACTCTAAACAATAAAAATAAACTTTAGCCCTGGCCAGTTTGGCTCAGTGGTTGGTGTGTTGGCCCTCAGACTGAAGGGTCATGGGTTCAATTCCAGGTCAAGCGCACATACCTGGGTTGCAGGTTAGTCCCTGGCCCCATTGGGGTCACATGGGAGGCAACCAACTGATGTGTCTCTCTCACATCAATGTTTCTCTGTTTCTCTCTCTCCCCCCCTCCCTCTCTTGTACTGTATCTAAAAAAGCAATGGAAAAATATCCTCAAGTGAGGATTAACAACCAAACAAAAAATTACAACAAAGTCTGCTGAGATGACATGGTTTAATACAGAAATGCACACGTAAAAACAACTGGCTTCAGGAATGCACAATGAATAGACAATTTCCTAGAGACCCTTCATTCAGTGGCTCGCATCAAGTTATAGTTCTCTTTCCTGTTCAGTTGGTTAATACTATTATAAGAATGGGTTAAAGTAGTAGAGAAGAGTCAGAAAATGAAGAAAGAAGAAAAGTTTGGGAGTGGGGCAGCGAGAAGAGTTTAAATAAAGTAAAAGTTTCCTGAGAAAGCAAATAAAATGAGGCATTGAGAATTCCACCATAAATCATGCTAAGTGTGTTTAGAGATTACAACTGTGTGTTATGTGCGATTGAGCCGCCTCTGACTCCTGGTGACCCTGTGAATGAATGATGTTCACAATGTCCTGTCCTCAACAGCCCTGCTCAGCTCCTGCAGACTCATGCCCATGGCTTCTCTTATGGACTACCACTACAGAACTACTTTAAGTGCTACCTTTTCTTCTGGAACCAAATGCAAGTAAGTGACTTTTATGTACCAAAGCTAACTGCTAGTCAGTCGCATCATCCTGCAATAGAATCCTTCAAAAGAGACCACTTAAAATTGCTTAATCCTGATGGTGCTTTGTGGTAAAATCATGAGCCAGCTCTGAAAGAAGAAAAGGCCTGCCTTTTCAAAACTAAATGTTGTTGGGTGTGGTTGGTTGATTGTGAAAAGAGAAACTACAGTAAGCCTTGGCCTTTAAATGATAAAGAAATGTGTTTAATGTGTCTCTAAAGTTCACTATGGCAAAGTTTATCAGTTTAACCCTTTGCAAACAAGCAAGAGATCATGAGAGCAGGAAGCTCTTCTGTGGAACTCCTGACGCAACACAAACCATAGCAAAGCTTAATGCAAACCCTCTAGAGTCCACGTTGACAAATTCTTTAACAAGCCCTGTGGTTACAGGGAAGCTGGTTTCACTCTGACTCACTCCTACTCAAATAGTTTACTGGAAATGAAGGGGAGGGGGAATTTTCAGAGAAGTCATGTGATGGCCAGACAAACCACAGCCAGTAAAGGTTCAACAGAGTCAAAAACAGGTCCCAGCAACAACTGACACCCAGAATGTTCAAATGGCACTAAATTATATGAGAATGAGTCCTGTTGGGTTTCAGATCATCCACACCATGAACTCTTTCATAAATCTCTGTATGTAAAGGAACAGACACTTCACAAGGGGAAAAACCAGCAGGCATTGACACGGTGTGGGTAGCTACAAACACTTCATAGGAAAATGTGCTTAACAGAGAAGAGCATCAAAGGAACGTAAAGCACTTCAGCGAGTGTATAAATAATCATTATTAAATGCTTTCCCATAGTCTCTAAACTCAAATGATCAAACACATATTCTATCATCAAAAGAATGTCAAAAGAACCTTTAATTATTCCTTGTACTAGGGGGATGCTCACTGGGTAATGCATAAAAAGAAAAGGCACTAGCCATAAGAATGAGAACTACCATTACAATGGATGGACTTTTTGGTGTTATGTGTTTTCACTAATACAATAATGTCAATAACTTGAAATTTCTAAACATGATAAAAATTCTATTAAGCTAAAAGAAGTTTTGCAGCCTCAAATATATTTAATACAAACTAGTAAGCTACAAGACATTAGTATTTATTATTTATTTATTTTTAAAATAATCTTCCTTGTTCTTTTTTTTAATCCTCTCCAGAGGATATTTTTCTATTTACCTTCAGATGGAGTGGGAGGGAGAGATTGATGTGAGAGAGACACATTGACTGGTTGCCTCTGGCATGACCCCAACCAGGGCTGGGGACGAACCACCACCGAGGTACGTGCCCTTGACCGGAATCGAACCCGTGACTCTTTGGTCCATGGGCTGACACTCTAACCACTGAGCCAAACTGGCCAGGGCCAAGACATTAGTATTTAAACTTAATTTGGGGATTTAGCTTCAATAAATCAGACAAGTGGCAAGTTTTAATTATTATTATTTTTAATCCTCACCTATGGATATGATTTATTGATTTTTAAAAAGCAAGAGAAAGAAAGAGAGAGAAACATTGATGTGGAGAGAAACATCCATCAATTGCCTCCCATACATGCCTGGATGGGGAATTGAACCTGCAAACTTTTGGTGAATGGGATGATGCTCCAACCAACTGAGCCACCCAGCCAGGGCACAAGTTTTAATTACTTTAAATACTGCAGCCCTAAATAGAAGCTAAAAAAAAAAAAAAAGGTTCCTTTAAAATAAGATAAAATCCAGAAACTATAAAATAACCTTTGAGGAGATAACCTAACAGACTCATGAATTATACTCAAGGGAAAGACAGCTAGTCAATATAAACATGGAGGGAAAAAATTACATTCTTTTAAAAACTGAAGTTTAAAAAATTTTCAATTTCTTATTTCTGACTTAATTCTCAATTTCCTACATTAATAGGAATATTATTAATCAAAATGGCATGGTACTGTTACTGGAAAGGGGACGGGGCCCTGAGCGGGTCTGCCTAGGGCCAGCCCGTAGTGTGTGGGTTCTTGTCTTCATGCAGGAAAATTTTCACAGCGTGAGTCCAGGTGAATTTTGGAGGATGTTTAGTACAGCTGCGGACACTGAAACAGGAAAGGGCTGGGGAAATGAGCCTAGACTGGACTGCTTTGGCTCACTAAGAAGTCAGAGAAAAGGGGGCCTTGGGGACAGGTTCAGGGTGTTTGCAGGGGACAAACTGCCACTGCCCTTTGCTGCCCTGGTTGTAAGCCTTGTGGAGTCTCTCAGAGTTTAGGAGATGCATGCCTGTTGGGGAAGAAGAGGGGGAGGGGGGGAGGGAAGGGAAAGGTGTGGATATGCTCCTGGGAGAGAGAGAGAGAGCTCTGGGCCCTGGGACCTTTGTTTTCTTGAGGGGTTTTAAAGGCTGGGCATTTATACCAAGAGGTCGCCATTCGATTCCCGGTCAGGGCACATGCCCAGGTTGAGGGCCCGATCCCCAGTGGGGCACATGCAGGAGGCAGCCAATATATGTTCTCTCATCGATGATTCTCTCTCTCTCTCTCTCTCTCTCTCTCCCTCTTCCTCTCTAAAATCAATAAAGAAAGAAAAATTTAAAGACTGGGCATTTAGGGGAAGTGTTAGGGGAGGCTCTCAATAGAATATTCATCAGCTTTATGCTTATGTACCAAAATGAGCTTTTATTCTCTTAAGTTTATCTGCCCTTGGGTATGGTTGGCAAATGGCACTAATTTGATTTCTGCCGCCTCCCTGAGTAGGGTGATTTAAGCTATTTACCCTCTAGTTGGGGAAGAGAAGTGCAAACCATTTACTCTTTTTCTCCCCATTTACTCTTAAGTGTCCCTGGTTTAGCGAAGATAGGATTTTTTAGATGGCTGCAAACTACTGTTTATCCATCTCAGTCTCTCTATTCTGCTTGTCCTGGCGTACTAGCCTGTCCCATTATTGACTGGCATACAAACAGACATATGGATCAATGGAACAGAATAGAGTCCAGAAATAAACCCACGTCTATATATGGTCAATTAATCTATGACAAAGGAGGCAAGAACATACATTGGGGTAAAGATAATCTATTCAATAAATGGTATTGGGAAAATTGGACAGATATATGCAAAAAAACATGACAATATAACACTTTCTTACACCATACACAAGAATAAACTCCAAATGGATTAAAAACTTAAATGTTAGACTGAAAACCACAAAAATCCTAGAAGAAAACATAGGCAGTAAAATCTCGGACATTTCTTGTAGCAATATTTTTTCTGATACATCTTAGGCAAGGGAAACAAAAGAAAAAATAAACAAATGAGTCTACATCAAACCAAAAAGTTTTTGCACAGCAAAGGAAACCATCAACATAATGAAAAGATAACACACTGAGTGGGAGAACATATTCACCAATGATACATCTGATAAGAGGTTAATATCCAAAATGTATAAAGAACTTATAAAACTCAACACCAAGAAAACAAATAATCCAACTAAAAAATGGGTAAAGGACCTAAACAGACACTTCTCCAAAGAGGACATACAGATGGCCAACAGACATATGAAAAGATGCTTGAGGTCACTAATCATCAGAGAAATGAAAATTAAAATCACAATGAGATTATCACCTCAGGCCTGTCAGAATGGCTATGATCAATGAATCAAAAATCAAGTGTTGGCGAGGATGTAGAGAAAAGGGAATCCTTGTGCACTGTTGGTGGGAATGCAGACTGGCGTAGCCACTGTGGAAAGCAGTATGGAGTTACCTCAAAAAATTAAAATGGAACTGCCTTATGACCCAGCGATTCCACTTCTGGGAATAGATCCAAAGAAACCTGAAACACTAATTCGAAAGATTATTATGTGTTCACTGAAGCAATATTTACAATAGCCAAGATTTGGAAGTAGCCCAAATGCCCATCAGTAGATGAGTGGATAAAAAAGCTGTGGTACATTTACACAATGGTATACTACTTGGCTGTAAAAAGAAAGAAATCTTACCTTTTGCAATAGCATAGATGGACCTGGAGAGTATTATGCTACGTAAAATAAGCCAGTCAGAGAAAGACAAGTACCATATGATTTCACTTATATGTGGAATCTAATGAACAAAATAAACTAACAAACAAAACAGAAACAGACTGATAGATACAGAGAACAGACTGACAGCTGTCAGAGAGGAGGAGGGCTGGGGGGCTGGGTGAAAAGTATGAAGGGATTAAGCAAAAAACAAACTCACAGACACAGACAATAGTATAGTGATTACCAGAGGGAAAGGGGGCTTGGGGGAGGTAGAAAAGGGTAAAGGGGGATAAATGGTGATGGAAGGAGACCTGACTTGGGGTGGTGAACACACAATACAATATACAGATGATGTATTATAGAACTGTACACCTAAAACCTATATAATTTTATTAACCAATGTCACCCCAATAAATTCAATAAAAAAAAAATCCAGAAACTATAAAATAGCCTTTGAGGAAATACTTAACCTAACAGATTCATGAACTATACTCAAGAGAAAGACAAACTAAGTCAATGTAAATATGGAGGAAACACTTGCATTTTTAAAAAAGATGAAGTTTTTTAAAAATTTCAATTTCCTTTCTTTTTTTATCCTTACCTAAGGATATGTTTATTGATTTTTACAAAGAGCGAGAGAGCCCGGCCAGTGTGGCTCAGTAGTTGAGCATCGACCCATGTACCAAGAGGTTGCCGGTTCGATTCCCGGTCAGGGCACCTGCCCAGGTTCTGGGCCCGATCGCCAGTGGGGGGCATGCAGGAGGCGGCCAATTGATGTTCTCTCTCATTAATGTTTCTATCTCTCTCTCTAAAAATCAATAAAGAAAAAAAAAATGTTTTAAAAGAGAGAGAGAGCCCTGGCCGGTTTGGCTCAGCAGTTAGAGCGTCGGCCTGAGGTCCAAAGAGACCCAGGTTCGGTTCCCGCTAAGGGCGCGTACCTCGGTTGCAGTTTGTCCCCGGCCCTGGTTGGGTCGTGCGGGAGGCAGCCACTCGATGTGTCCCTCTCACATCGATGTTTCTCTTTCCCTGTCTCTTCCTCTCTTTCCCTCCCACTCTATCTGAAGACAAATGCAAAAATGTCCTCAGGTGAGAATAAAAAAAAAAAATTAAAAAAAAAGAGAGAGAGAGGGAAACATTGATCGGTTGCATCCCATACTGACTGGGGATGAAATCGCAACCTTTTGGTGTACGGGAAGAAGGCAACTGAGCCATATGGCCAGGACTCAATTTATTATTTGGCTTAATTCTTAATTTCCTATATTGACAGAGATAATAAGAAACAGTTTCACACAGTCAGCAGCCTAACATTTTGAAAAAAGAATCCAAGTAGCGAGGTCACTTGGACAGATAGCATTTAGGAAAGCAAACTTATTCAAACCATCTTCTTCCAAGTAAAGATGTACAACATTCCTACTCTATTGTGTAAGCTTCAAACACAGAAAAACCACAATCACCCCCATGATCCCATTCCCCATTACTTCATAATACTGACTGCCCTAATCTTTTAGGATACATCAAGCAAATAAGTTACTTTATTTTTCAAACTCTTTTATTCCTAATACCTGTAATTTTTCTTTCTTTTGGTTATGCAGCTTAAAGAATAAACAAGTTGCCACAAGAACCTTCATTTGTTCTAAAGTACAGAATTTTACAAATGGTGTTTTACTTAATGTGTACTGAACATTATAAGTCATTTAATATGATTTCTTCTATATTCTCTTTAACCCTTGCTGTCAAATGACCATTAAACTCCAAGATGCAAAACTGTTCAATCTTTCTTAATGATGTGAAATCTCAATGATTTGTGTTCACTGCACTTTTACATTTATTTTGCAGTACAGTAATATTGAGTGAACATGCTTCAAGTAATCCAACTTCTTCTCTCTTACTTGCTATTTCTTAGTTTATTAAAGTAACTACCTCATGAGCAGTGTGTGCAAGACCAGGCAGGCACTGCTGAAAATGCGCATTTTTGCAAACTCCCCTTAAGGAGCTTACAGACTCCTGGAGAGATAAGAAAAGCCCATAAATAGTTTTAAAAGAAGATAGAAAGTGATTCAGTACATAAGAAAGATAAAACAAGAGACAATTTCCACAGGTTGGGAAGATTTTTGAGCAGCAAAGTTCTATAACCAGAGGTATTTTTCAAAAAGAAAGAAAAAAGGATCAGTAAAGAGGAGACCTATTAGGAAATCACTGGAAATGTTCAGGGAACTAGTGATTAAGGTCTGAACCAGAAGTGGGAAGGGAAAGGAGAGGGCATCACACATCGATGTTTCTCTTTCTCTCTCTCCCCCTTCCTCGCTCTCTAAAATCAATAAAGACATATCCTCGGGTGAATATTAAAAAAAAGAAAAAAAGAATGACTAGATAAGGGAGGCAAGGAGGGAGTCAGATGACCTAACTTTTACAAATGATGCTAGAATTGCTCAAGGTCATAGGAAGCTACATTCATTCATGTCTACCTCCCACAGACATTTAGTAAAAACACAACAGAAAGCCAAGAGCAAAAGGAAGTCAGCTTGGTGGAAAAATACTGCCTAATCTCATTACTGGACTCATGAAAATAAATTAGGTATCATAAGGAATCGGAATTCAAATAAACGTGTTAATAATCTTTCCATGCCCCCCTCCCCCCAATATCCATAGTACAAAATCCAACCATCAGTCAAAACTGGAATTTAAGCAAATACTTAGCTTTAAAATTGGTACCTAGTAACAACTTCCCAGTAAAAGTATATATACCCTTTAACCTAGTTGGAGAGCACATGGAAGGAATGAGAGCCAAGTATTTTTTTCACTCTTCCTGCTGATAAACTTCTACCAAAGGGATAAAAAACACATTTTCTACCTAAGTCTCAGGCAATCTTAAAATTCAAATACCCACTCATAATTATTCATTTTACTTAATTTACTGATTTAGCTACTGCTGACCCAACTTCTCTATATTTTATTGCTCCCATCAAATTCGAGGTTTTACAGAATACATGTTTCTATGAGGACATTCCAACACCAAAGTCAGATAAACTTTTGGATACCTGTGAAAAACTGATTACTGTAAGAACTTTTAAATCACAATCAATAGATATAACTAAAAAGATGCCAGTAAAGTTACAGCTTGCAAATAAATAAAAACCTAAAATCTTTTAAAATATTAATAACTATTTACAAAGATGTAATATACAATTTATAACAATAAAATATAAATCAAAACTAAATTACAATCACTGGGAAAACAGTGTTGGAATATACAAATAGCTAATTACCTGAAAAAGAGAAAGATTCCTACATTATATGATGGGTAAAATATTGTAATAAAGATTTAACAGTAAAATAATAAAATCATAAAAATACTAGAAGAAAATACAGCTGAATATTTACTACAAAATTGTAAGGGTTCAGGAAAGATAATTTTAGGTATTACTCCAAAAGAAAAAGTCTAAGATATTGATATAAAGAAAAAATATAAACTTCTTTACTCAAAAAGTAAAACAAAACACACAATAAACAATAAGGAAAAAAATATTGGCAGCATATGACAAAAGCGGTATCTCCTTAAAATGTCAATTAATAAGAAATGAAAAACATACTAAATATAAAAAATTGGTAAATGAACCAGTTAAAGTTTTTGTTTTTTTGTTTATCTGTATTTTCAACATTTTATACAAAAATCATTTTGTAATCGGAAAGTTGTTATAAAAAGCAAAGATGTAGAAAATATTTGATGACACTGAAAAATGTTTACAGTATGATTTTATATTCAAAACAAGTCACAAAACAATAAATAGAATATGACTCACTCTGATAAATATTTATAGAGAAAAAGACTGAAGGATGGAGGGATTATTTTTAAGTATATATATTTACCAGTTGTCTACAATGAGCTGTGTCACTTCATAATAAGAGCACAATCTTAAAAATCAGTATCAAATGTCTATTATATGTGGAAAAAAACTTGAGCCTAATATGTATGGTATAATCCTAGTTTTTATTTTAAAAAGTTATATATGCAAAGAAAACAGCTTAGAATTAGAGGATTATTATCTTTAGGGAGTAGGTGTGTGGGTTTTCACTTTTTACTTTTAATACTTCTAGAATGTTTCGATCTTATTACTACAAGCACTTATGTAATTAAAAATATGCAAATCTGGAAAATATAACAGAAGCAAAGAGGGTAAGACAAATTTGTTACTGAAAATATTTTAAAAATGTTTTTAAGATACCTGATTTAAAAAGAAAATTACAAAATATCCTCTTAAATTGTTATAAGTTTATTTGCATTGTGAAAACCTTAAAAACAAAACCAAAAATGTATCACAACAGTGTATCAAAACAGCTGAGGTGTAGTAGATCTTGTTTGAATATAGTAATAGTCCAGTGCTAGCAAGAGCAAACGAAACAAAAACTTATTTTGTCAAGCCATAGCAAAGAATTCTACTTTGAATAAGGAATTAAAACATTAGTATTCTCTGAGATAATTTATAATGTGGAAAACAGCAACAGTCCCCTCCCCAACTATTCTTCCTCTACCCACTCCACCTACAAAACAAATAAAGTTATCCCCTTTACAAAACCTGGGGAAAAGTATGCAAGGATAATCATATACATATACACTGAAATCTATAAGCCTCAAAATTGATAGAAACTGGTAAAAATGTTGAAAAAAGGCAATTAAAAAAGAAAAATCAAATCAAATATAGGGGAAAGAAAAAAATTTTAAGTTATTTTTTATTGCATTTACCTGCATGAAAATATTGCTATGTTCTGGTATGGTAAGCAGAGCTTTAATCTTGAAGTCAGAAAACTGGACTGGGGGCTGAGTGTTCTTTGAGATTCCATAGGTGTATGCTCCTGACTGTATTTCCTGTTCACATCAGGAAAAATATCTTCTACTGCACAGCTGTACTAAAGCACTTCATTAAAGTGCCTCATACAAGGATTTTTATCAATCTTAGAAAGAAAATTAGTAGGAAAGATCACAAAACTGTCAGGGATGAGTTATTATTTTATCGTATTATTTCAGTTATTTTCTAGTTTGTGTAATCAGTTAGTTGAAAGGACATATAATTGTAATTTTGGATGAAGATTTGATTTGATTTTTTAATTTTTTTTCCTTTATTGATTTTAGAGAGAGAGGAAGGGAGGGGGAGAGAGAGACAGAAACATCAATGAGAGAGAACATCGACTGGCTGCCTTCTGCATGCCCCCCACTGGGGATTTGGCCCACAACCTGGGCATGTGTCCTGACCGGGAATCAAACCGACGACCTCTTGGTGCATGGGTTGACACTCAACTAGTGAGCCACACCGGCTGGGCTTGGATAAAAATTTTAAATACAATGTTCCTAAAGAATATAAAATTTCTGACTAAATGACATGAAACAATGCGCATACTTTGCTTACTTGATTTTTCAATATAAGTAAATATGAAATTAGAGAATAAGAAATATATAGTTTTTCCTAGAGTAGTGATTATAATTATTGGCTTTATAGGATGAAAACAGCCAAACCTCATAACCTTCAGAGAGTAGAATTAGAAAAGTTTCAATCAAAAAGTAACTAAAATAATCAGGGTCGTAACAGATGAACGAAAAAGATTATGATCCCAGGAAACTACTCAGAATGTGCTCAACGAAAATGAGAGAGTAAATCATGAAGGAGTAAGACAACGGATCCAAACCAAGAGACAAACAACTGTTCAAAGGGCCAAGAGAAAACCAAGTCCAGACTGGAGTGGGATCATGGGGACTCCAGAGTGATGATGCCAAGGAAAAAAAGACATAATTGATATTATTTTATAGGTTTTACCAAATGTAAGGTGATACTGAGAGGTGTTTTACAGAGGTGGTAGAAGGGAGAAAAGAAATGGAAACTATGCAAATGAAACAATGTTAATTCCAAAACAAAAAGGGTTAAAAAAGGAAAATAATCATAGTCCATTAGTTGGCTTGACAGAGAACAATACTTATACCTGTGTGGTATCCAAGACATAGCATAAAAATTAAAAGCGACAAGCCATCTTACACTTATTCTACTTCAACTTGTTGATTGTATATAGACGCAAAGAAAGTTTTTAGGATGTTAAATGACATACATTAATTAGTACCACAAATGACACAGGTATCAGTTGTCACAAGTGGGGACACTCAGCCATCTATGTCTATGGATGGTCATGGTTTCAGCAATTCGAATAGACCAGTGACGCTGCCATTCTGAGCTCTGGTTCTAACTCTGCTTCTAAGCATGTAAAATTAGGGAGCTAACAACGTCCAGATCTGTAGTTTTCTGTAAGATTCGAAGAAGAAGAGTACATTTTCCATACTACCTCTGAGTAAACACAGGGTCAAATTTGATACTGGAATTTAAAAAGCATAAAAAATAATTGGAAGTTGTTTATATTAGAAATAACTTTTAGCCTTAATATCAGCATTACAATGTGAGAGAGGCTGAATATGTTGTTGACGGATAAGGCAAAGCAGACACAGGACAACTTGCCATGCAGAGCAGATGTTCCTAGCTCTGATTCATCTGCTTTATATTTAGATATTCTACAGTCATATTTGAAAATTTGTTTTCATTTAAAAACTATAACTATTTTTGGTAGATTTCCACTTAATAAAGCTTTTAAAAAAGTCCATCTATCATTACGTTTTTTTTCCCTCCATGGTAATGGTTTTTTGGGTTTCAGATTCTACTGAGAAGAAAACTATGAACTCATTCCTCCTCAAAAAAATGTATGCACATGTATGTGGGCATACGTACTTACAAACACACGACAATAAAACAGTTTTTCAAACAACTTCACAGATTAATGAACAAATCTGGGGAGGGAGATATATTTTACACACAGTCTTCAAAAAATCTTTCTTTTATATATTTTTATTTCTGTCTATGTTTATTTCTGCTGTCATACCTAAGATGGAGACTCGTTAACAATATTCTTAGGAATTTTCCTGCAAAGGCTAAAACACCTATTTTGTAACATTAAAATACAGGCTAACTGGCCAGTTTGGCTCAGCGGTTAGAGCGTCTGCCCGCGGTCCAGAGAGACCCGGGTTTGGTTCCCGCTAAGGGCATGTACCTCGGTTGCAGTTTGTCCCCGGCCTCAGTTGGGGTTGTGTAGGTGGCAACCACTCGATGTGTCTCTCTCACATTGATGTTTCTCTCTCTCTCATCCTCTCTCCCTCTTGCTCTATCTGAAGATGAATGCAAAAAGTGTCCTCGGGTGAGGATTAAAAAAAAAAAAAAAAAAAAATAATAATAATAATAAAAAAAATACAGGCTGATATACAGTTTGCACTCAAATGTAAAAAGCCATTTCCCCCTCACTGATAAAGGATAACTTTCTCTTAATTGCTCTTTCTTTTTGTTTTTTTTTTTTAATATTTTTTCTTTATTGATTGTAGAAAGAGGAAGGGCGAGATAGAGAGGGAGAGATAGAAACATCGATGAGAGAGAACATTGATTGGCTGCCTCCTGCATGCCCCCCCACTGGGGATTGGGCCCACAACCTGGGCAGGTGCCCTAACCGGGAATCGAACTGGCGACCTCTTGTTGCATGGGTCGATACTCAACTACTGAGCCACATTGGCCGGGCTTAACTGCTCTTTCTTAACAGTGAGTTTCTAAATAATTTCATCTAAACACGGTAAACTATGTTGATCTTAGTATCAAAATATTAATTCAGAAGTCCTAAAATTTTGGACTTAGCCTATTTGTCCCCCTCATTTACTCAGTGGTCTGCCTGGTAAAATAGCAGGTCCTTGAATAACATCATTTCCCTCAACATCGTTTCATTATCTGCCGTTTTGTTAAAGTCACAGGCCTATTCACCACATTACATGAGGACCTACTATACTTATAAACACATAATGGACAAAGAATGTTTCAGCTCCTTAATCTGGCAATATGAATTCACTGGCAATATGAATCTACCCTGTTTTTCTGGGAAGGTGTTTTAGCTGAGTTTGAGTTGTCTTGTTGATGCTTTCTATATTTCCCTATTCCAAGATCGAGATTATAATCACTTGTGCCCTGGCTGGTGTGGCTCAGTTGGTTGAGCATCGTCCCGTGCACCAAAAGGTCACAGGTTCGATTCCCAGAAAGGGCACATACCCAGATTTCGGGCTTAATCCCTGGTAGGGGTGCATGTGGGAGGTAACACATTGATATTTCTCTCTAAAATAAAAAAAAACATATTAAAAAATATTATAATCACTTGTACATTTCATCTTTTCTGAATATTCTATCCCAAACCATTAGTTTGTTTTTACACTGGCAGTTTTCTTCTTCAGAATAACTATGAACAATTTCACCTTAATCATAAGCTTTTAGGGTAACAAGTATTCTGCTCCTTTTCCCCCACTGTCCTTACCTGTGCAGCCTCTGCATGTTCCAGCATCTCTTCGAATTCCTGATACTCTTCATCATCTGGTTCTGCACCTGAGAGTCGAGCTGCTCTGGCCATGAAATACGGAGGCAGCTCTCCGATCGCTGTACCAACGCCCTATGTGAAAAACCGAAACAGGCACATGAGATTCTGTTCTCAACACAGTGACACTGAACACATCAAATCTATATTTTTCTGTATCACCAAAAGCATATAAAGATGTGTGTATTAGGGAGAAAAGCACATATTAGTACATAATCAGGAGGATGTGAGTTTGAATCTTGGTTCTAATACTGACCTATGCAATGCCAGGCAAGATACTATACACAAAACTGCCAGACAATCCCTGGTGTATTGCAGACACAAAATTAATGTTAGTTCTCTAGCATTTCTACTTATACTCTATTTTTTTTTTTTAATCCTCACCCAAGGATAGTTTTCCATTGATTTTTAGAGACAGTGGAAGGGAGGAAGGGAGGGAGGGGAAGGAAGGAGAGAGGGATAGAGAGGGAGAGGGGGTAGAGAGAGAGAGAGAGAGAGAGAAACATCATCAGTTGCCTCCTGTACACCCCCATCCGGGGATGGGGCCTGCAACATTCTGGTGTGCGGGATGGCACTCCAACCAACTGAGCCACCTAGTCAGGGCTCTACTTACATTCTATTATTTTTGTCAGTTTTTCCCCCTTTTCAAATATTTAAATGATTTGGTAACGAGCATTCACTAGTATAGCTATTAGACAAATATTTTCTAGGAAATCTTGTGTTTAGGATGTTGCTTTAATCCCAACAGAACTTTTTTGTGCAGAGTTAAAACTTTTAACAAATTGTGGTCAGGAAGTCCCTTGAAAACTCAACATTAGGATGGATACGTTCTCACCACAGGAAAAATGTTTATATTTCCTCAGGACATTGAGTGACTCATGTTTTAGTCTCTTTGTGGATTCTTGCTTTAGAAGAGATTCCCCCCCAATCAACTCAGGATATAAGGATGAAAACAAAGGTAAAAGAATCAGGACCTTCGTTTGATCTTACGTGGTCAAATGCAGCACAGGTAACAGTGCAGGAGGCATATAGTCCTCCAGGACAATTCTCACTTTGAGCCACCCTCCTCTGCCTGAGTCACAGTGAATGATGAAGGCATTTGCTCGTTCTCAGAAGCAACTTCAGGCCTTTCTGTTTGCTCTGTCCTATAGCCCTGCCTACAAATGCCTTGAAAAGACTCCCCAAGGTACATCATCAAATTCAAACATTTTGTGTTCACAGTGTTATATTCCCATGTGTGGAATCAATGATCTCCAAGTGAATGCATCACCCACACGTGAAACAAGCTCTGAAGCAAGAATAAGGCTATAGTTAGTTAAACAGAGAGAGAAGGGAGGGAGAAGAGACATATACAGAGAAAGACAGAGGAGTAGAACACAAATCATACTTTGCTAAACAGGAAAAGTTCAAGTTAGTGAACTTTGGAGGATGTTAGAAGACCAAATGACTATTTTAAAAACTGGTAACAAAAAGATCAATTATTTATCCTGTCTTACCTATATGAAAGATATCTCAGTAATCAAATTGCTGATAAGGAGAAGATTCTCTTTATAAAAGTGTATCAGTCAATAATTAAAGAAAAAATGATATAATTGGAATACCCACATTCTATAACCCTTAATAATGAACTTATTAATAATGGTGCTAATATCACACACACAAAAGACAACCAGACACTATTGCACCTTGTGACAGAAATGCACAAGACTCTGAAGTTCATTTTTGCCAAAGAGAAATTTTTCTCAAGCCTCTCAATTTATCAGCTCACAGGAAACATAGGGAACTTAGAAATATATTGAAACTACACCAACTAGAATACAATCAGTAAAATCAGGGCTGTGGGAAACTATACTTGACAAACAATCCAGTTTCAATTACAATACATTTAGCCCGGCCGGTGTGGCTCAGTGGATTGATTGAGCACTGTCCCATGGACTGAGAGGTCCCAGTTCGATTCCCGATTAGGGCACATGCCCGGGTTGCGGGCTTGGTCCCCAGTAGGAGGCATGCAGGAGGTAGCCGATCAATGTTTCTCTCTCTCCCTCCCTTCCTCTCTCTAAAAAATCAATAAAAACCTAATTAACAAAACAAAACAAAATACATTTGAAAAGAAAAACAAAGAAATAAATACAACCAAAATATTTGAACACTAACTGTTTACTTAATTTGAAGAGACTATTCCTAATTTCACTTAGGCGTGATAATGTTTTTAAAGTTCTAAGGTTGATGTATTTAGTGATGAAATGTGATATTTTATCTAGGATATGATTCAAGATTATTGAGAGCAGAGTGGAGGGGTATATATAAAACAATATTAGCCAGGAGTTAATATTAACTGAAGTTGGGTAACAATATGTTGAATTCATTATGTAATTCTTTGTGCTTAAATTTTTTTCTGTAACAAAAAGTAGGAAGAAAAGTTAATTGCAACATTTTATTTAAAACATGAACTTCTCTGGATGCCTGTTAAGTCAAATGTTCAATAGTTCTGAAAGCAATCATATGATTCAAACTCATGACAAGTTTCCTTAAAGTTAAAAAGGAAGTAACAGTGGATTGAAGCGAAATCAAAAGCTACATAATGTCTTATACTTAACTGACCACACATTTTATATATATGTTTTGTTTTTTGTCACTTTTTTTGTGTGGTTAATCCTCACCCAAGGATATTTTTCCATTGATTTTTAGATAGAGTAGAAGGAAGGGAGGGAGGGAGGGAGGGAGAGAGAAAGAGAGAGAGAGAGAGAGAGAGAGAGAGAGAGAGACATCGACGTGCAAGAGATACATCGATTGGTTGCCTCCTGCACGACCTGGACCAGGACCAAGGACTGAACCTGAAACCCAGGTACGTGTCCTTGACCGGAAATCAAACCCACAACCCTTCAGTCCAAGGGCCGACGCTCTAACTGCTGAGCCAAACCAGCCAGGGCACACACACATTATATTTTAATTCTGTTCATGGTTTCCCATATTAGCAAGGAATAAGAATGGTGATCACAAGTCAGTATTCTATTTTTATGCAAATAAATAAAAAGGAAATATAATCATCCAGGCAGGTCCCCCAAAACACATTATATTCCAGACAAGGAAGTTTATTTAGCCAGTTATCGCAAATTAGATACTAAAGTATCAAAATTTCATGATTCTTACAAAACAATTTTAGAATTCTTCACAATCAAAACAAAAAACAAAATAAAACTGCAGAACACTAAAAACTGTCAGCCTGGGCTTAATAAGGGGAAGAAATGATTGGCTTCTTTACTGCAAAAGAAAGACAAGTGGTATTTAGTTAAGTAAATGTTCAGAAAGCTCTTTTAAAAACCATCTACTACATACCAATGTACTACATACCCTGAAGTCCCTGCTTCTTGAACCGGAGATTTTAATATGCACAAAAAATACAACACCAAGAAAGAAACACTGGAGTCTTCATTTCATTCAAAGATTTTTGGAAGGAGAAAAGTTCTGAATTTTTGTGCTTTTTATTAAAAAGTTTTGTCCCAAGGTTTCGGGTTTGATCTCCAGTCAGGGCACATACGAGAATCAACCAATGAATATATAAATAAGTGGAACAACAAATCAAGGTCTCTCTCTCTCTCTCCCTCCTCCCTTTCCCTCTCTTTCACCTTTCCTCTGCCTAAAATCAATAAATAAAAATTAACAAAACAAGTTTTATCAAGTGGATTCACAAGCAAATCAGCAGCATCTTGTTTTCTATATAGGGAATCATAAGTTTAACGGTAAGAATCTGGAGAGTAGAATTTTTACACATAAATGCTGACTACTAAGAAATTGTGGTAGTTTTGTATTATCAGTGTGTTAATAATCTGTAAAAACAAAATACTTTTTCGATTAAATATTCCAACTATAAACATGAGTCAGAGGTGAAAGGCATAAGTTTGGAGGTAAACTTAAAACCACTGAGAAATCCAGGGCTCTTCCAGCAATGTTTAAAAAACAATTACGTCAGTTCTAGTAAAATTATCAGATTGTTTTACAAACAAAAAAGAGAGAAAATTTGCTTCCAGTTTTCCTTGAGTTCAATTTTAAAACAGCCTTTGAAGGAAGGCAGTTCTGACACAGGCTACGACATGGATGAAACTTGAAGACATTATGCTAAGTGAACTAAGCCAGATGCAGAAAGACAGATATTTCTGAGTCCATTTATATGGGGTATCTAGAACAGGCAAATTCATAGACAGAAAGTAGAACAGAGGTTACCAAGGGCCAGAGAGAGAAGGGAACGAGGAATTATTGTTTAAAGGGTACAGAGTTTCTGTCTGGGATGACAGAGAAGTTCTGGAAGTCGATATTGGTGATGGGTATGCAACACCGTGAATGTACATACTGTCAGAAAGTTGTGCACTTACAAATGGTTAAAATGGTGCCCTGGCCAGTTTAGCTCAGCGGTTAGAGCGTCAGCCCGCAGACCAGAGTCGCAGGTTTGGTTCCAGTCAAGGGCATGTAAGGTACCTTGGTTGCGGTTCGTTCCCAGCCTGTGCAGGAGGCAACCAGTCGATGTGACCCTCTCATGTCAATGTTTCTCTCTCTCTCTCTCCCTCCCCCCTCCCACTCTATCTGAAGATAAATAGAAAAACATCCTCAGGTGAGGATTAAAAAAACAAAAAAACTCATAAATGGTTAAAATGGTAAACTTCATTATACATATTTTACTACAATAAAAACAAAACCATGAAGTTAACAAATATGTAAATGGCCTTAAAAGGTGATGTTCTCTATCTGAACGTCACACAATGCTCTTCTCCCCTGCCCTGCTGTTATTCCCTCCACGCCCTGCACTCCTTATTTTCCTTAGATCTTAACTGAATCACAGTTGAGGGAACATTTTTGTGCTATACAGAAGATTTCTCCTTCATAGCACTTATCACATTTTGTTTAAATATTTACATATATAATTTTCTCACGATACTCAGATATACATTTTCCCATGATAATCATTCCCCCTCCTTAGAGTATAAAGCTCCATGAGGGTAGAGACTAAGTGTTCCTCACTCTGACTCTCCAGTACTTGGATACATAATAACTATTATTGGAATTCTGAAAGAAAATTTATGAAGACTTGCTATGATGATATAGCCAAACTGTAGATAAAAAAGATGCAAACTGAGAAGAGGTAACCTACTGATCAACAATACAAAACAATTCATTTTAATGTGCTCCAAAGACCTATATGAACAAGTTGACCCTGGTCTTTATCTTATAATTAGAAGTACTACATATTTTAATGATTTCACTGACTCAGTATATTTATAATGATAGTGGAGTCTGTAAAGATATTTTAATTTATAAAGTACAAATTAAAAACTTTAAACAGCCCTGGCCGGTTTGGCTCAGCGGTTAGAGCATCAGCCTGTGGACCAGAGAGACCCGGGTTCGGTTCCCGCTAAGGGCATGTACCTCAGTTGCAGTTTTTCCCCGGCCCAGGTTGGGTTGTGCGGGTGGCAGCCACTCAATGTGTCCCTTTCATGTCGATGTTTCTCTCTCTCTCTCTCTTCCTCTCTCCCCCCCCCACTCCATCTGAACAAAAAATGAAAAAGTGTCCTTGGATGAGGATAAAAAAACAAAACAACAAAAAACTTTAAACAAGTTATCAGTTTTCAATCAAGCAAGACATTACCCTGAAAAACAACATATGGGATCAAATTTGTGAAAGGTTAAGTCCAACACACTCTGAATCAGGTTTCTCAGCCTCAGTAGTACTGACTTTTCATGTGTCCCATTTGGCCTTTTTTTTTTTTTTAAAGACCAGAAGAAACTGAGGGAAGACTCAGTTTTTCAGATTGTTGTTTTTTTAATATGTTTTTATTGATTTTTTTTCTTTTTTAGAGAGAGGAAGGAAGAGAGAGGAACATCGATGAGAGAGAGAGAGACATTGATCAGCTGCCTCCTGCACGGCTCCCTACTGGGGATTGAGCCAGCAACCCGGGCATGTGCTTGGACTAGGAATATAATGGGGATCTCTCAGTCCATGGGAACATGCTCAATACACTGAGCCCCACCGGCTGGGCATAATCATTTTAAATATAAAATTCAATGGCATTAATTGCATTCACAATGTTGTATAACCATCATCATTATCTATTTCCAATATTTCTCATCACCCAAATGGAAACTATACATTAAATATTAACTTCTCATTTTCCACACCCTTGGAATCCTCTAATCTACTTTTTGTCTCTATGAATTTGACTCTTCTAGATAGTTCATATAAGTGGAATCGTACAATATTTGTGTTTCTATGTCTGGCTTATTTCTTCTTTTTTTTATTTTTTATTCTCACCCGAGGACATTTTTCCATGTTTTGTTCAGATAGAGTGGGAGGGAGAGAAAGGAAGAGAGAGAGAAACATCGATGTGAAAGGGACACATCGAGTGGCTGCCTCCTGCATGACCCAACCAGGGCCGGGGACAAACTGCAACCAAGGTACATGCCCTTAGCAGGAACCGAACCCGGGTCTCTCTGTACCACAGGCTGATGCTCTAACCGCTGAGCCAAACTGGCTTATTTCATTTAACAATGTTTTCATAAGGTTTATCATATTGTTGCATGTATCAGAACTTCATTCATATATGGCTGAGTAATATCACACTGCATGTATTTACCACTGTTTGTTTATCCATTTATCTGTTTAGGGACACTTGGGTTGTTTCTACCTTTCTGACAATATGAATAATGCTGCTGAACACTAAAGTACACATATTTGTACTTATATATATAGTTGAAGCCCAGTTTTCAATTCTTTTGGATATTTACTTAGGAGTGAAATCAGAGGAGGGTCATAAGGAAACTCTGTTTAAGTTTTTGAGAAACCACCAAACTCTTTTCCACAGCAGCTGAATCACTTTACATTCCTACCAGCAATGTATAAGGGTTCCAATTTCTCCACATCCTCACCAATACTTATTTTCCTTAAAAAAAAAAAAAAAAAAAAAAAGCCATCCTAATGTGCATAAAGGGGTATTTCCTTATGGTTTTCATTTGCATTTTCTCAGTGATTAATGATGTTGAGAATCTTTCCGTGGGCTTATTGGCTATTTGTATATCTTCTCTGGTGAAATGTCTATTCAAGTCCTTTGCTCATTTTCTAATTGGGTTGTTTGTGTTTTTGTTGTTGGGTTATAGGAATTCTTTAAACATTTTCTCCCATTCTGTGGGTTGTGTTTTCACTCTCTTGATAGTGCCCTTGATGCACAAGGTTTTAATATTAATGAAGTTCAATTAATCAATTTTCCTTTTGTTATCTAACCTACCTTTTGATGTTACATTTAAGAAACAATGGCCAAATTCAACATCATGCAGATTTTCTCTGTATTTTCTTCTAAGAGTTTTATAGTTTTAGCTCTTAAGTTTATATATATGATGTATTTTGAGTTAATTTTTGTATATGGTGTAAGGTAATAGTCTAATTTCATTCTTTTGCATGTAGATATTCAATTTTCCCAGTGCCCTTTGTTGAAAGGATTGTCCTTATAAATGTTCAGAACAAAGGGAACACATTTAAACATAACTTGATATGTGCTACATTTTTTACATGACAAAAGACATTTGTCAAAAAAAAGAAATGTGAAGAGCAAACAAACATTCAGTCAATCAGTATTTATTTATTTACTTATTTTTTAAATATTTTTTTCATTGATTTTTTTTAGAGAGGAAGGGAGAGGGAGAGAGAGAAAGACATCAATGTGAGAGTAGAACATCAGTCAGCTGCCTCCTGTACGCCCCCCACTAGGCATGTGCCCTGACCAGAATCGAACCAGCAACCTTTCGGTGCATGGGATGACACCCAACTGAGCCACACCAGCCAGGACTGTCAGCTGTCAGTATTTATTGACATTCTTGTACTATGAGCAAAGTCTAATGCGGAGTGCTGTAGGGTAATAAATTTAATGCACAGTCTGTATTTTTGAGGCGCTTAAAATGTATTTGGGGAAGTAAGTCACTACACCAACCAAGTTGACTAATTTAAGGCATGCACAACACCAGGCCAAACGAGCACTTCAGACAATGTGCACTATGGGATTTTAGAGGAGGCAGTTATCACTGCCAGTTGGGATGGAAATTTCTTTATTGGCATTGGTGTTAATCCAGCTACGTAAATCATTTTTGAAAGAACAAAAGAAAAATAAAAAACTGAAGTCTATGTACATAGCCCCTTTCTAGCATGTTCCAAGTATCTTCTGTTATTTTAATAAAATTTTTTCATCAAAAGACTAATGTGGTCAAATTTTAAAAACATAGGCAACTAGTACAATGAATCTGTTTCCAGTGTTTATAAAAGAGTAACAGGAAACATGACAATTTTTCCTGTCTTTCATATTCAGCAAGTTCAACGTATGGCATTTCCCTTATAATTCTTTTAAAACACAACATAACTGTTACCACTTAAATGTGTTTGAAAACTCTGCCTCTCCTGTGGGCATAGTATTCACATTCACCTTCATTTTAGTTAAGGTTTTTAAGTGATCTGTTCCATATTTTTTATTTTATAAGGAACTGTTAGAGAAAAAAGTTACAGGTAATATATAATCTAGTAAATGCAAACGATGAAGTAAAAAATAATCCAGCCCTGGACGGTTTGGCTCAGAGGTTAGAGCGTAGGCCCATGGACCAAAGGGTCTTGGGTTCAATTTCCGGTCAAAGGCACATACCTTGGTTGCAGGTTCAATCCCCAGCCCTGGTCAGGGTCATGAGGGAGGCAACCAATCGATGTGTCTCTCTGACATCAATATTTCTCTCTCTCTCTCTCTCCCATTTTCTCTAAAAATCAATGAAAAAATATCCTCGGGTGAGGATTAACAAAAAAGAAAAAAAAATCCAAATGGTAATGGGAACTTTTGAGCAAATGAACTATTCTTCAATGATAGACACCTGAATGAATTTAAGCATATAGGAAAAAAATGTTTTGTATGGGTTAAAATACATTTGTCACTGAACATGTAGTCCAAAAACTTCCCAAAATATACTTAAGCAAATCATTAAAAAAAGAATCGGTACAAGTGAAAGGAAGATCACAATATAGAACCATAGTAAAGCTTGGTTTATGAGGAAATGTCTCACCTTACTTAGTATCGTAACAATTCAGAAAATAAAATGAGTCCTCTAAGAATAACCACTGCGTATTTAAATTTAGGAGACAGATATAACATTTACCAATCTGAGACTGATATTTAAGCACCTGCTGTGTGTTTATCAAATATATAAACATTGGTGAAGTTTTACAAAATAGTATAGTTGCTCCTTTCCCCTGCTGTCGTCTACTTGGCCTCAATTGCTCCATGGTACCTATGGCTTCATGCCTTCCTTCTGAATGTCATTAATGAACAGAAAAAGCTCTAAAGGGTTTGTTTTACTTGGAAGTAGGCAGCTGATGACTTCATGAATTAATTATCTACTGACTTGGTATATGTTGGGATTCAATTTCAATGAGGTACAACAAAGTATACAGACAGGTTACTTTTAGACACATATGAGAAAGGACATCTTACCCACATGCAGGCCTCAATCCTAACTTTTGAGATGATGCTCCACAAAGAAACAGATCCTTCAATGCCCCCTTCATCTGGACAAATAATCTGATCAGGATAGGGCGGTTCAGGGAAATTAACTGAATTGCATTCATAAGCAGCTAATGTAACTGAAGCTATATGTGGACCCTATAAAACAAATATGAGAAACCTGATTAGAAATATTAATGTAAAAGGAATAATCAATACAAATGCTATTTTAAATAGTACTTTAATTGATATATATTAATAGAAAAATCTTAGCTTTTAAAGAACAAGAATCTATTTAACTAAATATTTCAAGATACAGATGGTAATTTGAAAAATTCCTTCCCAGAATTTCTTCCTGGCTTGCTTTAAAAAAAAATCAGATTTATTGATAATTTACATATAATAAGAGTCACTTTTTAAGGTCTATATTATATGAGTTTTGACAAATATGTATAATAACAACAAATCAAGATATAAAACATTTTCATCACTGCAAAAAGTTCCCTGTGTCCTTTTGTACTCAATCTCCCTCCCACAATACTAGCCCCTAGAAGCCATATGATTTCTGGCTTGATTCTAATTTTATTTATCCGTATAGGGGAGGGGGAGGGGGAGAGGGAGAAACATTAATGTGAAACGGACATCGAGTGGCTGCCTTCTGCACAACCCCAACCAGGGCTGGGGACGAACTGCAACCAAGGTACGTGCCCCTGGCTGGAATTGAACCCGCGACTCATTGGTCTGCAGGCCAACGCTCTAACTGCTGAGCCATACCGGCCAGGGCTAAAAGTTGTATATTCTTAACGTGTTGCTCTAACACCCACAGTATGAGTATTCACTTTAAAGCATACTGTAGACAAAGTTTATAGCATAGTGCTCATAAACACAACTTCTAGAGCCAGATGTTCTGGTTTAGGTTCTGGCCTCTGCCACTTATCTTCTAAACCTTGCTTTCCTCATAAAGGGAATAATAAATACCTTCAGGATCCACATTCTGGGGAGGTTGTAAGGTTTAAATTAGTCAAGTTATATAAAATGTTCATCTTAGAACAGGACTGGGCGTATAGTAAGCCCTCAAAAAGTACAGTACCAGCCATTAGCTGTTATGAAGAAAAACACTGTAGCCCTGGCCAGTTTGGCTCAATGGTTAGAGCACTGGCCTGTGGACAAAGAGTGGCAGGTTCGATTCCAGTCAAGGGAACGTACCTCGGTTGCAGTTCATCCCCAGACCTGGTTGGGGTTGTGCAGGAGGCAACCAATCGATGTGTCCCTCTCACTTTGATGTTTCTCTCTCTTGCTCTCTTTTCCTCTCTCCCTCCCTCCCATTCTGTCTGAAGACAAACAGAAAAATATCTTTGGGTGAGGATTACACACACACACACACACACACACACACACACACATTAAATGATCTCTGTATATGAGAGAGTCTTATAAAATCACATAGTGAAAGAATTTGTGGTTCAAAGACCATGTATAAGATGCAGTGATAAAAATAAGACACCAAAGAACTCCTACTGCTATCAAGTAAAAGGCGATATAAAACAAAAATTTTTGTTGCATGTTAATATATAAAAAGATATTCATAAATCTAAGCTACATTTCTTTCTAAATGCAATAAGTATCTTTGTTCAAATAAAATATAAAGAATGAAGTTCTACACTTAACACTGAATCAATTAGTTATTAGGTTTTTCTGAACCAAAAAAAGGTATGTGAATTTTTAGTTGGTACCTCTTTCTTGAGTTTTAATTGACAGAAATCCATAAATAGTAATATTTAAGTTTTTAAAATAATTATAGTATGTTTTTGAAAGAATGCTTTTGAGTATTCAGGCCTTAAAAAAAAAAAAAAGCTATTAGCCATGAAATCTACAACTGTTTTTTTTTTTTTTTTCCAACTGTTTCTTTGAATACTGTGTGCATAACAGATTTCACAAATGGGGAGGGGGAAAGTTTATTTTGTAATCCTCAAAAAAAAAAAAAAAACAAGTTTAAAATTTGGGGAATTCAGAATAACTGAATAATCAGTGAAAAATTTCTCACTGCATAGTTAAACATCAGATGCAATTTAAAGAAAAAATTGTAACTTTCACCTTTATTGTTTAAAAAAATTCAAGGGTTTGTCCATGATATCAGCATACAACTGTCCCCTATAGACCGCAGAAACAGTCTACCCCTCAACACTAGCAAAAATTGAACTTTCCTGGAAGATAAAATAATGAGATTTCTGGGATATTTATGAAGGAACAAAGTACATTTCTATTTTAGAAGCACAGATAAAATATGCACCCTATCAAATTAAACACATTATCCAAAAAGATACAAGACTTTATTCATAGTTTTAATTTTAAGTGACTCTAAAAAGGGAAATTTTCAGCAGTCTGATGAGAACTTTTTCCCTAAAGAAAGGACAGTTCATTCACACAACTAAACTGATATATACTTTCCATAACCACACTACTAAGTCATGATTACTCAGCCTTACAGGCAGATGTGGTGGTTCCCAGACAAAATGAACACAAATAACTCAGCTTCTTGTCCTTTGCTCATTCTCAAGAGTCCATTTGGCCTGTACCTTGACATTTTAGTTTAAACTATGTTAACTGATAGGAAACCTCACAAATTCTTTTCAACATTACAGGTTAATGGTTCCTAAATATAATTGACTTAACTGAAATAAATAGTTTACATGAGAAAATCAAACATAAAAAAATCATTTTGATTAAAACAATTTTAAAAGTTACACACATTCAAACTAACTTTTAAGTGTATGTTCTAAAACCTACAAGTCCTATAACTATGTATCAAAAAAAATCACATTTTTAAAATATATATTTTTATTGATTTTTAGAGAGAGAGAAAAGGAGAAGGAGAAAGAGACAGAAACATCAATATGAGAGAGAACAGAACCATTGATCCACTGCCTCCTGCATCCCCCCACTGGAGATCGAGCCCGAAACCTGGGCATGTGCCCTGACTGGGAATCAAACCAGTGACCTCTTGGTTCATGGATTGACGCTCAACCACTGAGCCACACCGGCCGGGCGAAAGAATCACATTTTAACCATACCAAATGGAGAAACATGGGATAAAGACAACTGCTATAGTATAAGTAGAAAAGACTACCTGGAAAGAACAACCATAAAATATAAAGATAACATAATGTTCCAGCTCTCATGGGAGCATGCTGGTACTGATATGTACTGGCTAGAGATTCTGGTCTGTGGCTGAGGGTTTCCCAACTCAGATCATGAAGTAACAGATAGAGACTTTCACTCCTACAGCAAACAACTAGAAAACTGGACAAAATATATGGAACAATTCCTTTCAGACACTGCACCACAGGCAGTACAGGACTTCTGACTGCTGAGAGAAGGGATACAAACGACGAAACCCTATGATGATTCTGGCTCTTGATTGGTAGACGAACTTTGTCTACAGCAAAATTCACGGTCCAAGAGGAGGAGCCCAAGCACAGCATGGTGGTCTTGCTGAGGTGAGAAGGAAATCTGAGTTCAGGGAGGCTGAACAGTTGAAATTTGTGGGGCAGAATACTAGTGAAGAGGGAACTATGTAGAGAAAGAATTCTGAAAATATGCATGAAGGTCCCTTTGAGGCTTTGGCATGCAAAGCTGTGTTGCATGCTAGCGTGAGATTCCACGAGGCCATGCAAAGTACGACTGGTGGGAAAAGAACAACTAACGGAACTGTACGCTGAACAATTCCTCGAGTTCGTACAAGGCTGGCAAACACTTGAGCTTCAACCAGCTAGAGAGAAGAGACTTAACATTCAGGGAAGATCTTGGAAACAGCCTAGAGAAAAAGCTACTCCAGATAGGCCATAAAAGGATTTTAATTCCTTATTTTATTTTTTTAATTGATTTTTTTAGAGAGAGAGGGGAAGGGCAAGGGAGAGAGAGAGAAACACCAATCACTTGCCTTCAGTACACTCCCGGCCTGGGGACTGAACCTGCAACTTGGGTATGTGCCCTGACGGGAAATTAAACTTGTGACCTTTCAGTTTATGGGACAATGCTCCAATTGAGCCACACTGGTAAGGGCCATAACAGGATTTTTAAAAAGCCTTGAAGAGCCCTGGCTGGTCTGGCTCAGTGGTTACAGCGTCACTGTAACTAAAGGGTCATGGGTTCAATTTCTGGTCAAGGGCACGTACCTGGGTTGCAGGTTTTATCCCTGGCCCTCGTTAGGGTCGCGCAGGAGGCAGCCAACTGATGTGTGTCTCTCTCTCTGTCTCTTTCCTCCCCTCCCTCCCTCCCTTCTACTATCTCTAAAATCAATGGAAAAGTATCGTTGGGTGAGGATTAACAAAAAAATAAAAACAAATAAAAAATAAAATAAAAAAGACTTAAAGAGATCAAGCTGATCCAAAGATAACTGCCCACCAAAACAAAAAATGAATGCTCTATAAAGGAAGACAACAGAATCCATACAATCAACTATTTAACACCACATATCCAGCATTCAGTAAGAAATAACTAGATATGTGAAGCAGGAAAATGTCAGAGATAAATGCAACTTGTAGACAAGAATGTAAAAACAGTGAATATAAATATGTTCAAGGACTGCCTAGTCAGTGTGACCCAGTGGATTGAGTGTCATCCCATGGACTGAGAGATCCTGTTTGATTCTCAGTCAGGGCACATGCCCGGGTTGTGGGCTCGATCCCCAGTAGGGGGCATGCGTGAGGCAGTCGATCAATGTTTCTCTCTTACATGGATGTTTCTATCTCTCCCTTCCTCTCTCTCTAAAAAATCAATAAAAACATACTAAAAATAAATATGTTCAAGGATTTATTTTTTTTAATTCTCTCCCAAGAATATTTTTCCATTTATCTTCAGATACAATTTGGAGAGAGGGAGAGAGAGTAACATCGATGTGAAAAAGACACATCAATTAGTTGCCTCCTGCATAACCCCAACCAGGGCCAGGGACCGAACCATAACCGAGGTATGTGCCCTTGACTGGAATTGAACCCTTTACTCTTTGGTCCGCAGACCGACGCTCTAACCACTGACCACACTGGCCAGGGAGTATGTTCAAGGATTTAAAGCAGCAGTTGGCAACTTCAGCCCATCGGCCAAATTCAACCCACCACCAGTTTCATAAATACAGCCATGTACATTAATTTACATATTGTCTCTGGCTAACTCTGTGCTATGATGGCAAAAATGAACAGCTGTGACAGAGACTCTATGGGCTACGAGGTCTTAAACACAACGAGGAAAGTACAAAAAAATCCAAAATGGAATTTCTAGAGCTAAAAATATATTATCTGAATAGAAAAATTCATTAGATAGATTATCAACAGATTAGATACTACAGAAGAAAATATTAAATAACTTGCAGACAGGGCAATAGAAAGTATTCAAACAGAGAGTGAAGGCTATGAAAGAAGTGTCCCTCTGTAACCTGTGAAATAACACCAACCAGTGTAATATACATGTGGAGGAAAAGGTGTATATGTGAGTGGGGGAGGGTTGTGTGAAAAAAACAAACGTACTTAAAGAATAGTCAAATATTTTCAAGATTTGATGAAAAACTTCAATCCATCAACTCATACATCTAAGAAACTCAACCAACCTTAGGATCAAGACAAAGAAAATAAAACACATCAAACTGCTGAAATTCATAATCAAATTGCTGGAACTCAATAATAACAAGAACTCTTACAAGCAATCAGAGGGGATAAAAATAACACATTATCTATAGGAAAATACAGATAAGACTTCTTATCAGACATAATGCAAACCAAAATACAATGGAAAAACTTCTCTAAAATGCTTAAAGGAAAAGAAGAATCTGCCAATTTAGAATCCACGGAAAATATATTTAAAAAGTAAAGGTGAAATAAAAATATTTTCAAACAAACAAAAGCAAAAGAATTTGTTCCAGCAGATTTGCACTATAATGAATATTAAAGGAAATTCTCAGAAGAAAAGTGATCCCGGATGGAAACTTTAATGTACACAAAGGAGTGAAGAGCACTAGAAATATAGAATACCCTTACTCATTTTTAAATCTCTTTAAAAAATAACTGGTTGTTTGGAGCAAAAAAGATGATATATGCAAAAGTAAAATATATGACAAAGAACATTAAGTATGGGAGGGATAAAATGGAGTATACTATTGTAAGGTGGTTACATCATATATACTTAAAATGCTCAATCCAAAAGCAGGCAGGAAAAGAAAAATTAGGTGGAAAAAATATTTTGAGGGTAGACTTAAACCTAACCATATTGATAACTCCATTAATTGTAAATATACCAAATGTACACATAAAAACCAGAAAGTGTCAGATGGATTAAAAAGCAAGACCCCAGTACATGTTGTGCATAAGTCATTTTAAACATCTAGACCCAAAAGTAACACTAAAGAAATAAAAATTTTAAACTATTTAAAAATAATCATAAAAAAGATGGAGTGACTACATTAATATCAGATAAAGTAGACTTCATGATAGGGAATTACTAGAGATGAATAAGGACATTTCATAATGATAAAAGGGCTAATTCTCAGGAAGACAAAAACAATGCCAAATGCGTAGACATTCTATTAACATACTGTCAAAATATATAAAGTAAAAGCGATAAAACTAAAAGGAGAAATAGATAAATCTACAATTCTAGTTGGAAATGTCAACATCCTTCTCTTAGTTGACAGAACAAGTAAACTGACGACCAGTATGGATATGAAAGACTTGAACAATATAAAACACTCTACCCAGCAATAGCCAAATACATATTCTTTTCAGGTATCCAAGGAACATTCACAAAGACAGACCATATGCTGGGGTACAAAATGAGTCTCAGCTCATTTAAAATAATGTGTTATGTGGCAAGGTAACATCAATAAAAGGAGTATGTACTTCTTAAGGAACAATGGCAAATAAAGGTCCTCAAAGATTAATTTCTCCAGTTAAGGACAGTGTCCTTTAATCTTTGTGGTGGTAATAAAAGGAAGTCAAACAGCTATATACAGCCCAGACTGTTATTCCCCAGGACAGGAAACTCTGTAAACTCCCTAGTTAGCAATCAGTTCACAAGTAACATTCAATAATTACACACACAGCTCCTGAGAGTTCCTAATTACTATCAATGGAAGTTCACTTTAGTGATAAGGAGGTTGAATTTTATGATTGTGATGAAATGTTATACTCTCATCAGAAGGACAGGTTTTGGGGTCCTTTACTGGGGTTGGGGAGTAATTCAGTATAGTCATTCTAAGTGAAGTCACCTCAACAAGATAGTCCAGCTATTTGTGACATACCGAACATCTGGTTTTGCTTCAGTTCAAAGTCTCATGTATCTAGTCTCATGAGCTGTATTACATTATATTTTCCAAAGTTTTCATAATGGAATAATTCTGCCTGTCCAGGATAAAAGATGTAGTGCTTGGCCAGGCAAGAATACGTCTGGGTGAGAGTAAATCTGTAGTTAGACCAGGGTTAGTAAGATTTCTAATAAGAGCAGATAGAAGTATTGGTAGAAAAAGTATTTTAACTTTTAAAACATTATTTTAAGATAAATTTTAAGTCACATTTCTACAGTTTATATTCTTTCATGAGCAGTGTAAAAGAGGAAGTTTTAGTGATTGAAAAAAATTAACAGACAATTATATAGGATTACTTTTTACTCTAACTTCAGGAATAATAATATACTACTAGTTTCTGTCCAATGAAGAGAAATTTAGAATTAAAAATTATCCTAAAAAGTGCTTACAGCTCCTTTTGAATTTGTCTAGTAGGTCTTCTGGTTTTCACTGGAAGCCCCCCCCCCCCCCGGCAAATTATCCTAAAGATATAAAATTATCATTCCTAAGATTATACCACACACAAATATTCTAATCTGCTAGTTAAGAGAAGTTCTAATGTAGCACCTCTATAAGCCCAGAAAGAAGTCCTGGTGCCACAAACACAAATTAGGACCTTTGTAAGAAAGGTGTGGGATATTCACACCTTAATCTCTGAAAAAAAGTGTATTAGTAAAATGACAAACTAGTGTGCGCACTGCTGCTTCTTGGAAAAAAAAAAAAAGTTTTCTGTGTTTTGAACTTTTCTGTTGGGTTTATTTTAGGGTCCTTTCTTCCAGAGACATTTCTTAACAAGTAAAAACCTAAAATGGTCATATTAGTTAATTATGAGCCTAATTTAGTCAAGCCTCTTTATCAATCAAGACGAAGAATATGATATCACATTGAGAGTACAGTATATGTATGTGTGTTTTTGTATGGAAGATGAGCAGACAGACATTCTTCCACCCTAGGCAGCTCCCTCAGAACTGATAAAACATTCCTTAGGACTGGAGTTGTTTGCATAACATCTGTAATGTTAATTCATAGCCTAATCCATCATCCATACACAGAAGTCGAGTGAGATCCCAAAGGCAAAATTTCCAATTAGTTTTGTCTGGAAAGTTTAGGGCAAAGGTAATAAAATCAAGACTCCTGTGCTGATTCACTGGGAAAACATTTGTTTGCCATACTCCTTCACTAAAGGAACAAAAGGAGTCAGTGGTTAGTCTGGAATGTGATTCATTAGGAATATCTTGGTGATAAATAAATGAAAGATGACAAATGGTTGTGTGTATGACTTGCAAAACCTTTGTTTTCTTTAAGTCCGACTTTAGAAATGCTTTGCAAACAGGAATTCTACTTCTCAAAATTTTTAATTCATTGTTTTTCTCATTATAGTCAGAAAACGTACCCAACGTTAGGGTGAACAGCAAATTCTAGAAGGCTAGAGAATAACTACTGATTCCAAATGGGCACTGACAAGTTTAACTAGTGTTTATATTCTTTTTTGTGAAAAAGGTCCCAAGTTTATAAATTAAGCCTCTAGTCCCTCTCTATAAAATGCAGTACAATATGTCAAAAAGCAGTTATCTGGGCATTAGTTAATGTGGGTTTTCGTTCTCTGAAGCTGTTAGTAACTTACTAGAAGTAATCAGACTTCTATCTCACATTCCTCAATTGATGAGAAGTCTAATAATAATCATCATGATAACAATGCCTGCACAATTCAGGTAAGAGGGCAGGAATATGAGATTACATAGTGAGCCCTGGCCGGTTTGGCTCAGTGGTTAGAGCACTGGCATGTGGACCAGAGAGTCCCAGGTTTGGCTCCCGCTAAGGGCACGTACCTCGGTTGCAGTTTGTCCCCAGCCCCGGTTGGGGTCGTGTGGGTGGCAACCTCTCGATATGTCTCTCTCACATTGATGTTTCTCTCTCTCTCTTCCTCCTCCTCTATATCTCAAGATAAAATGCAAAAAAGTCCTCGGGTGAGGATAAAAAAAAAAAAGAGAGATTACATAGTGAAAGTATTATAAGTATAAAATTGCTAACCAAAAAAAATGTATAAACTCTATCATTCATAGTCCAAGTTATAAGGACCTGTCTTTGAAGTAATTTTTATTATATTGAATCAGTCTATAAATAAAGATACATTTGAGTTTTCCTCTCTAAACCTAAACAACTTTTTTATTTTTAAGATTTATGACGTGGTTTAGAGGGAAGGAAGATTTTTTAAATCGAGTTTTAGGGAGAGAAGAAGGGAGAGGGAGAGAAACATTCATGTGAGAGTGAAACATCGATTGGCTGCCTCCCACACACCCCCAACTGGGGATCAAGCCTACAACCTGGGCATGTGCCCTGACTGGGAATTGAACTGGCAACCTTTCAGTGCATGTGACAACGCCCAACCAACAGAGCCACACTTGCCAGGGCACTAAGCAACTTTTGATCATAAAGTTGATTTAAGTGTTCAGGCGATATGGAAAACATACTTATAGACAGAGCTTTTAAAAAGGTTATACATTATTTCAAATATACACTCAACAGAACAGATTTCAGCTAAACTGTATCTTCTTAGCTTTCATTTAAGCACACATTAATAGTGACTTAAAGGCAGGAAGTTATCCAGTCTGTGCATACCCCCTTTGTTTGGTCAAAACCCAGCCCCATGTCTTGGAGACCTTGGTTTCTTCTTTGATGTGGTGATATTCATAAGAGTTAATACATGAGTCATTCCTTGGGGAAAGACAGGGTGAAGAGCAGATCATGTACTCATCAAAAAAGGGCACACAGACCTTTTCTAAGAAAGGCCTGTTGGTCTTCCGGGAAGAGGCCTGAGTCATTGCATGCTTATGGCCAGAGTCATTATACCTATACAGAGCAAGATCAAGTCACACCAGAAACGTACTTTTGGCAATCTCTTCCCTTTTGTGTCTTACAGAGGCATAGACAGGTGAGCAATAAAGCAATAATTTGAAGTCAAGCAGAAAAAAAAGGTCAAGAGGTTGGCTAACAATTTTTTTAAACAGAGTTTATTCCACCTCGTGGCATTAAAACAACTACAATATTTCTTTCACTGAAACTACCACACTATTTCATTTCAATTCATATATGTGCAGTTTTCCAAATAACAATTACTTTAGGCAATAAATAGCCATGAGTCAAAAAGTATAATAAATGTCTATACCTAAGGAAAAAACCAGCTTTATAACAGACTACAAAGTACTATACACATACTGTAAAGAAAACGAGGTGCTATATACAAAGGTGTCCTAAAAATATTTGAGAGCAATCAAGATGTCAGATTTTTTAAATGTACAATTTTTACCATCTTTTTTAGTAATGAAAACACTCCTAAATTTTAAAGCAGAAGCTGCCTCTGAATCTTACACAAGGGAAAATACCTCACAACTTTCTTTGTATTTACTTTGTAACAAAGAGCCAAATATGGTTTCTATTAAAATGGTCATATTAAACAAGATGATAATGCTCTGATGTTACAGCTTCTAATAAAGCCTGACCAATTCTACAATGTAATTAAATAGTTCTAAAACTTTTCTACACCCCAAATGCATGTAGATAGGACAACTCTAATGCTGTGAAATCCCTATTTGATTCCCAAAGGTGATGAAAATCAATGGTTAAAATATATGACAAAGACAAGAGTTACCTGTAAAATATATCCAGCCTTCTATTTATAACTTAATACACGGGTGCTTTTTAAAATTATAAAATGATTGTTGACAGATTTTTTCCCTCAGAGTTCTTTGTCTAGGAGCTGGGCTTATTTGAAAGGAATATAGGGCTTGTTAAGCCTTTCTCCAGGAAACTGCTCCACCTAGTGTCAAAAACTGTTCATGTATCATATTATTTGGGACTTAAAATTCTTGTGGGATTCATTCTCTTTGTTATTGTTAAATAGAACAAACTTTATAAATCATTAATGGCACACAGTTTACAAATGGCTCTTTAATTTTCTGCTTGTCTTGTAAATTGATGAGTAATAATATACGTGCCTATAAGGAGCACATTTGAGAAACATTCCTCATTATCAAGTACCAAAGTTCCTGTTTTTGCTCCTGTTCTGGTTGTTTACAGAATTATGAATCATATCTTTCTAATACTGGAAATAATTCTAAGGTGGCTACTGAAATAATCCTATTACTCCTCCCAACTGTTTATAACAATCTAAACTTAATCCACAAATTATTTTTCAAAAGGATTGCAATGTCATAAAAACCAGTATTTAGTAACTGCACATATCAAGGGTTAAAACGCAAAATTGGGGGTCGGGAGTGGAGGCTGGGTGGACGTGGGCAAAGGGGGGGGGGAAATGGGGACATCTGTAATAGTGTCAACAATACAAATAAAGGAAAAAAAATCCCATAATATTAGAACTAAATCTTGCTGCCATCAGGCAGCTCATTTGGAAAAATTCTTCCATTTTATTATTCATGAAACGTTTCTTTCCCTTGTTGGTTTTCTAAACCATTCAAGTACTTGCACAACTATAGTCTCTTCTACAACATCATGTTAAGTCTAATATTATGACCCAGAAAAGAGAAGAGATAATCCTTTCTTGGTAAATGAAAGGATCAAATGCACAACGTGTCATGTCTAAGTCCTTAGAAAGCGGCTAGTTCACTAAAGCTCCCAAACTCAATGTTTCTTCTGGTATATTACTATCAGGAGCAAGGATTAGCAAACTACAGCCTGCAGATCAAGTCCAGGCTGCCACCCGTTCTTGTGAATAAAGGTTGACCTGCAAATGGTTACATCATTCCTTTACACAATGTTCTTCGATGCTTTCTCATTACAATGACAGATCTGAGGAGTTGCAAGAGATTATGGCCTGCAACGTCCAAAATATTTACTATCTGGCCCTTTACAGAAAAAGTGCTGACCCCTGGGCTGTGTAGCTCTGGGTCAGATCATTTTTAAGTGGAAATTTTGACTCATTCAAACACAGAGATGCATTAAAGAAGAAAACAGTAGCCATGTTCCTTTCATTAACTTATTGTCTTTACTCTGAGCGTAATTTCCTCTAGTAAATAAGCATTTCCGGATCACTTATATTCTGAATCCTCTGAGAGGAAACTTGCTCCCACAGTTGCTAAGACTGAAATAAATGTGGGTTTATCAGGGTATATCCTTGGCCAGTCTCACCTCTCTGGGTTTCTTCTTTAACACAGATGTTAACCTTGTAATTCTTTGCTCTTTTCTTATCTCTAGGATGCTTTTAAACAGATGTTTTAAATTTTATCAACCTTTTTATGATACTTTCATGAGAGAGTTGATCCAAATTGCCTAATCTATCATCACTGGAAATGATAATAATGATCAGTGATTTTCAACTATGCTATGACATACTGCTACATTAAAATCAACTGTGGGAAATGTTGCTTATAATTTTTTAAGAATAATAGCTAAAGCATGCAAAGTAAAAAAATGATGTCTTTTAAAACATAAAATCAGCCCTGGCCGGTTTGGCTCAGCGGTTAGAGCGTCGGCCTGCGGTCCGGAGAGACCCGGGTTCGGTTCCCGCTAAGGGCATGTACCTCGGTTGCAGTTTGTCCCCGGCCCTGGTTGGTCGTGCGGGTGGCAGCCACTCGATGTGTCCCTTTCACGTCGATGTTTCTCTCTTTCTCTCTCTTCCTCTCTCTCCCTCCCACTCTATCTGAACAAAAAATGAAAAAATGTCCTCGGGTGAGGATAAAAAAATAAATAAATAAAATAAAATAAAATAAAATAAAATAAAATAAAATAAAATAAAATAAAATAAAATAAAACATAAAATCAGTCCTGGCCAGTATGGCTCAGCAGTTAGAGTGTTGGCCTGTGGACCTATGGGTCATGGTTTTGATTCCCAGTCAAGGGTACATATCTGGGTTGCAGGTTTGATCCCCAGCCCTGGTCGGGGGTCCTGTGGGAGGCAACCAATCGATGTGCCTCTCTCACATTGATGTTTCTCTCTCTCTCTCTCTCTCTCTCTCTCTCTCTCTCTCTCTCTCTCTCCCTCCCTCCCTCCCTTCCTCTCTATTTAAAAATCAATGGGAAAAATACAGTCTGCTTTACTGTTAAATAAATAAATAAAATAAAAAGTAAAATAAAACCAGAGTAAGAATAATGATAATCATAATAGCAGCTATCATTTTTTTTTCTTTATTGATTTTAAAGAGAGGAAGGGAGAGAGAGAGAGAGATAGAAACATCGATGAGCCACCTCCTGCATGCTCCCCACTGGGGATTGGGCCCACAACCTGGGCATGTGCCCTGACCGGGAATTGAACCTGTGACCTCTTCTTGGTGCATGGGTCGAGGCTCAACCACTGAGCCACATGGGCCAGACATAGACATTCTTAAATATTAAAGAAAATGATGGAATTATACTATTTTATCTGAAACTGGGCATGCCATGGGAGTATGTCCTACATATAAATATATATGTCAAAATGGAAAGAAAGGTTGTTAAACTAAATAATGAATGTAGAAAACCATTAAGAAAATTACTTTCAGCCCTGGCTGGTTTGTCTCAGTGGTTAGACTGTCGGCCCAAGGACCAATGAGTCGCGGGTTTGATTTCAGTCAAGGGCATGTACCTTGGTTGCAGTTAGTCCCTGGCCCTGGCTGGGGTCATATAGGAGGCAACCAGTTGAGGTGTCCCTCTCATGTCAATATTTCTCTCTGACATTGATGTGTCTCTCTCTCTCCCTCCCTCCCACTCTATCTGAAGATAAACAGAAAAATATCACTGGGTAAGGATTTTAAAAAAATTACTTTCACTCAGAAGCATTAACTGGTATTACATAGGCATAAATATAGATAAATAATAGAATATCCCTCTAATTTAAATAGAGGTTTTTTTTGAGGGTTTCATCTTCAGAATAGAACCTGTAAATATAGTATAGTGTATTGGTTGTATTAGCAATGCCACCTAGTGGCAGCCAAACACAGACAACTTAGAACAAAAGTTCTAGAAGAGTGGTTAGTGCTTAACCTTTTATGGATTACAGTCTTTGGAGAATCTAATACTATAGGTCTTTTTTTGCCAGAAAGATGCATATTTGCAAAGACACACAGCAACATGTATAATGTTTTAGGGAATTAACAGACTTTCTGAAGCCCATTTCTATTAAAACTAATTTTAAAGAATACATGCATCTCCATGTTCACTGTAGCTTATTTCCAATAGCCAAAATATGAAAGCAACCCAAGCCCCCATCAGCAGACAAATTGATAAAAAGTTGTGTTACATATACACAATGGAATACTACTCAGCCATAAAAAATGATGAAATCATACCTTTTGTGTCATTAAATTTAATGTGGCTCAAAAACCTACTCTTACTTCTAATGTTTAAAAAAGTGATGAGGCCCTGGCCAGTTTGGCTCAGCGGTTGGAGCGTCGGCCCGCGGACCAGAGAGACCCGGGTTCGGTTCCCGCTAAGGGCATGTACCTCGGTTGCAGTTTGTCCCCGGCCCTGGCTGGGGTCGTGTGGGTGGTAACCAGTCATTGTGTCTCTCTCACATCGATGTTTCTCTCTCTCTCCCCACCCCCCTCCTACTCTGTCTGAAGATAAATGCAAAAATGTCCTTGGGTGAGGATAAAAAAAAAGTAAAAAAAAAAGTGATGAGGACTTCCAGGACCTAGAGGGCATTATGCTAAGTGAAATAAGTCGGACAGAGAAAGACAAATACCATATGATTTCACTTACATGTGGAATCTAAAGAACAGAATAAATAAAACAGAAATAGACTCACAGATACAGAGAATTGACTGATGGTTGCCAGAGGGAAGTGGGTTTGGGGATCTGGGTGAAAAGGGTGAAAGTATTAAGACGTACAAATTGGTAGTTACAAAACAGCCGTGGGAACGTAAAGTACAGCATAGGGAATACAGTCAATATATTGTAATAACGTAATATGCTGCCAGGAGGGTACTGGAAATATCTGGGGAACACTTTGTAAAGTATATGGCTGTCTAATCACTATGTTGCACACCTGAAACTAATATATAATAACACTGAATGTAAACTGTAAAAAAAATATAGAAACAAATAAATGAATAAATAATTAAATACATAAGTTAATGGAACAAGCCAACTAACCTAGAGGTCCAAATAACTCCCTTTGAGCCTGCAGAAGGAATCCATTCATTTGCCCCTTCATCTCTTCCTCTCTGGTTAGCAATCACTGTTCCTGCATAGACAGTACCTAACTCTTCCTATGTGGCTAGATATTTGTTTTCTGAAAACTACTAGCTTGCCACTGTTCTCAAATCAATATACAAAACTTGATGGTAGCCCAAACTAGTAATTTTTCCATGTTGACACTCATTAAATTTAATGTGGCTCAAACACCTACTCTTACTTCTAGTGAGGAGGACTTCCAGGACATCTAAATTATATTATATAACTTTCCAATTATATCTAAAAAATATGAATAAAATTGTGTATTAATAAACTTAAAAATCAAGACAAACTTTCCATTTTAAAGGCAGATATATAGGTATCTAATATTTGAGGAAATAAAGTAACACTTTCAAATCAGCATTTAGTTGTACTCTCCTAACACGGTCACTTGTCTTCTTGACAAGTTATATGAGCACATGGAAAAGGTGCCTGTTTCATCAGCTCAAAAATGTATGGCATGAGAATGTTAACATCACAGCTCCCTAAGTGAGGATTATGTAATGCCTCATAAATGAAAGAAGGTATAATTAGGACTTTTCAAACACAATCACATTTCATAAATATAAAACAAAAGGAGTGGTGATCTATAAGGATAAAACTGTCAACCACCTATCATCAATAAAGTGTTTTTAAAATCTAACCAAAGATTATTTAGAATAACTTCTTAAATAATAACACAGATCAAGTTTTTAAACCTATATCTGATTCTGCTTTGCTTCTGGTTTCCTGGCTATTTTTCTCTATTCTATAATTGCCAAAGTTCACAAGTAGACACTATATTTACTGATAAAATTCTTTTGTTACACATTTGCTATTGGTTATTGACTACCTTGGCTCTTGGGAGAGCTACATTAGATAATTCACGTAAAGTACTGAGCAGAGAGCCTAGCAAATTCAATAAATGTTAACCAGTCTATCAGTCAGGATAGGGTACAATAACAAACAACCCCTAAATCTCAGTAGCTTACTCTACATATCCATCACAGGTTGGCAAAGGGAATCTGTTCATCACAGTCAGAGACTCAGGCTCCATCTTGACATAATATGTAGGTGAAACAGAATATGATAAATCTTGAAGCTTCTGCCAGAAAGCAACACCTATCCCTTATACTCACATTTCATTGGTCAAAGAAATGCATATGGCTGGAGTTCAATACAATGGGGATGCAAAATCTTCCCACAGGTATGTATACCACAAAAATGAATACCAAATACGGGTAAAAAATAACAGAATGAACTTCAGCTATTATTACTCTGATGACAATGACGATGATAATGTTTGTTGTTGTTGTTAGTGGCAGTAACAGCAGTACTTAATTTCCTGCAATCTAATTTGCATCGCAACCAGGCAATTTAAAAATAAACAAAGATCAGTGATATCTTTTATTTTCCTTTTGCTTGACTTCTCTGAAAATTTTTTGTAAATGCTCATTTTTCTTCATTCTCCCTTTACACATAGGGAATCCTGGAAGGAAAGCCTGTGTCCAAATAAAAAGATCTAAAAACTAAAGATAATCTGGTCAAATGGAAATGGCATATGCTAGGTCTCTTTATATTTCTTTCCAACATTAACACATTGCTCCCTAAGCCTTTATATACTGAATGTGTTTGTTATATTGGCCTTTTCATCCATTTCTGATTACTATTGTCTAAAAAAGTATTCTTTTGATAAAATCAACACTGATTCATGATAAAAAAAAAACTTTCGGCAAACTAGGAAAAGAGGTGAGCTTCATCAATTTCATAAAGATCATCTGCAATAAACCTATAGCTAATACAATATTTAATGGTGAGAAACTACAGGCTTTCCCACTAAGACTGGGAACAAGGCAGGATGGACCTCTCATGACTCTTATTCAACATCATACTAGAAGATCTAGCTAATGCAGTAAGACAAGAAAAGGAAATGAAAGGGTAAACAGAGTGAGAAAGAAGAAATAAAACTGTCTTTATTTGCATATGAGATGATTTATCTACGTAGAAAATTCTAAAGAATTAACAAAAAAAGTCCTGAAACTATTAAGTGATTATAGCAAGGTTGCAAGATACAAGAATAATACACAGAAGTCAACAGCTTTCCTGTATACCAGTAATTAATATACACAATCCACAAATCATGCCCCTAAGTGTTTACCCAAAGAAACTGAAAACTTATATACACACAAAAACTTGCACACAAATGTTTATAGCAGCGTTATTAATAATTACCATAACCTGGAAACAACCATGATGTCACTCAGTAAGTGAAGGGATAAACAAACTGTGGTGGCACACCCAGGAAATGGGATATTATTAAAAAAAAAAAAAAAAATCAGGTATCAAGCAATGAAAAGAAATAGAGGAGCTTTAAATGCATATTGTTAAGTAAGGGAAGCCAGGCAGAAAAAAGTACATACCATATAATTCCAGTTATATGACATTCCGGAAAAGCCAAAACATATCAGGTAAAAGGATCAGTAGTTGCTAAGGGTTCATGGGTGAAAGGGCAGGAATAAGGCAGGAATAAATAAGTGGAGCACAGGGTATTTTCAGGGCAGTGAAACTATTCTGTATGATACGGTAATGGTGGGTATATAACATTATATATTTGTGAAAACCCATAGAACTATAAAACACAAAGAGTGAACTCTAATGTAAACAATGAGTTTTAATTAATAATGTATCAATATTCATTCCTCAATTGTAATAAATGTACCGCACTTAAGCAAAATGTTAATAATAGGAGAAACTATCATTAGGTTGTGCACCTGAAATTAATACAATGTTATACATCAATTGTACCACAATAAAAAAAAGAAAGAAAGAAATTTGAAAAATAGGGAAAACTATGTGTATGTATGTGAGCATCTGTGTAAAGGCATACGGGAACTCTGTCATTTCTGCTCAATTTTTCTCTAAACCTAAAACTGGTCTAAAACAATAAAGCCTAATCGTTTTTTAAAAAGTGTCATTAGTCCTTTACAAATTTTCCTTTTCGGTCTATCCAGCCACTGGCACCAGTAACCCACCTGGATCAGGTGAAGATTTAATCTACCTTGCAATATAATTACAACATCCCTTTAAATTTCACTTTTCAGATACTTATAATATGTACTTAATGAACAACTGAACAGATAACTGTTTCTATTCAATAAAATCAACATCTACTCACTCAAGTAAAAAACCAAGTTATCTTTGGCTCCTTCTTCCCCCATAATAAACCATGACATCTCTTTGATTGTCTCAATAAAAATTTCTCTAAGATTTCTCCTATTCCATTACAATGCCACTGCCATTCCAACTACTCTTTTGAAATAGTAAAGATTTATGTCCTCTTTTTTTCCCCATTCTGCTTGACTTCTATATGCAAATTCTTTTTCAGAAATACTCCTTCCCCGCCATACCCCTTCCTGCCACCTCCATGGAAGCCCATGTCTCTCAGGATTATTGTAACTACCCATCTTCTCTCCTACCTTCAATCTATCTCCTATTCTATAGCCAGAATTATATATTCATAAAATGCAGATCTGGTTATTTCATTTGTATGTAATTTTAGAGCATTTAAAATAATTCTAAATGCTATTTACTCACAAACAAAAATCAAATTTACCTAATGCTGAAAAAAGTGGCACTTGACCCTGGACCCCAGTTCATTATCAGCAGTGAGAATGCCACAAAGCTTTTATATAGCTTTTATGTATAATGCAACACAGTTTCAGATGTTCCTTGATTATATCTTCATACTTGCTGAACAAGAATAATTAATTACATATAGCCCGGCTGGTGTGGCTCAGTGGTTGAGCGTCGACCCATGCACCAGGAGGTTGCCAGTTCAATTCTCGGTCAGGGCACATACCCAGGTTGTGGGCCCAATCCCCAGTGGGGGGGGGCATGCAGGAGGTGGCCAGTCGATGTTCTCTCTCATCGATGTTTCTATCTCTCTCTCCCTCTCCCTTCCTCTCTCTCTAAAATCAATAAAGAAAAAAAAATTATATATAGTACTGAGAATAATGACAGAGTAGTACCTTCCTTCAAATAGCTCTTGAAGAATTCCTTCTGAACTTGTGAAAAGTTTAATCACATTCCATTAAAAATCCTATACTCTGATCAAGGGCAGTAATAACTACTTAATTTATGGAAGCAAAGACTTGATTTTTTTCTCTCACTAAAATGATTTTTGTAACAAATGCTTATTTGTATGTTTCTAAATCCTTTCCTGGATACACAGACCAATGGAACTAAACTGATAACATTTTCACATCAAGGCATTTTATAAATGTTATAAAGGTTTCTCATGGATATGAAAATGAAATTTCCATGTTTCCAATTTCTTTATTCTAACTTATTGTATAATTTATAAGCTTCACTAGACTCCCTTTTAAGGTACAGCAGAATCTGTTATCTGCGTTGCTTTTTAGATACTTTCAAATTAATCCAATGCTACAAATGAGTTCCTTAATCTGGGTTACCCACGGAAACTCAGAGGGCAGGTCTAGAAAATAACAGAAAGGTAACCTGTGTCCTATAATTCCTTCTTCTTTTCCTCTGTCTTAACCTCTAGTGTAGCATTATACTTCTAAGAATGTAATTATCAAAAAAACACTCATATGGGTTACTTACCTAGGATTTGTATCTCTTTGGGATAAAATCAGCAATCAATCATGAACAGAATTCTAAAATTCCAGGTTTTACTCCCATAAAATTGGAGAAGTTATTTATTATAAATTAATTCTCAAATTATTCTTCAGACCATTAATTCAACAGCCTTCAGAATAATAATTCCTTAACACTTATCGTACCTGCTTCAGAAGTGAATTCACTGAAGCACAGAGATTGGAAGAGTTTGCAGTATTGAACATTTTTTAGCAATCAGTACTGCTGTGACAACTTTTCATCTGTTTTTCCCCAATCAAGATCAAGCTGTTTTCAAATGTAGAATTGCTGTCAGTATATCCAAGGACAGGAATAGAATAAAACAAGAGAGGCATCCAGGGCACAAAATTTAATGAGGCACTCACTCATCAACCCCACACTTGGACATGCTGAAAGTGCCTATTTAAATTCTGTGCCCTTGCCCGGCTGGTGTGGCTCAGTGGACTGAGCGTCATCCTGTGGACTGAGATCTCGGTCCTGGCTCACTTCCATCAGGGCACATGCTTGGGTTGCGGGCTCGATCCCCAGTGTGGGGCGTGCAGGAGGCAGCCAATTGATGTTTCTCACGCTGATATTTCTCTCTCTCTCTCCCTTCCTCTCTCTCTAAAAAATCAATAAAAACATATTTAAAAAAAAAAAATCTGTGCCCTAGATATCTTACTCATCACTCCCTGGTCTTGGTTCTGCTATTATTCCAGTATATTTGTCAATGTTCAAAGAAAAACCTATTTTTTATCTCTCTAATTTCAACTAAGTAAAAAAAAATACATATTTTAAAGGAGGGGTTACATTTTATACTTTGGTTTAAAAGGGTTTAAGAAAGCAGTTAGTACTACTTATGTAATGCTTCATTAACTCCACTTAATAAGAATGCCCAAGTAAATAGTAAGGTGTGTACACAGTGTTTGAGGATGTGAGAGAAGGCACTGTTTCTCATTTGGTGATTAACAGAGAAAGTAAACTGTTCAAATTAATTCTAAGCCTTACATGAAATTTTGTGATTTTAAATAACTTCAGTTATTAAAACTATAATTGCATAACTAAAAGGACCATTATTCCAAAATTTGGAAAGAAAAAAACATTTCCTGGTTAAATTAATTTAAGAAAGCAATTTCATTTACTTAAGGGGTTTTCCCCCTTCTCTTTTTAAATCCTCAGCCCAAAAGGAAAAACAAAAGAGAATTCTAAATCAAACTCAAAGCACTGATTTGAGGGTTAGAATGCTCATAAAACACAAAGGTAATTAAATTAAAATCTTAGAATTGTAACTTCTGAAGTAAAAATACCAATTAAAATATAATCTCTTTTCATCTTACTTATTAAAAGTTATTCTTACCAGATAAAGCAGAAAGGTGTGCAGCCCTGTTCCAAGCCCAACAGAAGACAAAATTCCTAAGCCTATCCAGTAGGCATACAAAAGAAACTGTTTCTCTATACGTTGCACATACTGAAAAACAAAAAGGATGAGGTGAGAAACCAAAACCAGAATTTTTAAACAGAAATGTATTTATCAACTACAGTCAAAATAAGATAAACCAACTAAATAAGTTTCCAGTAGAAAGTATTAATATTAAAAACCCTTTGAAGGAGACTAATTCCTTTAATACGCAATAGCAGAGATGGCAAAAAATTCATCTAATTGGAATAAAGCTCTTGTTTCTAGACCCTTAAAACCTTACTATTGCAGTGACATTTATAGGAAAAACGCTAGTTATTAATAAGATAACTGTAAGAATAAAAATTTTCGCCCTGTAGGTGTGGTTCAGTGGGTTGGGCGATGTCCCATGGACTGAGAGGTCCCAGTTCAGCTCTCAGTCAGGGCACATGTCCGGGTTGGGGGCTCGTTCCCCAGTAGGGGGCGTGCAGGAGGCAGCCGATCGATGTTTGTCTCTCACATTGCTGTTTTTATCTCTCTCTCCCTTCCTCTTTTTCTAAAAAATCAATAAAAACATATTTAAAAAAAGAATAACGATTTTCAAGAGATTTGTAAGTTACAAAAACTTTAAGAAAGTATGATAATATACAGTGGTAAGAGAGGGGTAGTTATTTATATAATATTTGTGAATAGAATACTAGATTCTTGTTTATTCAAGTAAAAACTGATAATAAAATTATTTTATGTATATTTAAGACCAAGATGCTTTTCAAACAGGAGGAAACTGAAGTCCCCTGGAATATGGACTTATTGGAAGAATACTAGACTACTACAGTCTCTCACATTGGCAAGTAAAATTCATCAAGACAGTTCCCTGCAAATTCTTAATAGCACACAGATTTCTGTAAAATATTAAAAAAATATATATTTAAAACTATAATAACTGGCCCGGTGTGGCTCAGTGGTTGAGTGTCGATCCATTCACCAAGAGGTCGCCAGTTCAATTCCCAGTCAGGGCACATGCCCAGGTTGTGCGCCCAATTCCCAGTGGGGACATGCAGGAGGCGGCCAATTGATATTCTTTCTCATTGATGTTTCCTTTCTCTCTCTCTCTCTCTCTAAAAGCAAAACAAAAGAAAAAAACCATAGGCGAATGAACTTCCCTTTATATATATGTGTGTGTATATAACACACACACACACACACACAAATCTAACCTTCAATCTAGGATGAGTATATCTGTGTTTGGATGGATCACAGGAATGTGTTAAAGAAAATATGAAGACTTTGGTAGTGAGCAAAGGATTCATGCTGGTTTGACTAAATACTGTCAGGAGAGTTACATTTAAATCCTAGAAGGTAATAAGGGATGATATATACCAAATATAAATGCTGAGCAGCCATGAACAGCCACAGGAGTATTTTAAATATCTGGCCTTAAAAGTACATTAAGAAACCAGTTATGAGATAAACTGAAAAAACAAAACCAAGCCTAAAAATGTTGAGGGTAGAAATTCCATGAAATCTACAAGAGTTCCATTTTGAAACTGTCTGGGATTAGGGAGGGTACAAGAACAGCAGCAGAGTTACTGCACCTCTTACCTGTTGATGTGCTCCTTCAACATAATACGTAGCTATAAGCACAGCAAGCAGCAGTAAACAAGACACCACAATGTTCTGACGATGCCATAATCTTAAAAACATATTAAAAAAAATAAATGAAATATCTGTTTCATTTTCAGAATTCATCATTCTCAAAACAATTTCTTGCTGAAGCAGTTAGGTTATTTAGTTCAGCTACAGTATCAGTTCTTTCTGGGATGAGCTCTTTTGTCCTTAAATTCTATAGTCTCCTGGCGTATAGAAGGGGGTCATGGGTATAGAACTCAATTTCTTTCCTTTGTCCAGACTGATCTTGTTTACACCAAACTCCTAATTGGGAGAAGCATTATAATATAATGTAAAGAGTATTGGCCTTCAAGTCAGAAGACTTGGGAGTCCTAAGTCCCTTAAGTACTGCGCTTTGAGTAAGACATTTAACCAATCTGATTCTGTTTCTTATTTACAAAAATCTTAATAATCATATACTTGTTCTACCTTCTTTGTGGAGTTGTTTTAAGAATCAAATGAAGCCCTGGCCGGTTTGGCTCAGCGGTTAGAGCGTCGGCCTGCGGTCCAGAGAGACCAGGGTTCGGTTCCCGCTAAGGGCATGTACCTCGGTTGCAGTTTGTCCCCGGCCCTGGTTGGTCGTGGGGGTGGCAGCCACTCGATGTGTCCCTTTCACGTCAATGTTTCTCTCTCTCTCTCTCTCTCTCTCTCTCTCTTTCTCTCTTCCTCTCTCTCCCTCCCACTCTATCTGAACAAAAAATGAAAAAATGTCCTCGGGTGAGGATAAAAAAAAAAAAAAAGAATCAAATGAACTAAAAAAAAGTTACAGAATGTTTTATAAAGTGTAAGTAGAACAAAAATGCAGGATAATATCACAGATAATAACTCGGAAAGGCAAGCCAAAAAATGATAAGGCATGTAAAAGTTTAACTTGATCTTTTTGATATCTGAAATAGGGCTTACAAGTACTAAGTTTAAAGATAGAACACATTTCCTTGGCAGAGTCCTTTCTCATTGGCTCAAACTATCAGTAACAGTGCCACGTATCCTGAACCTTGTCCTACTAAAGAATCAGTGTAACCAATGTACAGAGGCCTTTCTCCTGAAGGTAAAGCCAGAAGGAACAAAAAACTCATTTTCAGGATTCTGCTTTGCATAAAAGAGTCAACATGAGACAGTGGTTGACTGTAAATAATCCAGTGAGCAAATAGCAATATGTTCCCTTAACCTATTTTTCTTTAAACTATAGAAAGGAAAATAAATGTTCCTGTAACATTCTAAATTTAATTAATTCATTTGATAAAACAGGTGGCAGGAATTAGGAGATTACTGAAGATTTCTAAAATTAGTAAATAAGGTTTATATAAAAGGTAAGGGAAGACTCTTTACTTTGAGGTCCATTCCTTCAAGATTACTAGGATTTCCAGAGAAAAATACTGCAAGGTAATGAGTGGCTGTCTCCACAGGACAATATTCTGCCTTTCTTCCCGATCCCTCTTCTTCTTTTCATTCATTGAAGAGGGGTCTGAAAAACATTAGTGCAGCAGTTAAAACAAAATGCTTGCTTTTTCAATCACTTTTAAAATCCATCTGCCTAGCTCTGGCCAGTTTGGCTCAGTGGTTAGAGCATCGGCCTGTGGCCCACAGAGACCCGGGTTTGGTTCCCGCTAAGGGCATGTACCTCGGTTGCAGTTTGTCCCCAGCCCTGCTTGGGGTCATGTAGGTGGCAACCAATCAATGTGTCTCTCTCACATCGATGTTTCTCTCTTTCTCTTCCTCCTTGTCTCCCTCCTGCTCTATCTGAAGATAAATGCAAAAATGTCCTCGGGTGAGGATAAAAAAATAAATAAATAAATAAAATCCATCTGCCTTCCCACCTCACATTTGAAGGGCTGCGTATAAACCTCAAGGAACAATGTGGTTCACAGTGTGACAACAGGCTAGATGCTTCTGCTCTACTCTTAACATTATTATGCAATTATTTTATTGTTAGGACACAAGTTTCTCTTTTGTACATTATGAAATACTAAATTATCACACCTCTATAAAGGGCAATTTAGCATCATATCATAGAGCAAAGTGGTTTAGAGCTCAAAATGTGAAGGCAAACCACTTGGTTCCAAATCTTGGTCTTGCCACTTACTAGTCATGTGACCTTGGGCAAGTCGGTTAACTTCCCTATGCTTCAGTTTTCTCTTCTTTGAAATGAAGATTAAAATATTACTTACTTTAGCCCTGGCCTTGTGGCTCAGTGGTTAGAGCATTAGCCCGTGGACAAAAGGGTCACAGGTTCGATTCCAGTCAAGGGCACATACCTGGGTTGCAGGATTAATCCCAGGACCCCGGTAGGGGTCGTGTAGGAGGCAACCAATTGATGTGTCTCTCTCACATCGATGTTTCTCTGTCTCTTTCTCCCTCCCTCCCTTCCTTCCACTCTATTTAAAAATCAATGGAAAAATATCCTCCAGTGAGTATTAACAACAACGACAACAAAAAAAGTCCTTACTTTATAGGGTTATTATAAAGATTAAATGAATTAATATATGTAAAGCCCTCAGAAGTTTGACACTTAGAAAGTGCACAATTAAAGTTAGTTATTATTATCATCTTTCAAAATTACAAATGCTTACATAGTAGTCCAGTCCCTCCCTTATATGTGGTTTCACTTTCTCCACTTTTAGTACCCATGGTCAATCCTGGTATGATTCCAGAAATAAACAATTCATAAGTTTTAAATTGCACGCTGTTCTGACTAACACGATGAAATCTGGCACTGACCATGCCTTTCTGCTACCTGCCCATTAGTCACTTAGTAGTTGCCTCGGTTATCAGGTGGACTATTATGGTTACCATAGTGCCTGTGTTCAAATAATTCTTATTTCACTTGATAATGGCCCCAAAGCACAAGAGCAGTGATGCTGATAATTCACATATGCCAAAGAGAAGCCATAAAGTGTATGACTATATGGAAAAAACAGTGTATATATAGGGTTTGGTAATATCCACGGTTTCAGGCATCCACTGGGGGTCTTAGAATATAACTCCCGTAGATAAGGAGGAACTAGTGTAACCTGTAACCCAATAATTCCATTTCTAAGAATCACTAGGTATAAGGAGAAATGGCTTTTGTATAAGCTGATTTAATACAGCATTATTTGTCATAGCAAAAGATTATAAGCAACTTAAATGTTACCAACAGAGGACAGAGTAGTGATTAAAGTATGGTGCACTCATACAATAGAATACTAAGCCGCCATAATAAAGAATAAATTCTTCAAGTATAATTATAGCACAATCTCTAGGAAATATTAAGTAAAAAAACAGAACAAAACCAAAAAACTCATGGTAAAGAAGAGTGTGTCATACTAATTTTAATTTTAAATTCCAAGGGGTGAAGAACATATAAATGTATGTGCTTGTTGAAAGAAAAAAAAAAAAGTAAAAGCTACTGATGGGAAGAGACTATGAAATATGTAATGCCGATCTCTGAATCCTGAAACTCTTAGTGAAACACTGTAAAACTGATCATTAATCAAAGTAACCCAGACGTGAGGTAAGCGCTACAAAATGTGTTCTGCAAGGCCTTGCAGTGATAAAAACAAACACATGGAAACTGTGTGTAGCTTATACTTTTTCCAATAGAAGAAAACTTCTGAAACAATATTACCATCCTGGAGTATTGTCTGTGATGTCTTTGAGATGCCAAACAATTTAGAAGTTAAAAGGAAAATCATTACAATGAACAGAAAAGGAAAATCTTCCATTTCCCATTACACACATATAGGAAAGTTCCTACTTAAATCATTTATAGAAATAAAACCTGGCCCTGGCCGGTTTGGCTCAGCGGTTAGAGCATCGGCCTGCGGTCCAGAGAGACCCGGGTTCGGTTCCCGCTAAGGGCGCGTGCCTCGGTTGCAGTTTGTCCCCGGCCCCTGGTGGGTCGTGCGGGAGGCAGCCACTCGATGTGTCCCTTTCACGTCGATGTTTCTCTCTCTCTCTCTCTCTCTTCCTCTCTCTCCCTCCCACTCTATCTGAACAAAAAGTGGAAAAAAATGTCCTCGGGTGAGGATTAAAAAAAAAAAAGAAAGAAAGAAAACCTGTAATTTTCAGGGTAAGTGTATGAATAAGAGTAAAATATGATGAAATTTACCACAAATTTAAAATTTGGTTAAAAATATAAATTTGTCTCAAACAAAATTTTAAAATCCACAATAATCACATTCTGATCTTTTTGATACTTGTATAATTTAGGATTAGTGTAATAAGTACATTTATAATCTATGTCTAAATTTATAAAATAGCATGATAAAATTGAGCACCAAATAAATACTTTTCATACAAAAAGATTAATAAATAATAATCTTGTACCTAGAATACTAAATGTGACTGTGGCCAGGCTGCTTCTGCTATCACTGTGAAAAACCACCTTAGAGGTTCTGACCCATAATTTAATTAATTAATTAATTAAAATATTTTTCTGTATTGATTTTAGAGAGAGAGAAAGGGAGAGGGAGAGAGAGATGGAAACATCAATGAGAGAGAACATCGATTGGCCGCCTCCTGCACGCCCCCACTAGGGATTGGGCTGACAACCTGGGCATGTGCCCTGACCGGGAATCGAACTGGCAACCTCCTGGTGTATGGGTCGATGCTCAACCAGTGAGTCACACCAGCTGGGCCATAATTTAATTTATTATGAAGAGTAAACAAAAGATGCCCTGGCCAGTTTGGCTCAGTGGTCAGAGTTGCAGGTGGGATTCCAGTCAAGGGCACGTACCTTGGTTTCGAGTTCGATCCTCAGCCCTGGTCGGGGTCCTGCAGAAGACAACCAATTGATGTGTCTCTCTCACATTGATATTTCTCTCTCTCTCTCTTTCTCTCTCTCTCTCCCTCCCTTCCAGTCTATCTAAAAATCAATGGAAAAATGTTCTTGGGTGAGGATTTAAAAAGAACCTTGTATTATTAAAAAGAATATTATTCTATTAACAAGATAACAAGTAATAGAGATATTTACATTTTATTCTGATGAAAAAGATATCATTTAAACCCATAGATCCTCTCCCTACAAACCACCATACTTTACCTGTGAAGTTTCCATTATATTGTTCCTTGTTCATTGCTACACGTCTCTGGTCACAATTTTTTCCATTCTCTGCCATTTCATAGATCAATAACTCTTGAGGAGCTAATAAAGCAAAATAAAATCCAGTGATACATTTCATAATTCTGCTTTGCACCTGTGACTAAATAAAACAATACAGAAACAAGATGGAGGTAATACCACAAATGCTATTTGAACAATGTGTTTACTGTTTTTGTAGTTGGGGTAAAGTTAAATGAGATCATAAGGGTGGGATCCTAATCCAATAGAACTGGTGTCCTTATAAGAGGTAAAAAGAGTTCGGGCTGGTGTGGCTCAGTGGCTGAGCATCGACCCATGCACCAAGAGGTCGCCGGTTTGATTCCCAGTCAGGGCACATGCCCAGGTTGCGGGCCAAATCCCCAGTGGGGAGCACGCAGGAGGTGGCCAGTCGATGTTCTCTCTCATCGATGTTTCTCTCTCTCTCTCCCTCTCACTTCCTCTCTCTCTAAAATCAATAAAGGGGGGGGAAAAAAAAAGAGGTGAAAAGAGGCACTGGCTAGATAGCTCAGTTGGTTAGAACATCAACCCAATACACCAAAGTTGTGGGTTTGATCCCTGGTCAGGGCACATATAAGAATCAACCAATGAATGCATAAATAAGTGGAACAACAAATCAATGTTTCTCTCTTCCTCTCTCAAAAAATTTAAAAAGAAGTGAAAAGAGACACCAGACACCTCTCTCCATCTCTCTGCATGCACACAGAGGAAAGACCTGCTGGGGACTCAAGAAAGCTGCTGTCTGCAAGCCAGAAAGAGAGGATTCATCAGAAACCAATCCTGCTAGCACCTCAGTTTTAGACTTCGACTCCAGAACTGTGAGAAAACAAATTTCTGTTGTTTAAGTCAACCAGTCTATAGTATTCTGTTATGGTAGGCCCTAGCAGACTGATACAATGCTGATTAGTATAAACAAGGGAACCACATCACAGGATAGTAGTATTTTTCTTGGTAATATTAATACATTGGTATTCTAGTTTGTGAATTTGACTAGAATAATTCCATCCTCTGCAGTCCATTCGGATATGTTTACTACTTTAAATTTATAAACTAAAAAGCTGAGAATCAGACACGGAAATGTGGCATTTATACTAGGGTCCAGGTGCCCCGAGTGGACTTAACTGTGTAAGCTTGACTCTTTACCCAGGAAACACCCTAAGCACTTTACTGCATGTGTCTTCAAATTGCAACAGCAACTACTCAATCTAGCATTAATATACCCTATTAATAATCTTATCATTTTCATCATCATAAAAGGAACAATTTTATAGGGAAACAGGAAAACGTGGTTCCCCAAAGCTGCCAACATGTCTGATTGACTTGATGCCATGTTAGGGCAAGCAGCCTTTGGACTAGGTACTTTACCTGTGCTCCACACACTGGGGCCTATTCCAATTCTGTTCTCATTCTCAATTGAAAGTAGTTTTTTTCTCAGAGCAAAAAGAATCCTACCAGCATCATGTACTTACCAACTGCATGACTTGGGTAAATAATTTAAGCCTTTGCGTTTGAGTTCATTTGTAAACTATCTCCATTTCTATTTCCATGTCTTCCTTAATTAAATGTTTTTTGTGTTGATTTGGGGGACTCTCAAGAATTTAGTTTCTCCACTTCAAGAGAAATTATACTACAATTGTTCTGCACAGTGACTGGCACACACAGGCACTTAATGTTAGTTTATCCATGTTCTTTTCACGAATGTCACAATTTTCCAAAATAATCATAGTGAATTCTACCCTGAGCATTCACTTACAGACACTTGTTTTCCATATTTCTACACTACACATGAATCGGCATAACTGGTTTCCACAGAAGCATCCACAGAATCAGAAAAACTTTAATTTGTTATGATGGATAACAAAAAGTGAATTACTTATCATTAATCCAAACATTTTGAAAAATACTAAAGGACAATTTGTTAAAAATTACTATGGGATAAAAAGGCCCTAGCCTATCTATGTAGCTAGGGTAAGATGAAGTAATGATTTTTAAGGAGAGCCACTCTTCACAGTTGAATGCAGTAGCATTAATTTTGGTCTGTGATGAAACAATATCAGTCAGACTCCTGTATGTGGGAATAAATCCAAAGTTTTCCTAGCCTGTTTAAAATATTGAAATCTCCTCAAACAGGAATCTAGCATATCTTCCTGATATTCAATAGCGCTTACTTTGCAATGAAAGTGTAATATCAATTTTAACAGCAAGTATCAAGAATTAAGTTGTTGAAATAAAGATTTAAAAAAAGAATTAAGTTGTTGAAATAAACTCTATAGATTTGTGGATGGAATGAGAAGAAATAGGAAAGAAGCCTAACTCAAACATTAAATATAATTTTCATTGTGAAGATCTATCTAGATATAAGAAATGCTTGAAAAGTTGTAAGCTGCAGGTTTTAAACATAGCTGAAGCATTCAAAATAAAAGGTTGATATTAAAATATGTGGGCTTTTTTGTTTGTTTCTGGCAGAAATCCTTAGAAAATAGTGCTGAGTAGGCTGTATACCCAGTGCCAAGACTATAATACTCCATTCATTTTAAACATTAGCTACACTTATAATGCCAAAACAATGTGAAACTAAATTACTGAGTTCCTCAAAGCAACAAAATAAAATATTTTGTTTTAAAAATAAAACAAAAAGAGCAACTCCTTGGGTATTATAAGAGTTATTGGAGCCCTGGCTGGTTTGGCTCAGCGGTTAGAGCGTTGGCCCATGGACCAAAGGGTCTCAGGGTCGATTCCTGGTCAAGAACACATATCTGGATTGCAGGTTTGATCCCAGGCCTTGGTTGGGGTCATTCTGGAGGCAACCAGTTGATGTGTCTCTCTCACATAGATTTTTTTTTTCTCTCTCTCTCTCTCTCTTCCCCTCCCTCCATCCCATTCTGACTAAAAATCAATGGAAAAATATCCTCAGGTGAGAATTAACAACAACAACAAAGAAGAGTTACTGGAGAATTTAACAAGATGAAAAGGAAAAGCAAATAAGATCAGTGAAACCATTGGTTCTAATTTTCCTGGCCACTGTGTTCCAAAATAAAATGAACACACTTCTTACAAAAATAATCTATCCAAATGATTCTACTTTTTCACAAGAATATTAAGTTGGCTTTCTCAATAAAACACATTGTTTTTCATACAAGGCATAAAAGGCAGCCAGCGAACCTGATTATTATATGTTTCTTGCTTTCAGAAGTGTGTATTCTTTTCTTAATTATTTTATTTTATTATTAATTTGTTTTTGTTACAGATAGAAGTGTGTATCCTTAACTGGACTATTTAGTATATTCAGTCACAGACTATTCAAAAATAGCTGTAGATTTCTCTAAAACTATTAAGATTAAGAAATTGCAATTTAGCCCTGGCCAGTTTGGGTCAGCAGTTAGAGTGACGGCCCTCAGACCAAAGAGTACTGGTTTGATTCCGGTCAAGGGCCCATACCTCGGTTGCTGGTTGCTGTTCGTTCCCCGGGGTTGTGTGGGAGGCAACCAATCAATGTGTCTCTCTCACACAGATGTTTTTCTCTCTCTCTCCCCATCATACTCTGTCGGAAGATAAATGGGAAAATATCCTCAGGTGAGAATTTAAAAAAAAAGAAAGAAAAGAAATTGCAATCGATTCTTGGAAACCTAACAAATAATCTAGGTGAAGAGTAATATATCTCGACTAGTGAGGCTTTGATATTGTTCCACTTATGCAAAGCTAAAAAACTAAAGATAATTCAGATACCATGCACAATATCAGAGTAACTATCAGATCATCTGACTTCTGAGAGCCAGATTGTATCTAGCACATGGTTGTGACGGTTAAAGAATGTATTTCTGGAAAATTCATTATTTGAATGAGAATATATGAAAAAAATTCATTAAATCTTTTTTCCCCAAAATCTTTTTTTCCCAATCTTCACCCGAGGATATTTTTCCATTTATCTTCAGATTGGGGGGGGGGGGGAGGCGGGGAGAAACATCGATTGCTTGCTTCCTGCATGACCCTGACCAGGGCCGGGGATGAACTGCAACTGAGATACGTGCCCTTGGCCAGAATCGAACCCTCAACTCTGGTCCACGGGCCAACGCTCTAACCGCTGATCCAAACTGGCCAGGGCTCTTTGAATCTTTTTGACCTTTCTAAATGTTGGGGAGTTTGACAAATTAAAACTCCAAGGTAGAATATAATTTAAAAGCATTCACAAGTCTCAATAAATCTCCCAATAATGGCATGGCAGGTTATGAGGGTATATATTTCTGGCCTAAACTGTTCCTCAACTTAATAAAACGAAGTGTGAAATACCTTCAAACCTTGGTTGCGGTTTGTCCCCAGCCCCGGTTGGGTCATGCAGGAGGCAACCAGTTGATGTGTCTCTCTCACATTAATGTTTCTCTCTCTCCTTCCCTCTCCCTCCCTCCCACTCTATCTGATAATAAAACAGAAAAATATCCTCAGGTGAGGATTAAAAAAAAAAAAAAGCAAATTTTGAACCATGCACAAAATTCAATTCCAAAAAGATTAAAGATTTAGCAGTCAGAAAGCAAAATTCTTAGAAGAAACCATAAATATATTTCTGCCTTGGGGTAGGAAAAGATTCCTCAAGATACACAAAAGAGCTTAAAGGAAAAGACTGATAAATGGACAACATTATAAAGAAAAAAAATTCACCATACGCTATCTTTTTTAAAAAAATTATTTATTTTTAGAGAAAAAGGAAGGGAGAAGGAGCGAGAGACAGAAAAACATTGATGTGAAAGCAAAACATCGATCAGCTGCCTCTTGCATGCCCCCTACCAGGGATGATGCCAACAACTCAGGCATGTGCCCTGACAGGGAATCGAACCAGCAGCCTTTCGGTACACAGGATCAAATGAACCACACCAGCCAGGGCCATCATAATCTATCTTAAGTGAAAAGATAAATGACAGAAACACATAACTGAACAGGACTAGTAGGAAGATTATATAAAAAATTTAAAATATTAAGAAAAAGATAACCCCACAAAGCTAAAATAGGCAAAGGACATGAAGAGGTATTTCATAGCACAGAAAACATATATGACCAATACTGAAATATCTACTTGACCTCACTGACAATAAAAAAACATAAATCAGCCCTGGACGGTTTGGCTCAGTGATTAGAGTGTCAGCCTGTGGATCAACAAGTCATGGGTTCGATTCCGGTCCAGGGCATGTACCTCAGTTGTGGTTCGTCCCCGGCCCTGGTCAGGGTCATGCGGGAGGCAATCAGTTGATGTGTCCCTCTCACATCGATGTCTCTCTCTCTCTCTCCCTCTCTCTGAAGATAAAGAGAAAAAAAATGTCCTCGGGTGAGGATTGGGGAAAAAATAAAATAAAATAAATCAGATCACAATGAGATACCATCTTTATCAATTCTATTTTGCTGTGTAACAACTTAGTTCCAAAACTTCATAATTTAAAAATCATTTAATATTTCTCATGAGTTTGTGAATTAGGTTGGGCAGTTCTGGTCTGGGCTAGCTTGGCTCCTTAGCTAGGCAGGTCTCAGCTGGGATGCCTTGTCTTTGCTCCACATGGTGCCCTCTGCCTCAGTAGGTGAGCCTGGGCTTTTTGCACAAGGGCTGAGGGTTCCAAAGAGCAGTAAGAGAAGACAGGTCCCAGTGTGCAAATGCTTTTCAAGCCTGTGCTACAGAGCTGACTTCAGCGGAACCTAATCCACCATCTTGACGGCCCCCCACTCCCCACATGTACACAAGAACTCTGGGCTGTGTCTCTGGAACTAGAAGCCCTTGGTTACCTGTCCCTTAACCAGCTCTGGCACCAGAGCCTCTCGGCACCTGGTGGTTTCCCTTCCCTTAGATTAAACGCACATTCCTTTCCCCACAGGAAGACTCACCACTTTTAGCTATAAAACACAGAGTCTGGGAGATGGAAGGCACAGAGGATATCCATATTATCTTGTTGTCATTTGCATGTACATTCCATTAATAAACTCTTAATGTAATGATGGAGTTGTCAGCCTCTTTCTCCTGGCTCTCTGGCTGAGAAATTTTACATAGCAAAGCCTCTGTTTGTGTTGCACTTGCTAATGTCCCCCTGGCCAAAGCAAGCCACATATCCAAGTACAGAGTCAAGGGTTGGAATAACAGACTCTAGAAATAAAATCATATTGTGAAGAGGTATGCATACAGTGAGAAGAATTTGTGACGATTTCGCAATCTAACATTCAATTTTACAATCCATCACAGCGTTCTTTACATGCATTCCTTTGACAAAAATTAGGAAGGATAATAATAACACTTGTAAAGCTGAATATTGGCATACTGGGACTCCGGTCAAGACTGCAGCATAGGTAAATAAGGTCCTCGCCTCCTCCCACAACCACATCAAAATTACAACTAAACTATGGAACAATCATCATTCAGAACCACCTGAAATCGAGCTGAATGGAAGTCCTACAACTATGAAATTAAAGAAGCCGCATCCAGACTGGTAGGAGCGGGGGAGGCACCGACAGCCTGGTCCCACACCCCTGTGTGGTGGTGGGGGAAGAACTGAGCTGTTTGGCCTCTGGATGAGGGCTAGAGAGGCAGCTTTCTCTCACAGAGACATGCTGGGGGAGGCTGATGTTCCTTTGGTGAGCCCTTCCCTGGTGTGGCAGACGGCTGCCATATCTGGGACTCCAGCAACCTGGCTAACACTGTTTGCCCCGCCCTGGTGATTCTCTGAGGCCCTACCCTACCCAACTTTCGGGCCCATCCAAGCTGTCTCCAATGGCTTTACCATAGGATTGGCCTGTCTTGGATCCTGCTTCAGATTTTCCTAAAATCTCTCAAACAAGCAGCATGTGGTCTCAGCAAGCCCCATACCTTTCGTTAAGTGGCCCCAAGCCTGGCACAGCCAGCCTTGGTTCACAACTTGGCTTTTCCTGGGCACCTCCAAGCCCAGCACAAGTAGCAGCCATCGGCAGATCACTTTGTAGCTTATGCTGGGTGGCCCCGGATAGAATGCAAGCAGTGGCTGACCTTGTCCCAGAGCCAGCACACCCTACTGGACAGCTTTAGACATTTTTTCATTTTTTTGTTCAGATAGAGTGGGAGGGAGAGAGAGGAAGAGAGAGAGAAACATCGACGTAAAAGGGATACATTGAGTGGCTGCCACCCGCACGACCAACCAGGGCCGGGGACAAACTGCAACCGAGGTACATGCCCTTAGCGGGAACGGAACCCGGGTCTCTCCGGACCACAGGCCGACGCTCTAACCACTGAGCCAAACCGGCCAGGGCTCAAACCAGTATTATATGAAATGTTGCAGGGTATTCTTGAAGGAGAAGAATAAAAAAAAATGAACAATAAAATGGCAATTAATACGTATCTATCAACAATTGAATCTACAAACAAAATGAGCAAGCAGGACAGAAACAGACTCATAGATACAGAGAACTTTTTGTTGCTTGCTAGATGGGAGGGGGCAGGGGGGAAGGGTGGGAAAGATGAAGGAATTAAGAAGTACAAATGGGTTGGTTGTTACAGAGGGAAGGGGGGAGGGAAGGCGGGATAAGATAAACCAAAGAACTTCTATGCATATATGCATAACCAATGGACATTGACAATAGTGTGGAGAAGGCAGGAGGTGGGGAGGGGGTCAACAGGGATAAAAAGGGGGGACATCTGCAATACATTCAACAATGAAGATACGTTAAATATTGCCATACTCTTGCTAGCAATTCCATACTTAGTCATATAGCCAATAGAATCTCTTGCACATGTGAAATATCATATGTACAATAATATTATATATGTATATTTTTGTTAATCCTCACCTGAAGATATCTTTCCATTAATTTTCAGATAGAGTGGAAGGGAAGGAGGAGGAGAGAGAGGGAGAGGGAGGGAGGGAGGGAGGGAGATACAGAGAGAGAGAGAAATATCAATGTGAGAGAGACACATCGATTGGTTGCCTCCCGCATGACCCGGACCGGGGCCAGGGATCAAACATGCCACTCAGGTATGTGCCCTTGACTGGGAAACAAACCTGAGACCCTTTGGTCTGAGGTCTGATGCTATAACCGCTGAGCCAAACCAGCCAGGGCATACAATGATATTTTTAGCAACATTGGTCTTAATAGCAAAAGCTATAAACAATTCAAATGTCCATCGGCATGAGAACAGATAAATAAACTGAGGTAGAGTTACATAATAAAATATTACACAGCAGTGAAAAGGAATTTTCCATTTACTTATTTAACAAATACTTACTTATATGCCAGGCAGTTTGAGATACTAGAGACAGCAGTGAAAAAAAAAAAATTCAAACATATATCAGATAGTGGTAAGTGCTACAGTGAAAAATAAAGAAATTGAGTATGTGTGCATATGTATGTGTTTGTGTACAATTTTTAACAAGGTGGATAAAGAAGCTTTCACTGAGAATTTGACATTAGACAAGAGCTATGAAAAAATATGGGGAAGAGAACTGTAGGGAAAGAGAAAAATAAGTACAAAGACTTTGAGGTAGGAGTCTACCGGCATATTTTACTTACCAATAGTTATTAAGGTTATTGATAAATTCAAATATTTGAATTTTTAAAAATTAGAGTTTTGCAGATACAGAGGTCCTAGTGGTATCTATGATTATTTAGTATAAATTAAAGAAAATTCCTCTGCCCATAGTGCAGTGCTAAAATCTCCATAAATAGATATTAAAAATGTATAAGGGGTAGGAGAATCTTGCATACACTCTCTTGATTACATGGCTTTTGCAATGTGGAGACTTGAACGTTTCTGGAAGGAAACAGACTCAATAATGAGGGAAGAAGTGACTTGATTCTATCTCCTCCTAGACCACAGAGCAGCATCTGACAGTTGAACATCTCTTTTCTTTTCTTTTTGAGTTTTTAAAAAAAGAGTGTATTTGAGCCAAACTGATGACAATGTTGGAAAGCAAGATATCATATGCTCCAGAGCTGAATGTTTCTTAATAGAATTCTGAATAAGTCACATGCTTTAAAAGATACATGGGGAAAAAAAAGTGAAAAATCTTGCTCCCCTCTTGTGCCTCATCTGTCTAGTATGCTCCATGCTAGATGTAACCACTTTTTATTAGTGTTGTATAGCAGATCATTCTTTCTTCACTCATTAGTCAGTCTCCTTTGCTAGCTCTTTTACCTGACTTGGATCATTGTCCGGTTTCCCCAAGTGACTTATCTGGTTCCATAGTTTAAAAAATATATATATGGCCCTGGCCGGTTTGGCTCAGTGGTTAGAGCATTGGCCTGTGGACCAGAGATCCTGGGTTCGGTTCCCACTAGGGGCACGTACCTCAGTTGCAGTTTGTCCCTGGCCCTGGTGGGGTCGTGTGGGTGGCAACCACTCGATGTGTCTCTCTCATATAGATGTTTCTCTCTCTCTCTTCGCCTCTCTTTCCCTCCTGCTCTATCTGGGGATAAATGCAAAAAAAAAAAAAAAATATATATATATATATATATATATATATATATATATATGTTTTTATTGATTTTTTTAGAAAGAGAGGGAGGGATAGGTAGAAATATTGATGAGAGAGAAGAGAGAAACATCGATCAGCTGCCTCCTGCACACCATCTACTGAGGATTGAGCCTGCAACCTGGGCATGTGCCCTAACCGGGAATCGAACCGGGAACTCTCAGTCCATGGGACGTCGCTCAATTCACTGAGCCACATCAGCCTGGCTGGTTCCATAGTTTAACATACTAGCCTGAATTTGTATTTCTGGTCCTGACTTCTAGATTTATAGTCCTAGTAGTACCATTTGGATGATTCCTAAGCATCTCAAATTTAACATGTCCTTTTTTACCTAACCTCATCCCTTTTCCTGTAACAAACCTGGTCCTCCCCAAACCCTCCCTCTCCCAGTACTTGGCACAACCATCCACCCTGATACTAAATCCAGAAGTACAGCCATCCTTGACTCTTCTCATTTCCTTGCTCCTCAAATATAATCCAGGACCGACCTACTCCAAATATATTTAGTATCCACCCACTCACTCTTCTCCACTTTTTGCCACCGCTCTGGATTAGGCCATTTTCATCTCTCACTTGGACTACTGCAATGGACTACTAACTTCTCTCTCCATTTTTATTCACGTCTCCTTCAATTCATCCTTCACATGTAAGCAACAGTGAACTTCATATAAATCATATTACTCCCTACTTAAAATTATAGAATGACTTCCTACTGCACTCAGATCAAATCCAAACTTATTTCCATGGCCTGCAAAGCTCTACATAACCTGAACCATGCCTATGTTTCCTCCTTCATCTCGTATCACTGTATTACAGGTGTACTGTGCTAGTCTCAAACAGGCAGACATCCCCATCGACTCTCTCTCAGACCCTTTCATGTTTCCTTTATAACATTTATTACACTGTGTTTAGTCTTTCACTTCTGTATTTATGTTTTTCTCTATCAGGCTCACTAAAGTGTCTGTTTGTCTTTGTTTCCCACTGTTTCCCCCAGAACCTGGAACACCAAGTATTTTGTTCACTGACTGGATGAATGTCACTGCAACATGATCTTCCCATGCAAAGTAAGTAAGTGCTGGAAGACATCCCTAAACACCAAAGCCCCAAATTTCAATTCTCAAATTCCATGTTATGGCTTACACAGATAATGTTGTGGGGGGAAAAGAAAAATTCTCCCCTCTCTCCTCTGGTTCTTTTTGGCTGGTTGAATAATCAAATCAGCCCAGCTGGTGTGGCTGAGTGGACTGAGCATCGTCCCATGGACTGAGAGGTCCCGATTCGATTCCCGGTTGGGGCATGTGCCCAGGTTGTGGGCTCCATCCCCAGTAGGGGACGTGCAGAAGGCAGCCAATCGATGTTTCTCTCTCACACTGATGTTTCTATCTCTCTCTCTCACTTCCTCTCTCTTTCTAAAAAAATCAATTAAAACATATTAAAAATAACAAACACATCAAATAATCAAATCAGTATGAGACAGACTGACAAGAGAAAATCAAATTTAATTTCATGTACATGGGAAGCCCATATACAGCAGAGAGTGAGTCCCCTCATACATAAGAGGTTCAGAGACAGAAAGGAAAAATGAGGTATATATGACATTCCGATCTTAGGATGAGGTAAGGCACTTTGGGGCTTGAGTGTCACTGCAAGGTAGTTACAGCAGATATTCAGTAATTAGTAGTTTGCCCTGCCATATAGATAGGCCAAAAGAGGTTATTTCTGATAATCTCCTATTCAAATTTTAATTTCAAATTCTTCTAGGTAGTTAAGGGGAACTGGGTGGAAGAAGTTTCTGGATCCTGCAGGGTCTCAGTTATCTTTAGCTCAAAATAATCTGCATACCACAGAAGCACACCTTGGGGTGGACTCGTTCTGAATCCCTACAATGTAAACTGTTAACAATAATACAAAAAGGTGAAGAAAATGACCTACAAGAATGCCTCATTTTGTTAAGAATCCCATATGTTGTAAAATATTCACAAAATGAAATTGTTATTTACTGACACTTCATTACTCATAAGCAAATAATAATCAAGTAAGCAGCAACATAAAGACATACTTTCATAAGAGGGTTGGGAAAGAGTTCTTGGCAACTGCTCAGTAGGCCACATGATGACGCTGATGATAATAATCACAGTTAACTATATGGCAGGCACTATTCTAAATGCTTTACTTAAATCTATTCATTTAACCCTAACAAGAAAGGCACTGACTACCTTGTCAAGGAGGAAATTGAGACAGCAAGAGGCTAAGTAACTAGCCCAAGGGTTGCACAGTAGTGGAGCTGGAATTTGAACCAAAGCAATTTAGCTTCATAGCCTTGACTCTTATCACTACCTGCCCAGTCCTTTCAGAAAAATTTATAAAGACTAAGGTTGTCATTATTATTAATGAACCTGAAGATCAAGAGAAAACATCATGAAGAACTACTAAAAAATATGGACTTCTGGAATACTACTGACAAACTCCACAGCAATTATAGTTACACCAGCTAGGATAGGATTACTTGATAGGTTGCTGTTGCTTAATTTAAAAATGCCTTAAGCTTTAAGTATCGTCTTTTATCTGACACAGAAAAGTATCACCTGTTCAAATTTCCAAAACTTTCAAGAAGCATATAAATATATATATATATATATATATATATATATATATATATATATGTTTTTTTTTTTAATCCTCACCCGAGGACATTTTCCCACTTGTTCAGATAGAGTGGGAGGGAGAGAGAGGAAGAGAGAGAGAGAGAGGAAGAGAGAGAGAGAGAGAGAGAAACATCGATGTGAAAGGGACACATCGAGTGGCTGCCTCCCGCACGACCAACCAGGGCCGGGGACAAACCGCAACCGAGATACGTGCCCCTAGCGGGAACCAAACCCGGGTCTCTCTGGACCGCAGGCCGATGCTCTAACAGCTGAGCCAAACCGGCCAGGGCAAGAAGCATATATTTTTAAAAAATCCTCACCCAAGGATATTTCCCCATTTATCTTCAGATAGAGTGGGTGGGATTGGGGGGTGGGGGGGAGAGACATCAATGTGAGAGAGACACATCGATTGGTTACCTCCTGGACCAGGGCCAGGGACCAAACCGAAACCGAGGTACATGCCCTTGACCGGAGTCGAACCCATGACTTTTTGGTCCACAGGCCTACGTTCTAACCACTGAGCCAAACCAGCAAGGGCAAGAAGCATATTTTTAAATGAGCTTTAAATAAGGGTTTACATAAGACATAATATATCAATTCAGTACACTCTATACAAAGTTGCTTTCTCAGAAAGATAAGGAGTTTCTTGAAGTAATAAATTCCTTAAAACTTTAACTCCAAAATATTTGCAAGTCTCTGTGAAAGCAGATTGTTAACTAATACAACAAACAAGTTATCATTTCAATTCATTCAGTTTGTTTCTGAGGTTAGTCAGGAGTCTCTAATCTGGAGTTTATTTCTGTACCAAAGAGAGAGAGACCAACAGAGACTGTGTGGGCAAGAAAGCAGTGAAAATAAGTAGTACCTGGCAAAACAATCTCCAAGGGGAGAGACGAAATAGTTTCGTGAAATCAATGGAGGCAAAAAGAGTTCCCAACAAGACATAGAATGAACTCTGCTACAGTAGCTATTTACCTAGAATGAAATAATTACAGAAATGACGCCACTGATTAAGAGATAATTAATAGCCCTGGCCGGTTTGGCTCAGCGGTTAGAGCATCAGCCCACGGACCAGAGAGACCCAGGTTCGGTTCCCACTAAGGGCACGTACCTCGGTTGCAGTTTGTCCCCGGCCTCAGTTGGAGTTGTGTGGGTGGCAGCCAGTCGATGTGTTATCTCTCTCACATCGATGTTTCTTTCTCTCTCTCCCTCTCGCTCTATCTGAAGATGAATACAAAAAGTGTCCTCAGGTGAGGATAAAAAAAAAAAAAAAAAGAGATAATTAATATAACAGAATGATGAAATTACAAACAGCTTGGAGAAATTCTTTTAGCAGGAGCAAAGTAATTAATACAGCTCCCTCATACTTATTAGCAACAATATTCACTTGGTGAGACATAAGTTACAAAGATCCTCTGTCTTTTCCACTTGCCAGAAAGAAGACACCTTGATACCTGATAGTAACAAAGCATGAACTCAGAATAACTGTTCCAAAGAATAGAACTAATTTTCTTTCCTTATAACATTTCACTGCAAATCTTGCCAAGCACAGTGCTTTTGTTTTCATAGAATTTACAAGACTCAATCAGCTAAAGAAGGGGGGGAGGGGGGAGAGGTGTATACACACATATAGATTTCTTTACTACATAATAGAAATCATTTCCATGCAAACCAGGAAATATTACCAAGCCATATAAAGATGCCTGGAGACAACCTGAGCAGAACAGAAAGAACACTTGGGATCTCATTTCCAGTTCAGGCCTGGCACTACCTAAGCCATAGGACCTCAGGCGAGCCAATTACTGATTGTTTCTGGGCCTCAATTTTCTCCTGTTAAGTAAGAAGAATTTAATTATATGTTCACAGAGGTTGCTTCTACTTCTAAATACTGTGTTCAGTAGGTATTTAACTATATGTAAGCACCAAAAACCTCAGTTTCCTCTGCACTTGTAAATTCTTAAGTGACAATACATGATGACCGAAAAATATGAGACTTAGACTCTCAAATACAAAGCTATACTCATTTTCCGGTCACCTACTTACTAATCAAGGTGACTAACTCAATGAATTACAGTATCAAACTATTCCTGGCTAGCTTTTATTGTGTTCAAAAGTAGGGCAAAGATCATCTCAGAAAAATGTATGATAATATTTTCAGATAAATAGCACACAATATAAAACATCAAATTTTGAAATGATGCAAAGCAACAGTATTCTACACTGATACACATACAGATTTCAGAGTAAAATGACATCATATTTTCATTTATATAGTGGTTTCACATTTTCTATCTCAATCATTGTGACAATCCTATGAAATAAAGTGAGCAGTACTTTTATCAATATACTCCAGACCAGCTAAGAAAGTTAGGTAACCTGTCAACCTTCACTCAATAAATGTTGGAGCCCAGACTTCAAACCAGGTCTTCTGATTTCAAGTTTGATGATCTTTTACAATCCTAAAAAGTGGTTATCCATGCCAAAGGCAGGAAGAAGGTGGAAAAGTGAGATGATTTGAATAATCATTTGGATAACTGAATTGAACAAAAAGAATATAAGATCAGCCCTGGCCAGTGTGGCTCAGTTGGATGGAGCATTCTCCCGTACACCGAAAGGTGGGGGTTCAATTCCGAGTCAGGGCACATACCCAGGTTGTGGGTTTCATCCCTGGTCAGGGCACATATGGGAGGCAACTGATCAATGTTTCTCTCTCACATCGGTGTTTGTCTGTCTGTCTCTCTGTACCCCTTCCTCTCTCTAAAATCAATTTTTGAAAAAGAATATAAGATCAGGTTTGGCAGTTATAGTGTCAATAAGAAAATTTACTAGACATTAAAACTAACGATAACCTCTAATTTATACAATTCCACATCTCAAAAACCTTGTCATCTCGTTTCAGACAAGTGTGAAATTTTTTTCTAAATTAAAAATAAGAACAATATGTAAAGTAAACAACAAACAGTCATTTCACCTACACAAATTGGCCACATTTGTCTGGATACCAGCACTTCTCTTTCTAAGGTCAATAAAAACATAATCTAGAATGCATAAAATGTTGCCTAGTAAATAATAATTTCTTATTATCATGTATGCTAAGAATATACAACTAAAATCAGAACTAATGATAATACAATGAATAGGTAGCAGTCGGAACATAAAATTCCCTATCATTACTCTAGAAACACTTGCACAAGCTTCTCCAAAGATCAGTGCAGTCTGTCCACAAAATTTCTGACAAGCTCCAAAGGAGAACTGAAAGGCATTAAAGTTAGGAAAAGGAGCAGTGTTGCCAAGATAGGTATAGGCTCTGTTGCCAGAGCCTATACAGTACGAGATTTTCCAATGAATTTGCAGGAAAATAAAAGATAATAGTGTAAAACCCAGTGGAGGTCATAAGTAATCTTAGCAGTGTGATACAGGGCCACATATGGCTTCTTGGAATTTTAGCGATTAAGCCGACCTTCACGTTTAATGGCAAATCCTTCCACTGTAATGAAATACAGGGGTCGAAGGGATAAGTGATTTGGAAAAGGTAAAGCACCCCATTCTTTCATGAAAGTAGTGGGAGATATGTGAAGGTCCTCTGCAAGAGATCTACAGAGCGAAGGCCCCACCCCCTTGGCCAGCAGTGCTTTAGATGGCATTTACATGCCTGAATCCTGTTTAGAATCGGGTGCTTCTAAACAGCTCAGTCATCAGCTGGGAAAATCTCCATTTACTCTAAAGTCCTAGACACCCCGAAAGGAAGAGGAGATGGGTACTCTCTAGAAGATTAGAACTGCTTCCAAATCAGTGGCGCTCAGAGGAAAAGGTCGGGAGTCCAGTGTCTGGGTTCCATGTACCGTCGGCCAACCATGGAGAGGCGTCCCAAATAACCTGGCTACCGGCAGACGGAGACATCCCGAGTCAGCAGCACCCGAAAACACTGCTTGAAGTCGAAATCACGGTGCCCTAGATGTGCACGGTCTAAGTGGAAGAGCTCTAGAAGAAGCCGAGCTCCGAGGATAGTGTCAGGCTTCCGTCCCCAATTCCCCGCGCTCGTTTACCTACCCGCTCTGACCCCGGCTTCTCTGGATCTCAGGATCCTGGAAGCGGCACCTGACCGACTCTCACACCCGCCGCAGGGCTCCGGCCAACCGGAACTCGCTCGCGTCACTTCCGGTCCGTGTTCCCCCGGGAGACCGCCTCCTGAAGAGAAACGTTCCCACTTCTTTCCGGCAACCTCGGTCGACGGTCGCAGGATTTGGGTTCGGGACCTGTGGGCGGGGCGAGAGGAAGAATGACTGTTCTCTTTGCAGTTCTTGATCCGGAACTTGTTATCAAGGGACTACGGAAGCGGTACCGCGTGCGGTAGAGGCGTGCTCACTCCTCAGAAGTGGAGAACGCGAAGACGCGGGTGAGGCGACGAGAGGCGCTCTAGGTAGGTCGGCCCTCCCGGGGCGGAGGAGAGGGGTGTCGTTCTCCATTCTCTCTCCAGTCGGAATGTTTCTTCCCACCTCTTTCTGTAATCCCACCCCCACTCTTTCATCTTTTTAAATTGTCTTCCGCCCAGTGGCTGCTGGAGCCATTGTCCCGGTTCTGCCAGTGGTCCTTTGGTAGAAGGGACCAAGGTGCTGGGGACGAGAAGGACCCAGAATTTTCAGTTCCCAGACAAAGCCTCCATTCAGGCAGCAGCGTTGTGCTCGCTCCGAGTGTGAGAAAATACGAGCAGGCCTCGCACTCTGCTGAGTCTTTATTGAATACCCCCTAGCGTATCAAGTTGTTCCTACGAGGGAAAAAAGGTTTCTAAAAATATGATCGAAGATTTGGTTCCCAGACATAATACCTAGAGCAGCATTTAATTCTTTAATACTATACCCCAGGCACTGTCCTAGATGCGAGACTATGACCCACAGTATGTGTAAGTGCTACAGCATCTCTGAAGAATAAATAATCAAGACTGGGGGATGGTAAAGATTTCAGAGACTGGCATTTTAACTACGTCTTCACGGGTGAAGAGGATGTTTTTGTTTTTGTGCGTTTCGGTGGAGAAAACGAAATAATTGCAAGGAAGGATTGCTGCTTGAAGGGACCTAGCAATTTGCTGTGGCTGGATAGTACTGCAGGAGACTAGGTTAGAAGGATAAAGGAGGTTGTAACCAAATTGTGTGGTGCTGTAAATTCGTGCAAAGGGATTTATGTTTTATTCTTTAGGCATTTATCCAGCGATTTTTGAGCAGGGAAATTATAGACTCAGGTTTGTGTTTTTGAAGTATAATTTTAATTGCAGATGGACTAGGATGAACTAGGGCATGAGTGAAGGACATGTGGAAAGATTAGAGGCAGTGAAGTGAATTTTGGAGGCTTTTGGCCAGGAGATGACTAGGGCATGGCTAGTAAAGATGAGATGGTTCAAGACAGATAAATTCAACAAGTTTTGGTGACTGGTGGTAGGACAGAAGAAGAAAAATCCAAGGTTAGTCAGAAATCAAGACTACAGAAAACGGAAGTTTGAGAGGGAAGGGAAGATACTGTGTTCAGTTTCGGAAGCAGTTTAGAGTACTTCATAGGCATCTGCGTGGTGAAATCTAGCAGAAGCTGGAAATTCAAGTTTAGAGCCCTAGAGAGGCTTTCGGAGTCCTCAGCATATGATGATTTGGGAATAAGTGAGATTGTCCGTCTGACAAACTATTTAATTGTCTGTCTCTTTTTACTAGAATGTTAATTCCAGGAAGAGTGGGACTTTGTTTTGTTCAGTGCTCTATCTCCAGAGTCCAGAGCAGTGCCTGGTGCACAGTAGGCCCTCAATAAACATTGATTTAATGGAAAGAGAGTATATAAATCAGCGCTGTCCAGTAGAACTTTCTTTGGTCATGGAAATGTTCTATATTTTTGTCTGATAAAGTAGCCACTAGCCACTTTTAAATTGTTGAGATACTGAGCAATTGAAATGTGGCTAAATGCAACTGAAGAACCGAATTTTTATTTAGTTTTGATTAATTTAAATAATTACATTTGGCTAATGGCTACTATATTGGACAATGTAGATAAAGCCTGAAAAGAGAGCCAAATGTGTAAACTTGGATTATATATACATCAGGGGAAAACAGAACAGAGCCAGAGGGGGAAACTAGAAAAAAGCTATCAGAAAGGTAGGTTGGTAATGGGGTAAAAATTGGGTTAAAGAAGTCAAGGGAGCAAAGTTTTAAAAAAAGTTATCAGTGACTAGTGCAGAAAACTCAAGATGAAGCTTAAAAACAGGCAACTGTATGTGTCAGTTAGCAAGTGTCTGATTCCTTAGCAATTTCAGTTGACTGGGGAAGGGAGGCAGGTAACTGAAAAAGTTTAGAGGTTGACAGAAGAGGAAACGTGAGGCAGTGATTTAAGGTCCAAGGGGAAAGGTTTTTAGGTTGGAAAAGGCCAAGGGGCAGTAGCCAGTGTAGTGGGATTGATGGATGGAGCATGGTTCAGGAGGTAATGGGATCAAAAGCATTGGTGAAAGGGGTTTAGTCTGGCAAAGGAAGAGAAGTCACCAAGAGGAGGGTTTTATAAGACATGTCTGTTTTGCAATGCCATCATTGCCCGGGATCATCTGTGAGACTAAGAATAATTATTTTTACCTTAGTTTTGAGCACTGGGTTTATTGATATGTTTATAGTAGATACACAGAAAAGGGGATAGGCTGAAACACCTTTTAGTGGAGTTAGATGATAATCTGATGGGGCTGATATAAGATTAGAACATTCTAAAGAACAAAGATGTTAGTATTAATTTTAACATTTTAGAGTTAGAGACCTCATGAAATATGGAAAAGAAGAAATTAAACTTGGTCATTACTGGAACTTTTTCTACTCTCTGTTTTTGTTGACTCATTGGTATATCTGGTTTTGGATAAAGCTGAGCTTTTTATCATTACCTTGAAATTGAGTATATTTTATACTGCTCTTATTAGTTATGTTACTGTGGATAAGCAGCTTCTCTGATTCTTATTTTCTTATCTTTAAAATGAGGCTATTAATATCTTCCCTTTATTTTCATATCAACAGTAATGGAAGTAAAAGGTTTAGCATGTTATTCAACACACAATAGGTCTTCTGTATGTACAGGGTGGGGCAAGTTGGTTTATAGTTGCATGTATAGAAAATAATGCAATAATTAATAAATAATAAGAATCAACTCTGTTTCACATACAACTGTAAACCTACTTTTTGCCCAACCCTATAGTTCCCTTCTACAGATAGTACTTGAATCTGACATATGGGATATTTAGTTGCTTTGAAACCTAGAAATTGGTGCAGATAATCTGTGTAATTGTTGAGATATTGTTCATTTTGGAGTCTGGTCGTTAGATTATCAGAGAGAAGTCCCAATGTGGATTCTAATAATTTACCTTTCTGGCTACAAAGACATCTAGAGCCGTAAAGTCTTATGTCTGTACACCAGTTGAGGAGGACTAAAACCAGGTGCTGACAACTTACCATATCTGACCCTTTTACCTCTGACCACTCCATGTCACTCATCTTTTGAACCATAAATGTTTGTTTCCTCAGGATTCTTGTTTTAGCCCTTTTTTCACTATTTACTTTTCCCAGTGGCCTCATCCATTTCATCATTTTGATAACCTCAGTTGTATGTTAAGTTCTCTTAAATCTGTATTTCTAGGCTTATCTTGTGGATATATTAAAAACCACTGACCTGGCCAGGTGGCTGTTGGTTGGAGCGTCATCCGGTGTACCAAAAGGTTGCAGGTTCGATCCCCAATTAGGGCCCGTACAGGAAGCAATGGATAAATGTTTCTCTCACATCGATATTTCTCTCTCCCCCTTCCTCTCTCTGAAGGTCAATAAACATATCCTTGGGTGAGGATTTTTTTTTAAATTCCTGGCCGGGGTTGGTTGGAGCATTCTCCCATGAACCAAAAGGTTGTGGGTTAGATTACAGGTCAGGGCACATACTGAAGGCAAGCAATCGATGTTCCTCTCTCCCTTTCTCTCCTCTTAAAAAAAAAAAAATCAATGAAAACATATCCTTAGGTGAGGATTAAACAAAATGATCCTATTGAAAACAAAACACTGAATTGTACATGTTAAAAGTGTGAATTTTAGTGCTTGCTTCGGCAGCACATACACTAAAATTGGAATGATACAGAGAAAATTAGCATGGCCCATGCACAAGGATGGCACGCAAATTCGTGAAGCATTCCTTTTTTTTTAAGAAAGTGTGAATTTTAGCCTTGGCTGGTTTTGCTCAGCGGTTAGAGCGTGGGCCCACAGACTGAAGGGTTGCAGGTTCAATCCCCAGCCCCAGTCGGGGTCATGTGGGAGGCAACCAATCAATATGTCTCTTTCACATTGATGTTTCTCTCTCTCCCTCCCTCCCTCCCTCCCTCCCTTCCATTCTATCTAAAAATCAATGGAAAAATATCCTTGGGTGTGGATTAACAACAAAAAATGTGAATTTTATAGTATGTGAATTATATTTTATAAAGTTTAACATCCCTTCCCCTGTATTAGCCTCATATTAAAATATTTTATAATACTGTATATAATCTACCATATACTTTTATTTTTTGTATCCTCCCCGAGGACATTTTTCCATTTTTTGTTCAGATAGAGTGGGAAGGAGAGGGAGGAAGAGAGAGAGAGAGAGAGAAACATCGACGTGAAAGGGACACATCGAGTGGCTGCCTCCCACAGGACCAACCAGGGCCGGGGACAAATTGCAACCGAGGTACGTGCCCCTAGTGGGAACCGAACCCGGGTCACTCTGGACCGCAGGCTGACGCTCCAACCGCTGAGCCAAACCGGCCAGGGCTACCATATACTTTTAAAAACATCACTATGTCCTACTTTGACATGAGAAAGGAACATTTATGATAAAATACGTATTTCCAGGGCTTATGCTACAGAATCATATGACTCCAACAGCCTCAAATGTAAACTGATATGTTTTATTGGTGACTCAAATACCATGAACAGCTTTGCTGGGGTAACAAGAATGTCTAAAATAATAAAGGATAAAGGATGATCTTCCTTTATTTTATATAATGCACTTGTGGTAAATTCAATGTATATTAAAACTATGCAAAAATACTTTGGGTTCCTATGTAAAATAAAATTGTGTTCATCTTGCATATTAACAGTTTTGCTCCTACAATAATGTCCAATGGGACAAATCTTCACTTGCAAGACTTTTAGTATTCCATACTCAGGTCTAGTGAATGTCAGCAAGGCACCTCACTCCAGACCCATTATATAGACAGCCATGAACTTCTCTGAGAGGCTGGTACCACCCCCATTAAGAACCACTGCATTATGAAGACACAACTAAATAAGCACTGTATTTCACAAAAGGGGGTGGGGAAATTATCCTTGGTTTCTTTAGTTCCCTTTGGGCATCTTGGTGAAACAGAACATTTCCTTTCTCCACAAGAGTTAGAGAAGACTGAGGAACAGAGCTTTTTTGTATCCAAGAACAAGAGAGATACTCCTCACATTGAGATTCAAAATGACCTAAATTGCTTCATCTGTATTCTTGAATTTTTCCTAGTACAAAGAAAAGAAAAGGCGGTACACGCATAAGATCCAAAATATATTTTGCTTTTTTTCTGGATGACCTCATATAGTTTTAAATATCGTTGCTTATATACTGTCAAAGTGTTTTATCTGATAACCCTATAACTTTTTACTGCTACATAACCTTTTTCTTTTCCTTGAAGATGCTCTCCAAATCCTTGGTTATGGAATATTTGGCTCATCCTGGTGCACTCAGCTTGGCTGCCGGAGTAGCTTGTGGCATGTGCCTGGGCTGGGGTCTCCGTGTACGCTTTGGGACAATCCCCAAAAGCTCAGTGAATGCAACAGACACAGAGACCGGAACCGAAGCAAGCATCTTAGGAGAGAGTGGGGAATACAAAATGATTCTTGTGGTTCGAAATGACTTAAAGATGGGGAAAGGGAAAGTGGCTGCCCAGTGTTCTCATGCTGCTGTTTCTGCCTACAAGCAAATTCAAAGGAGAAACCCTGAACTGCTCAAAGAATGGGAATACTGTGGTCAACCCAAAGTGGTGGTCAAAGCTCCTGATGAAGAAACTCTGATTGCATTATTGACCCATGCAAAGATGTTGGGACTGACTGTAAGTTTAATCCAAGATGCTGGACGCACTCAGATTGCACCAGGCTCTCAAACTGTCCTAGGAATTGGGCCAGGACCAGCAGACCTAATTGACAAAGTCACTGGTCATCTAAAACTTTACTAGGTAGAATTTTGTATGATGATTGTCCCACCACCACAAGTGTTTGAAACTGTCAAATTCTAACAATAAAAGCTGAATTTCTTCCCCCAATTTAAGTATTCTTGAGGTGAAAATCTGTTCCCGTGTTCTTCTGTCATGTACTTGGCACAGTTACACAGTTATCTTGGGCTAAAAAGAAAAAAAAAGTTGGTTAAATTGTCCTGGTGGTTTAAGTCCTGAAACAGAAAATATTTAAAAGAGAAACAGGTCACGACAAAGTTGGGAGGAAACAGCATTTCCTATGCATAGTTAGTCCCTCTGCATGTTAATAGCTCTTTTACCTCAAGATTATGTTGCTGTCACCCTTGGAGAGGATTGGGTTCAAGGTAGTCCCATTGGATGCAAACTGCAGTTTTTTCCTACTGTAACTTTTTGGATGACTGAGAGCCTACTTTATTAATAGATGGTATAGCGACCCACAAAGGGTGTGGACTCCAACCTGCTGGATTTTTAAATTTATATCTCAAATTTGAGGTTTAATAGCATTGATATAACCCATCTGTGCAGTGTTTCATGTTCATCTCCCTGAACCACAGTGGCCAAAGTTTCTCAACATTTACTCCCCCCATTTCCTAACAGTGAAGGCATTGAAACTTAAGTGACTTGTATGGACCTTGAAGGTGGTAATGGGCACACAGGCATTTATGGTCACTGTGAAGTGAAAGTAGTGTGTCATCCCAACATCCCACTGTTTACTTAAGGAACTATAGAATTCAATTATTTATGGGCACCTTTATTTCCCTTTTGATCTTTATACACTTAGCATAACATAATTCCAGTAATTACTATGTTATTATACCAGCTGAAGGTCCCAGCACCCAAAGCTATATGCCTCCATCCTTTTTGCAATCTATTCTTGCAAAATGCCATTTTTCCTGAAAGCCTTTTAGGAGGATCCTGGCAGTATTTATACATTCAGTATACACCTAAGAACTATGATGGTGCCAGGGAAAAGTTCTGTAATAGGCATCGTGTTAAGTGGCTCCAACTCTCCATGTAAACTTCAATGGTTAGTATTAGCAGTTAACTTCAACATAAGCAGCATGATAGCACAACTAAGGTATAAATTCAGTGGAGTCTGTAGGCAGAACTCAAAAGACTACTGCAGCCAGTCTTAAAGGTTCTAATATTTGGTTGGTTTTATACTATTTACACTGGCAGATGACAGCACAGGAGAAATTGCAACTGTGAATGATGCCACAGTAGCAACTGTTTCTAAAGAAATGTTTATACTACTGGACTCAAAAGTGATGCAACAGCGTGTAACTGAGTTGAAGAGAACTCAATCCTAAATGCATGATTCTGGCTCAGGTAATTTCTGAGGCTTGCCTCAGAGACTGATGGTTCCATGTTCAAAGAACAGTGCATCCCCACAGAACGGCCTGCTATGGCTGATTCAAGTAATCGTAATAAGTCGTGGCATATCTAGGATGAATAGTATACAAATTCTGGTGATTCTGGAAATACATCTTGTTTTTAGCTCACCTGTATTAGTATTTGTTTTAGAGGATTCATAATCTTACAGATCTCCAAGTATGGGCAGAGCCCATGGGTTCTCTAAGACACTTTCAGGAGGTCAAAACGATTTTCATAATATTAAGACATTTTTCTTTTCCACCATGCTAACACAAAAGAAATGGTGGATAAAACTGCTGGCACCCTTCACAAATTAAGGCGGGGACACCTACCTGTACAAGTAGTTTTCACTGCCCTCCACCCACAGTAAAAAAAAAAAAGTTTCACTTAATGTCCTTGATGAAGCAGTAACAATATCATTAAATTTTGACTATTTGTCTTAATATTCTGTGTAGCATTAAACACTTCTGGTGCACACCAAAGTATGAGTAAACAACTTGTGAGGCTGAGTGGTGAGCTAAACTAGTAGTTTTTGTACTGGAATAATTTTTTTCTGGCAAGAAAACCGACAAACTGGTTATCCAGATCTGAGTGTTTGGCAGAAATTTCCTCATAAATAACAATTGACAGGATTTATGAAAACATGTATCTGCCTCTCCTCCAAGCTTCCCCCAACTTAAGACTTTTCTGGTAAGATCAGTGTTCCTCACAAATATGACCTTAAAATATATAATGTGTCAACATTTAGAAGAACTGTGTAACTTAGTAAATCAGTCTTTTACACATAACCAATGCATGAGGGTGCGAATCATGCATGGGTAAAAGATCCATTCAACGTAAAGACAGATCAATGGATTTTAATATAACAGTATAAAAAAATTCACTTTTATGGTTTCAGATTCCACATTTCAACTAACCCCAAATATCTAAAAAGGCTATTAAAATACTTTCCTAATTACAAATCTATGAGGCCATATTTTCTTCATATACTTAAACAAAAACAACATATAACAGATGGAATATAGAAGCAGATGAGAATCCAGCAGTATCCTGTTAAGACAAACTTTGAAAAGAATTTTATAAAAAATAGTACAGTGCCACTCTTATCACTTGACTTCTGTTTTGGGAAATATGGTTAATTCATAATTCATGTTAACATGGAATGAGTTTATTACTGTTACATTTAAATGATTAATAATTTTATAAAATTGTTTTAACTACTAATACAGTAAATATCAATAGATACAACCCCACACAAACTAAATCTCTTTGGGATCTTCAATGATTTAAGAGTATAAAGGGATCCTAAGAAAAAGTTTGAGAACCACTAGAGCAAGAATGTCTGCACGACTAAATCAATTTACAGCAAAGTTAGGCAGCCCTACTTGGAGATCACCAGTTTAGTCTCTATTGTACTAATGTATGTCTATGTTGAAATAGTTGTCAACAAGTAGCACAGGTTTTGTACAAAGGCTGTATTTGGATATTAGGGAAGATCACTGAAAGCATGTTTACCTTCTGAAAAGTATCCCAGTAATGTCTCCTCTTCCTCTGTCCTGCTTCAGTTACATTTATAGTGCTAAGGTCTCTTAGTACCCTTGCTTATGGTTTTTAAGTTCTTCTCCAAGACCATCATCCTATTCAGAGTAATGTTAGGAAAGATCCCTTAAAATATAGCTTATTACTTATTAATTCATTCTACTACTTACTATACAACACTTACTACTTATTGTCCAGTCTTGAGCTAGGAATTTTGTGATTTAAACATACTCCTGCAAATAATTCTGAAAACTACTCATACTGTTATCCACATGAGGGAACAAGCTCAGAAGTTCATTTTGCAAGAGCAGTTTCTCTTCCTACTATAGCCCACTATAGATGGCTTAAGTGGCAACTCGGTATTACAGGACAAGGCTTTTTTGCTGTTCTTACAAAAAAATTTTTTAAGTATGCTACAAGAAAATCTTTACTGAAGTTTTTTAACTTGTTTCTATTAGGGAAGGGAGGTAAAAGAAAGAAAAATTCCATTGATTAAAAACCATTTGACTCAGCCTGGCTGGTGTGGCTCAGTGGTTGAGCATCGACCCATGCACCTAAAGAGGTCATGGGTTTGAGTCCCAGTCAGGGCACATGCCCAGGTTGTGGGCCAAATCCCCAGTGAGGGGCATGCAGGAGGTGGCCAATCAATGTTCTCACTCATTGATGTTTCTATCTCTCCTCCCTTCCTCTCTAAAATCAATTAAAAAAAAAATTTTTTTTTAAGTACAGCTAGGGCCTGAACAGCCAGATGCCTTCATTATGACAAACGAAAATAAAAACGGGATTTTCCAGCTAATACTATAATTTCCTATAAGAAAATGGGGGGTGGGGAATTAAAGATGGGGAAAGAAAAGAGGTTCTAAGCAATATAAGGCTAGGTAGGGGGCTCTCTAATTCTACTGATGATTAATAGTGAAATGAACTTAAAGTAACATTCTTAGCCATCAGCAAAGAGTTGGATTCAAACACTTGTTTAAAAAAAAAAAAGATCACCTTAAACTACCCATAACTTGAGGACCCTTACAATTTCGTGGTGAGAAATAGCATGAACTACATGTTTCTATACTTTTATTTCCAGTTAATATAATTTAACATTCATGACCTGTTCATTTACGTGAAATGCTTACATAAAACTTAAAAGTGCCACTTGGTTAAAATGATGGAGATAGCTGAAATGTAGCCCACTTATAGTACTGACTGGTTCTTCAAACTACTGCATGTCCCTTATTAACTACAGTTATGCACATGATGTGTGATACCTGTGTTTTCACATGTCCCAATCCTCATTCTACTTCAACTCTCATTCCTCTCTACCCTTGGAATCCAATATGAAACTACCAAAACCATGGTTCTTTCTGGTTTAAGTTTGAGAGGTATTTAATTAAAACTGCCATTCTACATGTTATTTCCACAGTCCAGTAATTTATTTTAAATTTGAGTATTTTCAAATTCCACAAACAAAACTGAAGAACAGCAATATTTTGTTTGAATTCTCTCTTCTGTACACTCAGTGATCTAAAACACCACAATATCCAACATACACAAACCTCAGGGAAGGGTTAGTAAATACACACAGATTGGAATCATGGTGCTCTTTGTTCTTGAATGGAATGGTCCCACAGAAAAAGCACAGGATACAGCACAACATAAGGGCACCTGTTACATATGGAGTGAGCAGAAACACACTAGCATTTTCTATATGCGTAATGAGGAAACCTGCATAGGTTAGAGGGCCTCTTATGCTCATTGAAAAGTCAGGCAAGTTGTCTGTAATGCATTTTCCCAATACTTTGGAGAGCACTGTAGTCCAGTGTAGGATGTGCTGATTAGTGTTGTCTTTGTTGCATTGACAGTCTCGCAGGGTCACATACCAATATTTTTGCTTTAGCTTTTCTTTGAATAAAAGAGATTTAAATGCATTTAGACAATACATATTGTAAGCTGTTTACATACACTAAATTTAAGAGCTTCGATATTAGAGTTTTTCTTTAAACACTACAGAGTGCAAATCAGGTTCTTCACAACAGATTGAATATTAGGCAGTTTTTCAAAGAACAAAAGGGAAGAAAAAAGCCAAAGTGAATAAAACATTGAAACTATTCCCCTTTGAAAATAAATTCTAAAATGATGCGGAATGTGAAATAAGCTTTTAACATAGGTGATCCAAGTTTATAGTTAGAAACAAAAGTAGTCCTTCATGAAATAAAGGTTACAACATGTGCCTGTTTTCCTCTGTTATAAACTGAGAAGCGGGTAGAGACGATGTTTCAGTACGAAAATAGGCGACTACAGGATCAGCTTTCCGTCTCACATGCTGTACCCAAAGCCAGGCTGTGGCTGCCCATAGGGTGGTGCAGTGTAACCATAGCCAAAAGGTGCCTGGGGAGGGACTGCAACACTGGGTCCTGCTGTCAGCATCAACTGGGGCTGACCTAAAGATGGAAAACAAAAAGGAGCAAGGGCGGGGCAAGGAGGCAGTAAAATTGTTAGTATTGTAGGACTAGCACACTCCAATCTCCCCTAGCAGCATAATCACAACTTTGAGTTTTGAGGGGGCACTTGTGACTGCCACCATTTTCGCATGACAGTCACCCTAAGAAGGGTCCTGCCTAAAAAACCAACAAACAGTGCAGAGCCACAGGCCAGAACTGTAACAGTAACTATGTTACTTCATATCATCTAAAGCAATATGCACATGCATGCTTGACATGATCAGGCAAGACATCTGCTAATAAGCCTTTTACAACATGGTATTTGCACATTATATTTGGTGACAATATAATTAGCATAGGAAAACAATTTTTTAACAGACATGGTTTTAACATAACTGAACTTTTAAAGCTATATTTAAACTTCTGATTTAAACACATCTAAATGATAATGAACCTTAATGCATTTTGAACAAAGAATCCAGTACTAATTTAGAGAAAGCAATTAAAAATAGCAAGACATATTCAAATATACATTAGGAATGAAATACATTAGAGCATACAACCTCTTTCAAATACTTTGTTACCACTCTTAGAAAGTTTAAATAGTTGTTGACCACATACAGAAAATGACCTATAGAGAACCTGGCTTATTTAGAGGGAGAAAACATGTAATACCTCTTCCCAACTACCACAAAAATACTTAACCTCTCACTAGAATGTAATCCTAGAACAAGATTTCTCCTAGCCCAAGCAACCTCACATCTCTCCTTTTTGTGAGTAACAATCAAAATTGTCTTTAGTGAGCAAATTCTTTCTGGAAATAGCAGTTTATAAAAATCACTTCTAACCTTGATATTGACATCTATCTTGAAATTTCAACCTGTCAACTGCCTACAAGGCCTGTCCATTTAAACACCCTAAAGGCAAACCAAATTTAGTAGGTGCCCCCGAATTATTACACTCACCCTGGTTTTCTGCTGTGTTCTCTATCTCAAATATGTGAACACCTTGCTCTAATTCTAACACTCTACTTAACCTTCTCCAACTTGATCAACACTATCCTGGTTCTCTAAATTCCCCAAATCCTTTATATTTATAATATAAAGGAGATAATGCCACAATAGATTTGAATATTATAATTTCCTTTAATAGCATGAGATACAATGGTCATCATTTTATGCCTTCCTTCAAAGAACATCTGGTTATAATGCAATAACTTATACCCATCAAAGTCATTGATCAGATGAATCTGTTCACCAAGACTGAAATGGAAAAAAGTAGTTCAGATGTAAACGTGTAAGAAGAAACTAAATTGCCTTAAATATTCACTGAGAGTTTGAAGATCCTCTCTCTCTGGAAAGTTCTCAAATGGAAACTTTAGCCAAGTTCTCTGTCCCAGTTAGAATTTAAAGAGAGGATGTACTCTTTATGTAAAGCATACTAAAGACAGCCTTTGGCCTGGCCGGTGTGGCTCAGTGGTTGAGCATTGACCCGTGCACCAAGAGGTTGCCGTTTTCGATTCCCGGTCAGGACACATGCCCAGGTTGTGGGCCTGGTCCCCAGTGAGGGGCATGCAGGAGGCGGCCAATTGATGTTCTCTCTCATCAATATTTCTATCTCTCTCTCTCTCTCTCTCTAAAAATCAATAAAGAAAAAAAAAAAGACAGCCTTGGCAACTCTGAAAATTAATTCATCAATACTTCTTTCTTAGTAATTTATGAAGAAGAAATCAATCAGTGACCAGCACCCTGGCCAGTGCTGTTCAGTGGTTAGAGTGTCGGCCTGTGCACCGAAGGGTCGCGGGTTTGATTTCTGGTCAAGGGCATGTACCAGGTTGCAGGTTCGAGCCCCAGACACAGAGGCAACCAGTCGCTGTGTCTGTCTCAGATCAATGTTTCTCTCTCCTTCCTTCCACTCTCTAAAATCGATGGAAAAGTATCCTTGGGTGAGGAGTAACCAAAAAAGAAAAAAAAAACAGTGACCAGGCAATAGAAAAACTGAGGTTATGATCTTAAGTTTTCTGAGATTGTGTTTGCATTTAAGATTACCTTGGTGAATAATGTCAATGCCTGCTTTAAGGCTGTTTTCGGAGGGGAGGGGGGGATTAGAGTAGAGAGAATGATTTCATAACTCAGTGAGCATTTTGCAGTTTAGAAGCTTATTATATTTCCATTTTGAAGTAGAATCCCTAAAGAATAAAACACTTATCTACAATGTTTCTGTGAGGTTATAAGAGAGAGATTACCATAAACAATAGGTTGCGTCTCTGTAGCTTGTTCTTCTTCTTTTCTCAGTGATTCTGAAGCATCTAATTTATCCACCTGGAGAAAAACAGGTAATGTTAATTAGCACCTCAAAAGTATTATAAACCTAGGTTTATGGCAGAAAGTGGAAAAGCCTTAGTATGTTAAATTTTGTCAAACAGACTAGAAAGAACATTCTCAGGCCCCCTCAAATTCAATGGCAATGTTCATACTTCAGTCAAGGTGATTTTTAGCACTGTCATTATAAACCCTCAGGAAGGAGGGATTTATAAATGCCATAAAAGCACACGCCAGGCTAAAACTGGGCATGCTAGGTTGCAGCCAGCCTGAGGGAGGGAGCTCATGAGAAGGAACCACTTTTTCAAATAAAGATTAAACCCTATCAATGATAATAATGAACTCATGACCTGGCAAGACTTCTTCCCCAAAGGAAATGGTATTCAAAAAAGTAAAATTAGTCTAATGACTGGACAAATACTTGTGCAAAATAAACTATCTTTGCCCAGCGTGTACAGCTTCTGCTGATATTGGTTATAGGTATGGAGTGAAGTTTAAGACTCAAGTGGCTCCATATTTGATTATTTTAATATAAAGACAGGCTGCATGTTTTATGTCCTATTTTCTAAGAAGTAACTCTTCAATAAATTTGTTGCTTTCAATTAAACCAAAGTAAATGGCTATTATATGCTAACTTCTCTAAATAAAAGTGGATACTATCTGACAGAAATAGGACTGTAGAGTCGTCCAAATGTATTAGTGAAAGAAAGGGGCTAGAATACATAGGTCCTTCCACTAACTAGTTGTGTGACTTTGGCAAACCACTGCACTGCCCCTCAAAAAAGCTCCTTGTCTATATCATCAGAGAGTTGAATGAGATAATCTGCAAAGTTCCTTCTAGGACTGACGTGATTCGATTCTGTAATTCTGTGAAGACTTAGGAAGAAGTCACCAGGACACTGGGATTGGGAAATCTCCACTGCACACTTCCACTTGCCTTCTGAACTATACTGTATTTGTCTTTTAAACTTTACTTAAAAGTTGGTATCTTGACCAAAGCATAGCTACATTATACTTAAAGTAAAACTACACTTCAAATCTCAAGGTTACTACTACTAGTGGTTTTCAAAGTCATAAGTGTGCTGAGTGAGATGGGGGGGCAGTGCAGGAAGGAACTTTTTATGAAATGTTCACTGCAAGTTCTTCAAAAAGGCAAATAGTGAAAAAAAATCACTCACAAAAAGACATGCAAACATCAGTGAAAAAGCTATAAAGATTGGGTCCTAAAAATGTTAGAGCAGCCCCTAGTTTCTTTTTAAAACTATTTAAAATGGTGTGTCGGAGTCTTCAGATAGGCCATTAAGGTTAGGACAGTACTTTATATATATATATTAATTATTTCATATTAAATATCACAAATATGGGTCTAATACATCCTAATATGTCTGAGAACAAAATATGAGAAAAGTAAGCTGAAGCAGACTCTAGACACCTTCAGATAAAATGTGGTTTTCCCACCCTAGGAAGATGGGGTAATTTCCTTTTGCATACATTTTCCTATTTTATAGCCTAAGTGTTCATCTGTTATAAATTACCCAATGTCAAATTAAAGACCACTATCAAGTATAAGTACCATGAAAAATACCCACTGTTTGGTATCCAAACTTAAAACAAAAATTATTATAGCTATACCCTCTTTAAAGCACGGTATGTGCCATCAAGGGTCAGATGGGGTTCTGCTAACCTAAACAGTATCCGAGAGTGAGCTAAAGAGATTGTACCAAAAAATACACGGGAGTGTACATTAATAACTTCTAAGAAGAAGAAAAACGAAACAACTAAAAAGACCAAAACCCACCACTACACAATACATTTTCAGACTTTCAAGGAAAAGAATCTAAAGTGAACACATGTTTAAAAGTTAATGTCTGAGTCAGATGTTGAAGACCAAAGTCCTATTACAGAAGTACATGTAAGACTTAGAAGAACTAGCAATATCACAATGCCCAGGCACAAACATAGGCAGGTTGGGCATAGGGAAAAAAACAAAAATTAGAACTCTGAAGGAATAGCACCAAGCTAAGCAAAAAATATTTGGTTTTTCTATATAATGGGACAGCCTCTGGCACAGCAACATCAAATTTTTGAAACCACTGACCCAATTTAGATTGCTCAAAAAAGAAAAGCAGAGAAGGCTGTTATGAACACAAGCTTTTGTTAAGAGCTGTAACAAAAGTTTCTGATCCTTGGATTTAAAAAGAAAAATTAGAGGTAAGCATATCACTGAATTCCACCTGTACTATTGAAAATTCACTATAATGTAAAAGGCTTTTCCACAAAGACTGCAATATGCTGCAGAGAAAAGTTAACATGCAGTCAGTTATTTTGGTGTATGTGTGCATGAAAAAAAGGCAAAAGTACTGAAGCAAGAAGTGAGATCTGAAGATGACCGTTGCTATACAGGCTCTCAAGAAACACACACAGCCCACAGCAATGCTTTAAGAGTTTCAATAGTATGATGTAATTGCAATGACTGTTGTACATGCTTGATTTAAAACAATGCATAACACTGCAGTTCAATTACCTGTTTTTCACACACACGCTTTCTAACTGCCTTGCTTACTAGCTGCTGAAGGGCCTCACACAATGCATTTTACTCAGGTTTGCCCTAAGTTCCAATGGTGACTCCAGTTTGGTTCAACATAATTCCAGGACACTGCCCCCCACCCAACTTCTTTTAAATTTATTTCAACCCTCTTTTATCTTCCCACCCTTTTCTTACCACAATTTGATACCAGACACAAGTTTGTAAATTGGTTTCATTTATACAGGGATGGAAACAAGCCAATTAAGGAAGCAGCAACCAAAAGGTGCCTAAATTTACATTGGATAAGCCGACAGATGATTAAGAAAGCAAATTTTAGGTGGCTTCAGAAGTGTGCCTTATTACAAAACATAGAAGTTAATATTGCTTCGTTATATACAGAAATAATCCATGTTGCTTAGCAACAATTACAGAAGCTACTCTCATGATTAAAAAACTTTTGTTTCTTCTTGAAAATGGACTAGCACCATAAGAACTGGACACCTGGAGAAACATGAGGAAAGTCTCTTCGGAAGCAGCTAGTATTTCTTGTATCTACTTTCAGCAAAAAATTAGTAAGAATCAAGAGATCAGAAACTGGATCACAGTCCTTCAATACAAAAAAAAACCCCAAAAAGCCTTTTAGGGCATGTATATACATATATAAATTCAACAACTGTCAGGCAAACTCACAAAATAAAACCAGAGGCTGTTTAAATTTATTTAGAGTATTAAGAAAATCCTATTATGGTCCAGATACCCTGACAGGGAAGAGAAATTTCCTGAAACTTTGGAATAAATATGGAAACTCACCATGCTCGGTTTTTAATAATATAGTTAAGAGAGACTGTGAACCAACTACTGATTAGCCTCCTGCCCTTCCTAAAGCCTATTAGCTGATTAGTACCAAACATCTACTAACGTCCTACAGCTCTATTATAGTTATGTTTCAAGGGACTTGCAGAGGCTTTAGTGAAAATTTATTGGGGGGAAAAAGCAGCAGCAGCAGTGTAGAAAAGGAAGGAAAAAAATCATGCAAATTCCTTAGACTTAGTCCTCCAGACTTAAAGATGGAAAAGAATCAACTTTCACCTTTTCCTTTATTGCATCAACCTGCAAAGGAATTCAGAAGGTGCAGCTTAGAAAAAAATCAAATTCCATATTGAGCATAAAAAGGTAGAATCAGCAACAAAGGTTTAGGGGAGAAACATCTAACCACTAAAAAAGGTATGAGAAAAGAGAAAATAAAGGGCATACCGTAAGCAAAATTTAGAATATATATATATTTATTTTTTAACTTCAGAGCTTATTGCAGAAGAATTTGTGCTAGAGTCAGTGTGAAAGAAAGCAGCTTAATCGCTAGTAACATTTACAGCACTTCGGTTAACAGCAGCTTAGAGCCAGGTCTCACAAGTTGGCATTATGCATAAGAAAAGAAGCTATTCTCATCTATGGCTAAGATACACTGGACTTTAAGCAGTTTTTACGCAGAAAGTGTTAATTCTTAAAAAATTATTACTGAACACAATGGTATCTACTCAGATGGTAGCCTAAGAAAATATTCGATTTACTGGGGGTTGTTAGTAGTGTGCTATTTATCCCACTTTAAATAGGCATGCTAAAGAGATCAGATGTGAAACGTATTTTAATAAGCATGTTTTGCTCTGATGAAATGGATCCTTCAGGATAATTTTTAAATGTTCTATAGCAAGAAAGCTAGTAACTGTTGAAGATAGGGTGAATAAAAAATATTCTAACATCAAAAAGGGACACTAAGATGAATAAGTGACTTTTATAAGATTATATCACCAGCTTGTTTAATGCACTTTTAGGAAATGTCATTACTTGTTAACCTCCTATGATATTTTAAAATTAGGGGTTAAACTATCAAAATATTGAGAAGATTAACACGATGTTAAGAATAGAGATGTAGCTTCCCCAGGGGGGGAAACAGGCATACATATTAAAGTCAAGAACCAATTAAAAAAAGGGTATCTATACTACTAAGTTACAGACATCTGAGTTGTAAGAACTGATCTAAGGAAGATAATATTTTGAAAAAAAATATTTTTAATGAAATGTTTAAAAAACAAACAATCATACAATGTAGAATTAATATTATTCATCCTCAGAAATACACTGAGGATAAACATTCTGGCAAGTTATGTTTGAGTTTCCTTTTCTATGCAATGTCATTTATCAAATATTAAAATTTTATGGTGAACAGGAATATTTTGTGATCACCTAAATGACTTACTTTTACTAGAGCAAAAACATTTGAAAAAAAATAAGTCTGCACATGAAGTTTTAGATTATCAAAATAATTAGTTCTGAACATACCCAGAGGTGCCATTACCTTTGTCAAGTATTCCTTCATGACCTGGATGAAATAGGGCATGGCAAAATCCATGATATTGTGCCTCCAGGCAGTTTCCAGGACAACATCTGGCCTTAAAAGATCATAACAGGTAAAGAGACAAGCTCCAAAGCATTCTCTTTTTTCTTCCTGCAAAAACCACTGTAGGAGTTCTTCAGCCAACTCAGTATCTTTAGATTCAGAGGCATACTGCATTGCATCCTATTCAAAGGAAAGGATGAAAGTCAAACATGAAACTCAAATATACTGAAACTGGTAAACCCAGTAATACAATGGGGAAAAAAACTCCCAGTTATATCATTTAAATTAAAGATTTGTTGAAAGAAAAGGAACAGACAGGGTAAAGCATTTTTTTTTTTTTTAAGAAAGGTTTGGAATAAACATAAGATAGCCCCTAGAATCAAGAAATCTTAACTATGATCCCCTCAAATGGGGGCTTAAGGGCAATTCTCATATTCATAAAACCAATACTTTTATAGATCATAATCACTTGTAGTATACCACTTTAGGGTTAACACAGATCATCCAGTAGTTGGTTTAATGGCCCTGTCCCCACCAACTTCATCCACCTTGTACAGGCTATCTTTCTTGCACAGCTCTACACTCTGTTTCCAGCGATTGTTGCCTTTGAAGAGATAAGCAGCAATTCTTCTGAACTCAATGAGTTCGTGTTTTTCCAAACGCTGAGCAAGTGAGATATTGTCAAAGTTGTCATAAGCGTCTATTGATGTTCGCAGAGCCTAAAAAAAAAAAAGCCATCCATATCAGTGTTTATGTTCCATCAATGAGCCATTAGTGTACATATCTGATTGTATATGACTTGATCAATATACTGTATGATATATATAATATGACCAATGAACCATTGTTGTAATGACAACCTAGATTCAAGCATCAAACCACAAAGTTGTAATCTAAACAAGTAACAAGTTTTTTCAATCTAATTATACAATAAATCAAGTCCTCCATGGTACTACAAGATTTCTAAAGGTCCAATTTTCTCCAAGGTTTTCACATCAAGGACTGACATAAATGGTTATGAAACAGAGAGAATTTATAATTTGAAGGGTAAGATTTTATGCTCTAGGGAAACTGCTGGTACAAATTCAATCATACAGATGGCAATGGATCTGAGCCTAAAAGAAAATGTCGACAACAGAAAGAGAAAACAACAACTCACTGAATCTTAACTCTAATTTGTTCTTGCGAAGTCCTTCACAAGGGAAAGTTTATTAAAACACAGATACTGGGCAAGAAAAGCAGTGAATAAATGTAGTTAATACCAAATAAGTTTTATGGACTACTTAAGGGATCACAGACTTTTTCAACCCTATCTACAATCCAGATGTTTAGGGATGAAGTAACCATACTTTTTTCTAAAGTGAGACAAGATCTAAGCAAAATTCTGCAAACTTGGCACTTAATTAGGGGGAAAGTCAGATTTATCAATTCTGAAAACCTCATTAAATTTAGATCCTAGGTATACAAATACCCACTGTTTATAATTCTAAGGATAATATCAAACTTTACATCCTAATTATAAGCTGAATTTTGAGAATATATGCAAGAACCAAAAGATTATTTTACCTGATAATCTTCTTCTGTAATAAAGAGGTTGTTCAGTGATTCATTCACAGATTTGTTGTTGTGGTTCTGAACTGAACGCAAATATGGTTTCACCAGTGGTAGCTGTTTAACCTTTTTTAAAATAAAGAGTTTATTACAAATACAGCACATGATTTAAGCTCCACAGACAAAAGTTAATCAAATATGTCTTAAGATTCCTGTTACAATTTTTTGAAGTTTTAAAAATCATTACCTTGCTGAAATAATTGACTGCACGAGTATGATCCAACCGTGGAGACAGCACCATCAGCAAATCATTTAACAACAGAGGCTTGAATTCTAGGTAGAACTGTATTGCTCTGTAGTATAGTTCCACATTGGCAACCTAAAATGGGAAAAATCCATACATAAGTCAGCGTTATTTCCTAATGAGCTTACTTATTCTGAAGCCTTTGTTTTTTTGTCTTCTGAAGATGGTACAAACCTTGGTAATTATATCTTTGAACTGCCCTTCTTTCCAAGCATCAGTGGGATGATTCATCATGGTAATTATGGCATTATCATATTCTTCATATTTGTCATACAAAAACACCAATTCTGCCCAGAGATGAGCTTGTTCTGCAGCTCTTAGCACCTATGTAAGAAAGATTTGATTGCTTTAGATACAAGTCTTTAATTCTAGCAAACAGCCTAAAAAGGATATTTTAAAGTATTAGTTTTAGCTATAGAGTTGCCTCACAATGTTAAAGGTTGGTTACCTTAGGTATATTCACTCTGGACCAGAACAGCTCCAGGTGCTCCCTCATTTTCTGTGGCTTAAATTTAGAATATAGAATGGCTAATTCGGTAAACATCCCCATATGAGCTCGCTCAAGTCCCAGTGCTGCTTCCAACATAGTTATCAGTTCTTCAAAATATCCACGATCCTAAATAAGGAAGACATGAAATTAAAGATAGGAATATCTGTGGCATATCTCAATATAAAAGACTCCTGTTCATTACCTGATAGTAGTTGATAAGTTCCTCTAATTCATCTGCATGTACTACAATATGGAGCCCACACATCTGAGCAAGACGGAATTCTTTCCCATCTACACAGGCAAAGCAGACCTACAATAAAAATTTCAAGTATGTGAACTCAAATACAAACATGGCTGGTTAATTCAATTTCTAAATAGCATCTTAATTCTTCACTCAAATGGGTGTTGAGATTACCTCTTTCCATGTTCGAGTACTGTTAGCTTTCCTAGCTCCATCAACAGCTGCCTGATATTCACCCAGATGAACCAGGGTAGATGCCAAGCGTCCAAAATTGGACACATTATTGTACAACAACTTAGCAGCATCATACATTTTTTCATCATAACAACGGTCACCGACCTAAAAAAAAAAAAAAAAGACAATCCATTTTCAGCGAGCCTAAACTCAGTCCTCTCTCCAAAGTTGCAACTCAATTTCATACTGAGAAACAATATTGTTCCTGTAAGTTTTTGCCTTGAAAATCTTCAGCTGTGATGTGTTGATCCTACTAAGCTAATGACGTTGTTCAACTATTTTTTACATTCTTCAAAAAGTTCTGAGCAAGAAACCTACTTGTTGAATATGAGCATTATTTGGCCCATTGATGAACTCTTCTAACTCTGCAAGGCGGTTTGTTTTAGCCAGTGCGAATATCAATTCTGTCTCCACATAGGACTCACGAGCCTTCTTACGGGCCATCTGCAAGTACTTTACCAGTTCTTCCCAGTTTCCTAGGTATAGAAAAAGAAAAAATTAATACTAGAATAGCAAAACTTCTATTATGCTTCTGTATTCTCCCTGACCAAATGAATAGTGCACATTTCTTTTCTCTTAAACTTGTAAGATTAGAGCTCCATCAGAATTTTGAGACTTAAACACAGAAAATTAATCTTCCCCATGGACCTTGCAAGTTCACAAAATGCAGCCTCTCTTTATCTGGACTAAAACAGAAGGCTACATATTTTTACAAGTAACCTTGCAGTATCTAACTCTTACTTAATTCAGAATACACAATTATCTTAATGCTTAGCTTAAACATAGCTTAGGTACATTTTCTGAGGTTACAAACACATAACAGTAAGAAGTCGCACCACTAGTATTGGCAGCCTGAACTACTTCCATGTAGGATGAAGGATCATCTGCTTTGATGTAAGAATCAATGGCTTCTTTCACCATTCCTTTCTGCAACTGGGCTTTCGCAAGCTGACTCCAGACTGCAGGTTCATTGCAGCGTTCAGCAAATTCATATGCCCGATCCAAGTTTCCAATGTGTTCAATTAAAACCTAGGCAACCAATTTTTGAATTAGTGTTACAGTAAAATGAATCTTACCACATAGCAATTACATTTAAACGGTTAGGATTTTATTGCTCTTCTATGACATAGCAACTGATTATGCCCATCCTCAGAGGACAATCCATATATTGCATCATGAGAAGTCATCACATTTAGTAAACTAACTTCGGTAATCTGAAATTTTATTTACCTGCACTGCTGAAGTATTGACATCAAATTTCCGGAAAATGGCAAATGCTTCTTCAAACAGCTCATTGCTGATGGCGATATTGGCAATATCTGGGGCATCATAATTATCCAGGCGGTTAATATACTCCATAACACGTGTACGGTCAGCCTTGATTGCAGTGAGGATGAGGAGGTTTTGCAGATTCCTTTAAGGAAAAAAAAAGATTCAAATGCAGTATTTTAAAAGCTCATTACTTTTAAAGACTAAACACTGTGGCTAGAGTCTTTTGTCTCAGGAGATAGGGTTAGAAGAAGAAATAGTATTAAAGAGTAAGAAGTCAGACAACATTCTCAAATCTGTCTCTTTGTTCCTTCCCAAAACTGAGAGGCCATAATGAAATACTGAATATAAATAGATAATGGACCCCTCTCATAGCATACCTGTGTTCACTGAATACAGAGTTATCAAGGACAATTTTCTCCAGCAGTTCAATGAGTTCATTAGGAAGGTCTGCGGTCATAAAAGCTTTGACAGTTACTGACACTTCTTCAGGGTCCTGAGTCTCAGACAAGGCTGTCTGTACAACCTACAGGAGATATATAGGGGATAAGTACTGAGAATCAAGGCGATTTTATTATTTTTTTAAATCCTCACCAGAGGATATTCTATTTATTTTCAGATAGAGTGGGAGGGAGAGAGAGAGAGAGAGAAAGAGAGAGAAACATCAATGTGAGAGAGAGACATCGACTGGTTGTGTCTGCATGAACTCGAACAGGGCCAGGACGAACCGCAACCAAGGTACATGCCCTTGACCAGAACCGAACCCACTGACTCTTTGATCCGTGGCCGATGCTCTAACCTCTGAGCCAAACTGGTCAGGGCTCAAGGTGATTTTAAAAGATAATATCCAATAAGAGTAAGTTGGCCTCTTAATAGAAAACTTAAAATAGGCAGAAAAAAATGGAGGAAAAATACCTTTAAATTTACCACCCAAAGGTCTTTGTACACAAGTTCACGTGTACTTCCAGTCTCCTGAAAAATTACCCTGATTATATAATTTCTATCTTTCCCCTGATTAAAACATTACTCATAATAACCATTCCTCATTATTACTTTAATGGCTACATGTAATTCAACTACATAGATGTGGCATTATATACTCAGTAATTCCTATTTTTGGCTATTTGCATGGTTCCCAGATGCTATAATGTTTTTTCTGGGAAGCTCTGTATCTACTTAAATATTTTCCTTAGAAATGCTTCCTAGAAGAGGAATGAAAAAATAATAGTTTTTATTCTCTTCCATATTTATAATTCTACAAGAATTTAAGAACTATTATAACAACCTTTAATTTTTAGGGTTTTAAAAATGTTTTCAGTTTTATGTAGTTATAAGCCCGCATCTCTTTTGTAGTTCCATGCTTACTAGGGATATTTAACATTTACTACCACTTGATCTATTGTATTTCCTATCAAGTCTCATCCTTGGCTAACTTACCATTGTCTTAAATGCTTCCAATCAATTTAGTCACTCCTCAGTTATTAATAATAGCAATTCTAACTCATTTTATTAAATGTTTAATTTGTTGTTTTCCTTTTAACAATGATGAATTGAGAGTTTTATATAATTAAACAAGGGCCTCTGAGATGCATTTTCTTTTTGTTAACATTTATGATATATATATTTTTAATAATTAAAAAATTTCTTCTTACTGCCTTTTCTCATATTTAAATATAACCCATTTGGGTATATGATGCAGTAAAAGAAAAGGTTTTTTGTTTTTTTAATTAAGAAAATTCTGTCAATTAACTTTTTGTGCAAACTGGAAAAAGGCTATCATTATAAGTTATTTGATTTTCACAGAACATTCCAGTAAGGCTTATAAGTCTTTCTTGTCCTGTTGGAGGAAATTTAAAAAGTCCTGACATCCTGGAAAGAGCAGGGCCTGGGTTTGGGTCCTCGCAGGGCCTCTACCTCCTCTCATATGATCCTGCACAAGTTATGAAAGCAGTTTTAACCCCTATTTGCTTATCTGTAAAAGAGGTATGTAATGAAAAACACCTCACAAAGCTGCTAGAGGGTTAAACAGAACAGTGTCTGTAAACCATGTAATATGTGCTCAATAAATCACCCACCTCCTCCACTGTGCGTGGGTGGTGTTTGTTGTAGACGTAGCTGTTTAGAGTTATTGTTAGGTAATTACCAATGAATTAATTAATTAATTTTTAGCCTTTTTAAGAAAAGGTTTTATTCATAGTTAAAAGATGAGCCTTAATGCATCTGCCACCCTTACCTGGTCAATTAGAGGTCTCCTATAAGGATTGCTTTCCAGCAGCACACTGCCCCACAATTCTGGATCCTTCCGGCGTACCAGATATCGAGAAAGACTTTTGAAGAGGGAATTTTCATTGCAAACCTAAATAAGATATTAAAGATTAATTTCAAGGAAAGAAGTGAAGATTTTTTATAAGTTTTAAAGGTTATTTCCTATCGTGTATATCATTTATTGTTTTATAGCAGAAAAAAAAATTATTATTATTATTTTTTATCCTCACCCGAGGACATTCCTGCATTTATCTTCAGATAGAGCAGGAGGGAGAGATGGAGGAAAAGAGAGAGAGAAACATCAATGTGAGAGAGACACATCAACTGGTTGCCACCCACACGACTCCATTCGGGGCCGGGGACAAACTGTAACCAAGGTACGTGCCCTTAGCGAGAACCCCGGTCTCTTTGGACTGCGGGCCAACGCTCTAACAGCCGAACCAAACCAGACAGTGCTATTTTTTTTTTTTTAAATCCTCACCCAAGGATATTTTTTCATTGATTTTTAGATAGAGTGGGGAGGGTGGGAAAGAAAGAAACACTGATGTGAGAGAAACCCATCAATTGGTTGCCTCCTGCACGACCGCGACCAGGGCTGGGGATCGAACTGCAACTGAGGGACGTGCCCTTAGCAGGAACCGAACCCAGGTCTCTCTGGCCCACGGGCTGATATCTAACCGCTGAGCCAAACGGGCCAGGGCGCAAATAAAATCTTTTAAAAAGCACATGTCTTCCAAAAATGCTCTGTAGTTACTAAAACCACTCTGAAACTCTCAAAATTCACTAACCTAACATTATTTAACAGGTTTTTAAATATTTTTTATATTATCATTGATTTTTTGAGAGAGAGAAAGAGGAAGGGGGAGGGAGAGCAAGATAGAAACATAGATGAGAGAAATATCAATCAGCTGCCTCCTGTATGCCCCCTACTGGGGATTGAGTCCAAAACTTTGGCATGTGCCCTAACTGGGAATTGAACTGGGACCTCTCAGTCCATGGGACGATGCTCAGTCCACTGAGCCACATCAGCCAGGCAAAAACAGGTGTTTTTAAATGCAGCCTTCTCTACACATTCAGCTAGTGGTACTCACATTAATAAGTTCCAGATCACACTGGCCACGTTCATAAGCAACACAGGCCAGATGTGGATCTCTCTTCTCACAATACTTTCCAACAACACGACTATCATAATAAGGATTTTCACGAAGAAATCTCTCTGGGTTGTTATTACTGTCTATGTAGATTTTGGCTAACGCATTGTGAGTAGCAGGTTCCTCACAGCCCTCATGAATTCTGGCCTCTAGCCAAGGCAGAAGCAGTTTCAACCTATTAAAAGCAAACACAAACAAAAAAAACCATGCACACACATACTGTATTATAAATAACACACTCTTGACATGCTAACTATTTAAGTACTTTGGAGTCCATAATGTGTTTTCCCATATATAATTTTGAATTCTCACAACTCTTACAAATTGGGAAATTAAGACAGAGATGGTTGAATGATTTGCCCAAGATTACACAGAAGACTATCATTATATTCTTCAAGACCTATCTGTTACATGTCTAGATAGGATGTAGAAAAAAGAGATTACTGATTCATAAACAGTTCTTTTTTTATACTGGAAAAAATATCTAGATTTTAGATCAATCTTGTTTAGGGGTGGGCTGGGATGTACTATGAGAAAATAGGCCGATTATCTGAGGTTTCTTTCCATTTTAACACAATTACCTACAGCCAAAGGAGGCAGTATCCTAAATATACACTGGGAACAAAACCTGGTATCTTTAGAAGCTATGGGTTTAGTAATTCTAGTAGTCATATGATCACTCCACCAACCCAGGTTAAAATTAAACCCCATAAGGCTTTCTTGGAATTCTTCATAGTTAGAGAAACTTCCCACTGCTACACCAACCCATAAACCTCATTTACTACATCAACACTTTCTGAACACTAGTTCATTAAAATGTCACAGCTAAAATAAGACTCCATTGTGTAATAAGTATTAGCAGCAGCACTTACATGATCATGTTCTCCTGGAAATTCATAATTAATATTATCATATTAAGGTTCAAAGAAAAAAAAACACAATTTAACCCAGTTACTTAGGGAACTCTTTTCTCATTATACTTTAGAATAATTTATCTAAGAACTAGTTATTAAATACAGGCATATCATACCTAATTAAAGGGAGGCTTTTCACAAAGTTTACATTAAAAACATACAAAGTCAACCCATGTAGTTGTAGATTATAATATGCAAAACAAGTAATCAACCAGGTTATAACAAATTTTCTGTATGACACCTGTAATGTTCCAGAAAACAGAATTTTTAAAAAAATCAGTGCTACAGGTAGCTTATTATTTCTAAATTAGGTGTCTCCAAGTAATTATGGTCCACTTATTTCTGAGTAGCTTTTAAGCAACTAACAAGTTATATTTTTAATCCATTACCATGCTGAGAGAGACTAATTTGTCTCAGTTATGAAGATTAAACAGTACTACACCTGTTTCTTTTTTCAACCTCAGCGACAAGCTCATCAGTAGAAAATTGACCTCTTACAACAAGAATCAAGTTTTTAATGACATCTTCAGAGCAATCAACATCAAGTAATCCTCCAATAACCACAGGAAGTCGACTTGGATTCACCTAAGGGTTAAAAAAAATAGAACAATGCCATTACGTTATTAATAAACAAAGCAAAAAGGAGTTTTAAAAAATAAAACATTCCTGCCCTGGCTGGTTTGCTCAGCAGTTAGAGCATTGGCCCTCGGACCACAGAGTCATGGGTTCAATTCCGGTCAAGGGTAAGTACCTTGGTTGCGGTTTGATTCCCCAGCCCTGGTCAGGGTCATGTGGGAGGCAACCAATAGATGTCTGTCTCTCCCTCCCTCTCTCCCACTCTATCTGAAAATCAATGGAAAGGTGTCCTTGGGTTAGTATTAATAAAATTAAAAAAAAAACAAATAGACTGGCCAGTGTGGCTCAGTGGTTGAGCATTGACATGCACCAAGAGGTCGCCGGTTCAATTTCCAGTCAGGGCACATGCCCAGATTGTGGGCCATATCCCCAGGGGAATGCAGGAGGTGGCCAATCAATGTTCTCTCTCATGGATGTTTCTATCTCTCTCTCCCTCTCCCTTCCTCTCTCTCTAAAATCAATAAAGAAAAATAAATAAATAAAATAAACAAATGAATAGCTAAAATAAAAAATAAAACATTCCCCCCTCTCAGGCTCAGTTTTAAAATTCAATAATAGCCCTGGCTGGTTTGGCTCAGCGGTAGAGTGTCGACCCACACAATGACTCTTGGGTTCGATTCCAGCCAAGGGCACGTACCTCGGTTTCAGTTCATCCCCGGCCCTGGTCAGGATTGTGCGGGAGGCAACCAGTCGATGTGTCCCTCTCTCATCAATATTTCTCTCTCTCTCTCCCTTTCTCTCCCTCCCACTCTATCTGAAGATAAATAGAAAAAAATATCCTCAGGTGAAGATTAAAAAATAAATGAAGGAAGAAAATTCAATAATAAACAGAGTCGAAACTTGCAACTAGACTGAGGAATTTAGCAGGAAGTCTGGCTTCTTAAATGAATTACCTCAGCATTGCTCCAAAGGATAAATAAATCCAAAGATGCTCAAGTTACAGAATGATTATGGAAGACAGTCCAGTAAAAAAGACTCCCCTATAGCAAAATCGCCCTTCTGTTTCTGGAGTTAGAAGGTAGTTTCTAGTATAGATATTTAAGATGGTTTAAAAACTGTGCTTTGGAGTCTATGGCCTCTACACTGATACCTCAGGGGCTATCAAGTAAGTAGGGCGCAGGCCATCCAACTTTTTCAACTACAGCAGTTCTGTTCTGTTTTACATACTTGGCATGCAAGTAAAATTTTAATCAAAGAAAGGATTTTGGCGGGAAAAACTGTTGAGGACCACTGTAGCAGACCACAGAATTTCAAGAGTGAAAATTTCCAGAGTGTGAGAAGTAAAATCTACAAGATTTAATTTTTAAGTTATCTCAGTATTACTTACCTTTTGTACATATATCTCTATATACTTTTGAAGATTATTCCTATATAAGTAGAGCACCAAATCATGGACAAAGTCAAATCGATCACACACAATGATGAGTGGTAACTGATCTGTTAGCTTCGCTTCCTGAAAAACAAAACAAAAAGAATCTTTCATTTTCTCTCCTGTGAGTTATCAAATCTATGTAAAATATGACAATCTGTTTTATACTGGTGGGAGAGGCTCATATAAACTTGGCTGTTCTCTTAAAGAAAGAAATGTCCCAATTGCTGGAGAGTTCCCATCACAATTTCAGTAAAATTTTCCTTATCAATGCTTAGATTCACAGCAAAATACCAGATCCTTTCCACACACACCCTTTACCCAAAAAGAAGTAACAAATTAAGGTTTGAATGCCATCACTGGCATTCAGGATACAAAATCATCACAGCAGGACTTTCGTTAATAGCAATAAAATAGAATTGAGTTGATTTAAGACCAATAGCCACTTTGTCAAAATGATGGCACAAATGTCTCATACTTACTTCAAACTGATGACTTATTTTCACCCCTTCCCAATTCCATTCTATATGGCCAGCCTCTAACATTCTATTATAATAAAGCCTACAAGGAGCAGCATGATGGTGACAGCCATAATTTAAACACACCACATGTCATTATAATAAGAAAAACATTAAGAAAAAGAACGCACTTTAAGAAAAGACAGCTTTAAGTTGCCTACTGCTTTTACCATGACAAATATCGAGCTATAATCCTACTTTATAGATTGACATAGATGTTACAGACAGGAGGTAAGACCTGTACTGAGCATTTACCTGATACATGTCCTGTTACATCCCACAGACATAAGGTAAAGCACAAAAAACAACAGTTTCCATCAGGAATTCATTTACATACAGTGAAACATTCCTCAATAAATGATTAATCTTTGACAATCTACTAATAAGTAGAACTAAGCAGGATAGGACTTTCCCCCAAGGATAGCCACTAAAAACATTACTTGCAAGTTTGGAATAAAACAGTACCTAAGTCTAGCACATCAGTCACCCAAGTATAAATAATTTGAAGATAAGTCTATGAGGTGCTCAGAGAACATAAAATTAAATCTGAGAGTCATGAAAAATCCTGAATAAAAGATCAAAATGGCACACACAGGTTTGGATTTATGGCAGGCCCATCCCCCTGGGTCTCTCACAGTGCCCCATGCCACAGCAAACTGTGGCCTTGAACCACTGCCTGGCCTCTGCCCGTAGTCTGTAGGCACTGAAACAGGTTGAAGTGTGTGTGTGTGTGTGTGTGTGTGTGTGTGTGTGTGTGTGTGTGTGTGTGTCGCGCAGGGGGGTGAGGGGTGAGGGGACTGTAAATCTGAAGTGCAAGTCCAGCTGCAGATTTTTCACATTAAGGAAAGTCTAAAGCAAGTATTTAACAGCATGGAAACTCTGTACTAAACAGCTGCTACAATCATTTCTAGAAAGAATATTTCATCTCCCTAGGCATAAGATTTCAGTAAGCCAAGTATTTCCTACTAAATAAACATAAAAAAGTTAGTGGGTGTCACAATAATCTTCTTTATCCTGTTTAGTATAAATATAAAGCATTACATACTTTTATTTTACCATTTAGGCAGAAAACACACTTGCAAGTAATCTAAGATAACTTAGGCATTCTATTCTCATGCATGAGTGTTTAAGATTTCTGCTGACAAAGACAAACATACTGTATTCCCCACTAAAATTTAAGATCGAAAACGTAGACAAAAACTAGAACAAATACTTTGATTGCCCAAATTTGCACATGATTTCATACATGTAAGTAATGCTATTAATATTTCAAATTATTTAAAAAGTTAGCCTCTAGCTATTATGGTTAAAGATTTTAAGATCAAAATTGAAATTATATAAAATATTCAGGTTTTCATAAACATGGAGTTATTCATTTAACTAATATTTACTGAATAGGCACGTACCAGACACTGTACTTATGCACTGGAGATATAGCAGGGAACAAAGTAAGCATCCTCTCAAAGAACTTACATTATAGTGGGAAGAAACAATGCCTCATAGTGTTAAGTGTTATTCTTAAAAAAGCAGGATATGGCGGAGGTAAGGATGGAATAAGGATAGATTAGGGTAGCCCAGCTGGTATGGCTCAGTGGATTGAGTATTGTCCCATGGACTGTGAGGTCCCAGTTCGATTCTCAGGTTGTCAGCTCAATCCCCAGTAAAGGGCATGCAGGAGGCAGCCAATCAATGTTTCTCTCTCACATCAATGTTTCTCTCTCTCTCTCTCTCCCTTCCTCTATCTCTAAAAAACCAGTAAAACATATTAAAAAAAAAAAAAAACAACAAGAACTCTCAACTTAAAAAAAAAATAAAGAAAGGATAGGTTAGGGTAACCTGAGAGGAAAGGGGCACAAGCAAAGGCCCTGGGGCAGGAGAGGGTTTGGGGAGTTCCAGAAATAGCAAGCAGGCCAGTGTGGTTCAAGTAAAACCAGGAAAAGAAAAATGATAGAAAAGAAGACTAAAGGTAGCAAGAAGCAGATCATGGAGAGCTATAAATCTACGATAACTTAGGGCATGAGCCAAATGATGCTAATGTCATCATTTTTTCCTGCTCACAGGTTACCATAGATGTGAAGTCATATTCTATCAATCTCTGCATTCCTGGTGGCTAGCATATAACTGGCAATTGAATGTTCAAGATCAGTTTCAGAGAAGTATTCTTCTTATCACCACAGAGTTTACATATAACACCAGTAAATTATCATACAGCTAGTAACTCCAAAATAAAGTTTAGCAATAGTGATGATGAGATGTAACATTATAGCTGCCATACTACAAGTCAATAAGGAAAGGGAGTAAATGGTCTGGTATGTTCATTCTCACTACTGGGATGAAAGGCTGGATACAATAGTAGCATCTTAGTATTGAGCTCCCATCTCAGATTATTTACAGATAAGACACCAGGTTTACCTCTAATTCAGACTGTAATTAAAATTCCTTCAAGGAGTCAGGAATAGCTCAAAACCAAAAAGAAACAAAAACTTGCCTGATGGAATTCACATGTAGGCTGACTCTACATTATTTCTAAGGCCCACCAACACAGCTTATTGACAACTGTTATCACTTGAACATCTATGACATAGGAAGGTACTTGGAAAACAAAACTTGTGGTTAAAGAAACCAAGGCTGAGTTAATTTGCTTGAGGTAACAGGTAGACATACTGAATGAACAAACAATAGCTAATAATAGAAAGAAATGGAATTTGAAACAGGTTTGAATGGTTCAAAAGCCCATAATCCATACCCATGCCCCTACTCTATCATGCTTACACCCAATTCACAAGTGTGAAGGGGGAATCCTCATCTAATTAGATCTCAAGCACTAAGCAACTTAAGGCTGCACCACCCTAGTACCCAGATCATTTTTTTGAAGTTCAAGATCATAATTAAGTAAAAATAATTTAGTCCTGCTTTACAAATATATATATGTATGTGTGTGTATGTACATATATCGTAATTAAAATATTAAAACCCAATGCTAAAGAAATTAAGACTGAAGCATAAAAGCTGTGAACTTCATTAAAAAAAAAAAAATCAGTTTAAGAAGCTGGTAGTATTTTTTAAAAAAGGAAACAGTACTGATACTCAAAGGAGGAACTGAACTGGTTGGTGTTAGGGGTACACTAGCCAAGCATAAAGCATCAATCTTCATTTGGAGAATGTTTCTGACACCAGCAAGTCTTGAGTTCAAACACATCATACTAGCCAGGTCACTTAGAATATTTATAATGGTCAAGACATTATAAAGCTATACTTTTTGGGGAAGTTTATCTTTTAATCTATAATATAGGGCTACTTTAGCACTTTGACTACCTCATTACACTGAAACCCCTAAGGTTTTAGCTATTCTAGAGCCCAGGTAGCAAGTTCTTTTTATTTTTTTAAATATGTTTTGATTGATTTTTTTTTTAGAGAGGAAGGGAGAGAGAGATAGAAACATTGATGTGAGAGAGAAACATCGATCAGCTGCTTCCTGAACACACCCTACTGGGGATCCAGCTAGAAACCTAGGCATGTGCCCTGACCAGGAACTGAATCCAGACCTCTCAGTCCATGGGATGAGCTCAATCCACTGAGCCACACCGGCCGGGCGCAGGTAGCAAGTGCTTTAAAAGAACAATCAGTTAATACAACTATAGATTAACTAAAAATGATGACAGTGTAGGCATAGGAAAAACCTATTTTTTCTACTGAATTACACATTAAACATTTTGGTTTTAGTTTCAATATAAAATTCTTCCAAAAAACAAACAAAAAAATGCTTAACAACTTTATATTCAGTCTCTGGAATAATTTCATATATATGTTTAGGGGGATAAACTGAATTCTATAGATTTCCTGAGTTTTAGAGGCAACTGACAATTCTAAAGTTTTATTTTCCTCACAAAGTAACTATTAGGAATGAGAATAAAGCCAACGTTAAGTTAAACATTAAACAAAATTAACTGCCCTTAGGTATATTTTAAAGAGCTAAGAATCTTTAAACCGTTATTCTTCACTCCAACAAAGGCAGTTCTTACTTCTCTATAACTAAATTAATGTGTCACAAACCTGAGGTTTTTTGGTTTGATCTTACCCTCAATTTATGAATTATACATGATTAATATTTAGTTTCTAGAGTCAGGCTAATTTGATGACAGAGATAAACCTATGTCCTTTAGACAATAGAGGCTCCTTAAAATGACAGGGCAAACTTATCTTAATATTCAGAAAACTAAATAATATTCTAAAATAACACTGAGAGTCTAAAACCACTTTCAAAATTTTTCTTAAAAAATTGAAGTGAAAGAAAGGAAATTTCTTTGAGATAGTGCTATTTTTTTCTTCTTTTAAACAGATGGTCATTCTTAAGTATTACTTACCAATTTCCTTCCCTATTTCAAAGGAAACCACAGAGTATTAAATTTGGAAGAAATAATTCAGCATACAATTTCAGAATGTTAAGAATTTCACATCTAAGGGGAAAACTTTTTAAAACTAACCAAATCCTTGTAGAACTGCTGATCTTCATCCCAATCAGAAACTGCATTACTCAAAATCACTTACCTTGAGAAAATTCTTGACTCGCTCAGGATCATAGCAGTTGCTTTCTCTGCAGATTCTTTCTACTTCTTTGATTTGCCCAGTCTTGCAAGCTGCCTGAATATATTTAAAGTGCACATCTGGATCCTGACTAAAGTTAACAATGGATCCCAGAAAATAAAAGAGACCTTAAAAGAACAAATAATTAAAATTAAGTATAGGTATACTTTTGAGAGTAACATAACTGTATAATATTTAAACAATTAAAAAACATTGTTACGTCAATTATACCTTAATTTAACAAAATACAAAGAACACATACTGAATACTCTCAAATAAAAATTGCTTGCTTGCCCAGCCGGTGTGGCTCAGTGGATTGAGCATCGTCCCAAGGACTGAGAGGTCTCATTTTGATTCCCGGTCAGGGCACATGCCCGGGTTGTGGGCTTGATCCCTAGTAGGGGGTGTGCAGGAGGCAGCTGATCAAAGTTTCTCTCTCACATCAATGTTTCTCTCTCTCTCTCTACCCTTTCCTCTCTCTCTAAGAAAATCAATTATAAACAAAAAAAACCCGCCCTGGCTGGTTTGGCTCAGTGGTTAGAACGTCGGCCTGCAGACAGGAGAGTCCTGGGTTCGGTTCCCGCTAAGGGCACGTACCTCGGTTGCAGTTTGTCCCTGGCCCCGGATGGGGTCGTGTAGGTGGCAACCAGTTGATGCATCTCTCACATCGATGTTTCTCTCTCTCTCTTCATCCCTCTCTCCCTCCCGTTCTATCTGAAGATAAATGCAAAAATGTCCTCGGGTGAGTATAAAAAAATAAAAAAAATAAAAAAAAAAAGAGATTGCTCAAAAAGCTCCACAAGAATACTAATTAATCCAGTAATCAGTTCAAAAAATGGATGTGCACTTTAATCCTACAAAACAGAAAATTAAATCCAATGTTTTCTAGTAGTTGAGAAATAGAAGGCAGTTACTTAATACCAAAACTAATTATCATACCATATTCCATAAGAAAAATTTTAAATGAAGTCCTTTATAGCAGGTGTTTTTCCATATGCAGTTAACAGGAAACGTACAAAAGCAGTTTGAAAAGAATTTAATGCAGTGTTGTCCAATACAGTAGCCACAAACCACATGTGGCTATCAATCACCTGAAATGTGGCTAGTGTGAATGAGAACTAAATTTCTTTTGTTTTGAATAGTTAATTCTCATCGAGAATATTTTTTCCATTGATTTCTAGAGAGTGCAAGGAGTAGGGGGTGGGGGAAGGGGAGAGGGAGAGGGAGAGAGACACATTGATTGGTTGCCTCCCTCATGCACCCAGACCAGATCTGGGGATCAAACCTGCAACCTAGGTACGTGCCCTTGACTGGGAATCGAACCCAAGACCCTTAGGTGTACATGTGTGGGCCAATGCTCTAACCAATGAGCCACACTGGCCAGGGTAAGAACTAAAGTTTTAATTGTATTCAATTTTAATTACTTTAAATTTACATAGCTACATGTGGCTAGTGGTTACTGTACTCAATGAATAATATACATTTAGTGCATAGTTAACATACAGAAACTGAGAAAACTAGTAGAAATATGATTCCCTCTGTCTAGAGCAATATTACAAAAAGAGGAAGAAAAGGTAATTGGGACCAGAAGTTTAGCTAATGAACCAAGAGCCACCCAACAGTGATTAAAGCAGTACTCGGTACAGCAGGGGTTCTCAACTGGGGTGATTTTCTTCCCAGGAGACATCTGACAATGTCTGGAGACATTTTTTGTGGTCACAACTGGTGGCGCTGAACCACTAGCCATCTAGTGAGTAGAAGCCAGAGATGGTGATAAAAATTCTGCATGCACCCTATCCCCAACACATTATCCAGCACAAAATGTCTATAGTACTGAGGTTATGAAATACCTGCTATAGAGTTAATGGTTAAAAACATAAGAATCACACAACATAGCATGAAATTTTATTATACCTGATCACTAATCACTAATATTTTCATCTTATACAATTATGACAAAGCCACTACATATTTGTATCTTAAAATTCTGCCTTTATTTCACTTATAAAATATCCAGTCTTATTCAATGCATATCCCTAGAACCTGATGTAAAAGATGCTTGACAACATTAATAATAAATGTTAAAATTAAACTTATAGAGACAGAATTTATAATAGTCTGTGATCATAACAATACCCCTCTTGCTATCTTAATTAAAAAACAACTCAGAAACTACTAATTACCTTCAAAACTCTTGAAAGATTCAAAAAGTTCAATCAGAGACTGAGTTGACAGCTGTTCATGATACTTAGAAGCCACTTGAACACAGATCTGCAGGTTCTGGCGAATATTGGCAGACAGCATGGCCCTGAGGCATTCCAGGGAGTCTTCTACTGATAAGGATCCAAAGTAATTCACTAACCACTAGAGGATGAAATTAATAAATAAATGAAACAACACTAAACCTAATGGTGATATGAAACTATCATTCAGTACCACAAACACATTTCATTATACCAATTAATCATAACTAAGACCATCTGTTAGGTGAGAAAATGAAATACCTCGGGGTTAAGAAGATGGGTGTGAACAACTGCACGCTTAATGTCATATAAATCAGTGAAGTGTTCTAATGCACGTTGCAGCAGGCCAGCCTTTTCACACAGCTGAGCAATATGAGCCCGGTCATAATGCGTGAACATCTGATTCCCTAGAATAGCGTCTGCAACCTATAAAAGCACAAACAGGATGAGTTAATTCTATCAGCCCATTTATATAAGTAATTCCATATCCAGGTTACATATAAAGATTCAATATCAAATTGATAAAGGAGAGAAAACACAAAGGAATGTTAACTAAATTTTCTTAAAGAATTGTCATCTCAGCAGCTTCAAATAACTTAATCTAAGAAGCTCTGAGTAAATACTAAAACAGTGTCAGAAACATTATCTCTAAAGCATGAAAACATGTACCTGAGGTGCATGCATAAGGTTCATCTCAAGCAACCTAGTCTGCAGAGGACCTTCAGATGGGCGATTATTCTTCAAGGCATCAAGCAAGAATGCAGTACACTGCTGAATTAGATTGTATTCCATAAAGACATCCACAATCTGCAAAAAGATTTAAAGAATATTGTTTTAAGATGTTTAAAAACTGCTTTAGAATATTGTTGATAATATGTAAATGAAAAGGAATTAAACATTATCTCATTTTTTTACATATAAAAAATTGCCAGACCAAACCTCAGACTTAGAAAATATTATTTGAACAACAGAACTTCGTAATTTAAGAATAAATTTTTGGCCTTGGCCAGGTAGCTCAGTTGGTTAGATAGAGCATCATCCTGATAAGACAAGGTTGCGGGTTCGATCCCTGCTCAGGGCACATATAATAATCAACCAATGAACGAATAAATAAGTAGAACAACAAATCAATGTCTCTGTTTGTATCTCTAAAATCAATTTTTAAAAAAAGAATTTTTGTCTTCTAGAGTTACTTTTAGTTCTAGTAAAAACAACAAGATATTTCAAAATATTATATAATAGCAGAATACAAAGAATAGATTTAAAATTTGTTTTATATAACTTTCAAATTTTTACTTATTATTATCATTCTTTTTGTTAATCCTCATCCGAGGACATTTTTTCCATTGATTTTTAGAGAGAGTGGAAGGAAAGGGGGAGAGGTGAGGGGAGGAGAGTGAGACAGAGAGACACATCGATTGGCTGCCTCCCGCACAGACCCCAATAGGGGCTGGGGATCAAACCTACAACTCAGGCACATGTCCCTGATCAGTAATCAAACCCTTGACCCTTTGATGCGAAGGCCAACGCTCTAACCATTAAGCCACACCAAACAGGGCTAGATTTAAAATTTTGATGAACTATTTAAAATATATAGAAGCACAAATATGGACTCTGTTACTCCCACTTCCTATATGCACTCCCCCCCCCCCCCAGTGGCAACAACTACCCTTTGTGTTTTATTATTCCCATACATTTTTCATATGTTTAATATACATACATCTCTAAACAAGGAGTCCATTTTGCACATTTTAAAGTTGTATATAGCCCTGACCGGGTGGCTCAATTGATTGGAGCATTTGTCCCGTGCACCGAAAGTATTGCAAGTTCAACTCCTAGTCAGGGCACATGTCTGAATTGTGGATTTGATCCACGGTTGGGCTGCATATGGGAGGCAGCCGATCAGTGTCTCTCTCTCACATTGTTGTTTCTCTTTCTCCCCCACTTCCTCTCTCTCTAAAAAAATCAATGAAATCATATCCTTGGGTGAGGATTAAAAACAAACAAAAAACTGTATATAGATGGTATCTTACTGTCCATTCTTGTACAATTTGCTTTTTTGTCTATGTAGATAGACAAAGCTCTAATTTCTACAAATTGAAAGGTTAACCCATTCTTCTCCAAGTTGTTTAAACTCAGATCCCCTCATTCTCCATTTAAATCAACTTCTACAGAATACATTTTAATGTCTTTACCTGTGTGATATCAGCAAGAGGTTCTTCATCCTGAACTAACATTTGAGCAAACTGCTGTCCCTGATCTGGACTGATACGCATGACATTTCTCAGCAGAAAGATCCAGTCTGGAGTATACCCAACCTACAAATAGACAAAAATTTAAACCCCACCGCAAAGTTTCACTTTTATATCATTTAAAGGTTTTTTTTCTACAACAGACTCTTACTAATACAGAACTACGGGTGAAAGTACAAATTCAGTTTTAAGATGTTCAATTTTACCTTGGCTTATATTCGGCAAATAGATACCTTGGTGATAACATATTTGAAAAAATAGCTGTATATGTTTATAATTGGCTTATTCATTTATGATGAATGACTATTTCAAAAAGTTTGTTCTAACAGATTAAACATGCCCCTGCCATCTTAAGTTCTGATAAGCCATAAAGAGTAACTTAAATGGAGAGTAACTTAAAAAGTAACTTAAAAAGAGAACTAAAATAGGGTTTTTATACTTTTTCCAGTAATTCAAAATTTAAGGAAATATACTATTAAAGTCACTTAGAGTTTCTACAGGCTAATTTCTCCTTTATGTTTTAATAAATTTTTGTTGAGAATTTGTTTCATTGAACTCACTTTTTTAGCATACAAAACAATCTTCTGAACCTGACCGGTTTCTGCAAAACACTGAATGACTTTATTTGGGACATTAGCCCTTAGGTAAACACTAAGTGCCAATGTAGGATCCACAGATTTCACAAGGTCACCCAGTTCTTCAGAACATTCCAGCTGTCCGAAGGAAAAAGAGATTGTTTAGTAATACAGGAGTTATTTTTATAAACGAGTAGTTGATACTACTTCCACTATAAATAATAAGATAAGCACTTAGTTACTCAGTTGTCCCAGCACATATTCATAGCAATGTCTCAGTAGAATTTTCCACACATCCTACCTAAAGACAAAAAGCCGAGCATGATTTCATGTACTTAAAAAGCAGAATCTTATACTATTAAGAATATTCAGATATCAGATGCACATGGCCCCCCAATTAAAAAAAAAAAATCTAACTTTAAATGTAATGTTATCAAATGAAAAGTTGGTATTAAAGAACCAGATGAGGCTTACCATAAGGATCATTATTAAAATTTGGGTATAATTTGTATGTCTGAAGAATCTAAGCTCCATTATCTTCTTGACTTTGGGATTTAAGGTTGTAAAGCAGGACACTAATTTCACAAGGTCAAACAGATAAAAAATTTTGCATTTTTAGGTGGTACACAGGTAGACTCCCTTCTCTACATATTCAACTTGCCTTAGTCGGCTGCCCAATCTGGAAAGCAGCTTCCCTAAAAAGAGTTTTGCTTTGCATATTAAGAGTTGATTTTGTACTTTTAATGGTAACTCAGAGAACGGCCCTTATCATTGATCTTCAGTACTGAGAAGTAAGAAGTTATACTGGAGTATATCTCTTAACTAAACATACTAACTAATGAAGAGTTGAACATATCCCTTTTACTACACATGGATCCCATATGACTATTCACCAAAAAAAGGTAGTAATATCCAAAAAGCTGTAATACTGTTATATAGGTTAACTCAGTTACCTTGGCTGTTACAATCCTCCCTTATCTTAAACAACTAAGATGGACCTCAAATACTCGCTATTGTGGCTATTAACTATTCTTCAGCAGAGACTCCTGTCCAAGCACCCAACTCTGAAGTACTATTCTCTAGTATCTTACAAGATTGTCAGATGCTGGGTCAAGAAACAAGGACTTAGAATTAGTAACGTAAAAATATCACCAACATACACTAAAGCTGAAAGGTTATGATAACATTAAAAGTTATTCACTACTAAGAATGATTTAAACAGCACCACCGCATTCTTGATAATGGCATAAGAAATGGCAATTCAATACTGCCACTTTGTCGAGAAAGGCTTTTTCATGGTGGTATGAAAGGAATAACAACACTGATGCATTGTTCAAACTTGTTAGTTGCCTTGCAAATAAGCAACATTTTCCATATTGTGCTCTAGAAAACAAAGTGCTATTAGATGCTCTATGTAAAAAGAAATTAGTTAAGTATGAGTGAATATAAAAGGCACGAAAAATCCTACAGTAAAGAAAGCTGGTTAACATTTTTTAAAGGTTCATATTTAAATAAATTTCAAGAAACTATGTTAAATATTTTCCCATGTAATGCCACTTTACATACTGTGCAATCTCTATGGGAATTTATATCACTGCTAATTAGACAGCCCTGCTGTCTTGTTAACATATCTATGGTCCAACATTTTATGTTTCCCTCTCACACCCAAACATAGTTACTAGTAGCAAATACCACAATTTTGATGATACTTGGGAAGTTCTCAAAAAAAAGATATATTTGTATGGTTGAAAACTACTGTGCATATTAAATGTGGGATGTGGGAGATAGGAATATATTCTTATATCCAAATAAGTGTTACATATGTTGACAAATATGAATGCATACTAAAGTAAGCATCTCACACTAAGCTTTTCCTGAATCAAAAGGATAGAAATTTGCTTCCAGGTTAGTAGTTCTAACCACCCAGTACGAATCCTGGATTCTATGTAAAACACTAAACAAAGATATCCTACCTTAACATGTTATAAAAATAAGTTTATGCATCCCATGCAATATCTGCCCTTATTCTATTCCTACAAGCATTAACTAACAAATACAGTTGTTTTGGGGCAGCCTAGATGTTTTTAACTTGCTAAGGTGGTATTTAATACAATCAAAGCAAAAGTATGTTAACTGAAGTTAATGTACCTTATCTTCTTTTAACCATTTCTCCAAAAGCTGTTTCCGCCCTTGCTGAAGAACAGGCCTACACAGTTCTAAGGATTCATATTTGTTTAGCTGGCCTTGGTCCAAAAGGATTCCAAAATATTGAAGTAAAGGAGAAGTTTGACCTGGCTGGGCTGGGACACTCTGGAACCGACGGATAGTGTCTGGGGTACGGAGGATTCCCTTTAAGAAAGAGAAATGATAAAGACTCCTTTCAAAGGTGATTCAACATCACACTAATAATTCCATGAGTCTCTTAGTTCAATCTTAAAAGCATGATTTCATTTACTAACACCAAATTTCAAATCTTCAATATGTTGAATAATAAAGATTTAGTCAACATTTGTCACACCCTGGTTCAATGTGATGAGGTTATTCAGAATCAGAAATACTGAATTACAATGCCAATATGTAATAGAATAAGTGTAAGGTAGTTATAGCTAGCTACTATTCCAGGTTCACATTAAGTAAAAATTTCATAATACTGATCAGGATATAAGGTGTTAATTTAGTCCAACATAATACAAAGGTGATCAGAATAAACTCAGCTCAATTACAGACAACTCTTTTTACCATAAACTTAACAGGATCTGTCCAATCTTCAACTTCTGGAAATAAAATCAGTACTACCAGACAGTGTGCCCTGCGGACCTGTCTCATGCTTCAACAGTGTTTGGACAGAAAAGACCCATGGACACCCCTTCTTCCAGCCTCCAACCACCCTCTAACCTCTTTTCCAGTGGCAACCTTTAGAACCATCTTCTCAGCCATCCTCTGCCTCCAGGACCAACCAATACCTTTTTTGGAGCTTAGCTCCTTATTTCTTATAAACTGTGAGTTCCAAGATTTGTCAAAATTGTTCCACAGAGATGGAAGCCACTGTCAATCGCCTGGATAACCTTCATCTACGAGCCTCCTACTTACCTCTCTTCTGGGCTTCTATTTCAAATGCGAAGATGTGGCTCTGGAAGGCATGGGCCACTTTTTCTATGAGTTGGCTGAGAAGAAGCGGAGGGCACCAAGCGTCTCTTGAATATGCAAAGCCAGCACAGTGCCCATGCCCTCTTCCAGGACATGCAAAAGATATCCCACGATGAGTGCGATAAAACCATGGTCCTGGAGAAGAACCTGAACCAGGCCTATTGGATCTGCATGCCCTGGATTCAGCCCACACAGACGCCCATATCTCTGTGACTTCCTGGAGAGCCACTTCCTAGATGAGGAGGTGAAACTCATCAAGATGGGTGACCACCTGACTAACCTCTGCAGGCTGGCTGGCCTCCAAACTGAGCTGAGTCCACCCTCTAGCAAGACTAGGGGCCTCTGGAGCCCAGTGGCCTCTGAGGGGCGCTACTGGTATCTCCTTGGTGTCAGGGCTTCTGCCTGAGCCTCTCCCTGTACCTACTAGACAGCTTTTTAACTACCCTGGAGCCCAAGCTGCAGACCAAATGGAAACAAAGCATTTTACAGGAAAAAAAAATGGGTAGCTATCATTGATGAGATCAAACAGTATTACAACTAAGTAACTAATCATTACTACATCTAAGTAAATCATAGCTTGCTAGATCTACATATCCTTCCAACATTCTGACTTTCAAAAAGCTAACCAAAGCTAGAGCACAGAAAAAATTAACCAAATGTAAAGGCACTGACAAGTAACTCATATTCTACTACAGAAAAACACAACCTAAAGATTACTTTCTCCACGGAGAGCTGGCTCCATTTCTAGCAGTACTAGAAATACAGCATATGAACGTTAATCCAATCATGGCAACTTCATTTCATGGCTACTTACCTTTGGTGCATTAGCAGCCACTTTTGCTGCCTCTGAGTAATTTCCCTGGGCGAAAAGAGCATTAAATTTCCGGGCAAAGAGTTCTTCAGCACCGGCTAAGTTGTTACGTACAGCCATTCTCAGAGCCAAATCAGGATTTTGTAGGACGTTAGTGATATAAGGAATTATGTTTTCTTCTTCCACACATACTGATAGAACCTGCAATTTAAAGATTAATGAATACTTGTAATATGTTCATCTGGAAACCAATGATACTAAATCTGTTTAGAGCTGATTACTACCGAGTTGTAAAGGTATTAAAATTGTGACAGCTCCTTTTTTGTTGCCATTAAAAAAATTAAATAAAAAGAAAAAAAGAGGCCAGAGAGCAAACTAAAGGGTGCTAACCCATTTGGGGGTGCCTAAAATACGGCCATTCTATAATATAAATAGCTCTCTATACTGTCCAAACTCTAATTGCTTTGCTACCATCCATTTAATTGAGCTCTGAAAAACAATTCAATATGGTTTATAGATTCTTGAGGAACGCAATCTTGACAACCTACAGAAAGTGAATAAAGAAGCTATAAAATCGTCTTTTGACAATAGAGACACATAAACACAATCCTAGGTGGCTATAAGCCAGTTTCTCTCTCTGAGACAGAATTAAAGTGACTGCATCAGATGCTTCTGTATTTTTAGGTATTTATTATTTTCAGACATCCAAAGTTACAATTTACTTTAAAAAAAAAAAAAAAAAAGCTAATGGTAGTGTTATTTTGTTGCTTAATTTAGGTTTCAAGGTTTCCTTACTTGTCCCTTTCTGTTTACTCCAATTATTCCAGCTGTGGCTTCATGAGGTGCAGTAACAAAGATCGTTTCTCCACTGATTCTATTCATGTAGATGCAGGTACCAGTCTCAAGGTCATAGAGGTGGATATAACCATACTTAGTAATCAAGAATACTACATCATGCTTTTCACTGATCTGTATATTAAAAAAAAAAAAAAAAAATCAACACTTAAAATAATGAATCCACAAACAGCAAATTTAGACCAATTCCATTTTAGAGATGGTGAAATTCTAGAATTCTGACAAGAGGTTTATATGAAAAATTAAAAGCTAATATTTATGGTTTCCTCATTTTTACGGCACATTTAAATATGGTATATCCATGGCTCTTACTACATAAAACACAAGAATATGAATAAAATGTGTAAGATAAAAGAGAAAACAATTTTGAATAACTTAGGATAAGCCAAGTTTATATATTAGAGCATTACTTTATAAAGTTTCACTAATAAACTTTATTTTAAAATAAAAGGTATTCTTTTAAGCCCCACTTAAATTATATTGACTTTGAGTAATAATAGTTTTTGAGTTAATTTTGTTGAGAGGAGAGATTTCAAAAGTCCCTTTGTTTTACTTAAAATACCTGCATTGCAACAGGAAAGTCATTTTGTGCTTCTGGAGGAAAGAAAACATCCACTGCCTTCTTTGGAAAGGGCTGGTTCCCTGTAGGTGGGGTGCCAACTTCAATGATATGTAACTGTTCAAAAGAAAATAAAACTTATAGAAACTGAGAGCTTTTAGTAGTTATCATAGCAGCCTTATTTGTGCCCCCAAACTTGCAAAATGTCCTCCAACAGTTTAATATTCACCATTAATCTTTCCACGGTAGGTAATACTCCTCAGTAATAAAAAGAACTCTCATGAACATTATGCTGAGTGGGGGGGGGGGGGGGGAGCCAATCTCAAAAGGTCACATACTATATAATTCTATTTATACAGCATTTTGTTGTTGTTGTTGTTGTTGTTAATCCTCACCTGAGGATATTTTCCCACTGATTTTTAGATACAATATAAGGGGGGGGGGGGAGGGGATGCAGGGCAGGGGGAGAGAGAAACATTGATGTGAGACAGACACATGGATTGGTTGCCTCCGCCAATGAGCCCGACCAGGGCCAGGAATCAAACCTGCAACCCAGGTATGTGCCTTTGACCGGCAATCAAACCGAGACCCTTCAGTCCGTGGGTCAATGCTCTAACCACTGAGCCAAACCAGCCAGGATTACAGCATTCTTGAAGTGACAAAATTACAGCAATGGACAGTAATTTAGTGGTTGTCAGGGGTTAGAGATGGTAGGGGAGCGGGTGCGATTATAAAGGAGTAGCATGAGTGAAATCCTTGAGGTGACAGAATAGTATGTATCTTGAACCTACTTGTGACGTAGAATTATACAATTGTACTAACCTTAATTTGTTGTTTTTTAATATACTTAAGATATAACAATTGAGGGAAACTAGGTAAAAGATACTTGTACTGCCCTGGCCTGTTTGGCTCAGCAGTTAGAGCATCGACCCGTGGACCAATGAGTCGCAGTTCGATTCTGGTCAAGGGCAAGTACCTCGGTTGCAGTTCGTCCTGGGCCCTGGTTGGTTGGGGTTATGTGGGAGGCAACCAGTCGATGTGTCAATGTTTCTCTCTCTTTCTTTCCCTCCCTCCCACTCTGTCTGAAAATAAATGGAAACATATCCTTGGGTGAGGATTTTTAAAAAAAGGATACTTGTACTGTCTTTGTAGCTTCCTATGACTGTGCATTATTTCAAGATAAAAACTTTAAAGTCAGTTGAATAGCTGAAACAATCACGCCACAATCTCCCTTAAATGGCATAAAATGGTAATACATTACCCAGAGGTGCATTCTCATGGCTTTCCATTATAACTTAGCATTTCCAAACAGAGATCTAGTTGTTAAATTATTTTCTGCTTGTACATCTACTCTAACACAGATGGAAAGCATGCACCAAAGCTGAGCTGTCACTCTAATCACATAGACATCATAAACTGGATGAGAACATTTTGGTTGAAAATGTCTGATGCTGCACATCAGCCAGGCAAGAGAAAGTAAATAATGTCAATAAAAGAGTAAGTAGTATATATTTTCCTTAGTCATGTCAGAAGTGGACTTAGACAAAAAATAATTCAGTTTTCAAGATACATACCATATAAAAGTTACAGGCTTTCATCCTTAGTTAGAACGACTAGCAATATTGGGGAAAAAAATTGGTCTTTCAAAAGCCATGGCAGACTATAAAAGCTATAGCACAATGAATCAAATAGGCTCAAGAACCTATAAACATGTTTTCAGACACTATAAAAATTATATTGACTTTTTTTTCTTTACAGTAGGACTTTTCAAAAATTGTATCAGCCTCATGTCTTAAAGATACTATGATGTGTCAGCCCTGGCTGAGTGGCTCTTTGTTGGAGCATTGTCCCGTGCACTAAAAGGTTTTGGGTTCAATTCTCATACATGGGTTGCAGGTTTAATCCCTGGTTGGGGCATGTACGGGAGGCAACCAATTGATGTCTCTCTCCTCTCTCAAAAAAAAAAAAAAAATCAATAAAAAACATATTCTTGGGTGATTAAAAAATAATAATAAAATAACAACCACCAAAAAAACCTACAATGTGTCTTTGTTTGTAACACATCAATTCAGATTTATACATCAGTGTTTTCGATCCTTGTCATATTGAGAGGTTGGTAGGATCATTCGTTGGTTCATGGATTCGTACTCTGAAATTTTAGGAAGAATTATAACTCTGTGCATATGTTCTCTCCCTGCTGAGAGGCCATAGATGATCATATTTTAAGCACTATCTTAATGTTTTTAACCATGGAAAAATATGAAGACTTGAGTCTAGTCTGCAGTGAAGGCAGCAGTGCTGTGTCATCCAGCACTGCAGTCAGGGCAGCAACGGAGTTCTCAGGGTTCTGTGGCAGGGCTTTTGGCTTCGGCCTTGGCGACTGCCCATTTTCCCAGATTCCTCTTCATCTTCCAAGCTTGGTTCTAAACATTCCTAGCTATTGTAAACTACCCATTATCCTTTCAGTAAATTTTCTATGCTCTAATCAACCACACCTGTTTCTATTGTCTGAATCATAACATACAAAGTACTTCAGTTTGCCAGGCAATTCCAACGCAGAGCCAAGGTTAACAAGCTCTGACTTAGAGACGTGTTACTCAAATTGTAGGCCACATTCTACCTAATCACTTACGGTCTTTAAAAGGCAGATTATGAGCTCCACCTACTGAATCAGATTCCCTAGATTTTAAGGCACACAAATGTATACTTCAGCAACCCTAATAATTCTTATGCATGGTAGGTTGAAAAATAGAATTAAGGCCTTGGTAGAGGCAATCAAAATAAGTCTTACTAGCCCTGGCCTGTTTGGCTCAGTGGTCAGAGCATTGGCCCTCGGACTCAGTCCCATCAAGAGCACATACCTGGGTTGCAGGTTCAATCCCTGGCCACGGTCAGGGGCATTTGGGAGGCAATCAATCGATGTGTCTCTCTCACATCTAGGTTTTTCTCTCTCTCCCTTCTGCTCTCTCTAAGAATCAATGGAAAGCCCTGGTCGGTTTGGCTCAGTGGTTAGAGCGTCGGCCCACGCACTGGAGAGTCGCGGGTTCGGTTCCCACTAAGGGCACGTACCTCGGTTGCCGTTTGTCCCTGGCCCCAGTTGGGGTCATGTGGGTGGCAACCACTTGATGTGTCTCTATCACGTCAATGTTTCTCTCTCTCTCTTCCTCCCTCTCTCCCTCCCGCTCTATCTGAAGGTAAATGCAGAAATGTCCTCAGGTGAGGATGAAAAAAAAGAATCAATGGAAAAATATCCTCGGGGGAGGATTAACAAAAATAAATAAATAGATAAATAAATAATAAAAATAAACAAAGTCTTACTACAAACAGCTGATTTAAAATGGTTGTTAAAGAATATTATTTATTTTAGACAGGTATCACTAGAAGCAGAATTTAAACAAAGTCACCACAAATCTGAATGTTGGAAACAAATTAACAAGGAAGAGAAAAGACCATTTTGAAACTAGATGACTAATTAGTAGCAGAAAAACAAAGAAATTCTCACTAAAATAATTTCCAAAGCCAAAACTTACCTTCCCTCCAGCTTGACCCCGTACTGCAAAACAAAATAACGTTGATTCTTCTGCATTTCCTTCCATCTTAAACTGTGCGAAGCTAGCCGCATGTCCTTCAATGGGCTGAGACACTTTCCTATCTACAGAATACAACTGCATAGCTCCCACCACACGATTTTGCTACAAAAGATCAAACAATAAAGTTTGGGGACCCAATGAACCAATAACTCTCAGATTCATCAACTAGTGAAATAATTAGAATTGCTTTATCATCTCTAACAGGATGTATAATTCTTTGTTAGTCTCTCAATGTGGATTTGATACCTCTTCATTTATAATTTAGCTCTAAACATTATCTTATTAAAGCTTGACATAAATGTTTAAAATGTGCCTCATATACAACCACCTCTTCATGCTATCTTTAAAAAATATATGTATAGGAGTACTCATTCTGCAGTAAATATCTGTAATAAATAACAAATCATTCATAGAGGAACTCAATATATCCACTTAATCTGCAAGTAAGACCTAAAAACACTTGGTAAGAGTACATAACTCTGCAACTATGTCATTATAAAGGCACTAAGCCAGCTCTCTTTATTTCTTAAAAAAGGAAAAAGGTCTTCCAGAATAAGTCAGATTCAACATGACTATGCATAAACCTAATTTCAAAATAAACTACATCCTGGGCATATTAGTTCTCTAGACCTTTCTTTATTAAAAATTGGAAAAAATATTACCTGTGCAGATATGCCAGTCAGAAGTAACCACTTTTGCTTTGCATCTGTACGATAATTGATAATCTGGCAACCTGCAAGGCTAGAATGGCGATCAAACATTTTCACTGGCTGAGACTCTCCTTCCATACTCCAGTGGTAAACTGCATTATCCGTAACAAGAGCAACCGTATTCAAAGAGATCCACTTCCAGAAGGTGACATCATCAGTCATGGTATGGGCCTTCATTTTACTTTTCATTTCAATGTTAAATATCTGAAGAGTTTTCCCAGCTAAAAACAAAAATTAAGAATTATGAATCACCAAGAAAGCAAAGTTCAGGATAAATTAGTATCTAGCTAGACTAGCTCTGTAACAAGATCTATAACTTCCGAATAAATGGTTCTATCAGGAGACTTACAGAAGTCAAATTGATAGAGCAGCAACCACTGAAAAGATAGCTGAGACTGGGCAAACAATCTATATCTACATCTGAAGTAGAAATTATATTAGCTCTATTAAAGACTTTTTAAACAAATAGCATAAAATTCTGTGGAATTCTAAATCCCCACTAAAAATGAGTCTAAATAATAGCTTGCTTACCAATGATGGAAAACAAGGTTGAAATTTTATGATTTACAATTAAGAATGTTTACATATTAACTAAGTTAGCTATAGGTACACAGAACAAAGCAAATCTGATACAAGGGAAAATGACTACTTTGTTAAAGGCAGTCATCCCCCACACAACTAAATCTCATGGAAACTGCTTTTTGGAAGAGGATCTACTTAACTCTGCCTTGCACCATGAGCACATAAGAGAAGTGCATGCTACATTTAATTGGTTTAAGATACAAAGGGAAAGGTAGTAGAGGTGCTAGAGGAAAGGAGAGGGAAACAAAGGAGGACAGTTTCAGACGCTGTTAATATACTGGAGATAGGAACAAAGTTCAAGCTTCATCCAGTGAAGACAGCAAACATTTAGTAAAAGAAGGATGAAATTTGTCTTGAGTGTTAAGAGTTCACTGAGTCAGATGCAAAGGCACTGTATTTGTAATTTGAATTCCATCACGGTCCAAAAAGTAATTTGGTTTAAATTAATAAAGGTCAAAGCCCACAGATATCACTAGGCTATCTAATCCAGATTAGTCCTTAGAGACTAAGGAAAACTCCATTCCTGAGCCACAGAGAATCTGGATCCTGAAGAACAAAAATTATAAGAGTATGGGGGAGGACGGGGAGAGGAGATGGGACGGGACACAAAACATACGGCTTTGTACCAGGACCCTTCTTACCACATGTGTAAGAACTTCTTCCATAAAACAAAGAATGTTATTCCCATCCCACACAATATGTAAACCACAACCAGACTCGAACAGTTGTGAGAGTTATAGTCCTGTTTATAAAAAGAAACCAAGGGGTTTAAAACTGGCTTCAAAGGGAAGCAGCACAGTATGCCCTCGATAGGTTCTGTGACTTTAAGCAGAACGACAAATAACAAAACCAATTTTACCACAGGCTAACTGATATAAACGAGTTAAATTCCTATGGCATCTCATCAACCTAATACCCAAACATTATTCGAGGACCTGCTGTATTTGAAAATTACTTACTTTTCTTTGCTGCCTTCCTCAACCCCTAATTAAGACTTTTATTATTATTATTATTATTATTATTATTTTACTTGAAAGCGGTTGGAGTATATGTTATTAAGAGGTTTGGGGAGAAAGGCAAGAGATGATAGTTTAACTCCACAGTGTACACATTTGTGCACAAATCTATAATGCTATTATTGTACAACGTTCTGAAAAATCTTTTTAATTTATTCTTTTTATAAAACAGGACAATAACTAATACAATCTTATTTAAGATAACTCACCATCTGCACACATAAGAAAGCATTAAGAAATGTGATAAGATAACAACAACATTAAAAATAGAAAAGAATTTTGAGAAAATTAAAACGATGGCCTTTTAATAGAGGTGTGAGAGCTGCTAAGCAGTTGAATTTAAATTCTTTAAGGAGACTGAAGGGAGCTTAATATCTTAAAGTATAATATGTATTGTTTAATAGAAGCAAAAAGCTTACTGCTGCAAAGCATGTGGTCCCAGGTGAAAGCTGGATGGATCATCTTTCCTTGAGATGAGATCAACTCTAATCTTAGATATGTAATGATGATATTTGTTTGAATATGCTTGGCAGTCTCCCTGCCCGCCCCCGCCCCCCTATTTAATCTCCAACAAGTATTACTACTAAATATAAAGTTTAAATAATATGAAAAGAAGTCTGTTTAAAAACTTCAGCACTTCCTACAACTCATCCACAAAATATATTACTACGATTCTGAGCTAAAAAGAACTAGAAAATTACCTAACCTAACCCTCTCATTTTACAAATGAATGAAAAGTAGACTTCCTGCATATTACTATGTCTTATCCAAGGTCAACCTGCTAGAGACAGGGCTGAAAGCAGTGCTTGCACACCATTTAGGTAACACCCCATTTAGCACTGAATGTCTCTATCTACAGACGCAGGTCCCCAATCATTAGCTATGTGATAAAAAAAAAAAAAATTTATTGAATTTACTGGGGTGATTTTGAACAAGGTCTCAGTTTTCTTATGTAAAGACAATTGTATTTATGCTATAAAGTTAAAGCAATCTTCATAAAAGTTACATATATGCTCCGAAGACACTTTAAAATATCTGGTATGTAGTAAGTGTCCCTCCTCCCCCACAAAAATTACTAGGAATCTGAACCCTTCCTACTACACCAAGAAGAAAAACAGGCAGTTAAATGCCTTTTTTAGTCAGCCAATTTGTCACCAAGCCCTCTTAGAAACTTGTGTTTTAAAGAGTCAATTACATTCTCACTCTAAAGTCCCAAGGAAAAAATTAATATAGGATACCAGACATTATGAGGTTCTTTGAACTCTATTTAGACTAAAACGTTGTTCAGTTCCCTATGATGACAATTAAAAAGTTAGCCTGAATAAACTCTTAACAGCCGAGATTTCAAAGCTTTAACACTCATCTATATATAGACACACTTTTAACAATCAGCGTAAACTCAAGCCATTTTTAAAATTTAATAACCTAAGTGAAGTACAAAACAGAAGTATAAAAAGGGTACAGCATAAACAGTAAGTTTATAATCATAACAAAATTCTGTAATGTTTAGGTGCTAATATTAGCAAAGTATATTTTATTCCAGAATATGAATCACTAATCTCGTATCTTCTATGTGTGGTTCTATTCTTTTTAAAGCACAGCCTTATCACTGTAGGTATAAATTTTAAATTCATTTAATCTAAAACTTAAAATGTTTTCCAAGTAGATCTATGCTGAATAGAAAGTAAGACATTTTATAGAAACATGCCAATTAAAAACCATGAAAGAAGTCAAAATCAAAATCAGTAATAGCTTTAATTTTGCAGATCTAACCAAATATAATTAAAATACTAAAACAACTCCTAATTATTATATTTGAATAAAGTATACATAGGAAGAACTGTAAGAAAAAGAAACCCACAATCTTTTATACCTTTCAATGCAATTACTTTGCTAGCTGGATTCATGATGGCGCTGTCTGCTGAAATTGGTCTTCGAATTGGATTACTTGGGTCATTCATATCAATGATTACCACTTGAGCCTGCTCTCCTACTTTCTCTCTAATGCAGATGAATTTGTCTGACTCCATAGTCAGGGTACTAAAGCCAATGTTTGCTGGGTTTATACCCAGGTTCTGGAGCTGGAGGAAAAACAAACAAACAAACATATATCAATAAACCACGTTACAAAGTAAATTAGACTTGATATTCATGTATTATCGTCACTACAAATACTTATTTAACCATTAATGCTTCAAGGTCAACAGTGAAAACTCCATTACATTGATTCAAGTGAGGCAACTGATAGCCAAATACTGGACCTTCTGTTCTTCCAACAAATACGGCATTCAATTGTTTTGTTATAACCTTGTAGTTATAACTAGAGATGTATAACTTTGTGGTTATACCTAAGAGGCAAAATAAATAGTAAAGGAAAGAGTTATATCTGGGAGCTAGCCTTTATGGTTCAAGGGATTTGAGGTCAGTGTTCTTAGTTTAATATCTTTGAACTGTCCTCTCTCTTTCCCTCTTTACCATTTAGTAGTTACTTGTTCACTTGCATTAGACTTCAGAATCTGAAAAATTAAGTCACAGCACAAAAAGAGAGAAATTTAAAATCTTACAAAGTTTTCAATCTAAAGGAACTTAGATTAGCAAGATCAGACAGACAAGTAAACAAAGTTACAATACTTTGCAAAAAGTGCCAAAACAAAGATATGTAAGAGGGACCTTGTCAAAGAAGACCCACAGCTAAGGGGATGTGTTCAAGGGAGACTAGAGAATGCTCAACAGAACAAAGCTAAAACCCAGCGATGTGAAAGTATGGTCAGCTAAGGGAACTACAAGTACTTTTGTAACTCAAGGAGTATAAACTATGAACATGGTAATAAATTAAGGCTATAAAGATAAGCAAGGGCCAGACTGATAAGTTAAATGTACCCCACTAAGAATCCTGAATTTATTTTTTAGGCAAAGGAAGCTACTGAAGGGTTTTAACAAGGAAAATAATGGAATCAGATTTGCTGTGTATACTCAGGAGATAGTCAAGTATTTGCTAAACAAATATAGAGGATCTAAGGATGGTAGGTCTTTGAAAACCAATTAAGAGTATAAGAACAAAAGGCACCTATTTATTAGAAGGAGAGCTCTAGCCCCCGCTGGTGTAGCTCAGTGGTTGAGTGTCAACCCATGCACACCAAGAGGTCATCGGTTCGATTCCCGGTCAGGGAACATGCCCAGGTTGTGGGCCAAATCCCTAGTGAGGGGGCATGCAGGAGGCAGCCAATCGATGTTCTCTCTCATGGATGTGTCTATCACTCTCTCCCTCTCCCTTCCTCTCTCTCTCAAAAAAAAAAAAAAACCAATAAAGAAGAAAAAAAATTTAAAAGAAAAAAAGGAGAGCTCTATCAGAATCGGCCATTAACACTCTGGGTGATAAAATGTGGTATAACAGATTAAGTCCCACTAAAAGGCTGCTTGAAGGCTCTGTTAGTCTTAGCCAGACTAGTTTCCCCCCTCCCACAATAGATAATAAATTCACACGGAACAAAATACAAACAAAAATATCACAGGGAAAAAAAATCAAGTCTTTCTTCTCCCCTTGTTCCCCAGATATCCAATTTCCCACCCCAGAGACCATCACTATCACTATTCTCTATGGATTGGCTGACCCAAGTTAACGTATTCTATCTACATTCTTTTGTCAAACTTTTCTGCTAATAATGCTTAATTATAACCAGACTAGGATCTGAATAAGATACAACCTAAGATTAAAAGACTGCATTTTACTTTCACTTCCCTCCCATACCTCAATGACTGCAAGCACAGCCAATTATAAAGCGCAGTTACAGGAACTCAGTCACTGAACACCAGGGCAAGGAGTCAAGCAATTGTCTAACTATTAATACAAACATGGTAATAAAGTATAAGATTAACTAGCTTTACAAGCTCAAGTACATGCTGCCATGCAACGCACGTATACAAGCTGTGAGATATATAACTTACAATGAACTTGGTTACAATAAAACTTTATGACTTATTAATTTTCATTTCTTCCTGACTCCAGTTTTACAGTGACTTTTAATTTGAAAACCAAGGGAGGAGGTGCCCTGGCCGGTTTGGCTCAGCAGTTGGAGCATCGGCCTGAACACTGAAGGGTCTCAGGTCCGATTCCTGGTCAAGGGCATGTACCTGGGTTGCAGGTTTGATTCCCGGCCCCGGTCCGGGTCATGCGGGAGGCAATCAATCAATGGTGTCTCTCTCACACTGATGCTTCTCTCTCTCTCTCTCCCCTTCCCTCCCTTCCACTCTATCCGAGAGTCGGTGGAAAAATATCCTCGGGTGAGGATTAACAACAACAAAAAAAGAGTAAAATAGTGTTAGTCAAATATTAAAAGTAAAACAAGGATGCAAACCACAAACACTGCTAACTGAACCCATGAATTATTCTAATAGACTCCTTTTACCCCTCCACTTCAGAAGCAGGTGCAAGACAACTCTAAGAAAAAAGAAAACACTATTAGTAAAGTGGAGGGAAAAAAGGAAAGTTGAGAAACCCATGTTTCCTATTCCCAGATAAATGCACTAAGAAAAGCATGTTGTCAGCAGTTAGCACTGACCCTCAGCCTCAGAGATGTTTTACTCGAAGAAAAAGCAAAGAATTGGTTAAAAATGGATGGGGTTCCCACAATGCTTGCAATCTATGTTAATTGTTATAGTCTTTCCTCAAACACATTCTATCAAGAAAGCAATGCATATATATTTTTGATCTTCTCTATCAAGAATGGACTAGTACTGTTAAAAATACTCCATATGGCCCTGGCCGGTTTTGCTCAGTGGTTAGAGCGCTGGCCCTCGGACCAGAGAGTCCCAGGTTCGGTTCCCGCTAAGGGCATGTAACTCGGTTGCAGTTTGTCCCCGGTCCCGGTTGGGGTCGTGTGGGTGGCGACCACTCAATGTGTCTCTCTCAATGTGTCTCTCTCACATCGATGTTTCTCTCTTCCTCTCTCCCTCCCGCTCTATCTGATGATAAATGCAAAAAAAAAAAACACAAAAAAACCTCCATATGGCCCAGCCAGTGTGGCTCAGTGGATTGAACATCGTCCTGTGGACTGAGAGATCCTGGTTCGATTCCCAGTGGGAGCACTTGTGCGGGTTTTGGGCTTGGTCCCCAGTGGGGGGCATGCAGGAGGCAGCTGATTGATGTTTCTCTCACATCAATGTTTCTCTCTCCCTTCCTCTCTCGCTAAAAAAAAAAAAAAAAAAAATTGAAAAAAGATTTAAGCCCAACCAGTGTGGCTCAGCGGCTGAGTGTTGACCCATGCACCAAGAGGTTGCCAGTTCGATTCCCAGTCAGGGCATGTGCCTAGGTTGTGGGCTAAATCCCCAGTGGGGGGTGTGCAGGAGGTGGCCAATCAATGTTCTCTCTCATGGATGTTTTTCTCTCCCTCTCCCTTCCTCTCTCTCTAAAACTGATAAAGAAAAAAAAAATTTAAGATTTTTAAAAAAGGATCATATAAAAGGCTTATTATGCTAGATAACTATGTCTAGTAATATTTATATAGATCAGAACTTTCAAAATGCAATATGACTGTTTTAAACAGAATTTGTTTTCAAAATAGCACATGCTAACCATAAAATATTTTTAGTCAGTTATGAAGTGTGATATAGGAGTTATTTACCACAGAAACTGAATTACAGACTGTGGATTGGACCACTAATAAATTCAGAAGATATTAACAGTTTCCAAACCTGCAGATATTTTCAGAGAATACAATAATACCAAATATGGCCACATTTTATATCCTCTCAATTGGTAAATATTCCTCTTGCTGATGCTGGGAATACTCTATTTTGTGATATGGTTCGACGTTTCTACGATAAAAACTGCTTTTAACTTCAAAGAACTTTTATTTAGCTGATATAAGACTATGAAGTCAATAGATTTAGGTCCAAAAAAAGTGGTTACTTATTTTTTTTTTTTTTATTCTCACCCAAGAACGTTTTTCCATTTTTGTTTGTTTGTTTGTTTGTTTTAGATAGAGTGGAGGGAGAGAGAGGAAGAGAGAGAGAGAGAAACATCGATGTGAAAGGGACACATTGAGTGGCTGCCTCCCACACGACCCAACCAGGGCCGGGGACCAACTGCAACCGAGGTACATGCCCTTAGCGGAAACCGAACCCGGGTCTCTCTGGACCACAGGCCAACGTTCTAACCGCTGAGCCAAACCGGCCAGGGTGTTACTTATTTTTTTAATAGTTATTATATGTATACAGCAAAGTATTCAAACTGTTCAAAAGGGTATATACTATGAAAAGTCACCCAACTCCACGTTTTCAGTAGTACCTCCCCATCCCAGCAATTCCATCTAAGAGACAACCTATGCATATTTCCATCATTCCTTTAAAAAATAACACTAATGGCACATACACAAAATTATACAAATTATTATCTGCTCCCTTGTTAAAGAAAACCACCCAAACATTGTTAACTCATTTGATTTCCAGACTAGATTTTGACACTGGCCTACAAGTGGCACAACTTTAGGACTGGACACTTATATCTAGTTTAGATTCCAAAAAGCAAATAACAGATTTACTGTTAATCTGCCAACCCAAAATTCTGACGTGCTGTAGACTTGCAGGTTACAAATGATATAAAAGTGTTTCCTTTTCCCTCTGCTCCCTTCCTCACCCCAATTTAGATTAGCATGCCTGGGGATAAAAATAAGACACTAACTACAGTCTTAGATTTTAGTGAGAGATATTATTTCAGATTCCCATAATCTAGACAACAAAGAAAGTTCTTCATTCAAGCAAACAATTACTGTATAACTTTGATTATAAAATACAAGTGCCATCCAGAATTATTAGCTGGTTCTGTGGATTGCATAAGAGCCAAACGGTCTGGCCTGGCCACTGTGGCTCAGTGGTTGAGCATTGATCCATGCACCAAGAGGTTGCTGGTTCGATTCCTGGTGAGGACACATGCCCAGGTTGTGGGCCGAATCCCCAGTGGGGGCATGCAGGAGGCAGCCAGTCGATGTTCTCTCTCATCGATGTTTCTAGCTCTCTCCCTCTCCCTTCCTATTTCTCTTTTTAAAAAATCAATAAAGAAAAAAAAAAAAAAAAAAGAGCCAAAAGGTCTGGGTTTAGTCCCAGTTTTGCCACGTAATAAAGCATAGGCAAATCAGTTATCTCTGTGGACCTGTTTCCTCATCTGAAACATCTGAAATGATAGTACTTATCTCAGAGTTGTGAGGATTTAATGTGAAGTGCTCAGAACAATGCCTGATACACAGTAAAGTCTCAATAGTCTATTAGTACAACAGTCTATTAGTTCAAGGTTAGTTTTTTTGTATTTTCATTTTATTTATTTTAAATATGTTTTTTATTTATTTTTTAGAGAGAGAGGAAGGGAGAACGAGATAGAAACATTGATGTGAGAGAGAAAAATCAATCGGCTGCCTCCTGCATGCCCCCTACTGGGGATTGAGCCCAAAACCTGGGCATGTGCCCTGACCAGGAATTGAACCAGGACCTCTCAGTCCACTAAGCCACACTGGCCAGGCTATATTTTCATTTTATTATCTGCTTAATTCAGCTGTCCTAAACGTTGGTTGAAACTCTGGGTGTGAATTTCTTTTGACTACTGATTAGATAAGTGGTCTCTGGGTGCTTAACTCAGATACTAAAATGTCCCTTTTTTTTGACAAAAGGTAATTACACTTAAAAACTTCCAATTCTGCCCTTTAATTTACCTAACTAAAGTTAAGTAGAGACCAGAATTTTCAATACCATGTAACATGGAACCACGTAACACGTTAATCCTAAGTAACCCTATTTTAATTCCTACTTTTAGGGGCATCATGGACATAATGGTATTGTTAAGGCTTTCTAACAAACCTGACAAACATGTCTCCAACAGTTTGTTGAGTGAGCGAGCTGAGAACGCTAATACAAACAGATGGCACACAGCCAGTATCATAAAAAATTCTCTTTACCCTAAAGAGAAACAGAAGGCAAAATGGAAAGCAGGCACAGCATTTCTCTCCTCAATGTGCAGAAGAGTTAAAGCCACCTGGTTCAAAGACTCTCTCTCTCTCATTCCTATACCACACCTTTCCAAAAGCAAAGCGTCCCAGTGTTTCCTAATCTGCCCATGATCCACAATTCCAGGTCAGTTTATCCAACTAAACTTTAAGCTCCTCAAGTGAAAGAACTTGCTTAAAGAATGAAAACTTCTTCCATCTATGCTCTTTAATACGCCTAACTAAGGTTATTGAGGCCAGAATCTTCTTACACATAAGAACAACATTCCCAGCTTTGGCCAGGTAGCTCAGACATGCCAAGGTTGGAGGTTTGATCCCCAGTCAGGGCACACACAAGAATCAACCAATGAATGCATAAATAAGTGGAAAACAAAGCATTGTTTTTTTTTTTCTCTCTCTCTCTAAAATAAAATTAAATTTAAAAAAAGAGAACATCATCAGAACAAGTGATGAAATCTGAATTAAACCTGAGATTTGATAATAGTATTTTGTAAAAGTCAATTTCCTCTGTTTGATCATTTTAGTGTCTATATAAGACCATTTTGTTATTCTTACTAAATACACAATAGAGTATGTAGTGGTAAAGAGGTATTACATCTATAAATTACTTTCAAACAGTTCAGTAAAATAATACGTATAGAGACAAAAGAGGACAGATAAATCAGATATAGTAAAAACAATGTTGAGAACTAAAGAATCTAGGTAAGGGTGTATATGGGAATTCTTCACACCTTTCTAACTTTTCTATAAATCTGAAACTCTGTAAAAAATGTATTTTAAAAGAAAATCTTAAGAGATGCAACTGAAAGCAACATGCAGATCTTGGATGGATCCTGATTTAAACAAACCAGTAACATCTAAAGACAACCAGACAAATCTGAATTTGGACTGATTTTTTGATATTGAGAGATTGTTGTATTAGGTATATTAGGAGGCTATAATGATTCCATGATTATAAAAAATTTTCCTTATTTTCTAAAGATGCATGCTGGAGTATTTAGAGGTGAAATGTCATGATAGCCTGAATTTCTTTTAAATGTGTAAGTAAAACAAAAAAATCAAATATAGCAAAAATAGTATTAAAATTCTAGATGATTGGGTACATGACTCTCCTTTTTTAAGAAAGCTTGTAAATTTATTTTTAAAGTTTTTAAAAAGAGAGTAATCTCTACTTTTCTATAGGTTATAGAACTTGAAATTTAAATTGTAAGGAGCAGACTTCTACTAGGCAACTTACCTGTAGGGCAGAAGGAAGACTACAACTTTAAAAGGTAAACATGAAAATCAATCACAGAATGAAATAACTCAAGCTCTGTAAAGGAGCTGTATACACTGGATATCTGTCCAATCAGAATGGAAAGGTTTGCTACTCTGTCCAACATGGTATATAGTGGTTATATACAGGTATTTAATTTTGTTAATAAAATTTAAATTCAATCCCTCAGTCACACTGGTCACATTTCAAGTACTCAACAGCCACATGTGACTACCATACTGGAAGGCTCAGAATACAGAACATTTCCATCATTGCACAGTTCTATTAGAGAGCCCTGTTTTCAGGAGATTTTCTTGAGAGTCCAACAATGAGAAAAGAAAAACTTTAACATTAAACTCTGGAAAAATATGAAGAACAGTCGGTATAGAGACACACTCATCTTATGTAAGAATTTCAGACAAGACAGGAAGAAACAGAAAAAAACAGAACTTTCAGGTTTCAGAGTCCAGATATTTGTAGAAGGCTTTGGGGGTGGGGGGGAGACACGATGCGGGCAGGGTGTGTGTGTGTGTGTGTGTGTGTGTCAAAGTTCAATCCTAGCAAAAGTAAGAGCCCAAGGAGAAACTCCTCAGTATGGGTGCCTCTTTCCTCTCAATAAATCACTAAATATTCAAATATCAGAGGTCCAGGAACTGAGCCAGACTGAGAATGTGCAAGTGTAGTTAAAATGCAATTTCTTCAAAGGACATGAGAAAAAGAGAGGCCCTATTATGTGCTTGGTAAACTACAACTGCCTCAATTTCTAAGATGTTCATCAATATCATAAAGCTTTTGGGGAAAGAGTATACAACTGTAAGATGAATTCCCTATTTAAAAAAATGGTTAGTATGAAAGAGATTGTATTGCCCTGGCCGGTTTGGCTCAGCAGTTGGAGCATCGACCCACAGACCAATGAGTCGTGGGTTCAGTTGCAGTCAAGGGCGTGTACCTCAGTTGCAGTTCCTCTCCAGTCCTGGTCGGGGTCTTGCAGGCGGCCACCAGTCGATGTGTCTCTCTCACATCAATGTCTCCTCTCTCTCTCTCTTTCTCCCTCCCTCCCACTCTATCTGAACATAAATAGAAAAATATCTTCAGGTAAGGATTAAAAAAAGAGAGAGAGAGAGAGAGAGAGAGAGAGAGAGAGAGAGGGACTGTATTAAGATCAAAGAAATATGATTTAAAAAATTTATTTTACATTCAGCAATATTAGATTCAGAAATCTAAGTTAAATGCTCATCAGTTTTTAACACATTAAGTTTTGTCTTTCCTGTCTTGATTTTGAAACTATACTTACTTGATTTGATTGTCAATATGGCAAACACAAAGAGAAAGCATCCATCCTTGCTTGAGGAGGACCAAGGAATGCCTAGATGCTGCAACAAAGTGACTAAACACACAGTAAGCACTTAGAACAGTGTGTGTGTGTGTGGGGGGGGGTTTCACAGAAGGACTCTGTATTTTAGGGACTTCTGTCCTTTTATAGTTATCTAGTTCTGGGACTATGGTATCATGACATACTCTTTTCTAAAACAGGTTGGCTCTGATGTCATGCTTCTAACAATATACAGTCATAGGGCAGGCCAATTTGCTTTGTTCAAAACATGTTACTAAAGACAGCTAGAAAAATGTTCATACATCATGGAATCAGGAAACCTAGAGATGGTGAGTCAGAACATTAGAATACATTAGTGATCAAATTATGAAAAGATTGTTAAAAGTACTGAATGAACTATGAGTATATCTAATCCAAATACTATATACATTTATTAAAAGTGCAGAAAATGCTAGCATAAGACAATCCAAACAAGTATAACCACAGTATTTTTCAATGCCCAATTCTTTGACTAGTTAAAGACAAGACTCTCCGTTAGCACAAAGTCTCTATCTCAGCAATCAATCACAATTGTGTTTATGCCTACAAACATCACATAATTAAAGGAGTAAGAAGTTTTCTTTGAGCCTACTAATTCCAACCAACAGGTCTTACATTTGATGAGATAGGAACACTCATGGGAAACAGGCTTTTTTATAAGCATATCTGGGCAGTTTGCCTCCTAATGAATGACTGGTAAATGCAGAACAGAACTCATTTACCAGCTGTATCAGCTGAAAATCAAAATACATTAAAACTTGCATTTATGCCAGCATTACTAAGAACTCGTGTTTCACAATTAGTGCTTGGCTTTACACTTTACAGATCCTTCTTCCTCCTTGTTTCATCTGAATGGCTAGGATGAAAAGGGAGTATGTATGAGCTACTTTATTTCAGATGAAGCTATTCTGTAAATGCTCTACGTACAGTCCTATTTCATTTACTTATGTAAATGAATCTTGTATCTTGATAAAGACTTGATAGGTGTTACCACTACAGAGTTAAGTAAGAAGTCAACAATTTTAGAGAGACTGGCTGATACTATGATGTCACTCAATACAGATATTTTTAAGTTAAGCGCCTGAGGATTTGGTTAACTTCTTACTCCAAGTATTTCACTTGGCATAATTTCCTTTACAAGTTCCAAACATCCTCTACCTTAACTAGTATCAATCACAGTGAAAAAATATGCTGACAGAAGCTACTTCATTAAGCCCTTCCAGGAAACTAGCAGAATGTCACATAAAAACTGCAGTTGCTGTCTTCTACAGGAAATAAAGAAAAATGCTGAAAATGCAGCATTCCTTTAGTTCTTCTATCCACAGGATACCAGCCATTGTCTTCTGTGTGCTCCACATTTCAAGCAACAAATAAAAATGCCTTTAATCCTATAGATTTGCTTATACTCCCTGTTAACCTCTGAGGCTATTACTGTTTCTTGGGAGAATTCTTGACTCTGGTCACTCTCCCTAAATTGTTTTATTCTTTTTATTATTACTATTATTGTTGATTTTAAAGAGAGAGAGGAAGGGAGAGAAAGAGAGAAACACTGATTTGTTGTTCCATTCATTTATGCATTCTTTGGTTGGTTCTTGTATGTACCCTGACTGGAGATAGAACCCGCAACCTTGGCATATCAGGGCAGATTTTAGGCTCAGAGGGATTTGAGGGCACAATTTGTAGCTCTAACCAACTGATCTACCCCACCAGGGTCAAATTGTTAAGTAATATATTCAGGAAGAACCACAGTTGGAGACAGGGACTGAAGATTATCAGCTTTGGTAAAACTATCAGGAAACTCAAAGAGAATTTTTCCTACTTGTAGCTAAGTATTGACTAGAAAATTTAAAAACTTTAAATCTGACTCAGTCTTTAAAAATATTAATTCATAAGTAGACAAAATATTACATATTAATTTTAGCCAAGCTGCAGGGGACAGGGAAGTTTTTATGCCCCAAATCTTACAGATACAGTATGACTTTCCAAGATAATACCCTTTCCAGCATTCAGCTGGTGCACAGCACCTGCATGCTACCAAAGCTATGTGATTATAGGTGTGTCTGTGTGTTCGCAGTAGGGGATGGGAGTTGGGGGCAGAGTTTACCCAAACGTTCCTTTCAAAGAACCAGAATGAGGCTTACTTTGAGGGTTCAAGATTATAATAAATACTTAGTGCTGACCTAACACAAAGATCTTTAAAGGATGATCTGAATGTCCTGGTCAGATAACAAGGGCTTGGTTTTCTGGTATGAATAACTAAAACATCTGGTCAGTTTCCTTACTGTTAAAACTGTAAAGGTCCCAAAGAGACTTCATTCTGTGACACAACCTCCCAACAACTTCACAAAACATTATTTCAAGTGGGAGCCCAGTGATTCAGCTCAACTTCATCACTGATACTCAAGTATTTTTCTACCCTGTACTGACAGATCTGCTAGGAAATTAGACATTATGCTGTGTTGTGCATTTTTCTAGTTGGTTCAGTCATTTAAAGCAGATCAGAACCCAGGTGCTACAAGTTACAAGACCAGAACTATTTTATTTTACATTTGAGTCACTGGAATGTTTCCTTGTGAACCTAAATGCCAAAAAATTCAACTTCAATTGAGTGAAATGACATTCAGCATAAACACTTACAGGCTATCTCAAAATCATTTAATATTAACCAATTCAGGGAGTTCAAAACAACATTAAAATGATTAAATGACTAAGTTTTATTTTCTATTAACACTAATGAGCATTATTTGGCAACTTACTATCAACTCAGTATTTTATAACCTGTTACTGAAGTACAAGTTTTATATTAAATTGTCTTCTTTGTTTACTTTGTGTTAAACTATAAATTTGTCATTACTACTGAGGTAACAACCTATAGGGTGAAAAACAGGTTTTAGGCTCAGAGGGATTTGAGGGCACAATTTGTAGCTCATCCTCTAAAAAGAAGAAAAAAACTTTCTATCATCTCAAAACCCTATACTGTTTCACTGTGTGATATTCAGTGTTAAAAACTAAGATTGGTTTGATTTTTTGATCACAGAAAGGGTGTGCCCTGGATGCCTGCAGATTTTCTCTTCAATTCACGGTACTAAAACTTCCCCTGGCCTGTCTGAAACACCAAACTCTTTAACCTTCCTTCTTTCATATCAGGAAAGTTTTCTTCCACTGTCTGAAAAGAGCACCCACTCCAATTATTTTGGTTTTTATAACCTATTCCGTCACATCTCCATTTGTATTTAATTCTATGATTTCCATCTAAATTTAAAATCTTAAAAAAGAAAAATCAAGTTAATTTTTCACACTGCGGGTTTCCACAACGGTAATTTTACTAATTGCCTTCAGGATCAACTGTTTCTGTACATGTTCTGTTATTTCTACCCATAGGTCTTTCTGTTTGTATTGCATCCAGTGGTTTTTTGCATGCTACAGATGATGCTAACAGTTTTCTAAAGTTTTTTTCTGGTTCTGGTAGAAAAAACCTTTAAAGTATTTCCTCCAGTCTCTTCCTAGTTCTGTAGCACTTTTTCTTTTTCTTTTTCTTTTTTTTATCCTCACCTGAGGACATTTTTCCATTTTTGTTCAGATAGAGTGGGAGGGAGAGAGAGGAAGAGAGAGAGAGAAACATCGACGTGAAAGGGACACATCGAGTGGCTGCCTCCCGCATGACCAACCAGGGCTGGGGACAAACTGCAGCCGAGGTACATGCCCTTAGCGGAAACCAAACCTGGGTCTCTCTGGACTGCAGGCCGACACTCTAACCGCTGAGCCAAACCGGCCAGGGCTGTAGCACTTTTTCTAATAATCACACATTTAAACAATTACTGGACAGCTACCGTATGCCAGACACTATACTAATACAGAGAATTCTACAGTAAATGATATGATCTCTTCTACTCATTGCATAACAGGCATGCAGCAATAACAACAGGGCCATGAGGTTACAGGGACGCATGCTTAGCCCAGATATATGTGGAGATGTGTGTGGTATCTCCAAAGAAATGGAAATTCAATCTGAAGCAGAGCACACAATGTAAAGAAAGGCAGGGCTACAAAGCTTGGGAGAGAACACATCGAACTAAAAATACTGTATATGCCCAAATAGGGTATTCATTTCCCAAGTAGTCTATTCCCCAGACAGACAGAAAAAAACACTTTTGACAAGTGTTGGAGAGAATGTGAAAATAATTGGAACTCTCATAAACTGCTGGTGGAGATATAAACGGTGCAGCTGCTATGAAACACAGTTGGACAGTCCCTCAAAAAGTTAAAACAGCCCTGGCCGGTTTGGCTCAGCAGTTGGAGCATCAGCCTGTGGACCAGAGTCCTGGGTTCGGCCCCCGCTAGGGACACACACCAAAAAAAAAAAAAAAAGTTAAAACATACAATTACCACACGACCTAGGAATTCCACTCCTAGGTGTATATCCAAAAGAACTGAAAAACAGGTATTCAAACAAAAACTTGTACATTCATGTTCATAGCAGCACTATTCATAATAACCAATAGGTGGAAAGAACCCAAATATCCACCACCTGATGAAATAACAAATAAAATGTGGTACATCCATTCAACGAAGTACTACTCAGCCATAAAGGAATGAAGTACTGATACACAGTACAACATGGATGAACCTTAGTGACAGAAGTCAGATACATATTGTATGATTCCATTTATAGGAACAGGTAAATCCAGAGACAGAAAGCACATTAGTGGTTGTCAGGGGATAGGATGAGTGAGAAAGGAAAGACTGCTTAATGGCCCTGGCTGGTTTGGCTCAGCGGTTAGAGCTTCAGCCCTCGGACCAAAGAGTCACGGGTCGCGGGTTTAATGCCAGTCAAGGGCAGGTACCTTGGTTGCAATTTGAGCCCTGGCCTTGGTGGGTGTTGTGCGGGAGGCAACCAATAGGTTTGTCTCTCTCACATCGATGTTTCTTTCTCTCTCTCTCTCTCCCTCCCTCCCTCCCTCCCACTCTACCTGGGGCGGGGGAGGGGGGGAATCAATGGAAAAATGTCCTCAGGTGAGGATTAAAAAATAAATAAATAAATAAATAAATAAATAAATAAATAAATAAAGACTGTTTAATATAGGGTCTCCTGAGGAGATGAAAACGTTTTGGAACTAGATACAGGTGACAGTTGTACAACACTGTGAAAGTACGAAATACCCCTAATTTGTTCACTTTAAAATGGTTAATTTTAAGTCACGTGAATTTTACCTCAATTTAAAAAGGCTTTTGGTCCTAGTAGAGTATAAACTCCTAGGGATTATACATGCTTAATATATAATTCAAGTAGTCATCTGACTTAGTTTATATAGATATTTAGAATTATGAAATAATTAACTTGGAACTGTTTTTCTCTTCACATTTCAGAAACCATTTTATTTAAACTCTTCTTAGGCATTTTTTACATCAGTGCCTTCATGAGCACTGGAAAGTCATCTCCACTCCATCAAAGCTCTTTTTAAATCCATTATGGTACAATCATTGGAATGTTATAACATGCCTCGAATTTCTATTTGCATATATGAGAGTTGTTTTCACTTGTATGGATTATGATCTCTAGGAACATACCCTAAGGGATTGCTTTTTGAGGAATATTCAGTCAGCTCTTTGCCAAGGTGAGTGTAAGTGGATAGTCTTTGGCTTTACTCTGTCCACTTTGGTGGTCTTGGGTGTTTTTTTTTTATTGATTTTTAGGGAGAGGGAGAGGAAGAAACAGAGAAAGAGAAACATTGATTTGTTGTTCCACTCACGCATTCACTGGCTGACTCTTTTCAATTGAAAATTTTTTTATTTTAGAGAGAGAGGAAGGGGAAGAGAGAGAGAAACATTGATTTGCTGCTCTACTTATGTATGCATTCATTGGTTGATTCTTGTAAGTGCCCTGACCAGGGATTAAACCCACAACCTTTGGCGTATGGGGACGACGCTCTAACCAACTGAGCTACCCAGCCAGGGCCATTGATGACAGAACATCAACTGGCTGCCTCCTGCACGCCCCCCACTGGGGACTGGGCCCACAACCTGGGCATATACCCTGACTGGAATCGAACCGTCGACCTCTTGGTGCATGGGTCGATGTTCAACCACTGAGCCATACCAGCCAGGCTTTAAGCCCTTTCTTAGATGAGCAGCTAATCAGAAATAGACAAAAGCAACTCTCAACCCAATTTCCATTTTTCATCTACTAAGATTCCCACAATTTCAATTGATGGGGGTCATCAAAAACGGCAATGCCCAGGACCTCAGCGTGCATCACTGAGAGTTCTTCCCTATCTGACTCCAGAAATGGACTAGATATAGAAAATGAGGAGGGAAGAGTCTGGTATAACTTCAAGATATTGACTTCCGTAACTAAGTAGATGGTGGTTTTTTTCCTTTAGCGTGGCACATATGTTCAACTCAAATGGATAAAGAGAGATTCCAATCCAGCACAGAAAGTATTATTTTAATTTAATAAATGAGATAGTTGAGAAAAGCTAAAAATACAGAGCTTGGATTAAATATTTGATATATTTTCCACAATAGCACACTACAGAATTTAAATGTTTTAATATGATGAAATGGTTTTAATGAACTCATTTCCTATCCTTTCAGAAATAAGCTTTAAAATCTGCTTTACTTAACTAGGACTTAAAGAAATGTCCTTATTTACCCAATGATTCAGAACAGGAAGTACTAATATTACTTGGAAGTTCTCCTTCCCAAGCACAACCCTACAAGTTCGTAATCATTTTCTCCTCTATGGTTATGCAAGTCATAAACTGAGCAAGCATGTTCTACTCCCACATTCCTCCTCCCCAAGCACAATCATCTTCCTACAGCTCTACTCAACTTTTACATTAGTATATAAAAAATAATGCATAATTTAGTAAAATAGAAAGCAGAAGGTTCCTGCTTTCACAAGTGGCTTCAGATTGGAACATGTTCACCCTCTTGTCATCAAGGAAACGTCTATAGAGAAGTTTAAGAAGTTCAGTCTTATGAGAGGGATTTGATAATCCTGGTTACAAGTTAATATGATCCAATCATTCCACACAATTTTCTAGTGGAAACTTGTATAAAGCCCTTTAAAAACATAATCTAAATAACTGTTTAAGGCATAGAAAAATCAAATGTTGGTTCACTGGCCCCTACTTTTCAAATATAAAAACTACTGACCTAAAAACAAACTACTAATAGAATGTGTACATCAAAGAACACCACAGTATACACACAAACTGTCATATATTTTGCAGTTTAAATTATTCAGATCATTCACCAAATGAGGCAATGTGCCACATTGAAAGAAGAGCAAGTATTAGTCTGACCACCCACTCATTAACTGTGTGACTCTACTAGGTAACTGCTATGAACTTGTTCCTGTCTGTGAAACAAGTCTAACCCTACCTACCTGAAGTGACTATCTTGCTAATAAAATGAGATCATGAACATAAAATGTTTAGTAGAGTTCTTGGCACACAGTAGGTGCTCAAACAGCTATTTATTTTGATCTTATAGACTTCAGGGCACTTAAGATTTGATGGACAGTTATACCTTCTAAAACTAGGACAAAATATCTTAAATTATATCTTTCATAATACAAAAGAGACACAAAAATCCAAGTCTGACAGATGGGTTTTGCATAATACATTCAGCTCCAAACCTCCTGCCATCCCATTGAGTTAAGAGCATTAGCCACAGGCATGTGGCCAAGAGAGGAGGGAGAAAAGACACCTAGAGCAGTAAACTTTGCCATGATTTACAAATTGACTTTATAAAGTAGCTTTAGCGTGGCATGTATGTAAATCAATTAGAGAAATAGTCTCATTCTAATATACAAGACTAAAATATCTATCAGCAATGAAGTCATTTCCATCTAAGTGAGAACATTTACTTCAACACTGCCACCTTAGAGGAGGACATATAAAACAACACAAAGTCTTGACTGGCATTCCACGTGGGTATTTTATCAGATATGATTAGGTCTCTCAAGTATTTCTGACCAAGGAACACTAACTGAAAAAATACCAGTGGTACACAATGAGTGGTCATGGTATACAATAAAAGACTTTTAAAATTCTTTTTTTGGGGCACAGTCTCAGAGCAGGATCAATTTTGTATCATTAATTTTTGCATTAAATTCCGCACAATATCAAACATTCAGTAACATCCATGATTGCAATTATGTGTGGACAATCTTTGCAAACTAATCAATGCAAACATGAATACGAGCAACAGTCAGTTTTGTTCACCACGTTGTCCTCAGGCTAACACAATTGCTGCTATGTGATAAATACTCAAATCTTAGGTGGATACCAAATATTTACGAACCATAAAAATCTAGGTATGCAAATTAAACATTGTGTCATTGGTTCAAAGATACCTGAAAAAATTTACTGGACACAAATTAGATTATCTAACATTTAATGCTCTGAAAATGCTACACCAAGATTCACATACATGATCTCAGACCTTCCCAGTGACTCTGTGAGGCACTTATGCCTATTTTACAAAGCAGCAGCAGCAAGAGGTCAGTCTTAACCTGTGTTCTCCAACTACATTTCACAAGCCATATGTGACACTGAGCACTTGAAATGTAGTTACTGTGACTGAATTGATTTTTAAATTTAAATAGTTACACCCTGGTCAGTTTGGTTCAGCGGTTAGAGCATCAGCCCGAGGACCAAAGAGCCGCAGGTTCAATTCCGGTCAAGGGCACGTACCTCAGCTGCGGTTCAGTCCCTGCCCCTGGTCAAGGTTGTGCAGGAGGCAACCAAATCAATGTGTCTCTCACATCGATCTTTCTCTCTTTCTCTCTTTCTCTCTCTCTCCCCCCCTCTATTCCTCCCTCCTACTCTATCTAAAGATAAATGGAAAAATATTCTAGAGTGAGCAGTAAAAAAAAAAAAAAAATTTAAATAGTTACTAATGATTGGCTATTTGTGGAAAATGTAGGTATGCTTGAAATAACCTAGGTATCCAAATCTGCTTTTCCAACTGTAAATTTTATAAAAGTTAAATACAGATCAAATATTTCCAATGAAAACAGGGCATGAATTGGGATGTGCTGTAAATGTAAAATACATATCAGATTTTGAAATTTCAGTTCACCCCCAAAAGGAACGTAAAATATCTCATTTGAAAATTTTATACTGATTACAGATTGAAATTGTAACATTTTGGGTATACTGAGTTATATAAAAATACCAAAATAAATTTCACCTGTTTATTTTCATATGACTACTGGAAAAAGTACAATTACATATATGGTTACTACTTTTCTATTGGACAGCACTGTTCTTGACAACTCCCAAACCCCTAATCTGTTTATTATACTACATTATTAAACACATTTTAAACCAGTAAAGAAATCATTTCTTGGAGCAAAGTCCAACAACAACCAAAAAAGCATACCAGGATACTGCATCACTTCTCTCTGTTTAAGAAAAAAACCAAAAAAACTTATTGATTTTTAGACAGGACGGGAGATAGACAGAAACAGATTTGTTGTTCCACTTATGTGCCCTGACCAGGGCTCTACCTGCAACCTTGGCATATGGAGAGAATGCTCTAATCAACTCTAATTACAGCCAGAGCTGTATAACTTCTCTTGAGGCCAACCATTCTACTTCTTTGAAAGAGTCTGTGTCAGAGACCTAGGTTGACAGTGTTTGAGTCTCACTTTCTTCAACTGTTTAAGGATGTCCAGGGATTAAGTGAAGACCTAAAAGCACCCAGCCACATTCATATGATACAAGAGGCTCTCACAAGAAGTCTGCTGCTGCCTCCATTCATTAGTCATTGTTCAGCAACACCACTTCCCCAAGAGACAGTATTCAACTAACACTTTCAAACAATGTTTTAATTTTAGTTAACGAAGAAAGTTCTGTTGGACAGTAACTCTCAAAAAGCAAAAACCACATCAGTAACAGTGACAGAAAAAAAAAAAAAAATCTTCTGAAATATAATTCAGGTAACATAAGTTGAGGTTCCTGAAATCATGTACTTTTCTGCACACTAAAATGAAAATGACTGTGGTTCTACACACACACACACACACACACACACACACTTCCATGTCTTAAATTATTTCCTAAAGAGTGAAAGCACAATCACTAGAATTAGCCACACCGCTTCAAGCTGAGTAAATTGACCATTAGGAAAATTCTGAAAAACATGACACATCTTAGACCTGGAAGCTATTCCCAGGGTAGAATACAGCATAATTCCAGGCAGCTGCCTCTTTTGGGCAGAACAGTTAAGCATATAGCATATCCTAGCAATACTTAGCATTGCTTTTTCTTTGAAAACCAAAACAACCATAGCAAGAACCCCTGCCATTCAACTCACAACATATTCCAGGTCTGCATTTATGGATTAAAGGGAAAAGAACAGGGTTGGGAGATTTTTCATTGCAGATCAAGGAACCTGGGACACAGTGATATGTGTCAACTGGCATAAACATACTTAAAGTGCCAAGAATTGAGAATTGGAGGCAACATTTTACATGTATAGCCTAGGATCCCCCTCCCCCAGAATCTGCAATTCTAACAATGTCTTCCTCAACTAGGCATTCATCAATTGACTGCTATCAGCCAAAACATCCTAAAAAAGAAAGAAAAAAACCTTCATAACTTAAAATATTAACATTCATTTGCTATATAGTTCCAAACCCTAATGATAGATCCTTCAGCTGGCCAAGGTAGTTACATATTATAAAAATAAATTCATTTACAGTTCACCTTTTGAAGCTTTCACAAGCTAACTCTACATTCAAGTTCCTCAATTCCTGTTCCTAATTTTTATCCTAAGTATTTCAGAGTGTTTTTTGCTACTTAGCAAACTGGTAGGGACTCAGATGTCAAAGACCTAAAATGCCAATTAAAATAATCCTCATTAATTTTTAAAAAGGGAAGAGATAAAAATGAGAAGTCAGGAGATAGATATCCTTCCTGGAAGAGGTTGGTGACTGGGACTTTTCACAGTCATTATCAGCTAAAGCATACAGTCACAATAGCAAGCTTAAGTTTAGGCATGGAATAATACTCCAAAAAAATGGATGACTGAATTCTTCAAATGTAATTGAAAAGCTACTTTACATTCAGATCTTCAAATTATTTGAAAAGGAAATGGCTTCACTCAAGTACTTGCATACATTCTGAATCCCTTAGAAAACAGACCCATATTAAATCTGTCTTCAATTAGTGACAAGGTTGGATTCCAATCTTTGGGATTACTTAACAATTCTTATTACCTCATTAATAGAAATTAAAAACTATTGCTCAAACCACCACTAGTCAACAAATGAGACTTGTTTGGCTCAGCCATTGGGCATCATCCTGCACACCAAAGGGATGCCGGTTCAATTCCCAGTCAGAGCGCGTGCCTGGGGTTTGGGCTTGATTGCGGGTGGGAGGCATGCAGGAGGCAGCTGACTGATGTGCTCTCACATGGATGTTTCGCTCGCTCTCTCCTTTTCCTTTCCCCTCTCTCTCTAAAAGTCAATAACATTATTTTAAAAAAAGAAAAGAAATGAGATTTACTAGTGGGCTATACCTCCGCTTTATAAACAGTAACTGTACCTGCTTCTCTGTGTATGATTTTACAAATATTGGTCTGCAGAAAGATTATGCATCAGATGTTAGATTGAACATAAATAATTTCCCTGTGTCCATTCTGTCACTTAATGTTTTTAACTTATCGTAAAATAATATTCCATTACTTCAGATGAATGAGCTGACAACCACAGATGACTTAAGAAAGTGCACTACTTAACTCAATTTTTGAGTAAAGATTATTGTTCTGGCTGGGCTGCTCAGTTGGTTAGAGCGCTGCCCGAAATACCAAGGTTGTGGGTTTGATTCCCAGGCAGGGCACATACAAAAATCAACCAATGAATGCATAAATAAGTGGAATAACAATCAATGTTTCTCTCTCTAAAATCAATAAATTAAAAAAATTTTTAAAGATATTCATTACATTTCAAGACTTAAAGGAAAAGGCCCTGGCCGGTTTGGCTCAGCAGTTGGAGCGTCGGCCTGCGGACCAGAGAGTCCTAGGTTCAGTTCCCGCTAGGGGCACGTACCAAAAATAAAAAATAAAAAAGACTTAAAGGAAAATAATTTCTTGCTGATTTAAGCGAAGGTCATAACACCTGTAAAGAAATATGAAATTATGTTACTGATAGCCTGAATATGAAACCTTTTTATTAACAAGAATCCTTTACGTAGGTAATACCAATGGGAGAAAGTAAATAAAATTAGCCTTCAGTGGTAAAGTGTCCTAAAGATCACTAATATTAGTGTCATGTCAAGCCATGGCATCTGTTATCATGAAATTAGCCCTTCAGAAGACAGAGCTGAAGCAGGCCTCTTTAAGGGATATTTGGGAAGAAAATTAATATGAATAAATTATTTCAGCCAAAGTGAAACCAGGATTGGTGAACCAGGAAGCTCAGAAGCTCAGAAAAGGTTTAATTCATCAAGCCCTCCAATGAATACCTGCCTGGGCCCTCTATGGGCATGCTGCCAGATAAGACAGTATGTTGCCTACAGGATAATGCACCATGGGGAAGAATTCTAGAACCTACTAAAAGTAAACCAATTACAAGCCAAATAACCTTGCATATCTCAGAGTAGGTGTGCTCTTTCCACAGGGCTTGGTTCAATTCCACTCAATCCTGAGGGAGGGAGGTACTCATCCCCATAACTACCTGCTAAACTCCAGCAGACTCCAACATTACCTCTGAATAACTCTTTCCTACCGTCTAGAACCAAAGAGGGGATACGAGGCACACTATCGCAGAGAAATCAAGAAAAGGAAAAAAAGGCGAGCTCCCCTAGGGACCTTGACCCCACGCACTCTGAGATTGATACCGCCCTGAGAAATACGTTCCCCATTCTATCCTCATTCGGTTCCTTCAGTGACCTTCTGTCCCTGTTGCCTCGGCGAAGGCAAGAGGCGAGCACCGCTGTCTCCCCCACCCCCCTGGGAAGGTGTCTTTCTCAGTTGAGAGCCGCAAACGGAGGAAAAAAAAGGTTGCTCCTCCCCAACCACCCGCCCCACAACTCCTGGGTGCAGGCACGAGGGGGAAAAAGGAAGAGAAAAGCAATGGGAGGTGACAGCCCTACACTGGCCTAGGCGATGAGATCCTTGCTCCGGAAGAAACGCGGGAGAATTCTCCCCCCTCCACCCCCAACTACCCAAATGAATGAACTGAATAAAATTGGGAGGGGGGGTGGAGTTAGTATGCGCAGTTCTTGACACCCAGGAAGCGAAGATATAAAGGCCCTCGAACCCAGGACCGGCCTCGCTGTCCTTCGCACTCTGACTCTCACCCTTTCCATCCAAACCTCACACCATTTAACCCTTTCTTTCCAAGATAGCGCCCCCATCCTCCATCTACCCCAGACACCAACACCGCCCCCCCACCTCCGATCCTGCTTTCTGCTTGGGCCCAGACTCCAGCTTTTTCCTTCTCACCACCCTCTCCACAGCCCTCACCAGCCCCGGCCGAGCCGCACCTGGAGATGCTCCTGAAAACGAATTGGCAGAATCTGGGCCATGGCGCTGTCGGGGGTATGGTCTCCTGTCACTGGGGCTGCGGGGCAGTGGCTGCCCGGGCTCTCCAAGGGAGAGGAGGAGAAAGGGGAGGGGGTAGGCTGGGCTCAGCAAGATACTCTCCGGGGACGCAGGAAACTGGCAGGCAGACGAAAGAGCTCGGGTCGGGGGCGGAGGCTCCAGGGTCCGGGAGAGCCGCAATGGCGGAACCGGGCGCAGCGCAGACTCCGGAAACGGCTGAGCCCTGCGGAGGGATCCCGGAGACAGAACTCCGCCCAAGTCACCTCACCCCCTTCGTCTTATGTACCCTTCCACGGAGCGCCGCGGTGCAACGGGCGCAGGAATCCGGGACGCAGTGCGTTCAAGACTTCGCTTATTGCTGCGACAGGAGGGTAACAAGAGGCAGCGGAGGGACTACTTTTTTGGACTCATCACTTTCCCTAGTCTCCTGCTTTTCCCTCCCTCCTCCACCCCCCCTTTTTTTTTTGCATTTTGCCACATCATGCGACTAGGGGCGGACGACGTCACTTCCGTTGGCGCTTTAGGTCCCACCCACGTACTTCCGGGCGCACGTGATGCTGGTTGGGAAGGTCGGCTGGTTGCTCTCAGAATTCAGGACGAGTTCTAGGGAAATGTGGAGTCTCCTGGGAATGCGGTGTCTGTTGGGCCGCCTTGAGGAATGGTGGTGCTGCTCCCTTTCCCTGTGGGCCCTGCCTATCTAAACTGACTCCTTTAGGAAGAGGACGTAGCGTGGGCAGATGGGCCCAGCCTCCCGCCGCCTCGGTGACTCAGGGAAACGGCCTCCCTGCAGAGCGCTCTCCTGGCAGCTGGCTGCGGCACTCCTCCCCCGCCTAGTTTCATATAGTGGGTGTTTTCTTACATCCCAGGGAGGGGGACGGAATCGGGGTTTAAACAGCCTCCCTGCCCTCATGAACGCCCTTCTGACGGTTGGAAAGCTGACGCTTGGATTCTTACTCGAACTAGCAGTGTCTTCGGGTGTTCCTTAAATAATTGGCTCGCCCTCAAGCTGGCCTTGTGATAGCTTTGAACGTTTCTGCGGACATTTTGGAGGACATGTATGTCGGTCTACCTTACTCCTGAGTTTGTCTGATGTTAAAGAACTTGAGTATCATAAATACGCGAAAGAACTGGACCGAAATTGCAGCAGGAGGATTTTTTTGGCCACGTCAAGTAATGAGTCAGATGAAGATAATTAGGTTAAGGGTGGTTTGTAAAACCTTAAGGTTCTCGGTGTGACTAATGTAAACTGTTGGAGAAAGGGGTTCACTATTGGCGGGACCACCTCCTCATTCCTTGTAAATTAGCAGTGTTTGGGAATGTATGCGTTTAAAAGCTGGAGTGTCTGTCGTGCCTTTTAATAGCATTAATGTATCTAAGGTATTCATTATCGATTAATAACCTTCCCAGTACCTTCTTGCTAAAATATAAGCTGTAATATTTCATAATAGCACAAATACAATAAAATACAAAAGATTTTAGTTCTGTGCCTTTCATCTTTATAAGGTGATTATTTTTCCAAAAAATTAAAAGGTATAAAGGAAAAACTCAAGTATACAATGATTATTTGTAGTTCCCTTTCCAGTTAAACATAAACCCCTATTAGGTATACAGTAATTTTGTTTGTTAAGCAATTTTGCCTGGAGAAGTTTGCTTAATCATTTAAGTTGCTTTTAATATCTTCCCCAAAATATATCTCACATACTAAGGATAAGAGAACCTTTGGCAGGTAAGAAAGCAAAGAGAACGTTCTGCAAAGATTTGCTGCCATGTCATGAGTGAATATTTATGTTTGGTAAAATTACATTTTGTTTTGTTAAGCTAAATACTTGAAGATGTTCTGTATCCTCCAACATTTGAAATGACCTTTCTTATACCAAGTTTAATAGTAGCTGCTTTCAATCCTTTCTGGAAGTAGACAAAATCTAAATTAAAAATCTAAAGGAGTTATTGTTTTATTACAGTAAAAGCACTAGCTTAAGTAACATTTCCAATCTCAGAACTTGGGATACGAGAGTTATATCATGAACGAGCCACAGAAATGTTATTAATTAATAACTGTCTTGCATTTTCATACAGATCTGTAATTTTAAGTACATTTAGAATCCCCAAAGCAGTTGATTTTAGCTTGGATATTTGTTGTGGAATATATAACCAAAAGTGTGCTGAGGTTCTGTTAAAGTGACTTGCTGTGTCATCACACACAGAAATCTACTAAATACATTGTTTTCAGAAATCATTTAGAAGAAAAATAGATTACGATATACAAGCTCATTTTGAACAGTATATCCTTCAAATCAATAAATCCAAAAATTTTTAAGATAAAAAAATTGGTCCAAATGATAAAAATTAAACCAAGCCTGTGGCTTTAAAGATCAATAATTTTGGCTGAGGTAATAAGAGAGATTTTTATGGTAGTACGCTGTTGTTGCTAATGGTGTAAAGGCAGGGCAAAAAAATATATAAGATAGTCAATCCTTGGTTTAGAAGCCCTCAAAGGCTGAGTCACTGTTAACAGTTACCTGAGCAGTAACTGAATGACTTTGTTTTAAGGTACTGCCTGCCTTAAGTTAGAGAAGATAATATCAGGGAACAAATGCTGGGTGTTCTTTTTTTCCCCCTATGATAAAATCTTTTAATAAGACTACTGCTATAAATGTATCATCATTCTGGCTTTTGGTTTCAGAAAATATTTTAGTAAGGTAGCCATGTTCATAAAATAAATGGTTAAATTATTTTAATTTGAAGGTATTTTTTAGCAGAATGTTCAATAGTAGAGTCACAGAAAGTGCCAGTAGCAAAAACTGCATTGGTCATATGCTATTTTGAGGAGTGCCAGTTTCTCCAAAACCTTTATTGTGCCATTTTATATTTTATGCTAGTAACTATGGTATATACGGGAATACCTCCAGAAAAACTTTTCATTGTAGAAGATTCCTCTATAGTTGTTCATCTTCAAGCAGCCCCAGAATTAAGGCCCCTCCCTTTAATTTGACCTTTTAAAAACAGCATGAGCTAGTTGCTTTGCAAAAGCCACAAAGTAAAGACAGTTCTCAAACATTAAAAGATTAATTTTAAAGCAGACTTTAAACCTAACCCACGGTACCTAACAAATATTTAAAATTTAGTGAAATCAAACAGGGTATACTTTAGCATTACCCAAGTAAGCTAAGTGGTTTTGACATTTAAACAGAACCTTTGAAACATCTCGGCCCCCTAGGGCTACCGATAATAATCCCAGCAGGATTAGATAAAAGAGCAGCACACATCAAACACCCAGTAAGTGGCTCAGGTATGTCAACATACAGTGCCCGGTTTATTTTGGACCTGTACAAAGAACTGATTATAGGCAAAACTCACCCAAAAAGAAACACAAGGCAAGAAAAAAATTTTTCATAGCCTTTTTTAGAATGAAATGGACCTGAATTTAATAATCATTCACTCAAGCTTGTCCTAAACCTAATTTATATAGACAAGTTTTATAATCTATCATGGATGTCAATAAGATCTAGTGAATCTCTATTGTGTCAGAATTGAGCATGTTCCAAGTGAACAGCCCTGTGGGAATATAATCTGGAGTCTAGTCATATTATAATATAGTCCCCTCCCATGTTTTCTAAGGTTAAATCAGATCCCGGCAGAGGAATGAAGTGGCTTATAACAGTATCTTAAAAAGTCATCTCAGGAAAGTTGGTCCAAATACAGTGATACACAGGGCATTGTGGATAGAAAAATCCAGTTATTACCCTGCTGATCAATGAGTCAGATGTCACATCACAACATCCCTTTCATATCCAAAAGCAAAATCAAAAGAAGCTTTAAAGTGAAGAGGCAATGGGAGCTAATTTTCTCCTTTCTAAATATGTAGAACTGTCTCTTTTCACTTCCTAGAGATTTTACTGTCTTCAATCCAAAGCAAGGCATGACCTGCAAACGTGTTCTCTCAGCAATCTTAAAATTCTATCACACTTCAGGGGTAGTTCTACCAGTAGCAATATACACAGGCAGACTTGTTACCGTAGTAAACTCTTCCTCAGAACAGAATGGTTAAGGACTGAGATTTGGTAAACAAAGTTTTGGTTAACTCAAAAACAGGGTTTCAAGGAAGGATAATCTAATTTACTTGGTCAACAAACACTTTTCAATGTTCACAATGAGAAATTACTCAATATTAAAATCTTTTGAAAAGGCTTTCTAAAAAAATATATAGAGAAATCAATTCTGAATCTTAAAAGGGCCTAAGGCCCTGGCCAGTGGCTCACAAAGTTGGAGCATCGTCCTGGATGCCAAAAAGGTTGTAGGTTCGATTCCCAGACAGGCACATACCTAGGTTTCGGGTTCGATCCCTGGTTGGGGTGCATACTGGAGGCAACCGATCCATGCTTCTCTCACATCAAGGTTTGTCTCTCTTTCAAATCAATAAAAATAGCCTCGGGTGAGGATTTAAAAAAAGAAGCCTCAGGTTCATCACTGTGAAGTTTTTGTATAGTTCTGCAAATGCGGTGTGATCTGCGTATCTACCAAATTTAGGACACACTAGAAATTACTTTTTAAAAAAAATGCTTTACCCAAATGTGACATGACTGATAAAAGTGGATTATGTAAAACAAACAAAAAACTTGGTTATTTCTTTTTTTGTGGTCGCTCATATTCCAAGTAACTGTGACTTTAATGTTGTACAGTATACAACCATACAACTACTGCTCTGTCCATTACAGTCCAGTAATGAAAAATATGTAGCATTCATTTGAGCCTACCTCATATTTACTGATTTAAATTTTATTTTTCTTTCCTGAGCCAACTGTGTTAGCACCAAAAAGCATGAAAAGGTCTCTGCAGGTTAGATACACCAGCCACTCAAATATAAAGCTTTCACTGGGTGAAAATAAAAACCTGATGAAGACAGCCCTTTACCATCTCTGTATTTTCAGACTAGCTAGCTAACCATCAGATCAGATATAGAGGTGAGATACTCATTATTGAGGAGGGCTTTAAAATTCCTTTTCTTGAATGGGAACTAGATGGAGTAGCAGATTGGCACACAATGGCAGTCTCCAAGTGCTGCACATTATAAAAGGAAAACCCCAGTCCAAGCTGTCAAATTTTCTATCTGCAATAATGAGTGGCACTCAAATTATTCTTCCTTTGACCTACTGAATGTTAACCCAAGTTACAGACTGAAAATTGCAAAACCCTTCATAAAAGCCCTTCTCAAGGTGACAATCTTTCCATTGTTTAACTGATTCCTTTCCCCAACCACACTAATTGTCTCTTGTTGTAGTCCAAGTCCTACTTTTCCTTAAAACCTCAGTTTAAAATCTGTTTACCCTACTTCTTAAGCTAATAACATTTACTGACTATACCACCTATTTATTTTGAAGCCTAGGCTAACTATGTCTAACTAATAATCACACCTGGAGTTAGCACAACAATCATTTATAAATACGTATATACAAAAAGCACCAAACAGGCCCTGGCCTGTTTGGCTCAGCGGTTAGAATGTCAGCCCTCAGACCAAGGGGTCACAGGATCGATTCCTGGTCAAGGGCACATACCTGGGTTCCAGGTTGGATCCCCAGCCCTGATGGGAACCGTGCAGGAGGCAACAAATCTCCCTCCCTCCCTCCCACTCTAAGAATCAATGGGAAAATGTCCTCAGGTGAGGATTAACAAAACAAAACAAAACACCATACAGGGTGCCAGGTTATATTTTGGGTTCACCTACTGTCACATTTCCTATGTTTTAGCTGAGGACCAAATAAAATCAGGTTAAGAAACATATGGAGATTTTCCTGAACAGGTAATGAGATTCTTTTCTTTGAAAAATTTTCAATAGCTTCACAAAAGACTTTTGTATTATTCATATTTAAGGTTAAAGGAACAGCTAACAAGCAATACAGATTAATTTGATAATCTTTGGGAGAATAAAGATTAAAATTTTATTTTTGTTTTTTTGTTTTTTTTTGGTACGTGCCCCTAGCGGGAACCGAACCCTGGACTCTCTGGTCCACAGGCCGACGCTCCAACCGCTGAGCCAAACTGGCCAGGGCTAAAGATTAAAATTTTAATTTACTGATTTACATTATGCTCAATTCCATCAGCTCTATGAAGAAAAAGTAAAAATCAGAAGTCTCAGATATTTCATAAAATTAAGATCTTTTCTTGTAAATTGTAATTGAAATATTTTTAAAAATATTTTTTCAAATGAAATCACTTTAATTAGAATAGGTATGTGAAAAGCTGCTTCCCTGGATTAGAGTGCAAGTGGTAAAAAAATGAAATCAAAAGACTATTTCCTGATGTGAAAATTATATGAAATTAAAATTTCATTGTCCATAAATAAAGTTTTATTAGAACATAGACACATCCATTTATGTATTACCCAGCAGAGTAGTTGCAACAAAGAATGTATGGCCCGAAAGCTTAAAATATTTATTATCTGGCCTTATCAAATTCAGATGAGCTGATTTTATTTCCTGTACACAATTTGAATATAAGGAAAAAGTTGAATATGTAAATATGTAAATTAACACAATAATGAGGCACCGGTTATATCTATCATTAAAAGAATATTTCTGAGGAACTACAAGGCTGCAATAACAGGCACTTTATTACTTTGCTGTTAGGAATGTAAACAGGTTCATCTGTTCTGCAAAGCAGTTTAGGAACAGGCATCAGTAGTCTCAAAGATCACTTTCACTGCTGTAAAGAATTCGACCATAAGAACATACCACAGTTTATTCAACCGTTTCCCTAATGATAGCTATATGCATTGTTTACAATATTTTACTATTAGGAACAATGGCATATGTAACATTTTTATGAATGCTGTATTTAAGAGTTTATGTATTTAACATAAATCATCAACTGATGATAAATCTATGGGAGTCACATCTTATGAGGAATAGAGTATTTTATATAATCTGAGTTCCTAGGATATAAATCTAAAAGTGGGCTCTCACAGCTAGTATGGCTCAGTGGTTGAGCGTCAACCCATGCACCAGGAGGTTGCCAGTTCGATTCCCAGTCAGGGCACATGCCCAGGTTGTGGGCCAAATCCCCAGTGGGGGACATGCAGGAGATGGCCAATGGATGTTCTCTCTCATCGTTGTTTCTATCTCTCTCTCCCTCCTCTCCCTTCCTCTCTCTCTCTCAAATCAATAAAGAAAATAAATACATAAAATAAATAAAGGTGGGCTTTCTGGGTCTCAGGTTATGTACATCTTCAACTTGACTAGATATTGCCTGAAATGTTCTCTAAAACAAGAACAATTTATTCTATGTCAACACTTTTCAGGCATATCATTGTTGCCAATCTGATGGAAAACAATGGCATCTCACTGTTATTTTCAACTGTATTTCCCTAATTGCTAGTAAGATTCAGTATCTTATTTATTGACCACTCATGTTTCTTCTTTTATGAAATGACTGACCCAATCTTTTGCCCAGTTTTCTATGATAACATTTGTCTTCGTTTCTTTTTGTTTTGTTTCATTGAGTAATTTAAAGGTGAATCCTCATTCTTTTAAAGAACACATTTCTTCATAACCGCCACCTTTCTTCCAAGGCTCCTTCCACTTTCTTAACTAGATCCAGTATTATATTACTCTTATACTACTACTCTCACAGCCCTCTCAATGGAAATAAATTTCTCTTATTGACACCACTGCCACAATTATGCCTTAAAGATGAAATGTCATTCCCCTCCAATAAATTCATATATAGTACAAAAACATCCAAATTCTATAGTGTGGCTTTCAAAGTCTTCCATGATCTGTCCTCAACCAACATTTTCGGCCTATTGTTCTCCTAATATATACTCTATGCACCAAGTAAACTGGACTGTTTGCCATCTCTCTCAAATATTCCCTGGGCTTTCTAATTCTCTGTCTTGATCTATGCTCTTCCTAGCACCCATCTGTTTATCAGAAATTCTTCTTCAAGGAAAGCTCTTCCTTACAATATAACAACAAATAAATATAGGAAAGAATTAGGGGGGGGGGGATCATTTTGTAACCATAAAAATAAAACTGATTCAGGCAAGAACAATCAGTTGATGATAAATCCAGAGGGTGATAATTTATGAGGAACAGGCTATTTCAGATAATTTCAAAGTATCCTTCCTCCAAATTACTTATTAATTATAAGAGTAACTAGACTGAAGAAATAAATTTGATTACCTAACCAAGTAATCAAAATTAATATCAATATGGGGCAAATACCACGTGCTTCCAAATTTGATGTCTTAAGAGAGATACAAGTTGAGAACATTCTATAAAATAACTAGCCTGTATTATTTTAAAATGTCAAAAATGTTATTTAAAAATGTTAAATGTAAAAGAAAAAGAGAAAAAAATGTTAAATGTAAAAGACAAAGGAAGACTAAGGACCTTTTCCAGATTAAAAGAGATTAAATATAATACATGATTCTTGCCCAGCCAGTGTGGCTCAATGGTTGAGCGTGGACCCCTGGACCAATGGGTTGCCGGTGCAATTCCTGGTCAGGGCACATGCTGGGTTGCGGGCTCAGTCCCCGGCATGGGACATGCAGGAGGCAGCCAATCTATGTTGATGCTTCTCTCCCTCTCCCTTCCTCTCACTCTAAAATCAATACAAACATACTAAAAAAAAAATACATGATTCTTGACTAAGTCCTGAACTGGGGAAAACATTATAAAGGATGTTATTAGGAGAAATAATGAAATTTGAGGATGGACTATAGATTTAGAACGTATGCTTAACTTACTGAATGTGTGCTTAATTTACGGAAATAAAAGAGCTTTCATTCCAAGAATCCACATACACCCTACCACATCGAAGGAATGCACTGATACATATACCTGAGAAGAGGAACTGATAGGACTAATGTGCTGAAACTGTCTGGAGCAATGAAGATGAAAATGAACATATTAACAATGCTGGGAATGCTCAGAGAAACCATCACCACTCACCTTACTTCAAGAACAAACACATGGATAGGGATCCTCATGTAATTTTTCAATAAAGATTTCAAGTATCTAATATTGAACAGAAAACTATTTAGATGCCAAAGGAAATAACTGCAAAAGTGTTAGATACCTATAAAAAAATTAGATTCTTAGTTTTTACAAAAAATTCTAAAAACACACATTATACTGCCTTTTGAATTTTAAATACACTAATAGCTTTATTTAACAAACATTGAGTGACTACTATGTGCAAAGCACTGTGCTAGATGCCGTGAAAGATACAAAGATGAAAAAGACATAGTCCCTGCCCACAAGGAGCGTATAATCTAGTGGGAGAGAGAGACAAATACACAAATAACTAGAATACAAGGCAGTAAACAACAGAGTGGGCAAGTGTTGAATGTGGCCTGAGTGTGATTCTAATTAGCCTCAAGGTTCCAATTTGAAACACTGGTCATGTAATGTTGGCTGCTTTGAAAATCCCATCTCAAGATTGACATAATAGATGTTTAAGTGGTCCTACCCAAGCAGCTGGAGGCAAGAGAGTAGGCCAGGGGGAAGGGCTGTTTGAAACACCGTCACACCTACATACATGGTGCTGATACAAGTATGTAGGGACAGCTACAAGAAGAACATATACATATCATCTGTCCTTTGGTTAATGGCTATAGCTACTGTTTTAAACAATATACTTTTATATAAAAAAGGAATTTGTATAATACCAGAAAAATCAATTTAAGGATTAATATTAATTCAACAAAGAATCTTGCCATAGGCAATTTTCTTATTTACTAATTAAGTCTTTTCTCTAAATATCTATAAAGCTCTTTAGCAATTAAACAGACATCTAAGTATTGCTGAGTAAAAACCTCTTATGTTCAGCCTTCTGAAGGAAAATGGTCACATACCTGATAATCTGATATAATACTATTCTAATAGCAACAAGAAGGCCTTACAGAGATTTAAGGAAAATCATTTTTAATGCTTCAATGCAAATGGATACACGCTGATTACATAAAATTCAATGTTCTTTGAAAATATCTCCACAACAGCATTTGATACCAGTTAAGGCCAGCAAAATTGAAGTGAGAAAAATATCACGTGTTGTCTTTCATTGGTTTCATATATCATTGCCTATGACTATGGCAACCCAATCTTTTCTTTGAAAATTCCATTCATTGGTATTAATGAGCTTTGATTTGCTTTTAGCTGGTATGCCAATAACAGCTGCTGACCACTTCCTCTTGGTAGTGCGGTCTTACATAAATGGCAAAGTAGAAGCATATTTCTTGGCTGCTTTTCCTACTTCCTGAATTGGAGGGCTCACTGCTTAGACTGTTTCCTTCAGTGCGTCACTGTGATCCTGGGACCTCTGCTGCTTTCTCTCAAGGAAACGAGCACGTGCATCGGATATGGATTTATCGTCATTTCTCCTTTGCATTTTCTTTAGGACTTCTTTTGATATTCCATCTGAAAACATTACAAATTAAACCAGTAAAACTTTAGTTTTGAGATTCAGTGCTAGAAATGTTAAGAGAAAGAGATGCTCTGATTTTTCAATGTTCAGGGAAAAAATGAAATTAAATTCTGCCCTTTCAAAAGAAACGATGTAGTCTATGGTTAAAAAATAAGAGCATGGAGGCCTAAGTAGTGAAAAAAAACTGACCCTATTCAAGCATTTATACACTACAGTTATACACTGCAACAAAACACCTAGTGTCTAACGTTACTAAAAGACTCTTATATCATCTTGGGCAAAATTCCTCTCCATTCCATTTCTCAGTGATGTTAAATAAGGATAATAACTTGCTCCATCAATCAGCCTCAGAAAGCTTTACTGAAATGAAAAGCTTTCTGTATGTGAGCTAAGAATTAAGCTTTCTGTCCTAATTCAGTACCACAACTGTTTATGCTTCCCAACTAAGGACCTAACATATCATTGAAAAAAAGATATTCTGAGGTAATAATTCACAAAATTTTATAAGCCAAATAAAAATAGTAAAGCACTACTGGGAAGCAGTATGGCATAACGGTTAAGAACATAGGCCATAGAATCAGGTTTCTGGATTCAAAATCCAGATTCACCAATTCCGAGCTATGGGATTCTCAGCAAATTAATTGTACACTGCTAAGTCCTTCTTCATGTATAAAGTGGGGATATATATTTACCTTATAGGGTTATTATGAAAATTCAATGGGGTAATATAAGTTTTTAGCATATGGTAAAAGCTCAGTATATGTTATTAGTAATGTTGGACAGAAGGGTTAAGAAAAACAAGATTAACTGGAAGGAAAGAAGTCAAAATAACTAAGTCTGAAACTCATGATAATTCTTTGCTTTCTGGGTAGATAGAGCCAGAATCTAAGTCCTATAACAATATTTCTATAATTATATGAGAATCTGAACATTTATGTTTCCTGGACTTACACCACTAGAACAAGCATTACACTCACCCTTCAGATGTTTCACATTTTCCTTATTCGTCCATCTCCTTCTTGCATCTTCTCTTGCCTCACGTCGGGCCACACTGCTCAGATCATGTGCATTAAATTCATGCAACTTGGGTAACAAGTCTCTCACCCACTCATAACGAATTGGACACACAATTCTTGCGTAGACTTTGGTGGTAACTAATACCTCATGAAAAATGATCCATTCAAGTTTGGTTTCCTGTTCGTGAAGCTGTACAAAAAAATTCATTTAAAGATAACTCAATAAACTGCCTTATTCCACATTAGACCAACCAAATACTGTTAGCCCAAACTCTTCTGAATTAATCCCTATGTTTCAAACAGGATGCAGAGACCTGAGACTCAATACCTTTACAGCCTTATGTAATATATAGATAGATATACTGTAAACTTAACCTCAAAGTGAAAAGTAGAAGACATCTGTATATCACTTAATCCTACACCTTTACAAATGTCTTCTCTTTATTAAAAATAAGGTACTTATGCCCTGGTCGGTTTGGCTCAGTGGTTAGAGTGTCGGCCTGCGGACCAGAGAGTCCCGGGTTCGATTCCCGCTAAGGGCATGTACTTAGGTTGCGGTTTGTCCCCGGCCCCGGGATCGTGTGGGTGGCAACCAGTCGATGTGTCTCGCTCACATTGATGTTTCTCACTCTCTCTCTCTTCCTCCCTCTCTCCCTCCCGCTCTATCTGAAGATAAATGCAAAAAATGTCCTCGGGTGAGGATAAAAAAAAAAAAAAAAGGTACTTACTGCTGAGGAAGGATGAATGTGAACTGGGCTTCCACGCCCATCCATTGTGCAAAATGTTCTTCCAACAGATCTAAACACCCCCCCAAAACAACAAACAAAAAAACAAAGGATAAAGACATCATCAGTAAAACAAAGACATAAAGAGAGCACTAGGTCAAACAATAAACAATTATTATATATTCTGCTAAAAAGGGCACCATTAACAGAGGTTTAAGTTTATTCAAGTGTCACTATTACTTCTCTACCAATTCACCTTAAACTAATGATACAATTCAGTCATTTAAGTATAAACACTTTTGGTTAATAAGTAGTAATATTAACAATAATATTGGCCCTGGCTGGTTTGGCTCAGCGGTAGAGCGTCGGCCCACGGACCAATGAGTTGCGGGTTCGATTCCGGTCAAGGCCCTGGTCAGGGTCATGCGAGAGGCAACCAGTCGATGTGTCCCTTTCTTTCTCTCTCCCTTTCTCCCTCTATCTCCTTCCCACTCTATCTGCAGATACACAGAAAAATATCCTCGGGTGAGGATTAAAAAAACAAAAACCAATAATATTGTATTTGTGTTTTAGAATTTCCAAAATACTTTCATAATAAAGGCTCAAAACAACCGAGGAGTTTTGAGAGCCAGGCACTTTAAGGTCAAAAGTGAGACTTCAAACAGATTAGCCTTCTAAAGGTCACAGAGCTAATGTATGGTAAAAGCAAATCCCAATCACAGGTCTTCTGACTTAAACACGGTGTTATTTATATCTCTTTTTAAAGGTACAAGTGATTTTCACTATTCTAAAATCTGACAATTAGAACATTCCATGAATTTTTCTAATTCATGTCCATTTCAAATTCTTATCTTCTTCTACACTTCCCTACATAATGTTATTCCAAAAACTTGTTAATAGCCCTAGTTCAATTGTCACAATTGATTTCCTCTAGTACATTATATATATATCCCTATTATAACCCAGATCAGACAGCATTATAATTGTTTGTTAATATATCTGTACAGTACAAAAATATTTTTTACTTGAACCATTTGAGAGTTAGTTGCCAACCTTACACCCCCATCATTCCCAAATACCTGAGTGTGCATTTCCTACAACCAAGGATATTCTTCTACATAATCATAATACATCCAACAAAACCAGGAAATTAACACCGATATATTACTAACATTTAATCCTCAGACCCCACCAAAGTTTTATCAAATGTTCTAATAATATCCTTTTTTCAAAAAATCCTCATCCGAGGATATTTTTCCATTCATCCTCAGATGAGGGGGAACAGAGAGAGAGAGAAACATTGATGTAAGAGAAACACATCTACTTGTTGCCTCCCACATGATCCCACCCAGGGCCGGGGACCAAACCACAACCAAAGTACATGCCCTTGACCGGAAGTGAACCTGAGACTCTGGTCCGAGGGCCAACGCTCTAACTGCTGAGCCAAAAACAGCCAGGGCTAATAATATCCTTTATGACGAAAGGATCTAGTCCAAAAATCATGTATTGCTTTTACTTTTCATGTCCCCTTAGTCTCCTTCATGCTGGAATACTTCCCCCGTCTTTCTTTGACCTTCATAATCCTGACACTTTAAAAAAAAACACACTTTTTTTTATTGATTTTAGAGAGAGGAAGGGAGAGGGAGAGAGAGAGACAGAAACATCGATGAGAGAGAACATCGAATGCATGCCCCCCTACTGGGGATTGGGCCCACAAACTGGGCATGTGCCCTGACTAAGAATTGAACTGGAGACCTCTTGGTGCATGGTTGACGCTCAACCACTAGCCACACCAGACAGGCATTCTGACACTTTTAAAGATTATAGGCTAGTTATATTGTAGTATGTCCCTCAATGTGAGTTTGTCTGTTTCAGAATGATTAGATCCAGGTTATGCATCTTTGGCAGGAATATCACAGAAGTGATCCTGTAAAGTTTTCATTATATCCTATCAAGAAAAACATGACTTTGATTTGTTTCACAACTGATAATATTCACTTTGATTGTGTGACATAGGTAGCATCTGCCAGGCCTTTCCACTGAAAAGTTACTTCTCTCTTTGTAATTAACAAGAATTTTGTAGAGAGATGCTCAACTATGTAAATAATTATATTTGTCATTAAACTTTTAATTTATTCATTGACTAATTTTTATGCTTACAGACACATGACTTCACATTTTATTCAGTGATTATATAATCCATTACTATCATTTATTTTGATTCTCAAAATGTCCCATATTTGATCAGTTGGCACCTATTCAAGCTGGCTCCTGTGTACTTCTGACATGGCCTCAACCAAACTTCTGTGCTCGCTGGCAAAATAAGATGTTCTGAGCTCATCTTGTACTTTCCCAGCCATATTCCTCCAAAGAGGCGTGAGTCCTTCATGTGGCAGATCGTGGCAAGTCAAGATCGGGGCATTAAGTATATTCCTTGTTATTATGGTATCATTGCTCCCAGTTGATCTTAGAGTTAGGGTATGTATGTATATAAATATTTACACACATACAAATACATGTTTTATATAAATTCACAGTAACATCTATTTTTATTACCATATCGATCTATCCATCCATCTAACTATATTAAAAAACTAAGTTTGCCCTGGCTGGTTTGGTTAGAGCATTGTCGGCCTACGGACCAAGGAGTCACGGGTTCCACTCCCTGTCAAGGGCACATACCTCGGTGTCAAGTTGGATCCCCAGCCCTGGTTGGGGTCATGTGGTAGACAACCAATCGATGTGTCTCTCTCACATCAATGAGTCTCTCTCTCTCTCTCTCTCTCTCTCTCTCTCTCTCTCTCTCCCTTCCTCCCTCCTACTCTATCTAAAAAAAAAAAAAAAATCAATGGAAAAATATTGAGTGAGGATTAAAATACAAAACAAAACGTTAAGTTCACAATGATACCCCAAAGTTCTAATCCAACACCACAGAGCTCATTCACATTTTCTCCCTTTCCGTGTTTCCAACTCCTTTACCATTATCCTTAATATATTTAATTATGTGATCAATTCCTCTGTATCTAATGACTCTCCCATCATCAACCTTACAAAGATGCCCTCCTCACTCTGACACTCAATACTGAACAACTCCCATGTGAGTGTTTTCTCCATCCTGCTCAAGCCCTGACACTCCACACCAACCTTCAGGGATGCCATCCTCAACCTTTTGGCTTTCACACCCCAAACAGAGCCATCCTCCTCTGCAAGAAAAGCCTTGTCACTCAACTTAGGCACTGATACCCATGCTGGACATCTGGCCTTCAGACTCCCCTCCTGCCCTACTTGAGCTCCAATATTCCACTCTGAGCCACCACAGCTCTCCCTGCACAAGTCACAGTTATGCAAAGGATCAATGTAACAGATGTCATCATAATCACAGAGCTTAAATCAAATCACCAATCTTTTTTTTTTTTTAACCCTCACTCGAGGATATTTTTCCATTTATCTTCGGATAGAGTGGGAGGGAGGGAGAGAGAGAAACATCGATGTGAGAGAGTCATCAATTGGTTGCCTCCTGCATGACCCCAACCAGGGCCAGGGACTGAACTGCAACCGAGGTATGTACCCTTGACCGGAATCGAACCCACGACTCTTTGGTCCACAGGCTGATGCTCTAACAACTGAACCAAACCAGCCAGAGTCAAATCATCAATCTTTAAATAGTTCAATATTATCATCAAATAAAGTAGTATTTCTTTACCCATCTCTCAAGCTCATATTCCTTACCTTCGAGCTACATTTTTGAAATAGCCTGCACAAAGACATCTTCGCAGTACTTCATGCTTAGGGCCTTCAAAGGTCTCCCTTGGGAAATCACTTTGCTACAGAAAGAATATATATACAGTGGTAAGTCTCACAGAACAATTTAAAATATCCTTTTCTTTTGAAAAATCCACATTTCTAGATTATGTTTCTGGCCCATATGAAGTAAGAGGGATCAGATTTCCCTTCTGCTTGAAACAACCAAAATATAGACAAAACTTATGAAATAATGATTTCCAAAATATTGTACATATATCAAGCGATAAGGAATAATGATCTCTAAGAAATAAATAAAGCAAGGGAGAGTCCAAAACAAGATGAACCCAAATAGGCCCACACCAAGACACATCACAATTAAAATGGCAAAGGTTAAAGACAAAGAATCTTAAAAGCAGCAAGAGAAAGACAGTTACCTACAAGGGAGCTCCCTCTCATAAGACTATCAGCTGATTTCTCAGCAAAAACATTTTAGGTCAGAAGGGATTGGCATGAAATAGTCAAAATGATGAAAAGCAAGGACCTACAACTAAGAGTACTTTACTCAACAAGGCTATCATTTTAAATTGAAGGGGAAATAAAGAGCTTCCCAGAACCGCCCCCACCCCCCACCAAAAAAAAAAAAAAGGCCAAAAGAAGTTGTTACCACCAAACCAGTATTACAAGAAATGTTAAAGGGCCCTGGCCTGGTAGCTCAGTTGGTTGGAGCATTGTCCCATACACCAAAACGTTGCAGGTTTGATTCCCTGTCAGGGCACATACCTAGGTTGCAAGTCTGATCCCTGGTCAGGGTGTATATGGGAGGCAACCAATCAATGTTTCTCTCTCCCTTCCTCTCTCTAAAGTCAATTAACTAAAAAAAAATCCTCAGGTGAAGATTTAAAAAAATAAATAAATGTTAAAGGGACTTCTTCAAGAAGAAAAATAAAAAGAGAGAGGAACACAATTAAAAGAATAAAACGGCAATAAATACATACCTATTAATAATCACTTTAAATGTAAATGGATTAAATGTTCTAATCAAAAGACATAGGGTAGCTGAATGGATAAGAAAACAAGACCCATATATATACTATCTACAAGAGGTCTACCTCAGAACAAAAGATACTCACAGAGTAAAAGTAAAGGAATGGTAAAAGATATTTCTTGCAAATGGACATGAAAACCAAAAAAAAAGCTGGGGTAGCAATACTTAGTATCTGACAAAATAGACTTTAAAACAAAGGCTATAGTAAGAGACAAAGAAGGATACTTCATAATGATAAAGGAAGCAATCCAACAAGAGGATATAACCCTTGCAAACATTTATGCACCCAACATAAGAGCACCTAAATATATAAAGCATATCTTGATGAACAAAAATGGAGGTTGACAGCAATACAGTCATAGTAGGGGATTTTAAAACTCCACTGACATCAATGGATAGATCTCCCAGACAGAGATCAACAAGGAAACAGTGGCCTTTAATGACATACTAGATCAGATGGGTTTAATTGATATCTTCAGAGTATTTCACCCCAAAGCAGTAGAATATACATTCTTTTCAAGTGCACATGGAACATTTTCTAGGACAAACCACATGTTAGGCTGCAAAACAAGTCTCAATAAATTCGAGAAAACTGAAATCATATCAAGCATCTTCTCTGACCACAATAGTATGAAACTAGAAGTCAATCATGATTTAAAAAAAAAAAAAAACTGAAAAACACACAAAGACATGGAGGCTAAATAGCATGTTATTAAACAATGAATGGGTTAACAATGAGATCAAGGAAGAAATCAAAAGATACCTTGAAACAAATGAAAATGAGAACACAACAACCCAAAATCTATGGGAAAGCAGTCCTAAGAGGGAAATTCATAGCATTACAGGCCTACCTCAAGAAACAAGAAAACTCTCAAATAAACCATCTAACTTTACACTAAAGGAACTAGAAAAACAACAACAAATAAAGCCCAAAGTAGTAGAAGGGGGAAAATAATAAAGATCAGAGCAGAAATAAACAAAACAGAGTCTAAAAACAGTACAAAAGATCAATGAAACCAAGAGCTGGTTCTTTGAAACGATAAACAAGATAGACAAACCTTTAAACAGACTCATCAAGAAAAAAAACCCAAATGAATAAAATCAGAAATAAAAGGGGAGAAGTAACACAGACACCAAAGAAACACAAAGGATTGTAAGAAAATATTACCAACAATTATATGTCAACAAATTGGACAACCTGGAAGAAATGGATAAATTCCTAGAAACATACAATTTTCCAAAACTGAATCAAGAAGCAACAGAAAACCTGAACAAACAGAATACAACTAATGAAACTGAAGCAGTAATAAAAAAAACAAAACTCCCAACAAACAAAAGTCCTGGACCAAATAACTTCACAGGTTAATTTTACTGAACAGTCACAGAAGAACTAACACCTATCCTTCTCAAACTATTCCAAAAAATTCAAGAGGAGGGAAGTCTCCCAAGCTCATTTTACAAAGCCAGCCTTATCCTAATTCTAAAACCAGATAATGACACTACAAATTTAAAAAATTATAGGCAAATATCCCTGATGACCATAGATGCTAAAATCCTCAACAAAATATTAGCAAACCAGATCCAGCAATACATTAAAAAGATCATATACCATGATCAAGTGGGATTTATTCTGGGGATGCAAGGTTGGTACAATATCTGCAAATCAATAAGTGTGATACACCACATAAACAAAATGAAGGATACAGAAAAAGCCTTTAATAAAATCCAACACCCATTTATGATTAAAAAAAAAAAAAACAAAAAACAAAACAAAATAAACCTCTCAGCAAAGTGAAACTAGAGAGAACATAACTCAACATAATAAAGACCATATATGACAAATCCACAGCTACCATCATACTCAATGGGCAAAAACTAAAAGCAATTCCCTTAAGATTGGAAACAAGACAGGGATATCTGCTTTCACCACTCTTATTCAACATAGTACTGGAAGTCCTAGCCACAGAAATCAGACAAGAAGAAGAAATACAATACAACCAAATTGGAAAGGAGGAAGTAAAACTGTTATTTGCAGATTACATGATACTGTATATAGAGAACCCTAAAGATCCCACCAAAAAAATACTACAACTGATAAATGAATTCAGTAAAGTAGCAGAATACAAAATAAATATATAGAAACTGGTTGCATTTCTATATTCCAATAATGCAGTATCAGAAAGGGAAACTAAGAAAACAATCCCACTTAAAATTGTATAGAAAAAAAAAAATCTAGCCCTGGCCAGTCTGGCTCAGCGGTTAGAGCATCGGCCTGTGGACCAGAGAGTCCTGGGTTCAGTTCCCGCTAGGGGCACGAACCTCGGTTGCAGTTTGTCTCTGGCCCCGGTTGGGGTCGTGTGGGTGGCAGCCACTCGATGTGTCTCTCTCACGTTGATGTTTCTCTCTCTCTCTTCCCCCCTCTCTCCCTCCCATTCTATCTGAAGATAAATGCAAAAATGTCCTCGGGTGAGGATAAAAAAAATAATAAAAAAAAAATCTAGAAATAAATTTAACTAAGGATATAAAAGACTTGTACTCAAAAAACTGTAAGACACTGAAGATACATAAGTGGAAGCATATACTATGTTCATGGATAGGAAAAATTAACATCATTAAAATGCCCATACTACCCAAAGCAATGTCTATTCAATGTAATTCTTATCAAGATAACAATAGCATATTTCACAGAAATAGAACAAATATTCCAAATATTTATATGGAAACACAAAAGACCTCGAATATCTACAGCAATCTTGAGAAAGAGAAACAAAGTTGGAGGAATCACACTACCTGATATCAAACTATATTGCAAGGCCATAGTAATCAAACCAGCATGGTACTGGCATAAAAACAGACATACAGATCAATGGAACAGAACAGAGAGCCCAGAAATAAAATCATGCCTAATATTTGACAAAGGAGGCAAGAATATAAAATAAGGTAAAGTTAATCTGTTCAATAAATGGTATTGGGAAAACTGGACAGACACATGCAATAAAATGAAACTATACCACCTTCTTATACCATACACAAGAATAAACTCAAAATGGGTTAAAGACTTAAAAGACTCAAAACCATAAAAATCCTAGAAGAAAATGTAGGCAGTAAAATCTCAAACATTTTTCATAAAAATATTTTTTCTGATATATCACTTTGGGCAAGGGAAACAAAAGAAAAAATAAACAAATGGGACTACATCAAACTAAAATGTTTTTGCACAGCAAAGGAAACCATCAACAAAATAAAAAGACATCCCACTGAATGGAAGAACATATTCGCCAATGACATACATGGTAAGGGGCTAATATCCAAAATCATACAAAAGAACTTATACAACTCAACGCTAAAAAAAATAAACAATACAATTAAAAAATGGGCCAAGGACCTGAATAGACACTTCCCCAAAGAGGACATATAAATGGCCAATAGACATATGAAAAGATGTTCAATGTCACTAATCATCAGACAAATGAAAATTAAAACCACAATGAGACATCACCTCACACCTGTCAGAATGGCTATCATCAATAAATCAACAGACAAGTGTTATCGAGGATGTGGAGAAAAGGGAACCCTCATGCAGTGTTGGTGGGAATGTAGATTGGTGGTGCAGCCACTGTGGAAAGCAGTATGGCGTTAATTCAAAAAAATTAAAAATGGAAATGCCTTATGACTCAGCCATTCCACTTCTGAGACTATAACCAAAGAAACCCGAAACACTAATTGAAAAGAATATATAGACCCCTATGTTCATTGCCGTGTTATTTATAATAGCCAATATTTGGAAACAGCCAAAGCACCCATCAGTAGATGAGTGGATAAAAAAGCTGTGGTACATTTACACAATAGAATACTACTCAGCCGTAATAAACAAGGAAATCTTACCTTTTTCGATAGCATGGATAGGCCTGTAGACCATTATGCTAAGTGAAATAAGCCAGTCAGAGAAAGACAAGTACCATATGATTTCACTTACATATGGAATCTAATGTACAAATAAACTAACAAACAAAATAGAAACAGACGCATATAGATACAGAGAACAGACTGACAGCTATCAGATGGGAAGGGGAGATTCAGGGGCTGGGTAAAAAAGGTGAAAGGAGCCCAGCCACTGTGGCTCAGAGGACTGAGCATCATCCCATGGACTGAGAGGTCCCAGTTCGATTCCTGGTCAGGGCACATGCCGGGGTTGCTGGCTAGATCCCCAGTAGGGGGTGTGCAGGAGGCAGCCAATTGATGTTTCTCTCTCACACTGATGTTTCCATCTCTCTCTCCAAAAGAATGAAAAAATAAAAACAATAAAAGGTGAAAGGATTAAGAAGAAGAAAAAAAAAAACCCTCATAGACACAGACTACAGTATGGTGATTACCAGAGGGAAAGGGAGGTGGGGGGAGGTAGAAGAGGGTAAAGGGTGGATAAATGGTGATGGAAGGAGACTTGATTCCGGGTGATAAACACACAATATAATATACAGATGTATTATAGAATTGTATACCTGAAACCTATATAATTTTGTTAACCAATATCACCTCAATAAATTCATTAAAAATAAAATAAATAGCCCTGGCTGGTTTGGCTTAGCCGTTAGAGTGTCAGCCCTAGGACCAAAGGGTTGCAGGTTTGATTTCTGGTCAAGGGCATGTACCCCGGTTGCAGGTTTGATCCCTAGCCCTGGTCAGGGTCATGCGGGAGGCAACCAGTTGATGTGCCTCTCTTGCATGGATGTTTCTCTCTCTCTCTCTCTCCCCCCCACCCTCCCTCCCTTCCACTCTATCTAAATATCAATGGAAAGGTATCCCCGGTGAGGATTAACACAAATAAATAAATAAAATAAATAAAGTAAGGGAAATAAATGAAGTAAACCCAACAATCACCCCAGCTTAGTCAACCCTGAAAGAGATTCTGGATCAAGGCGCAGAGAAGGAAAAACCCAAGTGGAATCCAGAGAACTCCCAGAGTTAGAGACAGCTGAGAGTCCAGGAGAGAAGAGACCTGCATAGAGAACTCCAGTGATCTGTCTTCAGCTGAGAATTGATATGAATGTGAGGAAACTACCCAACACAAGGTAAAGGACCTCCTAGAAGGATAAGAGATTACAATGCTTGGTGTTCACACAGGGTTAGGAATGGCGCCTGTTACTACAAGCCAGACTAGAACATCTCACAATTGACTACATGGTTTTGGTACTCAGAGGGTCTTGTCCAAATGATACTCAAGAAGAGAGCCATTATAGCAATTACCTGTTTAAGCTTCCTGATTAGTTCTCGAAGTTGAGCTTCAACACGAAATGCAGAAAATAAGCACCTCCAATGAATCCAATGTTTTTGGCACCAGGAAGCTGGAGCTCCACTGTAAAACAAAAATATTCATATCTTGAAAATATCTTCTATAAGTGAAAGAGAGTCTAACATCCTCATTTCTATCACAAAACTAGAAACCCAAAAGCAACTGTCAGCTCTTTTTTTTTTTTTGGTGCCCTTGACTGGAATCAAACCCAAGACTCTTTGGTCCGTGGTGGGCCAACGTGCTAACCGCTGAAGAAACCAGCCAGGGCTGTCAGCTCTTTTATGAGACCTGTCCAATTACTGAAAAAGCACTTGAAGGAATTTGGAAAAACAACTATATTAATGTGGGTGCCTCTGAATGAATTAAAAATTATTTGTAAGTGGATTTTTAAAAAATATTTTTATTAATTTTGAGAGAGAGAGGAAAGGAGAGAGAGGGAGGGAGAGGGAGAGAGAAACATTGACATGAGAGTAAGACATCAATTGGCTGCCTCCTACAAACCCCCTACCGGGGATTGAGCCTGTAAGCTGGGCATGTGCCCTAACCAGGAATTGAACCAGCAACCTTTTGATGCATAGGCCAGGGCTGCAAATTGATTTTTTATACATCTATGTTTTAACAAACATCCAATCATTTTCTCATCTAAGCTACTTACATAGAACCAAAATTCTATAAGGTAATTTTCAGGAGAGAAGTAAAAACTAATACTATATTATAAATGCCTACTAATTAACAGTCACATGACATAGATACATCTCACTAATGTTCACAAAAACACCTGAAGGTCAATATCATCCCAACTGAACCTAATTGTCTAAAGTTACATAGTTAAGTACATAGTGGAGCCATATTTCAAACTGGTAATTTCCAGTACATACAACTCACATACCTTGATTTGCACTGCTCAAAAATGACAGCTAAAGTTGCAAAGTCATTAAATCCTCCAGCTTTAGCTGCCAATTCTCGATGTCTCTGTTCTGCTTCCTTCTGGTACTCTGGATCAACTAAAATGACAAGTTGCAGAGGCAATTTAGTTCTACTTTACATCAAGTACCTACATTCACTTTGTTTATTCAAGTTCATTAAAATTTGTCTCACCCTCTGGGGTAGAATAAGGTGGAACTATATTAATTTTGCGGGGTCGGGGGTGCTCTAATTAGTCCCACAGCTCCTTTTCTTCTTTTAACCACACTTTGGAGATTTTATCAGATATAGCAACATTACTTCTCCCAATCCATTTGCCTTTAAAGTAGTATTTAATATTTTTAAAATTCATTTTTATCGTAAGAGTAATCCATGCTCACAGTAAAATTATGTAAAAGTTCAATGTTCTCCACTTTGTCACATTACCCGTAAACTAATCCTCAAGGCTAACCACTGTTAATTATTTTTTTAAATATGTTTTTGATTTTTTAAAGAGAGAGGAAGGGAGAGGGAGAGAAACAGAGATCAGCTGCCTCCTGTATGCCCCCTACTGGGGATTGATCCTGCAACCCGGGCGTGTGTCCTAACCAGGAATTGAACCAGTGACCTCTTGGTGCATGGGACGATGCTCAACCAACCAAGCCACACTGGCCAGGCACCGCTGTTAATTATTTAGTGTGTGTCCTTTAAGAATTTTCTATGTATATACAGACACATGTATAGTGATTTATTTTAACATAATGGGATATGTGTTCTGAAATTTCCTTTATTTAATAACAACTTCATGTCAGTACAGATAAAATTATTTATTATCAAAAATAGCTACCTTGTATTCCCCAAGGATATAAGAAACAACACAATTTAAGCAGTCTTATTTATTCAATTTCTAATTATGGGCAATTAGGACGGCCAAATATGCAGAACTAAACCACTACAAACTTTTAAAAAATTTTTTTATTCCTCCCTGGAGGATATTTTTCCATTTATTATTAGATAGAGTGGGAGGGAGGGAGGGAGAAAGAGTGCAAGAGAGAGAGAAACATTGACGTGATAGAGACACATTGACTGGTTGCCACCGGCACAACCTGACCAGGGCGGGGGATGAACCACAACCGAGGTACATGCCCTTGACTGGAATCAAACCCAAGACTCATTGGTCCGTGGGCCAACCAATGCTCTAACTGCTGAGCCAAAGTGGCCAGGGCACCACTACAAACTTTTTACTTTTCTAACTTTATATGGAAGTATGACACAGGTCAGTGAACGTTCACAAACATACCATACTAATGTACCCAACACCCAGATCAACAAACAGAATCACCAACATCCCAGAAGCCCTCTTTTTCTAATAGCAACCTATACCCCTCCACAAGGATAACCACTCTGACTTCTAACCCCAAAGAAGGGTTTTGCCTGTTTTTAAATGTTGTATAAATATATTTTGTGTGTCTTGTTTCTTTAGCTCAATATTTTGTTTTTGTTGTTGTTAACCCTCACCCGAGGATATTTTTTTCCATTGATTTTTAGAGAGTGGAAGACTGGAAAGAGGGGGAGAGAGAGAGAAACATCAATGTGAGAGAGACACATCAATTGGTTGCCTCCCGCACACACCCTGACCGGGGCTGGGGATCGAACCTGCAACCCAGGTACGTGCCCTTGACCAGGAATTGAACCCATGACCCTTTGGTCCTCAGGCCAGCACTTTAACTGCTGAGCCACACCGGCCAGGTCTCAACATTTTGTTTTTGAGATTTATCTGTTACTGACTGACTGGATCCCACTCAGGAATGATGTGTTTTCTGATAGCCCAAGTTCCCCACATAACACTTTACCCAGGCTAATTTTCTTTCAGAGTCCCATTTTCCAAAATTTCTGAGGTCTCCTCCCTTCACTGTACCACATCATACCACAATTCCTATTCCTTCAGCATACTCATCACACCTAGATTTACCAGAGGCACCACACTGCCTGGTTCCAGGAAGCAGCACTTATACAGGCTGCACTGTGACTCTCCAAACAGCAGTTCCTGGTGTTAGGATGAAAACAATCTGATTAAAGAAAATGCTCAGGCCCTGGCCGGTTTGGCTCAGCAGTTAGAGCATAGGCCTGAGGACCAAAGAGATGAAGGGTCTCGGGTTTGATTTCCAGTCAATGGCACGAACCTGGGTTGCAGATTCAATTCCCCCAGGGCCTTTTGGGCAGCAACCAATCAATGTGTCTCTTACATCAGTGTTTCTCTCTCCCTCCCTCCCACTCTATCTGAAAAATCAATGGAAAAATATCCTTGGGTGAGGATTTTTTTTAAAAAAAGAGAGAAAACACTCCAGAAGATATAGTCTTCCATCCCAGGATTTAAGTAGCTTCCACCTGTCATCTAGGTAGCAACTGAAGGAAGCAGCTAGACAACAGGAGAAAGAATCTGGTAAAGTTGAAGTCCGTATCACACAGTTCATACAGTCTCAGCAACTTTATTCTCTGACTAAACAATAGTTTGACTATCCATCTTTAATTACTTAACCAGTAGACTTCTCATTTATTATCTTTCCCCAGATGAAATTCTATTATCAGTTTTACCTCATGCAAATAGGTAGATGCTAGTGAGGCAAAAACTATAAATAAAAAGCTAAAGCAGAAAAATAAGGCTTTATCAGCTAAACTCTCTTTGGGAAGATAATTCAATATTTTCCTTTATGGCAATAAATCAGAAAACAAAACAATTACACAGAAACAGTTTCAACAATGGTCCTCAGAACTGAAGTGGGGGAATAAGACTATAATGTCACATGCAAATAAAGTACTTTTCTTTCTTTTTTTTGGTTAATCCTCACCCGAGAATATTTTTCCATTGATTTTTAGATAGAGTGGAAGGGAGGGAGGTAGAGAGAGAGAAACATCAGTGTGAGAGAGAAACATCTATTGGTTGCCTCCCGAACAACACCAACTGGGGCTGGCAATTGAACCTGCAACCCAGGTATGTGCCCTTGACAAGGAATCGAACCTGAGACCCTCCGGTCTTTGGGTCGACGTTCTAATGGCTGAGCCAAACCAGCCAGGGCAAAGTACCCCTTATTTCTAAAAATATCACAGTTAAAGTAATTAAAATAAAAACTTTAAAACCAACCCAATGTTATTTTAAATTTGTTCCATTTTAAGGCAAAGCTGTTTACCACCTAAAAACTAACAGCCCTCTCTCCATTGTCTGATTTCTAAAGTAATATATATACATATATATATATCATATATATATAAAATAGCAAATACTGTATAGTTTACTACAGCAAAAAAAAAATTTACTAAAAATGTTGACAGTATCATTTTGACATTTAAAATCTTCATTCATTCAATGTTAGATCTGCGAATACTAGCTAGTTTTACCAATAGTTATATAATTAACTAAATAAGATAATCTACAATGACTAAGAACCAAGTCAAAAAGGATTGCTTAACCTATAAAGACTATAAATGCACTTAGAAGCAGCTGGAAAGCCAATACACACTTTGAATGTAACAAGTCAGGAAGTCACATGCTCAAAAACTGAAGATGCTGCTCTGGCCGGTTGCTCAGTGGTTAGAGCGTTGGCCCAAAGACCAAGGGGTTTCAGATTCCATTCGTAGTCAAGGGTAACTACCTGGGTTGCAGGTTCAATCCCCGGGTTGTTACGAAGGCAACCAAATGAAGTGTCTCTCTCACATGGATGTTTCTCTCTCTGTCCCGCCCTCCCTTCCACTCTATCAAAAAAAAAAAAAAAAAATCTATGGAAAAATATCCTTGGGTGAAGATTAACAACAAGAGTATTTCTCTAAATTTGAATAAAAAACTGGTAGTAATTGTTGCCTCTAGGAATCAGACCTGGAGGCATATTTAGGAGAAGATGACTTACTTTTCACTTAATTTCTTTTGTAGAGTTTGAATTTTTAACTATACAATATATTGGAAATGGTGGTGTGAAGAGTTAGGCAGAACCTCCCTCCCAGAGAACATCTATTAAGCTAATCAAAATGGTCAAAGTCTCTGGAAATTGACGGAATCTATGGAATTCAGTAAGAAGAGTAGGAAGCATTGCATTCAAACAGGTAATGTAGTCATTACCCCACAACTCCGTGTGAAGAATTCAGAGGGCTTGGCAGCCTTAAAGTGTTAGTGTTGCTCTCACCCCCCGTTTCTACTCTGTATTTTTCCTTTGTACGGAGGATCAAGGCTGAACAGCTAGTGAACAGAGCACAGCTAATGACAGTGCAGTCCCCCATTTCCTGACAGCTCTGTATTGTAGATCTGTTCCAGTGAGTTCAGTGGCTGAGTGGTAGCTCCCACAACTCCATTTTCTAGAGCTGTTCGGGTATTTTAGAATGTTTTAATTTTTTTGGCAGCCAGTGTATATCCACAGATCCCATCTTGCCAGCCTCTGTACTGAGGAAGATATATAGTGGTCAGGGCTGGTAACAGAAGTTCCCACCACCTCCCACCCCAAGCTTCTGCTCTATGGGGAGGATCCAGGCAGGGCAGTCAGTGAAGAGCAGGTCCCTCCATCCCCGCAAAAACCCTGTACCTAAACATGGAACTCTAGTTATATAGGGTTAACTTTCACAATGGTGTATAGCTTAGCAATTGTGAAACTATTTTTGCATACTCTAGGGGCAATGGACAATTTATATATGGACTCTGGACCAGAGAATAGTATTGTATAAGTTAAATTTCCTATTTTGACCTCTTTACTTTGGTAAAATAAGAGATGACCCTTGTTCTTAGTAAATATACATGCAAATATTTTGTGGCAAAGGAGCACAGCATTTCCAATTTACTCTCAAATGATTCAGAAAAAGAAAATATATATTTATAAATATAGATGTATATACATAGAGAGAATAGTTAAACAAATGCAGCAAAGTGTTAAAAACTGCTGAAACTAAATAAAAGATACAAAGGAGTTCCTTTCATATTCTTTATTATTATTATTGATTTTTAGAGAGAGAAAAACATCGATTTGTTGTTCCACTTATTTATTCATTGGTTGATTCTTTATTTTTTAATTTTTTTTTCTTTATTGGTTTTTAGAGAGAGAGGGAGAGAGATAGAAACATTGATGAGCGAGAACATCAACTGGCTGCCCCCTGCATGCCTCCTGCTGGGGATTGGGCCTACAACCTGGGCATGTGCCCTGACTGGGAATCAACCAGCAACCTCTTGGTGCATGGGTCGATGCTCGACCACTGAGCCACACCGGCTGGGCCATTGGTTGATTCTTGTAAGTGACCTGACTGGAGATCGAACCTAAAACTTTGGCATATCAAGATGACACTCTAACCAACTGAGCTACTCAACCTGGGCCTCTCATATTCTTTCAACAGTTCTGTAAATTTAAAATTGTATTACAAAATGTTACCCCAAAAAAGAAGGTTAACACCAAACTGGTTTCATCTATTTAATATTCCAATAAGGAAAAACATTTCCTTTTTCTGGCCTTACAAGACTATTAGAATTGGACCACCTTAATCCAACTGCCTGGTTTTATAAATGAAAAATTGTGACCCACCTATCCAGGAGAGCAAAGCTGACATGTGACAAACTAAGCTGTGTCCCATACTGACACACTAAGAAGAAAGAAGCAGATGTTTAAAGACATGAAAACTTCAAAACAATTCTCTAAGGGTGCAAGGGCCGAACTACCATTTCTTTTGATTCTTGGGGGGGGAAAGAAGGTTAATATATTACTAATGTACAGGGCAAACTTTCACCATACTATCTTCCGTTACCAGTGAAAGGAAATTAACTTTCAGCCAGGAACATTATATTCCCTATTTCAAACAAGTAAGTTAAAGGATAACAGAATGTAAAAACCGTTTGTCCTCAGTTTCATGTCCCACAGAGCTAGGTCTGTGGTAATCAAAAAATGCTCAATGCCCTGGCCAGTTTGGCTCTGCAGTTAGAGCATCAGCCCACAGACCAAAGAGTTGTGGGTTCAATTCTGTTTAAGGGCACGTATCTCAATTGTGGTCCGGTCCCCGGCCCTGGTCAGGGTCGTGCAGGAGGCAACTAGTGATGTGTCTCTCTCACATCGATGTTTCTCTCCAACCCCCACCCCCACTCCCACTCTATCTGAAGATAAATACAAAAATATCCTCGGGGCCCGACCAGTGTGGCTCAGTGGTTGAGCGTGGACCCATGCAACAAGAGGTCTCCAGTTAAATTCCCAGTCAGGGCACACACCCAGGTTGTGGGCCAGAACCCCAGTAGGGGGCATGCTGGAAGCAGCTAATCGATGTTCTCTCTCATTGATGTTTCTATCTCTCTCTCCCTCTCCCTTCCTCTCTCTCTCTAAAAGTCAATAAAGAAAAAAAAAAAATCCTCAGGTGAGGATTTAAAAAAAACAACAACCAGACTGTACACTTGAAATCTATATAATTGTATTAACCAAATAAATTCAATAAAAATTAAAAATAAAATAATAAAAATAAAAAATAAATAAAATGCTCAGTGAAATACTGGCGATCTAAATAAATGGAGAGATATTACATGTATATGGATAGGGAAGACAATACTGGCAAGATGTCAGTTCTTTCTAACTTGATCTATAGATTCAACACTATCCCAATTAAAGTCCTAGCAAGTTATTCTGTGGATATCAACAAAATGATTCTAAAGTTTATATAGAAAGAAAAAAGACCCAGAATAGCCAAAAGAGGAAAAGAGCAAAGTCAGAAACTGACCCTATCCAACTTCAAAAGTTACTATAAAGATCCAATAATCAAGACAGTGTGGTATTGACAGTAGAAGACCAATGAAAGAGAATACAGGGCATGAAAATAGACACACACAAATACAGTAAAATGATCTTTAACAAAGAACAGAAGCATTTCCATGGAGAAAGGATAGTCTTTTGGGGTGGGACAAACGCACATCCAACTCCAAGAAGATAACAGGAGAAAATCTAGATGACCTTGGGTATGGTGATGACTTTGCAGATAAAACACCAAAGGCATGACCCATGTAAGAATTCATAACCTGAACATCATTAAAATTAAAAACTTGTGCTCTGCAAAAGACAGTGTCAAGGAAATAAGAAGACAAGCCACAGACAGGCAGAAATATTTGCAAAAAAACATACCCCATAAAGGACAGTTATCCAAAATATACAAAGAACTCCTAAAACTCAACAATAAGAGGCATCCACGAGGGATAGCTCAGTTGGTTAGAGTGTCAGCCCCAGGTTGCAGGTTTGATCCCTGGTCAGGGCATATACAAGAATCAACCAATGAATGCATAAATAAATGGAACAACAAATCGATCTCTCTTTCTCTCTCTAAAATCAATCAATAAATAAAAATTTTAAAGCCCGCAACAATAACAGCCCAATTTAAAAAGATCTGAACACACACCAAGATTACAAATGGCAAATAAGCATATGAAAAGATGGTTAACATCAGACATCAGGGAACAACAAATTAAAACAACAACAGGATACCACTACACACTTACTAGGATGCTCAAAATCCAAAACACAAGTAACACCAAATGCTGGTAAGGCTGTGGAACATCAGGAATTTTCAGACTCATTGCTGGAAGGAATGCAAAATGATGCAGACTTTTGGAAGGTCTGGAAGATAGTTTGCAAGTTTCTTACAAATCTAAACATATTCTTATACTATTCAGCAATGAGTTGAAAACCTATGTCTACACAAAAACCTGCATATAGATATTTATAGCAGGTTTATTCATAATTGCCAAAACTTGAAATCAACCAAGATGCTGATGCTCTTCAATAGGTGAATAGATAAACCAATTCCATACAAAATATTATTCAACAATAAAAAGAAACGAGGGCCCTGGTCGGTTGGGCTCAGTGGTTAGAGCATTGGCCTTCGGACCAATGAATTGCGGGTTCGATTCCAGTCAAGGGCACCTCAGTTGCGGTTTGTGCCCGGCCCTGGTTGGGTTGTGTGAGAAGCAACCAGTCGATGTGGCTCTATTACACTGATGTTTCTCTCTCTCTCTCCTTCCCTCTCACTCTATCTGATGATAAATAGAAAAATATCCTTGGGTGAGGAATAAAAAAAGAAAGAAAGAAAGAAAGAAATGAGCTATCATGCCACAAAAAGATATGGATAAAACTTAAATATACATTGCTAGGTTAAAGAAGCCAATCTGAAAAGGCTACCTATTACATGATTCCAACTATATGGCATTTTGGAAAAGGCAAAGCTATGGAGATAGTAAAAAGATTTGTGGTTGCTAGGGGTTTGGGGGAAGGGATATAGGGATGAATAGGTGGAGCACAGGAAATGTTTAGGGCAGGGAAACTCTGCTGTATAATACTGTAATGGTGGATAGGTATCATCACACATTTGTCAAAACCCACAGAACATACAACACAAACAGTGATCCCTTTAAGTAATAATCATGTATCACCCTGGCTGGTTTGGCTCAGCTATTAGAGCTTTGGCCCAAGGACCAAAAGGTCTCAGGTTCAGTTCTTGGTCAAGGGCTCGTACCTGGGTTGCAGGTTCAATCCCGGGCCCTGTTCAGGGTCATGCGGGAGGCAACCAACTGATGTGTCTCTCTCACATTAATGTTTCTCTCTCCCTCTCCCTCCCTCCTTTCCACCCTATTTAAAAAACTCAATGGAAAAATGTCCACAGGTGAGGATTAACAAAATAATAATAATGATAATAATGACAATAATAATAATAGTAATGTATCAATATTGGCTCATCAATTGTAACAAATGCACCACAATAATGAAAGATGTTAATAATAAGGGGAACCATGTGTATCTGTACTTTCCTTCAATTTTTGTATAAACCTAAAACTGTTCTAAAAAATAAAGTCTATTAATTATTTTTTATTAATTTTTAGATAGAGAGGAAGGGAGGGCAGGAGGGGGAAAGAGAGAGAGAAACATCAATTTGTTGTTTCACTTATGCATTCATTGGTTGATTTTTTTTTTTAAGATTTTTTTTTTATTGATTTTTAGAGAAAGAAGAAGGGAGAGGGAGAGAGAAACACCGATGTGAGAGTGAAACATCAATTGGCTGCCTCCTACACATTCCCTACTGGGGATGGAATCCACAACCTGGGGACGTGCCCTGACCAGGAATCAAACCAGCAACCTTTCAGTGCATAGGACAATGCCTAACCAACTGAGCCATACCAGCCAGGGCTTTTGGTTGATTCTCGTATATGCCCTAACTGGGGATCAAACCCAAAACCTTGGCATAGCAGGACAGTGCTCTAACCAATTGAGCTACTCAGCCAAGATTAAAGTCTATTAATTAAAAAGTAAACCTCTTCAAAAAATTTCTTACCAGGTCTAATGAAGACATTTTCTACAGACAACATTGCTGCTATTGGAAGTAGTAGATCTTCACAGTCCAGAGAAGCAGCCTTTATGACTGCACATGTCAGATGTGGAGGGAGAGGAAATTCCACCATAGACAAACCCATTCTGGTCACATGGCCACTCCTTAATAGAAAGAAAAAGTTCTTAAGTCTTTCTACTTTGGGAGAGCACAAATAAAATGTTCATCATTCAGAATAACTCAGATATAATTTAGATTACCTCCAATCACCTCCAGAAATTCAATTCAATGTAAGAAAGATGATACACTGTGGTCATTGATAAGAGAACCATAAAGATAATAATTCCACCTAGCTGGTGTGGCTCAATGGATTAAGTGTCGTCCCATGGACTGAGAGGTCCTGGTTCGATTCCCAGGCAAGGCACATGCCCGGGGTTGTGGGCTCGATCCCCAGTAGGGGGCGTGCAGGAGGAAGCCGATCCATGTTTCTCTCTTACATAGATGTTTCTCTCTCTCTCTCCCTTCCTCTCTCTCTAAAAAAATCAACAAAAACATATTTTATTTTATTTTTTTAATCCTTATCCGAGGATATTTTTCTATTTATCTTCAGATAGAATGGGAGGGAGGAAGAGGGAAGGAGAAAGAGGTTGAAAGAGGGAGAGAGATAGAAACATCAACTGGTTGCCTCCCACATGACCCAACCAGGGCCTGGAATGAACTGCATTGGAGGTACACGCCCTTGACTGGAATCAAATCCACAAGTCATTGGTCCGTGGGCCAGTGCTCTAACCACTGAGCAAAACTGCCAGCGCAATAAAAACATATTTTAAATAAATTAATTAATATCCTTAAAAAAAAAAAGATAATAAATTCCTTGCTATCAAGGGCCAATACATCCAAAAAACTAAACAATGATGCAGAATAAAGTAGCATAATAAAAGACACAGATGCTACAGAAACAGAGGATGTCCTTGAACTAATGAGAGAACAATAATTACCAAATCTTTCCCCATCACACCATCAGGAGAACAAGGACTATGGCTCTCTTATCATTTTGACATACCCAGCAAAATGCCTGGCACTGAAATAGTACTCAAAAATTACTTGTTAAATAGTATCAATATTAAACAAAATTAGTTTTATGGTATAATTTGTAAATTCAGAATTGTGGTGAAGAAAGATTGAGGACAATTTCTAATTTCAGGTAAAACAATCCATTCAATTCAAACAAATAATTTCCTACTTATAAAGGAAAGTATTAAGAACCCTATTTTAAAAAGAGATTAACATCTACTGTGGTTGGGTTTTGGGGGAGGGGTTTTATTTGTTTGTTTTTTTACCTGTCAATAGCATCACACTGATAAAGTTGTTTAAGGGCTTCCAAAATAAGTCTCTCATTAGGTGGATCCAAATAGGGAAACCTGTGTGTTTACATGAGATATAAAATGAGATTCCCTTTCTTGAACACGGTAAGATTTTATACAGACTTGAAACTTTCTTTACAAGGTTTAGCTCTCTTATTTTTCAAACTCTCTTCTTTTTTTAGGCATTCTATGATCATGATCAGCATTCAGCAAAGGAGGAAATATTTTTTTCTGAATCATACTCTTCTATTAATTCAAGAAGCACCTCTTTTTGATCTCCTGAGCTGGAACACTACTCTTGCCATTCCTCTTTGCTTATCTTAATCCTTCCCCATTCTTCACAGCCCCATGTCAACTCTACTCTGTTCTTTAGGCCACAATTTTTATTACAATTTTATAAAACAATGGAGAAAAATTCATTGAAAGTGGCCAAAAATTACAAAATGTTTAACAGTATTTCAAAATGGCTTTTGATAAAAAGGCAAGTATATTCAATTAATTGCATATTTGCTTTATGTATCTGTATGTATTTAATTTCTCCTAAACTCTGAAGGCAAGTTGCAAATACAATGCTAATTCACCCCTGAAAATAAGGATACTCTCTTACATAATCACAATATCATTAACGATCAGAGGACAATTAATAATATTCACAAAGGATAACAGTGGCATATAACCAAGCATGAATATGTGTGTATATGTGTGTGTGTGTGTGTGTACTTTTAAATAGGAATATAGTTATTGAATATTTTTTACACTGGATTATTTTTTCCACCATAAATCTTTTGAGATGATAAATCATCTACTTCAATTTCTCAGAACCTTGAAAAAGGTCTAACAAAGGACAGAAGGTCTAATACCTTACACAAAAGTCCATTCCAGGATTGACAGCTCTATTTAACAATAAATAAAAATCTCATAGACTGTTCTGAGTCCACAACACTTTCTGTAAAAGGGCAGGTAGTAAATATTTTGGTTTTGCAGGCCATATGTTTTCTGTCACAATTACTCAACTCTGCTGTTGTACAGAAAGCAGCCATGCATGAATAGGCATGGCTATGTTCCAATAAAATTTTATTTAGAAAAACGGTCAGTGAGCCCGGATCATAGTTCGGGACCCCTGCCCTAGGGCAATACCAAACTAGTCAGCTTCCTCTTCTATATAAGACCCGTTTCAGATCTGTAAAAACTACAATTATTTTTCTCCCAATTACTAATTTGCCAAGCACTCCTTGTATTATTTGTTTTCTAAGAGACTTGCCATACCTAATCACCAACTTTTAGAAACACTCTAGAGTTTGTCAAACTTCTCATAAAACATAACAATATCCAAAACTGAGTTCCAAATGTAGAGTGACCAGCACGGAACAGGGATGCTGTAATTCCCAGTCATCTGGACATTGCTGCCTATTAATATAGCCAAAGTCTATGTCAGTGGGATTTTTTAAAATTGTTTTTTAACAGCATAATATTGCAAACTCATATTGTCTGTGGTAATCTGATAATTTCAGATATTTTCCACGTGAATTTTTTAATGTGCAACCAAAACACAGGATTTAAGATGTAGCCTTTTAGACAGGCTTTTGTCCAAGGTTCTGACCTGTTGAGATCATTCTAAATCTTGGTTTTAATCATCTACCAATTAGATATCAAGACATTTTCCAGAAATCTGATAATCAAGATTTCAATATCTTTAACATTTTCATTAAAAATGCTTATCAGGAGCCCAGTGTTTGGGCATCATCCCGTGCACCGGCCATTTAGATTTATTTAATGGTTCTGCACGGATATCATTTATGATTACAATTAGAATTTCATATATTACATGTTTTCCTCGTTCTAGGATCTATATTCTTATTTAGAAAATCTCTAGTCTTATGATAACTATCCAAAGTTTTTTTCAATTGACTTTCCAAGAGTATACAATATATATTTGGATGCATCTAGTAATTACTTCCTCTCTTACTACGAATTTAAATAATGCATGGCCACCTTCTACCAAGTTCCTAACATTTTTACATTCCCAGACAAGACCAAAATTAAGAATAAGACAATACTTGCCTTCATTACTTCCTCTACCGTGTATATGTAATATGAAATTTCAAGCCTCTACAATAATATTGTCCTATAACAATTATATAGTTTAACATTAGATTAATTTAACAGTTCTATTCGTGCTTCATGCCTCTGAATCTTGTTTTTCCAATACAACTTACGCTTAGTGAAAGCAAAAAACTACTAGAGTATGACCCTGTCTCTCACAGTGCGTGGTACAAAGCTGGCCATACAAAAGATGCTACAAAAAGAAAACAAAAAATATTTTATCTGGAATTAGGGTCATTTTATATCTTTCATAACAGATAAATCGTGGTCATTAAATGACCCAAATAATATCAGCATGAGGCACACCATTAAACCAAGGTTAAAATATGAGCAAGGGATCAAATTCAAGTAAAGCAACATAAAGAAGCCTTTTATATGGATTTAGTTGAACCCTGAGATGTAGAGATGTCTGAGCCAAATACGTCAAAAGAATTTCTGAAAAATAACCTGGCTCCACTCTGACACATTTTCCTTTTTTTAAAGCTGTCTACATACCTTATAACATCGTGTATCGCAAGGCACTTTAAGGTCAGAACTACAGAAGTCAAACTAGTTCTCTTAATCTCCGGGATCACATGGTCGGGCATACACTGGTTCCAAAAATCTTTACTATAGATTCGAAAACATTTTCCTGAGGAAGTCCTACCAGCTCGGCCACTTCGCTGTAACGCCTCACTCCTTTAGAAGAAAAAAAAACAAAAGTCCCCATAATGTTCTGTGGGTTTCCTAAGCAACTCACTTCCCACCCCTGAACCAACTAGAAATGATCTAATCAACTGTTCTTGGAACAAAAAGGTTTGACAGAGATACTTACTTTGAAATTGGAACCACCTCCAGGATGTCCAACCCTAATCTGGGATTGTGATTTAACTGCTTCACAAAGCCACCGTCTACCACATATCTAAGGAGAATGGAAACAAGTTAAGTTTCTAGAAAATAAGGAAAGACTTGTTAATTTTCAACCACTCTGGATCCTCCTTTTCTACCAAACTAACTACTATACAATGACTTTAATGTTAACTGTAAAACTTGAAAGTCAAGAAATTGCAGGCCTCGTACATTGTTGCTGGAAACGTAAAATGGTTCAGCCAATGTGGAAAATGGTTTGAAGGTTCCTCAAAACGTTAACACACACAATTACCACATGACCCAGAAATCCATCACTAAGTATGCACCCCAAAGAACTGAAAACAGTATTCAACAAATACCTGTAGATGTACATTCATAGTGGCAGTTTCTTTTTTGTTTTGTTTTTCAATCCTCACCTGAGGATATTTTTCTGTTTATCTTCAGATAGAGTGGGAGGGAGGGAGGGAGAGAGAAACATCGATGTGAGAGGGACACATCGACTGGTTGCTTCCCACACGACCCCAACCAGGGCCAGGGACGAACCACAACCGAACCGCAACCGAGGTATGTGCCCTTGACTGGAATCAAACCCGCAACTCTTTGGTCCACAGTCTGATGCTCTAACCACTGAGCTAAACCGGCCAGGGCCATAGTGGCACTATTTGTAAGAACCAAAAGGTAGAAACAACCTATATGTCCATGGCCCGTTAAGGGATGAACAGATGCACAAATTATGGTATATATATATAATGGAATATACACCATATTCTGGGTTACTGCTTAAAGGGTACAGAGTTTAATTTTGGGGTGATAAAAATGTTTTAAAACTAGACAGACTTGCTGGTTGCACAACATTGTAAATGTACTAAACACTACTTATTGTTCACTTTAAAATGTTAATCTTATATGAATTTCTTCTCTAAAAAAAACAAACCTGAAAGTCAGCTCTATTATAACAGGTTCAGAATCTAATTCCAGCTAGCCTTCAACAATACCATTGTAAGTAAATGAAATGGAGAACAAGTTAGGTAAAAAACTACATTAGAAATAGCAGTGAGTCTATGATTTACTAAGGGAACATTCTGAAACACACTATTTAAAAACGTTGCCTTTGCTGGAAACAGGAAATTGCAGAGGTTAATTTATTCAGGAGAGCTGCTCCCCTAAGCCCTAGTGCAACCATTGTTTTTAAAGGAAAGAGAAAAGCAGAAGTTGTTAAACTTCCTCTCAGATCTGAATGATCACTTTACCCAGAAGAAATATATAGGATTTGGGGGATTCAGGTCCAGTCTTCCTGTGGCAGAAAGACTTAGCTAAGGACATAGAATATATTGGGAAAAAGATAATATCCAGCCCAGCCAGTGTGGCCCAGTGGAGTGAGCATTGTCCTATAGACTGAGAGGTCCCGATTCAATTCCCGGTCAGGGCACATGCTTTGGTTGCAGGCTTGATCCCCAGTAGGGGCTGTGCAGAAGGCAGCCAATCAATGCCCTCTCTCACACTGATGTTTCTATCTCTCTCCCTTCCTCTCTCTCTAAAAGATCAATAAAAACATATTTAAAAACAAACAAAAAAGATAATATCCAAAAGGGATGTGGTTCAACAGTCTAAAAGAACTTCATAAAGAACTTCATTCATATTAGCTATCAGTCTAGACTTACTTTCCAAGTGTTTCTCCACTATATCTACCCAAAAATTTCATGGCATCATTGATTACATTAAAATAAGAGACTTGCAACATAGTTCATATCACAAAAAGGTGTAAAGTGAGAAACAGTATCTTCAGATAAACAGTTGGGCATACAAAGCATACTCTACCAAGTAGAGCTGCCAACTGAGAAAGGAACAGATCATTGTGGGTATATGCCAGTAATGGGAGTACAGGAAAACAGATTTGGCTTCCTATTTAGTGAAACCCATGAAATATTATGCATACTCTTAAATTTGGGAAGAGAAAGTTACAAGTTGCCATGTACAAGTAGTTAAAAAATGTGAACAGAAATATTATGTGCACTTCTTATTCCAATTCCTATTCACTGCAATCAATAATTACAAAGATGAGCCCAGCTGGGTGGCTCACTGGTTGAGTGTCAATCATGCACCAAGAGATCGCCAGTTCGATTCCCAGTCAGGGCACATGCCCAGGTTGTGGGCCCAATCCCCAGTGGGGAGCATGCAGGAGGCAGCCAATCGATGTTCTCTCTCATCGATGTTTCCATCTCTCTCTCTCTCTCCCTTTCCCTCTAAAATCAATTTTAAAAAATTTTAAAAATAATAATAATAATTACCAAGATGATAGGTCATTACAAGTTAAGCAGGTGAGAAGAGAATTAGTGGAGAGCAAAGAGAAGCAAACTCAATGTTTTATGATTACTGAAGTGGCTTTCTTGGCTTTAAAAGAAAATTTTAAATTGTACCTGATTCCATCTATTGTCAAAGATGTTGCAGAAATATTAGTGGATATGACACATTTTCTAATTCCAGGTGGAGGTGGCAAAAATATTCTTCTCTGTTGATCTAAAATATATGAAAAGGGAAAATACTAATTTATAACATGCATTTGTCAAAGTCAAGTTCTGAAATCCAATTTCTTTCCATTAAAAGTAGTATTTTCTTCACCTCTTTAATTATACAAAATATAATAGCAAAACTATTTTTCCTCACCTTTCACTGTTAAAATTTCTAGATCCATGGAATAACAGATTAGTATTGCTAAAATAAACCCGACAGCAGACTCCTTTATGTAGGTCATAGCTCCCTTTGAGAATATTTTAAAACCATGGACCTCTTCTCCATTATAAGACACATATATACAACACACACACACACACACACACACATTCCAACACTTTCTATCCAAGGACAACTGATTAAGGACCTCTTTCTGACTTAAAGACTGATTAGCTAAGTGGTTTTTACTTTTTCGGTGTCTGCCCAATTCATGACTACATCTCTAAACAAGTAACACCATACACATTTCCACTACCCACACATTCTGAAGGGTGAGTCCCAGCAGCAATGCTTGTAGTATGGTACCCTGCTCTGCACAGTTTATAGCACCAAGGATAAACATCTCCCCCAAGCTGGGCCAATCTGATTCTCCTGTGAATTTGGAAGAGATCCAAGAGATGCTCAATTTGATTAGGCTAGTCTCTTGCAAAGAGGAAAATAAACTTGGGAACCATAGGAAAGTGACTAATGTAAATGAAGGAGAAATAGCTAGTCTAAAGAGAGAAAAAAATGAATCAGCCATGAGAGTTGACAAGAGAGTATTTCTGGGTTCCTGACACTTCCCAGGCCTTAAGAGGCCTGGGTGTAAATTAAATACATTAATGTAGCCAGACTTCTCCTGCCAAGTTATGCAGAGAACTGGACAAGAGAATTAAGAATTTCTGCAAGGAAATGATTTTACAGTATGGGCAAAAGGAGACAGGTAAAGGCTGATAAAGGACAAGTCTCGATGCATTTTGAAAACTGTTGACTTAGGAACAGTAGAGTCAGTTGGCAAAACAGGAAGTAATCACCAGAAAGATGTTGAAAACTCAGATCAGAAATGATGGTAATGACAAAGTCCAGGACATAAACTTTTGAATGGCTGGCTGAAGTGGGATGAAGGTAGAAATCACTTAAACTAAAGAAGTCAAAGAACTTCCAAGCAAGGGATTTGGGTAGATCTATTTCAATGATCTCTGAAAACTAGGAATAATCATTTGAGGGAGTACACGAATCCATCCATTGGGGCATGAAAAGTAATAATGAGCATTTCTATTTATATTTTTCATAATATTCTTTAAAACTTTATTTTATATGTACATTATATATTAGAACAGCAAGTACACATATATATACTTCAAAAAGGAAAACATTTTGCTGGTGTGGCTCAGTAGTTGAGCATCAACCCCATGCACTAAGAGGTCATCGGTTCGATTCCCGGTCAGGGCACATGCCCAGGTTGTGGGCCAAATCCCCTGTGGGGGGCATGCAGGAGGCGGCCAATCAATGTTCTCTCTCATCGATGTTTCTATCTCTCTCCCTCTCCCTTCCTCTCTCTCTAAAACTAATAAAGAAAAAAAATTAAAAAGGAAAACATTTTAAATGCCTGGCTGCATTTGATTTCCACAGATGAGCCTATATTTGTGTAGAAAATTCACTTTTTCTCCTTGAGCAACCTCAAGTTGTTTTCTTTTCAGCAGCCAAGGAAATCTTAACAAAACCTGTTTTCAAATAAAGTACAAAGCTTGTTTTCAAATAAAATGTTACAAAGATCCATGTGTTCCCAATATATAATACAGACAAAAGCTGAACTATTACGAAAGAAAAGGAGAGGCACAGATGAGAAGTGTTAAAATCACGGAACTAGGCCCTGGCCGGTTTGGCTCGGCGGTTAGAGCATCAGCCTGCGGACCGGAGAGTCCTGGATTCGGTTCCCACTAAGGGCACGTACCTCGGTTGCAGTTTGTCCGCGGCCCTGGTTGGGGTCATGTGTGTGGCAACCAGTCGATGTGTCTCTCTCACATTGATGTTTCTCTCTCTCTCTCTTCCTCCCTTTCTCCCTCCCACTCTATCTGAAGATAAATGTAAAAAAAAAAAAAAAAAATCACGGAACTAGGCCAACCATCTCACTTCATAGATGAGAAAACTAAAGCCCAGAGGTCAAGTGGCTTGTCCACATAGATAGGACTATTTAAAACCAAGCTGTGGCCTGGCTGGTGTGGCTCAGTGGTTGAACAACGACCAATGCACCAAGAGGTGGCTGGTTTGATTCCCAGTCAGGGCACATGCCCAGGTTGTGGGACCAATCCCCAATTGGGGGCATGCAGGAGGCGGCCAATCGATGTTCTCTCTCATCGATGTTTCTGTCTCTGTGTCCCTCTCCATTCCTCTATCTCTTTAAAAAATCAATCAATCAATCAATCAATAAAACCAAGCTGTAGCCCTGGCCAGGAAGCTCAGGTGGTTAGAGTATTGACCGGATATGTCAAGGTTACAGGTTCGATCCCCAGTCAGGGTACATACAAGAAGCCACAAATAAATGCATAAATAAGTGGAACAACAAATTGATGTTTCTCTCCCTTCCTCTCTCTCTCAAATCAATCAAAAAATAAAATAAAACCACGTTGAGCAATGTTGCTATTCTCTGAAATTAATATCAAAAGTAAAACAGTGCTAAAAAGGCAGCTTTTCTTTTTTTTTTTTATCCTCACCCGAGGACATTTTTTCTTTTTTTTTTTATCCTCACCCGAGGACACTTTTTCATTTTTTGTTCAGATAGAGTAGGAGGGAGAGAGAGAGAGAGAAACGTCGATGTGAAAGGGCCACATCGAGTGGCTGCGACCCGCACAACCAACCAGGGCCGGGGACAAACTGCAACCAAAGTACATGCCCTCAGCGGGAACCAAACCTGGGTCTCTCTGGACCGCAGGCCGACGCTCTAACCGCCGAGCCAAACCGGCCAGGGCCATTTTTTCATTTTTTGTTCAGATAGAGTGGGAGGGAGAGAGAGGAAGAGAGAGAGAGAGAGAAACATCAATGTGAAAGGGACACATCGAGTGGCTGCCTCCCGCACGACCCAACCAGGGGCCGGGGACAAACTACAACCGAGGTATACGACCTTAGTGGGAACCGAATCTGGGTCTCTCTGGACCGCAGGCCGACGCTCTAACCGCTGAGCCAAACCGGCCAGGGCTAGAAAGGCAGCTTTTCAAAACCACCTGTAGAGCAGTTTTGATATAAATATTAAAATAATTCCAAAAAGATCTATTTATTTCAGATTTGAAGAATTTGGTGAAAAACATAAGTGTTAAAAATTACTTTTTTGTAGGTCTTAGGTTTAGGTAGCTTGTATCTTCCAGATGATTCAAAGGAGTTATAATACTACTTTGTAGTTCAAATCACGTTTATACATTTACTTATTAATACATTGTAGTAATGTAAATAGATAATTCTATGAGAATAAGAACCTTTTTTATACAAGACATATCCTCAGCTCCTAGAACATACAAGGTGCTAAATACATTGAATGACTAAATTAGAAATGCATTATATATTAATAAATAATATTCTTTTACTTTAAAATTTCATATTACCCTAAAATTTTACATGTTAGAAATGTTCTTTCTGAACATATGGATCTATAATCAAGTCTATTTTTCAATCAACCCATTTCTAAAAGTACCTAATTTGCTTGTCTTCAGCAAAATTTAAGTTTCTTTACCATGTTGTTTACTATAATCAATTAAAAAGTCCTGAAACTGCTCTTTTGACAAGACTCATATTTGTTTCACATTTACATTTTATCCACACACTTTAACACCATTTTCCACAAGCATAAACAAATACCAGTTTTACGTTTTTTATAAAGGTTTGGAAAAAGTGCCCTGGCCGGTTTGGCTCAGCGGTTAGAGCGTCGGCCTGCAGTCCAGAGAGACCCGGGTTTGGTTCCCGCTAAGGGCACGTACCTCGGTTGCAGTTTGTCCCCGGCCCTGGTTGGTCGTGCGGGTGACAGCCACTCGATGTGTCCCTTTCACGTCGATGTTTCTCTCTCTCTCTCTCTTCCTCTCTCTCCCTCCCACTCTATCTGAACAAAAAATGAAAAAATGTCCTCAGGTGAGGATTAAAAAAAAAAAAAGATTTGGAAAAAGTTAAATACATACATATTAAAGCACATTCTCATCCTCCAGGAAGGAAAGGGGAAAGTGAATTCTTTCATTAAGATGTAGTAATTCTCTTATTACTTCCATTCCCTGATTCTCCTACCTAAAAAAGATTCTGATATACCTTATCTCATCTATATCAGAACATAGTAAGACACTTGGATGTTACTAACCAGGCGGTGGGGATGGGTGGGTGGAATGGACACAGAGGCAGAGGCAGAAAGGTGTTCCAAAGTCTACCAAGAAATAAGGATATTGAGGAAAGACTGTTTAACAATCCTAAGATATATATGTATATGACATATTATAAGTTAAGGCCAAATGAAACTTTCTCATAGAATTCTTGTCCCAAATTACCCACAAAAGATCCCAAAGCAGAAATATGTTTGAGAGACAGAGAGAATAAAAAGGATCATAACTTAAAGCAATAAACAGAAACTATCATTCAAAGGAGGAAAAAGGATGAGGATTCTGGAACAGAAAAAGAGTTAAAATTGCTCAACTCAAACTATCACTGCCTAAGACGTCACTTTTGCGTAAGTCAAAAATATCTTGAGAATCCTTGCTAACACAGCCAAAAATGAAACTCTAGACACGGAAAAGGTTTGAGACAATCACTAAATGCAGCTGAAAAAGATAAAGTAACTAAAAAGAAAGCTAAAAAATAGGGAAGGTAGGCAATCCAACATAAGAATAATTGGTATCCCTGATGTAGAGAAACCAATAAATAGATAAAAATTATATTCAAAGACAAAATTCAACTTGTTTGTGGTTGTGGTTACACAGGTATGTACATTTGTCAAAACCCATTAACTATAATACTCAAAACAGGCACAGTTTATTGTATGTAAATTATACCTCAATAAAGTTTATTTTTTTAAAAAGCACTTCAATTTCAGAAAATTTAATATAAAACACTCAACACCAAAAAAAAAAAAAAAATCCTAAAACTACTGTACTTTAAGGATAAAAACAGAAATTTTCAGACAATCAGACAGAAAAAGCAAAGCACTTACAAGGAGGGGGAAAAAAATCAGGCTGGCCTCAGACTCCTCCGCAGCAATATTCAATGCCAGAAGACACTGGACAACATCTACCAAGGTCTAAGGAAAAGAAAGTGTGACCCAAGAACATAAAACCCAGCCAAGATGTAGTTCAAGTATAAAGGCAAAAACCAGACATTCTCAAACATAAGAGAGCAACAGAAAATAACACTCAAGAGCCCTTCTATTAAAAAAAAAAAAGTTAACAAAATCCAGCCAATCTAAAATTAATCAGGAATAATGTAGGAATGGAAAACCCATGGTTAAAAAAAACTGAACATTAAATACATCTAAATAATGTAAAAATAACTAACAAAAATTAGAAGGGAAGGATATAGATGAGTAAAAGTACTTAAGTCCTCATCAGATAAGTTAACAGATAAGATCTCCAATCAAATATGGTCTAAAAAGACATTAATTTCAGCTCTTTTTTTTTTTTTTTTAAGAGAGAGGGGAAAGGAGAAGGAGAGAGAGAAACATCTATCAGCTTCCTCCTGAACACTCCCTACTGGGGATCGAACCCGAAACCTGGGCATGTGCCCTGACCAGGAACTGAACTGGTGACCTCTTGGTGCGTGGGATGATGCTTAATCCACTGAGCTCACTGGCCCGGCAATTTTAGCTTCTTAATATTTTTCATCTTTTTAAACTTTAAAGCAATCTTTTATAAAATATTATCTCATGTGGTAAAGATTTACTTGAAGTTTAACAATTCCTCCAAGTAAATTCAAGTAAAATTAAATACCTTTTTAAAATGCAATAGTACCCTAGCTGGGTAGCTTCATTGCTTAGAGAGTCATCCTGATACACCAAGGTTTCGGGTTCGATCCTCCGTCAGGGCACATACAAGAATTAATCAATGAATGAATAAATAAGTGGACCAACAAATCGATGTTTCTCCCTGTCTCACGCACACACAAAAAATCAATAAATAAAAAAATTAAAAAGCAACAGTATAATCTCACTGTCAAAAAGCATTTCTAGCCCTGGCCAGTGTGGCTCAGTTGGTTGGAGTGTTTTCCCATACACCAAAAGGTGACAGGTTCAATTCTCAGTCAGGGCACATACTCAGATTGCGGGTTTGATCCACGGTTTGGGCGTGTGTGGGAGGCAAATGAACAATGTTTCTGTCACATTGATGTTTCTCACTCTCTCTAGAATCAATAAAAATAAAAAGCATTTCTATTAACCTACCTATTTAGTTATCCTTCTATATGTGTACACACACACACACACCCCTGAATAATGGTTTTCTTAACATTACAGATGGTGATTTCTGGATGGAGGAATGTGAGGTGATTTCTTTACTTTACCTTTGTAATTTTGTACACTGCTTGAATTCTTTATAATGAAACTGTGTAATTTTTCCTCAACTGAGTAATTTTTCTTTAAAGAAAATTGATGCAAATATGCTGACACTAACAGTGCTAATTCTACATAGTAGGAAACTAATTTTTTTTGTACTTTTCTATACTTTTAAAATTTCTACAAAGGGCAAAAAAGAAAAACATAAGAAGAGGGGGTGGGGGAGGGGAGCGATAAACCACAGAACTTATACGCATGTACGCATAACCAATGGATATGGACAACAAAACTGGGGACGGGGCAGGGAGGGAGAGGGAGGAGGGAGTCAATGGGGGAAAAAGGAGAAACATCTGTAACAAAAATAAAAAAATAAAAAAGAAAGAAAAACATAAAAGAACACATATAATTCCATTTATTGTTTAAAAAACTGAACAATAAAAATATATTTAAATGAATAAAGAAAAGTCCAGAACAATATACTTCAAAAGATTAATAATGATATTACTTAACCATATTGGTGGGATCTAAGTTTAAACTTTTCTTACTTTGATTTTTTTTTTAAAGTATGTATTTCTTTATAAGACAAAAATATTTTTCCCATTTGGGGAGGCTCCACATAGAGTAAAAGTTTTTATGTGACGCTCATTAATCTTATTTCCCCTACACCTTTAATCTTCACATTTAAAGAAACTATTATAAACAAAGCAAATTCTAGGTACCTACCATACTGAGGTAATGTCTTTGTTTTGCAGGAAGAAAGAAAACTATTTTGGGATTTATGCAATAATCTAAGTGAGCAGTTTTCTACTTTTAAAATGTTATACACTAATTCAGGTAAAACTTTAATTTTCTTCATGTATTCTGGAAACAAGTACTGCTTTATCACACACTACTGAAAAAATAACCACTTATCAAATACAGATGTACCATGTTACCTCAGGAACACCACTTAGCCTCTATCTGTAAAATAAAGAAGTCCAATTATGCAAGAACATATATGTGTGTGTGGGGGTATACGTGCATTTTTCTAGAGAAACAAGCCATGACTCTCAATACCTTTTTTAAAAGAATCTGAGATCCTACCCTCCAAAAGAGGCTAAGAAGCACTGAATCAGATATTACTTTTAGTGCTAAAATTGTCTAATTCCATGCAAATTATTTGTCACTTATATAGAAATAGGTATATTTCCATTCATAAATTTTTACGGAGTTCAGCTTTCCCTAGATGCATAACAAACACGAGGAACTGCTATACTTCGAACCAAAGAAGGAAGTCAGAAGAGCAAAAAGGTTTGAGAGAAACAAGAAAAAATTTCTAGACATAGCATTCGATGTAAGACATTCAAAGAATGTCCTGCAGAACGTAAAAAATCTGGAACTCAGTCTAACAAATATTTAATCAGGACTTTCTGAACATATTGTACATGCCTTCAAGTTCAGAATCTTGCCCTGGCCGGTGTGGCTTGGTTGGTTAAGCCACCTAGAGGTCACTGGTTTGATTCCCAGTCAGGGAATTCAAGTTAAGGAAATAGCAAACAGTCACAAAAAAAGATGTGGGATGAAAAGGAATAAAAAATTCCACCAGCATTTCTAGATTGCGAGAACATGACAAAGAGTGGAGGTTGGGGGAGTTCAGCCCAGGGAGCAGGATCATGTAACCTAGGCAATAGAAAGGACACCACAGCACCTCTTCCTTTGACAGATGAGAATTTTTATGCCAATTAGGATCATTTTAAGATATCTCTTTAAAACAGCCACCCACCCTTATGACTAGCCCAGAAATAGGCAAATATAATATATCCATGTTATAATTTTTACCTACGCACTAAACCTAGATATGGATCATATCTGAACCCTCTTCACGACAGGCCAGAAGCAAGAAACCCTTCTTCCCTCTCCTCACTCCCAAGTGCAAGTTTTCTGTTCCTGAAGCATAATAGGAAATAAAGGAAATAACATGATAATAGTGTCTCTCCCCACCACCCAAAGTAGCAATAATAAAAAAATAATAATAAGTGCTGTATTGTATTAAGCAGGTTTGTAAAGAAAGCCTAAGGTCCCAGGAACCTGACACTCTCTCCCTACTTCGTCTAACTCCAACTCACCCATTACTTAGTACCTCATCAGCTCCATCTGAATGCCATTTTGTACTGTTGTAAACTGCTGTAATATATACTATGCTTATAATGGATTGCCAGTAGCTTACCCTTAGAGTGCCCTTGGAACCAGAAAGGAAACTAAAATAAATAAAACCCATTGGTAATGACTCTACTCACACATCTTTAGCATTTACACATACACTGGGAATTAAGACTGAAAGCAGGTAAAAGTTGTGCTGAAAGGATACTGAATGCCAAGTTATTAGGTTGTCATTTTAATTCAGCTGGTAATAAGGAATAGCTGAAGGTACCCAACAGGAGACTGACACAATGAGAGCTGTGCTGTTGGAAGATTATGCTTACCACTGCATGTAGGATGGTAAATGAAATCAGGGAAAACAGGCTAGCAGCTATGTTAACAACTCAGGAAAGCAAACTCAGGATCCCAATTCTAACAATGATAATGAAAAAGAAAAAGAATGAATGATCTAGGTAAGACAAGGGTAAAAGAAAACCTGCAGAAGTTGCACCTTGTTTGGATTGAATGATCTAGATGATAGATGCACAGTGAGGAGACCCAGGAGGTCTAGACTGCAGGAGTGTGTCTGAACTAGAGAGAGCTGCCAGGAATTGTCCAAAGAGAAGTGACAGGTGTGTCCTAGGAGCCAACTTCACCGAAAAAGCTAATTTTAAGAAAACAGCAAGCTAAGAACGAAATCCTAGAAAACAGTCACATTTAGAAGGGAACAAAGGCTTAGAGGGGTGGGAAGGCAGAAGCCTTAGAGAAAGATTGGTCGGGAGAACCAGATAATTAAATAGTATCCCAAAAGAGCATTTCAAAGAGACTTATTATTATCACAAAATCAAAATACATTATTGCCATGAGATTTGAGAAATAAGTCACTAGTAGCCTTTAACATTATAAAAACTGGATTTCAGGATGTTAAACAAGAAGCAATAGCAGATATAGAATATTATTTTCAATGTAGTAATAAGGAAAGAATAAAATTATTTACTTTATATGGAAAAAAATATAGTTAGTTAATGGTTAACAATAAAGCTACCACAATTGTTTTTAATTACTTTATCAGTTACAAAGTAAACTTTAAGAGTCATTAGATCAAATCCCCAGAAAACAATAAGAACCTTAAATATCCAATAATGACCTTAAGAATTCCCTTTAAGATGTAAAAATCTAAAAACAGATTTTAATATTGAGAGCAAGGGCCTAATAACATCACAAAAGAAATTTCCATAATAGCATGTGGTCTATGGTTATTTACCAACCCATACATTCCTGAACTTATTTTGTTAATATGAGAAGAACCACCTACTCAATAAAAACAAAAATACACATAAAATATAAAAACATATAAATGCTACATTAAATGCTAATTCCAATCAAACTCTAGGTAGCTAAGGTTAATTTCCCTTTAGTTTTACAAATCAAATCCCTAATAAAGTAAGTTTTATACTAAATCTCTCTCTCTTTTTTTTAAATTCCTCACCTGAGGATATTTTTCTACTTATCACCAGATAGAGTGGGAGGGAGGGAGAGAGAGAGAAACATTGACGTGATAGAGCCACATCGACTTGTTGCCACTCGCACGACCCAACCAGGGCCGGGGGCAAACGGCAACCAAGGTATGTGCCCTTGACCGGAATTGAACCCGTGATTCATTGGTCTGTGGGCTGAAGCTTTAACTGCTGAGCCAAACCAGCTAGGGCTATGCTAAATCTCTAAACCTCATTTAACAACATTTATCATGAACAAATATCAGAATGAGAGTTTGCATTTGCTCTTTGAATTTATATCATTCTTGAAAAGTAGGCTAATGTATGGATACTTTAAAAATCCACTGTGCTGCCCTGGCTCGGTAGCTCAGTTGGTTAGAGCACCATCCCATGACGCCGAGGTTGTGGGTTTGATCCTTGGTCAGGGCACATGTAAGAATCAACCAATGAATGCATAAATAAGTGAAATAACAAATCAATGTTTCTCCCTTCCTCTCTCTCTAAAAAAAAAAAATCCACTGTGTTTAGTCTCAGATATATCTGGATATGTATGATTTCTAGAAACTATGGCCGTAGCAAATAAAGTTTGACTTATGGTACCACTATCAAGAAATTATGTCAAAAAATTACCAACAATATTTTTGTTCTGGTGGGAGAAGATATAGGTCACTCTTGATAATACTAAGAGGCTCTTGAAAATGTGAAAAGACTTCAAGAAAAAAATTACTTCTCTCAAGGGATGCTGATTCTGTTTCATGTTCTGAGTGTTAGTTACCAAGGTGAATTCAGTTCGAGAAATTCACTGACCTAAAAATAAACATTGAGGATCTGTGCACTTTTCTCCATAAATGTGATTGTTCAATAAAACATTTTTTAAAAATCAAATTTTCTATTCTAGTGAGGAATTACCTGTTGTCATAGATCCATAACACGGCAATATTAACAAGCCATCTAGAGTGGTATCTTGAACATCATAATCATAATCAACAGACTCTGCCATCTGAAAAAGTAACTCACAACTTTTTTCTATTTCAAATTGACCTGAAATGAGGGAGGAAAACACTGTTAGCAACCGAATAGCAAAATTAATTGAAGAGTAAAAAAAGGCCTTCTAGATTAAAATCACTTTTGTATAATAGTTATTTTAAACCTCTCATTTGATCTAAAGGCAATGAACACATAAGTTGTACCAAATCTCAACAGTAAGATAAAATACAGAAGAAACACCAGTTTCCAAGGAATTGAAATCTCTAAAGGAAAAAAATGTTTATAATCTTCAGTAAATACTGCATTGAGGTATATATCAAAATAGTTAAGTAACCTCAAAAAGGCAGAAACACTGTTACAATGTCTCACTTCTGACATCAGCACAAGGCAAAGTAGGAGGTGAGTGATTAAATGATTCATTTCTGTTAATAGGATGCTGCTACTTGAAGAATCAGATTAATCTGGGATTTAACTATTCTATTTTTGACTTCCAAAAAAGGCTCATCTATGAGACATGGATTCCACACTGTATGTACTGCTACAATGCAGTACCTTCCCACCTGTCAAAGAAGAAAGGAGCTGGTAGGATGTCTTTTGAAATAATGGAATTAATCAGATTAGGTCTGTTTAGTGTGGTGATACCTCTATACAAGATAGACCTAATAAAAATATTAATGCTTTACCATTTAATACCTTTCTACTAAAAGATCAGTGTGTTTCACATGTTTACTAATGAGACTGGCATTTTTCATGTAACTATAGAATTATATAAGATACAAAAATCTAAAACTATTTAGACTATCATAAAAAGCTATGGCAACATGAGTAGTGCCCAGATTTCCTAAAGATAACACTTTATCGTGGTGCTACATACCCTCTTATAATTAGTAATTTTAAACCTGATACTGAATACTCACCAGTCAGAAAAACCAAGATGTCTCCGGCCATTTCATTCAAATGGATATCCATGGTCACTTTCACAATCTAAAGCAAGAAACACAAACATAATATGTTAGTAGAAATACAGCTCCCCTACCCCACCTCCCCTTGTTTCACAGAAAAATTAAATTTGGTTCTCAAAAGTCCTAGGACCTATAAGGACTGCCATTAAAATAATAGGGAGCTGCTCTGGCTGGGTGGCTCAGTTGGTTGGAGCATCGTCCCATATACCAAAAAGTTTCAGGTTTGATCCTGGTCGGGGTGCTTATTAGCAGAGGCAGCCAATCGGTGTTTCTCTCTCACATTGATGTTTCTCTCTGTCTTCCTTCCACTCTCTCTCAAAACCAAAAAAAACAATTTCCTTGGGTGAAGATTAAAAATAATAATAATAATAATGATAAGGAACAAAAAAATTATTAAACTAGTCAATCAACTAGAATCATAGATATAAAAAAGATGACAAATAATACCGCTTGAATATATGCAGTATTTTCTCTGTCTCGTGGGCCAATCAAATTGCAGAATTTTTCTCTGACTGGATAAAGCCTTCCAGGTATATCAAATATTGGACAATTTCCAAAGAATGCAGAAAGCTTGGCTAATTCCATAGTTGCTGACATCACCACGACCTTTAAATGCTCCTTTCTGTTAGGAGACTTCTCCTGAAATAGTTTCTTCAATAAACCAAATAAGATGTCCTGAAAGAAAAGTAAATTTCTAATAAGTCACAAGTATACATAACAATCAACTCTTTTTAAATATTTTGCTTTCCTAACCAACGAATCCCTATTTCAACAGATTAAAATGTAAGAGGAGGCAGCCCAGCTGGTGTAGCTCAGTGGTTGAGCATCAATCCATGCAACAAGAGGTTGCCAGTTCGATTCCTGGTCAGGGCACATGCCCAGGTTGTGGGCCCGATCCCCAGTGGGGGGAATGCAGGAGGCAGTCAATCGATGTTCTCTCTCATCAATGTTTCTATCTCTCTCTCCCTCTCCCTTCCTCCCTCTCTAAAAAATCAATAAAGAAAAAAAAATTTTTTTAAACAAAAAAAATGTAAGAGGAGGTAACCCTCTATACAGTAAAAAGTAAACTAATAGATAACCAATATATTAAAATACTCACTGTAGTTAGAGTTCTCTCATGGGCTTCATCTAAAATAATGACACTGAACTTGGTAAGATTTGGATCTCCCAGAATATGTTTCAATAAACATCCATCAGTCATATATTTGATTGCTGTTTCCTAATGTTCAAAACACAAAGTATATCAACTCATATATATATATAGTATCACAGAAATTCACCCATTTTGCAAACTAAATTTTTCCCCAAAATGTACAAACATTAAGACTTAATGATTAAGTGATCAAACTAATCTAACTAAACAAAAGAGCACATAAAATAGTCTAATTACAAGGATGGTAAATTATGAAACTTATGATCTATACAGAGACAGGGGTAAGGAACTAAGGTGCATATTCTGGGATAAAGCAATAAAAGTGACCAATTAAGGAGATACAATGAAGTCAGTGAAAAGTGGTAAATGAAATAAGCCAGACACGAAGGACAAAATATTGTATGACTCCATTTATATGAGACAAGCAAATGCATAGAGACAGAAAGTAAAACAGAAGTTACCTGGGCTGGGGGGGTCGGGGGGGAGGAGGGAATGGGGAGTTACTATTTAACAGATAGAGAGTTTCTATTTGGATGATGAAAAGTTTTGAAAAAGATAGTGGTGATGGTGACAAACATTGTGAATGTACTTAATTCCGGTGAACTGTACATCTAAACACAGTTAAAATGGTAAATTTCACGTTATGTATATTTTACAATAAAGGTTTTTGAAAGAATACAAATGTAAGTTACATGAAGGATCCTTGCAGCTAAAAATAAAGAATTCTAAGAAAAATAAACATAACTTATAAACCAATTGAAAAGAGAGAAAACTGGTTAAACATTAGACATTCCAGAGCTAAAGCATTAACAATGGGCAACAAAACTTAATTCTAATCTAAGGCTTTGTTTCATTAAAAATATAAATAGAATTTCGAGGTTAAAATCTTTCATAACTTTCTTCACTCTTTCCATAAGTTTACAGTATTTAAACAAGTAACAACAAAACTTTTGTACCTTAGAGCTGCAATCATCAAAACGCACTTGGTATCCTACTTTGGATCCCAAAGTACATTTCATTTCTTCAGCAACCCTCTGAGCAACTGATATGGCAGCTACTTTTCGTGGTTGAGTCACACCGATCATACCATGTTGTGAAAACCCTATCAAAACCAGAAGTTAAAAAAAACACAAAAATGTTAACAGTTGCTTCCTATTAGAGCTAAATTGTTTCTGGCCAATCAATACAAACTATTCAAGTATTTCCAAACCTCTGCAAATTAACAACATACTATATTACCTTTGTATCATGGAAATTTAAGAATTAAAAATAAGAATACATATTAATAATCATTCAAAATGTATTTTAATTAGGCTTGATTTTTTAAAAATCCAATATAAAGATTTACTCTAAAGAGTAAGCCAAAAATTTTTAATCTCTAGGAATCCATAAAATTCCACATACTTCCTAAAATAGATTTACCTTTGTCACAGAAGTTTAAATATATCACCTTACATAGATTCTAAAGGCATTTTTAAAAAATAATTTTAAATATCTTTGAAAGGGAGATGAATCTTACATTTGATAACAGTTTTACTTTATTAATAGAACGTAAAAGGGTGGTATGTCTTAATTGATGGTATTTTAGGTTTGATGCATAAGAATACATTAATATATAAGCAAAGAAATTTTTATTTTTTATATGAATAATATCCAATATAATTTTGTTCTATATTAACCTTATGCTAGAAAGTTTTACCACAATAAAGTGAAGATACTTTAAGGGTAATTTGTTATCTGGCTTAGTGTTAGCAGAGTCAGGGAATAAATCCTTACCTGATAATGCTCTGGAGAAAGAACCAAGAAATATGAATGTCAGCAACAGATATCAATATATCTCTTCCCCCCAAAATTATTTCAATACCCAATGGTTAACAGTCTCCTGCAAGGCAACCTTATTCTACGGCAGAAAATCAGTATCTACCTATAATTCTATTTGGGATTATTATGGTAATTAAAAATGGAAAACTTGTGCCAGCAGGTGTGACTCAGTGGATTCAGCGTCCACCCATTAACTGTGAGGTCCTGGTTCGATTCCCGGTCAGGGCACATGCTAGGGTTTCTGGCTTGATCCCCAGTAAGGGGCGTGCAGGAGGCAGCTGATCCATGTTTCTCTCTCACATCGATGTTTCTCTCTCCCTAAAAAAATCAATAAAAACATATTTTTTTAAATGGAAAACTTGCCATCTCAACAAATACCATCTGAAATAAAACCACAAAGAAGCAGGGAAGATGTAGGGAGGGTGTACCAAAAAAAGAATTAGGACTGTAAAATAAATGGTGGGGATTTGTGCAATACAGAAGTCATATTAGCCTTTAAGAGGATATTTTTTAAATACTCCCAATATTATCCCAGAATACCATTACCTGCTTCATATAGATATTTTGGAAGTTGAGTTGTTTTACCACTTCCTGTATTTCCAGTAACAATAAGGAATGAATTATCCCTCACAGCTTGAATAAGTTTTTTTCTTTGTTTTTGAATAGGAAAAGTTGGAGTAGTTCCTCCCTCCTGTGATGTGCATCCTTTCTCTTCTGTAATGACAGAAAAACAACTGTGCAATTAAAAGGTATGTAAAGATATCTCTGACTCAATTTCCCAGGGCTGAAAAGAGAAAGACAGTAAAATTTTAAGGTTGGAAAACATCAGCCAATGACTTATTAATTAAATCACCTAAGTCTAATTTGTAAGTGAGGGTTTATAAGCCCAGAACAACTTTTTAGTGAAATCTAACAACTTGAGCATTCACTAATGCGTGACTCAAAGTACTCGACAAAGTAAGCCTAGAACAAGGCAATGTATATGCCAGCATACCGACACAGAAGCACAAAACCCAATTTTATTGAATAGACCAAAAACTGGAACACAGCAGAAAACTGTCAGCTGAATTAAAAGCCACCTGTGTTCGCTTCTGATTCATGGTTCAAGTTAGGTCCCTGTTCGGAGTGACATATCCCAGAAGGCCAAGTGGTGGGTAACCATGGAAACTGGCTCCTGGAAACTGGCTCGCTCTATACCGTACCCAAAGGCAGGCTGGCGCCCGACGAGGGCGGGGGAGGGGGGATAGACGGGTAGAGAACAAAGGCTTTATGAGCCTGTTGAACAGCAGAGTGCGTCTCAGCGTTGGGGTTCACTTTTTTGTACCCCAGAAAGGTTTTCACTCAACTTGGGTCTGGGACCGCCCTCCCCACACCGAAGTGTTCATTGGACGCAAAGTTCGCCTCCGGCTTGGAGGGCGAGGAGAACGCTGCTGCCTCCTTCCCACTCTCCTCTGCTGACTTTCACCCCCCAGCCCCGGCCCCAGCCCCGGCCCCGGCCCCGGCCCCGGCCCCAGCCCCGAAGCCCGAACTCCCGCTGGCCGGGGCAGCGTCCCGCGGACCGCACCTCTATCAGCGCTGGAAACAGCCGAAGGCCGCTCTTCCTGGGGGTCTCTTGACCGCTCGCCCTCCTCTTGCTGCCGTGGCGCCCTGCCCGCGACGGCGGGAAACCGGGACATAGACGTGGCCCCGAGCGGAGGTGAGCACGTCCACCGATGTGGGGAGATGGGAGGGGAAAGGCGGAGACGCGCCCTGATGACGTGGCGGTGTTTACTTCCGCGCGTGCGACTGGAGGCGACGGGAGGGGAGCTGTTCGCTGACGTCGCGTGGCCGCGGGAAAGTTCGTATTCCCGCGACGCCGCTGACGCGAGCTGGGGGTTTGTCGCTGTCTGCCGCTGTGGCACAGCCATCCCCAGGGTCTGGAAGGGCTCCTCCTGCCTGTTCCTCCTCTTTGCGCAGAAGAAGCAGGCGACACACCCTGGCCCAGGCACAGTGTCACTGCACGCCTACTCGACCGTCACGCACCTAGCGCAATGTGCTCCTTGGCCGGGAGCTGGAACCTTCCTGGAGTGCGGGCTGCGCGCGCCTGGCTCCTCCTGAAAGAGCCTGTTCAAGGCCTCCGGTGGCAGAGCTTCTAGTTCTGTTGTGTTCAATACTGAGGTGTCCTACGCTGTTCATTTCCTTCAGAGGACCCAAGCAGTTTCATTTATTGACATGTTTACTTTCTTCCCCTTTCCCCCAGGTAGACAGAGGGCGGGAACTTTAGAAAATCATGGTACACTCAGAGCCCAGCAAACTCATCAGTGCAAAGAGAACTGTCAAGATTTGCTGGATTTGCTGGAGGGATGAATGAATGATTGGTTTACGGAGGAGTTAAGTTAACTTTCAGAAGGCGTGGATTGCTTGGAAACCATAAGATATAAAAAGCTAAAGATATACAACAATCAGCCATGGCCGGTACTCAATGGTTAGAGCATTGGTCCACAGACCAAGGGGTGGCGGGTTTGATTCCAGTCAAGGACAGGTAGGTACCTGGGTTGCAGGTTCTATCCCCAGCCTGGTTGGGGTAGTGCAGGAGGCAACCAATTGATGTGTCTCTCTCATGTTGATCTCTCTCTCTCTCTCTCTATCTATCTATATATATATATAAAATCTCCCTCCCTCCCACTCTATCTGATGATAAATATCCTCAGGTGAGGATTAAAAAAAAAAAAAAGTGGAAAAGAATAGCCAGAAAAAGATACTGCTGCTACAGTGTATGTATGATGATTTAAAAGAACTTGATCACTGAGATTATTGGGGTACAATTAGGTGTGTTTAGGAGAGTAGAACCACAAAAGTACTGATGAGAGAGAAAAAGGACTCAGAAAGGACTCAGGACTAGAGGAGAGAACAAACTTTTAGTCAATGTAGTTATAAATATAGATTTGTGGTAGATTTGTGTTTCAAAATATGAATCTGATTGTTTCTCTGTATTTCCTTCCCCTATTTCTATCTTACTTGTAAACCAAAGGCCTTTATTCATTCCCAGCCCTCACCAAAGCAGAAACAAAGATCCAGGGACACGATGACATAAGGGCTAAATCCTCCTGCTTGTGCTTGAAGAACTGGTTGTTTACTAAGATGGATAAGACTGACTAGAGAAAAGGGAGAAGGTCATGAGAAAGGAAGAAGTGATAGAAAGAACAAAGAGCCTCAATGTGAACAGAAGAAAGAGGATTTTTCATTATAAAGTTCTAATGGAATGATTTTAAGAAGATGAGCCATCCTCAAGTGTGGACCATTCATCCTTTAAAAATAAATTTTAAATAAACCACAAACAACCTATGACCCATTTGTTGTTTAGCAGTCCTGGATACATGTGGGCCTAGAAAGAGAGGAAGGGAAGATTAAACATTCTGGAGGGAACAGGAGCATGAAGAAGAACCTCACTCCCTAAACCAGGTAGAACTAGACAGAAACGACTGGGAACTTTTCTGAATGAAGTGGTGGTGGGCCCCATGCCACTATTGACATGCTATGGGATGTTAGCAATTTGGAAATCTGGAGGAAAATAATTAGATGGTCATATAATAGAGCTTAGAGAAGTATCCACCTTTCAGTCCAAAAGCAAAAGACATCATCATCACCACACTTTCTTCTCTTTCTTTTTCGTCTTATGCTTCGTGTCCAGATATTAAGATTTAAGTTAGTATCACAGGAAAAGTCACCAAGCAGTCATTTCATTCATCAAGGATATAATTTAACTGAGAGGTTAGTTGCCCCGGCCGGTTTGGCTCAGTGGTTAGAGCGTCGACCCGCGGACCGGAGAGTCCCAGGGTCGTTCCCCCTAAGGGCACATACCTCGGTTGCAGTTTGTTCCTGGCCCTGGTGGGGTTGTGTGGGTGGCAACCACTCGATGTGTCTCTCTCACATCGATGTTTCTCTCTTCCTCCCTCTCTCACTCCTGCTCTATCTGAAGATACATGTAAAAATGTCCTTGGGTGAGGATAAAAAAAAAAAAAGAGAGGTTAGTAAAGATTGAGACACTTCTAGCCATTGTCAATGAAAATTGATGCTTTATGTATGTGCATATGATCTTGAATAAGTGTGTGGGATTCTCATTATTTTATTACTAAAATAGGGCCTCTTTCAAATGAAGGCTCAACCATTACTCTAACTTCCTATTCATTCATTCATTCATTCATTCATTCATTCATTTAATCATTCATTCATGTATTTTTTCAGTATTAGAATGCACAACTCTTATATGCACCCTTTTAAATAGCCATACAGAGGCATAAAAATATATGTAAGACATGATCACTACTTTCTGTGGCATTACATGTATTCAAGGAGATAAAATATTTACTGGAGGAAAAACGAGCTAGAGTGATCAGAGAAGGCTTCTTGGAGTTAGTGGCATTTGAACTGAGCTTTGAAAGTTGGAAAGGTTCCAAGAAATGCCAGGGAAAGATTCTGGATAAAGGAAACCTCACAAAGGCACTAATAGAGTAATCAAGATGTTGTTAATTATGGATTATTGAGAAATCTGCAAAATTAATGTTCTATCTCTGGTGATGGTCTGTAAATCTTTCACTTGCCTGAAGGTGGCAAGCTGGGTTTATTTGAGAAACTTCAGCATCAACATTATTTGAAAGAAAAAGAAAACAGTACTACTCCCCTGGGGAAAAAAACAAACTTTCATTAACGTTTAACTCATAAAATCAAAAAGTGAAAAAGATGAAAACTTACACAATCATTTAAATACTGTACATATTTAGTATTATCTATTTTAAGGCACATAGATTTTATGTTACAAATATTTTTCATTTTATTATTTGTGGTTTTTTGTTCTTATTGATTTCTCAGTTATGACATAATTTTTTCATTAAAGAGAAAGGAGCTGATATTTTTAAGTATTATTAAAATCTATGATAAGCATTATTTATAAGTCTATTGGGGTGGTTAGGTTTATTGAGGCATAATTTCCAAATGGTAAACTCATCCTTTTTAGTGTATAGTTGTGAGTTTTATGAATATTGATTAGTGCATATGGTTTGTAATCACCACTGTAATAAAGATATAAAACAGTTTTATCACTCTAACAAATTCCTTTATGCTGCTTTGTTGCAACCCCTTCCTTCACCTCTACACCCTGACAACCACTGATTTGCTTTCTGTCTGTATAGTTTGACCTCCTCCAAAATGTCATATGAATGGAATCATATAGTATATACTCTTTTTTGGTCTGGCTTCCTTCATTCAGCATAGTTGCTTTGAGATTCATCTATATTTGAATATAGTTGTAGTATGTATCAACAATTTAATCCTTTTTATTACTGAATAGTATTCCATTATATGAATGTACCACAGTTTGTTTATCAATTCCTTAGCTGAAGAACATTTATGTTGTTTCCAGTTTTTGGTGATTATGCAAAAAGTCACTATAAACATTCACACACAGGTTTTTAGGTGACCATACATTTTCATTACTCTAGAAGTGGAAGTACAGGGTTGAGTGATAATTGTATGTTTATAAGAAACTGCTGGGAGATTCCAAAATGGCCACAGAGTGAATGGAGCTACCCAGACCATCTCCCAGGACCAAACTGGAATTACAACTAAAATAAAGACAAATCATTGGGAAAAAACAACAGAAAAGCAGCTATAGAGGACCCATATAACCACGGTCAGAAAGAGGACATGAAATTGAGCCTGGTAGGAAATGTGGAGGAACAAGAGGGCAGGCTGGGAGCCCACGGACAGCAGCTGTTTTGGCTGTGAGCAGCTCCCTCTGGGTTAAAATCCCCCTGGCTCCACAGCACAGAGGGCGAGGACAGAGCACTATATTAGTTACAGACACTCACCTTGGGCTCCAGCAGAGGGAAGGCAGACTGCTTTGGAACCATGTAAAGAGACTCAAGAGCTGGGGCAGCAGTGGGAGTTTTTTTGCTGAATCACTCCCTCACGGGACAGTAGCCATCTTGCTCGAAGAGCCCCTTCCCAGAGCCCCGGGGAGAAGCAACAGCCCCTCCCTCAGGAATTTAATACCACCCACCCAGGCCAGGGAAATGCAAATTGAGGCTCATTAACAGCCAGCAAGCACCTGCCTCACCCTCTGGAAATCTTCTTACCCTTAACACCTGAGGGATTTTTTCATTCAGCAGAGGGCTACAACCCAAGGTTCATCAAGTAACTGAGACTAATAGCCTCCAGGCAAAAATCTAGAGGATAATTAACCTTTTCTGGGCTTGCAAATCTATCCAGGAAAGTAAGACTTGACAGTGGTGTTTAACTTGGGTCCTGCCACACTCATCCAAACCCAGTAGGGGGAGCCACAACCAGTGGAACACCAACACCCACAGGAAAAATTTGGCAGGCTCCAAAATCAACTGAGACTGCCAAAATGGTGAAACAACGAAATAAATCCCAAATGAAAGAACAAGATCATTGGAGAGAAGATGAAATAAATGAAAGGGATTTGAGCAAGATATCAGAGGGTGAGTTCAGAGTAATAATCATGAGGAAGCTCAACAGCATGAGTAAAGACATAGAAGCATTGAAAACCAACCAATTGGAAATGAAGAATGACATAGTAGAAATAAAGAACACATTGGAAGGAATAACCAGCAGAGTAGAGGAAGCCAAGGATCGGATCAGTGAATTAGAAGACAGGGTAGAAAAAATTGCCGAATCAGAGAATCAAAAAGAAAAAACAATGAAAAAACAGGAAGACAGCCTAAGAGAACTGTGGGGCAATATGAAACGTAACAACACCCACATCATAGGAGTTCCAGAAGAAGAAGACAATGAGCAAGGTGAAGAAATAGTGACAGAAAACTTCCCTAACTTGGTGAAGGAAAAAGGCATGCAAGTACAAGAAGCACAGAGAGCCCCAAGTAAGAAGAACCCAAACAGGCCCACACCAAGACACAAAATAATTAAAATGCCAAAAATTAAAGACAAAGAGAGAATCCTAAAGGCAGCAAGAGATAAGCAACAGGTTACCTACAAAGGAACCCCCATAAGGCTATCAGCTGACTTCTCAGCAGAAACACTACAGGGCAGAAGGGAATGGCATGAAGTAATCAAGGTATTGTAAAACAAGGATCTGAATCCAAGACTACTCTATCTGGCAAGGCTATCATTCAAAATAGAAGGTCAAATAAAGAGCTTCCCAGACAAAAAAAGGCTGAGAGAATATATTAGTACCAAACCAGCACTGCAAGAAATATTAAAAGGACTGCTGTAATCAGTAGAAGAAATAGGAAGAAAAATATAACCACAATAAACAAAAATGGCAATAAATAAGTACATATCAATAATAACCTTAAATGTAAATGGATTAAACACCACAATCAAAAGACACAGAGTAGCTGATTGGATAAGAAAGCATGACTCATATATGTGTTGTTTACAAGAGATCCACCTCACAGCAAAAGACTCACATAGATTGAAAGTGAAGGGATGGAAAAAAAATCTTCCAAGCAAATGGAAAGGAAAAAAAGAACTGGGGTAGCAATACTCATATCTGATAAAATAAACTTCAAAATGAAGGCCATAACTACAGACAAGGAAGGGAACTACATAATATTGAAAGGATCTATCCAACAGGAAGATAAAACCTTGGTAAACATATATGCACCCAACATAGTAGCACCAAAATATATTTTAAAACTTCTGGAGGACTTCAAAGGAGAAATTGACAGTAATATAATCATAGCAGGGGACTTCAATACCCCACTGACATCACTGGGTAGATCCTCTAGACAAAAAATTAACAAGGATACAAAGACTCTAAGTGATGCACTAGATCAAATGGATTTAATAGATATCTATAGAGAATTATACCCCAAAACTGCAGAATTCACATTCTTCTCAAGTGCACATGGGACATTCTCAAAGATAGACCACATGTTAGGACACAAACTAAGTCTCTACAAGTTCAAGAAGATTGAAATCATATCAAGCATCTTCTCAGATCACAGTGGCATGAAACGAGAAATCAATTACAACAAAAACACACAAAAACATTTAAACACATGGAGGCTAAATAGCATGTTATTAAACAATGAATGGGTTACCAAGGAGATCAAGGAAGAAATTAAAAACTTCTAATGAAACCAATGAAAATGAACACACAACACAAAATCTATGGAATGCAGCGAAAGCAGTCCTGAGAGGGAAGTTCATAGCACTACAGACCTCAGGAAACAAGAAAAATTTCTAATTGACTCTCTAATTTCACAACTTAAAGAACTAGAAAGCAAACAGAAAGAAAAACACAGAGCAAGTAGAAGGAAAGAAATAGTAAAGATCAGAGCTGAAATAAACGACATAGAGACTAAGAAAACAATTCAAAAGATCAATGAAACAAAGAGCTGGTTCTTTGAAAAGATAAACAAGATTGATAGACCCTTAGCTAGACTCACCAAAAAACAAAGAGAGAGGACCCAAATAAACAAAATCAGAAATGAAAGAGGAGAAGTAACAACTGACACCGCAGAAATACAAAGGATCGTTAACAAATACTATGAACAATTATACGCCAACAAATTGAACAATCTAGGCAAAATGGACAAATTTCTAGAAACACATAGTCTCCCAAAACTGAACTGGGAAGAGATAGAAAACTTGAACGGACCAATAACAACTATGGAAATTGAAGATGTAATCAAGAATCTCCCAGCAAACAAAAGCCCAGGCCCAAACAGCTTCACGGGGGAGTTTTACCGAACATTCAAAGAAGAACTAACACCCATTCTCCTCAAACTATTCCAAAAAATTCAAGAAGAAGGAAGACTTCCAAACTCATTTTATGAAGCCAGCATAATTCTAATTCCAAAACCAGATAAAGACACTACAAAGAAAGGAGCCCTGGCCGGTTTAGCTCAGCAGTTAGAGCATCGACCTGCGGTACAGAGAGACCCGGGTTCGGTTCCCGCTAAGGGCATGTACCTTGGTTGCAGTTTGTCCCCGGCCCTGTTGGTCGTGCGGGTGGCAGCCACTTGATGTGTCCCTTTCACGTCGATGTTTCTCTCTCTTTCTCTCTCTCCCTCCCACTCTATCTGAACAAAAAATGAAAAAATGTCCTCAGGTGAGGATAAAAAAAAAAAAAAAAAGAAAGGAAACTACAGGCCAATATCCCTGATGAACATAGATGCCAAAATCCTTAACAAAATATTAGCAAATCGGATCCAGCAATACATTAAAAAATTATTCACACCCTGGCCAGTTTGGCTCAGCGGTTAGAGCGTTGGCCCGCAGACCAAAGAGTCCTGGGTTCGGTTCCCGCTAAGGACATGTACCTCGGTTGCAGTTTGTTGCCAGCCCCGGTTGAGGTCGTGTGGGTGGCAACCAGTCGATGTGTCTCTCTCATGTCGGTTTCTTTCTTCCACCCTTTCTCCCTTCCCTTCTATCTGAAGATAAATGCAGAAGTGTCCTCGGGTGAGGATTAAAAAAAAAAAAATTATTCACCATGACCAAGTGAGATTCATCCCAGGGATTCAAGGGTGGTACAATATTCACAAATCAATAAATGTGATACACCACATAAAGAAAATGAAAGATAAAAACCATATGATCATATCAATAGATGCTGAAAAAGCATTCAACAAAATCCAGCACCCATTTCTGATAAAAACACTCAGCAATGTGGAAATAGAGGGATCATATCTTGACATAATAAAGGCCATATATGAAAAACCTACAGCCAACATCATACTCAATGGGCAAAAACTAAAAGCATTTCCCTTAACAACAGGAACAAGACAGGGATGCCCACTTTCGCCACTCTTATTTAACATAGTACTGGAAGTCTTAGCCACAGCAATCAGACATGAAGAAAAAATAACAGGGATCCAAAATGGAAAGGAGGAAATGAAACTGTCATTATTTGCGGATGACATGATATTGTACTAGAAAACCCTAAAGACTCCATCAAAAATCTACTAGATTTAATAAACGAATTTGGGAAGGTAGCAGGATACAGAATTAACATCAAGAAATCAATGGCATTCTTATACACCAATAATGAACTCACAGAAAGAGAAACTAAAAAAAAATCCCATTTACCATTGCAGCAAGAAAATTAAGATACCTAGGAATAAACTTAACCAAAGAAGTAAAGGACCTATTTGCAGAAAACTACAGGACATTGAAAAAACAAATAGAGGAAGATATATAAAAGTGGGAAGCATATACCTTGTTCATGGATTAGAAGAATTAACATCATTAAAATGTCCATATTAGCCCTGGCCGGTTTGGCTCAGCGGTTGGAGCTTTGGCCTGTGGACCAGAGAGTCCCAGGTTCGGTTCCCGCTAGGGGCACATACCAAAAAATAAATAAATAAATAAATAAATAGATAAATAAATAAATAAATAAATAAAATAAAATGTCCATATTACCCAAAGCAAGCTATAGATTCAATGCAATCCCCATTAAAATACCGACAACATATTTCACAGAACTAGAACAAATACTTCAAAAGTTCATTGGAACCAAAAAAGACCCTTAATAGCCACAACAATCTTGAAAAAGAAGAACAAAGTAGGAGGGATCACAATATCGGATATTAGGTTATGCTACAAAGCCATTGTAATCAAAACAGCCTGGTACTGGCACAAGAACAGGCATATAGATCAATGGAACAAAGCAGAGAATCTGGAAATAGACCCAAGACATTATGCTTAATTAATATATGACAAAGGTGGCAAGAGCATACAATGAAGTAAAGACAGTCTCTTTAGCCCTGGCCGGTTTGGCTCAGCAGTTAGAGTGTTGGCCCACAGACCAATGTGTTGCGGGTTCGATTCTGGTCAAGGGCACGAACCTCTGTTGCGGTTCGTCCGTGGCTCTATCACATCGATGTTTCTGTCTCTCTCTCTCCCTCCCTCCCACTCTATCTGATAATAAGTAGAAAAATATCCTCAGGTGAGGAATTAAAAAATAATAATAATAATAAAATTTAACATTTTAAAATAAAAAATATATATTCACTGAAATTAAAAACTCTGGACAGTTTAAATAAATCAAGAGAAAATAATCCCAATATTTTCTTTGTATATTGGAATTATAAGTAAGTGTGGGTACATTTTTGACACCCCCCCCAATACAAATGTTTCTAGGATTATTTTTCCAGGTTGCTTTTTCTGATGTTTATACCTTTCTAAAGTCACATGTTTTACCCCTTTTGAAATTAGCTGGTGGCCTCCCTGCCCCCCAGGGAGGCTCCAAATGCGAATATATTTTGTTTACTCTGGAATTGGCAGGTGTAAAGCATGAAGCAAGGGCCAGTTGGGTGAAGAATAGACTTAGTTCTTTGTAGTCACAAGAAAATGCACCCCCAGCCATTCTGCCCTTTTTAAAAATTTGTTTCTTTTCTCTGGTCTATGCACTTACAATTAGAACCACAGAAAGCCACGTGGACCAAGATCACCATTCCTCACCACTGTGACCGTTCCCCTGGGTCACACGAAACATTTAATAGGCCTGTTCCAATATCTAATAACAAAGGAAAAACACATGGCAGATCATGATAATGATTTTGTCTTTCTATAATGATGAAAAAAAAATCTGATCCTGCATAATAATCGCTTTGTTATTCACATTTCCTCATGAATTTTAATGTGCCATCCATTTTCTCACGATTCATCCCCACAGTTCTATGTGAGCCTTTGCAGAACATTATTCTCTTATCTCTTTCTTTCAGTAGTTATTCTAGCTAAACCAAAAGGCTTTAGGATGTTGCCTTTTTTACTGTATTGGTCAAAGAATTGGTCTAGGGTGATATTAAATAACCCAGAAAAATAAAGCTGTGCACTTGTGACTTCTGCACTTGTTCCTATATAGATGTTACTTAATTTGAAAAAAATTACTTTTTAATAATTATCTGGAACAATCATAAATTTGTGCCTTTTTAAAGAAATCACAATTTGTTGCATTCATGAAGGTATATGATTTTGTTCTATGTTCTAAAAGTTAGGGAAGCATTTGCAATATATTTTCTTCCTATTCCTCTTTTGAAGGCATAATTCATATTGAAATTCAGTCCATATTATTTCTAGACAAGTAATCTCAAAATTACATATAACTAGGCTAGATTTTAGGCATTTAAGGACACAAAATGTCTTACTTATCTTTGTATTCCATGAAGTATCTAGTTCAAGGACTTGCAAATAGAAGGTGCTCATAAATATCTGCTTAATAAATAAAAAGGATCTTGCAGAAAACAAATTGGTGGGTACCAGGTCTGGGGGTGGAAGGGTGGAATTTGCTGCTCAAGGGGTATAAGGGAACTGTTTATAGTGATGTTAATATTCTACAGTTTGATTGTGGTGGTGATTACACACACAACTGTATGCATTTGTCAAAAATTGTATGTACACTGAGCCCTGGCTGGTTTGGCTCAGTGGTTGGAGCGCCGGCCCGGGGACCAGAGAGACCCGGGCTTGGTTCCCGCTAAGGGCACGTACCTCGGTTGCAGTTCATCCTCGGCCCCGGTTGGGGTCGTGTGGGTGGCAACCACTCCATGTGTCTCTCTCACATCGATGTTTCTCTCTCTTCCTCCCTTCCGCTCTATCTCAAGATAAATGCAAACATGTCCTCGGTGAGGATAAAAAAATAAATTAAAAAATTGTACACTGAAAATTGATCCATTTTATTATATGTAAATTACCTCAAGAGAGCTGATTAAAGAAAGGATCTTATAATATCATGGTTTCCTTATAGGAAATAACTAATAACAAATGTTGTTAACAAATAATTAGCACATTTCTTATATAATCAAATAACTTGGTTTTAAATTTACCTTGAAAATGCCAAATTTCTTGATTGAATGACCATCAATTTATTAAATATTACTATATGTCTGGTCCTATACTATCTGATTTATGTTCTTTTTTAAATTCCTGCACCCACAAGTACTGTCAAATATGAATTTTTATTCCTATATGCTATACACTGAGGCTCAGAGAGGTTAGGCAAACCTGTCCAAGACCAGATATTCTATTTTTTTTAAAATCAGTGCAGCCCTGGCCGGTTTGGCTTAGAGGTTAGCGTGTTGGCTGGAGGACAAAAGAGTTGCGGGTTCTGTTCTGATCAAGGGCATGTACCTCGGTTGCGGTTCGGTCCCCAGCCCTGGTAGGGGTCGCGCAGGAGGCAACCAATTGATGTGTCCCTCTCACATTGATGTTTCTTTCTCTCTCTCTCTCCCTCCCTCCCACTCTATCTGAAGATAAATGGAAAAGTATCATTGGGTGAGGATTTAAAAAAAAAAAATCACTGCATGCATAAATATAGCTTCAAAGAGGCTGAACTAAACACATATTTGTGATTTAGGAATTTCAAGGGGTCAGATAAGTTGATCCTAAAAGTACCTATGGTAATAAAAAATAAAAATTTAAATTCAGCAAATAATTATATGTGCTTACTTTGTGACAGGTACTGTGCTAGATGTTTCAGGGAATGTAATGTTGAAAATATATAGACTTTGCTGTCAAAGCATATACCATATTACATGAGATGCATAAATAAATAGCAGTAATACCAGGCAAAGTGTGGCGTTAGAATATGATTAGAGATGATCTTGCATCGAAGAAGGAAGAAGTAGTTTCAACTTCCACTAGGTTGATTAATATAAAAAGGACAACTAGCCACCAAGAGGAATTTGGAGAGGTTCAGGCTTAGAAGATTTTGAGATCACAAAACAAAAGCAAACACTTTTCTTCTTCCCTTGCTCTACTTATTTATTCTCAGCTCAAAGCTAATCTAACAACCTATGAGTGTGCCTAGTTGGATACTAGTCCTTAGACTTCCACATGGACACCTACCTCTCTTACTTCATTCAAGTCTCTGGTTAGGTTTCCTTCCCAGAGAGGCCTTTGCTGACCATGCTCCCTCAGAGTATTTCATCACTCTCTATCTATCCCCTCTTTTTTATTTTTCCTCATATCAGTTATTGCTATCTAATATTACATTAAATATTATTTCTATTTTGTCAGGTCTATGATCTCAGAATTCAACTGTCAGAGAAGTGAGGCTTGGGCTGTAATGCTTGTCTCTCTGTGGTATCCAGGTCCATCCTTGTCACTGCGGCGACACCTGCACCTGCCACCGCCATGACTGAGTAGATGACCCTTCATGGCACCTTCAAGGACCACAAGTGCTGGGTGACTCAGATGGCTACCACTGCCCAGTTCCTGGACATGATACTGTCCACCTCTCAAGATAAGAACATCATCATGTGGGAGCTGACCAGGGATGAGACCAACTATGGCATCCACAACATGCACTTCGGGGTGGGTCACTGTCATTTTGTTAGTGACATGGTCATCTCCTCAGATGGCCATTTTGCCCTCTCTGGCTCCTGGGATGGAACCCTTCCCCTCTGGGATCTCACAGTGGGCACCACCCTGCTCTGATTTGCAGGCCATACCAAGGATGTGCTGAGTGTGGCCTTCTCCACAGAGCAGCTTGTCTCTGGCTCCCGAGATAAAACCATCAAGCTATGGAGTACTCTGGATATATGCAAATACACTGTCCAAGATGAGAGCCACTCAGTGTGTGTCTTGTGTCCATTTCTCACCCAGCAGCACCATTTGCATCATCATGTCCTGTGTCTGGGACAAACTGGTCAAGATATGGAACCTGGCAAACTGCAAGCTGAAGACCAGTCACATCGGCCACACAGGGTACTTGAACACTGTGACCGTCTCTCCAGATGGATCTCTCTCTGCTTCTGGAGGCAAGGATGGCCAGGCCATGCTGTGGGACCTCAATGAAGGCGAGCACCTTTAATAGACTTGATGGTGGGGACATCTTCAATGCCCTGTGCTTTAGCCCCAGCTGCTACTGGCTCTGTGCTGCCACAGGCCCCAGCATCAAGACCTGGGACTTGGAGGGCAAGATCATTGTATATGAATTGAAGCAAGAGGTTATCAGTACCAGCAACAAGGCAGAGCCGCCCCAGTGCCCCTCTCAGGTCTGGTCTGCTGATGGCCAGAATTTCTTTGGCAGCTACACGTACAGCCTGGTGTGAGTGTGGCAGGTCACCATCGGCACTTGCTAAAAGTATATGGCAAAGTTTAGAAATAAGAAACGGGATTTCTGATTTAAAAAAAAAAAAAATCAATTGGAATCCATTGGAAAACTATTGCAGATTTTTAAGTAGGAGACTTGAATTTTGAAAACGATCACTCTGGCCCTGGATGGGTAGCTCAGTTGGTTAGAGCGTTGTCCCAATAGGCTAAGGTTGCAGGTTTGATCCCTGGTCAGGGCACAGACAAGAATCAACTGATAAGTGGAACAACAAATCTCTCTCTCTCTTTCTCTCTCTCACACACATCAATAAATTAATTAATTTAAAAAAAGAAAATGATCACTCTGGATATTGATGCAAAGTAGATTGTAGATGGACAAGAGAGGGTTCAGAGACACCATTTAGGAGGCTATTGTAGTTGTTCTAGGCGAGGCAGTAGCTGTGACCAGGGAAGTAAGTGCCCCATTTTCTCCCTGAATAGCTGCATTGTTTTTCAAAGTGAACTTGATGATAAGCTTTTTTCCTTCAGTCTTCAACTCCCCTTTTTTTTTTTTAAATCTCCCTTTAAAAGCCTCGTTTATGAGGACATCCAGCCCTAACCACTGTGAGGTCACAACCCCCCAAAACGTAGATAACTAAATGTTACTGATTAATTGATGATCTCCACAGGCATTCAATAAGGTCATTTCAGTATGTGTCCCTTGGACACTATTTTATTGCTCTAAACAGAATAATTCATAAAATGTACCATAATATAAGAGCTTTTGTAAGAAATTAAACGGAAGGTAGTTTCCCCTTTTTTGAGAGATTCTTTTTAAAAATCTTGCTTTATATTCAGTCATATACAGTATATGGTAAGCACCTGCTTACTATGGATACTGTAAGAACTGGGATGCAATGGTGAAAAATACTGAGTTCCTGCTCTCACGGAACTTATATTCTAGAAGGGGAGGCAACTGGAATAAAATGCAATAAGTACTATAACATAGTAGTACAAGAGACTGAAGAGACATGGTAAGTAAATCTAATACAGTATCCTAGATTGGATCCTTAGTGAAAAAAATCAATAAAATCCAAATAAAGTCTGTAGTTTAGTTAATAGCATCACAGCTATGTTCATGTTTTAGTTTTGACAAATGTACCACAGTTGTGTAAAACGTGAACATTAGGGGATGCTTGGTGAAGGGTATATGGAAATTCTATGGTATCTTTACAGCTCTTCTGTAAATCTCAAATTACCCTAAAATAAAAAGCTTACTTAGGGGGAGGGGGAGGAAGAGGGCAGAATGATTTGGGAGCTTCTGGCTGGGGCACCCAACCTAATTTAGGAGTCAAGGAAGGCTTTGGGGAAAAGAATCTTTAAGCTGAGAACTGAAATATAAACAGAAATGAACCAAAGAGGTGTCCGGAAAGCGTACATAGAATATTTAAAGGGCCGAAGCAACAGAAAGCATGACACCTGGGAAACGAATAAAATACAATAATTTGGAGCTTAGCCTGGAGCAGGGGGGATGAGGAGAGGAGTGGTGGAAGATAAAGCTAGAGTGGTAGGCACAAGGACCTTAAAAATCATGTTGAGAAGTTTGCATTCTAGGGCAATTCCAAGTTAAATTAAAATGAGTAAGTAAGTAAATAAATACAATGAGTATTTAATAGCACTGTGGCTTCAGTGCTAGCCGGGCTGGGGTACAGAGAGTCCAGGCCGCTTTCAGGGCAAGTGCTCCTGATTGTGACATCGCATCCATCCCCTTGGTGATGGAGCTAAACACTGGGAAGGAAGACTTCAGATGGAGAAGAGCCAACAAGATTGGTTGCTGGATCCCTTCCTGAGTGGCACTGAGTGCAGGCATCAGAGTTTGGAGCCTTTTGAACAGGGAACCTGCCCCCCAGCACTTGGAAGGGCCTGGATTTCCGTGATGAGACATGGGGTATGATGTAACCCGCTTCCAGGGGGATGTTGACGAAGATCTTATCTGTCCTATTTGTAGTGGAGTCTTGAAGGACCCAGTCCAGGCACCTCATTGCGAGCATGCTTTCTGCAATGCCTGCATCACCCAGTGGTTCTCTCAGCAGCAGACCTGTCCGGTGGACCGAAGCGTCGTGACAGTTGCCCACCTGAGCCCAGTACCTCGGATCATGCAGAACATGTTGTCAAAGCTGAAGATTGCCTGCGACAATGCTGTATTTGGCTGCAGTGCTGTTGTCCGACTTGACAACCTCATGTCTCACCTCAGCGACTGTGAGTACAACCCAAAATGGCCGGTGACCTGTGAACAGGACTATGGCCTGGAGATGCCCCAAGATGAGCTGCCAAACCACAGCTGCCTTACACACCTGCGCTCAGTGGTACAGCAGCAGCAGACGTGCATCGCCGAGCTGGAAAGGACCTCAGCTGAACAGGAACACCAGCTGGCGGAGCAGAAGCGAGTCATCCAGCAGCTGAAGGCGTGCATGGCTGCAGTTTACGGTGTCAACCTCGATCTTCAAAACCCGGAGGAGACAACTGGAGACGATGAGATCCTAGCGTGGGTGAACTCCCTGCAGCCAGCCAGAGTGACCCGCTGGGGAGGGCTGATCTCCACCCCAGATGCTGTACTCCAGGCTGTAATCACATGCTCCCTGGTGGAGAGTGGCTGTCCTGCCTCTGTTGTCAACAAGCTGATAGAAAATGCCCACGAGCGAAGCTGGCCCCAGGGCCTGGCCACACTGGAGACAAGACAGATGAACCGGCAGTACTATAAGAACTATGTGGCCAGACGCATCCCTGGCAATCAGGCTGTTGTTGTGATGGCCTTTGAGAACAGGCATATGGGTGACGACATGGTGCGGGAGCCAGGGCTTGTCATGATATTTTCGCATGATGTGGAAGAGATCTAGGTCTCGGCGGGCTGTCAGGAACACTTTGTTCAGCCTTTCAGGTGGGAAACCTAGATTCCCTTCTTTTGCCTAATTTCTTCCCCTAAGATGTCTGTGAATTTTCAGTCTGGTTGGGAAAGTCCCCACTTCCATATCTATTTTCCTGCCTGGGGTCCCGGGTTCCAGATATTTTCAGAAACATACATTCACAAACATATTCATTTTCTCTAGAGCAGCGGTTCTCAACCTGTGGGTCACGATCCCTCTGGGGGTCGAACGACCCTTTCACAGCGGTCGCCTAAGACATAACAGTAGCAAAATTACAGTTATGAAGTAGCAACGAAAATAATTTTATGGTTGGGGGCCACCACAACATGAGGAACTGTATTAAAGGGTCGCGGCATTAGGAAGGTTGAGAACCACTGCTCTAGAGGATCAGGGTGGAGTGAGAAATCTTGACTCATTTCCCTCCTCCAAAACCAGGGAATCTGAGCAGTAGGCCTGTTGACTCTAAACATTCAGAGAGCAGCTCTGGGGAACAGACATCCTGAAGAAGTGGAAAGGGTGGAACAAAACCCTAGAAATAATGAGCTAGCAATTGGCCATCACTGATGGCCCTTAGGGGACACCCGGACCTCTGTGCCAAGCAATACCTTGTTTAGCCCACCTTAAGGGTGTGGGCTCCCAGTGGGTCTGCAGGTGTGCAGATTGGGATGCCAAAACATTTCCAGATGAGCTCTTCTTTCCCACACTTCCTCTTAATTAGGGAATGCCAGGAGTGGGGGAGGGGTTAGTCTGTTGGGGTGAATGTGCTCAGCCAGAAACAGCTCTCTGGCTTTTGCCGAATCAGGTAGGCAGCTGCCTCTGTGACACAGGCCGCAATAGTTCCACAGCCCCCTCTCCCGCCCTGTGATTGTAACTAGTCATTTTGATCATTTCCTTTGGCCACTGTTGTTTGTTTACATCACTCCCTCCTACTTTTTTTGTTTGTTTGTTTTTAATCCTCACTGGAGGATATTTTTCCACTTATCTTCAGATAGAGTGGGAGGGAGGGAGAGAGAGAGAGAAACATCCATGTGAGAGAGACACATGGATTGGTTGCAACCCAGGTACCTGCCCTTTGCCGGATTGAACCTGGGACTCACACCTTCGCCCTGTGTGCCCTCCTCCCTCCTTCTCTCCTGTCTGCTGTTCTGTGGCAGCCAACACTCTCGCCAATGATCTGAATCTTGTTTTCTCCAGGGTCTGCCCCACATTCCACGTCTTGTGCTCCTGGGGTTGGGCAACACTGCCCAGGAGATAATGCACCGCACCTTTCTCCCTTGTTCCATCCTGGCTTTGGGAGATTCCGCCGCAGGCCGGGGAGGCTCTGCCCGCCACGCCGCCTCCGAAGGAAGGAAGCACGCGTGAAGAAGGGCACTTGGAACGAAAGGCCAAACCTCCATAAACCCCTTTGCAGGCGCTTGCTCCTCCTCCCTGTCACAAGGAAAACAATATTATTTTCCCCAAATAATACATATGTCGTTTAAAACTAATTTTATTAGTAGTCAAGGAAATGGATATTAAAGTAATTGAATAATACTTAACTTCTTTATTTATTTGTTGATTTTAGAGAGAAAGAGGAAGGGAGAGAGAAACAGCGATTTGTTGTTCCTCTTATTTATGCATTCACTGGTTAATTCTTCTGCGTGCCCTGACCGGGGATCGGACCGCAACCTTGGCGTATGAGGACAATGCGCTAAGCAACTGAGCTACCTGGCCAGGGCATATTTTAACTTATTCAGTTACCAAGCATCTTTCAGTTATGTTTTTTGCTGCTGAGGGTATGAAGAGGGAGTTCCTTACCCTCTGCTGGTAATAGCAATCTTTCTGGAAAGCCACTTGGCAATTTAAATACAAAAGTCCAGAAAAGCTTCTATCCCTTTATTCCTTCAGTTTTACTTCTGGGATGTTATTTTAAGGAAATAATTGGAAATACATTTTTGTTGTTGTTACTCCTCACCCAAGGATATTTTTCCATTTATCTTCAGATAGAGAGGGAGGGAGGGAAGGGGGGAGAGAGAGAAACATCAATGTGAGAGAGCCACATCAATTGGTTGCCTCCTGCATGACCTCGACCATGGCCAGGGATCGAACCTGCAACATAGGTATGTGCCCTTGACCAGGAATCGAACCTGCAACCCTTTGGTCCACAGACCTATGCTCTAACCACTGAGCAAAACTGGCCAGGGCTGGAAATACATTTTTTAAATAATACAAAAAGATGTTTCTCATCATTATTTATAACAATGCATAATTTTAAACAATCTAGGTTGCAAAAATAGGAACAGCATTAAGTAGGTGATTATGTTTCCTTATAATGAAATATTATACCAGTACTAAAAATGACATTCAAAAAGAAGTTTAGAAGTTTAATGGCACAGCTTATAAATGTATTGTAGATGTATATAACTATATGTATATAACATATGTATATGTATATATAATCAGTATGTGTGTGTGTGTGTGTGAACATGTGTTGACAGAACCAGCTACATAGTCTGCAGGGCCCAATGTGAAATGAAAATGCAGTACCTCTTGTTCAAAAATTATTAATAATTCCAAAACAGCAATAGTAGAGCCTTATACCAAGTGTAGGGCACTTCTGAACATGAGTCCTATGTGACTGCACAGGTCCTATGCATTTGAAATTATCCCTAACTATAGAAAAAAGACTGAAAGAATATATCCCAAAATGTCAATAATGATTACCTTTGGGTTTGGGGATTAATGATGATTTTTTATTTCATGCATTTTGTCAATTTTCACAATTTTATTATCAGTGAAAAAATAGTATGTCTTTAAAAAACACACACAATACTGAAAGCAGCATTACAGTGAATTGCATTATATTTTGGTTTTAAAGCCTTTTAAATATCTATTTTGGACCACAGGGCATAACAGATACTCTTTTTTAAAGATTCTGTATTATGTTTTTCAGTCACTGTAACAAATATAGCAAAATATAAAAGTGAAATCAGTTCTTTGCTAAGTCAAAAAAACAAGCCAAGCTGAACCACAAATAACACATTTCCATCTATTTTTGTCCCATATAGAATTAGCTTTGGTTGGACATTGAACATTTGCTTGAATGGCGCAATGCTAAAAACTTATTCTCCAGTGTCCTTAGACTTACATTCATATAACTGATCGTCCACAGCAGCACAGGGAAGGAAGACCTGCAGGAGGCCTATTGCACTCTGAGCACTTACTAGTGCAACGAAGGATTCGGCAGTACATTAAAAAAATTTTTGTTTTTCTGTATTGATTTTAGAGAGAGAGGAGGGAGAGAGAGATAGAACATCGATGAGAGAGAACATTGATTGGCTGCCTCCTGCATGCCCTTCACTGGGGATTTGGCCCACAACCTGGGCATGTGCCCTGACCGGAATCAAACTGGCAACCTCTTGGTGCATGGATCGATGCTCAACCACTGAGCCACACCGGCTGGGCTGCAACGCCTTCTTTTAGAAATTACACAGAGCCCGGCTGGAGTGGCTCAGTGGAATGAGCGTTGTCCCATGGACTGAGGGTCCCAGTTCAATTCCCAGTCAGGGCACATAATGGGGTTGCAGGCTCAATCCCCAGTGGGGGGTGTGCAGGAGGCAGCCAATCAATGTTTCTCTCTCACATCGATGTTTCTGTCTCTCCCTTCCTCTCTCTCTAAAAAACCAATTAAAAAAACATATTTTTAAAAAATTATAGAAGTTACACAGAGAAGTCTTAAGTTGAGTCATTAATGACTTACAAATAGTCATTTTGGTACTAATGGAGCACAAGAGCCAAGGCAAAGCACTTAACCCTCTCAGTGCCCTCCCAGATCGTCTGTTTAGGTACAAAGGATTGTTCCTGCAGACCCGCTGGGTGCAGACTTCATATTTTGGTGTATTCTCTGCTGTACTGCACACTTAATTAACACCCCCTCACACACACACACACACACACACACATTGAACAATTTCAAACAGAAAGAATACAAAAAAAAAAAAAGAAAAGAAAAATGATTAGTAATTTGCCATCCCTTCCCCTCTCCCATCTTCTGTTAAGGGTGTATCCTGAGCCCCGGCCGGTTTGGCTCAGCAGTTAGAGCGTTGGCCCGCGGACTGATGAATCATGGGTTCGGTTCCCGTCAAGGGCATGTACCTTGGTTACAATTCGTCCCTGGCCCTGGTCAGGGTCGCGCTGGAGGCAACCAGTTGATGTGTCTCTTTCACATCGATGTTTCTCTCTCTCTCCCCCCAACTCTATCTGAACAAAAATGGAAAAAAATGTCCTCGTGTGAGGATTTTTAAAAAACAACAAAAAGGAGTGTATCCTGAGAAAAGCCTTTCTGCACAGTACCTACTGAGCTGCTCGGGATGCAAACTGAAGAAACCAAAAAGGGCCACGTGCTCTACTTTAAAAGGGAAAGAGACACAAAGGGGAAGACCTTGGGGAGAAAGAGAAGGAGGAGAGGAAATGAGAGCGTCAAAAAAACAGGGAGGGACGTTGAGCAGATTTGAGAAAGAGAAAAAGGAAAGATGTGAGGCTGATGTTTGAGAAACTTTCACGAGAGAGAAATGTTCAAGTAGGTGTGGCATATTGTGCAACCACCTCTCTGTTTCCCTAGAAACCTTCACTAAAAAATTATTGCTCACCCTAGCCAGTGTGGCTCAGTTGGTTGAGCTCCATCCTGTGCATCAAAAGGTCGCCGGCTCAATTCACGGTCAGGGCACATGCCCGGGTCTCAGGCTAGATCCCGGCGGGGGGAGGGGGGGTGCAGGAGGCAGCAGATCAACATTTCTCTCTCACATCGATGTTTCTGTCACTCTTTCTCTCCCTTCCTCTCTCTCTCTTTCTCAAAAAAAAAAAAAGAATCAATAAAAAAAAGTAATAAAAGAAAAAAAAAAGATTACTCACTGACATTTTTGCAGTGGGATTTCTGTTGTTTGGATGGGATGATATTTGAGAGTGGCCTCCATGGGGAGTCAGGAAGGGCCAAGGAATGGCAGGTCATGTGCATGTTGCCGGTTGGAGATTGAAAAAGGAACTCCTTCCATGTTTATTTTTCACAAGTGTAGGGGAGGAAAACGTTTTCCTTGACCCTCTTAGGGTCCCTGGCTGACTCTGAAAATATAACTGATAAAGACAGATTAACAGGAGAAAAGCATACAAATCTAATGTAAGTTTTATGTGAATCTTGTATGTACCCTGACTGGGGATCGAACCTGCAACCTTGATGTATCAGGACGACATTCTAGCCAATTGAACTATCTGCCCAGGGCCTGCTTCTGCTTTTTCTCACACTCTTTCAGTTTGAAATATTCAGTAGGACAAGCTGACACACTTTGGGGTAGCATGTCCTGAATTCCGTCATAAGCAAAGAAGAGATTCGCAATACATTTTGTATCTAGTCTGTAAATGTGTACACATTTAAATTTTACTTGTTCAGTGATGACTCATTAATTTAACAAATATCATGGCAGTTCCTAGTATTTGCCAGGGACTGTGCTAATTGTTCCTGGGGATAAGCACCCAGCAATGCAAACTTGGTCCTGTCCTATTGGGGCTCACAGTTTAATAGCTTGCAGTTTATTCTTAAGGAAAAGACCCAAAACAAGTTATGAACAAATATAGTAAGTAAAGGCATTATAAGATGTTATTTTTTTGTTGTTGTTAAAAAAATGCAAAGCAAAATTTTTTAGACAATTTAGTTATAAGCACATTGTAGTTTTATTACAATGTGACCGCAAGGGAAAGGCTTCTAGCAGATCAATTTAAAGATTCTCTCTTGGTAGAAATACTTCATAGAAAAACTGAAAAGTTAATCTGTTTTGAGTACATATAAAAGAATGTTTGACCCTGGCTGGTGTTGCTCAGTGGTTAGAGCATTGGCCTGCAGACCAATGAGTCAAGGGTTTGATTTCGGTCAAGGGTTCGATTTCTCGGTTGTGGTTCGTCCCCGGCCCTGGTTGGGTCGTGCAGGAGGAAACCAGTCGATGTGGCTCTATAGCATCAAAGTTTCTCTCTCTCTCTCCCTCCCTCCCTCCCACTCTATCTGATGATAAATAGAAAAATATCCTCTGGTGAGGAAAAAAAAAAAGAATGTTTGGCCCAGTTGGTGTGGCTCAGTGGATTGAGCGTCATCTGGTGGACTGAGAGGTCCTGGTTCCATTCTCAGTCAGGGCACATGCTTGGGTTGTGGGCCCGATCCCCAGTAGGGGGCGTGCAGGAGGCAGCTGATAGATGTCTCTCTCTCACATTGATGTTTCTCTCTCTCTCTCTCTAAAAAAAAAATCAATTTAAAAAAAGAATGTTTGCTCTGGTCAGTTTGGCTCAGAGGTTAGAGCGTCGGCCCATAGACCAGAGGGACCCGGGTTAGATTCCCACTAAGGGCATGTACCTTGGTTGCAGTTTGTCCCCGGCCCCAGTTGGGGTTGTGCGGGAGGCAGCCATTCGATGTGTCCCTTTCACGTAGATGTTTCTCTCTCTCTCTTCCTCTCTCTCCCTCCCACTCTATCTGAACAAAAATGGAAAAATGTCCTCAGGTGAGGATGAAAAAAAAAAAAATGTTTGTCTGAGGTCACTCTAGGCAGTTAACTGGATAGGTGATTGTTTTTCCCAAAATAAGCCCTTTTAAAAGAGTCTGAGCTGGTGGGAGATCACATCCACAACACAAGGCCAATGTAGAGCAAAACAGCTTTATTGCCTGCACCTGGGTGCAGGTGGGCTGAGCCGAAAAGGGTTCAGCATGGAATAACAGTTGGGGTGTACATTATATACTCTGCTTCTAGCTTCCGGCAGCTCCTGCTGATGTACTCTGCCTGGCCCACTGTCCACTTTGCAGTTGGACTGGTCTGGTATCTGTCCTGCATCTGCTGGGTGATCCATTGCCTTGCGGATAATCCAGATAATCCCTATCCATACTCAACAGAAGGCTGAGCAAAGGTCATGCAAACAACACATTCTTCACAGTTTCTGCCTTTTGCAAGCTTTTACCTTTACCCTTTGAAACCTTATTAACCCTTTCACAGTTAAGTTTCAGAAAACTCCTTAGGCATTTCTTTAGACATGCTCATTTCTTCCCAGTCCAGGTTTGGAACAATTTTCCTTTACAGTATACTTTGTAAAGTCATTTCAGTGTACTTCCTTGTTTCAATTTTGAGCTGTAAACACATTCTGTTGCCTAGTATCAGTCCACATTTAAAACACAGTGATCGTTCTTGCTTGTTGTGAAACCAGTGTCTGAGGTGGAGGTCGCCTGGGAGTCCTAGTTTAAGAGAACTTGTAGGAACACATCACTGGAGCTAATATCTAAGTTGAAGAAGTCTTATTTGAGGTCTAAAGGAAGACAAGAAGCTAGTGAAGTGAGATGACAGGGAAAAGCATTCTGTTTGGGGCAACAGCTTGTATGAAGGCTCTGAGAAAGGAGTGACTTTGAAGATGGCACTGCCTGGGAACGGGACATAAAAGGTTTGAATTCAATTCAGAAAGTTGAGAGATGGGCTCTGATTGGTCCATTCGGAGCCATATGCCAACCCCTTGGTACTATGAATAATCTGGGAGGAACTGGGGTGAGGTGCTAAGACCAGAGGAAGGGGGATAAGAACGCAAGAAGGGGAGTGTGACTCCTTCACATTCTCATAGAAGAAAGACTTTTGTCTTTCTGCACATCAGGTAAGAGTGACTTCTGTGATTCGTAACATCAGGACAAGCCTTGGGAAGCAAGAGCACTGCACGGAAAAAGGGAGTCCAAGGGCCCACACCATCAGCTCCAGCTGATATGCTCTGTTCTGCTGGTGTCAGAGTTCAGGAGACAGGTCCTAATCCTATGGAATGCTGGCTGAGGGAGGGAGTGTCTCCTCACAGACTCAACTCTCTGAAGATGGGTTGGAAGAACCAGATAAGAGAGGAATTAGGGAAGAACTAATTTAGCCTCAGGCTAAAACCACATTACTCCAAACACAGTTTACAAGGAAATTCTCTCCAGATCTGTTTTCCAAAATGGCTTAGAATTTGAAGGGGGAGATGGGGGAGAGATTAGCGCCTCCAGCAGATGGGTTTGGGTTAGATATGAAAATATCTTGAAATAGTGTTCTATTAGTCAGGAATCTTAATTATGAAGACAAAAATTCAACTCAAACTAGCTTAAGAAAAACAAAATGCAATGTATTTGTCTCATGTACTTGGAAGAACAGGAGTGTATGTTCAATGAAAAGTTTCTGCCTCTTGCTTCTCATCTCTGCTTGGCTTGGCTTCTCTCTGGCTTCATACCTTCCTTCTCTGCTTCAGCCTTTCTCCGCTGAAGGATAGCCCCAGTCACCCCAGGCCTACATCCCAGCATAACTACCTCAATGTTCTCTCCAGAATTTTTAAAAATATGTTTTCATTGATTTTTTTAGAGAGAGGAAGGGAGAGAGAAATAGAAACTTCGATGTGAGAGAGAAACATCAATTGGCATGCCCCCTCTTGGGGATGGAGCCCACAACCCAGGCATGGGCTGACACTCAACCACTGAGCCACACTGGCTGGACTTCTCTCCAAACTTGCATATATCAAACCCTAGGGAAGATCTCTGGCTGGCCATGCTTGGTTACATCTTAACTGTGGAATCAATCATGCTGGTCAGGGGGAGGGACTCTAACTGGCTAGATCCTGGTCATGGGCCCACCACTCAGGCCAAGGCTGTCAGAGTATGTGTCTCAAAGTCCTATAAACAGGAAGGGTCAGTGCCCCAACACTAAGTATGCTGGAGAGACAAAAACTACAAAATCCAGAATGGTAAGGGAAGTTCAAGATAAAATATTTTTATGGGAGCAGCAAAAAGAAATGTAAAAATTCCTACAATCTAGCTTGGCCTTTCTCTTCCAGCACTCACGTTCTTCTTAAAGAGTAGCTTTTCCATGAGATGAAACTCGGGATATTGAGAAAATGCAGCAGGGCAGGAAATATTCCTGTTCTCCTCAGACATGTGGAGAAGGGCAAGAACTGGATAGAAGTGGGTCCCGCCCCCTAGCAGAGAGAGGTACAGATAGAGATACAGTTCCTGGAATGAAATTTACATCCGAAGGTACAATAAGAGACAGGTACAATCTAAGAGAGCATGGGCCCAACACTAAGTTGGTAGGTCTCAGATGGTACATGTTGAATGCTTCTCTGCATAGATCTCCAAATACTGAGAGTCACCTATCTGTCGGGTATTAAGGCTGAGGTTATGGTACATTCCTTCAGTCCCCGGTATGCAAGAACAGGGACTGATAAGAAGGCAAGGGCTTTAGCTCTATAGAAAATGTGATTCTCAGCAGGTTTCTAAGTCAGGGATTCAGGCACAGGGAACAGATAAGAGATGTAGTTATGAGATCTAATACCAGGAAGTATGATCTTAGAAATGAGTCTGAAGCCCAGTTACTGGAGCAGGGAGTCAGAGTTTGTCTAGCAGTGAGTATAACTTTGTTTACCAAGTTTTTGGTTGATGGGCAGGAGTGCCTTTCAAAGGCTGAGACTTGCCTGGCCGGTGTGGTTCAGTGGATTGAGTATCGTCCCATGGACTGAGAGGTCCTGGTTCGATTCCCAGTCAGGGCACATGCCCAGGTTGTAGGCCCGATCCCCAGTAAGGGGCATGCAGGAGACGGTCAATTGATGTTCTCTCTCATCAATGTTTCTCTCTCTCTCTCCTTCTCCCTTCCTCTCTCTCTAAAATCAATAAAGAAAATATTTTTTAAAAGAGAGAGAGAGAGAGAGAGAGAGGTCCACATCTGATTTAAAGCGCCCAGGGCTGTGAGAATATCATAACTGCTAACATTAGGTACAATGTTGGGCACATTTGGATAAGAATAATGTGAGATTTGTATTCTCTAAGATGCGCATCTCTGTGTGAAGTTATATGGATAAAGATGTGGCTTCAGTTTCAAACTAGAAACCTGGCACCATTTCCTTGCAAATTAAAAATCAAGTGACTCATTTACATATCTCCTAGAAACCAAGAATGTTATACCTCCAGCAATTTGGATAATGCTGTGGGTTGAGTTTGTTTTTCTTTTTTTTTTTTTTGATCCTCACCCGAGGACATTTTTTTTCCACTTTTTTTGTTCAGATAGAGTGGGAGGGAGAGAGAGGAAGAGAGAGAAACATCGACGTGAAAGGGACACATCACGTGAAAGGGACACATCGAGTGGCTGCCTCCAGCACGACCCACCATTGGCCGGGGACAAACTGCAACCGAGGTACGTGCCCTTAGCGGGAACTGAACCCGGGTCTCTCTGGACCGCAGGCCGACGCTCTAACCGCTGAGCCAAACCGGCCAGGGCTGTTTTGTTGTTTTTTTTGTTTTTTAATTCTAATTAAGTCACCCATCTCTTCAAGGTAACAATTTTCTCAAGTGTGCTCCTCTTAAAACCACTGAATTTCATTTGGTCTCCTACAGCAGGAAAAACTTTGACTCCGAGGGGAAAATCTCACGGAAGTGGACATCTGTTACTTTTGGGGGAGGGAGGAGTAGAGGAGTCTCCTCCCATCCGTTCACTCTCCCCACTCCACAGGATTCTGGCCGGCATGTCAGTTATATGGATTTATAAACCAGGCTGCCAAGTCAGACACACGCTCTGGCCAGCTATTAACTGCCAGCTATCAGCTGTCAGGACTTTTTTTTTTTTTTTTTTTCACTTTCCCAGTTATTAATCTTAGATTCAGACTTGTGCTCCAGTTTCCACATGGGACTCTATGAAACCCAGGTGACAAAGTTTGGAAGAGGGACATTCCCATGCCTAGTTGCCAAGCAGAGCTTTGAGTTTGTTACTTCAGAAATGCTCTTGGCCACATGGCAGCGTCCTTTCCAGGGCTGGGGTCCGGGGTGAAAGAGGGCTGCTGCCCTCCAGTGGTTTCCTCCAGTAACTGCAACAGCAACTGTACCGCAGCTCAGGCAGAGATTTCATGAAAACCTCGGGGAACACCACACACAGGGCAGGAGGGAGGCAGATTTGCGTGCAAAGGAGGGGCAACAAGAGGCAGTAACATTTCAGATATTACTGTTAATGTGACTGCATCAGCGTAGTGAAACCTGGAGAAATATATATTACGTGAATTGTAAGTTTTCAATGAGAACACGTTGCTTTTAAAAAAAAGTCTTTATTGATTTTTTAGAGAGAGAGAGGGAGAGATAGAACCATCCATGTGAGAGAGAAACATTGATCGCCTGCCTCCTGCACGCCCCCCACTGGGGATTGAGCCGGAAACTGGGGAATGTGCCCTGACTGGGAATCAAACCCGGACCTCTCAGTCCATGGGACAATGCTCAATCCACTGAGCCACACTGCTAGACAAGAAAACATGTTGCTTTTATAATTGAAGAAGGTATATGTTTAAGACAGAATAAGAATTTAAACATTTATGTTGAATGAGAAAGGACCATGCAGCCTAGAAATGCAGAATAATTAAAGGTGAGGGGATTAGGAAAAAATTTTAAGATCAAAGGTTATATAAATAAAGGTTAAAATTTTACTCAAGTTGGGGAGGATGTTGAAAAAATGTAACTCTTGTGCATTGCCAATGGGAATGTAAATGGTGCAGCTGCTGTGGAAAAGTGTATGGGAATTCTAAAAAATTTAAACATAGAATTACATATGACCCAGTAATTTCATATCTAGGTGCATTAGAATAGAAAGTAGGGATTTGAACAGATATTTTTACACCCACATTCATAGCACCATTATTCACAATAACCAAAAAAAAAAAAAAAAAAGAGACAACCCAAATTTCCATCAATAAATGAATGAACAATGTTGTATATACATATAAAAGATATTCAGTCTATTTTTAAAACTCCTCACCCGAGGATATTTTTCTATTTATCATCAGATAGAGTGGGAGGGAGGGAGAGAGAAAGAGAAACATCGATGCGAGAGAGACACATTGACTGGTTGCCTCTTGTGAGACCCGACCAGGGCAGGGGACGAATCACAACTGAGGTACGTGCCCTTGACCAGAATCAAACCCTTGACTCATTGGTCGGAGGGCTGATGCTCTAACTGCTGAGCCAAACTGGCCAGGGCAGATTATTCAGTCTTAAAAAGGAAGGATACACTGACACAGGTGGCTACAACATGGATGAGCCTGGAGAACATTATGCTGAGTGAACTAAGCCAGAAACAAAGGACAGACACTGTATGATTCCATTTATAGAAGGTACCCAGATTAGGCAAATTCATAGACAGAAATGATAAAAGAGGTTACCAAGGACTGGGGGAATGGGATGTTGTTGTTTAATGGGTATAGGATTTCTGTTTAGAATGATGCAAAGTTCTGAAAATAGATAGTGGTAATGGTTACATAACATTGTGAATGTACTTAATACTACTGAATTGCACATTTTTAAATGGCTAAAATGGTAACATTTATGTCATGTATGTTTTATTACAATAAAAAATTTTACCACCAAAAATCCAGTAAAATAGATTCATTATTTTATTTTTAAAGAAATATGAAATGTTTCTTTTGTTTGCTTTAAAAAAATGTTTGGACTTTATTGGCTGGTTTTTATTACACAATGAATACATTTAAAGAGCATTGCTATTATAAACTTTAAAATAAGGTTATAATTTTATGGCCTCAGGCATAATTTTTTTTGGATTTGTCCCATAGCTAGATGAAATTAAATTGAAGGCTGAAATTTTTCCACCCATCTTTTAGAGAAATAGCATTTTAAGGATTTTTCTGCCCCCCCCCTTTTTTTTTTAAAATTTACCAGGTAGTTTTGGGTATAGAGGGTAAACAAAATCACTATAAGTCAGCTGTTCCCAACTAAATTAATAGTTTGGCTTGATTCATGGTTACTATATTCCACTTTGATTATAACTAGAGAATATAAAATTATTCTAAATAGAAGTCTAAAAAAAACCGTATTAAAAATTGGTTCCCTTTGCCCGGCCAGTGTTGCTCAGTGGATTGAGCGTCGTCTCATGGACTGAGAGGTTCAGGTTTGATTCCTGGTCAGGGCACATGCCCGGGTCATGGGCCCGAACCCCAGTGGGGAGCATGCATGAGGCAGCCAGTTGATGTTCTCTCTCATCAATGTTTCTGTCTCTCTCTCCCTCTCACTTCCTCTCTCTCTAAAATCAATAAAGAAAAAAAACAAAAACAAAAACAACCCTGAACACTCATAAAAAAAAAAAAAAATCAATAAAAACATATTTTAAAAGGTTGGTCCCCAAAATCACCCCAGAGTGGAAAATACTATTTTACTGCTATTGAATTTTGAAGTTTCTTTTTTTACTATTGTTGAAAGCATTACAGATGTCCCCCTTTTTTTCCCATGAATTTTTTTTTTTTATCCTCACCCAAGGACATTTTTCCATTTTTTGTTCATATAGAGTGGGAGGGAGAGAGAGGAAGAAAGAGAAACATCGACGTGAAAGGGACACATCGAGTGGCTGCCTCCTGCACGACCCAACCAAGGCCGGGGACAAACTGCAACCGAGGTACGTGCCCTTAGTGGGAACCGAACCCGGGTCTCTCTGGACCACAGGCTGACGCTCTAATGCTGAGCCAAACCAGCTAGGGCTCCCATGAGTTTTGAAGTTTCTTTCTCCCTCCCTGTCTCCCTCCCACTCTATATAAAAATAAATAAATAAATAAATATCAATGGAAAAATACCCGTGGGTGAGGATTAAAAAAAAACGAACTAATATATACATATAAATACCATGAAATTATTATATAAATAATATATAAATACAATAGATGTAATATAAATATACAAAAATATAAATCATACAGAGGCCTAGGCAGTCAAAAAAGTATCTCCTAAAATCTAAATTTCTTCACTTGGCATTCCAGGACCTTCACAATCTGGCCCCCAACTTTCTCTCCAACCTCATCCTTTTCTGTTTCCTTTCATGTCTTTTGTGCTCCAACAGTGTTGAATTGCCCTGAGCATACTAAATAGATCAGTGCTTGCTCACACTTCCACATTTTGGAACACGAGTGTCCCCCTGCTGGAGGGTGGAACCCCTCCTGTCCTTAAGCCTCTTCAGCTGTCACCCACCACCTCTGTGAAGTCAACATTAACTCTTCGGGCTGGGTACACACCCCACCTTTGCTCTCTCAAAGCACTTGGGCACACACCCAAACTTTCCTGAATAATAACGCTCAACTATGTTGTTTGTTAACAAGCCTATTCCAAGATCTCAGAATTTCCATGGGAGACGCTTGGTTATCCGTATATTTAACATGTCACCCAGGAGATTCCCATTTTCAGAAAAATTTAAGAAACATTCTTCTATATGATAGCACTTCTCATATTACTAGTATTTGAATGATTTGTCTTCCAATAGCCTGCAAGTTGCATTTGTTCATCATTCCCCATTCAGTGCATGGAAGGAAGCAAAATATGAATGAATGAAAAATCGAATGTGCGCCCGGCTGGAGTGGCTCAGCGGTTGAGCAGTGACCCATGCACCAAGAGGTCACCGGTTCAATTCCCTGTGAGGGCACATGCCCAGGTTGTGGGCCCGATCCCCAGTAGGGGGCACGCAGGAGGCAGCCAGTCAATGTTGTCTCTCATCGATGTCTCTATCTCTCGCTCCCTCTCCCTTCCTCTCTCTCTAAAATCAATAAAGAAAAAATATTTTTAAAAAATAGAAAAGAAAACATTAAAAAAAAATCTAATGTGCATATTTCTTATCGTAAGAGCCCTGGTACCATTGGGAAAGCACTTTTCTGAGTTCTTTCTCTTATTCCATGATACCTGCCTTTGTTAGGTTGCTCTTTTTGTGTTGGGGCGGGGGCTCTTAACAGTGTTTCTTCTTCCTTCTTAGTGCCTCTGCTAGTCACTTATTTCCCACTCTCCAGATGCTACACATCACCAAGGTCTTACTGATGCTGAAATTAAGCCTCAGTTTTCTCTGTATGAAGTGAGAATGTTAATAGTGCCTATCTCAGAGGTTTTGTGTGAGAAGTAAATGGAATAATATATGCAAAACACTTAGCACAATGTCTAATATTAGGAAGTGCTAATAAATGAGGTAATAGCAATGACAAAGACCAGTCAGACTTAGTAATTTGAGAGATGTGATTGCCCTTGTGAAGCCAAAATACAAAAAGGAATTAAAAATGTGATGTTTTGAGTCATTTCCTTGAAGGGCACATACACTTCAAGTCGTGAAAATCCTTTCCCCTATTGCCACATTTCAACATCCTTTCTGAGCCAGCCTTTCTTCCCCTATCACTATAATAACCCACATTTCATGGCAAAGTGTTATTAAGAGAAAGGGAAGAGTCAGCATGCTAATACAGTTTTCCCTATTTGGGAGTTTGCCCTTGGAGGTTTTCTCTAAATATTTGTCTTTCAAGTTCTTATCTTCTGGCAATGTCTAACACCTGCCCATGAGCACTGATTTCCAAAGGACCAGAACTTCAGTCATCCTCGTGGCATCCCCTCACCCCAAGATGCCCAGTATCAACACATCAATGCCAAAATGTCATCCATCATGGGCATCTCCTAAGGGTAAGATGATAGCCAAATATTCTGCGTCCAAAGAAACGTCAGGTTACCACCTGTTGACTTTGTTTAAAAGACAAAGAGCCCTGGCTGGTGTGTTTCAGTTGGTGGGAGCATCATCTGTGGACTGAAAGATCACGGGTTCAATTCCCAGTCTGGGAACGTGCCCAGGTTGTGGGTTTGATCCCAGGTTGGGGTGAGTACGGGAGGCAACCAATCAATGTTTCTCTCTCACATCGATGTTTCTCTCTCTCCCCCTGCCTCTCTCTCTGAAATCAATAAAAACATATTGGGGGGGGCAGGGAAAGTGGATCTCCCTGGTGCAAGGGGGTGCAGTGCGGCAGTCAGTAAGATGGAACACTTGGGTCTCCCTTCAAGAAAGATCTTCCATCCAGCTTCAAGGAGAGCAATTAGGGACAGCCTCCAGCTGCAGCGCCTTCAGAATACACCTCAGTGTTTGAGCTGAGGCCACACTCTTCCTGAATAGCCCCCAGACAATAGCTGAACATGGTTATTTAACCAGGGCCAGAATATCTCTGCCCAACACAGATCTCTAATTGGCAAGCTTTGCTCCAGAGCTTTCCACCGAGTTGCCAAAACTTGGTCAGCTCCGCACTGTGTTCTGGGTCACTCCTTGTTTCATCCTGTTTCAGAGCCTCATTGTGGTCCAAACGCATTCCCTGCCCAACCACTTCCTCCTCTTTCTCCTTTCACAGGCATTTTACCCAAATCAACTCCTTGCACTCTTTTTGTTTGTTTGTTTGTTTAAATATGTTTTTATTGATTTCTTTTTTTAAAGAGAGAGGAAGGGAGAGAGAGAGATAGCAACATCAGTGTGAGAGAGATACATCAGTTGGCTGCCTCCTGCACGCCCCCTACAGGGGACTGAGCCACAACCCTGGCACGTGCGATGATCGGGAATCGAGCCAGGACCTCTCAGTCCATGGGACGATGCTCAATCCACTGAGCCACGCCGGCTGGGCAATTCCTTGCACTCAACTCCATCTCAGTGTCTGCTTCCTGGAAGACACAGCTGACAGCTGGTTAGAAAAGATGACTTCCTCCCTGTGCAACTTTGGGCAAGTGACTTAAACTCCCTTCGCTTCAGTTTTCTCAGTATAAAATGAGGATATTATTACCTCTCTCACTGGGTTGTTAGGGGGCTTAAATTTATAAAATATTTAAGATTTTTATGAGAATTAAATGAGGGCCTGCATGTGAAATGTTTAGCAGACAACCTTGCACATTTGGTAAATGTTTGCTGTTATGCTAACGGATCAGATAAGGCAGTGAATGGAGACTCTTTAGCTTTTTTCCATCCTGGCGGATATGTTCATTTGCCTAGCAGTGGAGAATTGTTACTATTTTCTCCCCATTGTCATTAACATCTTCATCTGCAATGAGAAAAGCATTGATTATGCCAAACCAAGAAGGTAGAAATAGACCCCAAGTACAAGTAATAGTAATGGTTTCTAGAAAGGTGATTTTTTAAAATTGATATAATAATTATAATCAAAATTTAAAATGGAAATTGAATTGATTTTGTAACCGAATGTAAATCTACATGTTAAAGTATGAAAAGCGGTAAACATTTTTCATATCTAAAAACTCTATTACAAGGGTGGGTAATTTATCCTCCTCCAATGCATAGGTCCATTACTATGATACATTTCCGTTTTCAATAATTTGTGGTTTCCTTTTTAAATCAAAACTTTTCTTTTTTATTTTTTTTTATCCTCACCTGAGGACATTTTTTCATTTTTTGTTCAGATAGAGTGGGAGGGAGAGAGAGGAAGAGAGAGAGAGAGAGAAACATCGACGTGAAAGGGACACATCGAGTGGCTGCCTCCCGCACGACCAACCAGGGCCGGGGACAAACTGCAACCAAGGTACATGCCACTAGCGGGAACCGAACCTGGGTCTCTCTGTACCGCAGGCCAACGCTCTAACCACTGAGCCAAACCGGCCAGGGCAAATCAAAACTTTTCATCTGATCTCATTCTCATGTATAACCATGTGCACATCTATTTGGGCTAAAGTTTTCACAGAGGTAGAAAGAGGAATCCCATCCTTCCACCATGTGAGGACACAGCAAGAAGACAGGCTCTATAAACCAGGAAGCAGGCTCTCACCGGGCACTGAATTGGCTTGTACCTTAATCTTGAACTTCCCAGCCTCCAGAACAGCCTCAGTTGTGTTTCAGCTCCAGGCCCAGAAAAGCAGCAAAACCAGACAAGCAGCGCCACGGCTGACCTCAGGACCAGCTGCACTGACTAATGACCCCCTGCCCTGGCGCTAACCAATCAGCAGAGACCGTGACTCTGCAAGGACACACCTGGAAAGCTGATAGTCTATTGGCATCCTCTGCTGAGACCTATAGATAAATACCCTCAAGAGAGAACCCAGTGCGGCTCCCTCTATGGAGCCAGCCTGCACCTTTCCCCACCCTCTCCCCCGAGATGCGTTTTCTTTGCCTCTCTCTTTCTCCTAATCTCCAAGGGCCCTTCTTTTGTCTCTGTAACTTTTGTCTCTTCTAGGGCTCACTTCTACCTCTGTGACTTTATTTTTTTTTTTTTATCCTCACCCGAGGACACTTTTTGCATTTATCTTCAGATAGAGCGGGAAGGAGAAAGGGAGGAAGAGAGAGAGAGACATTGATGTGAGAGAGACACACGACCCCAACCAGGGCCGGGGACAAACTGCAACCGAGGTACGTGCCCTTAGCGGGAACCGAACCCGGGACTCTCTGGTCCGCAGGCCGACACTCTAATCGGTGAGCCAAACCGGCCAGGGCTACCTCTGTGACTTCCTAAAAAAGATTTACCTTATTAAGAAGAAAAAGAAGAAGGAGCCCTGGCCCTGGCCACTTTGGCTCAGTGGTTAGAGCGTCGGCCTGCGGTCCAGAGAGACCCGGGTTCAGTTCCCGCTAAGGGCGCGTACCTCGGTTGCAGTTTGTCACCGGCTCCTGGTGGGTCGTGCGGGAGGCAGCCACTCGATGTGTCCCTCTCACGTCGATGTTTCTCTCTCTCTGTCTCTTCCTCTCTCTCCCTCCCACTCTGTCTGAACAAAAAGTAGAAAAATGTCCTCGGGTGAGGATAAAAAAAAAAAAAAAAGAAGAAGGAGCCCTGGCCAGAGTGGCTGGGTTGGTTGAGCATCATTCAATGCATTCAATGCATCAAAAGGTCAAGGTTCGATTCCCAGTCAGGGCGCATTCGCGGGTTTCAGGCTTGAGCCCTAGTAGGGGGCAGCAGGAGCAACCATCCATGTTTCTCTCTCTCTCTCTCTCTCTCTCTCTCTCTCTCTCTCTCTCTCTCTCTCTCTCTCTCTCTCCTTCTTCTTCCTCTCTCTCTAAAATCAATGTTTTAAAATATATTTTTTTTAAAAGAAAAGAAATGAAAGAGGAATACCATTAGGAACTTTATCCAAAATGTTAGAAGAGTCTAACTCAATATAAACAAATAAATAAACAAACAAAATTAGCAGTCCAGAGGTTATCAACTGTCAACGATGAGGTTTGTGCTGAAGTCACATCTGAACTCAATTTATGATATGAAACATCTATTAAAGTACTTATTACTTCCTCTGGTGAGTCTTACAGCTAGTGGAATTTTAAAAGACATGTAACCTGGAGGATTTACTTAATTATATTCTGCATTTTATTTTAACAGAGGACCCAATCATTACAGTGAACTAAACCATGAGATTGGAATAACCATCCTTTAGGTGAGAAGCTGACACCCTTTAATGTTTAATTTGGTAATTTTCTGGCAGCCATGCCATTTCCTGCATCTGTTGCTTTTTAAATTAATTTTGAAGAAATTTCCTTACTGTAAGTGGACAGTGTGAAGATGAAAAATTCTCACCACAAGAATACATCCAGAATACTTTATTGAATCTTTCCACCAAGAACTCACCCCCCAACTCAGATGAATGGGGTCACTAATCTGAATGCACATGCTCTTTCTGGAAAAAGAAAAAAAATCACCTCTGCTGGTCTGCCGATTAGAACAGAAATGATTGCCTTCTCTGTTTCTTAGAATATCCTAACTTTCTGTTTCAACCACTGTCTTAACCATCTCCTTGATGATTAGTTGAATATAAAATCCTAAGATTCAACCTGGTCCAAAATAATAATTAGACACATTGCCCCCACCCTGGGGCTTTTTTTTATTTAATTTTAATTTTTTTTCCTTTATTGATTTTAGAGAGAGAGGAAGGAAGAGAGAGAGAGAAACATCAATGTGAGAGAGACACATCGAGTGGTTGCCACCCACATGACTCCAACCAGGGCTGGGGACAAACTGCAATCGAGGTACGTGCCCTTAGCGGAAACCGAATCCAGGTCTCTCTGGTCCTCGGACCGACACTCTAACTGCTGAGCCAAACAGGTCAGGGCGACTCTGCGACTTTAAAAAGACATTAGCGCTTAACCTTACATAGTCTACACATTCCATGCCTAACCATTAGTTACTGTCATGTAACGTTTCTTCCTGTTGCATTGCTCCTCTCTGCAACCGTTTAGAAGCTTTTCCTATCCCTTTATTTGCTTCCAACATTGCACACATTTTCTTCTCATGCTTAAACATAAATGTCAAGTTCCTGATCTTTTGTTAAAGATTCATTGCCAAAGATGGTTTCACAGCAGGAACCTTTCTAGGGAGAGCATTGGCTCACATTCCTGCAAAGAATGTAACCTGGGAATGATGGAAAAATAATTCTAATCAATGTCAGGGAGCATATGGGTTTTTGAGATGCCTGCACTAATCCTTTCCATCCTCTATCAGTCCGTTGACTCTCGCAGACAAATTCCTCATATTTGGATAAATGAAAGCCCAAACCTCACACATATTTCTCCCACATATGAATGGTTCCTGAGAAACCAGTAAATGCTTTGCATTTCTTCATCTTAGTTTCTATAATACTACAGTTATTGCATTTTTGTGTCTCTAACTATCGAACTGCCTTATTTCGAGTTCATCTTTTATCCTGGGTGACCCATTAAGGTCAGTCCACAGACAGTGAAAGAAATGAGGCCATTTTCATATGTACACTGAAGAAAAACACCCACATTTCAAAAGCATTGCACCTGATGTGGATGTGCGTTTCTGCTGGATTCGCCCCAGCAGTACGTGTCATTTCTAGCAGGGGGATGATGCTGAGTTGATTAAATGCAAGCAGAAACACCTGGTGCATTCACTCTGGAATAAGGTCCTGGGTGATTTAATTAAGAGCTTCCTTGTTGCCAAGGGGCTTCCCAAGTGTTTTTCCACTGAGCTTATATTTCACTTGACCATCCACCTGCTTTGCTTCCCTTGGAATATGTGCCTGGTGGTATCTAGTTCTTTTAGGAGAGAATTGTTTGTCTGTGGCATCTCAGAACACGGAAATCAGAAGCAGGTTGGAATTTTCCTTACAAGCCTCTGTGTTTCAAACACGTGAGGCCATGGAGCAATTTGCCTCTTTTTCCGCACAGTGGAAGGATAAAAGTCCAGCTTCTCTTTCACATGAGAATTCTATTATTTTCTAAGCAGAAATAAATCAATAAACACAATAAATATATTGCATGCTTTCTTATTACACAATTCAGAGAGTAGACAAAGGGGGGACACTCTAATTAGATATTGGTAGTTCTTGTTTCCAATATTTAGGACATTTTAAGCAAAGAGAAAAATGAATTGGAAATGAGGCTGCTGTTTGCTACAATGGAGCTCCATTCACAGATCTAGCACTTAATCAACAAAGATACAATAAACTGGGCAGCTGCCTCTCTGTCCTAAGGCCCCTTTGCTCCAATTGAAATACTCACTATAGCTATTTGAGCATTTAAGTCATATTCTAAAATGAAGATTTTGAGAGAGGTGTTGGACATGGATATTGTGATTTCCCCAGCCAGGCAACCCAGCCCCACCTCCTGCTACACTTACGAAGATGAAATGACTTTTTCTCTCCGAGCTTGTCATCAGCTTTAAGGAAGACTTGTTTTTCACTTCTTGTTTTCCCCTCAGCATATGTCTATAAAACCTTCCCAAAACTCCAAGATGACCAATATGCCTACAATCAACTGGGTGCAATTCTGTATTTGTAGAATAAAATAAATCAGAAACGGGCAGTCTCACACAGCAACTGTTCAAAGCAGGCCCCAAAGACTTGAAGCATTTTTTACTCAGGGAAAAAAAAAAAATTCTGGCTCTCTTTTTCTCTGTAACTGGTCTGACTGAACCTAGAAATCTAATTTGCCAAATGCTGGTCTCATATATTTAGTGAGGATACTATTTATATCATCCAAATGCTCTATAATTCAATTTATGAGGTGGCCAAATAAGATTACAGGAGTTTTCCTTTCCTTGAGTGGTCCCTGCTGTGCTTATTAATAAGAACACTTCACCCACTCCAACGCCCCAGTGAATTGTGTTCTCAAGTTTATTAGTAAGCTGGTTGTTCAGAAATCCAAATGGTTTTTCTTTAGCCATAATGGTATAAATGATAGTTAAATTCCAGGCAAAAACTCCAAATCGGATTGACCTCTAAGTCATGGGAGCAAGTTCCATAGGAGCCTGAGATCCATCGGTTAGGAGTCAACATCTGTGCTGATTATTCTCCACTTATCACCTGCTCTGTGCCCTGGAAGGCTGGCCTCTTATGATGAGATTCATTGACTTGGGTTCCATTGCTGCCTGGTGTTCAGTTGGCTTCAGCCAAGGAGGGGCATTGATCAGAGATGGGAAAGTGAGAGGAGAGAGAGGATGGGGTATTTCTTCATCTGGCAGTGGCTGTGTTCTCCCAAGGCTACCTCTGTAGCTAGGCAGCCCCTCCCCAAGAGCTTCAGCTCTCACGGGGCTCTGGGAACCCCATTTGCTCCTCTTGGCCCTCAGTCTTGGGGGCATAATTGCTCACAGCTCTTGCTGGTCTTTAGTATCTGAACATTTTGTGTTGGTTCTCTTAACCCTGCCCACACCTCAGTTAATGATCCCTCCATTAAATGTTTTCATTTAGTCTGGCCAGTGTGGCTCAGGGGTTGAGCACTGACCCATGCACCAAGAAGTCACTGGTTCGGTTTTCCGTCAGGGCACATGCCCAGGTTGAGGGCTCAATCCCCAATAGGGGGCGTGCAGGAGGCAGCCGATTGATGGTTCTCCCTCACATTGATATTTCTATCTCCTCCCTTCCTCTCTCTCTAAAAAATCAATAAAAATATATTTTAAAATAAATAAGTAAAATAAAATTTCTTCATTTGTACCATCTGAGTGGAATTCTATCTATCAAGACCCTGACTGAGAGAGGGAAGGAAGAAGAGGAAGAGTTTCTTACTCCTCCCCAGCACGCAGAAGTCACTGGCAGGATTTCAGACAGGCTCATTTATGTATCTAACAATTATGAATTATGCTCCTCTTATGTGCCTTTCTTTGTGAACAAAACCGATCTAGTCCCTACCTTCAAGAAATTTACTTTCCTAGTTGGGAAGACAAACTTAGTAAATACACAAACGAATAAACAAAATAGTTATGTGTTCTGGGAAATCGTATATAGGAAATAAACAGGGTGTACTGATGGAGAGTCATTGGTTGGGGAGGGCAATTTTGGGTAGAGTGGTCAGTGAAGACCTTGCTGAGAAGGTAACATTGAAGTGAGACCTCCAGGTTGAGAAAGAAACAGCCCCCATGTGAAGGGCTGGCAAAGGTCGGGGAAAATGTGTTCCAGGCTCAAGGAGCTGCAAGTGAAAAAGGTTCAGAGTTCGGAAAAGAGCTTGGTGGGAAAACCAGGACCTATGGCAACTGTTTGACTTCGGAGGAAATTAAAGATAGATATTTGCAAGCTGCATGGGGAGTTGAAGGAAGAAAAGCATGCTTGGAGTAGAGGCCAGGTGGAGAGTGATACAAGATGAGACTGGACAGGGTGTTTAGAAACTCTAGGCAGGGCCCTGGAGGCCATGGTGAAAAGTGTAGATTGTATTCCAAGCATAGTGGAAAGCCAGGAAGTGTTTTCGAGAGCAAAGTGATATGATTTGATCTATCTTTTTCAAAGATCACTCTAGCTGCTCTACGGAGAAGGGCCTCAGGGAAAGACAAGTGGGATCAGGGAGAAGAGTCAGAATGCTAGTACAATAATCCAGGCAGGGAAGGACTACATTCTGGAAGTGGAGATGAAGAGAAGCAGACCCCAGATTTTTGTTGGAGGTAGAGCTGACAGGACTTGACAGGGATTAGGTGTGGGGGAGGCAAGGGAAAGGGAAGAATCAAGGATGACTCCCAGGTGTCTGGCTTAGGCCGATGGCTAGATAGTGGCGCTGTTTATGGGACAGGAGGACAACTAGGGAAGAACAGGGATGGAGTTGTTAAGACGAAGATGTCTGTGAATCATCCAAGGGAAATGTCAAGCAGGCAGATGGCTATCAGAACCTGGGCTCAGGGGACAGATTTGAGCTGGGGGATCTTCTAGTCTCTTAGTGGTCAAGCAGGTTTCTCAGGCCAGCCTGGCTTAGGCTGAAAGGGATCTCCAGCAGGCCTGCGTGTACTCACTGAAACTCGACCTGAGGTTTAGATGCCAAGCCCCAGTGAGTAAAAAGCTTCCCTTTACCTTGCTTTGTCATTAGGGCACCTATTTTTTTTTTAAGCCCTCAAAGAAAGAGATGGCTAGTTGAAAGCAAAATTTGAGAATTCCTAGGTCCCTGACTAAATGCCATCATAATCTTGCCTCTAGAGTTCCAATCTCCCCATGACTTAATGGGATATTTAAAGAACAGCCCCTGGAGTCCAGTTTGGCTGACGTACAATAATGTCCTTATGGGGAGACATGTACCCATAGTAAGAGATAAGGTTCCAAGGCTTTTCATCCCAGTTGTCATGGCGACAGCAGCAAGAGCTCTGGAGGTAGGAAGAAGAGGGAGGAGAGGAGGAACCAGAGCTGTGGTGGCTGCTAGTCTTCGGAAGATAATTAAAGACAGACATTTGCAAGCTGCGTGGAGAACACACCCTGTGAATCCAGGGCAATTATAAGTATACAGTGTGTCAGTGGACAATTTGCTGATTTTTATGACCAGAGATACAGCCCTGGCCGGTTTGGCTCAGCGGTAGAGCGTCGGCCCATGGACCACAGTCGCAGGTTCGATTCCGGTCAAGGGCACGTACCTTGGTTGTGGTTCGTCCCCGGCCCTGGTCAAGGTCATTTGGGAGGCAACCAATCGACGTGTCTCTCTCACGTCGATGTCTCTCTCTCTCCCCCACTCTATCTGAAGATAAAAATGGAAAAAAGTATCCTCAGGTGAGGATTAAAAAATATATATTTAAAAAAAAGACCAGAGCTACACATGAAAGCTTTGTCAGACTTGGGGGCTAGGAGCACACCCTGAATCTGTTTTATTCTTGTGCCCACTGCACTGCCTGGGGCTCCATGTACATGAATGAAGGAGCAAATGAGGTCCCCAAAGAAGAACCTCTACTCGACTTATTTTATACAGGTTTTAAAGTTGCTAGGTAAACAGATCCTTTGGTTAAAGACTATTTTCCATCAAAATCATAGTCATCTTGAGGGCAGTGATTACAGGGTGGCAAGCCTGAAAGGAACACTCACCCCAAACCAAAGGACCAACTCAGGAAGTCTCACTCTCTGGGGCTGATACTAATGATTCTCCATGGACCATGGATGAGCTACTATATAACTACACACTTCCCATGAGGAGCCACTGTAATAATAGGCTTTGGATTAGGTTCTTGAGGCAATTAAATATCATCTGTAAACTGAGGATCCTTGATGTATTGAAAGCTGCAGAAGTGAGGCAAGGTGACACGTGTGATAAAAAATGGAGACCAGCCCTGGCCGGTTTGGCTCAGCGGTTAGAGCGTCGGCCTGCGGACCAGAGAGTCTTGGGTTCTGTTCCCACTAAGGGCATGTACTTCAGTTGAGGTTTGTCCCTGGCCCCAGTTGGGGTCATGTGGGTAGCAACCTCTTGATGTGTCTCTCTCACATCGATGTTTCTCTCTTTCTCTTCCTCCCTCTCTCCCTCCTGCTCTATCTGATGATAAATGCAAAAATGTTCTCGGGTGAGGATAAAAAAAAGAATGGAGTCCAGCCCTGCTGGTCAGTGGTTGAGCATCGACCCATGCACCAAGAGGTCGCTGGTTCAATTCCAGGTCAGGGCACATGCCCAGGTTGTGGGCCCAATCCCCAGTGGGGGGCATGCAGAAGGCAGCCAATCGATGTTCTCTCTCATCAATGTTTCTATCTCTCTCTCCCTCTCCCTTCCTCTCTCTTTAAAATCAAAAAAGAAAAAAGGAATGGAGGCCAATGTTCAGGGATTCTGTCAACCCTAAAAATCAAGGAGACCTGGGGAATGAAATGTTGTTCAAGGGGGTGTAGCATATTGGGTGCTCACAAATATCTGAGCATTCTAAAGGGGAAATCCCCAGTGGTGCGGACCCTTGAGTATCTAACATACACTATCCCTCCAGGCCCTTTCCCTTACCTCTGCCCTAATTCTGTGCTCACCAAGCAGCCAATATCTTAGTTACTAATTCTGTTTCCTTTCTATGCTGAAGAGAGTACCTTGGATAAGAAACATGCATATCTGAAACTAATACAAAATAATACTGAATGTAAACTGTAATTGAAAAATAAAAATTTAAAAAGAAACATGCATGTCTGATGCCTGAAAAAGTATGTTCTTTTTCCAAATTGTACTGACAATCAAATGTACCAAGATCTCCCAAGCCCTCATGACCTGGCTGGCCCCTGCTGGTCTCTCTGACACCAACTCCTGTCTCCCTCCCCGTTTGCTCTCGTCACATTGGATTTCTTTTCGTTCCTGAAACACCTCAAACTTTCCCCCATTTCATAGTCTGCACCCTTCCGGTTTTACCTGCCAGAAATACTCTTCCCCCAGACCTCCCCATGGCTGGTGACTTCTTTCCAGTCAGGTGTCAGCTCAAATGTCACCTCCCCACACCAGCCTTCCCTGGTCTCTGTGCCTCTTGTTGCACAGAGACCCTTCCCCTTCAACACCCCTCATCACTAGTCACTGCCTGTCCCTTAGCCTGTTTTATCATTAAACAACAGCTTATATACTTGCTTATTAACTGATTCCCAAACTGGAATAAAAGTCCAACACATCTGTGGCCCCAGCACTTATCACAGAATCAATACTCAATAAACATTTGTTGCATGTGGGAAACATGAAGTATGAGTGTCCGGATCTAGACTGGAGAGAGGAGATGCAAACAGGGAGAGCGGATCTGAGGTACATGGGACCGTCCCTGGTGCCCACGCGTTGCTTTTACGCAGCATCGTTCACGTACCAGTCATTGCGGCATTTCACTTCCGTTTTTACGTATCCCTTTGCCCCCACTCCACTTTAGACCATGAACAACTTTGGGACAAAGACCTTGTTCATGTTGCATCCCCAATGTCCCAGTAAATGTTTGTAGGATCCCTTAATAACCCTGCTGATGGAAATGGCATTTCAGAGAAAAATGAAAGACTCTCCGTGGGGTGAGCTTGGCTTACCTGGCTGGGCAAGAGCCTGCCAGAATGAGCAGCTTCTACAGGAAAACAAAAAGGTGTGTATGGGTCGTGGCAGCCCCAAAAGATGGACTGGGGTGAGTCCTTGGCCCTCCCCCCCTGTAGTCCCATCAGCACCCCAAAAAGACTCCAGGCAATTCCCCAACCAGACCGCTGCTCTGAGCTCATCCTGCCTAGAAATGCTAACACCATCCTGCCCATGGAAGTCAGACAGAAACAGCCCCAAACAAAACAGACCGAAACAAAATTCCAAAGAGAGACCTGAAAACAGCCCCAAGGAAAGTAAGGGTGCACTAAGGAGGCACCAGCAAGGACCAGCATTCAGCAAGGAGCGACTGGAAAGAACTGGTTAATGTTTTAAACTTTGGCAAGCCGAATAACATGAGACAGAACTTGTTATTTAGCACAACTATATATAGTTTGCATCCTGGAATTGGCTCATACTATATATAGTAGAGTTTTGTTCACGCACTCGGGCTGATTATGTGTGCTGGACCGGAGCGTTCCAGCGGTGCCAGGAATGAGGGGGGAATGGAAGCCTTCCACGGACCTATGGCATGTTCCGCCGCGCGCTGCCATTTCACTAATCCGTGGCGGCGGCAGAAAGCTAATTGGGACCAGCCACGGCACAGCAGAGCAGAACCTCCCTGGAAAGAATGCCTTCTTTCAGTCTTTTCCTTGTGGCGTATTTATTTATTTAAAAACTGGCTATGGTCATGGTTCAGAAATAATACACGCTAAAAGAGGGTTTAAAGGCCCAAATAATTACCCAGATTTTACAATAGAAGAATAACACAAAACGAATTTCTTGTCTGACTCCAGAAAGACAGTTCTAGTCAACTGCTCATCAGCTGTTTCATAAATTCAGTTTTGGGGATGTAAGCCATTTTTATTTAACTTCTGCTCCTTCTGGATTCAAATTGCAATGTTTCTGACCTGCTTTGAAAAGTGAAATGCTCTCTGAATAGCCTATTTCAGGCTGGGAAACTCATTTTAATTCAGGAATCTTGAATCTTTTTTAAAAAGCCACTTTTGGTCATGCCCCCCCAAACCTGGGAGTGAGCTGTGAAGTCCCTGTGGGATAGGGGAGTCTTTCCGAGGGGGTGGTGTGGTAAAAGTTTAGTATTTTTATGGCCCAGCATTGAACATCCCTTCCTGACAATGGGGGTCTTTCTCTCCTTCTCTCTACCTGCGCCCTTCAGATGAAGCTGCCTTGACTCCCGTCCCCAACCCCAGAGGGGCAGGTGACCTAGACTAAGCCAATGACAGTGCAGCTATCTCTTTGGTTACAGTGATTGGTTGGGAGATGGGCACATCATTCAAAATAGGCCAATCAAAACCCTGTAAGATTCAATTCTGGGACTTTTACTGGGGCTATTAGAGGAAAAGTGGGTCTCTCTTCTGTAACTGGTTGTTGAGACGTTGATAACCTATAGCTGCCAGGGACCACTGGCAACTACAGAACAGAACTACCTCTGAGGAAGTAGAAGGGAGGATTGGACCCTCGTGTTCGCCAGTGTAATGCCCGAATCAAGCAGTGCCTGAAGATCGTGCCTGGACTTTTCATTTTTTTGTGTAGGTCAATTTGGGTTGGGTTTTCTGACATCTGCATCAGTATAGGTAGAGCCTGCAGAAAATGTGGTACTGAGCAAGAGAGGAGAGGGGGTTCAGGGTTCGTGGGGCTGGTGGAAGCAATTGGCCAGAGGATCTACCTGGAAAGACCTAAAGATAACTTTATAGAACCCAATTTGCTGATTGGGAACCCTGATCTCCGAAGTAAATTTTATTTTAATTGAATTTTGTATTTCATGATCCAAAAGTCAAAACTAAATAAAAAGGTATATGCAAAAATATTCTATTCCTTTCCTCTTTTACGTCATGGGTAATGATTTTTATTGGGTTTTGTTGTTGGTTTGTTTACTCTTTCAGTGTTTCTTTATGCAAATGTGATCAAGTATGAACATATTTTTATTTCCCCCTTTTTGTTACACAAAAATTAGTATGCTTGGCTCTGTTTTACATGCATTAAATGTCTTCAATATATGTTCATTCAAAGAGTATCCTTCTTTGGAATTCTATAGTGCCTTTGATTATTCCTGGTTGCTTTCCACATAATATTTGAAATGACTAAGAGCCTTATTTAGTATATCCTACCACTTCTCTGCTCTGTTACTCTGGAGACATCTTGATTTAATACTGGAGAATTCTATTTCACCAGAATTGGAGAATTCAAATGGAGGAGCTAAAATGAAGGTCCCACTCTAAACTAAAAAAAGAAACACATCTAGAAAGTCTATTCTTAATACCAATAAACAGAGACTACTGCTGGGGGAGGGGGTAGCAGGGAAATAGCTATACAAATAAAAATGCCAAGAAGTCTAAATTTTTAGACCAAAAGGAGAGATTAACATTGACAGGTACTTAGGCAAATATCTCAGAAAAAAAGAAAGTATGTTGTCACCAAATGATCCATGATTTTGAATAGATGTCCAATTCAGTCCTCTCGGTTGGGCAAAAATCTCTGATGAAACTAGTACACTGACCCTTATGCTCTTAACACTCACAGATATCTTACTGACCCTTTCAACAGACAGTGGCTGAAACAGGGCTTTGACAGAAGCCCGACAGCTTCAGAACTCAGACCTGAAAACGTGGGATAATTCTTTTGGGGCAACGTGAAAGGGAACATTTTCAAACTGAGTCTATACATGGGAGAGCTAAAACTAAACTTTTTCTTAAAAAAATCATCTTTAGCCTTCAATATGAGAAATGTGTCTAAAAGAATATGGATTTCAAGGAAACAATGGATTGAAAATGAAAGGCGATCTACAGATACACTTATAATTTCACTGCAAAAAGACTGGATAATTCACCCTACTTTATTAGGCATTTGGCACTTAGATAGAGCACAGTGCCTGGCACATGCTGGCTGCTGAATAACCAATTCTTTGTGGGTGAATGAACAAATGAATGTCTCAATGTGTTTATCATTGTTTTGCTCTCATACCTAGTGGTAAACAGTGCTCTGCAGATGTTAACCTAGTTCATTTGACTACTTATGCAAAGGTTTCTTTTTTTTGATTTTTTTTTTTTTTTGTACGTTCCCCTAGCGGGAACCGAACCCGGGACTCTCTGGTCCGCAGGCCGACGCTCTAAACTGCTGAGCCAAATCAGCCAGGGTTAATTTATTTTTCTTTATTGATGTTAGAGAGAGAGAGGAAATGACAAGGAGAGAGAGATAGAAACATCAATGAGAGAGAACATGGATTGACCGCCTCCTGCATGCCCCCCACTGGGGATCGGGCCCACAGCCTGGGCATGTGTCCTGACCCGGAATTGAATCGGCGACCTCTTGGTGCATGGGTCCACACTCAACCACTGAGCCACACTGGCAGGGCTATGCAAAGGCTTCTTAGCTACATTTGGTAGGAGAAAACTATTTTATAAAAAGAAAATTACCATTGGATCTTATTTTTTTGCTCACTTTTATTTTATTATTATTAATACTATTTTTAATCCTTAACTGGGGATATTTTTCCATTGCTTTTTAGATAGAGTGGGAATGAGGAAAAGAGGGAGGGAAGTAGGGAGAGAGGGAGAGAGAGAGAGAGAGAGAGAGAGAGAGAGAGAGAAGATTTGACAAGCTCTCCCGAGACCTGGGTCCCTTCTCAGGCCGGCGCTCACCAAGGGGAAGGCCATGTTCAGCTCAAGCGCCAAGATCGTGAAGCCCAATGGCGAGAAGCCAGACGAGTTCGAGTCGGGTATCTCCCAGGCTCTGCTGGAGCTGGATTTGAACTCAGACCTCAGGGCCCAGCTGCGGGAGCTGAACATCACAGCGGCCAAGGAAACTGAAGTTGGTGGGGGTCGAAAAGCTATTATAATCTTTGTTCCGGTTCCTCAACTGAAGTCCTTCCAGAAAATCCAAGTCCGGCTGGTTGGAGAGTTGGAGAAAAGTCCAGTGGGAAGCACGTTGTGTTCATTGCTCAGAGGAGAATTCTGCCCAAGCCAACGAGGAAAAGCCTACAAAGAATAAGCAGAAGCGTGGGAGGAGCCGCACGCTGACCGCCGTGGGACGCCATCCTGGAGGACTTGGTTTTCCTGAGTGACACTGTGGGCGAGAGGACCCGTGGGCAAGAGGATCCGCGGGAAGCTGGGCGGCAGCCGGCTCAGCACCGTGCCTCTGGATAAGGCCCAGCAGAACAACGTGCAGCACAAGGTTGGAACCTGGTCTGGTCTCTATAAGAAGCTCACGGGCAAGGACATTAAATTTGAATTCCCACAGTTCCAGTTGTAAACAAAAATGACTAAAAAAGAGAGAGAGAGAGAGAGAGAGAGAGAGAGAGAGAGAGAGAGAGAGAGAAACATCCATGTGAGAGAGACACATGGATTGGTTTCCTCCTGACAGGGGCTGGAGGAATCAAAGAGGTTGCAGGGGATCAAACCTGCAACCAAGGTATGTGCCCTTGACCAGGAGTCAAACCCCAGACTCTTTGTCTTATCTGCAGGCCGTCGCTCTCACTGCTGAGCCAAACTGGCCAGGGCACTTTTCTTTTTTCTTTTATTACAAAACTGTGTATTGACACACCAGGGAGGGCTGATATTTTCTCTGGATTGCAGATTTTTAAAAGGGTTGCATAAACACATTTTCATATTTAAGGTTTCACGCAGGACTCCATTAGAGGTAAATGAGCCAGGCATTGTTATTTTAGCCTTTATTTATTTATTTTTTATTTTTTATCCTCACTCGAGGACACTTTTTGCATTCACCTTCAGATAGAGCGAGAGGGAGGAAGGCAGAGAGAAACATCGATGTGAGAGAGACACATCGACTGGCTGCCACCCACATGACCCCAACTGGGGCCAGGGACAAACTGCAACCCAGGTACATGCCCTTAGTGGGAACCGAACCAAGGTCTCTGGACCGTGGGCTGATGCTCTAACCGCTGAGCCGAACCAGCCAGGGTCCGGCCAGGGCTATTTTAGCCTTTAAATAATTAGCATTTATTGCTTACTTTCCTTTTGATCTTCTAAAATTCCAATTGGTGAATTAGAAGAGCCACGAGAAAAAAATTTAAACAAAATAGTTAGATAAATGTATCTGCCACTTATGTCTTACCAAGCCACAGACCCCAAAGAATAAATACAAATTCAAATTAGACATTCACAAAGAAAATAAGCTTTCTAACAATATACTATAATTTCTGTAAAACAGGGCCTTAATAAAGGGTGAGAGCTTCATCTTTTGGTCCTAAAAATGAAATATTTGTTTGCTGGGCAGGTGATGTGAACACATTTCCAGATGCCCGGGATCTTACAAAACAACTATTAAACATGGTTTATTCTAGAACACATATTATTGTTTCCCTGGCCGGTTTGGCTCAGCAGTTAGAGCGTTGGCCTGAGTACCAAGGGGTCTCGGGTTTGATTCCCAGGCAAGGTCACATACCTGTGTTGCAGGTTTGATCCCTGGTCTGGGCGGGGTTGTGCGGGAGGCAACCAATCAGTGTGTCTCTCTCACATGGATGTTTCTCTCTCTTTCTCCTTCCCTTCCTTCCACTCTATCTAAAAATCAATGGGAAAATATCTTCGGGTGAGGATTAATAAAAAATAAATAAATAAATAAAACCAAACCCCCCCCCCCAAAAAAAACCACCTTAAAATATGTGCTATTATTAATTGAGGAAAATGTTTTATGCTATTGCCAAATTTCAATAATTTTGTCTTGGTTGCAATAAAGCAGCCAAAGAAATTATATATTGGAGCGAATGCTATTGTTCTAAGGAAGCACCTTTCGTGAGAGCTAATTCAGCTTTCAACTTATTCCAGTCATAAATTCTTAGACTCAAAATGTGATTTGGCTCATAGATGTACACTTGTAAAATAAGCAAGGTTTCAATTAAAAGTCAATAGGTTATGCCTAAGCATCAATTAATGTTTGCCCTGGGGCACCTACCATTTCTATATTAAGTAGCCAAACAGAAAACACTTTACCTTCAAGGTTTTATTTCTTTACTAACACACCATGTGTGAAAAATACATTCTTGGCACAATATATTATACCATGGACTTTGATTACTTACATATGTGTCTGGCGTTGACAAAACCTGCATTGTCCTCAGACGGTAACACAGAGAACATGGAGCTGTTTTATACTGCAAGCAACGGAAAAACAAATTGGTTCACAATTGGAATAGATTAGATATGTAACCAAGGAACAATGGAGACGCTCCTTGCCTGTGGCTTTTCTAGAATGTAGTAAACAACTGTCTTTTAAGGACAGGTCACCAACTGAAAATTGAAACAAAACAAAATCTTAAGGAAGCAGAAGAGAAACTAGTACATTAGATGAGTAATCCAAAGGGGGGAAAATAAAGGAAATAATGAAATCCACAAGAAGATTTGGCCACCAGGAAATCTGAACTTACATACATTTAGCTAATGCTAAGGGCCTTTGAGTCTGTTCTGACGCAGATCTAAGCATCAGTGAGGTTAAAAGCAAGAACACCTACCACAATGACAGTCTTCCCTCTGTTTTTCCTCCTTCTCCCAACAGCTAACTACCCTATTACAGAGCACCCACTTTGTCTTGCTCAAGGTCCTTAGATTCACTTTTACCCTTTACAAATTTAATTGACAATGATGCTGTTATAAATATCAAATTACTCTTCATGAAATTATCTGCTTTGTAATGACTAAATGTCACCATTAAATTCTAAATCCACTTCCCTTATAAAAATGCCTTCATGGAATGAGTCATTTTTTGTTTTGTTTTTTTCAGGGTTTCTCAGAGCTGAGAACATCTCATCAGTCATGATTTTTAAAAATAGTACCAGGGCACAGATCTTCTGGGCCCCAAATGGTTTTACTGGGCATTTAGGTCGAATCCATGCGCCTCTGTTGCGTTTGTGTCGGGGCTTGGTTTGCACGGCACCCGAGTTTTTACAAAGTTGTCTCTGAAGGATTAAATTTAATTTAGGTCAGGCTTTCAGCCACTGGTTTTCAGAATGATACATTTTCTACTCTGTGCACATTTCTATATATTTCCAGAACATCATGGTGTTGCTGTTTATTTTGTAGAACGGGTGCAACTCCTTTAATGATCTCAGTGAGGTTTTTTTTAATCCTTAAAAAAAAGATTAAATTGCTTACATTTTAAAAATATAATACATATATTTAACAATACATATGTACATTATGCCACCTTTATTTTCAATGTTTTTATTAATTTTTTAGAGAGAGGGGAAGGGAGAGAGAGATAGAAACATCAATGTGAGAGAGATACATCGATCGGCTGCCTCCTGCACGCCCCCTCACTGGAGATCGAACCCGCAACCCCAGCATGTGCCCTGACCGGGAATCGAACCGGGACCTCTCAGTCCATGGGACGACACTCAATCCACTGAGCCACACTGGCTGGGCCATTATGCCACCTTTACAGAAAGAAGGAATAATTCCAAACTAAACTCAAGGAGATGTGGAAATTTCTTTGCTCTGGATTAATTTATTGACAACAGCAAACTCTTTGTCCAGTTCCATTGGCGAAAGAAGTTCTGATGATCAATAGTTCACAGGATTCTATCCAACAAGCCTGAACTGAGTTGCCCTTTTTGAATGTTGTTTGAATAATTTAGGTAAAAAAAGGAAATGTCTAGAAAGGTGGGATGGGGAAGGAAATACATTCCTGTGATGTTAAATTCGTGTATGTGCACTCTGATGATTTAAACATTACTCAATACACGTGCTAGTCAGCTCAAGTTGCTAACTAAATATAGGTCCCAGGAGATCAATAAATGTACCTGTCACCTTTGGAGAACTCTAGTTACAGGTCAGCCATTTCCTCTTCCTGTCCCTGCCTCTCAGTAAGTGACTTCTGTTTTGCATTATCCAGAGTGGCCAAGTCCGACTTAAGTAAAACATCATGGTTTTTAATGAGAAGGGTCTCCAATGCATCTTGCCTTTATAGTCAGTGAACAGCCAGGGCTCAAGAGCTGCTCTTAAAAGAGCTGTATTTTCTTTATAGCCAGTTCTTGCCTGGAGACTAAAGCATGTTTGGTTAAGGATACTAAATTGAGACAGGTTCCTTCATAAAAAAAATAAAAAATAAAATAAAACCAAAAAAAAAAAAAAAAGATTAAGAACAAGTTCTGCAATGTTTTTATAATAATTCAAACTGAAAACGAATGAATGTTCCACCTCTTAGGCACGCAAAGAAAGAATGAGTATATATTTCATTCTATTTATTTTTCAAGCTATTGCCAAGGAAAGACAGTTCTTTACACAACCCGGCTGGGACTGAGCCTTAGAAGTACGAAAATGGATTAAGTGTTTGTCTTAAGAAGGATGATGCTACAGAACCAAGAAGAGACAACCTAGAGGACTGACCGAGCTGTTACTTGCTCAGACTTGAAGGGACTGTCCCTGATTTGAGATACAGTAGGACATGTGGTTTTTTAAAAAATGGTTGCTGTGTTTACCTTTTATACTTTTCTTCTCCAAAATCTTGTACAACCAAATTAAACTATTTTTTAATTAATATTTAATTTACTAGTTTAAAAGATACAAGTAAGGTTTGGTGACAAGAACAAATTAAACAATTTTTTAAAAAATCCTCACCCGAGGATATTTTTTCCATTGATTTTTAGATAAAGTGGGAAGGAGGGAGGGAGGGAGACAGGGAGGGAGGGAGGGAGAGAGAGAGAGAGAGAGAGAGAAACATGGATGTGAGAGAGACTCACTGAGATTGGTTACCTCCCGCAGGACCCCTACCCGGTCAGGATGCACCTGCATCCGAGGTATGCAGGCCGAAGCTCCAACCACTCTAACCTTTGAGCCAACCGGCCAGGGCCCAAATTAAACTATTTTTATTCTCACTCTTGAACAGACACTAGTGTCTCCTTCCACCCGTCTTCCCTCCACTTTCCCTAATACATGGGTTCCCAGCTCTTCCTTTGTCTCCTCAGTTTACCCTTCCTTCGTCCTTTCGTACCCTTCCTCCCGGAGACTGTTTATTCACTAGGCAGAGCTTACAGGCTGCAGCCATGTATGTGCTCGGTACATGCTAGCCTCAGGCCTTTCCCTTTCATCTGCTCATCACGGCAGCCCGTGTGCATACTGCCCAGCCTGTTCTTCCTGAATCCCTCTTGTCCTATTCATCCCTTCTCCAAAGATAGAGCAGGGAACTCGAATGCCAAGAACACAGCCAACCTGAATGAAAATGGAAACCAGCCAAAGAAAATGTCCCCGCTTCCTTTTCTCCTGTGCATGAGGAAATATACGATGTGGGGCTACATCTGTGTTCTCTCACTTCGTTTACACAGTTGACGAGGGAAAGAGGCTTGATTCCGGGCCCTGCCACTCGTGGTCTGGGTGAGCCTGGACAAGTTACTTAACCAAATGCCTGAAATCCTTTCTGGAATAAGGCAATGGTATGAATAAATAAATGATCTTGCTCAGACTTAATTTCTTAATTATAGAGGAAAAGATAGCTTCGAGGTTAAAAGCACAGGCTTTGGACTTGGGTGGGAGTCTGGGACTTTCCACTAACTTGATAATAAGGCCTCAGTTTCCTCATTTGTGAAATAGGGCCAAGAATAATATGAACCTCACAAGGCTGTGGTGGGCACCGAAGGAGACGATGCATAGAAAGCTTTTCACACGGCGCCTGGCACTCCGTAAATGTGAACTATTATTTTCACATGATGCCGTTATTTTTCATGCAAGTCTTGCCGGCTGTATCATGAAGTTAAAAGTAAGACACCTGAAACTTCTAGCAGAAGAAATAGGCGGTAAGCTCCTTGCCGTAGGCCTTGGTGATGATTTTTGGAATCTGACAGCAAAAGCAGAAGCAACAAAAACAAAAAAACCCAAGTGGAACTACGTCTGACGAAAGAGCTTCTGCAGGGCAAAGGAAGCCAGCAAAGGAAAAGAAAAGACCATTTACTGAAGGGGAGAAAACATTTGCACATCACAGATAAGGGGCTAATGTCCAAGACATACAAATAACTGATACAACTCAATTGCAAAAAAACACAAAAAACAACCCAAACATTCTGATATAAAAATGGGCAGAGAATCTGAATAGACATTTTTTCCAAAGAAGACATACAGATGGCCAACAGGTACATAAAAAGATGCTCAACATCATTAATTGCCACGGAAATGGAAATCAAAACCACAATGAGAGATCATCTCACACCTGTCAGAGTGGCTGTTATCAAACAGAGAAGAAATGACAAGTGTTGGTGAGGATGTGAAGAAAAGGAAACCCTTGTGCACTATTGGTGGGAATATAAATTGGTGTCAACTCTATGGAAAAAAATATGGTTGTTCCTAAAAAAATTAAAAATAGAAGCGCCCGGCCAGTGTGGCTCAGTGGTTGAGCGTCGACCCATGCACCAAGAGGTCGCTGGTTCGATTCCCGGTCAGGACACATGCCCAGGTTGTGGGCCCGATCCCCAGTGGGGGGCATGCAGGAGGCGGCCAATCGATGTTCTCTCTCATCAATGTTTCTATCTCTCTCTCCCTCTCCCTTCCTCTCTAAAGTCAATAAAGAAAAAAAAAATTGCTCAGTCATAAAAAAGAAGAAGAAATTACATATATATTTGAATATTATTCAGCTGTCACAACAAATAATGAAATCCTGCCTTTTGCAACAGCATGGATGGATGGACCTCGAGGGCATTATGCAAAGTGAAATAAATCAGACAGAGAAAGACAAATACTTTATGATCCCACTTATATATGGAATCTAAAACAAAATAAAAACAAAACAAAACAAAAACAAGCTCACAGATTCAGAGAATAGATTGGTGGTTGCAAGTGTTGGGTTGGAGAATGGTAGATATGGGTGGACTTTTTTTTAGTTGAAATAAATTGAATTAAACATTTTTTAAAAAGTGAGATACCATCTTATAGAAATAATAAGCCATATATATATGGTTTCGACTCCCAATTCCTGGCACAAAGCTTCTAAAACCCTTGTAAACAGTGGTACTAAAAGAATCTTTTGTTCTAAGATTTAGTCTTTAACCCTGGCTCCTCACACAGCTCCTACGATCCTTGTAATTTCCTGATAGGAAGGTCTGACACTGAAATCCTAAATCCTGTGGAATTTCCTGGGTGATGGGACTGTCCTTGTTCTAACAAGACATTGATTGGTGGGGTCCTGGATGAAGGCTGATCACCAGGAAGACAAAGCCATGATTAGAAGCTTGGAAGTTTCAGCCTTCCCCCTCAATTCTCCAGGGAAGGGAGGAGGCTGGAAATGGAATTAATGATTGGTTGTGCCTATGTGATGAAGACTTCACAAAAATCCCAATAACGTGTTGTTCAGAGAGCTTCTGGGTTGGTGAACATATCTGCAGGCCAGGAGGGTAGCACACCCATCACCCAGGACAGAAGCTCCTTTGCTTGGGACATGTCTGGGCCTTGCCCTGTGTGTCTCTGTATCCAGCTGTTCTTCATATCTTTAATATATTCTTTATATAAACCAGTAAACATAACAAAGTGCTTCCTTGAGCCATTCTAGCAAATTATCGAACCTAAGGAGAGGGCATAGGAAGTCTGATTTATGGCCCAACTATTAGAGAAGTGTTTTGTATGGCGGAAAGAAAAAAAATGATTACTGCCCTGGCCGGTTTGGCTCAGCGGTTAGAGCGCCGCCCGCAGACCGGAGAGGCCTGGGTTCGGTTCCTGCTAGGGGCACGTACCTCGGTTGCAGTTTGTTCCCGGCCTCGGCTGGGGTCGTGTGGGTGGCAACCACTTACACACACACAGTAAACAGTATAAAACTGGTGTTTTTAAAAAATGAAACCACAATAAGCCAACATCATTTTTGAACTGGGGGCTAGGTTTACCTGAAGCATTTCTTTAAAATTAACGTTTTAATTTAATTTCTCTTAAGCCCAAATTCTCATCACTTTACCTAAGCAAAGAAAACATTAATTTTTCATGTCATTTAGCTCTATTCATTTCCAGCCTGAGAACAAAGCTCAAACTCCAAACGTCAGACTAGAAATGTACCCTGCGAGTACCAGTGTTGCATAAAATCATAATTTTATTTATTTTTGTAGCAGTTTTGCCATGGAGCAACCTGGAATTTAATGCCAGTCTCCTCGATATTTCTGTACCCAAATGAACAGAGCTCAGTAGTGTATATGGTAATTACTGAATAGAGCGTTCTAGTGCAGACTCTAGCAAACCTGCAAAAGCATGAAGGGGTTGGGAGAAGGGCCATCGGGGTGTGGGACGGTCTGCTCTGCTTATGCCAGGCCCAAATTGGAATCCACAAGTTCCCTTACTAAGGTGGTTCTCAACCTTCCTAATGCCACAACCCTTTAATACAGTTCCTCATGTTGTGGTGACCCCCAACCATAAAATTGTTTTCGTTGCTACTTCATAACTGTAATTTTGCTACTGTTATGTCTTAGGTGACCCCTGTGAAAGGGTCGTTCGACCCCCAAAGGGGTCGCGACCCACAGGTTGAGAACCGCTGCCTTAGAGGATATAAGAACAGTGCCCAGCACCTAGCAACAGTGCTTGAGTCAAATAGTTATTGAAAGAATTAATACATGATATTGTTTAAATAAAAGATAATTTGGACATTAGTGAAAAACTGGATGAATGATATAAGTATTAGCCTATTTGTTATTGATTAGAAAAGGCTACAACTAGAAGGATTCTTAGAGGTGACCTAAGTCCCTTTCTATACCTCAATTCATAAATAAAAATATGGATATCCAAGGGGATTAATGACTTTTTCAGACACAATCTTCATATTTTCAAAAACCGAAAAGCTATTTTAGTCTTTGTATATTCTTAATTTGCGTTCTTGATCACTATTTCAGTGACTATTGCGGCATAATAAATTACCCCCCAAACTTAGTGGTGTAAAACAAACAAGCAAACCATTTTCTTTTGCTTGTGATTTTATGAGTCAGGAAATTAAGGAGAGCTCTGGTGAGCAGTTTTATCTTGGGATCTCTCACGAGGCTGCATTTACATGTTGGCTGAGACTGCAGTCATCTGAAGGCATGACTGGGCCAGACGTTCAAGTTGGCTCATTCTCGTGGCTGGCAGTTGACGCTGGGCAGTTGGCTGGGAGCTCAGCTTGGGCTGTCTCCTGAATTGTTTACACGTGGTCTCTCCAGCAGGTGGTTTCAGGGTTGTCAGATGTCTTATGTGCTGACTGACCTCGCAAAGAGCCAGCTCTCAGAACCAGGAGAAAGCTGCAGCACCTTTTATGACCCAGCCTCTGAAGTCATATACTATCACTTCTGAACTTCATGGGACAGAGCAATCACAAGCTCATCCAGATTCAAAAGGCTGAGGCGGAGCGCCCACCCCTTAATGGAAAAGGTGCCAAAGAATTTGGGGGCCGTGTCTTTAAAATCACCACAGCCAGGCTGATCATTTTTGGCATAGTTAGCTTACTTTTTATAAAACTTTAAATTTGGTTTTGGGTGTAACTATCGCTAGGTTACATTTTTTAACTTTTTATTATAGAGAATTTCAGGCATATATAAAAGCACACAGAATAGTATAATAAACACCTGTGTGCCCATCACCCCAGCTTCAAAAATTATCAACTCCTGGCCAACTTTGTTCCCTCTGTACCTCCACCTGCCTTCCCACATCTCTAACTCCCCTATTGTTCTAAAGTAAGTCTAATGTAGCACATTGATTTATCTGTAATTATTTTCATATGTATCTCAAACAGATAAGAATTAAAAAAACTTTTTTTATCCTCACCTGAGGACATTTTTGAATTTATCTTCAGATAGAGCGAGAGGGAGAGAGGGAGGAAAAGAGAGAGAGAAACACATCGAGTGGTTGCCACTCACACCACCTCGACCGGGGCCAGGGACAAACTGTAACCGAGGTACATGCCCTTAGTGGGAACCGAACCAGAGACCCTCTGGTCCACAGGCTGATGCTCTAACCGCTGAGCCAAACTGGCCAGGGCGATAAGAATTTTTAAAAACAATCTGATCAACCCAAACTATTCATTGTTTAATATTATCAAATATGTAGTTGGCATTTAAATTTCCAATGTCTCATAAATGTCATAATTTTATTTAAGATGTCTGAATCAGGATCAAAATAAGGACCACATATTGCAATTTGTCACTATGTCTTTAAAATCTCTTTAAATTTTAAATATTCCCCCATCCCATTTTTCTATTCCTTGCAATTTATTAGTTGAATAAACTGGGTAACTCGTCCTATAAAATTTCCCGTAATCTGGATTTTACTGACTGTACCCCTATAGTACAATTTAAAAAAAAAAATCTGTATTTCCTATATATTAGTAGTTGGATATCGATGCTTAATCAGATTCAAGTTTGCTTTTTTTGGCAACACTATTTTATAGGTGGTATTGAGTTCTTTTGTCAGGAGGGACATAATATCTGGTTGTCTTTCTTTATTTTGACATAATCAGTCATTGATGCTCAATGCCTAGATTCATTAATTCATTAAGAATTACAAAATAGTAATTTTGCAGTGCCCTGGGCGGTCCCCCGGATCTGTCTCTGGCTTCAACAGTAGTTAGACAGAGCAGACCCAGGGAGACCCCTTCTTCCAGCCTCCGACCACCCTCAACCTCTTTCCCAGTCATCACCTTTGGAACCACCTCAGCCTCCGAGACCAGCCAACACCATTTTGTGACCTTAACTCCTTACTGCCGAACAACCATGAGCTCCCGATTGGTCAGAATTATTCCACCGAGGTGGAGGCTGCCGTCCACCGCCTGGCCACCCTGCCCCTACCTGTCTCCGGGCTGTGTTTCCACTGTGACCAGGTGGCTGTGGAGGGCCCGGGCGCTTCTTCCGCGAGTTGGCAGAGAAGCAGCTCCAGGGCACAGGGCATCCAGCGCGGAGGCCGCCGTCTCCTCCAGCACGCGCTGAGCCTTCCCAAGGTGAGCAGGGCAGAACTCAGGAGCCCGGGAAGCTGCCACGGCCCTGGAGGAGACCCTGAGGCAGGCCCTTTTGCATCTGCAGGCCCTGGGGTCTGCCCACACAGATCCCCATCTCTGTGACTTCCTGGGTGAGCAGGTGAAACTCATCAAGAAGATGGGCGACACCTGACTCACTGCAGGCTGGCGGTCCCCAGGCTGGGCTGGGCGAGGATCTCTTCGAAAGGCTCATCCTCAAGTAGGACTAGGAGCTTTGGGAGCCCGGAGGCCTTTGAGGGACCCCCTAAATCCCCCTGGTGTCTGGCTTTGGCCTGAGCCTCTCCCCCAAACCACTAGGCATCCTTTTAACCACCCTGACGTCCTCTCCCATGGGTTGGACCCAAAGGAAACAATAAAGCTTTTTGCAGCCAAAAAAAAAAAAGAATTACAAAATGGTGATATTTTGTTTTAAAGATTCTTTTTTCAACTGTTATCTGAAGGAGTTCCATAAAGAGAAAAATTTCTTTATCTGCCATTTGATTACCCAAGGGTACAGTTTGAATAGGAAAAGCAGACTTGTAGAATAAATGCTTGGTTCATTCCTTTTATTTTATAGTTTTTAAACTAGTGAGTTAGTATAAGATAAATGAGACACATCCCCTGCCTTCAAGAGGCCTGAGACCGGAGGAGGAAGCAGACATAAAAGGTGGTAGGCGATGGCATGAAGGTAGTGACTGAGCGGGGCCACCACGGCTCCCCACGTGACAACCGCTGTTTCCTACAAGGGCACTTAGGAGATTGTGGACTTTCCCCCAGTGCCACAAAGGAGAACTTTCCTGTAAAGCAGACTCCCTTCCCAACAAAGGGAGACACACATGGAAGCTCCTAGCACAGCGGCAGGGATGGGGGTTGCAGGGGTGAATCTTACAACGGCCAAGCTCGCCATAGATTATATTGTCTCCTTAGCCTCTTTCCAAACTACAGGTGGCTGGTGAGAGGGCACCAGGGATACAGCCAAGCAGGAGAAAGAAACAAAGCAGCTGTGTAATGAAGAAGGCGTCTCACCCAAGAGGAGTCTGGCTTTTGCCCTTAGCTATGGAGAGGGGATCTCTAGGCTGCTGGAATGTCCTGACAGGAGGGTTTTTGTTTGCCTAGGAGCTTTGGTCACTGGACAGTCTAACGATGTGATTTATGACAGGGGCTTTGGGCCTCACTGTCTCAGTTCTGACCTTCAGAAGGGGCTGGAGACTAAAGGTCAGCCATTCACGCAGTATGTGATCAAGCCCGAGTGAAAGCCCTGGACACCAAAGGCTCCAGTGAGCTTCCTTTGTTGGCAATTCTATGAGCATACTGTCACACACATCGTGGCCAGGACTCCACAGATCCCCTGGGAGAAGACAACCAGCAGCTCCACGTCTGGGCCCCTCCTGGATTCTGTCTTTGAATCTCTTCCCTGACTGGTTTTAATTTGTATTTTTTGCTATAATAAAACTGTAATCCTAAATATAGCACTTCCTGAGTTCTGTGAGTTGTTCTAGCAAATTATAGAACTTGAGGTTGATCGTGGGAACCTCTGAATTTGAGGCCAGCTAGTCTGAAGTGAGGTTGGTTCTGGGAACCCACAAACTTGTGGTTGGTGTCTGACATGAAGGCAGACTTGTGGGGACTGTTCATTCAAAATGTCCAGTTAGACAAACTCATTGCAGCAGCTAAACACTGGGGAGTCGCCAGGACAGGAAAGACCATGGGAGACCTGAAAGTCCTTATAGGTGAATAACAGATCCTGCTTAATTCTCTAGGCTATGCTGTGACCCTCGCCCCACACCTATAACCATGGGGGACCTACCTCAGGTCCTGCAGCCCCAGGTCTCAGAGACCAGTCCTGACCTTAGATTGCAGGGATTAAAGAGGAGTGACCCGTCACACTGGCTGGGAATGGGGACATGCATGGCTTGGGATTTAAAGCCTTCAGCAGCAGACCGACCTGGTGTAGCAGTCAGGGTCTCACTGGAAAGATCATTAAAGAAGGACTTATCATAAAGGGATTTCCTACAAAACAGTGGGTTCTGGGCAATGTCAAGGGATAGGGTGGTAGCCAAGAATAGTAACCCTAGACTCAAAGACACAAGGGGAGGGAATGAAGGAGAGGTATAGAGGCAGCACTCAGTGGCACAGCCAGCCCAAAGCAGCCTCTCTCTTCCCCCTTATCTGTGGGGCTCTCCAGTGGCCGACACACAAGGGCGGCTGTTGACTGCAGCCCCTGCAGGTCGGCCTCTGGGGTGCAGGAAGCAGATCTGGAGGGAGAGATGGAAGACCATTAGCACCTGGGTTCAAATCCTTGCTCTCTCTGGACCTAGCACCTGCGGGATCTTCAACATGTCACATACGCTCAGTTCCTTCTTTGAGAAAACAGAGGGCTTGAGTAAGCAAGGACCAGAGGAGGTAACGCACACGACACGCTTGGTGTGTCACCTAGTCCACAGGAAGGGCTCGGTATCCGGCGGAGCGGTGCTGAGCAGACGGCCGCTCTGCCTCTGCCTTCGTGCCCCGCTCTAGTAACTGGGCTTCTGACTTGCTTTTGAGACCCAGCTGTCCCCAGCCCTCCATTCTGATCACGGCTCCAGGTTATTTTCATTGCGCCAGAGGCCCTGTCTTGTTATTTGTTTTATCCCGAGGCCTCCTAGAAATGACACCTTGCTGCGTGTTTGCAGGTAACCATGGAAACCTAGTCATCAGGTGGCTAAAGACAAGTTGGTAACAGCCTGATGATGGAGAGAGGCTAAGAACAAAGACTTAAAGGAGGCAGGTTAGGCAAAATCCGTGCTCCAGACTTGGGGTTGACTATTTTGATTCTTCAAGAGAGACAGCACTCAGCTCCACACTGGGGACCCTCTCCCTTAAGCCACACACACACAGCACAGAGTGTCCTCGAAGTGCAAGGCAGGGCGGGAGGTCCCCAAGCCACTCTGCCTGCTGACTTCCAGTGAGCTCTGCACCCCTCCCTCCCCCCAGCTCTGGAGGAGCCACTTTGAAAAGCCGCCTTCTCCGAAACCTCAGCTCAGGAACCCAGGGCTAGATTTGCCAGCAGTGGAATGAAACAGGTCTGCGATCGCAGAGAAAGGGAATGTATCAGCTATCAGCAGCTACGGTAACAAAGTACCACAGCCTGGGCGGCTTTAACAACAGCGACAAGGTGTGCGCAGCAGTCATTCCTTCTGAGGGCGCCGAGGAAGATGCGTCCCACGCCTGGCCCTGGCTTCTGCGCTTTTTGGGCAAGTTTTGGTGTTCCTGGGCTTGTCGGAGCATCACCTGGTCTCTGCCTTTACCTTCACACGACAGTCTACTTGTGTGTGTCTCTGTGCCAAGATATCTTTTTTGTTGTTGTCGTTAATCCTCACCTGAGGATATTTTTCCATTGATTTTTTTTTAGATAGAATGGAAGGGAGAGAGGGAGAGAGAGAAACTTCCATGTGAGAGAGACACATTCATTGATTGGTTGCCTCTCACACGACCCCAACCAGGGCCGTGGATCAAACCTGCAGCCCAGGTACGTACCTTTGACCAGGAATCGAACCCGAGACCCTTTGGTTCGCAGGCTGACAATCTAACTGCTGAGCCAAACTGGCCAGTGCTCAAATTATCTTTTTTTTAAATCCTCATCCAAGGATATTTTTGTTTATCGTCAGACAGAGTAGGAGGGGGAGAGAGAGAGAGAGAAACATCGATGTGAGAGAGACACATCCAACTGGTTGCCTCCCACACGACCCGACCAAGGCCGGGATGAACTGCAACTGAGGTACATGCCCTTGACTGGAATCAAACCCACGACTCATTGGTCCGCGGGCCGATGCTCTAACCGCTGAGCCCAACCGGCCAGGGCAAATTATCTTTTTTTATAAGGACACCAGTCATATTGGATTAGGGCTCACCCTTATGACCTCACCTTAATTAATTACATCTGCAAGTGCCTTGTTTGCAAATAAGATCATGTTCTGAAGTACAGGGGCTTAGGATTCAAACATAGGGATTTTGGGGGGATAGTTCAACCCATAATGGGGTATAGGTGGGGAAAGGCCACCCCTTCTACCCAAATATTTTAAGTAGCTTCCCTGGCATGAGCAAGTAAGGGGTCACAGGTATCTTTTTCTTCCTCTCCAAAGAGAGGAGGAATTCTGTGGGGTCCTGAGATTTCCACAGTGGGCTAGAACGAGATGTCTGAGTGCTAACAATGATCCCACACACTTCCTAACTTAGCCCCGAAATACCCACACGCCTTCCGACGGGGTCAGGAGCGCCTGCTCGTTTTGAAAGGATAACCTCCTCAGATGAGAGCTGAACCACATGAGCTGTCTCATGTGCACCCTCCTGCCCTCCTCAGAAGCCAAAGTGTGATTTAATGTATTTTAGGAACTGAAGTTCAAAATGTGAATTTCCTGTGTAGAGAAAATCATCTGTCAGAAAGTACTTAGGAAAAGGCACAGCAGGCAGATTAAATATGTTCAAAGATCTGTCCTTGGCCCGCTTATCTGTTTTTCTTGACAATGTCATTCAAACCCCAGCTTGCGATGGAGGTCGCTCCCCTGCCTGTGGCTTGTCTCTGGAGGGCTGCAGGGGTTCTGCGGCTGCAAAACCCACCTACAGCATCGGGAAAACGAGAGGCCTCAGAGGGAAGCGATCGTTTCTCCTCTCCTCCAGCCAACCCCACCTCCTTACTTCTTGCCCTGGGACCCCTTTTGTCGTGAACGCTACTGCTGCTGGTCATCTAAGCTCAAAACTGCTGAGTCAGGATCCTTAGCCTTTTTGGAAGTCTCAGACACCTTTGAGATTGGATGAAAGTTACTGACTCTCTCCCCAGAAAAATTAACATGTGGCCATTCACACAGATATCTACTCAAAATGTCAGGGGTCTTCAGGCCCCCTATCTAAGTAATCTTGATCCCTCTCTTTTATTTCCTAATACTATCTGCTCAAAAACCTTTAGTGGCTCCCCACTGTCCATACATATGTCCACGTCGCCTAGCCTGGCACTGAGAGCGTACCAGGGTCTGACTACAGCCCATCTTTCTAAAATGAACGAGTTAGTCATGGACACGGACAATAGTGTGGTGATTGCTAGGGGTTGGGGGGAGAGGTGGAGGAGGGTACAGGGGGGATAAATGGTGACAGATGAGGACTTGACTGGGGGTGGTGAACACATAATACAGTGTATAGCCCAGCCAGTGTGGCTCATTGGTTGAGCGTTGACCCAGGCACTAAGAGTTTGCCGGTTCGATTTTCAGTCAGGACACATGCCCAGGTTGTGGGCCCGATCCCCAGTGGAGGGCATGCAGGAGGCGGCCATTCAATGTTCTCTCTTATCGATGTTTCTATCTCTCTCCTTCTCCCTTTCTCTCTTTCTAAAGATCAATAAAGAAAAAATTTTTTATTATACAGTGTACAGATGTATTGTGGAACTGTGCACCTGAACCCTGTATAATTTTGTTAACCGGTGTCACCTCAATAAATTCAAGAAAAAGCAAATAAATAAATAAATAAATAAATAAATAAATAAATAAATAAATAAAATAAGCAAAACATCACTATGCTGGAAAATGGACTGTTAATAGGATTATCAGAGCAGGAGTTGAAGGGTGAGAACCCAGTATGTTTCCTGGCTCAGACAAGGAAACACAGTGTAAATAATAATAATGAGAAGAAGGAAAAGAAGAAAAAAATATTATTTAGCAGTTTGTATGTGATGGTACTTTAGGTACATTATCTCATTAATCCCATGTGGTTTGTAATATTATCTTCATTACACTAGTCATTAAACAGAGGTCACTTGGAATATAAATCATGGAGCTGGGGTTCACATCCAGTCCTGTCTATTTCCAGAGCCCAAGTTTTTTGTTTTTGTTTTTTTTTACTATAAGCATTATATGTATACAACAATAAAGATTTAAAAAGAAAGCAAGCAGAATCTCATAAAGGGTGAATATTCTATGATCAAGGCATTCTTTGTACTTTGTGTTGATCTGCTTACAAATTTTTTGCTTGGATCGACTCTGTTTGGTTAAATGCACATAAAACCATAATATGTGCAGCTTTCAGTGAATTTCTCCCCATAATCAACTATGAAATTTGGCAGATGATATTCTCTACCCTCCCCCCAGCCCATCTCTATTCCAGAACTCCTAGGAATGGCTAAAACGTAGAAGAGCAAGTCCTACCATTTAGTCATTGTAATCGAGTCTGTGCTCCGCTGCCTTCCTAGAGTCCCCCCTTCAGGACTGGGCTCATTGCCCCCCTGCTGGGAGAGTCGGCTGACAGCTCTCAGCTGAGTGTCTCTTCGAGAACCACCTTCCTCAACTGAAGAAAGCTGTCTGTCTCAGGGTCATGCTGCTCCCCTGGTAGCAGCCACTTCCAATGACTGGCCAATGATGGGGGCCTGGGGGAGAGAGCCCAGCTTCTTCGGTGCTAAGCGGGCAGACCGTGCTCAGGAGGAGAGGGCTCCAGGTTCCCAAGAAGCAAAAGGTGCCAAGATAGGTCAAACCTTCCCCCAGTGGGCCCACCAGCAGCTGCGGCATCCCAGCTCCTTTGTTTAGCCTCCCCCGAAAATGACTGTGCGGGGTGCATGTGCCAGGTGTGGGCGTTGCCACCGAGGCTGAGAGGGAGGCAGAGGCGCTCACCGACCTCACAGCATCAGGTGGTGGTGACTGGAGTTGTGTGCCTTCACCTCCAGCTAGCCTAGCAGCTAGAGGAATAGAAATCGCAGGCAGAGGTATTTTACAACACGTGGCTGTGTGCCAGGACAGTTCTCTTTAGCCATTATGAGGCAAAGCAGCACAGTTTTATAGGATGCTTCAGGTTTTGTTTTTACGGTGACTTTCTTACTAAGACACCATGCCACTGTTCCGCATGCTTTATCTCATCTAATCTTTACAACAGCCCTTTGACACCAGGGTCTATTAACTGATTAAAAACCCGAAGTTTACGGAGATTAAGGAATTGCTTCTGAGCCTCACCCTAGCAAAGGCCATCTGTCCAGCGGAGGCAGGTCTATCAGGAACTTCAGCGTTTTGACTCCTGCACTCTGCTGACGCCCCACGAAGTCGTAGCCCAATGTCCTCTTTGTCCAAAGAGCTCGAGTGACAAGCTTAAAAAGATCAGCCACCATCTGCCCCCAGCAGTGCCTAGCACAGTGTTTCGTCCATAGGAACTGAATCGAATTAAAAGGTGCTGACAGGTCTCTTTAATAACAGCTGTCAATGTGGCAGACCACAAGCCTACTGAGAAAGGCAGAGTCGACTTCTCATTTCACATGGTGGAAAAGAACTGAAGTCTCTCCTCGTTCCTCAGAGCCTTCCGTTTCCTGTTACAAAGCAGGACGCATAAACCCAGGATCCCAAGGTGATGTGTTTTTCTCTCACTGGAAGTACAAATGAGTCAAACGCTGTTGGCGCTGTTGGAGCTAAGTGGGCAGGGGGCATGTGTGCCAGCTGGGGCAGCTCCTTCTGAGAGTTCCCCTGCGGTGAAGGGGAGACAGAGCCCCAGCTGGCTGCCCGCTGCGGCCCCCACGGTATCCCCAGCTGCGGACACAGTTCCGGGCACGCAGGAGGCTCCGGGTGAATCTGTGTTGGAGGTCAACGCACTGGGTGCTGGGGCTGGAAAGAGCAATGACCTTTATTGAACACCCACCGAGCATCAGTATGGCCTAAGCGTTGCGGGGCAGGAAGTTGGATTTGGGACAACTACAAAATCTGCAGGGCTCGGCGTGAGATAAAAATAAGGGGCACCTCAGGTTGTGGGCCCAATTCCCAGTGGAGGGCATGCAGGAGGTGGCCAATTGATGTCCTCTCTCATCGATGTTTCTCTCTCTCCTTCTCCCTTCCTCTCTCTCTAAAATCAATAAAGAAAAAAAAATTTTTTTTAATTTAACTTGGCTATATAGTCTGTATGCCTTCCTTCCACTCGTAAAGCAAAACGTTTTTGAGCACCTTCTGTGTACTGTTACTTCACTGAGAATATAAAGATGAAAGTGATATATTGCTTCGTTCATTCTCTTTAGAACATTTTGTTGTTGCTGTTGTTAATCCTCACCTGAGAATCCCCCCCCCCCCCCAACTGATGTTTAGATAGAGTGGAAGGGCTAGGGAGAGAGAGAGAAACATCGAAGTGAGAGAGACACATCCACTGGTCGCCTCCTGCACGACCCCGTCCGGGGCTGGGGACGAACCGCAACCGAGGTCCGTGCCCTTGACCAGAATCAAACCCGCGACTCTTTGGTCCACAGGCCGACGCTCTAACTGCTGAGCCAGACCGGCCAGGGCCAGAACATATTTTTGCAAGTTCCAAGTAGTTAAGTCTTAGGACTCAGGAGACAAATAGGGGTACTCAATTTTATGTTGCCTCTTCACAACAGTTTCAAATCCAATCAAAACAGGAACTGAATCACTCCACTGAGAAAACGAGCTCAGTCAGACAGTCAATGTTCTCCCGTGGAATGGTTCCCTTTGTGAAAGATTACCATAAATTAAATCCATCTTCAGGCAGCCTTGCCAAACTAACTTCAGGAGCTAGGTAGGACTGGCGTCATTTCCAGTGCTTACAGTAACTTGTTTATGTTTACAGGATTGTTAGGACAGTTTGGATTACACTAAATGATTATAGAGAGCTATTTTGGATATCCTACTAACAAATATGACTTAAAAATTACAGAGATATCATCTAATTCCTTGTCTTTATAGCAAAGCATACACATGTAGGTTTCCTTAAGGAAAACTGCTGCCTTAGGGTACAAGCTCTCTTAGATCTTGTGGATCAGGGATTGGCAAACTATGGCCCATGAGCCAAATTTGGACAGCTGCCTGTTGTAAATAAAGTTTTATTGGAACACAGCCATACTCGTTCATGCAGTGTCTAAAGCTGTTTTGAAACTACAGTTGGCGGAGCAGAGTAGTTACGATGAGGACAGTATGGCCTTCAATGCCTAAAATATTTACTATATTTACAGAAAAAAATTTTATTTATCATTACTTAGCACATACTAGGTAGTCAATAAATGCTTCTTGACTTATTGAAGGAATACAGTCAAGGCTTTGCAACAGGATAGGGAAAATGAACAAATTAACCAACCTAAACACAAAGCATTTCACTTCCCCAGTTTTTCTGGTATTTGCTTGTTTGGTTGCAGTTTGCTATTGTTGACACATGCCTTGCAAGGATCATGTTAGAACTTTGAGATTCTAGAATGCAAATTGCTGGAGATCCAAATTGTCAAAGAGTTGGTCTTTGAGATAAGTCTGTCTCATGGATATGTGTTTTGACCTTGAACAAATAGACGGCCTGATAGTTCTCCAGCAAAACGGGTCTATTCAGGAACAGAGAGCTACAAGTCAGACCATGTCATCTAAGCGCAAACTGGGCAAGTCCAGAGAACAAAGGAGAGGAAAGACTTTTTTTAGAGAGGAAAGGGGGATTCAGAGGGGCTGTTGTAAACAAAAAGCCCATTGGAGGAAACTGGGAATTCAAAACGTGATGGCTTTTCACGGGCTGAGTTGTAACAGTCTTTCACTGGCTGGATGGTTGCTGGTTGAGAGGAAGATACTCCTTCCTGCTGGAGTAGTAGAGGAGAAAAACATCTTTCTGTTGGAGATAGAAAATACTTCTCTTCCTGTTTGGAGTAATGGGTGATGAGTGGTAGGGAGCGAGAACTCTCCCTGCTGGGCCTCCCAACTCCCATTTAAATGAGCGTTCTGTTTATTCATCTTCACACATTTTATTTGACCCACACAATGCTGCCCTGGTTTGTTTTTAAAGCACCATTAGCTGCCAACATTTAAACTATGGTTTTAAAAATTGATTTGAGAGAGAGAGGAAGGGAGAGGGAGAGAGAGATAGAAACATCAATGAGAGAGAAACATCGATCGGCTGCCTCCCGCATGCTCCTCCCTGGGGATCGAGCCCACAACCTGGGCATGTGCCCTGACCGGGAATCAAACGGTGACCTCTTGGTGCATGGGGCAATGCTCCACCAACCTAGCCACACCGGCTGGGCTAGCTGCCAACATTTAAAAATGAGGAGACTTGATGTGGACCCACTGCCACCTAAAGCTGCGGGACCCTCTGCCTCGCCACCCCTCCCCGCCTCCTGCACCCTGGCCTCGGAGACCGTCAAGCAGCGCTCTTGCTTGGAAGAAAGAGCGGATGTCCACCTTACCTCAGAGCGGCATCCAACCGAAATCCTGGTGGTAACAGAATGAAACAAGGGTGAGAAGCAGCTTCCTGTCCTGGATAAAACCAAGTTACTTGTACCTGATCATGTCCACTTGCGTGAACTCATCAGGATCACTAGCCGGCACGTACAGCTCGCCGCCAGTCAAGCCTTCTTCCTGTGAGTGGATGGACACGGCATGGTGAGCGTGTCCACACCGATTTTGGAAAGGTGTGAAAGCGAGAAGGACGAAGATGGATTCCTGCATATGGTCCATGCCTCTCGGGAGACACGGGGAATTAAATTTTCAGGGATAAACAAGAAAAATGTCTCTGTTCTAGAATTGTTAAATCCTTACCAAGGGAAGAAAGGGGTGTTATCAACTGAGATTGATCAGTTCCTCTTGTCACAGATCATGAAAACAGCAGTGTTCCTGCCTCGGAGCTCCAGAAAGTTGTGTTGTGCTTCAAGCACAGAACCTGAGCTCCAGTGAGCACTTTCAGCTTTGGGAAACGATGTTGTTTATTTAACCTAGGCTGTCTCGTTTTCAAATTTAGAAGTTTAAAAATAAAATACTTTGCATTCTAAAGAAAAAAAAAAGGAGACCACATAATCATCCAAATTTCCAGCTTTTCTTGAAAATTTGAAAGATCAGGCAATGTGAGTGCACCATTTGGCTAGGGCTGTGACCACTTGGGGCTGACTGGCTCCTTAGATGGGGGAAGCTCTCCAGTTCACCCCAGTTCCCATCACCCCCTGCAGTCTTCCCCCTCGCTGCCCCCATCCGGGTACCTTATCTCCCTGGCCCTTCTGCAGACATGTGTGTTTAAGATCCTCATTCTAGAGAGTATCATTTGCGACAAAGCAGTTTGACAGCTATACATTCACTTCATTTTCCTGGCTTGGAAACAGACTGGTACAGCTGAAGACAAAACAGGAAAGAATGACAAAGCCATTAGGACGGCTGCCTTCATTTCAACTAGAATGCACTGCATTCTCCCACCCCCTCTTTCCTTTTTCCAACAAGCCTGAAGACTGGCCCGCTCTCCTTGCCCCTGTTCCCGGCTCCCTCCACCCACTCCATCTCCTGGACTTGTTTACCTCAAACCCTGGAGCCTGTCTCCCCAGTTCCCTGTTTCCTTGCTGCCCTTGAAAACAAACACCTTGGCCCTTTTTGTTTTTAGAGTTTCACTGCTAATCACTACAGGGAAACAGACAGGAAATAACAATAAGGAGGAAATTACAAAGTTTACAGAAACCTTATAGCTCTTACAGTGAGAGTCCCCGATTCCCTTAATGAGGTGGCACCTGGGCACGTCCTGTTTATTCTCTCCTGTTAGATTCTCACAGCTGGCAGGTTATGTATAAAGGGCCTAAAGCTTCTCCACTATGCAAAGAATCGCCTTGACAGAATAGGCACCATTAGGTGGCAGCACAGGGTATATCTTTTCAGGTCTTTCTGCAATAGGCTGGCCGATGTGAGGCAACAGATTGTCTAGAAGGGATAACCTAGTGCCGTACGTACGGATCAGGGCAAGCATTTGGGCCGGGCCCAGAGGGAGGATAACAGCCAGCCAAGAGGCTCCTGGTCACAGTGTGTTGTCACATTGCCAGGCGTGGACTCTTGTCTCCTGTGCCTTTCCCATAGGTTGATTAGAATCACAGACTCTAGGGCTGATAAGAGTCTTCCCCTCGAACACCTTGATTTCACAGGCAAGCCAAGGTCCTGAGACACTTACTTGACTGGTCCTCTTGTCTCCAGTCCGTGAGTGCAGCCGGATGTCGTTCCACTCGCGCCAGCTGATCCTTCTGGTCTGCCCTCCTGGTTCAAAGGCATGTATCGAAGTCGGCTTATTATAGCTCAAAACGGATTTTCCCGTGTTCAAAGGTGAAACTAAGAGGGGGTTCCTTGCCTCTGATGGAGCAGGACTTCGCACAGGAAACAGACTTACTGGACAAAGGTAAACAAAAGTAAGCGTCATCTCTGCCTTCACCTACCCAACCCACCTGGGAGAGAAGCGAGGGCCCCTGATCCAGGGGAGTGTGGCCCTCGGTGCCCTGTGCGGCCGGAGTGTGCTCCTGTTGATGGGAGCGGCTGGTATAACTGCGCCTCTGATCAAGCACGAGTGGCCTAGCCTGGCAGAGCTGGGCCATGCACACCCAAATAACCCGCCAATCCTCTCAAGTACACTAGTAAAACCACTCGTGTCCCTAGAATCTCAACGCAAATTCAAACAACTGCACCATAACAAGATTATGTCCTCAGGCTTCAGTTTAGGGGACAGACTGGTGATCAGAAGGAAAAGGCCTGACTGTGAGGTAGCATTTGCTTGAAGGGGTCAGGCCTCAGAAGAGAACCTTTCAGGGGAACTACTATCATTAGAAAATCTTAGTTGTTTATGTCAAAGCACCATTCTGGGTGTTACAGGGTCTTGCCACTCTTCCAACCAGCGGCTGGTTCGAATGCAGACACTCACTGGCTCCTCTAATCATTCTACAGGGAACTTCTTTTTTTTTACTTTTTTTTTTTTTTATCCTCACTCGAGGACATTTTTGCATTTATCTTCAGATAGAGCGGGAGGGAGAGAGGGAGGAAGAGAGAGAAACATCGATGTGAGAAAGGCACATCGAGTGGTTGCCACCCACATGACCCCAACCGGGGCCGGGGACAAACTGCAACCGAGGTACGTGCCCTTAGCGGGAACCGAACCCAGGTCTCTCTGGACCGCAGGCTGACGCTCTAACCGCTGAGCCAGACCGGCCAGGGCTCTGCAGGGAACTTTCAAAGCCCGGGGCACCCGATCTCAGCCCTAGCTCAGCAGGTCTTGGATACCCATGTTCCCTTTCCGTCTCTGAACCTGTCATGCATGGTATCCCTGACTCTCTCATGAATGTGGGGTTCTCATACGCAGGCACGTATTACATTTGACTATTTTCTCTTGCTAAACAAGAAAAGAAGGCCCAGCTGGTGTGGCTCAGTGGTTGAGCATCGACCCATGCACCAAGAGGTCAGCAGTTCGATTCCCGGTCAGGGCACATGCCCAGGTTGTGGGCCTGATCCCCAGTGGGGGGAATGCAGGAGGCGGCCAGTTGATGTTCTCTTTCATCGATGTCTCTATCTCTCTCTGTCTCCCTTCCTCTCTCTAAAATCAATAATGGAAAAAAAATTTTTAATAAAGAAAAGAAGTACAGACTCTCGGCCCAAACTATTCCTACTGAATCAGCATCTTCATTTTAGCAAGATCCCCTGTTGGTCCCCACGCACGCACGTTCCAGTGTGAGAAGCACTGCGTTCGGACACCCTAGAGAAAAGGCCCAAACCAACAACAAGCAGACAACACCTCCTCCCCCAAATAGCCCCTACCTCAAGTTGCTTATAGACTGGCTTAGGAGCGCACGCCACACATGTGAAAAAAGTCATGAAAATGGCAGTAAAGAAACATGCCATCAGTGCCCTGCGGGCTGCCCCAGGACAAACAGAACACATTTTAAGAGGGTGCAAAAGAATGGTTACAGTGAAGGGGGGTTGGTCTGGGCAGTGTTCCACAGTGGTGAGATTCTGATAAGCGTGTGTAAATGTAGAGGAAAAGGACAGGGGAGGGCATTTCAAGTGGACAGAGCAGGGTGAACCTGGGAGGAGGCAAACTGTAAAATCTAGGCAGTGGCCTACACATATTTTACTGTCTTATGCATAACCCTGGATTTTTGCTGGATCTTTCTAGCACAGCATATCTTGCTGTGGCTTTACAATTATATAACCTCATCACATTTGACGTATCTTGGTGTAGCCAGTGGTTCTCCTGGGAAGTCCTCAAATGTGTTCTCTAACATGCAAATTTTTTGCTTTGCATCCAAACAGGCAGGTCCTCACCCTTCTCTTTTCTTGTGCACTTGGCTGTGGTTTCTAAGTTCTTTGATAATCAGGTGAAAGGAAATTCCTCACATGTGGACTCTCCTAAATTGCTAGAGCCTTTGATATGTAGTGCAAACCTTCCCTGCAAAGCTCTTAATCAGATCTCTAACGATTAGCCCAGATGTGTTTTCAGCTTCTAGATAAAGTTAATCATCCTTGAGGGCCAGGAATTAACATGAAAATGGGGAACTTGCTTGTTCCCCTATCGTTATGTCTAGATTTAGTTTACAAAACAAAAGTGATTGCTCAGAAGATGAAAACCAAAGTTTCAGTGTTTATTTTTCCAATGAGCTGGTGTGATTGTAACCCTCTCCTCTCCTTTGCATGCACAGATCTGAGAACCAGAGGGTTGTCCCGGAATGAAATCAATGGTGGGTATGAAACGGAGAGTGTGAGAGCGCCTCCACTGGATGTCTGAGGGAAAGCACATAGAAAGAGCCTGTCCCCCAAGCAGTACCAAGTCAATTGGAGGCTCCAGAAGAAAAATTGGATCATTTTAAGGAGATAATATACTTTACATAATTCTTCAGAATAATTCCACCATAATTCAACCCTTCTCTGAGCCCCGCTGCGGGTTGCTGAAATTGGAATGGAGCCTTGAGTCTGTCTACGTGGGTATCTGCCCGTTGGCTTCTGAGCTGCAAATTTCTTTGCCCAGCAACACTGGCGGGAGGTCCTCCATTGCCCAGTGATGAGATTACTGCTCATCTCTGTCAGAGCCTATCAGCAAGCAGCTAGTCACCAGCTGCCCGGGGCACCCGGAGAAAATGGTTTCTGTATTCCCAGAGATCATTTGGGTTGATAGGAATAGCATCAGGGGAAGGCAATGGTGTCACCAAATCAATACTTGAGCCTCACAAATTAATGTCTTGGCTCTGGCTCTGGGTTTATATTCAGGAGGCCATGGCTCCCAGACAGAGACACTAAATGGAACAGACATTTCGCTCCCAACAACAGCAAATGCCCTTTTCTAAATGAGGAGTCAACTAGGGACTTGATACGTTAAAGGAAATTCATCAAGAACATCCATTACCTGGGGACTTTGCCATGTTTATTGGGGCACCCCTCTAGGAAAGACTGTGAGAAGCGGGGGGATGGGGCTGTGTGCCTGGTGAACGCTGGTTGTAGGAATAAATCTTTGAACAGAGTGGTGATGGTGGGGGTGGAGGGGGACAGGTGGAGGTGGGAGAGGGCAGAGAAGGGATAAGTGATGATGGAAAAAAAATTGAAAAGCAAAAAATAAATAAATAAATAATCCTTTCTGCACCCACGTTCCCAGCAGCATTACTCACAATAGCTAAGACACAGAGGTCACCCAGGGGTTCACTGACGAATGTGAACAAAATGTGATATATACAATGGAATAGCATTCAGCCTTAAAAAGGAAAGACATCATGCCCTGGCCGGTTTTGCTCAGTGGTTAGAGCATCGGCCCACAGACCAAGGGGTCTCAGGTTTGATTCTGGTCAAGGGCACGTATCTTGGTTGCGGTTCGGTTCCTGGGCCTGGTCGGGGTTGTGCAGGAGGCAGCCAATCGATGTTTCTGTCTCTGTCCCTCCCTCCCACTCTATCTGAAGATAAATGGAAAAATATCCTCAGGTGAGGGTTTAAAAAGAAAAAAAGTAAGGAAATCGTGATACAAGCTACAACATGGATAAAACATGGAGACATTATGCTAAGTGAAATAAGCCAGCCACAAAAGGACAAATACTGCACGATTCCACTTATATGGAGTACCTAAAGTAGTTAAGTTCATAGAGACAGAATGGTGGTCACCAGGGACTTGGGGAGGGGCAATGGGAGTTAGTGTTCAGTGGGTACAGTTTCAGTTTGAGAAGATGAAAATGTTCTGGAAATGGATGGTGGTGATGGTTGCGCAGCTATGTGAATGTACTTATTACTACTGAACTGCACTTAATAATGGTCAAATGGTAAATTTATGTTATGTATATTTCGCTACAATAGGGAAAAAAGAAAAAAAAAACAAGAATCTTTCATCCATCAGCCAGAGATCAAGCCCTTTATTTAAGGAGATCTTAATATCATTGGTTCCAAGGAGACTTCTTGGAAATGTTCACTAGGGTACAAAAGGTTTAACCCCTAACTGAGTTACTTTGGGACATAAATTTATAATCATAGAGGCTGACAAACTGATTACATATCAGCCATGACTGCAGCATGGTGACATCAGGTTTACCAGCTAAGCAGTTTTCCTATCTTGTGGATCAGGGCTTTTCAAACGTGAATGTATGTGGGAGTCACCCAAGCACCTGGTTAAAAACACAGAGTCTGGTTCTGTAGGTTTGGGGTGGGGCTTGAGATTCTGCTTCTTTAACCAGCTCCCAGGTATTGCTGATTCTTCAGCTCCAGGGACCCCATTTTAAGTATCAGAAGTGAAACCTCTTTTCAGTTAGGATTCCTGTGCACACGTTGGAAGTAATAGTCCCCTCGTTAAAACTGAACACAGGCATCTCCAGGTTTCAGTGGAAAGAGAGTCTCTCGGTGATATGAATTGTTTTAGAATCTTCTCATTTTTATTCTTACTGCCATCAAAAGACAGGTCTCAGGGATCTACAACTCCTTCTTTTTCTCCAGCCCAAGCATGGACAAACCATAAATAAATCCCTTGTCCATTAGGTATAGGCCAGATAAGGTGAATTTTCCAAAATCGTGCTTACAAGAAGGAAAAAAAGAGGGAAAGAGGTGGGTGGAAGACAAGTAGGAGAGAGAGAGAGAGAGAGAGAGAGAGAGAGAGAGAGAGAGAGAGAGAGAGAGAGAGAGAAATGAAAAAAATAAAAAGCGAAGGACTTCTTGGAAGTCTTCTATAAGCATCCTCTGTGGCCCTCCATTGCTTTCAGGCCAACAGTTCAGGCTCCATAGAGAGGCTTATAGGATGAGGTCCCTGTCCACCTCTTGCAGTATCCTCCATGTTCAGCCATAATGAACTCTGTTCTTCCTTGCCTTTAAAGTTGCTCTCCCCTTGATCTGGAACCTCCTCCCCTCCTGTATCACCTGTCTTGCACATTGTCTCTTCTGGAAAGACTTCTCGAGCCATGTTGCCATCCTCTTTCCTCCCCTCTGTGTTGGGTTGTCCTTCTCTGTCTTCAGATGTGCACAGTGCTTACCTCTAACATAACTCTTCACAGTATATTTTCATTGTGTTCCTTTGTCTATGCTCCATGCTGGACTGTGAGTTCTTTTTTTTTTTTAATCCTCACCTGAGGATATTTTTCTATTTATCTTCAGGTAGAGTGGGAGGGAGAGAAAGGGAGAGAGAGAGAAACATCCACATGAGAGAGACACATCGAGTGGTTGCCTCCCGTACGACCCGACCAGGGCCGGGGACGAACTGCAATCAAGGTAGGTGCTCTTTGCTGGAATCGAACCTGTGACTCATTGGTCCACGGGCCGATGCTCTAAACGCTGAGCCAAACCAGCCAGGGCTGCACTGTGAGCTCTTTGGGGGATGGGATGATGCCTTTTGTCACCACATGTCTAGAGCATATGAAGTGCTCAAACAATGAAAGAGTGAGCAAATGCAAACTGTGAGTGTATGACATTTGAAGGAGACATTGTTTAGTTCCTCTAGCTCCTAAAACACCATGAAGATGCCCTCAGAATGACTTTTCTAAAGGTCAAACACGTTGACACCAATTCTGTGTTCCAGCAACTGTGACTGAGCTCCCCCATTATGATAAACTGTATTTTCCCAGCTTCCTCATTTTTATATCTTCTCTGGATAACCAAATGCAAAAAAATAAAATAAAAATACACAAGGTGATAACAGTAGTTTTAAAATAAAATTTAGCAGAAGGCTAGAATCTCTTTGAATATTAGTATACTAGTTGTACTTTTTTTTTTCTGAAAACATGTTTAACAATTTTTTTTTCTTTATTGATTTTAGAGAGAGAGGAAGGGAGAGGGAGAGATAGAAACATTGATGAGAGAGAAAATCAATTGGCCACCTCCTGCATGCCCCCCACTGGGGATCAGGCCCACAACCTGGGCATGTGCCCTGACCAGGAATCAAACTGGTGACCTCTTGGTGCATGGGTCGACATTCAGCCACTGAGCCATACCGGCCAGGCTAGTTATACTCTTCTTATTGCCAATATGACCCTAAAATAAGTTTTTAAAATTGCAGTGGCTCCAAATTTGAGGTCTTGGGACATCGAGCTGTTACTAACAATCTCCAAATTGGTATATCTATAAATTTTTACATAGATACTGCCTGCTTTGTGCAAAGTACTGGGCCAGGGCCTAAGGAATGACCAAACTCCTCCTGTCAAAAGCTTTGCCCTTTAGTTGTCTGGTCTCTGCCATCTAATTCCATTCCATGGCCTCCGCACCTACCCAACTCTCTGTCAATCTCTAGCTTCCATCTCATCAACTCTAGACACACATTTCTAACAGCCAAGTGGGGCTTGCCAGCCTGAATGTCACACGGCATCTTAAACGCAGGACGTCATTATCTTTCCTCCCAAACCTGTTCTTCTGTTACCTACTGCGGCCCGGCGTTTCCTCAGCTGTGTGGGCCAGTGATTTCTAGCTTCTTCCTTTCTCACCTCATCTCCCATCAGTCAATTATCAAGTCTTGTTGATTCAATCTCTCAATTCTTCCTTCAACACATTCTATTCTGCCTTTTTATTTTCTTTCTTTCTTTTTTTATTTTGAAAGATAAATTCCAAAATGCTTATTCTAAAACAAATTTCACATGGATTAAAGATTTATATTTTTAAAAAAAATGAAAATCTAGAAATAAAAGAAGAAAACATGGATATTTGTGCAACCTTGGGATGGGGAAGATTTCTAAATATTAGAAGAAAAGGGGCAGAAACCATGACTGAAATGACAGTTTTGTTGGACCAGGTATCACCTGAGACTCCTAGAGCCTTGTAGCTTCAGGACTAACAGTGACAGTGTATCAATCTCCTCTCTTTTCAGATGAAAGAAAAGCTGTCACCTGGCAAATTTCCAAAAGCACCCTTGATTTGAAAACAGGATTATCTAAGGGTGTCCTGGAGTAACTGGGTCTCAGCTCAACTCTAAAAGCCATCCCAGCGTAAAGCTATTCTCCGGCACTGCACGTACTCACTTCGCTTTAGCTGACTGACGTCTATTCTTTCAAACTGAACTGTTCGCTGCAGTTGCTTTGGGAAACAGTTTGGCAATTCTTAAAAGCTTAAACAGAGTTATCAGTGTGGCGCAGCAATTCCGCTCCTAGGTATATATACCTTGTTCTCTTCAGTCGATGTGTTCTTTGCAAACCCACCAGGACCTTCATTCTCCACGACAGGAAGTTGCTGGTTACGTTTGTCTGCTCTTTCTGGGTCGGATTAATCCATCGCTGACAGCAGCGGCAGCATCGCGTGTTTCCTGTTACTTCCGTTTCACTAGTTTTGTGCTTCTTTTCTTCTTCAACCTTCAGTCATCTCCACCAGGCTCAGGTCAGTGGTTCTGAGGCGCAGCGCCCCTCACCCAGCACCACAGCCCCGTCCGGCCCACCTGCGCTGCTCCCCCTTTTCAACGGCCAAGACCTTACCACGTCTCAGCCAGGTGACTGAAATCACCTCCTGTTGATTTCTTTGCTTCCGGTCTCTCCCCAGGATAACTATTCCTTCAAACTGCTGCCAGAATGTCTTTCTAAAGCCCAAGCCCGCCTGGCCGGTGTGGCTCAGTGGCTGAGCATCGACCCATGCACCAAGAGGTCACCGGTTCCATTCCTGGTCAGGGCACATGCCCAGGTTGTGGGCCCGATCCCCAGTGGGGGGCATGCAGGAGGCGGCCAATCGATGTTCTCTCTCATTGATGTTCTATCTCTCTCTCCCTCTCCCTTCCTCTCTCTCTCAAATTAATAAGGAAAAAAAAAAAAAAAAAAGCCAAGCCTAATATTGTCCCTCTTTTACTTAAAGTTCTTCAGCAAATCCTTTCTATCTACAAAATCAAGTCCAAAACCATAGCAAGATGGACAAGGCTCTGGGTGACTTACCTTTCCCCCAGCTTACCTTTTCAGCCTCCTCTCTGACATTGTCCCTACGTACCTCAGCTCCGCCACTTCCTCAGCACACCGAGCTGGTGCCTTCTTTGGGGACTTTCCAGATGCTGGAAATTTCAGCCTAGAAAAGTCCTGTTTGTCTTCAAGCTCCACTGAAATGTCACCTCCTTTGTGAAGACTTTACCTCTTGGCACTCAGTGCATGCTTTTCTATATATTATAGAAGCACCTCTCATGTTATACTTCTTTATTTATTTATTAATCCTCATCTGAGGATATTTTTTTATTGATTTTTTATTTTTATTTTTATTTTATTTTTTATCCTCACCTGAGGACATTTTTTCATTTTTTGTTCAGATAGAGTGGGAGGGAGAGAGAGGAGGAGAGAGAGAGAGAGAAACATCGACGTGAAAGGGACACATCGAGTGGCCGCCTCCCACACGACCAACCAGGGCCAGGGACAAACTGCAACCGAGGTACATGTCCTTAGCGGGAACCGAACCCGGGTCTCTCTGGACCGCAGGCCGACGCTCCAACCGCTGAGCCAAACAGCCAGGGCTTTCCATTGATTTTTAGAGAGAGAGAGAGAGTGGAAAGGGGAGGAAGGGAGGGAGAGAAAGAGAGAGAGAGAGAGAGAGAGAGAGGGAGAGAAACATCAATGTGAGAGAGACACATAGATTGGTTGCCTCCCAAATGTCCCCAACCGGGGCCAGAGATTGAACCTGCAACCCAGGTACGTGCCCTTGACCGGGAATCAAACCCAAGACTCTTTGGTCCATGGGCCGATGCTCTAACCACTAAGCAAACTGGCCAGGGCTATACTTATTTATTTATTTATTTTTTTATCCTCACCTGAGGACATTTTTTCATTTTTTGTTCAGACAGAGTAGGAGGGAGAGAGAGGGAGAGAGAGAGAGAGAGAGAGAGAGAGAAACATCGACATGAAAGGGCCACATTGAGTGGCTGCCACCCGCACAACCAACCAGGGCCGGGGACAAACTGCAACCGAGGCACATGCCCTTAGCGGGAACCAAACCCGGGTCTCTCTGGACCGCAGGCCGATGCTCCCACCGCCGAGCCAAATCGGCCAGGGTGTATACTTATTTTTTATATGCCTCCTTCCCTGCTGGACTGAGAGCCAGAATGTTTTGAATGAACACATTTCAGCTGGAAGGAGCGCCTTCTGTAAGCTCCCTTTACTAATGTGACCGCCAAGGAACCTGGGGGTCTGCAGGAGAACAGGGATGTGCCTCAGAGGCCAGGGTCTCACCCCAACACAAGCTTCTTCTAAGCACCAGGAAGTCTCCCAGGAAATATGTTGGGGTCTTTGAGAAGGCCCCAAAAGAGTAGCCTCCACTTTTCTGTGACTTTTTAAAAATATTTTTTTAAAATCCTCACCTGAGGATATTTTTTCCATTTATCTTCAGATAGACTGGGAGGGAGGGGGAGAGAAGCATCAGTGTGAGAGAGACACATCGATGGGTTGTTGCCTCCCGTGCATGACCCTGACCAGGGCCAGGGACAAACTGCAACTGAAGTACGTGCCCTTGACGAGAACCAAACCCGCGACTCTTTGGTCTGCAGGCCAAACCTCTAACCGCTGAGCCAAACCGGCCAGGGCATTTTCTGTGACTTTTGAACTGAATTAGAAGTAAGATAGCAGTAAGCTAGATGAAAACCAAATATAACCTTTATTACTAAAAATAACCTCTATTACTAATAAGCTGATATTAGTGACCTGGCTTATGTTATTAAGCTAATGAGCTGCCCTGTACCCAGCCTCAGAATTAGACAGACTTGGCCAGAACGGGCTTCCCCTTCCCACCCCGAGGGAGCAGTGTTGACTCCCAAGAAGAAGAAAGAGAAGATGGTATGAAGCACAGATTATCCTTCCAAACTCATCAGTCGTGTTAAGCCACTTCTTCCCAGAGAAGAATGAGGGTTGGCCAGAAGCCAGGAGTAGTGTGCTAATTGGGCTCTTTCACAAGGAAGGAAACAGACGGAGCCGGAAGACGAGGTCTCCCTAACACACATCAAGGATGATTTGGTCCAATTGATTCTGCTTTGTTTTCGATCATAATGGGTTATTTTTCAAAGGGTGGAATTTGTTTGCTGTCTAAAATACTCTCCATGGAATAACGGACACACCACAAGCTCCCAAAGGAGTTAGAGAGTCTTTCAAATGATGCAAAATTCAAAGGAAGAAACCAGGATTCCCAATAAAATTAATATCAAGTTCCCAGCCCTGGCTGGTTTGGCTCAGTAGTTAGAGCGTCAGCCTGCAGACCGAAGGGTCATGGGTTCAATTCCCAGTCAAAGGCACATACCTGGGTGGCAGGTTTGAGACCCGGCCCTGGTCCGGATCATGCGGGAGGCAACCAATGGATGTGTCTCTCTCTCTTTCTCTCTCCCTCCTTTCTTCTCTCTCTAAAATCAATAAAGGAAAAAAAAATCAAGTTCCCAGAGGAGTTAGAGATTCTTTCAAATCATGCAAAAGTCAAAGGAAGACACAAGGATTCACAATAAAATTACAGAACCAGGGGCACTAGGTGGCAACAATCCTGGTGCTCACTCACCACACTGTCCTCATCCGAGGATCGAGAGCCCTGAAACCTCACACCTGTCCTTAGGGTGCTCTCAAGCCATACTGCGCCTGGTAGTCACCAGGAGGGCACAGCCACCGCTGAACTCCCTGGTGGCACAGTGGATTCCAGGAAATCTAGGGAAATAGCAGGCAGGAAGTCTGTCACCATGTTCCTAATTTCCCCCATGTCAAGGCTGGGGCTGAGGGCATTTTTCAAAACAATTGGTCAGTTGAGCAATGTGACTGCCACATGCTTCTGGTTTTACTTACTCAGAACCCTTTTCCTGATTCAGATTTTTTTTTTTTTTTTTTTTTTTTTTTAGGCCTGGATGGGCCATCAGGCTTTAAGAGGCTTTCCCAAAACACCATTGTTCATAAATTTGAAGTTTGGTGGACAAATGAATTACCAGATCAACTGGGCAACAATAACCCCCCAAATTAGCCAACAGTACATGTAAAATTCAGTGGGTTTTACTGAAAACTGTGGTGTTGGCTGTATAATGCGATTCTAAGCACAGTGAGAACCAGGATGCCCTGAACCCAGCCTGGATCTCCTCTGGTCTGGCTGCGAAGACAAAGGCCTGATCTCATCCCGTGCGGCTGCCTGGTGGCCTTTTTGCTGGAGGTCACTAAGTAGGCTTGGCTGGCCAGCCATGGGAGAGAGCCCAAGCTGACAATGGAAACCCACAACACAGCAGATTGAGACAATACGTTCCCATCCTCTCTTCTCAAATGCAAAGCTCTTTTCTCATCTATTACCTGCCCCTATTTTTACCATCAGGAGCTTTCCAATGCCACTTGGGCTATCGATAACTGGCAGTGAGACGTGAAATGAACAACTGCCCAGAATCAATTCCAAGGAGCTGCACAGAAACCACTTCCAAAAAAAGCAGATCTGAGGATTACTCAGCTGCTTGCCTGTCCTCTAACCCTTTTCTTATCCTACACGTCATCTGCTGGAAGGACGTGAAACTTGAGCCATGTGCTTAAATGCCAGTTCTGAGTACATGGCAGATATTTGAGAAATTCTCTGATTGACTGATGATTGACGGACGTGTACCTAGAGGGGGCAATGAGCAGTCTATGAGGAGCCGCTGTGTAACTCATCATAAAGAGAGATTTTCCTGCTGACTCATAATTCTCCTTTCTAATTTCAGACCAAAGACCCTAGGGAAAGATTTGGCTAAGAAACGTGGCCTCAGGGAAAAGCCACGGAAGTCTATTCTTCTCCAAGAGAAGCAGTAGGGAATTGGCAGCTGGAACAGGCACATCTCAGTCTTTACTGGTTTATCTTGCTCATCAACAGGGCCAACGAGGGGCCCTCTGCGAAGCTGAACTTCCCACCGCATCCAAGCCAACTGGAGATAACCCAGGGCTTCTGCTCCCATGCGGCATGGGAGGACGGTCCTCTCACCATGACTTCTAAACGACACTTTCCAGTACTGAAGGCTGTGGGCCTCCAATCCGTTGCGAACTAGGAGGCATATATATTTAGAGACATGTCATCTGGGCAGCCTCGAGTGGATGTTTCTTTCTGTCTTTCCTCAGGGTGGGTCAAGGGCTGCAACCTTGGAGGAGGTGCTTGCTAATGCAAGGGGCAGCCGGCCGCTGGAAGCCTCAGCGGACTCAGGCAGAGGTGTACGGGCCTGCCTCTGCCTCGGGAGTCCAGGCTGTGCTTCTTTAAATTTTTTTTTTTTTTTTTAATCCTCACCAGAGGACATTTTTTTTTGTTGTTGTTCAGATAGAGTGGGAGGGAGAGAGAGGAAGAGAGAGAAACATCGACGTGAAAGGGACACATCGAGTGGCTGCCACCCGCACGACCAACCAGGGCCGGGGACAAACTGCAACCGAAGTACATGCCCTTAGCGGGAACCGAACCCGGGTCTCTCTGGACCGCAGGCCGATGCTCTAACCGCTGAGCCAAACCGGCCAGGGCCACGCTGTGCTTCTTTAAACCGCGTTAGCTGAGCAGCTCTCACGGGGCCTAGTGTTTACAGCAGAGACCGAGATAACAGAACCATGGAGATGCCACCCTTGTTTGTATACTGACCCGATGGTCAAGGAATCATCCCCTGGACCAGAGGGCTACTTTTGTTCTGTTTCCTCTGTGCAAAATGCCAGGATGCCTCTGCCTGGAAGAGGCAGACTCGTTTGTCAGCAGTGGGGAAAAAAAAACAACACTAAAAAAACAGCCAGAGTTGCTATTTACACCCTGAACTGCAAGCTGGGTAAAAATAGTGCTAGCAGCTTGGTCCAGCTTCAAACCCCACTGCAGAAAGAGATTATTTTTGGAAGAGAAGATTTTCCTCCCCACCCACAGCTCTGAAAACGGTCACCTCCCCGGAGGAGAAGAGGGGAGACACTCCCACACAAAGGTGAAATATATCCCCTTCTCCACACCCCTGCCCAGGACAACACATCAAGAGCCAGATTAGAAATGCCTTCCCCTGACAGCCAGGTCAGGCCCCGGCACAGACCTACCTGCAGGTGACCTAGTTCAGGGTACAGTGGAAATTAATTAACTTTGACTACAGTAAGAGGAGGCAGATGTCTGAACCTGGATGCTGCCACCATCCTGTTTATTATTGCTGTTAAGCTATTTGTTTGCCCTTCAAAACAGGAAGAAAAAGAAATCGCCAAGAATGTATGTAAGACCATCATGCACTTGCTAGAGCTTAGGGCCTGGTGTCTGGGGTACTGGCATCTCTTTCAGGTTTAAGAAGTGAGCCCGGCTGGTGTGGCTCAGTGGTTGAGCATTGACCCATACACCAAGGGGTCGCCGGTTCGATTCCCGGTCAGGGCACATGCCCAGGTTGTGGGCCCAATCCCCAGTTGGGGGCATGCAGGAGGCGGCCAATCTATGTTCTCTCTCATCGATGTTTCTATATCTCTCTCCCTCTCCCTTCCTCTTTCTCTAAAAAAATTAATAAAGATAGGAAGTGACCATGTAACAACCGGTTATAGGACAGCCACTTTTTTCTTTTCAGTGGAAAGGTATTTTTAGATACAGGTAAAAATGTAGATTATGATACCAATTCAACTCTGGAGAGATATACGCACATAGATAGTTCCTAGGATGTGTGAAAACAGTAGAGAACAATACCAGATTAATAGTGTTATTAAATTGTTCCATAGTCTGCAAGTTCCCAGGTCACCCAGAGCTGAGCCCAATAGGTGCTCAATAAATGTTTTAGAAAGGAAGGGGAAAATACCCCAAATCCTATCTCCAGCTGAGCCTCCTTCTTCAAAGATCCAGGAGCCAAAACGAATCTTCTGCTTTGAGGAAACCTACCTAGGCATACCTAACCAACTAAAACGAAGGTGAGAAGGTAACAACATGTCGCTCCCCAGCTTCTCAGCACCTCCCAGCCTCACACACAGAGACCTTCACCCCACCCCACCCCTGCGTCAGTGTGAGCACTGGCACAGCGACAGAGGGAGGGACAATTGGGTCAAGAAACAAGAAGGGCCCTGGCCGGTTTGGCTCAGCGGTTAGAGCGTCGGCCTGCGGTCCAGAGAGACCTGGGTTCGGTTCCCGCTAAGGGCATGTACCTCGGTTGCAGTTTGTCCCCGGCCCTGGTTGGTCGTGCGGGTGGCAGCCACTCGATGTGTCCCTTTCACGTCGATGTTTCTCTCTCTCTCTCTCTTCCCCTCTTTCCCTCCCACTCTATCTGAACAAAAAATGAAAAAATGTCCTCGGATGAGGAAAAAAAAAGAAACAAGAAGGATGGGGACGAGCCTGGGGCCCACAGGCAGCTCACTGCAGCCTGGCTTTACCTCTGGCCTCCCAGACGGACTTAGGCTTTAGTCTTCTCCCTGCCACCTCCTGGCTGCGTGACCAAGTCATTCTACCTTTTTATATCTCACTTTAGCCTTGGAGAAGAGGTGACAGTACCCACCTGTGTGGGTGGGGAGGCCCAGAGGTGGTGGCGTGTATAGAGCACGTGTTCAGTGTCTGTACGGAGGAAGGGACCCTGGGCACCCGTCGCCCAGGAGTTCTGTTTTTCCCCTGGGATAGCAGGGGCCAGATTTTGGAATCTAGCCTGCTTCTAGCTGCCACATGGTGGCAAGTCTACCAAATGATCAAGCCTGAGCGCCGTGGGAAATGCATCGCGTTCACAGAAGGACCGCAAACGTCCCCACACCACCGGGCCTTCCTGCCCCGTGTCCTTCATGCCCTGCGGACCTTCACCTCGCTGCTTGCACCGCGTCCCCGAGCCTCATCAGGAAGCCAGAAGGAGACTCCCCACGCAGAGGTCTCTGCAGCGGGGAGCTCTGGCCCGGAGGGCTGGGTCAGCACCGGCTTCCCGGCCGAGGGAGCCCACGGAAGGGAGCCCACGGAAGCAGCCCAGCGCCCCTTTCCAGGGCCAGCTACTGAAGCTGCTCTCCGGGCTCAGAGACGCCCCAGGGACCCGGGGAAGACGTCTATATATCCCTTTGATCAGTCTGCTCCAGGTTTCTATTTCCAAAGTGGACAAATCCAGATAGTGCTGACTCCAGCCCGGGAGCGGAATGAGCTCAGGTCTCTCGCCTGCTCGCTGACCTCCCGGGAGGATTGTAGGCCAAGGTGGCCGGCTCCCCTCCCGGCCTGTCAGCTTCCTCCTGAGTCAGCTTTCTTCGCCTTCCTATTAATAGCCACTGCTTTGGCTGGCTCCACTCGCAGTATGATTACAGTTTAATAATACATCTCAAATAAGGAAGCAGCAAACTTCCTGGAGCGGGGCTGCTGAGGGCCCTGGAGCTCACATCCATCCAGAAGGCAGAGGCTGGGCTCGTTTTCTGCAGGAGTAGCTGGGTGGAGGTTGGGATGACTAAGTCATTGGCCTTGGAGACAAGTCGCTGCTTTGGGCTTCTGTCCCGGGGAGCTGCCCCTGGTTTAGGGCAGGAGACAAGCATGCAGGCTATTATTTCAATAGAGCTTTTATTACCACAGATAATCCTGGGCAAGGCTGAAAAGTGTGTTTCTTATCCAAGAATGCAGATCCTTCAGCTACCCTGGATGGAAGTTGTGGGCCAAGCTGGGGTTAGCCCTTACCAAGGTCACCCTTTAAAACTCTTACACTACAGTAACAAGGTGGCCTACTTAGAGAGGCTTGGGTTTCCGGATGGGACAGGGTGCCAAGAGCTGACTGAACCCCAGCACACATGATAAAATTGATGCCACCTCCCCCTCTTCTGTCTCCCTCCAGTGGAAGCAGACAGGCTAAAGAATCTTTAGTGTCATTTATACTAATAAGCAATGCAGTCGGGTCATCCTGCCATGTGTTTCAACGCTCCTGTTCTTGGTGGGCCCTGAATGGGAAGAAAGCTCAAGTTCAGGAGCCAGACAACCCGGGTTCAATTCTGACCGTCTCAGCTGGGAGGGCTTAGTACCATTTCTACCTTTCTGGACCTCCATCTTCCCATGTGTATAAAAGAAATAATAATCTTGCCCTGGCCAGTTTGGCTCAGCGGTTGGAGCGTCGGCCTGCAGACCAGAGAGTCCCGGGTTCGGTTCCCGCTAGGGGCACGTACCAAAAAAAAAAAAAAAAAAAAAAATTAAAAGAAATAATAATCTCTCCTGAAATGGTTTTAGTATAAATTAAATGAGGCAGCTTTGGAAAATATGCCTAGTATAGTACCTGGTATACAGTGCATGATCAATAAACTTTCCAGAAAATAAAAGGCAGGGAAACGTGAGGGCAAACCAAGGCCATGCAGGCCACTCAGACCAGGGAAAACAAATGACAGCATCTCTAAACAACATCAACGTCTCTGGTATAAAGGCTCATGGGAACACGTAGAACTGTTTCCCTTCTCTAGATTCATTCCATTTATTTATTTATTTTTTTCCTTTATTGATTTTAGAGAGAGAGGAAGTGAAAGGGAGAGAGAGATAGAAACACCAATGAGAGAGAACATCGATTAGCCGCCTCCTGCATGCCCCCCACTGGGGATCGGGCCTACAACCTGGGCATGTGCCCTGACCGGGAATCAAACCGGCAACCTCTTGGTGCATGGGTCGACGCTCAACCACTGAGCCACATCGGCCGGACTAGATTCATTCCATTTAAAAGTCCCCAAAAGAGGTCCAATCTGGACTGTGATGTGTCTTGCTGAGGCCATAGTGAAGAGTCTCCTGGCTCCATTTATTGTCCCTAATGACATTTATCAGAGGTCTCACAGTTCATAAACCAATAATGGCATTAAGAAGAATGGGTAGCTGGGGGTGGTGGGGGTGGTGGTGGAGGGATTGAGCAGAAAAGAAAAAAAAAAGAGAGAACTCATGGACATGGACAACAGTGTGGTGATTGTGGGAGGGGGAAAGGTGGAAGAGGGAATTGAGGGGATAAATGATGATGGAAAAAATTAAATTAAATTATATAAATTTTTAAAAGACCATGACTGCTGGGGGGGGGGGGGGAGAATAGGTAGGCAAAGGGTAGGGAAGGGCATCGTCTGTTCCACCACTGTGTGCTTATCTACATTTCAAGGTCCCCCGTAAAAGAAGCACATTGGCCTGACCTTAGGGTGAACCCTACTATCAGCAAGGCCAAAGGAGAAACACAATATCATGCATGCCCTGTTCTCAACCTGCTGAGAAATAATCTGCCCCCCAAACACCTGCTTATTAGATGGCAAATAGCTGGGTCTCTTTAACCCAGTACCAGCAGGCTTCCGTCAGCTGACTATTTCAAGTCCGGCTGGGGTGCGGGGAGGGTGGGGTGCTGAACTTTGTTCTTGCTACAGCTTGCTGCCTTCATGGTTACCAACAGCAGGCATATATCTGATGGGAGCCAGCCAGAGCTCCTGGCAGCACAAAGTGGGCAAGTCCCAGCATGACCTGCCCCCAACTGGGCACCAACTGGGGCTGGTATAGGGGAGGAGAGAGCTGGGCTAAACTGACTTAGGCTCATGTTCATAAAAGCAGCCCAGTAGGCAAAGGAGCAGGACTTCCCCTGACCCTCTTGGGGACTGGTCCTTATTTCCCCCTTGGAACTATCCTTGTTATTAACCCTAAACATGATTTTATCCAGTATATGCAAATGCTGGGAGGGGTGAGCACTCCGTAATTCATTTACATGAGGCAAAGACCACCCAGTTGAAGCATCGGTCATCTGGACACTACTCACGCTTTCAGTCACTCAACAAATACTTTTTGAACATTGACTTCACACCAGCACTGTTCTGGGTTCTGAGTACACCTTGCTGAATAAAACAAAGATGGTTTCTGCCCTAGGAGGAGAGCCAGACAATGAATATGAAAATTAATAAATATGTAATTACATATTGTGAGACATGCTAGTGAGAGATGTACTCGGGTACAGTAGTCGAGAATGTGGTGGTGGTGGAGGGATCTGATTTAGATGAGAGGGTCAGGGAGGTGACATTTAAGGACTAGGGGGGATTTCAGTGGCAGTTGCCCATGAAGGTCTCCTCTAACTGCTCTGCTAAGTTACCTTCTCTCCTAATGCAAGGCTCTGTGAACCCCGAGAAGAAATATATCTTCCAAGAAGGACTTCTTGTGGTTAACTGGGCCCAAATTCATAAACGGAGTCTTGCAGCCATTGCTAATAGAAGCTGCTCATGCACTCTGCATTTCAGGGAAAAGCCACAGACTGAGCTTTCAACCTCTTGCTGTCTGAGTCAACGATCATACTCTGGTTTTGTCTTTTGACCAATGAACTGAGACCTGCCCTGGCCAATCAGAACTGCACCATTATATACTCATTTGCATCTAAACTGACCAATCAGAATGTACAATACTGACCAATCAGATTGTACTGATTTGGAAGCCTCATTTGCATAAAATTGGACCAATCAGGAATTGGTGGGAACTTTCTCTGTAAGAGGTGGCCTCCCTTGGTTTCAGGAGTACACTCTTGGTGTTCCGCTGGCTGCATTTCCCCGTTTGCAAATTGTTCACCTGAATAAAATTTTTCCTTTTCCACACCTCAGATTGGGAATTTTTGTTGACAACTCTAAGAAGAAGGGTACCTCAGCTAGGGATGCAGTGAAGAACATTCTGGGACACAAAATCTTTCTTCCAAGTCTCCTGCTGTGGATATATTTACTTCTCTTTCCTTTCTCCCCAAACCCCCACCCTCCCACCCCTTTCTGGCACACTGGTTTCCCTACGAGCTCTTCCTTGTTCCTATCTCCCAGCATGTTCTCATCATGTGAGGACGCTGCTCTCCCTGGGACAGCCTAGAGAAGCCCTTTATGGGCTCCTTGTCTTTGAAAGTAGTTTGCTCCAAGGTGTCCACAATTTTGCCCTTGAATCTCCAGAAGTCAATAGCTTTGACCTGCAGTAGATAATACTCACCATTCCTGCTGGGCCAGCAGGCTAATTATAGAGTCTTCTTTCTATAACTCTTTATCTCAAGGTTGTTTTCCTAAATTAGCATTAGTTAGGTTGATATCAATGCCATCTACCCCCTGCTTTAAGGAGTTGGCCCTCTAGACTGTTTGGAACCAGCTCAGGCATTGGAGATAGACAGACCTGGTTTCAATGACAGCTCCCACCTTTGTCAGCTTTGTGACCTTGGGCAAGTCAAGAGTCTTTTCTGGACCTCAGGTTCCTTATATGCAAGATGAGGAGGAGGGTAATACCTAGACTGCAGAGTTTGTGTAAGAATTAGCCAAGAGGTAGGCAAAATGGATGGAATGTAGTAGATCCCTACAAATGGGAGTCTTTGTTACTGTATCAGCTATAAAATAACCTGACTAGAATGTTGGCAGTGCTTTTAGGAAGGTGACTGGTTGCTCTGTTAAGAATGGTGGCCAGGTCTGCATTTCACTATTTGGCCACAGTTGCTCTTTAATCTGCGTGTTTTGCTATGAACCAGGTGAAAAGAGGACACTTCAGGACTTGGTAAAGGGCATTAATCCCAGAATCTTTGATTGGAAAGAATCCTGAGAAAATTCTAGCGCAAGTGTTTGCTATCAGACATGACTGAATTTGAATCTCAGACAGATGGAAACCTTTTCCAGTACAGAGCTGAGCGGCCCTCACCCACACTGTCCCAGCAGTACTGCTCCTGGGATCACACTCATTCAATCATTAATTCAAAAAATATTTATGAAGCACCTACTGTGTGCTGAGTACTGTTCAAGACACATAGGAGAGAGAGAGGGAGGGGAGGGAGGGGAGAAAGAGAGGGTGGAGAGAGGAAGAAAGAAAGAAAAGAAAGAAAGAAAAGAAAGAAAGAAAGAAAGAAAGAGAGAGAGAAAGAGAGAGAGAGAGGGAGGGAGGGAGAGAAAGGAAGGAAGGAAGGAAGAAAGGAAGGAAGGAAGGAAGGAAGGAAGGAGAGAGAGAGAGAGAGAGAGAGAGAGAGAGAGAGAGAGAGAGAGAGAGAGAAAGGAAGGAAGGAAGGAAGAAAAGTGATATGAAGAAAAGAAAACAAGGTAACAGTATAGCCAGTGATGGGGGAGGGGTAATGAGGTAGGGTGGCCAGAGAAGTCCTCTCTGAGCCGAGACCTGATGGATGAGAAGGAGCCAGACAAGGGAGGGTGGGAGACAGCATCCTAAGCAGCAGAGACCGCAGGGCAAAGTCTCCAAGCAGAAACAAGCTTGATGTGTTCAAGGCACAGAAATAATTTCCATGTGGTGGGGTAGTGAAGCTGCAGGTGGCACAGTATGTAGACCTTGAAGGTTGAATTTTATTCTAATTGCAGCGTTTTGAGCTGAGGCCCAGCAAGGTCTGATTTATGCTTTGAAAAGATCCCTACAGCTCTTCTGGGAAATGTGCTGTAAATGGCATGAGCGCAAGTACGGAGACCAGTTAAAGAGGCAGGAGCCCAGGCAAGGGCAGGTGGTGGCTTGACATGCAGGTTGCAGCATTGAAGACAGTGAAAACTGACCAGGTGTGACATTTATTTTGGGGGTAGAGCTAATAAGAGTTGCCTGTGGGTTAGATGTGTGTGTGTGGGGGGGGTGATAGAAAGAGAAGAATCAAAGATGACTTCTGGATTTTTGAATCTACTAAACTGGGAGGACAGCAGTGCTGTTTAATAGACGGGACTGTTTGGGAGAGATTACTTATTCCACTCCTTTCTCCTCTAGACGGCAAGCTCCCTGAGAGTGGGTCCCTGACTCTCTTGTTCACTACTGTATGCCCAGTGTCTGGCTCAATGCCTGGCTTGCAGAATAATAAAAGCAATTACCAATGATTGAGTGTTTGATACATACCCAGCACTGTGCTCCCTACTTTAAATTCTTTCTCATTTAATCCTCACAAGAGAACTGCGAGGAGATACTTGTTTGAATCCTCATTTTACAAACAGGGAGTTGGGTTCAGAGAGGTTACAGGACAGCCTCAAAATCTCACAGCTATTAAGTGGTAAAGCCTCATAGTGGTGTGTGTGGGTCCAAATCCTAGGGGCCTCAGCACTGTACCACAGCCAAACAGTCTGGATGGGAGGGTGGGTCAAAGGATAAACGAACGGATTAAGTGGTAGGAGGAAACATCACATGCTGAAATTCATTTGTACCAAAGTGTCCTCTGAAAATGGCAGATTTTCAAACTGGAAAGATCTATGCCTGAAAGGGAAAAAATAGAAGCGCCAAATGTAAATTCCCACTAGGGTTATTCCCAGGAATTCAGAGGAGCTAGGATTGGCTTGGGGGGAAAATATAGAAAGTTCTAGAAAGCATTGTTACTTTTTTTTTTAACTTAGAAATCTGAAAAACATTATCTTTCCAGGGAGCATTTCCTAGTACTTTTTTTCTTTTTTTTTTAAATTTTTTTAATTAATTTATTTTTGTTACAGATGTTTCTCCTTTTTTCCCCTTTGACACCCTCCTCCCCAACCCCCCACCCCGTCCCCAGCTTTGCTGTCCATGTCCATCAGTTATGCATACATGCGTATAAGTTCTGTGGTTTATCTCTTCCCTCCCCCCTCCCCCCCTAGTACTTTTTTTCAATGATCTGGGATTACTTTAAGAGCCTTAGGATCACATGAAATATTTTTGATGTTTGAAAAACATCTTTTGAGAACTTTGATTAAAACAAAGGCAGAAAGTATTGCCGTGAGTCAGGCAGCCCAGAACCTGGAACTACTCAGGAGGGTTGCTTGTTACTTCCACGGCTAAACACGGGCAGAACACCGCAGCCGTGGTCCATCAGGATCAGTTTCTTAATGTTTTCAGGAGGCGCTCTGTCAGACTGCAGCCTTCTTAAGGAGAGTGCTGCGCACCTAGTCCATGGTGACATGGCGACTCAGGTAAGGACCCGGGACCCAGCCTAGATCAATCCCTTTTTCTTGCTAAAATGACATAAATAGAAAATGTGTTGAGCAGTTATGTGCCAAGTCCTGTTCTCGGCACATGGACCTCATTTGATCTTTACCACAACCCTGTGGCGTAAGTACTGTTACTATCTTCACTGTATATGGGGAGACAGGCCGATGGACTAAGGAGCTTGGCCGAGTCACACTGCTGGTTGCGTGTGGAACCAATGCAGTCTGGAGCCACAGCCTGTGTGCTTAGCCACTGTGCCACCTCAGGGCGCAACAGGACTCGCGTTCCAGGGGTTCTGTCTTCCTAATCATACTCTCATTTGTCTCTTCCTCTCTGTCCCCATGGACACAGCCCGAGGTTAGGCCTTTCGTCTTTTCCCATCTACAATATTGCGACACCCTCCTAAATTACCTCCCTGACCTCATCTCGCCTCTCTGCCTCTGTCTAATCCTTCCTTGCATATCTGGCCAAGTTGAAATCTGAGCGTGAGCATGCCCGGCTAGTGTGGCTCAGTGGTTGAGCGTTGACCCAGGCACCAGGAGGTCGCTGGTTTGATTCCCGGTCAGGGCACATGCCCAGGTGTGGGCCAAATCCCCAGTGAGGAGGATGTAGGAGGCGGCCAATCGATGTTCTCTTTCATCGATGTTTCTATCTCTTTCTCCCTCTCCCTTCCTCTCTCTCTAAAAATCAATAAAAAAAAATTTTTTTTAAAAGAAATCTGATGTCCATCTGACCATGCCATGCTTCTGCTCAAAATCCTTTAATGGCTTTTCACTGTTTGGGAGTTAAACCCTCTCCTGGCGTTTCCCTCGAGCCCCGTGTTCCCAGCTCTACCAAACGTGCCGCTCCGGTTCGAATGCTGGGGCTGGGCTGTTGCTGAACCCCGAATGCTTCTTCCTTTTCCCCTCTGTGCAGCGCCCCACCCCTGTGCAGGAGCACGTGTGCGCATGTGCACACATACATGCAAGCGTGTGCACACCCCTTACCCACTCAGTGATCACTCTTTATTCCTTGAGACTCGACCCCCAAAATGCTTCCTCTGTGAAGCTTCCTCACTTTCAAATCAGATTTAGGCCCCTCTTCCTCCTCTTTGGCGTTGCCCTTCGTACTTCTGGTGACGCACATCATGTTTTAATTGTGATTTTCTCTTTATCAAGTGTCTCTCTCAAAGACCAAGGCCCAGGAGGACGGGAACCACAGTTGTCTTGTTACTGTTGCATTCCCAGCATCTGTACATGTTCAGAAATCTCTGTTCAATGAATGACTTGTTCAAATGAATTTGTTCTTTGAGGTAGATTTCGAAACCTGGGAAGCACTTTGTCCTCACACTTTCCTGCTGTCAGACTCGTCTACCTGGGGGTTTTGGTTGCTATGGGCTCCAGTTGTGCGTAGACTACACAGTGGTTCAGAGGAAGACGCCAGAGACACGTTACCTGGATTTAAGACTTGGCTCTACCATCTGGCTAGCTGTGGGCCCCGAGGAAGTCACCATCTCACTGATCCTCGGTTTTCTTTACTGTGACATGAGTTGATAACAGGACCCACTTTACAGGGCCAACGCGAAGGTCAACGTAAGAAGAACGTGTGGAGCGTTTGGTGGCTGGTACAGAGCTAGCGCTCAGTCCACATGAGCTACTATTAATAGTCATTTCCCTGACAGCTCTGCTTGACCCCATTGTGTCACCGTCACTTTCTGAACCAAACGTCTGGCATCCGGTTTCAGCAGGCTCTGCATTCGCCATAGTATTGGGTCACCCTGGATACAGGGCCTTGGGGAATAGGGACACAGATAATGGCTGAAGCCAGGAGTAAGTAGCCTTTTGCTTGTGAGTCGTGATTTATTGCCTAGAAACCAAAAGTAAGCATTGCCAACCAGTCAGCAGATTACCTGAATTCTTCACGGTTTTCACCCGTCTGGTCCCGTGTTCTCCCTTGCATTTGGTGAAAGAGAGGTGATGGGTGTAGCTGTTTTGGATACAAGCAGCAATTTCTCCTCGGAGGAAAGGAAGTGGGACATACAGACTCCCAGGGTTGGCTGTGGGGTGTTTTGTTCTTCTGTTGGCTGCACAGCGGTGTGTAAGAAGCAACCCCGGGGTGAACAGCCCCCTATGTGTGGTCCATGTGCCGCTGAAAGAAATGCCTCCCTTTCAATTCTCATGCACATGGAGGGTTTGTAGTTTTTATTTCAGACCTGATTTTTCTGGTTCTTAGTTCAAGCAGTCATCTTTAGACTAAGGTCATAATTGTCTCAAAGGAGCCTTGAACCAAATGGCCAAGATTATAAATGGCAAGATTCTCTTGCAAATGTGTGTGCCATGAAGTGAATGAGGAGTGACAGGGAAAAGGAACAAGATGACTCCTTGAAATGCGTCAAAGACTCTTCTTCAAATTACTTACTCAAGAACTAAGAAAGAACATAATCCTGGCTCAAGGGGGAGGTTTTCCTTTGCATTTGCAAATCATTTCACATGTGGCTATTTTAGCAATGTTATCATCCCAGCCATCTTTCTGGTGTACGGGAGACAAGGCTGGAAAATGGAAGTTAGCAAAAAGGGGTCGGTTTCACAATCTATGCCAAGAGCAGAGTGGATTTTTCCAAGTGGATTAATCAGAAAATGTGGCCAAAGGGTATGCTTCCTGCCTAGAGGGATGGCCAAAAGGAATCACACTGGAAGGGTTATGAGATCCCACACTTGGGTTCCCCTTCCCAACAGGTAGGTACCTGCTCTCTCACTTTTTCATTTTCCATTCTTGTCTTTATGTTTTCTTACGAAGCAAAAGATATTTTTTGCTTATTATGTAAAGTCACTCTTAAATTTCCTCTTTGCTCTTTTTTTTTTTTTTTTTTTTTATCCTCACCGGAGGACATTTTTACATTTTTTGTTCAGATAGAGTGGGAGGGAGAGAGAGGAAGAGAGAGAGAGAAACATCGACGTGAAAGGGACACATTGAGTGGCTGCCTCCCTCACGACCCAACCAGGGGCCAGGGACAAACTGCAACCGAGGTACGCGCCCTTAGCAGGAACCGAACCCGGGTCTCTCTGGACCACAGGCCAACGCTCTAACCGCTGAGCCAATCTGGCCAGGGCCCTCTTTGCTCTTAACCTTGTTTAATCAGATAGGATTTTTTATACATTTATCCCAAGGGAGGAATGTGGTAGTAGAAATCAGAAAGAAAAAATAAGGATCCACGTATGTCGGAATAACTGAATTGACAAACAGACAGACAGACAATTCCAAGTGCTGACAAGAGTGTGGAGCAACTGAAATTCTCACGCACCGCTGCTGGGGATGCGAACTAGCACAAGTGCTTTGGCTACATGAATCGGCGATCTCACTTGGAGCAATTTACCCCAAAGAAGTGAAAACACACACACAAATCTGTCCACAAATGTTTGTAGCAGCGTCTTCATAATAGCCAGAAACTAGAAACAACACAAATGTCCATCAACTGGTGAACATACTTCAGTATATCCATACAATAGAATACTATTCAACGATAAAAAGGAATGACATATTGATTCACACAGACGTGGGTGAATCTCTAAAGCATTATGTTAAAGCATGAGGAAGAAGCCAGACTCAAAAGACTACATAACATACGGCATCCCGGAAAAGGCAAAACTACAGGAGCAAAAAATAGATCAGTGGTTGTTGGAGGATGGGGGTGGGGGGAGGGGTTCATTATAAAAGGGACATGAAGGAACTTTTTGAGGTGAGGAAAATATTCTATATCTTGATTAGCTACATAACTATATACATTTTTCAAAACTCACAGAACTGTACAACTGTGAATTTTGTTATCTATATATATCTGACTTGAAAATATTTGTATTTCTTTGGTTTTTGCATTTTAAAATCCTAGGCCATCAAGGGTAAGAAAAAACTCTCGGGCAAGAGCAACGTATTGGTAGAAAACACCATATATGAAAGCAAGCTTTCCCCGCCTCCATCTCTCACTTGAAAGGGATTCCTAAAGAGATTAGGGAAGAGAGAGGAAGAGGAAATGGTCAGATTAGTGTGACCTGAAGATGAAGAGGCTGAACCTAAAGGGGTCCCACAGAAAAGATCAGAGTCCAAGTTCACCAACTGCCCAGCCTCCAGCTGAGTGAGCCCACCCACTGCCTGCCTCCAGGCTGTCCTGATGAGGCCTCTTCCGGGGCAGCGGAGAGCACATCACCCTCCGACCAGCCGCCTGAAATGACTCATGTTTGTGCCCCCCAAGAAATGCTCCGCTCTCTATCCAACATACACCATGTGGAAAAATCCTCCTCCTTGCTAGGACATGGGTGACTGCCGGCCACCCCGGGCTCCCCATTGGTGAATGACTCATTTGAGAACTGTTTAAGGGTTCATCAGAGACTCACTGAGCCGCTGGTCCAGCCAGCTGTAGGGCCTGGGCCCCTGCCCTGGAGGGAGCCCCAGGACAGGGGATAGACCTGGTAAGGACCATAACAGAGGCCCGGTACAAGTGCTACAGGGACCCAGAGGAAGAAGGGCAGCAGGGGCCCCTGGGGAGTATACGTTCTAGTCCAAACCAGCAACTGCTATAGTAACCCTGACCTTCCACTGGGCAACTACCCACTCCCACTCGTTAAACAAGCACTCCCTGAGGGGACCGAAGTCTCCCTGAGGGCAGGTGCCTTGTCTGTTTACCCCTAGCGTAATGCCTGACTCATCAAGATTTTTTCAAAGAATGTGTCAATTATTGTTTTGGGGGACACTGAATATTTGCCAAATTCCCTAGAAAGAAATATAAAACAAAATATGTTTAGAAAGTACACACAAAGAAAAAGGACATAAACCATCCTATTAATAATCCAGTAGGATTTGTCTGGCGATTCACATGCATTTCCCCACTTTGAATAACACGTCCACGCCCGGCCTTCACCACGCCTGACAGCCCACCACGGACATTCCTCCGGCTCCGAGCGCCAGGCTTCCCCGGGCGTCATCCTACCTAGTCCTTACCAACCTCTCGCACGTCAGCCAGCTGAACCTCAGAAGGTCACTGACCTATCCACGGCCACACAGCGAACTGGAGCCTGGGGTCTGCTGTGTAATCCCCACATCCTGTCCGCCTCCTGCCACGGGCAGAAGGGACTTTACAGGCGTCCTCCGGCGAATCCTGCCTGCCCGGTGGCCCTGCTTTCTCAGGAAAGTCCCCAGGTGAAACCTAGGTCCACCGAGGCAAGATGAAGTCTTTGAGCTCTGGACACAGCAGGTCCAAACCAGTCCCTCTGTGGCAGCTGTGCCCTGCTCTTTGCAAGGTGAACGCCCGCTCGCCCTGGAGAAACAGAACTCCCAGAGGCCCCCTCCAGCGAGGGCCCAGGAGGCCAGTGGCGCTCCTTCCCACCAGTCCTGCCTCCGACAGTACCGTTTCTTTATAATATCATTTAGGTATTAAACGAAATGAAACATGAACCTTGGGCATGTCTCGTCACCATGGAAACAACTTCAAGCCTGAGTGCCTCCAGGAATGTGGGTGCTGCTTGCCAGTGGAGATAAGGGACTGGGAACGGGGCAGAGCTCACACACACTCCTGCAGGATTAGGGGTGGTCTGGGGAATACACGTGGCGTGTTCACACAGGATCATGTTCATGTTTCGGTCAGCAGCATTATCCTCTAGTCTCGGTGTCTGACCCTATGCTGGCTTGGTCTAGCGCAGGGGTGGGGAACCAGAGGCCCACGGGCCGTATAAGGCCCGAAAAACCAATACCAGCTAATATCACACCCTCACCAAATTAGCCTGACCAAATAAATAGAGCAGGCTAATTTTTAAGTTGATCATTTTGTATGGCCCGTGAATGATGTTATAAATGTCCAAATGGCCCTTGGCAGAAAAACGGTTCCCCACCCCTGGAGAGCACGTCAGCCAAATGAATGGAAGTCAAACGATCCTATTTGTGTGAAGGGACATTTTAAACTCTGTTAAGGTGGCTCAAGAATGTGGTAGGAAAAAAACATAAACAGCAATAAATTTCAAGAACATTCTGCAGATGTGTTTTTGCTTCTGGGAATGGGAAACCAAAAACTTCCCAAGAGACTCCATTATTAAGGCCATAAATAAAACATCCCTGCCGCGACGGCTCGGTTGCTGTTGCTGTGCTTGCGTGGCCTTGCTCTGGAGTGGCCTGGACCGGAGGCGGCCGTCCAGGGGGGCTGGGATGGGAGCGAGGCTGGGAGGGTTCGGCGTCCTCTCCCGGGTGTTGCCCGCACCGCCAGCCAGGATGCAAGGACAAGGAACGACTTTTGCTTTATTGAAGACCACCAGCGATGGTTACTACAGACATTTCAAGCAGGATCCTAAAATTCAAGGGTGTTTTTCTAGCTGATGTTTTTGTTCCATAAATGTACACACTCTCCTTCAGAAGCAAGTAGTGTGGTGCAGGGACCACTCACCTGGGGCCTAGGTGCTCTGGGTTTCAGTTCCAGTTCTGGTACTTACCTGGCCCATGACCCAGGGTTGGTTTCCTAGTGTCCTTGGCAGAGGCGGGTGAGAGGGAGGCATGCTGGATCCTAAATATCCTATGTGCCAGCAGCGCCCGTCAGTGAGTTCCTGTCACTCAGCAGAAGACAAGACAAGACAATGACACTTGCTGAAGGCTATTTGATCTGGGCCATGTGCTGGGCACTTTGTGATGTCCTGTGATGCTCACAATAAACTTACGTGTGTTTACGGAGGCCGGGAACTAGCCCTGAGAACCGCGGTGCTTTCCTCAGGCGATCGTGCAGAAGCATGCCATCGGGCTTAACATGCCCGTCTGCCCAGCAGCAGAGCTGGCCTCCTTTCTACTTGACCCTGCTCATGTTTGAGCTCGGGATAAATCATTAACACGACTTTAATTTAAAATAAATGGAACTCGATAGTTCTGTCAGAGTTTTCAAGTAATTGGCTAATGCCTTAAAGAATTCAGCCTCTCTAGCTACTCTGTCTCCCATTAAAGTGATCTCACATCACTGGGGAATTAGAAGTATCTTCATGTGACATGAACTTTTTTTTTTCTTTATTGATTTGAGAGAGAGAGGGAGAGGAAGAGAGAAACACTGATGAGAGAGAACACTGATTGGCCGCCTCCTGCATGTCCCCCACTGGGGATCAGGCCCACAACCTGGGCACGTGCCCTGACCAGGAATCGAACCGGCGACCTCTTGGTGTATGGGTAGACACTCAACCACTGAGCCACACCAGCCAGGCAATGTGACATGAACTTTTAATCCTTGGCTTGTTCCAAGCTGGTCTGGAGAGTTGGTCCCAAATGGCCCTCATAGAGATGTTGTCATATGTTAGGATACTTGAGTCACTTCTGCGTGGGCAAGTTTTTGGATTTTTACTTTTTAAGGCAGTCTCAACAATGGAAAGCAACACATTTTCCCCCTCCTAAGAAATATGAAATCAACAGGCACTGCAATCACCAGGCCTGAAACCCTGTAAAATAAAGGTATAATACAACTCAACCCTCGTCTCACTTCTAAGCTCTTGGCTTCACTGGAAAAGCCAGAATTTCCATTTCATGAAAAAAGAATAAAACATAAGAGAACAAAATAGCCATGAAATTTTGGGTGTGTGCTTAGATGTGCCAGAAAGTTTCCTATTTGGTAGTTATTCCTGTTTCCTGAGTGGCAAGCCAGGGCCATAGATAGAGGGTGTAGGCTTCAGAATCAGAACAAGAGTTTTAAAATCCCAGCTTTCCATGGGCAAGCTATTTACACTCTCTGAGCCTCGGTTTCTCCTCTATAAAATGGGGAATATTTGCTTCATAGGATTGATGCAAAATTAAGCAAACAACATACATAAACAACAAACACAATAATCCCCTTTATTCCACTCCTAACTCAAAATAGACCTGAGCAATCTGTTATAATAATTTTATTAGTGTCTCCTTATTATGTAGCAGGCACGGGGCTGAGCCCTTCCCATGTATTTCCTTTCCACTAAGGGAAACAAGTGTTTGAGGTTGGGTTTTCTAACTCCAAGAGTTTGCCCTGTGCCCTGCTCCAGGACATGAGCCATTTACTGGGTCCAGATAAAAGGATTTGGGAGCAATTGCTCCTGCAGGAAACAGCTGCCCGTGAGGGTCGTGCTGCCCTGGCTGGGTCTGCGGCCAACGGAGGGGAGGGCCGTGCACGGCCCTTTGTTCCCACTCAGCACAATTAGTACCCCTGATTTTCTGCTCCCTGGGGTTAGTTTCCTGACTAGACGGGGCACATATTATGTCAAAAAATGCTTTTTGAATAAATAAATGCAAATAACAGTTTGATCGCTCATGGTGTAACCATTTACCTCACGTAGAAAACATCTAACGCTAACCTCATCTCCATTCTCCTCTTAGGGATTCTAACACGTCGAACAGATTTTTTAAAGCTGTTAATGCTTCACTATCCACATTAATTCAGTGTTCACCAAACCATATTAAGTACCTACTATTAATCGAAGGGCCAGGGATTACATATGTAATCCATTACAGAGTATTAAGAAGTAACAAAGCCCCGCTTATATTCAGCCACGGCATATACAATCTTTTACGGGTAGCGCTGACTTTAATGGCTTTGTTTACATGAATTCTCTAATTTGCATTCCCTGAACCCTTACTTATTAAGCAGTCACGTGGGCAGTCTGGGAAAGTGTCCTGTGCAGCCACACTAGAATTAAGGCCGGAGGAAGAAAGGACACGATTGGGAACCCAGGATAGGGAAAGAACCCAGGGCAGTGAGGAGTCAGGCTGTATCCTGACCCTGTTGCCGGCAAAGAAACCTTGCAAAACTTCGATTTCACCATCTATGAAATGGGAATAGTCAATATTTAATTTCAAATCAGCTTTCCCCCAGGGTGGTGAGGACTCCTAGGATGATGGGAGGAAGTCACTCGGGTGCGGATTCTAGGTGCCACCACGCAGGCAAAGCGCAGCGTGGCACCGGGCAGGCACTCAGGGGACACTAGCGTTCTCGCGGTGTGAGCGTGGAAGCGGGAGGACCCGAGGATTGCTGGTTTGAGACCGGTTGTCTCCTGCAAGTTATCTCTTCTCTCCTCCCTGTCTGCCAAAGGCAAACAAGAATGAAACGATAACAGGCACATCCACTGAAGCAAATCAGGTCACAGGAAGATAACACAACCAGGGACAAGTGAAAGTCAACTGTGTCTGGGCCCAGAGGGGCAGGTGAAAATTCATGGGAAGTAAAGGGATTTCCTATTTTTACAGGGAATCGGCTTTTAAAATATTATCACCAATGTGAAAACACACACACACTTGTGTGGATTTAATAATATAGTATGAATTGGTGATGTCTAGGCAAAAATGTTTGGACAGGAAGGTACTTGGAAAACAGCTGGATGTTGAACTGCCTCACCCCACGCCTGGAATCTAATAGATGTTTAATAAATGTGTGTTCGTTGAGTGAGGAGACTTTACTATCCATATATTATAACTGTAGATATTCATCTGCCTTTGTCAGTCAATTATTCAGAGATCAGCCTGGCCGGTGTGGCTCAGTGATTGAGCGTCTTCCCATGCACCAAGAGGTTGCCAGTTCGATTCCCGGTCAGGGCACATGCCCAGGTTGTGGGCCCGATCCCTAGTGCGGGGCATGCAGGAGGCGGCCAATCTATGTTCTCTCATCGATGTTTCTATCTCTCTCTCCCTCTCCGTTCTCTCTCTAAATATCAATAAAAAGAAAAAACTTTTAAAAAAATAATTCAGAGATCATGCTGACATCATTTTGTTCGTTTCCTCCCCCCACCCACCTGATGCATTCCTGTTTCCAAAGACACTAGTATAAACAGAAGAGCTAAGAATGTGGGGCTCAGTAGACTTGCATTTCTGATGGCTGAAGCCAGGCGAAGCATTTGTAGATAAGCAGGAGACCTGATTAAAAAAATATATATGTGTGTGTGTGTATATATAATATATACATATATATTTTTTATTGGTTTTTAGAAAGAGAGGAAGGGAGAAAGAGATAGAAACATCGATGTGAGAGAACCATCCTTCGGCCGCCTCCTGCACGCCCCCCACTGGGGATCAAGCCCACAACCTGGGCATGTGCCCTCACCGGGAATCGAACCGGGACCTCTCAGTACATGTGATGATGCTCAATCCACTGAGTCACACTGGTTAGGCAGGAGATCTGATTTTTATTCATTAATTGGCCAACTGTCCTTGGAGAAAATAATGCCTCGGGGTCTCAGCTGACAGATGTGTGGAGTTCTAGATGACCTCCTGCAGGCCCTTCAGTTACTTTAAATATTAAATGTCAAGATAAAACTGGCTGGGTCAATTAAGACAGATGAGCCCTCCAAAGAGTTAATATTTGAAAACTTTATTTTCTCAAATGAGCACCAACACAGATTGGAAATATGACAGAAACAATGCACTTTTCTCTAATACTGAACCACTATGTACAAATAAAGGAAAAGGTAAAGACAAATTATTTGAAAATAATTATCTTTGTTATTAAAGCAAAGTGACCTGAAAAATGCCAACAACAACAAAAAAGATAAACAAAAGAAAGTAACAAAACCCAAACCCAACAAATAGTTTGTAAACACAAGCATAAATAGATTCTGTATTTAGAGATAGTCTCTGCAGGGTGGAAAAGGGAACTGTCACTGAAATGTTATACAAAAACCTGGGCAGAGAGAATTTGGTAAAATGAGAATAGTTTGTGTCTTCTTGGCTTTACCTGTCACTACTGGCAGATTCCATGACTGTTATTTTAATTTTAAAAATTAAACATCTCTGTCCTCTCTCTACCTAGACCGTTAGCACATTTTCTCTCTTGAGGCAGACTTTTAAAAAACATGCAAGTTGATTGTGTTCAAGGTTTGATTTCTCAGCCTCTTCCTGAGGCAATAACCTTAAAAAAAAAAAAAAAAAGCTGTTTACCAGCAAGGTATGTGCATTCTCTTACTGTTGCTGTTTTAAGATGACGTGGCTTTGGCAACAGCTGGAGCCCTGGGACATGTGATGAACACACTCACATCTCCGAAACAGATCCGACTCTGCCCAAGCTTCACAAACAGCAGATTTCCTTTACAGTCTGAAGAGCTGAGCACACAAAGAAAGAAAAAGGCATAAACCGGCAACAGCTCCGTGCTCAGGAAAACAAGACCCTCGAGGTCTGCGCTGTTGGTTCACTCAGAAACAAAACCACCATCAGAGAGAAAGAGAAGAAAAATTCTTATGTGCCCAAGGTGTAAACCATAGGTATAGTGTCTCCAATAAAAAAGAAAACAGGAGGCACAATGCAAAGTGCATTTTACACACACACACACACACACACACACACACACACGCACATGATTCCAATGTTTCAATTTGTTCCATTCTAAGTTGTTACTAAATGCATTTGATTATATTTATTTTCTTTTCTAGCCAATACTAGTACAAGAAAATATTTCAATTCGCAACCTGGTAAAGCACTGTAGAGTCCGTTCCATGGGGGGGAGGGACAGAGGCATTGCTTTACTGCCTCCAGACTAATGTGATAGAGATCTTTTTTTTTAAAAAAAAGAATACATTGGTGATCACTGTTTCCCTTAAAATATACTTCAAGAAATGCAGAGAAAACCATAAAATTTTAAAATGAAAATAAAAAGTGCTCTCAGGGAATCTGAGAAAACAGCACCAAATATATTATTTAAAAAATTAAATATTATTTACAAAAGTATATACTCACAAGCAACTGTTTCTTTTATATATATCCACTTGAAAATCTTTTTATAAAGGGGATGCCTTTCTCACACACCGATTCGCCCATCAAGGTCTCCTCTATCCTATCTCCATGATCGTACTGTCCTAGGAGTCGGGGCAGCACTCAGCCAGGCCCCGCTGACAATCCATCACCATCAGCTTTGGCTGAATTTGATTCACGTCAAAACAGCCCATCAGCAGCCGGCGACTAATATCAAGGTGGGAAGGGGGTGGGGTGGAATCCAGGGCCACCACGGCCCTACGACCTGGGATGGAAAGAGAGAGCCTGCCCGGGAACCTCAGCTGAAAATGAAGGCAGCCGCTGGCTGAGGCAGACTCCAGGCCTTTCCGTTCTCACTTCTCCCTTTCCCTTTGCTTCCTCCCTCAACGCCACCTAAGTTTTACTTTGAACTCCAGTTCCTTGAACCTACCAGGGGTGAATGGATGAGGTCTTTGGTTATGCTCTGAGTCAACAATTTGGTGAGGAAATTAAAGAATGAACTGACGGAGGCCATGCGTGGATGCACCGCCACTGCTCAGCTGTGGTCTCCCCGCCACCACCAGACGTCAGATAGACAAGCCATGAATGGAGCCAACGTTTTCATTAAGAAGCACTTTTGGTTTCACTGACACAAAGGGAAAGCCTAATGAGTTGGGTTTTTGTTTCTCTGTAGTTATGGAAAAACCAGCATTTTACTCAGATCTCTCACACCAAGCACGGCGCCATCCACCCACTGGATGCTCGATGGACAGCGATGGAAAAACACAACAAGACCAGGGTCATCCTGGAGCTTGATCCGATCTCCGCAACAGTCAGGAGGCCCCGGCCCCAAGGAAGAACAGGGACACATCCGTCTCCTCTGCCCCTTGGAAATTCTAGGGCACCCCATGTCTGGTTTCTGTGTCGTCATGCTCCATGCTTACTTTTAAAGACAAAACACCTACCCGTGTGTAGCCCCCATTTTCTTTTTATGGGAAGGAGTATCAATCGCCAGGACATTCCCTGAGCAAAGGGGCTAATCAAAATCCATGAATGAAGGCCACTACCTTCAGTGGGCCTACGGGGGAATCTATGATTTCTGGGCTGTAAGCCAGCTGAGGAATGTGAAAGTTGAAAAAAAAATTTATTTTTTTTTGGCTATCTGGGGCCTGGGAGTGCCTGGGAGCCAGAAGAGCGCTTTCTCCGGGAGCAGAAATGCAAGACTTTTTCTGAACTTCAGTAAACTGGGGAGAACAACATCTCCCAGGGCTACAAAAGCACCGAAAGATGTGGGCAAGAAGCCTTTGGGAACAAAACTCAAGGCCTAAGACTCCTGTTGGACAGAGGCAGCCTGCGGCTGGACCCGGAGCTGCCCCGCGTCCCGTCCCGCGGTGCGCCCGGGCCCACGCGGGGCGCCATTCTGCAGTCAGCACACGGGGGCGCGGGAAGGCATTTCCACCTCGGACTCTTTCCCTAGGGGACTTAGTTCAATTCTGAAAATGGCCTGGGTTGGCTGCTTGAATCGTGGTTAATCAACTGTATAGACTCTTGTCTCCATGAACACTCTCTTTTGTGACTTCTAAGGTGAATATTCCTATCGGATCAGCCTACTCGGAGAAGGAGATACTGAGACTACCTGACATAACCTACACACATCTGGACAATAATATTTTGTCTAAGCAATGAAATGAACTCAGCTGAGAGCGTTTCGGTCATGCGCCGTGTGACTGGCTGAACTGCTGTAGAGCAGACTTCACAGTGTTGATTAGATGTAACAAACTCCTCCCTGGCTCGTGAGCCTTCCAGGGACTTGCTCTCCACTTCCCCTAATATAATGAACTTTGGACAGGGAGGTGAGAAGCCAGGGTGAGATTAAAATTTGTGACTTGGTGTTTGACATCAACGCTACGCCCTCCCCACTGCTGGCCCGCTCTGACAGTTTTCTCTGCACGCAGAACAGTCAAGTCCAAGGAGAACTGCCAGGGGCACGAGGAACCGACCAGCCAAGCTATCCAGCCAAGCTATCGCTAAGCTCAAAGCCTGGGGACTTTGTTTTCCACAATCTACAATGATAGGACTGGAGAAAACCACCCAAAACTCTGTACAAAGAACTGCGGACCTGGCGGAAGCCACTGCGGACCGAAGACGAAAGATGCACCGAACCTGCAATGGTCTCAAGTGCGCCCGGCACTGCCCACCCCCTCCCTGCTCTTCTCTTACTGAGGGTCAGGAAAAAAGGTCAGGCAGGCGGAAATGCTAACTGGTTTTACCTTTTCTCCCCCCCGCCCCACCCCGGCCCGATATCTATGCCATTTCTGCAGGAGCTCCCAAACCGCAGCCCCCTTGGGTCCCGGTTCTCAACGACCAGTTTTACTTGGTTCCTGGTCAAAGCCTTTGGGACGTTGGGATTTTTCACCCACTGCACACGGCGGCCCCCCTCCTGCCACCTGTGACCTGAAGAGGAAGCGGTGGGCTTCAGAGTCGTCAAAACCCCTCTGGACTTGGCCCCGAGTCCCTCACTGCTGCCAAGACACCCCGACTGCCCCGGCTTGGCCCGGGGGAGCCAGGCCGCTGCCCCGCCAGACGGGACGGGGCCCCTTCTGGTGCTGACGGGCTCACCTGGCACGTTTGGTGTCAGGAACAGAAGCTTCTGGTCAGAGAGAACGCGGTCATGAGGTATTTTTTTCTCTTTGTCCTTTTAGACAACTTGGTTATTTCAAGCCTAGGTTACCAGGTCTCCAGGAGAGCCCGCGTGTGCCCCTACCTCTCCCCTCCCGCCCCTGCCCACCCGGAACCGGCGAGGCCCCTCCCCGCGCGCTCACACCCCGTGTGGGGCACTGCTCTCCGACAAGAGGCCAGCGGGCAGCGCTCGCGGGGGCCGAGGCCCCTCGAAGGTGGGCTGCCGCCATGCGCTCAGGCATCTGTTCCTTTTGTTGTTTTGTTTTCAGCCAACACTAGAACAGAGAGAAGCCAGGACCGACTCACAAACAGATACAAAGCAAAGAGACAGAGAGACAGCGATTTAGAGGCCAGTCACCAGAAAGACGGCGTCAGGGTGGGAGGATGCCCCCGAGGGCAAGGCCCCTAAATGGATGGAACCAAGTGTCCAGTCACTCTCTCACGCTGGGGCAGAATGTTCGGTTGGATGGCGTTCACGTGGACACGGGGCTGGGTGGCTGCTCTCTGGTCAGTCCCAGCCATTGTCCTTGATCATGTGCGCGAGCTCAATGATGTACTTGCCTTCTTTGTATTTCTGGCTGCTTTCAAAGGCATGTTCCTAGGAAACACAAGGAAGAGAAAAGGTGCTGAATGACCCCAGACAAGCAGGTGACTTTTGTGGCACAGGAGCAAAGGCGGGGCCCGTGACGGGCACTGGAGTCCTTGCCCCTGCTTTCCCCAGACGCACCGAGACGATGCCCATCCCTTCACCTGAAGCACACGCTGTCCCTTTCAATTAACGACAGCACCGAGGCGACACCAGGGCTTTGTCAATATTTACAATAGGGTTTCTTTAGGATCTTTGCTCAGTCAAGTCTTTGCCCAAATGTCACCATCTCAGTAAGCTCTTCCCCAACTACTCACCGCGGCTTCCACCGCGACCCCTCCTCTTTTGCCTGGTCTCCACAGCGTTTATCTTTTCTTAATGTACATTAACTTGCACATCTATTTTGTGTACTGCTTGTCGCCCACGACGACAATACCAACTGCACGGAAGGCAGACGCTTCCTCCGTTCCGTCCACGGCCGTGTCCCCGGTGCCCGGAAGACTGCTGGACGTAACAGGTCTTCCATCAACAACTGCGGAGGAATGACCACACGGACACCCATTCTGTCTCAGGAGACTCGGCTTCCGCTGCTCACCAGAAATCTGCCCCATGGATGGATCCGTGAGGTTTCTGTGTCATCGTTTTAAACTGGATTTTGTTAGGCTTAGAAGAGACACTCAGGGACAAGAACAAAGCACTGTCAGGCCAAACAGGTCTCTTCATCTCTGGTCTTGCTGTTTCTGTCAGCTGTGTTACGTGCTTCTCCTTCGCTGTCCTCCAGAGGCACGCAGCTGTGCAGCCCTCCGGCCGCGCCAGCCGCCAGGCCCCGGGGAGCTCAGCACCAGGCACCCGGCGGCTGACCACCCTCAACTGGCAGCACCGGGGACTTTCCCGGCTCACACGCCCCACCGAGAGGAGGCCTGCACAGGAGTGGGGACAGGGGGCTGTTTTATTCGCAGGCATAGCTACCTAAAACATCTTGGTGTAATCCGTCATTAGATGGCCACGCTCGGTGTGGAGAAGCCGTGGGCAGCAGCTCTTCCCCTGAGGCCCCACATCAGGGAGTAAATCCTCCTGTCCATAGGTCTGGGCGGCACTAACATCAACTGTCTTCTCTTCTACAGCTCAGGGTCTTGGGGTTGCAGGAGAGTTCAGACTACGTGTTTGGTTGAGAGGAATCATTCCACACAGTGGAGAGGGAGGGGCATCGAGAGAGAATGTGCAACACACACCACACCCCCCAACACATGTACCCCCCACCCCCCACACCCCCCACACACACCACACCCCCACCACACACACATTACCCCCCCACCACACCCACAAACACGCACCCCCCCCACACACCCCCCACACCACACACACGTACCCCCACACCACCCCCCTCACACACTCCCACCCCCCCCACATTCCCATCACCACATACCCCCCACCCCCCGACCACACACACACATACACACCCACACCTTCCCCACACACACCCCCATCCCCCACCACACACACGCACACACACACATACCACACACACACCCATCCCCCACCACACACACGCACACACACACACACCACGCACACCCCCTCATATACCACACACACACCACACACTCACACCCCCCCCCCCACACACACATCCACCCCACACACGCACGAGCTGTGGGCTCAGCAGTAACGTCCCTGACACTTCATTATTCCCCAGCTATGTGTGTGTGTGTGTGTGTGTGTGTGTGTGTGTGTGTGATGTGTATACAGCCAAGAATGTGGTTCAGGAATAAGACCTATTGTTCCATAGTGTGTTCAGGGTGGGGAGAGGAACCAACAAAACTAGGAAAGTAAGAACGTATCCTTATTAAGTAAAACAAAAAACAAGAAATCAACAGCCCCCAAGCCACGGGGCATTTGCAAAACGTCACAACTGGGCTCCAGTGGACGGAGAACCCACATCTGGAGTCCACAGCATTCCAGACTGACCTCTGCTTTGCTCTAGTCCCAGAAGCATCACTTAACTGTTCACAACGTACAGAATGATAAACTTTCCATTTACAAAGCTGGGATGATTATCAACAATTCGCAGGATTATTGTGAGGGTCAGAGAAATAGTGGAATGGAAGGCTGGAGCAGTGGGCCCAGCACACAAGGGGTGATCGATAAGTACTTGGGGGGAGAGAGGTTTCTCACTGTCCTGTGCGTTCCATTCTACCTGTCACACACTTTTCTGTTTACCTGTGGCTTTCCTCCCTGGTCAGGACTGAGAGCACCCTGAGGGCAAGGACTAGATCCTTCACTTTTGCAGCCAGCACGAAGGCTTCCAATAAAGCCTCGTCAAAGGAGCAGTCACTTGACCTGAAGGAAGGAGCAAAACCAACCCACTCAGACTGATCTTCTGTCTGTAACCCAGCACAGCCTGGAAGTAAGGAACCAAGAGGTTGGGAAACAGAGACGAGGCAGAACATTTCTGGATAATCAACCCAGAACTGTGGCCCCCAGATCACCCAGAGGGGCCAGTGGCCACGCAGCGGGGAGCAAGGCCAGTGCCCCCAGAAGGAGCAGCCAGGGCAGCCACCGGAGCTCGGGCTGCACCACCCTGGCGTCACCAGGCACTGTGTGTAGGCTTCCTTCCTTTGAACCCTGAACGCTTCTGGGAGATGAGGTGCTGCCCATCACAGACTCCATCTGTAGCAGTGTTTAAGATTTGCATATTTTTGAACTTTATTTAAATGCAGGCATACTTTTATGCCTGGCTTCCATTGTTCAACATCACTTTTTAAAATAGACTTCATATTTTTAGAGCAGTTTTAGGTTCACAGCGGAAAGGAGCAGAAGGCACAGAGATCTCCCCTATACGCCCTGCTCCACACACACACCCCTCCCCCACTATCAAAATCCTGTAGAAGGATGCCCTAGTTGCAGTCAACGACCCGCACGGACATGCCATTGTCACCCTGCCACCAGCTTCGCCTCCTCCAGGCTCCCCCCAGCTGCCTAGCCGTGAGCCAGCCCCACCGGACCTTAGGCAACTGAGAGGATGAGGCACGGAATCCACTGCCCTCTCGAAGACAGGGAGACTCATTTTTCAACTTCCCCGCAGGGACAGAGGGCAGATAAAAGCACTGTGGGAGATCAGCCAACAATAACAACAAAAGCAGTAACGTGAGTTTATTTCCATTGAATGTACATACCTCCTCCCACCCTGGCAAAGCACTGCTCACTGTCCCAGGCACCAAGAAGACGTGGAAAACACGTGTCGAGTTAGACAATGAAGGAACGAATGTCCAGTTGGGAAAGCCCAGCCGTGACTATCTCTGACAGTGGGCATTAACTACCAATGTTTGATGACGCCTAGCACAGGGCCCAGGACCAGAGACGCTCTGGGGACGTCCGCTGGAGCATCGAAGGGCATGGGCTCTGCAGTCAGACCACGACCTGGACCCCCAGCCTGGTTTAGACAGGTAACGGCCAGGTAACACTGGACATACTGTCAACCTCCCCAAGCCTCAGTGTCCCCATCCATAAAATAGGACCTACCCTCTAGGGACGCTGTGAAGAGTAAATAAAATGTGTGCCTGGAACATAGAAAGCTGTCAAAAAATGCTCTGTGCTAATATTATTATTATTTATTACATTAAAAGGCAAAGGGGTGTGTGTGTCTGTGTCAGGGGCGGGTGTGAGGGAAGGAGAGGGGACTCGGTGACGAGGGAAGAATGAAGGTGGCGAGACAGAGGCTCATGCTGGAGCTGCTCTCTGGGCTCAGTTTCCTGTCCTGTCAGAGACAGGCCCTCCGGCCACAGAAAGCCCACTTCTAAGGTGAGGCTCTCCGCCACCCCCTTCACGGCCCTCTCTGCGCCGGACTGCTCAGTACTTACATATTTCCAGCCCAGAGTGGTTTTGCAATTTTCACAGTAAATGTCTGCGACCGCGTGCAGTCCCGTGAGCAACACTCGCTCCTCGGCAGGCCCGCAGCCCACGTTCACTCTGCGCCAGGGACAGAGAGAGAGCGGCAGTCAGTCACCTGCTCAGCACCTGTCGCTCAAGCTGAGCTGCCAATAAAAAATTAACTGAGAAGGACATCATCTGTAACCGAAATCAGTCACAACCCCCAAAAGGCAGCCACATGGAAAATCTCCACTGAAGTGAATTTCAGGTCTGCGAGTTCTGATCCAGTAAGTCTACTAAAAATAGTCCTGCCGGTTGAGATTTCTGCTTGGAAGTTTTCTAACAGGTGCTTTTCATCTGGTGATTGAAGGGGACACACTATGGAGTCCACAGCCATGGGCACAGGCCCTCGGAGCTTCCTGAGGGCTGACCGTGGCCGGAAACGTCCAAAATGACGGCCCAGTCTTGCCCTGATGGCGAGGGTGAGCGAGCCCTGGGTCGAATATACTCTACTCCACGGAGCACGCACTATCTCAAGCTGTGCGTGCTCCCTTTCCACTTCCACAGCTCATCAGGCGTGTGTGCGCGTCCCTGCCTTTCCCAGGGGGGAGCCCGGAACGACTGAGGGGCAGACTGTGCGCCTGCGGGGCGGGGGTCCTCCTAATGGCCAGTCCCTTCTCCAACAAGCCTCAGCCCCGTGACAGGACCTCACCCGAGGCTGGAAGCACGGCAGCTTCTCCCCGTGAGGCCGCAGCTCTCTGATGTGCCTACCGGGGGTAGTGAGAATATTCTTTTTCGCCAAAGATGCTGCCCAAAAAAACTCCCCAGAGAGAACTGGCTGCCAGCTGTGGAAAGCAACGTGCCCCGGGTTTTTTCCCTGTGGCAGGAGGGCGGGGTCCGTGGTCTCCCCCGCCCCCAGACTGCGCCCGAACAATGGATGCTCTGTGGAGACACTCACACTGAGTTAAAGAGGTATGCTCGTCCTTGACTTCCTTGGAACGACTGAAATGCAAGAACACAAATCGACAGTTAGACGGCCCTTTCGCCCACCCGCTCCGGAAACCAGCCCAAATCACAACCATCGTGACCTTCCAGGACTGACGCAGCAAAAGGGGGCAGCGCGCCGGGGGGCAGTCCAGCCGGTGGGTGGCACGGCGGGAGGAGAGGGCGGAATAAAGAGCCGAGGAGCCCGGCGGCCCACGCTGGGGCTGTTTGCAGCAGCCCAGGTGAGACAACATGAAAAACTTCTTTCCTCCGCAGTATCATTAAAGACTTCTTTCCTCCTGACATCATCTGATGAACGAATCCACCGAGAGAACTGATTCGCACTGGCCTTTCCTAGACCCACTTGATTTCGGCCACCTGCGCTGGCCACAGCCTTCCTGGGCTGGCGAGGCATGGAACCCGCGCTGGCACCTTTGCTCACCCTCTTGGTCCAGCTCTGCAGTAGACAGCAAAGAATCCCTGAGGCAAGAATAAACCACCAGCCCTGGCCGGTTTGGCTCGGCGGTTAGAGTGTCGGCCTGCGGTCCGGAGAGACCCGGGTTCGGTTCCCGCTAAGGGCATGTACCTTGGTTGCGGTTTGTCCCCGGCCCTGGTTGGTTGTGCGGGTGGCAGCCACTCGATGTGGCCCTTTCACGTCGATGTTTCTCTCTCTCTCTCTTCCTCTCTCTCCCTCCTACTCTATCTGAGCAAAAAATGAAAAAAAAAAAAAAAAAAAAAAAAAGAATAAACCACCAAACCCACTTCCTTGTCACTCCTGCCTTCCTGCAGATTCTAACCCCCAGGACAGCTACGACCCTCCTGAATGGGAGGTCTCCTTCCGAGGTGGAAATAACCTGACCTCTGGGTCACAGGCATGCTCATTAGGCAGCAAGCCCATTAACTTCTAGCTTAAATAGGAGTGTCTTTCTTGGGGCTGGAGGGTGGCGGGGAACAGGAGAAACGGGAGCCAGGCCTGCCATGCCACGAACACCGGCCCTATCCACGTTCGCCTCCTCTGGTTACACTGAAATGTCGGGCTGACATGAGCCAGCCGTGTTCTGCGTTGCTGCCTGCATTTTTAATGAGGTCTGATGGTTGTACTCTGAATTAAATATTCTAGTCTGCCCTGAAATCCCTCTAAAAACAACCAAACGCATAAGGGGCTCTCCCATGACCTCTGTTATTCAGCGGCTGGAGAAATCTGGGGGTGACTGGTTAACCAGACTGGATACAGATCGCTGCACACGAGACAGTCATTGTCAGGAACACAGGAATTCAGGGATCAGTGCCACCAGCCGGAGAGAAAGGCAGAATTCTTGACTTGTGACAAAGCTGCCTTTGGGGCAGCTGAACTGTTGGCTGCCTCCAACAAATATACCAGAAGCCTTTGCTCCCAGGTGTAACTCCAGCTGTTCCCCAGCTGCCACTCAAACCTAAGCCAGCTCTCTTGGGTCTTGACGCATCCCTAGGGAACACAAGAACTCCCAGCCTAGAACTGAGAGCATGAATATGAGTATCACAGCCTGGGACCCGGGACCTGAAAGTCCATGCCACGTGTTTGGATGAGACAATGCTCCAGGGACACAGACCACAGATTTGGTCAACCTGTCAGCTCAACCCTAGAGCACAAAGACCCCCGAGCCCTGTGGCCCCACCATCTGGCCCCACCAACCTCTGCAGTGTCTTCTCCTACTCCCTTCCCATGGTAGCCTTTGCTCTAGTCAGGCGAAACCACATGGAGTTCCTGGAACTTGCATTTCACCAACTTTGCCCACAACGTTCCCCTAGATGGGGAGGCTCCTTGCCTACCAATCCGAGGTCTTGGCTCAGCTTCCTCTGGCCTCGCCAGGAAGAGGTACCCTACAGGCACCTGTGCTCTGGATGCTTCTTGTTCCCCGTCTGTTCATTTTCTATTCGATTTTAAGAAGGAATTTGGACCAGCTGACCTCCAAGTCCTCTTCCAGCTCCAAAATTATATTCGTGTGTGGTTCCACGGTCATACATTATGGATAACTGAGAGTGTCATCCTCTAAAAAAACATCTGTCAAGACTTTTAAGTTTAGAGCTTAGAAGAAGGTGGCTATGGGAAAACGAATTCTAGGAGAAAGCAGACAGGAAAATGACAGCAAGAAGCACCAAAACTTCACCGTTTATGCCAGGAAGTCTGTTTCTCACTCACTCCCAGCTCATCTACTACCCGCCGGGCATGACTGGGACACAGGAAGAGAGGTGGCGTGCTAAGACTTTTCAGGGCAGTGGTGACCCCAGAAGGTACACAGGACAATCTCCCAGTGTAGGAAAAAAAATGCTAGAAATTTTATGTATTTAGTTTTATCTTAAAAAGTTTGACTAAACAGTCATAAGGTAAGGATTGCCTCTGGGCTCTTCGCTGTAGGTGTCCTGACCGTGACCCCGTATCTAAAAGGAAGAATGGGGTTCTCACTGTGTGAGTGGGGGTGAGTACCCTTCTGCCTTTGCTTTCAGCATATTGTGAATACCGATATTTCCATGCAATAGGACGGCAATAAGGAGACTGACCTCATAAATACAGATCTTTAAACAGTAGAATCCTTGCCCAGCCGGTGTGGCTCAGTGGTTGAGCGCCGACCCATGCACCAAGAGGTCACCAGTTCGATTCCCGGTCAGGGCACATGCCCAGGTTGTGGGCCCGATCCCCAGTGAGGGGCATGCAGGAGGCAGCCAATCGATGTTCTCTATCATCAATGTTTCTATCTCTCTCTCTCCCTCTCCCTCCCTCTCTCACTAAAAACCAATAAAGAAAAAAAAATTTAAACAAAACACAAAAAAACGCAGTAGGATCCTTGCAATTTTTGTAATGGGATAAAGTACCACAAAGAGGATCATTTATATCAAAGAACTTAAAAATGTATAGGTAAGTTATATACTTTTCTTTTTGCAAAAAGATGAGTACTCCAAACTAGCTGGATTTGGTGGTAAAAAGTAGGCTAGTTTGCAGTAGTTTCCAAGAATATAAACACATTAAATCTGCCCCTTCAAAGTAAAGGTGACATTTTAACAGCGAATGGAAATAGAACTTTTCAAAAGAAACTTTTGCTATGGAAAGAACTGGTATTTGGCAATATATTCATTTTATATGACCTTTGTAGTTTAAAAATTGATATATCTGTAAAACATTAACTAAAAATGGATGATATTTAGAAGAAAATGCAGGAGAAAAATCTTTGTAACTTTATGTTAGAAAATATTTCTTAGATATGACACCAGAAACAATTTATTTTTAAAAACTGCTCAATTGAACTTCATCAAAACTTTAAACTTTTGCTCTGAAAAAGACACTGTTAAGAGAATGAAATAAAAAAAGACTTAGTTGTGGAGAAAATAACTGCAAATCACATATCTGACAAAGGACTTGTATCTAGAATATATAAAGAACTCTCAAAACTCAACAATAAGAAAATGGGCAAAGGATTTGAAAAGACTGTAACAAAGATAAACAGATGGCAAACAGGCCCATGAAAAAATGCTCAATATTATTAGTCATTAGGGGAAATTCAAATTAAAAACACAATGAGCCAGGTAGCTCAGCTGGTTCAAGTGTCTCCCTGATACGCCAGGATCTGGGTTTGATCCCCGGTCAGGGCACACACAAGAATCAACCAATGAATGCATAAATAAGTGGAACAACAAATCGATGCTTCTCTCTCTAAAATCAATCAATCAGTAAAAATGAAAACAACAACAACAAAAACCACAATGAGACATCACCACACACATACTAGAGTGGTTTTCTTTTTTGACTGACAAAACCAAGTGCTGTGAAGAATGTGAAACGGCCACTTTGGACAAGGGTTTGGCGGTTTCATTGCGTCGAGTGAAATGTAAATCTGTGATTACATGAAACCTATCAGAATGTTTTTAGCAGCTTTATTCATAATTGTCCAAAACTGGGAACCATCTACATGTGTCTCAATTGGTGAATGAAGAAACAAACTGGTACGTCCATATAACAGGATTCTAACAAAAAGGAACAAGGACCGAGACAAGCATGCGGACCAACCTGAAATGCATCAGGCTGGAAGAGCAGCGGCTGCCAGCGGCTCTGGGAAAGGGGAGACTGACTGCCAATCGGGTGGGGGAACTGTTCTGGTATCTTAACTGTGGGGGTGCGTACAAGATTAAGTATTTGTCAAAACTCACAGGACTAGACACCAAAGAGTGAATTTTATCGGCTGCATAAAAATAATTTTAATAATCCAATGAAATAAACAAACAAAAATTAAAATCCAATAAAAATTTAAAGACTAAGCCATGTCTAAAATTCCCTGTCTCTCTCCACTGCACTCCCATATTTGCACAGTGAAGCATTATAAACAATTTCCTTATCTATTTAAAAGAATTCCAAACAAAGCGTTTCAGAGGGGTTTGTGGCCTTGTTAAAAAACCACTTTTCTGAAAATTTTCAAGAGCAGCTGCCAAGTTCAGCAAAAACCTTTGTGTAACTGGTGGATGGTTTGGAAAGTGGAGATCAGGATTTCTGGAAGCACACAGATGCCGCTGCCGTTGCATCCGCATCTCCCTTTCTTTGAAAGTAAGTTTTCAGCGAGGGAAACGGAAAATGAAGTACCGAAATGCGCTCTGCTCGGGACATACCTTTGCATCGCTGTATCAGAAATGATAAACAAGTTCTTTTTTTTTTTTAGAGAGTATATCAATGACATATACCTTCAATAAAGTAAGATTAAAAGCAAATTTATAATGGTTTTATTTTTTCTTCCATCCTTTAAAATAACATCAATTAAAATGTTCTTTTCCTATATGTTTATAATGTACACATTACATAGCAGCACACGTAGACCATTTATTAGTACACACGTTAGGAGTGCATGCTGCATTTTACCGACGGGGTGTGGATCGAACAGGAGGCCCCGCTCCGGGGCTCCAGGGCAGGGCTGAGAGGAACTGTGTCTGGCCTGCCGAAGATTAGAATTCCTAGACAGTGGGGCCAGGGGAGGACACAGGCCCGGGAGAGAGACGCCAGCCAGCCCCACGGGCACCTTGCAGGGCCACTTCGGTTCCTGCAGGCTTGTTCCACGACAGCGTGCTGGCAGAGGCCACACTCTGCAAAAGGGTGCGGAACCCAAGCAGGGCTGCCTCCCGGCAGCATCCCCTCAGGTGGCCCCCGAGGACAGTGCCTGTGAACCCGCTCCTCCGCCTGGCATTCAGGGGCAGCCGAAGTTCCGGAGCAGAGCTCCTCCACCCTGCCTTTCACAGTGGGGCCCGTGCCAAGTCCACGGTTATGATGGGAAAAACAGCAACTGAGAACAACAGGCATCTTGCAAATAGACACAGACAAGAATAGCCCCGGCTGGGTCACTGTATCCTGCGGGGCCCGGCCCAGCCTGGCACAACCAGGCACAGCCAGGCACAGCCTGGCGCTCCCCTGAGTGAGGGTGGTACCAAAGGTGGGGAGCCTGAGAGGAGGTTAAGGAGTTAAGGAAGCAGTCAGAATGAAGCCAACAGAGTCGCGGGCCAGGAGATCCCGGACGGGCTGGCAGACACGGCCGTGTGCCGTCAGTACTGCCTGGCAACAGGCAGCGCTTCCCCTGCTGTGTGTCAACCGAGGCTGGTACTCAGGGCTCCAGGAAAGGACTTTTGTTATTTTTCGTTTTTTAAATTACACAAAAACTTTTCTTCTGTCCTTCATAGGAAAGCAATCATTTCAGGCCCAGCCCTTCCAGCCAGCTCAAAGGAACGGAAAGGGCTTTGAGTTTCCTGTTTAGTAGCCAAAACCACTGATTTCTGGCCCCTTTGAAAGTCTGGAAGACAGCAATTCCTTTTAAAAGCAGAAGGACCATTGGAAAATGAATGCTTTTGGGGGGAGGTGGCAACAGAGCAAACATGTGGGTTCCTCCCCCTTGGTGACAGGCGCTGGCCCTCACCCTGGAGTCCTGTGGACTTGAAAGACTTAGGCATGAAGTCCTCCTGGCATGAGGCAGAGTGTCTCAAACATAGGTCCCCTTTCCTCTCCCAGGGACGCCAACCATTTCCGACTGAGCACGTGCGGGGCGAGGGAGGCGGACGTCCGCCGGGAGCTGGGCGCACACCTGCATAGGACGAGAGGACTGAGTCCTGGCACCAGAGATTCAGGCTCCAACTCTGGTTTGACAACTGCAACTTACTAGGACCTGACCTTGGGAGAATTATTTAGCCTCTCTCAGCTTCTACACCTTTGCATCTATGTCTATGTCTATGACTCAGGGCTGCTGAGAATAATCAGGGCTGTTGAGAATAATACGTAAAACAAAGTAACTGAAGTGCAGAGTAAAAAGGTCAGTTCCCCGTCCGTCCTCTTTGGCCTTTCGGGAGCCTGGAGAGGAGCGACGAAAAGGTGATTCTAACCCACTTGGTTCTTCAACAGCCTCTTCTTTGGTGACTTTGGTCTCCCTTCTCTACTATTATGGTAAAAGATAAGTCTTTCACTCTTTGCAACTCAATGTCTCTATAAAAATGGAGGGCCCTATGCCTGGCAGGTGTGGCTCAGTGGATTGAGCCTCTTCCCATGGACTGAGAGGTCCCGGTTTGATTCCCAGTCAGGGCACATGCCTGGGTTGCGGGCTTGAACCCCAGTAGGGGGCATGCAGGAGGCATCTCCCTCACATACATGTTTCTATGTCTCTCTCCCTAAAAAAAAAAAAACAACAACCAATAAACATATAATTTTTTTTTAAAAAGGAGGGCCCCGGCTGGTTTGGCTCAGTAGTTAGAGCAGTGGCCTGTGGACCAAAGAGCTGCGGGTTCGATTCCCGTCAAGGGTACGTACCGCAGATGCAGTTCAGTCCCCGGCCCTGGTCGGTCAGGGTATACAGGAGGCAACCAATCGATGTGCCTCTCTCACATTTATGTTTCTCTCTCTCTCTCTCTCTCTCCCTCCCATTCTATCTGAAGAGGTGAGGATTAAAAAAAAAAAAAAAAGGAATGGGTCTGAAGTTCCCCACGATCCTTTCCACTCATAATATTCTGTGAATCCTTTAAAAACTTGGTGCTTTGCCTGCTTCTCCAACCCACCATCCACAGGCACAGTTTTAATTACATGGGCTACAGAGAGGCAGACTGACAGAGTTGGAGCCCTGACTTTGCCATATACTAGCTATGTTACCAACCTCAGCAAGCCAATTAACTTCCCTAAGATTCAATGTCCTAATCTGTAAAATGGGTACAACAAAACAGTATTCACATTCACACCAGATTTGTATACAAAATAAATGAGATAATGTGTATAAAAAAGAAAGCGCTTCCTAAACTTCAAGGAATTATATACATTTTGTTGTTGTAAGAATTTGTTTCATTATGTAACTAAAAGAACTTATTGGCACAAATACAAAGCTGAGTTTTGTTTAATTGAAATGTAATTCACATCACCATGAAAGTCACCCTTGTAAAGTATACAATTCAGTGGCTCTTGGTGTATTCACAAGGTTGTGCAACCATTACCACCATCTAATTCACACCCCCCATCATCAGTCCCAGTGCCCTTCCAGGTCCCTTGACCCCAGCCCCAGACAACCACAAATTTACCTTCTGCCTCTAGGGGTTTGCTCCAGGCACTGTATGTACTGTACTACAAACCATCTCGGTGAGAAGGTAGCCTGAGTGTTAGGTAGAGATACGAAAGAGAGTTGATAAAAGCCCTGCCCTTGGGGTGTTAGCTAAACATCCCACTTCAACAGAACTGACATGAGGCTGGGGAAGTTCGGGCCAGGTTTTTTTCCTTTCTCATTCTTTTCTCCATCCACATTAGACCTGGTGGAGTTTCCTATTTAGGGTCAATGTAAGCCTCAGGGCACCATTCCAAAGACCTGAAACCCAAGCAAAATAATACTGGATCCTGTTTGGATTCCACCCTGAGGAAGCATGTGGAGAAAGTGGAAAGGGTGATAATAAAGAACAATGAAGCCCTGGAAGGTCTGGGTCAGCGGTTGAGAGCGGCTCACCGAAGGGTCGTGGGTTCGATTCCCGGTCAGGGGCACGTACCTGGGTTGCAGATTTGATCCCTGACCCCAGGGTCGTGTGGGAAGCAACCAATCAATGTGTCTCTTTCACAGAGATGTTTCTCTCTGTCTCTCTCCCTCCCTCTCTTCCACTCTATCTAAAAACCAATGGAAAAATATCCTCAGGTGAGGATTAACAACAACAACAAAAAAGAACTATGAAAACTTCCAGAATTAGAACTCAAATGCAACTTAAAAAAAAAGAAACCGTGAACAGTTCGCGAAGAGGAAAGGTGATGGGAGATGGCTTCTACCTTCTCTGCAGTAAGAACCAGAGGAAATGGCCTTAAATGGAAATAAGGGACCCGGGCGCATTGTAAGGAGAGTTTCCTGACTCCATGCCTTCCACACTGGGACACGGGTCACCGGGAACACTGGGTCTACAAACAGCTCTCACACATCCGTCTAGAAACTTTGAATGGGGTAAGAGGCCACGTGTGCTGCCTGGGGGCAGAGCGGAGCCTCCCACAGCTGTCTTCCCCTGGCTCTGAGCTCTGGTAGGTCTCCATTCAACCTCACATTCCCCAAACACATGGAGGGAGGGGCAGGGAAGGGACTGGTTCAAAAGGAGGAAATATCTGCAGTGCAGAGTCATGAGATTCCAAGGGCATGGAGCTTACCCTTCCAAGACACAACACCGAAGGCCAAACACAAAAGGTGGTGGTCAGGGCATGGGTGCCACATTTTACTGCTGCCGGGGAAATCCCGGGATCCACGTCACTTAATGATCAGACCTTTCAAATCCACCTTCCTGTTGACCTACGTGACCCGAGCTGCTCTCAGGGATGGACCCAGGAGAAAGAAACAGCAGAGAAAGGCCCCGTAGCTCGGCTCCCTCGTGGTGTCACGCCTGCCTGATGTGTAGGGGGGAAGGTGCAGGCTTTGGAGGGAGGGTGGCCTTGGACCCAGCCCTTTCTAGTTGTGTAACCTTGGCCAAGACACTTCAGCGTTCTGAGCCTCCAGGTCCCCTCTGCAAAAGGGAGAAACACGACGCCTCTCCCGAAGGGGCGCTGTGAGCGTTGGGAGAATGCCTGAGCGTAAGCACAGCACCTGGCACCACCACGGGCCTTCAGGATTGAAAATGGGAGCTGCATGACTCCTCTGGAAGGGCTGGGCTGTCTCACCAGACTCCCTCCTAAACACCCCCGACAGCTACAGACAGACCTCCACCACTGCTCCCCTCCTCCCCCAGCCGTCCTAGGGCCTCAGATGTGGCTTGGGGCTTCTGGCTGGTCTCTGACGAACCCAGGCTCTCTAGTTTGTGGCAAAGGGTTAGGACAGCAGATGCCAATGTAAACACACAGCCAGTGGGAAAACAGACGCTACCAGCCCTCAGCACCCTGCCTTCCCTCTTTGCTTTCTATAGAGAAGGCACAGAAAGCATGCTTCTCCAGAAGGCTAGAGCGCAGGGGATTCCCACAGTCACGCAAGCACCAGCCTCCACAGAAGAAAGTCGGCCGTGCCACCCTCACTTGGACTCTTTGGGCAGACGGGTTTCTGAGTGAGAGAGGAGAGACGGCGGATCAGGGTGTAAGGGCAACAAGTCATTCACAGCTGGGCTCTTCGCAGTTCAACTCCAATATGAAACTGAACCCCGAGGGGGGCTGAAACAATGGCGCTCAAATTTCTCTCAAAACCGTTAGGCCTTTGAAAACCATTCACTATAGCCTGGCCGGTGTGGCTCAGTGGTTTGAGCGTTGACCCATGCACCAAGAGGTCGCCGGTTCAAGTCCCAGTCAGGGCACATGCCCAGGTTGTGGGCCCGATCCCCAGAGGGGGGCATGCAGGAGGCGGCCAATCTATGTTCTGCCTCATCGATGTTTCTATCTCCCTCTCCCTTCCTCTCTCTAAAATCAATAGAGAAAAAATATAAAAAAACAACAAACAAAAAAACCATCCACTATAATTTGTATACCTAGGAAGAACAAACACCAATTTTTTAGATTTACGTTTCAATCTACACTTCTGTTTCCAAAGCCCACTGGACACTGGCAGATGAGAACGTCCTCACACTACAAGTGACGTCTGTGAAGTCGGCTGGCAAAAACCTACAGACTCTCCAGGTACGTCCTGCCCTGCAACCAGTCCAGGCGAAAAGGCCAGAAAAGGCTCCTCTCCAAGTCTGAAGCTACGGAGGAAACGGCTTTTTTATTCTTTTCTAACAAGCAATTCCTACAGTGACACTGGAGAGAGATTACAGCTGAGAGGAGGTGGCTCATTAAAGCGCGAAGGACAACAGTAACGGCTGCCATTCACAGTGCCTGCTCCATGCCAGGCAGGATCCGAACTGTCTGACATGAGCCAAGTCACCTAATCCTCTGAACAATCTAACGAGGTAGGGACAATCATCGTCCCCATTTTACAGATGAGAAAAGTAAGGCGGAGAGAAGTTAAGGCAGGTGCCCAGGGTCAATCAACCGACACAGGACAGAGACCCAGGTAGTCTGGCTCCAAAGTCTAGGGGAGAGTGAAAACTGTGTAAACAGGGTGTTGTCCAAGTAACTTCCGAAAAGAAAGGAGCCTAACGTAATTAGACGAATGCTAATATGTATGTAAGACGTCAGAATGTGCAAAGCATTTTCCCATACGTGAACGGAATCAACCTCCTCGACAACAGGAGGAAACTGAAGCCCAGGGCGGCTCAGGTGACTCACTCAGCTTGTAAGTCAAGGTCAGAACTTAAACCTTTGGCTTTTGACTCCACGCCCCCCAAATTTTTCAGGAGCGTGTTCACCTGGAAAAGCTGTCTCCTTGATGAAGAAGGATGGAGCAAGCCGTCAAAACTGATGAAACTCTCTTAGGCTACTCAGCTTCCTCTGCTCTGATTCCATACTTACTCGGCAACTGTCTAAAGCAAATCCTCTTGCTCAAGTGGGCTTACCCTCAAGGAAGTGAATACCCAGGCCAAGCTTTCAGGATTATCTGTTCCACTGTAAATTAATAAATTGGAATTCTGGTCTACCCACTGGTTTCCTGTGAGTTGTTAGGGTGAATCACTCCACCAGAGCATGTCACCCTGCGTGAATGGATGAAGTTAAATGTGTGAACCTAAAATGCTTAAGAATGACTGAGGACCACCAGGGGATGGTCTCTGCATCCTGGCCTGAAAACAGCCTTCCCAGCTCATTACTGAATGAATGATTCTTATTTTACAACCCATAGGAAAAAATCATTAACAGCAAAGAAGCCCCTTAAAATCCTCTCTTTCTTTGGCACCTGGAGTTCATGGTAAAAAGACTGAGCACCCAGAAGAATGCTCGGGGAGACTGTAAGAAGAGAAATAACTAATTGCCGTCTGCAGGAATCTCATGCAGTGGAGTGCAGCGGAGGGTCTCAAAACAAACCAAACTCGCATGTGACTTTATCTAGTTTTAATTTCATAGGCCAGTGAGATAGAAGCTCCAAAGGCCAACCACTCACCTGAGGCATGGACCTTGTCCACATTCCTACCAACCCTCTGCTCAAATACTTCCAGAGATAGGAAACTCAGTACCACTCGTTCTGACAGCACTAAAATTCCTTATATTTGCTGAGTGAACTCTGTCTCCCGAGAGCTCCCTGAATCCTCCGTCTTTACACCCTTTGGTGCCCCAAATCACCTCAAGTTATAGCTTTAATGCTGCCAGCCTGCCCACACCGAGGTTTCCTTCTATGGGCTAAACTCCCCCCGTTTAGCACCTTGGTACAACGACAGAATTAAGCAGTGGGATGAACTGGACTGAATCCCCACTTCCGCCACTCTCTGTAGGACATATTCTTGGATATGGTCACCTTCCTGAACTCAAGTTCCCCATCTGCCAAATGGGTAACAGCGGCCACCTCACAGAAAGTGAAATGCCCGGCGTCTGACAGGCCCTCAGTAAATGGCAGCACCTTCCTTCGACGAGTTCCTTCAAATTTCCATAATGCCAGGCTCTACCCTCACCAAGTTTACCACTGTCCTCTGAGGCTGACCTTTCGTTTCATACTCGGTGTTCTCCAAATACTTTCAACACGTTCCCCTCCTGGAATGCTACCCAAAGCACAAGGCCTGGCTTAGACAGCTGGGCCGAGGCTGCACAGAAACGGGAGTAGGTCCATCTGTGTGTTCTCCCGCTGTGGCAGCGGCCCCGCACCGGGCTTCCCTCTGGCGAGCATGTTCGCGTGGGTCTACACTCCACCTCTGTATTCCCACACCCCGCGGACTGGGTTCAGGGGCTGAGTTACAACTGGGTTGGGATAACCAGCTGCACGCTCCCAGCCCCGCCAGGCACCGCTGGGTCATCTGCCTTCAACGAGCACGATGTCCTTGGACAGATCCCTGCTCCTCTGAGCTGGGAGTTGCATCATCTGTGAAACGAGGGGGTTGAGTAAGGTCTCTTAGAAGGGTGAACATTTTGTGAGTCCATATTCTCCAGAGAGAATACGCCTCGCACATTAAACAAACATTTCTGACTCAGAGTCAGACCTCGTCCCTGGTGTTTTTAAACTTCCTGTTTATCTGCAGGAAGGTCTTTTCTACCCATCGGCTGGTCTATTTTATCTGATAATTTCACCCCGACACTCTCATCCTCAAGACACAGACAGTGAAACCCCTTTCACATATTCTGGTGGCTCAACCTTCTCCTCTGCCAAGGTCAAAGTCTCAGGCCCACTGGAAAATATCACCCACTGGAAAATCATCTCCCAGGCCAAAAAGTTGTGTGTCACATGGATGTCGTCCATGATATTAAAAGATTGGGGAGGGGGAATCTAAGGTCCAGTTATAAGGGTATGGCTCACCATCTAGTGGTGTGGTCATACAAAGGAACTGTCCTTCCATGATTGCATACCAACAAATATCTAATGAGCAGTTTCCTGGGCACCATGCAAATATCCATGCAAATACAGCGAGTCAGCTCTGCCCTGAAGGTGCTTACAATCTAGCTGACTAGAAAGTGGGACTGAAATACGGAGAGTATGTCCAAAACAATGTATGTTGCTATAATGCATGGGTATGAAAAGGATTCTGCGAACACGGATGGGACCGGAGAGGATGAGAGCACCCTAGGTGTGCAGGAGGTGTCAGCAGGGGGCTCTCCTTGGAAAGGAAGTCAGGTGGAAGAACACCTGGAGGACTAAGCACAGCCTATGTATATCCTCATCTCTTTCCTGGGGAGGGGGGTGCTCAATGAAAAGGCAGCAGTGGTCCCTAGGTGTTTGCTACATACGATAATAAAGACAACAGAGATCCTGTGTCTTCCACAGTCGGACGCCACCTCAGGGCACTCAGGGCATTGTCTCAGGTCCCCTGGCGCTCTGTAAGTGAGGACAGGCCATAGCCAGCAGGGGGGAGCCACTCCTAGAGGCCAGATCTCCAGAAGCCCCTCTCTTTGGGACACCTTACTTTGTTTTGAATTGAGTGTGAGCATTGTCTATTGTGCAAGCGTCCAAACACAGGGCACTCTTATCACTCCCCTACGCACGGATCTTTCCTTATTGACGGGGGTGGAGAGGGTGTGGGATCCTCAACAGCACTGGACAGCAAATCTGAAAGCAGAACTTGTTCATTTTTAAACAAGGACCAGCCAGTTGGACCACGGAGTGGGTGTTCCCATGCAAATTCCAGCACTTCCAAGTTGCTCCATGAACTGAGCCCAGCCAGGACAGCAAGCTGTGGGTTGTTTTTTTTTTCCCTTTTCAGCCAGCTCTTTGATTAGGTCTAGAGAGGGACTCAATTAGCATCATGGAAACACAGAGCAGATTTCAGAAAGGAAAGGTCAGCTGCAAGCCCCAGTTCGCGATCAGCCATCTGCCAAGCAGGAAGTGCTACTCAGATCTATTTTTAATCATCTTCCCTGGGCGAGGGCTCCTGGGAGAGGCAGAGGCCAGCCTTATTCCAAGGCAAACATTTAATTGCTACCTTTCCGCACACATTTTAAAATAGTCTCTGGACATTCTGGATACCATTTTCAATATATTCTGGGTACCAACCTATACACAGAGGCCCAGTTCTTGGGCTTCTGTTACTTCGGCATCACCTGCCAAGGTTATCTTTGGAGGCCATGGTTGGGGACCTCTTCTTGGGGAAATGACCTGAACTGATTTGGAACTCCGACTAACTCCACATAACATAACAATCCCTGTAACCAGGTTCCAGGTATTTGCTTCGGTTGCGAGTGGCAGAGAAGAGAACAGGTAGAAGTTTCAGTCCAGGATACAGGTTCGTTCCCCAAAGCACTAAGACTAACGAAGCTAACTGTGCAAATTTCCTGGTCACCCCCCCCAACCCGCCCCTTTTTTGTTAATCCTCACCCAAGGATATTTTTCCATTGATTTTTAGAGTTTTAGAGAGAATGGAAGGGAGGGAAAAGAGACAGAAACACTGATATGAGAGAAGACACAGGCCGGGATTGAACCTGCAACCCAGGTATGTGCCCATGACCAGAATCAAACCCGCAACCCTTTGGTCCTTGGGCGATCCTCTAACCACTGAGCAAAACCAGCCAGGGCCTGGTCGCTCCCATTTTGATTTTAACAGCTTATATCGCTTCAGAAAGGTAAATTAAAACCAGTTCATCTGGCAGGAAATTTGTTGCTCAAGATATGGATTGGCTGAAAGAGGAAGGTTTCGCCTCTCTCCGCAGGGGCCCAGCCTGTGCTGAGGCTGGTCCATCCAGGAAAGAACATTTTGTCCACTGGCTGCTTCTCCCTCCAGACTCCCAGCAGCACTCAGGTCTCAGTCCCACCCAGCCCGAGAATGAACCATCTCTTCGAGGCCTGGACAGGGAGTCTGGCACGGCCATGGCAGACCATGCAGAAACAGCCTGGCTCAGGAGCCCCTGCATTCTCCCAGCCCACACACTGAACAGAGTTTCTTTGTCCCTTGACACTTACAAACTCACAGCCTCCAAGTTCCACCCTGAGGTAAAGCCTACGTGTATGTGCAGCTGTGGCCCGGCCAAGTCAAACTCCATCTGCCAATCAGGGATGGGCCAGGCAGCTGGTCACCACCCCGTCAACCCAATACCGGGGGGCTGCAGGACCCACGGTGCCCCACGACAAAGGGTCGGCCCAGGTCTTCCCCACCTCTCCACCTTCCCTCTTCCCTCTTAGGAGCTTATCTGTCAGTGAGCTGTGATGGGAAAGCAAGCGAAGCTGAAAGGGCACCTTGGCTGTGGGATCTTTGCCTGAGGATGTGAAATAAGAGACTGGGTATTTGGGGCAACTTAACACCAGCCGGAGGCCAGCCAGGGAGCCAGGGAGGAAGGGACAGAACAGGCAGACATGTGCTTCGCAGGAGATCTAACTCCCCCGCTGGGGTGGGGAACCTGGAACCTCGCCCCTCAGTGCCCGGGAACTCTGCTCCAGTGAGCTGGGCACACATGTCCCTGAAAAAAAAAAAAAAGGGCCACTGCACAGGGTCACTCCCCCTGACCCAGTTGGACCACAAATTAATTAGGGCTCTGAGCCCTGCTGACTCTTGAGTTCCTCTTCTTTCTGGTTTGAGGAGCAAAGAGAGTTAAGCGGTAAATAGCTTAAGAAAGAGGAACTCCTCTGCGCCTGCGAGGATCTCCTGTGCTCTTCTCCTCCCCTTCCCACCGGCCACCGCTCTACGGGGCAGGAACCCTATTTACAAAAGACACACACACACAGAGGAAATCTGGGGTCCTGTGTTTGGTCTAAGCGCAAAACCCCGGGAGCAGGGAGTTACCTAGAGATTGCAGAGCCAGGCAGACAGCTGGGAAAGACCAGGAGAGGGGGCTGAGCTGGGTTCCTCTGCCAATTCAGAGCAAGAAATAAGTGTGGCAGAGTACCTGGGGGCACGGAGTGGGGATCCTGCCTAAATTCCAATTCTGCTTTTACCATTTCCTAGCTGGGTCCCCTTGGGCCACTCAAATTTGCGTAAGCTTCAGTTTCTTCACCTGAAAATGGGAACAAGAGCCGCACATCTCTCTCTGGGTTGGTATAAGACAAAAGATGTGAGTCACATAAAAAGTGCCCAGCACAGTGCCTGGCATTTAGTACGCACTCAGAACGTCTCCCAAGAGCTGTTTCCTTTCTCAAACACGAATGTTAGTCAAAACCACCCTTTGACCCTGGCCGGTTTGGCTCAGCGGTTGGAGCGTTGGCCCGCGGACCAGAGAGACCCGGGTTCGGTTCCGCTAAGGGCACGTACCTTGGTTGCAGTTTGTCCCCGGCCTCAGTTGGGGTTGTGTGGGTGGCGACCACTCGATGTGTCTCTCTCACATCGATGTTTCTCTCTCTTCCTCCTTCTCTCCCTCCCGCTCTATCTCAAGATAAATGCAAAAATGTCCTCAGGTGAGGATAAAAAAACACACACACAAAAAAAACCACCCTTTGGGCCTTCAGCAGTGGAAAGGGCTACATAGCAGACAGTGGGTGGTCAGCCCAGCATGGGTAGCTATTTTCCAAGTCCTGGGAACATCTGTCCCGAGCCGTGGCTCCCAATACTAGTAACTAGTTGCATCAGAATCTCAGGGGGAGAGGGGAAGTACTTATTAAAAACACAGACCCTAGCTGGTGTAGCTCAGCAGTTAGAGCGTCAGCTTGTGCACCAAAAGATCGCAGGTTTGATTCCCGGTCAATGGCACGTACCTGGGTTGCAGGTTCGATTCTTGGCCCCAGTTGGGGTGCACGTGGGAGGCAACCAATCAACGTGCCTCTCTCATATCCATGTTTCTCTCTCTCTCTCTCTCCCTCCCTTCCTCCCTTCCACTCTCTCTAAAGATCAATAGAAAAAGTATCCTTGGGTGAGGATTAACAAAAAATAAAAAATACAGCCCTGGCTGATTTGGCTCAGTAGTTAGAGTAGCAGCCCACAGACCAATGAGTGACGGGATCGATTTCCTTCAAGGGCATGTACCTCAGCTGTGGTTCGTCCCCAGCCCTGGTCGGGTTATGTGGGAGGCAACCAGTCAATGTGTCTCTCTCACATCGATGCTTCTCTCTCTCTCTCCCTTTCTCCCTTCCTCCCACTTTACCTGATGATAAATAGAAAAATATCCTTGGGTGAAGATTAAAAAAATAAATAAAATAAAAAAATACAGATGCCTCCGAGGGCTGGGATCAGGATGAGGCCAGCCAGAAAGCTAGAACACAACATTTAAGGAGGTACTCGCTCTGCAGTGCTGCCTTTGCCCTTGCACAACCCTCAGCGCGCATGCCTCCTTACATTCTGTGTCCCAGGTGACTTGTCTGTAGCCCTAGTCAGGGCGCTGATTCCCAGTCACCCTCAGACCTACACAGTGGAGTCTCTGCAGGCGGGACCTGGAGATCAGCCTTTCCACTTGGTTACGGTGATGTGCTACCAGGTTTGGGAATCACGGCCCTGGAGCCCCCATTCTCTGATGCCAGTTTCAATTATGCGCAGGCCGGCCCTGAAACACAGGCAGACTGCAGAAGCCTCTTACCGCCCCGCCCTCACTCTGCCCAGTCCTGAACCTCAAAGCTATACCAGAAGCCACCTGAATCCTGCAACTCAGTTCTCCCTTTCAAGTGACAGAAAAACATAAATGTGGGGTTGCGAGAGGCCTGTGACCACGCTGTGTGCCTCAAGAAGCCACGAGGCCCACACAGGAGGGAAGACCTGGCCCGGCAAACCCGGGGACCAAAGGCCCTCCTCTAGTTCTGGGCGCCTGGTGTTGGCCAATGATTTATCCGATTGTTGTTTAGCTAAAGGCACCACCAGGAAAGAACTGGGCCTGGTTATTAATTGCAAACACTGGCTTAATTTTCATGCTTATTAACTTTACACAACATTCCTAGTCACACAAAGCTCATGAATATATGGTTTATGGAAGCGAGAGAAGCTGAGTACAATCTGAATCAAATGCTCTGACTCCCTTGCTTAAACCCAGTTAGTGGCTCCCACGGCACACAGAATTCAGTGTGACCTCCTCTAGGCCCCACGACCCACCCCTGCTGACCTCCTGATTCCCTCTCGCACGCCTCCTCCACCTCTTACCTGTGGTTCCCTAGGCTCGGTCTCCTCTAGACTGTTTTTCTGCCTCTATTCGGAATGGACTCCCCTTTCCTGTTCACTTAGTCAATACCCATCCTGCTCTTTGCCCCCAAACGTCCTGAACGGCCACCTACTCAGTCTGTGTTTCACTTCCCCGGCTTTGTTTGGCTTCCCTGCTAGTCCATAAGCTACTTAAGAGCAAGAATTCTGCTGTGTCCATTTCTGAACCCCCAGCGTCTCAGACAGTACCCAGTACCTGCTGACTGGTCAGAGAGGTTAAGTGACTGATCCAACGTCACAAGGAACAGTTAGCAGTGGAGCCAGACCTAGAGCAGAGGTGGCTGGACCCTTTACTCGGGGCGTTTAAATGGCGCTGCTGAGTCTCCAGCAGCAGGGCCCCACACTGTTTCCCTAGCAGTGTTGAGATTGTGGAACTATGTGCACTGTCTGGCTGGGTCCCCTTGTCACCTTTGGTGGGAACCTGTGCGTGCTAGGTGGCTGAGGTGGAAGTCTGGCCTGCGAAGTGGAATTCTCTGTGCAGCTGAACTGACACTCGAGTGTTCATAAACCTTGTCAGTGAGCAGCGAGCATCAACTCCTACACTATCCGCACCACAGGTCCACCTGCTGATTTGGAAGTCCTCCTGAAGTCACGTAAACCCATTTCTCCAACATGCATTCAGCTCTCTGTTAGAGTAAGCAGCAGCTGGAAAGATAAGAGCTGGGTGAGGCAGGTGGGGCCTGGAGGGGAAACTGTGAGACATGACAAACCAAGATTAGACAATGAAGGCAACAGACCCCTATGTGAGGAGAACAGATTTAGAACCCCTCCAGGATGTGGTTCCTGGTGGCATAACACCCGGGTGAAGGAGCCTTACAGCTTGAAGATATCTCTATCTCTATCTATGTATCTATCTATGTATCAATCTATGTATCTATCTATCGATCGATCGATAAGGGAGGGGGAGACTTATTTAGGGACACTCCAGTCTAGGGGTATAAATTCCCCAAACCCCCAACTGAGTGGGGCACTTGGCTGCCTCCCACACGACCCCAAGGGGCAGGGATGAACCGAAACCGAGGCACGTGCCCTTGGCCGGAATCAAACCCGGAACTCTTTTGTTTGCAGGCCGATGCTCTAACCGCTGAGCCAAACCTGCCAGGACTGAGTGTATTCCTTTTCTGCAAATAAATTCTCGCCTGCTTTTGATGCTATTTGTTGTCTCTTGTTTGCATTCCTTCCGACAAGAAGACAAGAACTGAGGACACAGAGTGCTGTCTCTGCCAGAGGCCATCTCCCTGGCCACCGCGGACACATCCAGCCCAGGAGTCAGCACACAACACACAAGGGCCAAACTGGGCCTCTCACCTGTTCTGTAAATAAAGTTGGACTGGAATGCTGCCACGCTCGTTTGCTGATGCATTCTATGGGTGCAGAATTCAGCAGTTGAGACCATATGGCCAGCAAAGCCTAAAATATTTACTATCTGGCCTTCGCAGAAAAGTTTTGCCCACCCCGGATCGAGCTGAAGGAACTGGGAATGAAGACTTCAAACAGCTCCTTAGTCTACCAAGAGACTGGCTGCCCCCACTCTGGGAGTTAGTGGACTGGCTTTTGCATGATGTCATTTCTTTTTTTTAGCACTAGTTATAGGCCTGGGATCCAGGAGAAGATTTTGCCTAATGGAGACACAGAAGAGCCTGAAATACCTACCACGTGGCCTGGAATATAATGGTGCTCAAGAAATGCTTCCTGAATAAACAAATGAAGGCATGGGAAGTTGGCCAGTCTGTGCCCTGAACAAAAGTCCATCCTCCCCCTGCTGTCAGTTTCAAGGTGACCAGTCATACAGGTGCCTAGCAGCAGCCTGGTGACCTAGATTTGTCAGACCATATCTTATCGGCTTTCCTTCCTCCTGTATTTACCCAACACCTGCCCCCTCAGCGCCCGGGGCAGATTGGCCTGTTGTTTTACAGGAGACAGACAGAGGGGAGCTCTCCTCCCCCAGACAGACTTGGCTTTTTTTCTTTCTCCTGCTGGGGGGAGGACCAAAAAACTATGGTGAGTTATGGAGCTACAGGAGGTCTGGTTTCTCTTGCTTCCTCTCTCCTTAGGGTTTCCAGTGAATTTGTCTGGGGCAAACCTTAAGGGACCCTGCAGAGCACTCCCTGTCATTTTGAACATTTGGCATGGAAAGGGGAGGGGCCAGCTTTCAGAAATACACAATGCAGCCACCAGCAATGGTGAGAGGCCTGGTCCTGCAAAGACATTCCTCCAAAGACACAGCAGAGGACAGTGGGTCTCATTCACTGGCCACCTGGATCTGCAAGAGCCCAGCTGGTAGTTTCATGAGGCTGGACTAGCCTGGGTTGACATGACAGGGGAGGACAGGGACAGTCAAGGAAAAAGCTGTACACATTTGGGCATGGAAATCAGGCAAACAGAATGGAAAGCAATAAGGAAATGCTGGCTTCTCAGCTGCCCCAGACACCCCGGTACCAGGTTCAGGGTGGAGATCCCCACCTCTGCAGTCACCAGCTGCTCCTTTAGACAGTGGGCTTCCCAGTAACCAAAGGGTACTGGGTGTAAGCTGGGCCTCCAAAATCGATCATTTACCTTTTGATAATCACAAGTTGTCCCTTTGAAGACCCAAAGGTGCTAGGGGCCAGGGGGAGGGGAGAGCCAGTGTCACCGGCTCTGCCTTCTTGACATCACCGTGGTCTGGAGGGAGGGGCGTGGGGACTGATTAGATGCTGTTGTTTTTAGCAGCAGCTGGCAGAGCCAGTCTCCTCCTCCGCTGCCCTCCTCCCTGAGTCACTGTCCAGCCACCAGCAGTAGGCAAAGGAGGGTGGGGAAGCCAGAGCTAAAGCTCTCCTGGGCTTGGCAGCTCTGGGTCACCAGGTCAAGCCCTCCCCTCAGGAACAGGCTAAGTGCTTTGGAAACAAAGGTATCAGAGATCCTTTTTGGTGTTGTTGTTGTTTTTAAGATAAGCAAAAGGACTTCTTTCAAAGGAAGCTCCCCCACCCCCAACCCCACCCCCCACCCGCCTTCCGTGAAGCATCACAGTGTGAACCGAACTGACAAGCAATTCTTAGCTCCGGCTTTGACACCCAGGCCCCAAATTCTCTTCCAGCTGCCTGGGCTGCTGTTGTCACAATAGTCTGAAGTCTCTGTAACCCCGTCGATCTGTGGTCAGAGGCAAAACCACCACCTGACAGAACAGAAGGGAAGGGGGTGGGGGCAGATCTTCCATTTAAATTCTAGAGAGACTCGCAGCTGCTGGTGCTAAGGCCCCAGAGAGCAGGCGAAGGCTGCTGCTGCTGTGATTTAATTACCTCTGGAGACCTGCTGGTCCCTTTGGAATTATAAGTAACAGGAGACTCAAGGATCACAGAGGCCTCAGGAGACCAGCTGTACAGCTAAAGGGCAAAAGCTGAGTCTCTCAAAAGAGAAGGAACACATATACCAGGACAGTTATGGGTGCCAGGACCTGGTTATATTTGAGTGCCACTTTCTGTTTTTATTTTGCTTAATGGGCACAGAAAACAACAGCTAGCAGCATTTATTGAGCATTTACTATACGTCAAGTACTGCGAAGTACTTTACAGTGATTACCTCTTTGAATTTCCACAAAAGCTCTATCAGGTACCTAATATCGATATTACTCCCATTCTCCCAAGGAAGGTGTCAAGACAGAGTGGCTACATAACTTGCATAACGACTAAGCGAAGAAGCAGCCAGAGTTTGAACCCAGGGAATGTTCTGGCTCAGACTTTATACTGCTAATCACTAAGCAATGTTGCCTCATATCATCTGCTGCTGCTACATTAAATCAGAGGATGGGGGATGTGGAAGGAGCCTTTAACGACAGTTTAATCTGACGCCTCCTTTGGAAGGACAAAGAGAGAGGAGGGCCAGAGAGAACAGTCTTGCCCAAGATCATACAGCTGGATGCTTTAATCCTCCGGCTGCCAGCCCTCCCCCAGGGCTGCCTCCAGCATTTACAAGTGCCCGTTATGTACAAGGCAGTAGGTGGTGTGGCAGGGAGGAGGTGTCAAAGTACAAAGTCAAGAGGCACTCCGATTCTCTGGGCCTTGGCTTCTTGATCTGTACAGCAAGGATCCGAACTACAAAACCCAGGTTCAAAGGCCCTCCAGCCCTAACGTTCTGAGTCTGTGACTCCCGGACATTTAGAATCTTGTTAGGAAGCAAGACAACTACACATAAAAAGTGCATGGAACCACAACAACACTGACTGTGTTATTACAAGACAGTCATCATTAATTGCTCATTGGAACAACCAGGCAGGGAGTTTTATAGACATTCAGCAGAGGGAGAAATCCTAGGAAACACCGAGGCTGGTCTTCCAGGATGGGTTGAGTCTACGTATTTTTCTATACGGTTGGACGGAAATGCTTTACTGTTGAAGAGAAAATGTTTTCCATAACGGTCAATGAACAGGGCTTGTCCCATATCATTCTCTAAGTGTTTAGTACAACTGCCTACTAGAATGTCTCGGGTACATGGCAGCTTTTGCATTTCTCGTCCAGCCGTCTCCACGTCGTCTTCTCACCACGAACAGAACAGTTGTCCAACCTTTTTCTAGGTGGTTAACAAAGAATGCACAGCCTCATAAGCCTGGCTCTGTCTCCTTCATGCAAACATGCTGCACTGGTGGCCATCATGGTGCTGGTCTGGTTTTCTGTGCTTCGATTTGCAGTTTCCAGCCTTCTGTACGAAGGCTGTTGTGTATGTGGCCACATAAGGTGCTTAAAGGCGAAATAGATTTTCCTGAGCATTCAATCACATTTGCACACAACGAAGTCTCTAATGTGGACCTGACATATATCTGGTTATATATTATTTAACCGTATTGTAGTTTGTGTTTTAAATTTTTCCACCACATATTCAATTTTAATAAATGCATGAATAGATACAAAATTAGAAGGGGGGAAAAAAAGAAGAAGAATGGGTAGAGAAAGAAAGGATTCTCCGGGCAAGGGAAATGGGAAGAGGGAATACAGGGTAGGATTTGCCACCAATATTACTGAGAGACACTAGAAAAAACTGAGTGCCAAAAGCAGCTACCTAGGTCCTTCAAGGGTAAAGAGGGCACAGACCTGTCTGGATCTGTATCCCACACAGCTTCTTGGTAACCTACGGACTTAGGCAAGTCACTTGATCCCCACCTCCAAGGGATGTTGTCAAGTGAGGAGGAAGGAAGACGTCTAACGGAGTCCTTAGCACACAGCAGATGTTCAATAAATAGTAGTTAATAGCAGCAATGCAGACCTTTCCATCCTGTGTGTTTTATGTCACCAACACAACCTCATCTGTAACATTCTGCTCTCCCCAGAGTGCCTTTCATTCCCATGTACCTCAAAGATGCAGGAATCTTGTTGCCTTCATCTCCCTATCCTGATACCCAGACGAGGGCCTGGTGTGTTGTTTCAAATGCAAAAAAATGTATCATTGAACCGACCAAGCAGTGTATGACCGTGGCTTCTGGGTCAGGCCCCAAAACAGCCACACCAGCAATGTTGTAGCATTTTCATTCCGGAGGTGGGAGGAGTGCCGGTAACACAGACCAGAGGTCCTGCCCCCACTTCTGCTTCCCAGGGAGAACACCCTGTTGAAGGGTTCCTTTGGATTCTGACTAGGAACGCAAGCTTGCAGTCACCAGCATCCTATTGAACGCCGAGACACTAATGTACAACTCAATCTTATGACTGGACCCTTACAGACATCTGCAAACCACAGAGCTAATTCTCAGGGTACACCTCAGAGCTCAAGTCCACATTTCCCTCTGGTATTTAAAGCAACCACCGAGAAAGACCCCACCTGAGCAGATCCGTGTGCTCCCCCTGCCTGCAGCCTGCAACAAAACACAGATGCACCAGACTCCATCCCTGGCAGTTCCTTGGGTAGTAAGTTGGTGAGCAAGTCTAGCTGTGCCCAGACTGATGTTCACTGTGGGACAGGTCTGCCTCCATCCAAAGGGTGTGGCTTCCTGAATTCAATTCCTCTTGTTCTTGGGCGATAAAGGATAGAAGGCTTGTATTTCTTTCCCAAGCAGTGGTTACCAAGCATGTACTGAATGATCACCACGTGCCTGGGACACCTTCAGATCACTGCGATGCATATGCACCAGCTTCTCCATTTCTAGTCTCTTCAGCAGTTCACCCACCACACCCCAACATTGTTCGCCATCTCACAGCAAAGCTCTGGTCATGAAATTACTTGCTCAAAAGTCTTCAGTAGGATAAAGTCCGAATTGGTCTTCTTCTTAAATTTTTTTTTTCTTTACTGATTTTAGAGAGAGAGGAAGTGAGAGGGAGAGAGAGAGAGAAACATCAATGAGAGAGAACATCAATTGGCTGCCTCCTGCATGCCCCCCACTGGGGATCGGGCTCACAACCTGGGCATGTGCCCTGACCGGGAATTGAACCAGCAACCTCTTGGTGCATGGGTTGATGCTCAACCACTGAGCCATACCGGCTGGACCTGAATTTGTATTCTTCCAACAGCCTGGCTTCACCCTACCCCTTTGATCTGTTGGCACACAATTCTCCAATATCTAACCCAAAAGAATGCCTGCTCCCTGCACACTTCCTACCTCCACTTCTTGGCTCAAGCTGCTCTTCCCTGGCCCTCCCCACCTGCTTCCACCTGTCTAGGTTCTTCAAGACCATCTCAAAGTCACTTCTACCAAGTCTTCTTAGAACTTCAGTTTGTAGATAGATGGATCATAATGTTTTTAAAACTTTTTATTTATTGATTTTACAGAGAGAGAGAAAGAGAAACATCAATTTGTTGTTTCACTTATTTATGTATTCATTGGTTGATTCTTTTTTTTTTTATCCTCACCCGAGGACATTTTTTTGCGTTTATTGAACGGGAGGAAGAGAGGGAGGAAGAGAGAGAAACATCCATGTGAGAGAGACACATCGAGTGGCTGCCACCCGCACAACCCCAACCAGGGCCGCAGACAAACTGCAACCGAGGTACGTGCCCTTAGCGGGAACTGAACCCGGGACTCTCTGGTCCGCGGGGCGACGCTCTCACCGCTGAGCCAAACCGGCCAGGGCGGTTGATTCTTTAAAAAAAAAAAAAATGTTTTTATTAATTTTTTTAGAGAGAGAGGAGAGGAGAGGGAAAGAGAGAAATGGAAACATCTATTCAATCAGCTGCCTCCAGCACACAGCTACTTGAGATTGAGCCTGCAACCTGGGCATGTGCCCTGACTGGGAATCGAACCAGCGACCTCTTGGTGCATGGGACAATGCTCAGCCAACTGAGTCACACTGGCCAGGCACATTGGCTGATTCTTGTTTGCGCCCTGACCGGGGATCGAAATTGCAACCTTAGTGTATGGGGATGATGCTCTAACCAACTGAGCTACCCGACCAGGGCCCACAAAGGGTTTTTTTGACCAACGACCCCTTTGAAAACCTTAGGAAAGCCACAGAACTCTCCCCAGAAAAGTATACATGCACATGGAATTAAACATACAACTTCAGGGATCCCTTGAAGCCAGTCCATGGACCCCAAATTAAGACCCCTGATATCTGTCTCTATCCTACAGTACTAATAGTCATTCACGCCAATACTCGCTGAAATCATCTACCAGCCCAGCCCTCGGAGCTGTGCCGGGCGCTAAAGACGCAAAAATGACATCACAAGCATCTCCTCAAATAGTTCACAAGCTGAAGGGAGACATGCGTTGTCACATAAGGCGTCTGGCCGGTGTGGTTCAGTGGTTGAGCGTCGACCCATGCACCAAGAGGTCGCCAGTTCGATTCCCAGTCAGGGCACATGCTCACATTGTGAGCCCAATCCCCAGGGGGGGGCCTGCAGGAGGCGGCCAATCGATGTTCTCTCTCATCAGTGTTTCTATCTCTCTCCCCCTCCCTTCCTCTCTCTCTAAAATCAATAAAGGGGAAAAAAAATAAGATAAACATAAGGCGAAGTACAAATTTCAGAAGGGTTGATTTATGAACTTCTTATCTCCTCCTACAGTCAAAGTCCCCTGAAGATAAAATCCTTAAGGGTAGTATCATAATATCTAGTACAGTGCTACACACACATATACACACAGAGTACATGTTTGGTATTTGTGCAGTGACAGAACAGAGCCAACGAGACAAGAGCAAGAATGGGCGCAGTCCCCACTGCCATCACCCACACACACCAGGGGCCGCTGAGATCCTGCTATGATGGTCCCGTCTTGGAACAATTATGCCAGGCAAATGATCCCAGCCTAACTTATGGCTGATCTCACCCTGAACTGATTCCATCTCTGTCTCTACCGGGGGGAGATGCTATAAATTATTACATTTTATAAGCTCTAAATGGTTTCTTTTCACCAAGAAACACCGTAATCTAATGACATCCCTTTGGAGATTTTCTGCATAGACCTGGTTCACCTGTCATTCCCCTTCCTGGGTGGTCAACAGATAATCTCTTCTGCACTCTTCCAGAACTAATACTTCATGGGTAGGAGATCAGGACTTTCAAAGGTCAAGTAGTTGTAGAAAAGAAGTAAAGAAGTAATTTTAGGTTAGGCAAGTGATTTTCTTTACAGAAGCTAAACTGATTGTGTTTTGAAACTGGGCTTATTGGCTTATGTAGGAACTCCTCCGTAATTTATCACTCTGCCTTTGCTGCACCTCAGAAATGCTCTTTAGGAAACAATGACAAACAGTCAACAATGATTTGCAATCATTGCAAAAGCAACAAAGACACTCTATGGTATGGGTTGTTCTCAACCGTTTGTGGCTTAAAGCTCATCAGTCACTCTAGCCCGGGTCCCACTATTGTATTTTATTATATATTAAAAAAATTTTTTTTTCTTTATTGATTTTAGAGAGAGGAAAGGAGAGGGAGAGAGAGACAGACACATCAATGAGAGAGAACATCGACTGGCTGCCTCCTGCATGCCCCCCACTGGGGATCAGGCCCACAACCTGGGCATGTGCCCTGACTGGGAATCGAACTGGCGACCTCTTGGTGCATGGGTCAACGCTCAACCACTGAGCCACACCAACCGCGCTGGGTCCTACTATTTTAGAAACAAAAAGTTCACTTTTTATGAGACAGATATTCATAGGTTTACATCATACAATCTGGTTTTTCTCAACTTGCTAGGATAGAAATACTAATTTTATTGAATCGTGGTTTTTATAAAAATCATTGGCATATATCCATTGGATACCAAAAATCTCTTAACTGATAAAATGAGAATTCAAAATATAATTTGCAAGAATGATCTAAGTGATATCTTTAAAAAAAAAAATGTTTTTATTGATTTTTCAGAGAGATAGAAACATTGATTGTCTGTCTCCTGCACGCCCCCTACTGGGGATCGAGCCCACAGCCAGGCATGTGCCCTGACCGGGAATTGAACCGGGACCTCTCAGTCCATGGGACAACGCTCCATCACTGAGCCACACGGGCTGGGCTAAGTGACACATCTTATTGTGCATGTTCTTTATGGCTTATTCTGCTTGATGTGGCCCAGCAGTCACTAACACCACCGAACAATCCAATGCTGCAACATTTTCCAAAATACTTCGAGAAAATGAAATGAGTCGATTTTTAGAAATTCTGTTCCTGTATTTTTTACATGAGACTTTCAGGACATAAATAATTGCATTAATACTCTGGAGAGTTAGTTTTATTGTACATTAAAGACAAGCTGGTGGGTGGGGGGAATTAAGAGAAACGGACCCGAAAGGTAGACAGAATGGGTCAGATCTCTGTACTTCCACACTGGTACCCCTCCGTGCACACCACTTCTAAGCCACTGTGTTGGGGGTACAAGTCTTTCTGAGACTCACTGGTATCGAACACTCGTGCTCAGAAGCAGAGCTGGGAAACTGAGGTAGAGTGGGCCTCTCGGCATCTACGAGACCCACACTAGGCTTCAGAACATCTTGCTCCCTGCCACCTTCCTCAGAGTGATGACAGCAAGGCTTCACCTAGTGTCTTGGCAGGAGGGGAAACCCAAAGCCACCCCTGGAAGCCCCATGGAACCCCACAGGGGGAAAAGGAACACGCCCCTAGAAGCTCCCACCGCAGCAGGAAACACGCGGGCCAGCACCCTCCCCGGAGCGCAGCTGAGGGTGCGCGGTGGCGGAGCAGAGGCCACGACCTCAGCTGTCACTGCTGGCCCGCGGCCGGTCTCCTCACGAAGCGGGGCTGGGCTCCATGCTCGGCAACTGGGAATTCTGTATCTGCCACCAGAAGATAACTGACCTGAAGGTTTGACACAGTAGAAAACAGTTTGGGAGGGTGAGCAAAAGATGTCTTCCCGCCACCTTCACGGGACCCCAGAGCCTCCGGCGACGCCTTCCCTCCAAGGATCCACCGCACTGAAGCGCCAGAGTCTTGAAATGAAGCCACTGTCCCTGGAGTGGGACCGTGATAGATGCATCCAATTCACTATTCCCCAGTGGCCTTCTCCACGATGCCACAGAGGGTCAGCAGGCGGGGGAGAAGGGAATGACTATGGACAGGAGGTTTCCAGGGAAAAGCTGTGTGGAGATCCAGGTTTCCATAACAGGACCCGCTGAAATGAGCATTTAGATGGTTCTCACTCAGGGCAACTAACTGTTCCAATCGAAACCACTCTTATTTTATAGCCAAGGTATATTTTTATCCCGGGACTTGCACCACTAAGCAACAATAGTGTGAGCAATTCCTCATGCTGACTCCGAAGGCTTGTGCGTGCAGCCGCTCCAGCACAGACCACAGCACTCCCAAGAAAGAAACTGTGGGATGCCTCAGCACATTCCCCAGATAGTTCTGTCATCGATTCAGAGCTCCCCGCTCCCCACCCCCCCACCAGCCCACAGAGCGATGCTGGTACCTTTCTGCAGACACGTACAACTTTGCTGTCGATTTCTTCTACTGCATTTTCCTCTCTGTCTAACTCCTGGACTCTATGGTCTAAAGTGAAAGTATCTTGGCTAATCGAAATTTGCTTGGTGTCAGGCAGGAACAATCCCCTCCACCACACCCCGTGCCTTTCCCTTTTTTTTTTTTTTTTTTTCCAACAGCAAGGCCAAGAGAAGCAGAGGAACCACTTTATACTTGCATAGAGTTTTCTTTGATTTGTTAACCACCCACATATCCATGATCTCATCCAGCCTCATAACAACCCAATGAGGTAAACCTGCTCCCCCCACCCTCAAATAAGGTGCACCTACTGCACAGGACTGCTATGGCGCTGGCACCAGTGAGCACGCGGTGCCAGCTACTTGGCATGAGACACAGCCAAGACCACCTCGCTCCTTTGATCAGTGAGAAACTGGGGATCAGTGGGCAGGGGACTGCAGGCAACTAGGGCCCTAGGGACCTAAGCAAGCCGGGAAGGTGGAGGACTCCTCACACCACATGTCAGCAGAGCCCTGGTTGTTTAACACCTGACAACCACACGTTTCCACGCGGGCTCAGCCAACAGGAAGGGAGCTGCAGTCCTGGTTCCGTCCCCAGTACTTTGCGGGCCACACACTCAGAGCTCTAGTTCTCTGGGCCCTGTGTCGCCTTCTCCACAATGAAGGCAGACTCCCCCCCTCCTGTTTTTGTTTTTGCTTCAGACCGAACAATGGAATGTCAAGCTCCCCATGAAAGGCTCTATTACAAGCATCACGTATCGTTTAATTACACTGCTGTTCCAGTTATCTGCTTCCCAGCGCCTAACTCCCACTGGGCAGACTCTGAAAACGCATGGGAGATTGTGTCGAGAGCGGAGAACAGGAGAAACATTCTCTCCCTGAACTTTCTTACATGGAAGAGAGAAACAAAATGAAAAGAAAGGCCCGTTTGCCAAGGAGGGGGCTGGGGCAACGATCTTTCCGTTAAGCGGACCTGCATAAGAATCTATAGATTATTTAATGCCGGGGGTGGCTGTGGCGTGAAATAAAGGAATCTTTGTGCGATGCCAGCCACAGCTCCCTCGGTCCTTCCCCACAGGCAGGCATTTAACCCGACTCTTTAAATCATCAGGCTCTAATACGCCCCATCTGTGCACCAGTTGTGGCCAGTGAAACTGAAGCCTGTGCTGACTTTGGCCTGGATTTGTGAATGAGCCTTTCTGCCCCAAAAGGCGCAGGAAGGAGGACAGGAGGCCAACAAAGTCTCTTTTGCTCATCACTTGTCTTCTCCCAAAGCTCAGGCCCCATCCATCCATTTCTTTGATCATTTATTGGGCCCTTGCCACGGGTCGGATTCTGACCCAGAGAAACAAAGCTAGTAGGCGGTGGCCCAGGTGGAAAGGAGCTGTGAGAGCTCCTGGGAGAGAGGACGGTGAAGAAAAGGGCTGCTCTCAGCCGAGGCGCAGTGGCCTGAAGTTCCCCCACCTGTATATTCAGGGGATGTTGCTTAGTTCCAAGTGGTCGGAACACGAAGCAAGGAACTGGCGGGAGCCCTAACTCCAAAGGTCGGCTCTGCCAGAACACCCAAGGCCCTGTCTACCAGGCCAGAGGCGAGACATCACTCTGAAGGCCAGTCCCCGCTCCGCACAGTCACGCCGGCCCCTCCCACAGGCCCACCTCTTCCAGAAACCCTTCTTGGGCCTGCTCAGTCATTGCTCTCTCCCCTCTGGGCCTCTAATGGGAGTTCTTGGACAACATGTATAAATCTCAACTTCTCCATCCATATAAAATATGACTATTATCACCTACTTTAAAGGCTTCTTACAAAGGTTAAGTGAGACGACCAAGTGTCAAGAGCCGTTTTTAGTACACGGAAGGTGCTGAAGCACATTTTACTGGCCCCTCCGTTTCTTGGGAATCGGAGCACTTCTTCCTGGTATTAGAAAAATGTCCTGGCTTCCACTTTCTCTGGAGGCTTTCAGGAACAGGACAACTCACATGTTCCCTCCAAGCTTGCGGGCACTCTTCCAAAGCACAGAGGACTGATTCCCGTCTCCCCGCACGGACACAGCCTCCCCCACCCAAACGTCCAGACTCTCGGGGTCCCCAAAAGAGCCAAGGAATCTGAGACAAGATGCGTTAGGTGACAGAGGAGGAAGCTGTAGACTGGCTGGAACAAAACAGCATCAAGGGCAGGAACTGGCGGAGACCTAGAGGGGAGAGCGGGCCAGACGCCAGGGCCCCGAGGGCCCCGGGGTTCAAGCGCTATGGTAACCCTAGACCCTGGAGGAGGCCTAGGAGGAGGTGCACCCTCAGTCCTGATTTAAGAATCCCCATACCTCATGCGGTTGTTCAGGCAGCCTTCCTCACTTCCTGTCAGTCAGCCAGCTGGACAGGACTGCTCTAGAACTGCTGATCCTTCATCCCGCTCTGGCTGGAGCTCCCAGGCCAGAGGCAGGGAAAGCGATGCCACCTTTTCTTACAATTTTTTTTTTTTAAACTTAGTCTGGGTCTGCATAAAGGTTTGTTTCTTTCTGTTTTTTACTTGAACGGCATGCAGTCCAGGTCCTGAGGAAAGAGGTTTTTTAAAGGGAAAAGTCCCCCGTGATCTCTCTGCTTTTCCTGCAGCCTCGTAAAACCTGTTTCTCCTCCCCTGGGAGCTGCGGGCCAGGAGGGAAGCAGCTCCCCAGAGGAGAGCTGTTCCAGGATTGCACAACCGAGACGCTGGGTTTATTTATTTATTAACAACCACCCCACCCCCACCCCAGCTTTAGGAAGCCGTTGCTGAGGCTCCTCCAGAAACAGGGTTCCATTTCTACGTCTGACTCGGATCAAGGGCCATGCCGTGTCACCTCACGTCAAAGCCCTGAAGATCCCCACAGGCCAGTGAGTCAGCCCTTCCTCAAGTCACTCTGGTCCTCCCCAGAGTCAACAGTCTCACGACCTTGGCAGGCAACATCCTATCTCATCTCAGCTGAAACCCCGCGACAGGACATCCCGGCCCGCCAGCTTTCTTCGAACTCGCTTTCCAGGCAGCAGTGTTCTAGAGGGTGTCCCGGGCCAGCCCCAGCAGGGCAAGCTCTCCCCTCTCCCCTCGGGCCTGCGAGCTGCCTCCCAGGGATGACATCTAATTTCCCAAAGAACAAACTGAACCAGCACGCTCTCTCCCAACTCAGTCATCTCTCAGCCGGTGAGATGGCCATGTGGGGGAGAAAATGGAGTGCCAACGTCCCGGGCTCCTAGGGAGAGCGCGTCACCCTCTGCGACCTTAGGGACGGGAAGTGCCCTCCCCCGGGGAAGGCAAGGAAGACCTGCAGGGAGCGTGTACCTTGGAAATGAGTTCGTCGTGATTGGCCAAGTGGGCTCTGCAGTGAATGCAGCTGTAGGTCCGGTGGCAGGAGGGCAGATACGCCTGGAAAGTCTTGGATCTTGTCATCTTCACCATTGGCGCCGCTGAGCGTGGGGTGAACTCTGGGGTGGCCCACGAGGCACTCCCGCAGGACGGGTCGCAGGGGAAACACCGGAAGACACAGGTAAAGGCCGTGGTTTGGCGGGGGGTGGGTGTGGGGCGCGCTCCACACACTGGCGATGTCTCCAGAGGAAGGACCCTCAGGCACAGGCCTCGGGCTGGTTCTCAGCAGCCTGCAGGGCCAAGACAGGGGAGGATCATTAGCTAATGGATCTGGGCTTCCTGCAAGGCAGGCAGAGTCCCACTGCCACCAAGTGGGTAACGTTCACAGGATGAATGGACCCTCCTTCTGTTTCTCGCACTGTGTCAAGATGGCCCACTGGAGATCCAGAACTGCTGCTTTTCTAGAACTGGAGGTCAGGGCTCTCAGCCGTCCCTAGGTACTCTCCACCACCCAGCCAACTGGCATGATCGCCCTTCCAGGGAGCCCTAGAGGCCAGGCTTCAAGATGTGCTACTTCCAGCCCCCGGGAGAGGACGCCGAAGGGCCCCCGCTACGGCTGGAGTGAAAGGAGAAATTCAGCCTCCAGAGAGTCACTACATCAACAGTCACACCTGGACTTCTCATCCACTTCCAGATGCCAGGAACGCTCCGACACGTGAACCCCCACCCGCAGAGACAGTAAACCCCGCACCACCCTTTGCTGATGGACTAAGCGTGGGGTACAAAGGATCCAGTTCCCAACCAGCAAGGTCCCTCGCGGCTGGCCAGCTTTTTGGGGAGAAGTGTTTCTCCTTGCTGTATCTTGCCTAGAAGTATATGCTTAGTACATTTAGTGAATAAATGAAAACAATGAAATAGTCAGAATCCTGTACCTAAAATTCACAATGACAGTGAATTTTACCAGAATTCCTCCTCAACCCTCAAACTTCCCAATATTCATCCCACAGCACCAAATATCTCTCCTACTAGAGCCTCAGCTCTTTAACTCTACTGGGACCCAAGGACACTGAGACAGTGGGTGGCTCCCAGGGTATGTCCAAGTAGAGGTCTGAGGGCCCCAAGGTCTAGGACGCACTCTGCCTTCCAGGCTCGCCTGCCCACTCCCTGAGCTTCACTAACAGGGTGGTGTTCCCACCTGCCTACCTCCGAGATGAGCCAGAGTGTTAATTAACACCTGTATCATGCTTTGAAGATACAATAATTTAGAGAGACGGGAGGAAGACAAACAAAACCCATCTTCCTTGCCGGATTATGTCTGGGATCCATCTGGATGTCTAGAGAAAGTCTGCAAATCATAGTTCTCCTTTTCCTCTAAATCTCACTAGAATCCAATCTTCCCAAGGAAGCTGCCCTCCTCCCTGACATCTCCCCCAGCAGCACTCCCTGAAGGCCACTCTACCCCTGGGACTCTATCTCCCCGAGTGGTCCGTGGCACTCACCAGCACTGGGCTGAAGGCCACTCTACCCCTGGGACTCTATCTCCCCGAGTGGTCCGTGGCACTCACCAGCACTGGGCTGAAGGCCACTCTACCCCTGGGACTCTATCTCCCCGAGTGGTCCGTGGCACTCACCAGCACTGGGCTGAAGGACACTCTAGCCCTGGGACTCTATCTCCCTGAGTGGTCCATGGCACTCACCAGCACTGGGCTGAAGGACACTCTACCCCTGGGACTCTATCTCCCCGAGTGGTCCATGGCACTCACCAGCACTGGGCTGAAGGACACTCTACCCCTGGGACTCTATCTCCCCGAGTGGTCCATGGCACTCACCAGCACTGGGCTGAAGGACAACTACCCCTCCCTGCACTCCCCGTGCACCCCGGAGCCAAGCAGGCTCCCCATCCATGGGCTGTCCGACTGTGGAAGGAATTCAGACCCATAGGGGCCCAGGCACAATGTCTTCCCTGCACAGTCTATTTTTAAAGGTATGAAATCAGGTTAAACTGAACATTCTAGAAATACTTGATGAATGTGGAGGTGAGAACTGACCGACCCAGTGTCAGGCCTGGCCATAGCAGGAGATGCGGCAGGAAGATCCACGGCCCTCGGGTCCAGAGCCCCTTCCTCTCACCCTGGGCCCACTCTGGAGTGGGAAAAACCAAAGCCCGTGGGAGACCAACGCTGTTCGGTGCTGAAATATCACAGGTGGTACAAAGAGTCAAGTACCCAACTTGGGGCACTTGGTTTCCTGAAATACCCTTGAACTTTCCAGTACTCCGGTCCCACTCTCAGGAAGAACAGCACTCCGAGGAAAGGAAGGGGGGCAGGTCGGGGTGAGGAATAGAGAAGACAGGCAGGGGAGCGAGCAGGAGGCTCGCCCAAGGCCACCCGCTTCTGAAGTCCAAGCCTGAGCTGCCCAGACACTCTGGGGGACCAAAGGGAACAACGGCTGCCAGTCTGGGTTTACAGAGCAGCCGCAGGGTCTGTTTCCTTATACACGCAGCCGGCTTCTAAAGTATGTTTCCCCAGAGTAGAATTATTTCTTCTCTCACTTCTCTTCTGTAGGAAACCCAAAAAGAGCTCATAGGCAGGGGTGTATGGTTTTGCTCCGCTTCAAATCTGAATCCCAAAACTTCTTCAAAGCTACCTTCTGAGCAATAAGCACTTACATAGTCTGTGTTACATGTATGTCCCACACAAACACATACCCACGCACACACTACACACCACAGCGCTGAATGTGAAGAGACAAAAGAGAAAAACCAACCATGTCAGCAATATCCCAGGCTGCCGGTGCTTGGGAAAGCCCTGGAGAGGCCCACCCAGTGTGGCTCAGTGGCCTGAGCATTGACCCATGCACCAAGGGGTCACTGATGCGACTCCCGGTCAGGGCACATGCCCAGGTTGCAGGCTCGATCCCCAGTAGGGGGAGTGCAGGAGGCAGCCGATCGATGTTTCTCTCTCTCTCCCTCTCTCTCTAAAAAAGCAACAAAAACATATTTTAAAAAATAAACAAAAACCCCCCGGAGAGCCCAGCCAGCAGGCATGTCTCTGCTGCACCCAGCCGCTGTCTTCTCGTTCTTTCGCAGGAGCGCACCGGCACCGTAGGCTGGCTCCTGGCCCAGGGGGAAAGGCAAGTGTCCTGCTGAACCATGAATCGTGTTCAGCTGGCGCAGGGCGAACGGGAGGGGTGGGGGATGAGTGAAGAGCAAGGTGAGGCAGGATCAAGGCAGGGTCTTTGTGCTCAGAAGAGGCCGAGTGAGAGGAAAACATGACGGCCAGGGGCGGGAAAACAATCCCGTTACCACCTCCTTCCCTCTTAGGGGGAAATTTTAAAAGCTTCTTTGAGCCCTGGCCGGTTTGGCTCAGCGGTTAGAGCGTCGGCCCGCGGACTGGAGAGACCTGGGTTCGGCTCCCGCTAAGGGCACGTACCTCGGTTGCAGTTTGTCCCCGGCCCCAGATGGGGTTGTGTGGGTGGCATCCAGTCAATGTGTCTCTCTCATATCGATGTTTTTCGCCCTCCCGCTCTATCTGAAGATAAATGCAAAAATGTCCTCGGGTGAGGATAATAAATAAATAAATAAAAGCTTCTTTGAGTCAGTTTGTAGGAAGGAATAAATAGTTTTTGTTTTGTTTTTTAAGGAAGAAATTGAAGGTATGGGGCTGTAGAACTCACCCACTGGGTACCTGTTAATGGGGCTGCAGGCTCCATGGAGCTTCCCAAGTCCAACTGGTCGAACATATTGTGAAATCCAAACTGATTTCCAATAATAATCAAATGAGCTCAACAGTTGAAAGCCTCAGGGCACATGTACAAATTAAACCCCATTTTCAGTGAAGTGATAATCCAGCACAGTGGAAATGAAAGGAAGATTTGCTACCACCCCCAGCTGGCTCCCGCTGATCAGCATGGAAAGAAAATATGTGAACTATTATGATTAAAAACAAAGACCTTCGATACACCACTCTGAGAGCCAAATGCATAGGGAGCGTACACTGCAAGGCTGGCCACCTCGGACAGGCCTGCTGCGGGGAGGCCACAGCGGCAGCTGGGACTCCGCACAGCGCCGCTGCGTGTCCCCAGGCTGGAGGGTGAGGGATGAATCCTCAGGTGCGCCATGAAGGACCTCGACGAAGAACGTGGGAAAAAGGCAGTACTGACACACACGGCCACAGAAACTGAGAAGGTGGAAGCCACAGGGGAAGTAACACCTCCAACCACAGGACGGGACCATGCTACATGCTACGTGTGTTGTTCCCGTGGGGCCTTTGGTAGTGGTAGGCAGAGACTGCTTGCAAGCAAAGTGTGCTCTGGAATCACAAACCAGTTCTACCTCTTTCTGGCTGAGTGGTTGGGGGTAAGTTATTCAACCGCTCTGATCTTCAGCTTTCCCAGCTCGATCAGTACCAACCTCCGCAGGGTGCTGGGGTTAAATGAGATGATGCAAGGGTACACATGAGTCCTGGCACACAGCCCTGGCAGGCCCCGAGCTTCCTTTCCCCCTGAATCCGCCCTCTGCATTTCAGCCAGTGCTGACCATGTCACACTCTTGTGGCCTCCAGAAAGGCAATACAGGGCAGCAGGGAAGGCAAGTTCTGGAACCAGACTTGGCTATTTTAAATCCCGGTTTTATCATTTACTAGCTGTGTGACCTTGGACAAGTTACTTACCCTCTCTGGACCTCACTTTCCTCATCAAAAAATAGGGAGCATCTTCCTCATAGGACTCTTGTGAGGATGAACTAAGTTAATACATATCAAGTAGTCAGCACATGCGCCTGGCATGCAGTCAGTATACATCAGTTCTAAGTGTGTATTACTGTGGACACCGTCCACCACAGACACCACAGATGGCTTCAGACTCATCTCCACCCCGTCTTACTCCACACTCCACTTACTGAACTGTAAGGGTCAACCATGTGTCAGGAACTCTCCTAAATGTTCAGATTCGGCATCCAAACCCTCTGTGGTCCCTCCTAATACACCATGCGTGCATGTTCCCCTTGCACGTTTCGGTGATGCCATTCCCTCAGCCTGACACGCCCTTCCCCCCCCTTCCCCCAGGCCCTTACCTGACCCTGAAGACAAGCTCAACTGTCACCTCAGCACTGGACTCACTGGCCCCTTCTCTGTGTGCATCTCTTTTTCTTTTTTTCTTTATTGATTTTAGAGAGAGAGGCGCAGGGAGAGGGAGAAAGAGAAAGAAACATCGATGAGAGAGAACATCAACTGGCCACCTCCTGCATGCCCCCACTGGGGATCTGGCCCACAACCTGGGCATGTGCCCTGACCAGGAATCAAACTGGCGACCTCTCAGTGCATGGGTCGATGCTCAACCACTGAGCCACACCGGCCAGGCTGCACCTCTATCTTAACACTTACCCTACTGGAAGTGAAATTACCCTTTTCTGCTTCTGTTTCCTCCACTAGAGATTAGCTCCAAGAGCAGGGACCACGTTTTAGTCATTTGTACCCCTTGAACTAAGCAGCACAGGGCACATACTCCCTCTGCTTCTCATTGGGCTGCCGGCTAGGCCAGTCCACCCACCCAGGTGGGGAGCAGACACGACTGAGCCCCGCCCCCTTCTTCCAAGTGATGAGCCAGGAGGAAAAGTTACTCTGGGTCCCCAGGCTCCATAACACCCTATTCTTCCCCAACATTCCCTACTCATATCCTGTGCTGAGATGCCCAGAGCTGTGGTTTTTCTGGGCTACAGGTGAATTTTTAAGTCCCATAAAGACCTAGCATTGGCCTCTATGCCCACTCTTTGCATTTGCAGGGTCTAGGGTAAAAATATATATATATATTCCAACTTTTCCATCTCTCACTTACTGTGGGAGCTCTCAGAAAGCCTAATGAGGGCTTTATGCTAGCTTGAAGGACAGGACTGGGAGCAGGGCCGAGTCTGTTCTGTCCCACCATCAGAGAGGACAGAGAGAAGCCCTGACTGGAGGGAATAAACAAGGGACAGCAGTGGAAAGGGAACAGACCAGCCATTTCTGGAACTGGGAGACAGCATAAAGACAGACAGAATGGCTATGGACAGCCTTTATCCCAGGAGGACTGACCTCCTTCCCCATCCCTAATCTTACAGGAACCCCGAACCCAGGCCAGGGAGCAGAGAGACCCGGTCCCCCTGGGCTGCCAAGTAAGAGGAGTGGGGGGCAGTGCAGTCCAGGGGTGCGCACAGGATCTAAGGCAGGCGGACTGGGGTTTGGTCTTGGTTCCTCTCATTGGCTGCATCACAATTAGGCACGCTGCCTGAAAGGGAGTAACCACAGTGCGGGCCTCATGGAGGAGACAGAAGAATCACATGAGATCACGCAAGTGAGCACTCAGCACAGCACCTGGCCGCGGTTAGTGCTTAATAACCTTGATTAGCTGTCACCATCCCGCCTGCAAGAGTGAAAAAGTACAGGGACTGTTTATTCACAAAGCCCCCAAACGGAGCAATGTTCCTGTCTCCTAGGTTGACTCATGGTGGTCAGAGGGTTAGGACCCAATTTAATCCACTAAACCTGTGGTTTAGGCAGGTTTTTGTGGCTTAGCAGGGGATGTGATACTATTGCTATGTCGTTCCAAACAGACCACTCCATCCCTTTGTGCCGAGGGCAAGCCTCCTCTGCGGTCTGCGCTGACCCTACTAATCCCAAGATGGAACTACTGAGAATTTTGCTGAAATGGCCCATTAACTGCCATGAGCCCTGGCCGGTGTGGCTCAGTTGGCTGGGCATTGTCCTGTGCACTGAAAGGTTGTCGGTTCGATTCCCAGTCAGGGCACATGCCCGAGTTGCAGGCCTGATCCCCAGTAGGTGGTGTGCAGGAGGCAGCAGATCAATGTTTCACTCTCACATCGATGTTTCTCTCTCTCTCTCTCCCTTCCTCTCTCTCTTAAAGTCACTTTTTTTTCTTAATCTTAAAAAAAAAAAAATACAGTCTTTACACTGTTGAAAAAAGGCTGTGGTCACCCGGCTGGTGTGGCTCAGTGGTTGGGTGTCGACCCATGCACCAAGAGGTCGCTGGTTCGATTCCCGGTCAGGGCACATGCCCAGGTTGTGGGCCTGATCCCCAGTGGGGGGCATGCAGGAGGGGACCAATCAGTGTTCTCTCTCATTGATGTTTCTATCTGTCCCTCTCCCTTCCTCTCTCTCTAAAAAAATCAATAAAGAAAATAATTTTTTTTTAAATAAAAATAAAATAAAACTGCCATGAAGCTGATGTGCAAGGCACAGAGGAAAATAAAGTAAGTCACTGTGTTTCATAGTTCCCCACTTTATAGCCCTGGACCCAGGGGGCACTTCAAATCCATCCAGTTGATAATAAAACCCAGCTTGGATATTCAAGAAACCACTCTCTTTCACAAACAAAACCAACCATTCGCCTCTACCCTGGACACAGGGCCTCGACTCGGTTTCGGGAGGATTATTTGTCAGATGACAATGACAATCCTACACAATCTCCAGCATTCCTTCAGCTCTTCAAGTCCTGATTCCATGTTGTTACGATGTCTCTGCCAACTGAATCCTGCCCCAGAGCGGAGTATCCATCCACCAACCTTCGATCTGTTAAGACCTTCATTTCAGCGAGGTCACAGAGCATGCCCGTCTCCCAGAGTCCACTCAGAGGAGGCTGCGGGACTGTAACGAAAACATGGGCAGCCTCCAACACGCCAAGTCCAAACACTCTGCAACATCTGTTAACACAGCAATGCATTTACCACATGGCCCTTAGCTCAGCACTCTGCCGGGGGAGGCCCCACACGAGGCTCGCATCTGTTTGCACATCTGCATGGAGAAAAGGCAGTGCCCCTTAAAAACCCTGAAACGTGCACGTAATACACTAGATATTAGGTAGGAATAGCTGTTGATAGCTGGCCACGAACAGATCAGGCATCTCTTTGGGTTGTTTCTACCATTTCAATAAAATAATGTGGCGCTCCCCCTCTCACAAACATGCCTGCACCCTTCCTGCCCCCGCCCCCTGCTTCTCCCCAGGTGCCCCACCTCTGCCCTCCTCTCTCTCTCCTGAGCCCCAAGGGCCCTTCTTTTGCTTCTGTAACTTGTTTCCTGAGCCCATTTCTCCTACAGCTCACTTCTTTTACCTCTGTGGCTTTCTAAATAAACTTTCTCTTATTATTAATAATAATGATGATGATGTAAAGAAGCCCAGATTATCTGTCTGAAGATAGGTTACCAAGGACAGTTGTTTGAAGTTCACTGATGGCTTCCTTCTCTTTCTTACACACAACTCCTAGCTCTAAAAAGGGGTTTAAAGTCGTTCACAAAAACATAAACAATACAATACTATTAAAACAGGTTAAGAAATTAGGGTAGGAGGAATAAAAGAAAAAAGGAGAGTTAGGACATAGAAATGCATGCGGTTAAGTTGTTAAACACTTACTAAATTTCCATTGCACATTTGGCTTTCTGCGCCCCAGCAACCAAGGCAGAAAAGAAAATAGCAGTTACACGGTTTATATCTCCTATAAAATATAAGCATCTTGGTTGTTCAGGATATAGATTTTTCTCAGAGACGTTCTCCTATGGGTGGTCGTAGGCGACAACGAGTAACCCAGTGGACAAGATCCCCAGCGCACCCCGAAAGTTCCTACCATGTAACCCTCTTGCCAGACTGTCCCTCCATGAAAACAACACAACAAACACCAAAGGGCAACGCAGTGAGAAGGGTTCTAATGGGGTCAAATCAGGGCATCCCCAAAGCATGGCTTTCTGACGGTCTGGCTGGACCCAGTGATGCGGACTCTCGGAGGAACGAAGAGCTACAGAGCCTCCTGGCAATGCTCCACCAATATCATTTACCACAACCAGGCTTGTGAGTAACAAAGATATGGGCAGCCTCCACCATGCCCAGTCCACACACTAATACTCCTGAATGCCAACACTATCGGCCCTGGTGCCGCCTTCAGCTCTCTCGACCGCTGCTTTCCCCTAAAACTGTCCCTTATGGGCCGCACGGTGCCTTCCCACGTCTCCCTGCTGCTCTTCTTCCGACCTCCTCTCCTTGAGGTGCTCCGTGTGCCTGATTGCGTTCTCCTCTACACCCTCCAGTCTTCTAAACCTCCGCCTCCCGCTCCTGACACCTGGGTCTCTATCTGGGGTCTAGGATGGCACATCACACCACTCTGGTCCGAAGCCAACACCACCTCTCTCCCTCCCCTGGGCTCCTATCACCTTCATCCCAACTCTATTCCTTCTTCCCAGAGGCCCAGTTGCCCAAGCAGAAAACACCCTGTATTCTCTCTTCCTTCTTTGTCATACTCATCTGTCCCCTAGACAGCTGGTTCTGCCTCTGAAATCCACCCCCCCACTGCCACCCTCCGTCACCGCCAGCGGCACTGTGCGAGCCCGATCCTCTCCCCTCCTGAACTACTGTGACAGCTTCCTAACCGGACTCCCTGACTCAGCGCTCACCTCTCCAGCCCATTCTAGAATTCTATTTATACAACACAATCTGATCACATCTCTCTCAAGTTTCAAAACCTCCGGTGGTAGCCTAGCAGCCTGCAGGACAAAGCCCACACCTCGGGTGGCATCAGGAACCCGGTGGCTTATCTGCTTGCTCTTCACCTTCCCACCTCACTCCAAACCTGTTTCCCCAGCAGACCGAGCTCGCTCACTTCCTTCTCTCAAGTTGTGTCAGCCTCTGCAATGCCTTAACCTACCTTCCCTGCTGGCAAATACCTGCTCACCCCTAAGCACAGGCGGTGGCCCCCTTCTTCCAGCATGCAAAAAACACGGCCCCCCCAATGGTCTTTATCAGACTGGGAACTTACCGAAGTCTTTTCCCGCCCCCCTGCCCAGGACTCCTACTGCCCAGCACATTTGAGATTCTTTTTTTAAAAAATCCTCACCCAAAGATATTTTTCTATTTATCTTCAGATAGAGTGGGAGGGAGATAGAGGGAGAAAGGGAGAGAGAGAAACATCAATGTGAGAGAGACACATCAACAGGCTGCCTCCCGCATGACCCGACCATGGCCGGGGACGAACTGCAACCGAGGTATGTGCCTTTGGCTGGAATCGAACCTGCAACTCATTGGTCCGCAGGCCGACACTCTACTGCTGAGCCAAACCGGCCAGGGCCTGAGATTCTTAGTAAGTGCTAACTGAGTAAAATGAACCACCATCAGTGAAACCATGCTGCCCTACAGAGCTGGTGTTTCTTAAATCTCCTCACTTACTTTGTCCCTGTCCAGGACATTAAAATATCTAATTCTGGCCCTGGCTGGATAGCTCAGTTGATTAGAGTGTCTTCCCAATGCACCAAGGTTGCAGGTCGATCCCCAGTCAGGGCACATGCAGGAGGCAACCAATGGATGCATAAGTAAGTGGAACAACAAACTGATGTTTCTCTCTCTCTAATCGATTTTTAAAAAATCAATCTAATTCTGGACATGACATGGGATTCGCACACCGTTTATGCTCCACACAGTTCAAAAGGCAGCGAAGGGTTGTGACGTCGACGCACTGGGGCTGGCAGGAGTCTAAGACTCAGTACCGTGGGGCCGAGTCTCCCAGAAGCCACAGCACGTGGGCCTCCGGCCGATTTACCTGGCCGCTGTCTGACGGCAGAAACATTCCCCACTCCACCACCCCTGGCCCTTCACACCATCTCTCTGTGCCACCTGGGGCAGCCTCCCCAGGCTGGCACTGACTTCTGGGCCCCGAGAGAAACCCTCAGGCTGCCAACCCAGGAACCTTCTTTCTCCCAGGGTGGTCCACACAAATCCCCAGGGCAGCTTAAGCTGCTGCGTAACCGACTGAGTTGGAGAAAAATGAAGTATCGGGCTTGGTTCAGGCCAAGGAAAGGGGTCCGCGAAGACTGCCTCTACTCCACAGGTACCCCCAGACTGCCACCCTCACATCAGCCCTTTGTTTTGTATTCGGCCATGCTCAGAGACGATAACCCTGGTTAAAATGAACAGATTTCCCCCACAATCTGGGACCCAGAGAGGGACTGGATCCATTCCTCTGCCCCAGACACAGCTATCCTTGACTATAATATCAAACAACCATCTAGATCTATCAAGAAAATAACATCCGGGCAGACAGGCTGAGAGATGTGGCCAGTCTTCAGAAGCTCCTTCAGCAGGGAACCCTCCCCTCGGCCTCCTCCAAGCCCCGCGCAGCCAGCCCCCTCGTCCACACGCAGCACGTTCACACGCGTGGCTTTATTTTTACTGCGGTACTTATTTGATTGTCATCTGTCTCTCACACAAATATCAAATGTTATTTATTAAATAAATGACTGTCCTTTGGACTATGGGCACGGTGTGACCTTCATTTCTCTGTAACTGCTGCTCCCCCAGGGCACAGCTGGGGCCCCAATTAGTCACAACCCATCCATCCCCGATCTGCCAATACGATTCCATTGTTCAGCTGTCAGCATGCCTTTGGCTTTCCCACTTTAATCTCCCAATTCAAATAAATCCAAAACTCTCGACTCTGACATCTGTGGCTGGGCTCCCTGCCTCTCCACAATTGGAATTTGGAAATTAAACTTAGAACTCAAGAGAAAGAAAGGGCAGAGGCACTTTCAAAAGAACGCCTGGATGTCTCAAGTCCCAGCCTTCACCAGGACGAAGAGGGATGTATTTTGTTCTGAGAATTATTACTCGGTTATCTCGTGTGGCCATTTCTTGAAGGAGAGGAAAAGAAGGAGGGCGGGAGAGAGAGGGGCTGATCTGGAGCAAATGTCTGGATGTCTCCTGCTACGGGGAGGGCAGACAGGTTTTAGTAAGAATCACCACCTCTTTTCCTGTCATGCCTGGCACATCAAGGAGGGGCGGGGGGCCGTGCACAGGGCCAGTGCAGCTGTTTCATATGATTTGAGAGACCTCCACAAAGCTAGCTGTTTATGGGTCAGTCTTCCCACTGGACTGTGAGCCACTGCTGGCCAGAGACCAGGACTGGTTAATCATCCCTCATACCTAGCCCAAAGTCTGGCTGGCAGTAAGAGCTCCAAAAAGCCTTGGTCGAGAGGTAGGAAGTGAGGGGAGGAGGTAGGGTGGAGTCACCTGAGGCCCTGCAGCAACAGTCAGTAAGCCTCCAGGACGCTACAATTTATTTTTTTAAAGTTTAAATATGTTTTTATTGATTTGAGAGGGAGAGAAACACAGATGAGAGAGAACCATTGATCGGCTGCCTCCTGCATACCCCCTACTAGGGATCGAGCCTGCAACTGGGACATGTGCCCTGACCAGGAACTGAACCTTCGACTTCTTGGAGCATGGGACCATGCTCAATCCACTGAGCCACACCGCGCAGGGCTACAATGTATTATTTTCCTACCTTGGGCCCAGGAGGGGGCAGGTCCTTGATATGCATTATCTCAGTTAACCCTCACAACAACCCGAGGAGGCAGGCATTATGATGACCTGTTTGAAAGTGCCAGAACCAACATCTGAATCCTGGGCCCTCACCCTCCCGCCCCTCGTGGAACCCCTCGTGGATTCTTCCGTCTGGAGAAGCCGGAGCCGGGTCTGCACGTGTGCACCCTCGGTTCTCGAGCCCGCTCGAGCAATAAGCAGAATGTCTCCCAGAGGGAGCATCTACATCAAGTAATTATAGTGCAAAACAAAGACGTTAAGTTCTCTTAAAACATTTTCAGACTCTCCGGGTTGGCTCCATGCTACAGCTTTTAATTACAGAAACCTGAGAAAACAAATGAGGGAAGGGAATAACCTGACCCAGAAGGTGGATCAACAGATTAGGCACAAGAAAAGCTCGTTTTCTCAGCACCTTCCTGCTAATGGGATATTCGGCTTTCGGGCTGCAGTCCTGTGTGGGGTACGTTTTCCCTCAAATCCTGAAGGAAACAAATGAAGAATCACATAAGCAAAACCAACCAAAAGCCCTGTGTATGTTTACACAATACGTATTTAGACCATTAATACAGCACATACCGAAAGAATTCATTTCTACCTTGTGGTCCATTTGGCAGTGGGTCAATTTAGGGAGGGATCCCCAACAGACAGGGACCAAAGTGGTAGAAGAATAGATGACACACACAGGAGTCACACAAACAAAATAAAAGGAAGTGGCAAACGGAGAGAGGAAAGGAGGGCAAAGGTCAAAGAAACCAGGTGGCTGGTTTCTGCCGGGGAGAGCGACTACCTCAGGGATTTGCAGACCTCAGACCTGTCGGGTGGGCTGCAGTAGAAAAAACCGGGCAATGTTTCCTTTGATTATTCAATGCCTGCTTTTGTTAGATGTCCCGTCCTGAACATTCTGATGACTGTGTCCGCCTTTGGCTGGGCCAGGAATTCTCATGGCAGCCAGGTTGGAGGAGCCCTAGGGACAGTCTCACTTCTGAGGATGCCTGTTGTCTATGTCAACTAGCCGCTGTTCACAGGTCTTTATTCTCAAGTTCTACTGTGAATGGAAACCACCGTCCACGTCCATGGAGTTACTCTAAACTGGGGCAGCATCCCAGGCTTCTCCTCTCCACACCTCAGGCGCCTGCTGGACATCCCCTCTCGGGTGCACACCGCTGCGGCTTTGCACTGTTCCCCCGGAGTGTCCCCCCATGTTCACACCCTCTTCTTCTTCCAGCCCCGTCTTCAAAAGGCCTGCCCTTCTTTCTGCATCTCTGTGACGACTTTAAACTCTACCTTGTACTCTGGTTATTAGCTAATACACATGCCTTCATTGCTCTCAGGGGCAGGGGCCATATTTTAACTCATCCTTATCTCCCAAAGGTCTTATACCTGTTCAATGATTACCACCCAGGAAAATAAAACAAAACCCAAGGTTGAGTTTCAGCCCCAAGCCAGAGGTTCCTCTTCTCTCAGTCAAAATAGAAATCAAAATTTTCCTGACTCAAGCAGGATGTGTTCCAAGTCTACGCTCTCTTGCCCCAGGTACTCCCAACCAGAACACCATGGGAAAAGAAAACACAGTCAGTATTTCCTATAACTTAATGTCACGTCAGACACAATAAAGCCACGTTCTTAGCTCAACCAAACTCAGCCACTGTCCACACCCAAGAAGACCCTGTCTGAGCCCATCTGCCATCTGAATATCAAGCCTTCCTTCCAGGAGGTCAACAAATAGACACGAGAACTCCAGACACTGGAGGGTGTTTGCACTCTGAGTTGGCAATCTAGTTTCAGATCAAAGCCACTGAGTCTGGATACACCACATTCTCAAGACCTCAGGGGAGGGCTGGGTGCCCTGCACAGGGGGAGGGAGAGCACGGCGTCGCTGACTCAACCAGGAAACAGAGATGTGGGTGTCAAGGCAGCACCCCACTGGCAGAATGCTCCTTTGCCCCATCAGAGAGGAGGTAGGCTTTGCCTAGCATTGAGACATTATGGGATTTTTAGGGTTTTAGTCAGGAGCTGGTATTTTTCCAGAATGTACAGGAGCAGAAAGAGCCCTGGGCCTAAGAAACGAAAGGTGTGGCCTATAGTCTGTGCTTTGCCCTAATTAGCTCTGTGTCTTAAGTAAGTCCCTTTTCCTGTTTGAGCCTCACTGTTTATATCTCTAATGTGTAATACCTAAAATAGATGTTAATACCCAATCCAGCATATATCCAATTAATACAAAGTTATAAATCAACTTGAAATTAGGGAAAATAAAAGTTACAAGGTTCACACCAGAAAAAGTTAGGATGCAGGACCCTACAGTTACTAAATTCAAGCCACAAATTTGGCTTTGTGCTACCTGGCAGCCAAAGCACAAAGAGAAACATGATCAGCTATAAATTTCCAATTGTCCAAAGAAAAATCATTCCAGTTCCTGGGAAGAGGCAAAGCTTTTCCTGGAACCTGATTCTGAAAGAACTTTCTCCAATTAATTTTGAAAGTTGCAGCTTGTTATCAACAATATAAACCCTTACACAAAATGTAGTATCAACTTATATATAGCTCCTTCAGACAGCGTACCTCCATGAAAGCAAAGGGCAGGACACTCACCACAGGGAAACAATTCTGGAGGGGCTGAGATAGATGGCCCCCGTAAACAGCTGTTTAATCCAAGGATAAAAGAAAGAATGGCCAGAGGAACAAGTAGATAACATTTCCTTCCCCAAACTTCTATAAATATTATTTCTTCATATGGATACTTATTTACAGTTGTGCATTTCTAACTTCCATTCCAGTTCTGAGAGATCTAAGTGACATTTTTAGTCTTCATTTACACTAATTTAAGATTTTGTGGATGAAAAGGAGTTCTCTGGAAAGGAACCTTACAGGGTGATCGCATCATAAATTCCTAACAGGTCATGGTGGGTAGTCACACCTCAGACATACTTTTTTTTATAGTAAAAGGTTTATCTTTGCCCGGCCGGTGTGGCTCAGTGGTTGAGCGTCGACCCATGCACCAAGAGGTCTCCAGTTCGATTCCCAGTCAGGACACATGCCCATGTTGTGGGCCTAATCCCCAGTGGGGGGCATGCAGGAGGCGGCCAAGTGATGTTCTCTCTCATCAATGGATGTTTCTATCTCTCTCTCCCTCTCCTTTTTCTCTAAAATCAATAGAGGGGGGAAAAAAAGGTTTGTCTTTGCCTTAAGCACGCCCTGTCCATTGTTCTTGAGCATCTAGGTTAACATACCTTTGAAATCACCACCCTCAAGAGGGCACATAATCTTAACTACCCTGTAACCCAATCCCAGCCTTGCTTTCTCCCACCCAATTTTCCTTACATTGGCTCAAATCAACTCAAAAATTCCCTGTAGGTTTACACATTCTTTTGTTGACAATTTGGTAGTTTTCACTTCTTACTGCCCATTCCCAAATCAACGCATTGGGAATTCCTGCCAGACAAAGAGAGGGAGAACCTAACTATTAATGTTGGTGGTGTCACTAATAGCTAACTATTAGTGCCCAAGCGCCAGGCTCTGTGCCTGGTCTCCAGGCATGCTCTCACTTAGTCCTCCTGTCAGTTCCGTGTGACAGCAACCATTATTAGTCCCATTTTATAAATACGGAACAGAGATTTAGAGGATTTCAGCAAACTGCCCAAGATCACAGAGCTAATTATTCAGATCTTTCTGGTTCCAAAGCCCAGGATCTTAACCCTACTCATAGTGCCTCCTAGTATTCATGAGATGTGATTACTGGTAGAAATGCTTTCGTTGTTTTCCCTCTTGAGAATGAAGCATTAGTTCCTACTCTTAGAAACTCAGCTTTGGCTCTTCAGTCTTTCCTTCCTTTCTTCCAACGACAGGTAGACACTTTATCCAGGGCCACTCCATGCCAGAGAGCAAGACAGAGATGCTCTGGAGCTTCCAATCTAGCCAGCAAGTAGACCATGTATTTCCAGATGGTATTCGAGTTCTTTGAAAAAAATTAAGTTAAGGGGGTTTAAGAGAGGCAGGGAGGGGAGGAGCTGTTCTAGATAACTGGTCAGGGAGGGGCTCTCTGAGACCCAAGAGGGAGAAGCCAATCATGCAAAAATTTGGATGAAAGGCATTCTGGAAAGAGGAACTACCAGTAGTAAAGGCCCAAGGACAAAAACAAACCTTCCTCGTTTTAGAAATCTCTGTGCAGCTGGATCAGAGTGAGGCAGAGCAGACCAGGTGCGGCCTGGTAGGAGATAAGGTAGCAGGGCCCTCAGGGGAAGGAGTTGGATTATGACTGAAGGGCAATGGGAAGCCATTAGAAAGTTGTAAACAGGGGAGAAGCATAATCCAATTTACTTTTACACCGCCCCCCACCCGGCTGTGTTCTCAGCTCCCGGGGAAATTCAAGTAGGTTTGGTTTAAGATGAAGGTCAAGTACCATCACCTTTTATTTTGTTAATTATAACATCTCTGAAAACTATCAACTCTCAAAAATACCTTTAGCCTGCAGGCCCTGGCTTTCCATCACTGAAGGCTCAAGTTCAAAAAGACGATTCCTTTTCCAGAGCTTAATACCCCATGCTAACAATGCAATTGCCAGAGCACTGGGTGCTTTGGTCCACAGGCCCTAGGGAAATGCCAAGGCAATATACAAAGGAAACTGATCCTGATCCTCCATTGAGTGCATCTGAACGTCTCTTCCCTCTGCTTTTCCTATCCTAGGATATCCTATCCGTTGCCATCCTTTTGTTGCTTTCTTTTTTCCAGAGGCTCAAAACTAAACATTCTGTGTGAGCTGCTTGATCCAAACTGAGCATTACCAAAGTTAATTTCAACAATCCTACAATTAGTAATCCCATATAAGGCATACCTTTGGCTGAAAGGACCACAGTTCAGTTTGAATTTGGAGAATTCAGAGCTCTTTTTGAAGCTAATATGCAGCTTTGATTCAAGGAAATTTCTTTTACCGACATGTGAATGCATCAGATTTGTGTGTGTTTGTGCTTGAAGGTAGAGACAGACAGAGGTAACGGCATCAGAAACCGGATGGACGAACAAATCCACATGCAGACAGGAGCCCACAGGAGCAGAGCTGAGCTGTCACCACAGGAAAGAACCAGGGCTGAAGTAGGCAAGGAGGTGGGGAACTGTGCCTCTTATTAACAACTGTTGACAGACAAGGCTTTGACACTCCCGCCCCCCTACCTCCAAACAAAAATAAAGTCATCGGCCTGCCCCTCCCCCAGGCTACACAGCCAGGAATACCCAGATATTAAACAAAGTCAACCTCTTCTGCTGGCCATTTGTTAACATCCAAGGCACAAGGTTTGTGTTGCAAACTCAAAACCATTAAAATAGTGATTTTCACACAATCTGTGAATAGTACAGCTAAGTCATCCGCACTACTCATGACCCCAACCCCACGCATTCAGTGGCACAGAACAGTGAACAGCAGCCCTCAAATGGGGTGGGTGGGGTTAGGAGGGAAGGGGCGTCTATCTCTTATGGCCAAGCTTCATGACAGCTGACACAGGACAAGACGATACCCTTACGCTCTGCAAAGCCTAGGCCACTGTGACTAGCAGGTGAGGACCTTGAGTTTGCATAGTGTGGGTCACATACCTGACTGAGGCTTTGCACACTTCACTTCCAAGTTAATGCCTTTCATTGTTCACTGCCCGCGATTCCCACTAGCTCAGGGTTTCTTATCAACCACCTGCATCACAATCTCAGGGCCCACTTATTAAAAATGTGCCCCACTGAGAATAAACATCTCCAGAGTGGACTGGCAAACTGTATTTTTAAACACTCCCAAAGTCATCCTTATTCACATTAAGTGTAAGGACCTCTGCCCTACAGCAATGTCTCTTCAACTGTGGGCCATGAGCTATTTGGTCAAGAAATCAAATGAATGGGTCATGACCAGCAGTTGTTGTTTCTAATCAAGTAGACAAAAATTATAAATAGAGTACACCACAGGTATTAAGGGCAAATGTTTCCTGGAACTTACTGCAGTTCTGGACCTCTGTGCAGGGACGTAAAATGTATTCCTTACTGTGGATCCCACTCTAAGCCTGAAAACTGCTCTCCTAGAGGGAAGAAGGAAAACAGTCTTCTGTGTATGATGTTTAATTTTCTATTTTCCACCACTAATCCCAAGCTTCCTGATTTCAGTTCAAGCACAAGATATCAAGACAGATCCCAGGAATGCTGATATCAAATCCTAAACTGGTAAGGCAAAACCAAACTGAGGGGGATGAGCCCAAGGCCCCTTTCTACTCCTACCTGAAACCCTTACCATGGAGCTGGGGACAAGGGACAGTGTCAAAAGGAAGCTTGCGCAACTCGCAACTCTCCTCAGGCTGGACCTGTTCCTCAATAAAAAACAAAACAAACAAACAAAAAAACCCTTGTAGCCACTCATATCACAGTCCAGAAGAATTAACATATTCCTCACCAGGGCAAGACTCCGCCTCACGATTAAGTGCCCAAGCAGTGAAGGGCTGGACAGAACTCACATTCAGGTTCGGCCCACATCTGCAGCCCTGTGGCAGTGATTAGGTCAAAGGAAGGCCAGGGAAGGTTGAATCCAATCCCACTGATCACAAGGCCAAGTTCTCAGAATCAAGAGCACTGCACAGCATCAACCATGTGAGGTCAAGTCCCACCCCAAGCCAGTGGCATGTTTACCTTGGGCAAGTTGCTTAACTTCTCAACCCCCCTAGGTCCCTTGCACCACTAACGTTCTGTGAGCAAGTGGGATACAGGGTGGCAGTTCCTCCTCTGGCCCAGTGCTCTAGGACAGGGGGCCCCATCTTTGCACGTCTTGCTGAACCAGAAGAGAAGAAAAAGGGAGGAAGGGCAAGGAAAAAGGATGAGTAGCTAGGTGTCTTGGTAGCCTTCAGACTCACAAGAAGCAAGGGCTCCCTGAAAAGAGCCTCAAGACTCCAGGAGAGCAAATCGGAACAGCAGGCCAGAAAGCAACCCTCCCCAGCAAAGCCCTGAAGCAGTTGCACGTGCCATTCACAGCAGCCACTGCACAACAGAGAAAAACGAAGGACACTCACTCACTTAGCTTTTTAAGTAACTGTAAACTGAGAGTGAAGTCGGAGGTGGCAGTCTCCTGGGCTGGGTCCAAAAGAACAGGTGGTTCCCCCAGCTCCCAACGGGAGAAAAGCCACTACTTGAGGAGGTCAGCGGCCAGGGAGGGTGAACTTGAAGCAGGGAGAGGCCGGGGCTGCCCCTCAGCGCCAGTCCTGGGAGGCACTCGCTGCAGAAGCCCCTACATTCCGCCCGGCGGGAGCGAACTCGCGCCCACCCCTTGGCAAGGACGCTGGGGAGGCGCCGGGAGGCGGCCAGGCAGGAACTCGGCTGCGGTCACTTCGCCCGGGGCTGGCGAGCGCTCCCGGGAGTTTCGAGGGCGGCCAGCCCCCATAGGAGGGGCCCCCCAGGGCGGCGCTCCAGGACCCAACGTCTCCAGCAGCCAGCCAGCGTCACCGGGACAGAAAACAGCCGAAGTCCTCGCGCTGCCCACCCCCCTCGGAGTCCGAACCCACGGAACTAGGCTAAGGAAGAAGCAGCGACCGCGTCTCCAGGTCCCCTCGGCCAAATCGCACACCCCAGACTTGCTTAGTTCCCCGAACAGGTCCGGGACCCGGACCCGAGGACCCCACGCCACCTCGGTTCCCTCCGCGGGACGCCGGCGGCCCGGCAGTGTTTGTAAACAAACCGGTCACGTGGCCCCGGCGGCCAGCTCCCCGCCCCCTGCGCCAGCGGCCCCCACGGAGACCCCCAGCCCGATGCCGCCTCGGCCGTGCTGGGCAGAGGGCGCCGCGCTCCGCGAGGTCGGGCTGCAGGGGCCACCGGACCGGTGCCCAGTGCTGGGTGCCCGGCGCTCGCGCTGACAGTGCGCCCCGTGCCCACGCGCGCCTGGCCTGCGCCGCGCTCCCGGTTTGCTTACCCGGCAGCAGGCTGCCCCGTCCGGCCAGCGCCGGGCTTGGCTCCGCGGGGATGCGCCGCAGCAAAGGACCGCCCGGCTGAATCCCGGGCTCCGGGCGCTCTCTTAAAGCCACAGTCTCCGCCACTGCCGCCGCCACCACTCCGCATCCCTCCGGGTCGGGGCCGGGGGCTGCCCTGTGACGGACGCGCCCCCGCGCCTATCCCCTCCGCTCAGCACATAGCAACACGTCGCGGGTTGGCTCGGCACGGCCGCAGCCATCCACCCCGAGCCAATCAGCGAAGGACGGAACTCCGCCCCCCGCTTCCCCTACCCTTCACTCCCCCACCCCTCTGCCCTGGCGGGGCTTGGGTGCGGGGAGCGCTGTGAGAGTCGGGTCTGGCCCCGCGGGGCTCAGGCAGCCGGACCGGCTACACTAGGCGACTGGCCGGAGGAACGGGGAGAAAGGGTGATGAGGATGGGAGGGCTCTCAGCGCCTGGGAGGAGACCTTTTATTTGGGTTTGGGATTTGTCCCCAGGTCAACACTGGGATTCCCAGAACATGGGATAGGGAGGTTGTATAGTGCTTCTGCTTGGAGGTCCAAGATAGTAACTCTCCTTACACCGTGGCCATCCCTAACCCAGAGCCTCAGTTACTGAGGAGGCCCTCAGATGCCGGGGCAGCTGAATTTAATAAGATAGTGCCAGCCCGACCCGGCCCGGCCCAACCGGGCCCTACTCAGAAGCAAGGCATTTCCCATCTTCTCTCTGCTCTGCTAGTAATTTAGGCGAGCTCAAAGTAGGAAAGAGGCTTTAGGGAAATTGGACGGCGCTCAGCCCTCTATTTCTGCTGCTTTTCCAAAGGCTTTTAGAGAAGGGGATGGTAACCCCGGGAGAGTAGATAACAGGTTGGTCAGTGACCAGAGGGGAGGAGCCCACATTCTGGGTCAGTGGGGTGGTGCTTTTCAAGGAACTGAAGGTTAAAAAATAAGCCCAGGGCAGTCAGGAAATTCAGGGAGGCACCAGGTGGGTGGAGTGGGGCAACCTCCCAGCAGGAAAACAGGTCAGTTTGCAAAAGAATGCTGGCAGGGGTAATGGGAAGAGATCAGCCCAGCCTTTCCACTTGGCCACTGAGGTTCCTGCAATTCCTCAAAGACCAGAAATGAGAATGGGACTGGGGTGGATCCCCTGGTGGCTCAAACTCCATCCACAGCTCCACCCAGCTGTCTGTAAAAGATATTTGATTTAGTTAATATACACTGCATTCAAATTATATTCAGTTACTATAAGTTGCATGGTTGGGTGTGAATCCAGTCCTAATGTTAGTAAAAACTACAAAACCACCTCAAATACATCACTATCGTGCAAGTGCATCAGGCTCAAATTTGCAGTTTCAGCAAAAGTAGGAGCACCATGTCTCTGTTCACAATGGTCTAACTTCAAAAGTCTAAAATGGGGTGGTGGGGGGAGGCTTTTGAGATAAGAAAGAATCATGAAAAAGAAAGGTTTAACACTTAAATCCTTAATCTAAGAATTTGTGATGGATACTTTAGATTATCAAGAGCTTGATTTCCAGCCTTGGGTCTGCCTCTTGGGAAAATGTTTTTGTCTCTCTGGGCCTTGGTTTTCACTGTTTAAAAAGAAGAATGAACTAGGATGATCTCTGAAGTCCCTTCCAGCTCCAAAATTCTAAATAGGGCCAGAAAGTCAAACCTGTTAACAATGTTTTGGCAATATTCTCCTAGTGAATATTTGTGTTGACAGATTACCACTCCCCAGAAGTACATACTACATTAGTTTAACACCCTAGGATATTGGTATGTTATGTAACAAGATTGGTGGCTACTGTTTCTGTTTAAATAAAAGATAATGTTAGTTAAAGAGGACAAGCCTGGTGCAGTGGTTGAGAGAGAGATATGAGGACCCCTGCAGGCCTGCTGTGTGTTTGCAGGGGACTGGAAGAGGATATCAGACTGGTAGGATCAGGAGACAATAGAGCCAGCCAAGTCAACAAAAAATATTTAAGAAGCCTGATAATATCCCCTTCCAGTCAAAAGAGTCAAACATCCTGAGTTAAGTGAGAGTAAAACAAAGTCGAAGGCGAAACAAACTAGTAAAAGCATCTTCTCTTCCTCTCTGAAAGCAAGCCCCGTTAATTGTCCCTCAGTACACATTTACTCAGGGCCCGTTATGTGCAGAATTTCCTGCTTGCCTTGGATGAGAGTACACATTCTAAATAATCTACTGAGAGGAGAGACACTGAGGCCAATGGAGAGTGTGAGAATAGACAGATATTTATCCTATAAGGCAAAAAAGAGATGGAGAGCCCTGGTGGGGGGACCAGTTGGTTAAGTGTCGCCCCTTACACCACAAGGTGGTGAGTTTGATTCCTGATCAGGGCAAATACCCAGGTTGCAGGTTTGATCCTTGGTTGGGGCAGGTGCAGGAGGCAACTAATCAATGTCTCTCTTTCTCTCTCTCTCTCCCCCCTCCCTCTCTCTAAAAACAGAGAGAGAGAGAGAGAGAGAGAGAGAGAATTGTTCAGATTTAGCTAAAGGGTTCTTTTTACAAAATTTTGAGAGGTACCTGGCCTCACAGACAGGTTATGAGCCTGGCTTTGTCAGTGGCTCAGTACCATTGTGTCTTCTGTGAGGTCAGATTCATTCATTCCCAAAGCCTTTGTAGCCATTCTTTTCCAGCATCCTCTCTCTCCAATCTCATGTTCCTTCTGTTCCCACGTTCACATCACTACCACAGGAACAAGGTCACTTTTATGTGCTCATCTTTTTCAACCTCTTGTAGCATTTGACATGATTATATCGTCCTTCCCCTCACCCCTACACCAATCCATCAGCAGATACTGTCAGCTCTACCTCAAAATATATGTTTGGCCCTGGCCGGTTTGGCTCAGCGGTTAGAGCGTCGGCCTGCGGTCCAGAAAGACCCGGGTTCGGTTCCCGCTAAGGGCACGTGCCTCGGTTGCAGTTTGTCCCCAGCCCCTGGTTGGGTCGTGCGGGAGGCAGCCACTCGATGTGTCCCTTTCATGTCGATGTTTCTCTCTCTCTCTCTTCCCCTCTCTCCCTTCCACTCTGTCTGAACAAAAAAATGGAAAAATGTCCTCGGGTGAGGATAAAAAAAAAGAGTGTGTGTGTGTGTGTGTATATATATATATATATATATATATTTGCTCTGAATGTGTCTGTCTCTGCTGCTGCCACCCTGGTCAGAGCCAGTAACAGCATCTCTTGCCTCGAGTAAGCAACACCTCCCAACTGATCTGCTTCCAATCTATTCTCTGCACAACAGCTGGATGGTACTTCTTCAAAACAACCTCTTTAGGATGCCCCACAAGGCCCTACTAACCAGCCTGCCCCTCTCTGGTCTTCCCCCATCACTCCTTTGCTCATGCTGTTCCAGTCAAGCTGGCTGCCTTTCTGTTCCTCATATACACCAGGCCTACTCTGGTTACCCTGTTTATATTTGCCTCCTCCAGAGAGTGTCCCCCTGACTACCCAGTGTTACATGCTCCCGCCAAGGTACTCTCTATCACACCTTCTCCCCACTTATTTTCTTCATAACCCATATTGCTCTCAGAAGTTACCTCGTTTATTTATTTGTTTTCAGTCCCATCCAGCTCTAAAGTGTAAACTCCATGAGAGCATCAGGGACGTTGTCTGTCTTGCTTCCTGTAGTGTCCCCAGTGCCAAGAATCATGCCTGGCACTCAACCAATATCTGCTTGTTGAATAAAAGAACTGAACAAACGGGTGGATATGCCTACTGCCTCATACCCTTGTCTGCAGCCTCTCTCACCGGGAGTGTTCTCTCCCCACGCCCCCACCCCCTCCCTCCCTCTCTGCTCTTTCTTCTCCTCATTCCATCTCAAAGCCTTTTGCTTGATGACTCAGTCCAGAGATCAGATCAAATGCCACTTCTTTGGAGGAATTTCCCCTAACCTCCCTAGAACATTTAATTTTTCTCTTCTCAGTACCTTCCGTAGCACTTTATTCTTAGCTTTGTCGCATCACTCAACATTAAGAGTTATCTGTTATCCTTCCTCTCGGCCAGGCCCTCCTGGGATGGAAACTTATCAGATCGTCTTTGTGTTTTCAGCACCTGGCACATGGTAGGCACTCCCTCAAGGTTTCTATCTGTTGAATTCAGTAGGGATTTAAGCAGAAATGGATAGGGTCTAGCCTCTGGGTATACTGATCAAGAGATAGTAGTCTTACTTTGTAGTCTGAGAACATTAAATCTAAAGCTTCGGGATATGCTATAATAAAAGGAGCAACCTACATCTTAAATCACAGTACATGGAAACATCCTGAAGGCTAACGCTGCAGGGCTCACACCACCATACCACCTGGGAAAGCTTTCCCCTCCGCCCTGGGTGGGGAGGGGGAGTTGCTCCTGGCAGCCCTCACTGGACCCTTCCTCCCAGCTCCTCCCACAGGTCAAGTCCCATGACATTATGTCACAAAGGAGGGGCTGGTGCCATCTTCCTGCAGACAGATCATGGTAACAGTGCTTTGTTTCTTTATGTACAATAAATAAATGCCTTCTCTGATCCTTGTCCAAGTCCCTCGTTTTCAGTCCTGAGAGTGGCCGATTATGTGCCTTTCAGACTGGACGTGGGGAAAGGCTGTGCCTCAGCCCTCCTGAACCTACGGTAACTAAACAGCGGCTACCATTTATTGGGCCCGCATTGTATACAAAGCAGTTTCCAGTCTATGTGCTTGTAGTCAATCCTCAGAGCAACCTGCAACCTAGGTATTTCCCCCCATTTTTTAAAGAAGCTGATCCTATGGAAGTTGAACCATGATCTTTCTGGCTCCAGAACCCATTTATTCTTTCTTCTACACCACCAAAGAGTAAAAATGCTTCTTTCCTTTTCTCTTTAAATATCCCAATCAGCCCAGCCAGTGTGGCTCAGTGGTTGAGCGTCGACCCATGCACCAGAAGGTCACCGGTTCAATTCCCGGTCAGGGCACATGCCCAGGTTGTGGGCCTGATCCCCAGTGGGGGCATATAGGAGGCGGCCAGTGGATGTTCTCCCTCATCAATGTTTCTATCTCTCTCTCCCTCTCCCTTCCTCTCTCTCTAAAATCAATAAAGAAAAAAATTTAAAATTAATAAATAAATATCCCAATCACCGCCCTGGCCAGTTTTGCTCAGTGGTTAGAGTGTCGGCCCTCGGACCAAAGAGTCTCGGGTTTGATTCCGGCCAAGGGCACGTACCTCGGTTGCGGTTCATCCCCGGCCGTGGTCCGGGTTGTGCGGGAGGCAACCAGTCTATGTGTCTCTCTCATATCAATGTTTCTCTCTCTCTCTCTCAAATCAATAAATAAAAATTTTAAAACGAAATAAGAAGAGGCAAGTCTATGCACACAAGCTCCAAGAGGGCAAGGATCTTTCTTTGTTTCCCTAATGAACCTAAGCACCTAGAACTGAGCCTGGACACAAAGTGGTTTTAGTTTGCCCCTGGTTGTGATAACAAACAACCCTAAAATATCAGTGGATTACACAAAAAGCACATCTTTTTCCCTCGTGGATACGTAGGGCAGCTGTGATGACACTGATCCATGCCGAGGGTCACAGGTTGGGTTTAGGTTTTGGCTTCTAGTATCTGCTCATTCAGGGACCACTGATGCATAAGAAGTATATGGGAACATATGATGCTTCTTAAAGCCTCTACCTGGAATGGCACACTGTCACTTTTACCCTCAGTCCATCAGTCAAAGAAAACCATATGGCCAAACCCAAAGTCAAGAGGGAAGAGAAGTATACTAGACTTTTTTTTTTTTTTAGTCTCCATTGGCCACATGCCAGAGAGGGTAACTACCATTAGGAGCAGAGAACAATATTTCAGTCTATCACAGTGATCAATAACTATATGTTGAATGAATGAATGAAGAGTGAACAAAGTCTAAGATTTAAGTAAAAAAAAAAAAAAAAGAAAGAAAAAGCATAGTGCAGAACAATTATACAAAATGTGCCACCGTTTGTTTTAAAAAATAGAATGATATGTAGTCTGTATACAAGTGTGTCTTAATATGCCTTCACTATCTCTAGGAGGTTGCACAAGAAACTACTGTGGTTGCCCCTGGAAGAAGAAGTGGGAGAGTGGGGGTTAGAAATGGGAGGGAGCCTCACCACCCAGTATCGTGGGTATGCATTACCTATTAAAACTGAAATGAAATTTTCTACGGAGGAAATAGAAAGAGCAACCCCATACTATCTGGCTAGAGTCCAAATTCTAAACCTCTTTGCTATAATAAATATCTTTGGGATGAGACCTGGATCAGAATATTTCCTTTTGTTCTTACTTCACTGCAGACGAACAGTGCACGAGGTCCCCTTGGTCTCTGTTTCCTGCAGACTTACTTACAGCACAGCATTAGTTATAACGAAATTTCATCACAACCGATTTTTCAATGTTCTGGAGAGGACCTTTCCAAACAGGGGAAGTCTGAGTTCCCAGGAGTGGGAAGCCCTGGGGGTGAAGTCTGAGGAGAGGAGTGAGACTAGTTCATCCTGGTGCCGTCAATCAAATTAGCTCTGCTTTTAGCTGTTTTGCTTCTGAGTTTAAATAAAATTGATGATGACTAGGGCTCCTTCATACTCACTTTGTGGTTCCATACACAGCGGTGTAGTCCTTAGGCACACTCAAAATTTTAGATAAAGTTTCTCTCAGGGAGTAACAATAAGGAGAATCAAAACATGATGGACGAGATTGAACATCTACCCAAAACACCAAGTCAGCAAATGGGTAGAGGTTTAGGACTGCCCATACCCAAGGAGGGATTATCAAGGCATAATTTCTAAGCAGGAACTATTGTATATCGCTATTGTATCCAAAGCTGTAAAGCATTCTAGTCTCTGAGTGAAGGCATTGTGTCACATATTGTCTGAAGAATAGCCTCATTCATTACTGAGGCACCCCAGCAAAGAATGGGAATTCCACAACTGGGGTGACAGTGGTACCTCACTCTCAGGCTTTCTCTCAGCACAGTGTCAGGCCCCTTGCAGTTACTGTGCCCTGTTTAATGGCTTATGGATTGTATTGTATATACACAGATTCTAGATTCTATACAGTATTCCATTTTCACTAAGTCGATCCTCAGAAAATGGACAGAGGCTTAGCAAGATTCCTGCAAAGAAACCGTAAAATTAAAGATACTACTGACAATTAAAACACAAGCAAACAAGAAAATGGTGGGGTTGACATTTCTCTTCCCTTGAGTATAATCTGCCTGCCATGTTACTCAGTAAAAGCAGTAACTTTCTTGTCAGATCTGACAAGAAGATGGTACCAAAAAAATTCAAAACTATCCCCAAATGATTGAAAGAATGGATTTACAAATATTTTACTGTTAGTCACACACAATCAGAAAAATTTGGTGACCACTGGATTGAAAAGTGACCCCTGAAGAGCAAGAATTTGTCAGTGACTCTCCAGCATGGTCTAGACAGAAGGTGCCCAGAGTCTGGGGTATTTCATTCTGCTTAACTGCTCACCCCTATGGGGAAGCGGAATGAACCCACTGCAGCTCAATGACGCCATCTCTAAAGATCACCCAACTCACTTCTTAATTGTGTCCTTGATGTTCAAGGATAATTTATGATGATTCAAATGTGGCTTCCTACATTGTTACCTTTCTTACAGGCAGAAAATGTGCTGTCCAGTGTCTTGTCATTATGTAACTCAGTACTGAACTCTTATGAGCTTGGTTCATGTGGGTCCATCCCTAAGAGATGACAAAATGAGTTCCTGGATTTGTCAAGGTGATGCCCAGACCTTAGAGGACAGGGACCCTCAGTTTCCCCAAATGACTTCATCCCGGTACTCTCTCCTCCCAATGCTGGAACCTAGATTCTTCCACTGAGGACCCCGAGAAGCAAGACATATAGAAACCTGGACCTTGTTTCTAAAATAAGGGACTTTATAGCTCTGGGTTGTAATAATTCTGCAGCACACTTAACATTATTCTTGCTCAACAGCTATTTCTTCTATGGCTTCCATTTTTGTTTGTTCTTTTAAGAATAATTTATTAATTTTTAGAAAGAGAGGAAGGGAGAGGGAGAGAGAGAGACACATTATTCCTGTAGGACCCCTACCGGGGACGGAGCCCGAAACCCGAAACCTGGGCATTGACTGACCGGGAATCAAACCAGCAACCTTTCAGCGCAAGGACGACACCCAACCAACTGAGCCACACTCTCTAGGGTTATGACCTTGGTTTTTTTTTTTTTTTTTTTTTTTTTAATCCTCACCCGAGAACATTCTTCCATTTTTTTGTTCAGACAGAGTGGGAGGGAGAGAGGAAGAGAGAGAGAGAGAGAAACATGGATGTGAAAGGGCCACACCGAGTGGCCGCCTCCCGCACAACCCAACCAGGGGCTGGGGACAAACTGCAACCGAGGTACATGCCCCTAGCGGGAACCGAACCCGGGTCTCTCTGGACCGCAGGCCGATGCTCTAACTGCTGAGCCAAACCGGCCAGGGCTGACCTTGGTTTTTGAACAGTGTTAATTCACCAATTTGTAAGCTGATTGTTCCTTTAATCTGCCAGGCACCAAGGCTCAGGCTCTCAACCAAGGCTTTTAAGAGGACCCTCAGGAACTGACCTGCAGGGCTGCGTTCACCGAGGTGGGGCAGCCTGTCTGCTCTCCTGGCCCACTCCTGTGGCTGAGGGCTGAATAACTGCATAGCCAGCCTCTTGAGCATGCTCCCTCCAATGACCGGACTGTTCCTTCTTTGAATAAAACTGAAACAGATCCAATTTCTTTAGTCAAATGACAATACCGTCAGCTGTCCTAGCAGCCTGGATGACCAGACTTTTATTTGAGCCTCACTGCCTGATGGCAGTGTTCCAACTCCAGCAATTTCTAGGAGAGAAGAGCAGCCCATGCAGGAAGGGTAGGGTGGGCCCCAGGGAGCTGGGCTGACTTCAGATCAATTAGGAAGGCAGTTCTCAGCCTTAGTTGCACATTAGAATCATCTGGAGAGCTTTTTAAATATAGCAATACTGATGCCCCTGCTCCTAGCAATTGTGATTTAATTGGTCTGGGGTGGAACCTGGGCATGGATGCCTTTGAAAGCTCCCCAGGTGATGAGTGCAGTCAGTGATGAAGACCACAGACTTGGGACGTTATATTAAGAGAGGATTGGAAGCTGGCACAATTCTCTTCTAAGCCTTCTAGTCTGAAGCTCCCCTCAAGCATCTCCACACATTTTGCAATTAGCTCACAAACATATTTGCAAAATCTGCAAAAATAAAAATGTGTTAATGATACAATGCCATGCTTCACAGGTTGCAAAACATTTTCTCATATATTCTTACATTTGACTCTTAAAATAATCCAGTGAGGTAAGCAGGACAGGTATTATTATCCACAATTTTCTGGTAAGGAAGTTAGTATCCTGAGCCCACTGAGGACCCAGACGCCCGCTTTTTGTTCAGCAACGTTTACAATTACATAACCGTGCCCTGGCTGGTGTGGCTCAGTTGGCTGGAGCATCGTCCCGTACACCAAAGGGAGGTGGATTGGATTCCAGTGAGGTTTCAGTTCGATCCTCGGCTGGGGCGTGTGTGGGAAGCAACAGATCAGTGTCTCCCACATAGATGTTTCTCTCTCACTTCCTCTCTCTCAAACCAATTTTTAAAAATGTTTTAAAAGATTAATAGCCTGGCCAGTGTGGTTCAGTGGTTGAGTGTCGACCCATGCACCAAGAGGTCACCGGTTTGATTTCCTGTCAGGGCACGTGCCCAGGTTGTGGGCCCGATCCCCAGTGGGGGGCATGCAGGAGGCGGCCAGTTGATGTTCTCTCTCATCGATGTTTCTCTCTCTCTCCTTCTTCTTTCCTCTCTCTCTAAAACCAATAAAGATGACTTCCGGTCAAGATGGCGGCGTAGGTAAATGCGGTATCGCGTCCTCCCACAACCACATCAAAGTTACAGCTAAACTACAGAACAACCATCATTCAAAACCACCTGAAACTGAGCTGAATGGAAGTTCTACAACTATGAAATTAAATAAGAAGCCACATGGAGACTGGTAGCAGGGACAGAGGCAGGGATGGGCTGGTCCCACACCCACGTGTGGCGGATAAAAATCAGGAGGGACACCTTGGCTGGGAAGGTCCTCTCTGAGGAGCGAGGGGTCCCCGTCCCACACCAAGCTCCCAGTTCAGGGTTCCAGTGCCAGGAAAAGAAGTCCCCATAACTTCTGGCTGTAAAACCAGTGGGACCTGAGGCCAAGGGAGGCTGAGGCTGCGGGAGCCCCAGGCAGTTCCTCTTAAAGGGCCCATGCACGGACTTACTCGGACTTGCTCATTCTGGGCCCCAGTGTTGGGGAGGCAGCTTGAAAGGCACCAGAGACATATGGGAAAGAACTGAGTTGTTTGGCATCGAGGCCAGAGCTGGAGAGATAGCTTTCTCCTGGACAGACATGCTGGTGGAGGCTGTTGTTCCTTTGGTGAGCCCTTGCCTGGGGCAGCAGACGACCGCCATATCTGGCACTCCAGCAACCTGGCTCATACTGTTTGCCCCGCCCTGGTGATTCCCTGAGGCCCTGCCCCAGCCAACTTTCAGGCCCACCCAAGCTGTTCCCAATGGCTTTACTATAGGATTGACCTGTCTTGGATCCTGCTTCAGATTTTCCTAAAATCTCTCAAACAAGCAGCATCTGATCTCAATGAGCCCCATACCTCTCATTAAGTGGCTCAGGCCTAGCACTAGAAGCAGCCAGGCTTGGTTCACAACTTGGCTTTTCCTGGGCACCTCCAAGCCCAGCACAAGAAGCAGCCATTGGCAGATCACTTTGTAGCTTATGCCGGGTGGCCCTGGGTAGAACACAGGCAGTGGATGACCTGGCCCCAGAGCCAGCACACCCAGTGGGCAGCTCAGACCATGTCGAAGCACCACCACCCAACTACCTCCACAAATGACACACTCAAGGAGTGGACTCAGTGGGTAACAGAGCCCTGCTGAAGTAAGTCTTGCTCTGTGTGGTGGGCCCCTGCACAGCTGATCCTCCAAGGTAGTCAGAGGCCAGTGGTCAGTGGGCACAGCCAGTCCTTGCAGCTGACCAGCCTGAGTAAATCCCTCCCATTGATGTGTCAACAGCAATCAAGACTCAGTTACAACAGAAGGGTGTACAGTCCACACCATGGGTGCACCTCGAGAGCCCAGCTGGGGTAATCAAGGAGGCTGTGCCACTGGACCCTACAGAACACCTACTACAATAGGCCACCCTACAAAGCCTAGGAGACATAGCAACTCTACCTAATACATAGAAACAAACACAGGGAAGCAGCCAAAATAAGGAGACTAAGAAACATGTCCCAAATGAAAGAACAGAACAAAACTCCAGGAAAATAACTAAATGAAATGGAGATAAGCAATCAAACAGATGCAGAGTTCAAAACACTGGTTATAAGGATGCCCAAGGAACTTAGTGAGAACTCCAAGGAATTTAGTGAGAACATCAACAACATGAAAAAGGATCAGTCAGAAATGAAGGATGCACTAACTGAAATAAAGAATAATTTACAGGGAAACAATAGTAGAGTAGGTGAAGCCAAGAAGCAAACCATCGATTTGGAATATAAGGAAGCAAAAACAAAAATAAAAAACCACGCAATCAGAACAAAGAAAAAGAGGCCAAAAAAAAAAAAAATTAGGATAGTGTAAGGAGCCTCTGGGACAACTTCAAGCATGCCAACATTTGCATCATAGGGGTGCCAGAAGGAGAAGAGAGAGAGCAAGAAACTGAAAACCTATTTTAAAAAATAATGACAGAAAACTTCCCTAGCTTGCTGAAGGAAACAGACATACAAGTCCAGGAAGCACAGAGAGTCCCAAACAACATGAACCCAAAGAGGTCCACACCAAGACACATCATCATCAAAATGCTGAAGGTTAAAGACAAAGAGAGAATCTGAAAAGCAGCAAAAGAAAAGCAGTTCATTACCTACAGAGGAGCTCCCATAAGACTGTCAGTTGATTTCTCAAAAGAAACTTTGCAGGCCAGAAAGGAGTAGCAAGAGATACTCAAAGTGATGAAAAGCAACGACCTACAACCAAGATTACTCTATCCTGCAAAGCTATCATTTAGAATCGATGGACATATCAAGAGTTTCCCAGACAAGAAAAAGCTAAAGGAGTTCATCACCACCAAACCAGTATTACATGAAATGTTGAAGGGTCTTCTTGAAGGAGAAGAACAAAAATATGAACAATAAAATGGCAATTAATACATATCTGTCACCAATTCAATCTACAAACAAAATGAGCAAGCAGAACAGAAACAGACTCATAGATACAGAGAACTTTTTGTTGGTTTTCAGATGGGAGGGGACTGGGGGGATGGATGAAAAAGGTGAAGGGATTCAGAAAACTACAGGTCATTGAAAAAAGAAATAGAGGAAGATATTAAAAAGTGGAAGCATATACATTGTTCATGGATTGGAAGAATTAACATAATTAAAATGTCCATACTACCCAAAGTTATATATAGATTCAATGCAATTCTCATCAAAATACCAATGATATACTTCACAGAACTAGAACAAATACTCCAAAAGTTCATATGGAACCAAAAAAGGCCCCGAATAGCCACAGCAATCTTGAAAAAAAAAAAGAACAAAGTAGGAGAGATCACATTACCAGACATCAGGTTATACTACAAAGCCACTGTAATCAAAACAGCCTGGTACTGGCACAAGAACAGGCACATAGATCAATGGAACAGAATAGAGAACCCAGAAATTGACCCAAGACAATATGCTCAATTAATATTTGACAAAGGTGGCAAGAGCATACAGAACATAAAGACAGCCTCTTTAATAAATGGTGTTGGGAAAATTGGACAGCTACATGCAAAAAAGATGAAGCTAGACCACCAACTTACACCATACACATGAATAAACTCAAAATGGATAAAAGACTTAAATGTGACTTGTGATTCCATAAAAATCCTAGAAGAAAATGCAAGCAACAAAATTTCAGATATCATACGCTGCAGAATTTTCACAGATACATCACCTAAGGCAACAGAAACAAAGGAAAAAACGAACACATGGGACTACATCAAACTCAAAAGCTTCTGCACAGCAAAAGAAACAACCATCAAAGCGGAAAGGGAAACCACTATATGGAAGAGCATTATTGCCAATGATACATCAGATAAGGGGTTAATTTCCAAAATATATAGAGTACTCACACAACTCAACAAAAGGAAGACAAAGAACCCAATTAAAAAATGGGCAGAGGACCTAAAGAGACACCTCTCCAAACAGGACATACAAATGGCCAAGAGATATATGAAAAAATGCTCAACATCACTAATCATCAGAGAGATGCAAATTAAAACAACAATGAGGTATCACCTCACACCTGTCAGAATGGCCGCCATCAACAAATCATCAAGCAACAAGTTCTGGCGAGGGTGTGGAGAAAAGGGGACTCTAGTACACTGCTGGTGGGAATGCAGACTGGTGCAGCCACTATGGAAAACACTATGGTGTAACCTCAAAAAATTAAAAATTGAACTGCCATTTGACCCAGTGATCCCACTTCTAGGAATATACCCTAAGAAGCCTGAAACACCAATCAGAAAGAAAATATGTACCCCTATGTTCATAGCAGCACTATTTACAATAGCTAAGATCTGGAAACAGCCCAAGTGTCCATCAGTAGACGAGTGGATAAAAAAGCTGTGATACATATATACAATGGAGTACTATGCAGCTGTAAGAAAGAAAGAAAGATCTCTTATCCTTTGAGACAACATGGAGAGACCTGGAAAGTATTATCCTAAGCAAAATAAGCCAAGCAGAGAAAGACAAATATCACAGGATCTCACTTATTTCTGGAATATAATGAACTAAACAAATTGATGAACAAAATAGACCCAGAGTCATAGAGGTAGGGCACAGACTAACAATCCTCAGAAGAGTGGGGGGGAGGGGGGGAGGAAGGGATAAACCACAGAACTTATATGCATGTATGTATAACCGATGGACATAGACAACAAAGCTGAGGACGGGGTGGGAGGGGATAAGGAGGAGGGAGTCAATGGGGGGAAAAAGGAGAAACATCTGGCCCTGGCCTGTTTGGCTCAGCGGTTAGAGCGTCGGCCTGCGGACCAGAGAGTCCTGGGTTCGGTTCCCGCTAAGGGTACGTACCTGGGTTACAGTTCGTCCCTGGCCCCTGTTGAGGTTGTGTGGGTGGCAACCAGTCGATGTGTCTCTCTCACGTCGATGTTTCTGTCTCTCTCTTTGCCACGCTCTCCCTCCCACTCTACCTGAAGATAAATGCAAAAATGTCCTCGGGTGAGGATTAAAAAAAAAAAGGAGAAACATCTGTAACAAAAATAAATAAATAAATAAATAAATAAATAAATAAATAAATAAATAAGTGAAGGGATTAAGAAGTACAAATTGGTTGTTAGACTGATGAACCTCAAAGGGAAAGGAGGAGTGGGGGTGGGAAGGGTGGGAAGAGATAAACCAAAGAGCTTCTGTGCACATATGTATAACCAATGGACACAGACAATAGTGTGGGGAAGGCAGGAGAGGGTGGGATTGGGGAGGAGGGAGTCAAAGGGGGAAAAAAGAGAGGACATCTGTAATACATTCAACAATAAAGATAAGTTTAAAAAATAAAATCAATAAAGAAAAAAATTAAAATAAATAAAATAAAATTACATAACCACATACTCTACAGTGACAGTGAATAACCTCGGCTGTCACATATAGGGTAAAAATATTGCACAGGAATTATAAGCAAGGATTTAAAAATCAGATGTAAAAACGTGAATTTCAGCTCTGCCACTTATTAGCTCTATGATCTTAGGCACCTATATAATTTCTTTGAGACTCAATTTTCCTCATCTGAATATAGAACAAAAATATAGTACCACCTTCCAAGAGGTATCAATGAGATTTAATAGTTGATATTCTCATTATGTAATCATGCTACATTTACTTGTTAGAGTGAAAAATCTCAAAGGATTACTTAAAGTAGTTGGGCTCCTTTATTCCATTAAAAGTTTTCTTCGGTATCCATCTTTGTCTTTCGTACCTGACACTGCTGCATAATGTGAGGTGCTTGTTTGGTTTGTGCTGGTGGTATTTCTTTTTTTTTTTTAAGTTGTTTTTTTTTTTAATCCTCACCCGAGGACACTTTTTGCATTTATCTTCAGATAGAGCGGGAGGGAGAGAGAGAGAGAGAGAGACATCGATGTGAGAGAGACACATCGACTGGTAGCCATCCACATGACCCCAACCGGAGCCGGGGACAAACTGCAACAGAGGTACATGCCCTTAGTGGGAACCGAACCCGGGCCTCTCTGGTCCGTAGGCCGACGATCCAGCTGCTGAGCCAAACTGGCCAGGGCTGTGCTGGTGGTATTTCTCATTACAGTCACCAAATGATTTCATTTAGATCAGAAATCAGAATTGTAGCAAACCCACCATTTAAGTTATTATTTAAAAATAATTTTTTTTTCTTTATTGATGTTAGAGAGAGAGAGAAAGGGAGAGGGAGAGAGAGATAGAAACATTGATGAGCGAGAACACTGATTGGCTGCCTTCTGCATGCCCCCCACTGGGGATCTGGCCCACAACCTGGGCATGTGCCCTGACTGGGAATCGAACTGGCGACCTCTTGGTGTATGGGTCAACGCTCAACCAATGAGACACGCCTGCTGAGCCACCATTTAAATTATTGATTGATCCTCTTTTAGAGAGAGAGAGAAAAAAAAACCCACATTGATTTGTTGTTCCACTTATTTATGCATTCATTGGTTGATTCTTGTATGTGACCTGACTGGGGATCAAACCCACAACCTTGGCGTATTGAGATGACCCTCTAACCAACTGAGCTACTCAGCCAAGGCAGACCTTACTTATTTTTAATGATCTCAACAGTTTTGAGGAGTTCTGGTCAGATATTTTGTACGATGCCCCTCTATTGTAATCTGATGTTTTTCTCATGATTAGACTGGGTTTATGTGGTTTGGGAAGGAGGATCACAGAGGTAAAATGCCATTTTCATCGTATCATGTCAAGGGTACACACTATCTATTTGACCTATCAGTGATGATGTTGACCTGAATCACTTGGCTGAGGTCATGTTGGGTTTCCCCATTGTAGGTACTCCCCACTCCTCTTTCCATACTGAACTTTTTAGCAGGAAGTCACTATGTACAGCCCCCACTGTGGGGAGTTATGCTCCCCTCCTTTAAAGTGGAATATCTAGATCATTTATTTGGAATGCTTCTTCACTGGAGATTGATCAAAGGCTTTTGTTTGTAAACCTTTTGCTCTCCACACCCACAAAATTATGACCGTTAACCTATTGAGTTATTTCCATAACCGGGTAGGAACCACACTGAGGTCTAGGGAGACCTCTAGTGGTTTAAAAAGGGCATAACCACCAATTGCAGGCTCTCACCCAGGGATGATTTTGCCTCCCAGCCCCAGAGAATATTTGGCAGTATCTAGAGAAGTCTTTGATGTCACACTTTTGGGAGATGATGCTAGTGACATCTAGTAAGAAGAGGACAAGGATGTTGCTAAACAGCCTATAATGCACAGGACACATACAACAAAGAATCATCTGAATTGACATGTCAGTGATGCTGAGGTTAAGAAGCTCTGTGGTGCCCAGCTGGTGTGCTCAGTGGTTGGGCGTGGACCCATGCACCAAGAAATCGCCAGTTCGATTCCCAGTCAGGGCACATGCCCAGGTTGTGGGCCAAATCCCCAGTGGGGGGTATGCAGGAGGCAGCCAATCAGTGTTCTCGCTCATCAATGTTTCTATCTCTCTCTCCCTCTTCCTTCCTCTCTCTCTAAAAAATAAGAACAAAAAAAAATTTAAAAAAAAGAAGAAGCTCGGTGGCCAACAGCAATATACAGGTGTATAAAGGTTTTAGTCACGCTCCAACGGATACTGTTATAATGGAGAGAGAGAGGGGAAAAACCCTGTTTTGTGAAAAGAGAGGACAAATTCTTCAATAAAATGTGCAGTTCAATACTATTGATCACAGCAGAGAGAGAAGACATGGTGGTGATTTCTGGGAATGTGGTTTCTGTTTGGGCCAACATTGGGCACATCAATATGAGTGGCAGGAGGTCATACTGTGGAGCAAAACAGAAGCAAATGGTAAATGGGAAGCTGTTCTGAGCAGAAAAGGTGCAGGCAGAAAAAGACACTACATCAGGGTCAGTGTTTTGAGCAGGGAATTACGTGATACAATTATTTCAGACAATTTTTTAAAATTAAGGACAATTTTGAAAGAAAAAATTGCAGCTAGGTCTAATACAACCACAATCCCCAACTATTCTATTGCATTCCTATGTCTACATATTTTTATGTTGTTGAAATCAATGAATATAACCACTTCGTATTCTGCTTTTTTCAATGAATGTTGTATCTGAAGTGTTTTTTATATTCCTACACCCTTCAGGATCTTTTTATTTTTTTTCCATTATCTTTTTAAATGTCTATATAATATTTCATAATGTAGGTGAACCATACTATAGCCATTCTATTGTTAGACAGCTATATTGTTTCAATATTTTTTCTAACATTGCTGTATAGTTTTTTTCTTTAGTTAATTTCCTTAGGATACCTTTCTAGGAGTCAGATTCTACGGTCAAAGAGTATGAACAGTATATGGCAACAGAGTGGACAGGAACACAGAATTTGGAATTAGACAACCTGAATACAATACTCAGTTCTGCCCATTGCTAATTATGTGACTTGAGTGATTTGCTTAAGCTCCCAGATCCTCTGGGAACTGTGGTAGTGATTGAGAGAGATTATGTATGCCAAGTACACTGTATAGATCTAGACAAATAGACAAATTACACTTGAAACTAATATAATATTGAATGTCAACTGTAATTGAAAATTTAAAAATAATTTAATAAAATAAAATAACATTTTAAAATTTGATAGGGCAAGCCCACACCCACTATTCTTTTTTTTTTTTTTTTTTTTTTTTACATTTTCCTTGCTGGGCTTGCTTGCTCATTCTTCCAAATAGATTTAAAAAAAATTTTTTTTTCTTTATTGATTTTATTTTATTTTATTTTGGTACGTGCCCCTAGCGGGAACTGAACCTGGGACTTTCTGGTCCGCAGGCCAACACTCCAACCGCTGAGCCAAACTGGCCAGGGCCTTTATTGATTTTAGAGAGAGAGGAAGGGAGAGGGAGAGAGATAGAAACATCGATGAGAGAGATCATCGACTGGCCACAACCTGGGCATGTGCCCTGACTGGGAATCAAACCTGCGACCTCTTGGTGCACGGGTCGACATCAACCACTGAACCAAACCACCTGGACAGTGGTATTTTTATTTTTATTGTGTTGGTAACAGGGTGCAGTGGAAGGTCTTTTTCTCATAATATTTTCACTGGTTGTTGTCAGGCATCGGGGATATAAATTTGTGTAAAAAGTGTGTAACATAGCAGAGGGCTATATACTAGTCTTGTAGAAGAATTATTAATTCATTCACTCATCACAACATTGATTGAGCATGTGCTGTATGTCAGGCTCTGAAGACACATGGATGAATGTGTCTTTTTTTTTTTTTTTGTCCTTGGGGAGGCTGGTAGACTCTTGGGAAAGATAAATAGATTATATAAATGATATAAAGCAGAGCAATAAAATGCCACAAGGAAGGTCAATAAGGCTGCACCAAGGAGGTAATATTTGGCACACAATACCAGGTACACAAGGTTCACCAGGCGAAGACAGGAGAAAGTGCCCTCGTGGAGCAGAGACTCGTGCACAAGTACAGGAGGAGGACATTCTGTGTGATGGGCCGAAAGCAGGCACACGGGGATTGCTGGGGAGGTGCTGAAGAGTATCCTCTGCGCAGAGAACAGGGCATTTGTTTGGCGTCACTGGTTTTTGGTATTTGGAATGGGGGTGGATTCTGGAAAGATGGGTAGAGGTGTAATGCGTAAGGAGTTTGAACTTTATCATAAAAGTAACAGGGTAAACAAATGTTTTGAAGCAGGAGTTTCGATCAGAATTTTTTTTACATATTTTTTTATTACTGATTTATTTATTTTTATTTTTTGTAATCCTCACCCAAGGATATTTTTCTATTTATCTTCAGATAGAGTGGGAGAGAGAGAGAAACATCGATGTGAGAGAGACACATCGACTGGTTGCCTCCCGCATGACCCAGTCCAGGGCCGGGGATGAATCGCAGCTGACGTACATGCCCTTGACCTGAATCGAACCCATGTCATTGGTCCGCGGGCCGACGCTCTAACCACTGAGCCAAAGCGGCCAGGGCTGATCAGAATTAGTTTTTGACAAAAATCATTCTGGCACCAAGGATGGCTTGGAATGGGGAGAAGGCTGGAGAGATGGTGGGAGTCAGGCTGGGAAGAGCACTGCACGCCACAGGGAGCCACGCCTGCCATCGGACCGTACGAGATCAAATAAGTCATAAAACGGGAAAATATGCTGTGATGATGAATGGCACTGGTAATAACTGTGGGCATCCAGGTGAGGGAGTTATTGCCACATAAGGAGAGAATCTCGTCCTTAAAATCAAACCTAGGCAGGAATCCCAGGTCTTTCATCATCTGTGAACAAAGTCAGTAGCCTTTTGAGCCTCAATTTCTTGACTTCTAATAAAATAATGAGGCCAATAATACCCACCTAAATACCTGCAGTGAGGACTAAATGAGAAAAACCTATTAAACGCCAAATACATAGTAGGGACTCAATAAGCCTCACTTCCAACCATACCAGCTCCTACCTTGATTGAATTTATAGCTGAGAAATTTACATTTTGACTTATCACTGTTTTCATGCTCTGGTTCTTCTCAAAATCTTCTACCCGTTTTCTTTTTCACATCTATATTCTTGTATTTAAATTCTACCTTAAGACAGTTTTGTTGTTGTTGTTGTATGTTCCTTACCCTTGTAAGAGCATTCTAGACCTGGACAGACCAGCTCCTCTGCCCTGTCCATTTCACAATATCACATCTCCTAAGACTTGCTTCTTGCTATCTGATTCCAGGGTCAAAGATCTTGATGATTGCATAAGCATTTAGCTTAGAGAGATAATGGCTTATTCATTGTCCTCTTCCGGCTTCTGAGAAGATAAAACTGAACAACTCAGAAACCTCAGAGAGTGAGAAATGTGAGCTGACATCCCCCACTCTTCTGCCTTCTTAGGTTTGGACCCAGAAGTCATCCAAATAATGTCTTTGTCAATAAAATCTCAGTGCCTGCAACTCAACCCAAAGACTGACATTGTCCCCAAACCCATTTTGCAGCCTGTAATCAGTAAAAAACTGCACTGTGTAAACTTATCATAGTGCTGATTATCAGGTAAGAGGAGCATCTCACGTTCCAAACAAAAATTGATCTGTGCCCGGCCGGTGTGGCTCAGTGGATTGAGTCGTCCCATGGACTGAGAGGTCTTGGCTCAATTCCCGGTCAGGGCACATGCCCAGGTTTCGGCTCGATCCCCAGTGGGGGGCGTGCAGGAGGCAGCTGATTGATGTTTCTCTCTCACATCGATGTTTCTCTCTCTCTCTAAAAAATAAATAAAAACATATAAATTAAAAAAATTGATTTGTAAGTATATCCACAGCTGAAGGTGCAATACAGTAATTTGTTTAACAAATCTTTGAGACCTTCTCTATGCCAAGCATGGTTCTAAGCTCTGAGATACAGTAATAAACAAAACAAAGTCCTTGCTCTCATGGAGCTCAGCCTAGTGAGAGACACGGATAATAAATAAGCAAATTCGGGGTGGGGGGTGGGAGTGGGGAGGAGGGTGTCAAAGGGGGAAAAAGGAGGGACATCTGTAATAAAAAAATTAATAAATTAAGTATTAAAAATAATAATAAATAAGCAGTGCATTAATATATACAAAATATGCCAGCTGGTGATATGTGCTTTGGATAAAAATAAAACAGAATAAGAGGGAGAGGCGATGAGAAGGCAGAAAGGGCTATTTTAGATAAGTGAATTTGCTTTATTTGTCTTTTCTTAAAAGTTTTTTTTAATTGATTTTTATTTTTAGAGAGGAAGGGAGAGAGAGATGGAAACATCGATGTGAAAGAGAAACACCGATTGGCTGTCTCCTGCATGCCCCTCACCCTGGATCGAGCCCCAAACCAGGCATGTGCCCTGACCGGGAAGCAAACCAGGACCTCTCAGCCCAGGGGATAACGCTTAAGCCACTCAGTCACACCAGCTGGGCTGTTTTTCTTTTCTTAATTATCAAGGTATTACATATGCAAAGTATACAGCTGTGTACAACTTGATCACTTTTTGGTTGTTAATCCTGACTTGAGGCTATTTTTCTACTGATTTTTAGAGAGAGTGGAAGGAAGGGAGGGAGAGAGAAACATCGATTGGTTGCCTCCCCCATGACCCCGACTGGGGCTAGGGATCAAACCTGCAACCCAGCTACATGACCTCAAATAGGAATCAAACCTGTGACCCTTTGGTCCACGGGCCGACACTCTAACCGCTTAGCCAAACTGACCAGGGCTTGATAAATTTTTTAAAATTGAGTTTTTGAGAGAGAGGAAGAGACAGGGAGAGAGAGAAACATTGATATGAGACTAGAATATAGATTGGCTGCCTCCTCCATGCCCCCTTCCGGGGATAGAGCTTGCAACTTGAGCATGTGCGCTGACCGGGAATCGAACCAGTTACCTCTTGGAGCACAGGACGATGCTCCAACCAACTGAGCCACACCGACCAGGGCCCACCTGATAAATTGTTATATACACTAATGTAACCACTGCCTTGGTCAAGACATAGAACATTTATGGTGTCCCAGAAGGTCTTCTAGTACCCCCTTCCTGGTCAGCCGCCCTCTAAGAGCAAATGGCTACATATTCTGACTTCCATCACTATGGCTAAGTTTACCTGCTCTGAACTTCAAATAGTTGGAATCCTAAAGTATGTATTCATTTGTGTCGGCTTCTTCCACTCAACGTATTGTCTGTGAGATTAATCCATATACAGGTAATTGTTCTCTTTATTGCTATGTAGTATTCCATTTCATGATTATTTCACAATTTATCCATTCTCTTGTCGATGCTATTTGGATCATTTCCAACATGGGGCTATTGTGAGTAAAGCTGCCGTGTTCTGGTATATTGTCCGGGAGTGGAGTTACTGAGTCATGGAGTAGGCATATGTGTACTTTTAGTAATGAATGATAAACAGTGATTGAAACAATTCACACTCTTGCCAGCCAAGTAGGAGAGTTCAAGTTCGTCCACATCCCTGTGCTCACGTGGTTGCATCCGTCTTTTTCATTTTAGCCATTCTGTGTGCTTGTAAAGTGACTTTCAAGCCGAGACCTGAAGGAAGTATGCTCTGCTTGGAAGACTTGCCTCTGAGAGAGAAGCACAAAGGCCTCAAAGCAGATGTGTGTTGTTTGAGAAGCAAGGAGGCCAGTGTGGCTGGAACTGAGCAAGCAGTGGAGAGGGCAACAGGAGGCGGGGTCAGAGAAGCGGGGAGCGAGGGCAAAGGACACAGCAAGCCATCGGAAGGCCTTTTATGCTGAGATAGAGAAGAAGTCATTGGAGGGTTTCGAGAGAGGACATGCTCTGACTGACCCCTTTGGCTGCTCGGCAGAAAACAGACCGAAGAGCCAGCGAAGGAGCAGAGCAGGAAAGCGGCGGGGGGCTGTTGCAGTAACCCAGGAGAGACACGTGAGGGCTTGGGTCTGGGCTGCAGCACTGAAGAAGTAAGAAGGGGTCTGATTCTGGATACCTGTGAAGGTAGACCTGGCAGGGTTCTTTGGTGGGACTGGGGTATAAGAAAAAGAGATGGTCAAGCATGAGTCCAGGTTGTCAGGCTTGAGCAGGACGGAATTGAACCCAGTCTTCTGTATAAACTTTTTGGTATAACTGATCACACAGAGAATCCGCCAGGGGTTTACTTCTTCAAACCTTATTACAGTAACATCAAATTCAGGAAATAGTCCGTGTGACAGAGCTTTGCTGGAACAGCCTTGAACCTACTGACACCTGTAATCAAAAAGTCATTTCTACTGGAGCGAGGTTAGCCAGTTACAATGATAACTGACAGAGTGCCTTTGTTTATAAATCTCCTCCAAGGGCCCTGTACACTTTACAAATCCCCACTAGCCAGCGGCTTCACCTCAAAAACAAAGGCATTTCAAAAGCAGAGAATTAAGAGGTGTGAAAGAGGCAAGGGAATGTAGGTCACGAAAACGAATGCCTTTACACAGGACAACAGCACAAAGCCATCTGCAATGCTTCGTTAAGGCGAACAGAGAGCTCTGGGTCTTACAAAGTGCTCAGAAATGACCTCAACAAGGAACAAAAATACTCCTCTTATTTCGCAGTGCAAAGCAAACCTGAGGAAACGGAGTGAAATGATCCTGGTCCATTAAAAGTTCAAGAGTAATATGAAATATGCACACACAGCTGTTTTGCTCTTCCAGAGAACTGTCCAAAATGCTTACGAGTCGGTTTTCCTACATGACAACAACAAAACCCCACAGATTTCTGGCTTTCTTGCCTTACTCAGGGGGTTAGAAGAGCACAGTGCAATCTGTCTCGCCCTCCTCTGAAAAAGTGGACTTAGAAAGCTTTCAAGTGACAGAAAAAGAGTGACTAATCATCAGCAAGCCATGCGAGGAATGAAAGCATGAGAAGCAGCATCTTTCTCTCTCTCTCTCTCTCTCTTTCTTTCTTTCTTTTTATCCTTACCCGAGCACATTTTTGCATTTATCTTCAGATAGAGCGGGAGGGAGAGAGGGAGGAAGAGAGAGAGAGAAACATTGACGTGAGAGAGACACATCGAGTGGTTGTCACTCACACAATGCCAACTGGGGCCAGGGACAAACTGCAACCGAGGTACGCGCCCTTACCGGGAACTGAACCCGGGTCTCTCTGGTCCGCGGGCCAACGCTCTAACTGCTGAGCCAAACCGGCCAGGGCGAGAAGTGGCATCTTTCAATGGCTTCTGGTGACAACGAACGGCCCACATATTAGAGTCACTGGCAAGAACCGAGGGTGGAACTTGAGATTGCAACAGGCTCACCGGAGTCAAGCTGATGTGACCATCCACATGAGGAGAGCCACAGCCTTGGCCTCGTCACCGGTCCTAATCAGCTGAACTAACCAGTCCTTTATGCCAGGGATTGGCACACCATGATCCATGGCCCACAAACTAAGAATGGTTTTCACATTTTTATTTATTTTGTTTTTGTTAATCCTTGCCCAAGGATATTTTTCCATTGATTTTATTTTTTTTTTTAGATAGGGTGGAAGGGAGGGAGGAAGACAAACAGGAATATTGATGTGAGAGAGAGATATCGATTGGTTGCCTCCTGAAAAACGCCGACCTGGCCGGGGATCAAACCTGCAACCCAAGTAGGTGCCCTTGACTGGAAATCAAACCCATGACCCTTTGGTCTGCAGGCCGACACTCTAACCACTGAGCCAAACCGGCCAGGGTGATTTTCACATTTTTATATGGTTGAAAAATAATCAAAAGAAGAATATTTTGCCTGGCTAGTGTGGCTCAGTGGTTGAGTGTCAACTCATGCACCAGGAGGTCACCAGTTCAATTCCTGTCAGGGCATAGTCCCAGGTTGTGGGCTTGAGGCCCAGTGGGGGGCATGTAGGAGGCCCCCAATCAATGTTTCTCTCTCTGAAATCAATAAAAACCTGTATTAAAAAAAGATCTTGTGATAGCTGAAAATTACACGAAGTGCACATTTCGGTGTCTATAAATAACGTTTCATTGGCGCACAGCCCCACTTACCCATTCAGGGAGGAGCCACGGTTGCTTTTGTGTTGTCACAGCCAAGTTGAGTAGTTGTGACAGAGACCCTGTAGCTGCCAAGACTAAAATATTTTCTATCTAGTTCGTCCCAGAAAAAGCTTGACAACTCCCTACTCGACATCACACTGATGTGTGAAGGTAGAAGTAACAGTTGAAGGAACTTTTATTTCCGAAATGCAATTGAGCACACATCCTAGAAATGGAAAAGCACAGAAACAAGACTGGTCAACGATGCGTGTGTGCAGCTTCCAGCCCAGCACCTGGCATTCACTCTTTCCAGGTAACAGAAAGGAGCAGGATCATTTTTCCAAGAAAGGAAAGGGATACGAATCCATTTAATCGGCTAGAATCAGATACTGTTCGGGTTTTCTGTCTCAGATGGTCCTTTTCCATGGGGAGTCAGTAAGAGAGAAAAGGGTCAGAGGATACACAATGGGGCTTTGTCAGCCTGCGAGCAGTTGCATTAACTTTGAGTAGGTTTTCAGAATGGAGGCCTTGGCTGCCTTCTTCTCTGTATCCTCAGACCCTCCACACTGTGAGCACTCCAGTATTTGCTGAACGGATACACGAGAATTCACTCTGCACACACTTAGGACGGAAGTTGGCTACTATAGCTCATGTTTTCTTCAAGCTGTGGTGTTGAACAAAAATAACCATTTTTGTTCTCGGCCTCTACTTGCTTTGGGGAACTGTAGCAGTTAACACTTGAAAGCTCGCTCAGCCTCAGGATCAGAGCCCTGCGGACCACCCCCTCACCCCCTCACTGTGCTCAGGTCAAAGGGCAAGCATGATCACTGTTCAGTGAAGGCTCCACGGGAAGATTTATTTCTGCCTCCAGCTCTCTGGGTTGGTCAGCATGAGACAGGCCTCAGCCGGTGGGAGCAGAGCCCTGTCTACAGCCTAGCCCAGCTTCCCAACGGCCTCTTCCTGCAGGCAGAGCTCTTTCCTCCTTGAAGTGTTTTTCAAAGACTGCTGATTCTTTGTGAAGAAAACACCAAGCAAAACACAAATCCCAAATGCTCTTATTTACACAAGGATGCTATTTTATCTTCATTCACTAAATACTGGAAGAAGTTCATAGATTCCTTTGCTTTTTTTTTTTTCTTTCTAATTGCAAATACTATATTAACTAAATTATCTGAAATATTAACCTGGGGAATGTTGTCCACCCAAAAAGAGGTTCCATAACTCAGTTTTTCTTTTTCTGCTCTTTTGAACTTTTTTTTTTTGGTAATCTTTTCAACTTGAATTTTTGTTTTTTTAAACTAGAAGAAGTAAGCAGTAGAAAAAATGGGCTCATGAAACAAGTTACAGAGGCAGAAGGGCCTGTGGAGTTCAGGAGAGAGAAAGGTAAAGGCGACACCCTGGGGGGTGGGGGAGGGCCCAGAAGGGAGAGCTGCCTCAGCTGGAAGTTGTGATAAGGATCTACCATGTACCTTATGTGCATTTTGCCAAGTTGGGAAAAGAGAAATAGCAGAGGTGATTACGATGAGCTTCCCACATTCCAGAAGTCGGGTGTAATAAAGAAGCATTTTTTGTCTGTGATGGCATCACCCCAAGGGGAAGTAAAATTTATATACCTACAGTACACATTGCGAAGAGAAAAATGTAAGAAATCTCTGCTCTCCTGGAGAGTATTTATTTTTATGACAACAACAAAAATTCCAACAAGAGCACTTTGGAGTTTTTATGCTATCATTTAAGATCTTTTTTGTTTTTGTTTTTTGCGAATCCTCACCAGAGGATATTTTTCCATTGATTTTTTTTAAAAAGAATATTTTTCCCTTATTGATTTTTAGAGAAAGAGGAAGGGAGAGGGAGAGATAGAAACATTGATGACAGAGAACATTGATTGGCCGCCTCCTGTATGGCCCCCACTGGGGATCAGGCCCAGAACCTGGGCATGTGCCCTGACCGGTCAAACCGGCGACCTCTTGGTACATAGGTCGATGCTCAACCACTGAGCCACACCGGCCGAGCTCCATTGATTTTTTTCATAGAGTGGAAGGGAGGGAGGGAGGGAGAGAGAGAGAGAAAAAAAACATCAATGTGAGAGGGACACATCAATTGGTTGCCTCCCGCAGGACCCCAAGTGGAGTCTAGGATTGAACCTGCAACCCAGGTATGTGCCCCTGACTGGGAATGGAACCCAATACCCTTCAGTACTCGGGCTGACACTCTAAACGCTGAGTCAAACCAGCCAGGGCTCATTTAAGAACTTTTAAAGGTTGTTGCTTAAGTAGACTCGAGATAAATAGCCAGAACACTACTGGTTCTTTAAACTATTAAGTACAAATGCACTACCCGCCAAGAATAAAAATTTCCCTTTGCCTACCATAAACAAGGAAGGAATACAGAGAAGTCAGATCTCCAGGTTCTCTCCAAGGTCAGGTACTAAATACAGGGTGTCTCCAAAGTATGTATATGGGGTATCTGTAGATTCTATTACATTTTGAAAATGAAATGTATTTTAATAAACACTGGCTTTATAATTATTCAAAGTTGTATATACATTTTGGGGGGGGGGGCACCCTATATTTCCAGATCACTTTCATCTTGTGAAAATGAAACTCTACCCATTAAACACAAACTCCCCATTCCCCAGCGCCCAGCCCCTGGCAACCACCCTTCCACTTTCTGTCTATGAATCTGACTACTCTAGGAAGCTCATGTAAGTGGAGTCGTACATCATTTGTCGTTTTGTGTCTGGCTTCTTTCAGTTAACATAATGTTCTCAAGGTTTATCCCTGTTGTAGCACATTGCAGAACTCCTTTTTAAGGCTGAATAATATTCCATTACATGTACACCGCATTTTGTCTGTCTGTTCATCTGTCGATGGACACTTGGGTCGCTTCTGCCCCTCCTTGACTATTGTGAATAATGCCATGAACATGGGTATACTGAAAAAGTCCTTGTTTTCAATTCTTTGTATACATACCCAGTTACTGGATCCTACAGTAATTTATTTAAAAATTTTTGTTGTTGTTGACCCTCACCTGAGGATATTTTTCCATTGATTTTTTTTTTAGATAGAGTGGAAGGGAGAGAGGAGAGAGAGAGAAAAACACTGATGTGAGAGACACAGTGGTTGGTTGCCTCCTGCACATGCCCTGACTCGCACTGGGATCAAACCTGCAAACCAGGTATGTGCTCTTAACCAGGAATCGAACCCACGACACTTCAGTCCTCAGGCTGACACTCTAACCACTGAACCAAACTGGCCAGGGCTATTTTAAGTTTTTTGAGGAATCACCCCACTCTTTTTTTCTTAGCAGCCATATCATTTTACATTCCCACCAACAATGGACAAAGGTTTCAATTTCTCTACAACCTTGCCAACATTTATAATTTTCTGGGTTTTTTTTCATGGTAGTCATTCTAATGATTGTGAGGCAGTTCTAATAATTTTTTTAAAAATAAGTTATTTTGGAGAAGTTATTCCAAAAGCTGATCAATTTAGAAAAAGCGTTTTTCCTGAGAAAAATGTTGCCATAGTCGTTCTCAGCATTTACCACCTGAACCAAGAGGTACTTTCCTAAGATGATATCATTTATCTAACTCTTTGATAGGTTAAATTCGGATGGCTGTCAGTGATGAATAAGACCAGGTGTATCCTGTTACATTTTGCAAAGCCACTCAAATGTTTCTTTTTTCAGAATCACAAGATCTAAACATGATGACTAAAGGGATATACCCCCCAAAAAAGGAAGTGAATCAACTATGAAGGAGATGGGATTGGGAAAGAGCCTGCAAGGGGTTATACAGTTCATCTGAGCTTTTACTTAAGTAAACAGAAGTATAGCTTCATCCTTGGTAAGCTTTAATAGACTTCAAAGATCACATAAGATAGAAAGGTGAAACTCTTGGAGTTTTTAAAATTCAAATTTCTTTTTTTTCATAAAATGGTGAAATGGTTAAAATAAGGAAGTGAAAAAAAACAACCCTCTGTGTAACACCACAAAACAGTTGGGAGAGGCCCAGCACTGATGTGTGTTAAATATTAATTTGTAAGAAAAACTAATTGCAGCTTCCTTGGGTCAGGGATTCTGCTTGTTAAAAAAAAAAAAAATTAATTTGTTTAATCAAAGTCTTACTTAGGCCCTGGCTGGTTTGGCTTGGTGGTTAAAGTATCAACCTGAGGACTGAGGACTGAAGGGTCTTGGGTTCGATTCCCAGTCAAGGGCACGTACCTGGGTTGCAGGCTTGATCCCCAGCCTCTATTGGGGTTGTGGGGGAGGCAACCAATCGATGTCTCTCACATGGATGTTTCTCTCTCTCTCTCTCCCTCTCTCTCTCTCTCCCCCTCCCTCCTTCCCTCCCTTCCACTCTATCTAGGAATCAATGGAAAAATATCTTTGGGTGAGGAGTAACAAAAAAGAACAACAACAAAAAGATTTACTTGGTCTGGCCGGTGTGGCTCAGTGGTTGAGCGTCGACCCGTGCACCAAGAGGTCGCTGATTCGATTCTGGTCAGGGCACATGCCCAGGTTGTGGGCTAAATGCCCCGTGGGGGGCATGTAGGAGTTGGCCAATTGATGTTCTCTCTCATCAATGTTTGTATCTCTCTCTCCCTCTCCCTTCCTCTCTCTCTAAAAATCAATAAAGAAAAAAAATTAAATAAAAATTAGAATAATTAGAATGGAGAAGAGTTGGGAGCTGTTACTGGAAGCTAGAAGGAGCAAGTCCTGAAGACAGAGCCACCTTGAAATAAACTTGCCCTTCAATCAAGGGACTCAGTCAGCCCAAAGTGATTTTATAGAAAGGGACCTGAAAGAATCAATACCAACCTCCCTCTCTCTGATCTCATGCTAGGGATCCTCACTGGCCAAACAGGAAGGAGAATGGGACCGGGACTAGGGGTCAGATAGCATTTTATCTGAAAGGTTTTATTTTTTCTATTGGGTAAAAACTAATATATATATAATAAAATACTAACAGTTGTCCATTCTGGGTGTTAGATTCACAAATGTTTAATATCACTTTTTGTTTTTTATCTGAGATTTCTTTATTTCTCAAAAAAGTGGTGGCATAGTTTTCCATCTCCTCCCATGGTCAATGGTTTTAGTTACTGATGGGAGCATCGACCACTGATTCCCATCTCCACAGTGTCATCAACATTGCTGAAGCAATGTCCAAGAACAGTAAATACATTGGACATGTGGGCACTTTCTCTTTTGTAGCTTTTATTTGGAAAAGTTCACTTTTCATAGGATCACATTACAACCTTCCCTCCTACCTGGTTTTTGGTATACCTCTTAGCATTAAATGGTGAACTGAACACACATTAGGGAAATCAGAGTGGATGGGAAAGTTAAGAAGACACAACCATACCAGTTCCAGCCAGGTGACCTTGTCAAGTCCCTTATTTCAGTTTCATATTAAAAATGGGAATGCGATATCAACTACTCTACCAGGTTGTTGTAAGAAACACAAGAGAATGTATGCAAAAGTAAATAAAATCTTACTATTTATATAAATGTAACATGTTATTGCTGTTCAGCAGTACTCAAACTTTCAAACTCACTGTTACTTGAAGTTTAATTCGAATTTAAACATTTGAAAGTTTTTTGTTGTCGTTGTTCTTCTTCTTCTCTAGCAATCTATGGGCTTGTTTGATATCAGCTGTCCATAAATCTCCACATAAATATCCTAGGAAACTAAGAAATACACATTTGCTTTTGATAATGCCTGGTTACATCAGACTTCTTTCTGAGTCCCTCTGTGGTTAGCTACTAGTGCTTCCTTCTCCAACTCTCTCACTTTGACCCCCCACCTCCACCTGTATAGACTGACTTGTGTCCCCCTAAAATTCATGTGTTGAAGCCCTAACCCTCAATATGACTATATTTGAAGGTAGAGCCTTTAAGGAAGTAATTCAGGTTAAATGAGGTTATAAGGATAGGATCCTAATCCGATAGTACTGGTCTTATAAAAAAAGAAAGACACCAGAGACCTCTCTCTGAGTCCGGTCAGTGTGGCTCAGTGGTTGAGCATCGACCCATGCACTAAGAGGTCGCCGGTTCGATTCCCAGTCAGGGCACATGCCCAGGTTGTGGGCCAAATCCCCAGTGGGGGCCATGCAGGAGGTGGCCAATCGTTCTTTCTCATTGATGTTTCTATCTATCTCTCCTTCTCCCTTCCTCTCTCTCTAAAATCAATAAAGGAAAAAAAATTTTTTTTAAAGAGACCTCTCTCTGAGCACACAGAGAAACGGCCATGTGAGGACACACGGAGAGGTCTCACCAGACACTCACCCTGTACCTTGATCTTGGACTACCAGCCTCCATAACTGAAAAACATTTCTGTTGTTTAGCTACCCAGTCTGTGGTACTTTGTTATGGCAGCCTGAGCGGACTAATACACTTTAACTCTTCTGTCTTCTCTCAAGTACAAAACATCCCAGTTATTTATACTCCCATTCTACCCTGGAGTATAAGAAAAAAGATAGTGCTTCCTCCTCTTCTCTCAGCTCTTGATTACCTACCAACAGGACCAAAAGCCCTAAGGAGGCAGGGATTGTTCTGGATGGCTCACAGCTATAACCCTGGCATGGCAAGCATTCATAAATATTTGCTGAATAAATACAGCCCATTCAGTCTCAAACGAGATCTTTTCTTACATGTCCTCTCTCCAATATCTCCAATCTCTCTCCACTAGCTCCTTCTCATTTTCACACATGTACAAGCCTCCCCATTTAGAACAGCTCACTTGATACTGCAGTCTTTTCAAATGTCCTGGTTCTCCAATTCCTGTGAATAAGTGGCTGATTTTTACTAGCCTCATTTAGTACCCTTCAGTCCTCTTCAGCCCTTTGTGATCTGGTATCAGTCCATCAACTAGAGAGAGAAGTGAGCCAGGTTAAGGAGGCCTCCTTCTAAACCGAACGCAGTCACCCCTTCCTAGCCTTGCTTCCTCAGTGTCCTATTTTGGACACTGCTGATAACCACTCTCTTTCTTAAATTCTCTATTTTCGTGGGGCTGAAGACACTGTACTTCCCTACTTCTCTTTCTCAGACTACACCTTCTCTGTCTCCTCTGGGCAACTTCTAGGGTTTGACTCTGCTCACTCTTTTCCCCAAGCTCACTTCCTTAAAGAGTTTTTCTTTTCCTCTTAATTTAAATTATCAACTCTTTTGTTGATGAGGCTTAAGAAATCACAACTGAGTTGACGGATTTCACTTTAAATATAGAATCTCAAGCCTTGAATGAGCGCTCAGAATAGTCAAGAGGCAGAAAAGCTAAACATCACTAGTGGCTTTATGAATTGTCTTGGTATGCTCGCCACATTCTTAAAAAATTTTTTTCAACTACAGTTGATGTACAATGTAAGTTTTTTTCAATTACAGTTTACATTCAGTATTATTTTGTATGAGTTTGAAGTGTACAGCATATACTTTACAAAGTGACCCCCCAATATTTCTAGTACCCACCTGGCACACTGCTCCAGCATTCTGATCTCCTCTTTGACTCGGTCGGATCTGACCGCTTTAGTTCTGACTTTGTTTTGGTGCCTGGTCTCAGACTGTTATTTACACTTTCCTTTTGGTACTGAAATGATTATGTCATATTATTGCCTAGCAGTTTTGGTTCTTGTCTTTCAATACTTTTTTTTTTCTTTATTGATTTTAGAGAGGAAGGGAGAGCGAAAGAGAGATAGAAACATCGATAAGAGAGAACATCGACTGGCCACCTCCTGCATGCTCCCCACTGGGGATCAGGCCCACAACCTGGGCATGTGCCCTGACTGGGAATCAAACCGGCGACCTCTTGGTGCATGAGTGGATGCTCAAGCACTGAGCCACACCGGCCAGGCATTGGTTCTTGTTTGTTTGTTTTTGTTTTTTTATCCTCACCCGAGGACATTTTTTCATTTTTTGTTCAGATAGAGTGGGAGGGAGAGAGAGGGAGAGAGAGAGAAACATCGATGCGAAAGTGACACATCAAGTGGCTGCCACCCGCACGACCAACCAGGGCCGGGGACAAACTGCAATGGAAGTACATGCCCCTAGTGGGAACCGAACCCGGGTCTCTCTGGACCACAGGCCGACGCTCTAACCGCTGAGCCAAACCGGCCAGGGCGGTTCTTGTTTTTAATGTCTTGAGTTTAGCCACCTACTTAAGTCGTAAGACTTTCAATTCAGAACAAACCCTTCAATTGGCACTCTTATCTACTGCAGATTCTCTCTGGACCATTTAAAAAACTTTAAAAAATTGATTTGAGAGATGGGGGGGGACACACACCAATTTGTTGTTCCACTTATTTATGCATTCACTGATTGATTCTTGTATGTGCCCTGACCCAGGATCAAACCCTCAATCTTGGCCTATCGGGACAACACTCTAACCAACTGAGCTACCTGGCTAGGGTCTTTTTTTTAAATGTACCTTTCCAGGGCCACCACGTTGCACAACTCTAAGCAGAATTATTCACGTTGTATTCCATGTTCATAGTTTCCCATACTAGAACAGACTAAGACTTATGTTTTATGTTCTCTTAGCTCAACTCATGGCAGCCCTTCTTTCTCTCAAGTTGTGGCTACTAGATGTCCCCCTGTGGTCAGGGCCCCACCCCAATTTCTAGAACTTGCCCTGGCCAGAAATTAGAGATTTAATAGCTCTGGGACTCAGTACCAACTTACCCCTATAATTAGTCCAGTGTTATCACTCTGTTCTTCAGTTCTATTAAAAGAGCTTATTTCCAAGACCTGAGTCCTAGTTCTGGTTGGTACCTTGTGTCCTGTTTTGCCTTGGTAACATGCCTAGGACTCTAGTCCTACAGAGAAGCTCTTACCACTTCCTGTTAAAAGTTCCTCACGCCAATTGCTTACTGAAATGCCTGCCAGTTGTTGTCCAATTGCCATGTACTTCGGATACTAATGACATGATGGACTAGACCTATAGCTGGTTCTGTCCAATCCTTGCAGAAGGGTCTAACATCATCTTCTGACTACTTCTTTAGCCTTCCCCACCATGCCGTCCACTATGCCTAGCAATAGCTATCTCAAAATGAAAGGATATTTAGCCTCTTTTACTATTTAAAAAAAAATTTTTTTTTTCTTTACTGATTTTAGAGAGGAAGGGAGAAGGAGAGAGAGATAGAAACATCAATGAGAACGACTGGCTGCCTCCTGCATGCCCCCCACTGGGGATCGGGCCCACAACCTGGGCATGTGCCCTAATCGGAATTGAACCGGCAACCTCCTGGTGCATGGGTCGACGCTCAACCACTGAGCCACACCGGCCGGGCTATTTAGCCTCTTTTAAAACACGATACCTCATGTGCCACTCTCTCACATCGATGTTTCTCTCTCTCTCTCCCTCCCACTCTATCTGAAAAAAATCAATGGAAAATATCCTTGGGTGAGTATTAAAAACAAACAAACAAAACATAATACCCCAATCAGAAAAGTAGTATTCAGATGTTTTCTGATAATGAGTATCAACTCTCTTGTTATAGATACTATACCAAGTGATTTAAAGTCACTTTGACTATAAAATATCAAACTTTTAAAACATGACTTTCTAAACATCTTTACCATGCTAGGTACTTCATCTTCTACTGGTTGACACAAAATATATGCTGGCCCTATAATATGAACTGCTCTGAATCATAACAAAGCAAAATGTGGTAAGAAGAAATAACAAAAAGAATTATATTAAATATGATCAAAATTATCCCTAGCAACTATAACCATAAATTATAATAAGAGTGAAAATGGCTGTTTAATGGATTACCTGCCCAAGTTATTTGTTTACATGCCAAGAAACAACTTCTTTACCATAAAAGTGTTTGCACATTTTCTTTACGCTAAAGAGAAATCTCAGGTGTATTTACTTATCAATTCATCACCTCATCAAATTCTGCAAAATAAATAAATAAATAAATAAATAAATAAAAATCTATAAAGTATATGTGAATTTACAACTGCAAAAAAACAAACAATGAAGAACCCTTATTTTGTTCTTGGAAAACTTTATTTCCGTGTAAACAAAAAAAACAAATGTTACTTTTCTCATCCAGGGATCTGGTCATCCTTCATAGCTATAAACTGGCAAATTCCAAATGAGAGATTTGATCTAAGTAAAAGACACTTATTAATCCAGATTATATTTACCTCCCAAAGAGATCATGAAAATTAGTAACAAAAAAAAAAAAATAGAAACAGATTTACATGAGGTCACATCAGAAAAGTTGAGAAAGTGATGGCTAATGCTTTGGGAAATTATATTTTCACGTTAATACTCAGAAGAATAAATTCTTAAAGATCAGGAACAGGTGGTTTATACTATAAGTATTAAAAACAATGATATGCACTTTTTTCAGTTTCATATGATTATCAGGACTCAAGATGTTATTTAAAATTTAGATGTAGGCCCAAACATTTAGTCATTGACCAAAATAGAAAATTTACACTTCTTTACAGGAAACATAAAAATATGACTGTTTGGATCTTGTCTTAATTTACACGTGATAAGTCCAATTTTAACGTTTACCAAAAACAAGAAAACAAAAAACATGGTAGTATTGTTACACGCCTGAAGAGGATTCCAAATAGAATGTCCCCATTAACAACAAACTAAGAAATCTAGTTCAGTCTACAGATTTTATTTTTGATCAAGTAATAAACTTTCGGTTTATTCTCTGAGTCTGTCTCCTGTTAACATGTACAGCTTGTCAGATAACCACTTCAATGATTTCCAAGCTCTCCTTCCACTAGAAATAACAAGACAACTCAAAATAGCAATAGTGGCCTTCAATAGTTTTGTTTTACTAATGAGCTGACCTTATTCCAGTGAAATTATCCAATAGTCTTTGATTTCAGAATTACTTATAATAATAGAATCATATACAGAAATTTTGATCAATAATTTTTCTAAACAAACTATTTACAAATGTAAAATATGCAATATTGTTTAAAATAAATATACAATATATAGTTTCTACATTCTCAGACAGCTTAAAAATGAGGTAATAAAAACTTAACTGATTAAACTTTTTACCATTCTGGAAATGGCTTAGGCAAATGATGATGAAAATTTTCCCCCTTAGGTCTTTTCATTTTTTATTTGAATGCTTCTGAGCACTTCCTTTCCTATGCTGAAAAATTGTGTAAAAAATTCTTAAGCTTTGTTGGATAGTCTGTCATCACCCCAGTTGCTCCCAAATCAAAAGCTCTTTTGTATTCTTGTTCTTCATTTAATACCCAAATATACACCTGAAAATTAGAAGTATGAGAAGTATGAGAGCAAAATTTAAGATAGAAAATTATTTTCATAATAGCATTTATCCACTACAATCTCAGCATACTCAGAAATAATCTTTTAAATCTGCAATTTTAATAAATCATTGAACCCTTTTAAAAAATTTCACTTTGCTCATTAAATATTCACTGTCCTAACCCTCTGCCTTCAGCTACTCTCACCTCTAAGTAGTGGACTTTAGTTACTGAAATGCCAACCTTTCTTGTTCACTGTAAGTCAGAACTTAAGGTCTTCATATGTCAACCAGTAGAGCAGCATCATCAGAGTTGGGACCGAATTAAGTCAGTTAAGAGTTCCAGCCCCTTACACTTGTGTTAAACTGATAAACTAGGCTGTTTTCAAAATGCATCATTCCAGAAATTTACCTGAATGCCTCGGGCAGTGAGGTGGTCAAACAAAGCTTTTCTCATTAGTAAACTAGAAAAGAAAAGCAGAACAGATTTAGGTATTTCTTAGCCATACAAAGGACTAAAATTTGTCCTTAGTCCTAACTTAGTCAAGTTTCAAGCAATGACCTCAAATAATGACCTCTGCTGTGGATGCATTCATATCTTAACTGCTGGATCTCTTTTCACTGCTGGCTGCTTGCTGGTGAACTTTAATCCTCACCCGAGGATATTTTTCTATTTATCTTCAGATAGAGTGGGAGGGAGGGAGGGAGGGAAGGAGAGAAGGAGAGAGAGGGAGAGGGGGAGGGAGAGAGAGAGGGAGAGAGAGGGAGAGAGAGAGAGAGAGAGAGAGAGAGAGAGAGAGAGAGAGAGAGAGAGAGAGAGAGAGAGAGAGAAACATCGACATGAGAGGGATACATTGACTGGTTGCCTCCCGTACAACCCTGACCAGGGCTGGGGACGAACTGCAACCGAGGTACATGCCCTTGACTTGAATCGAACCCGAGACTCATTGGTCCACGGGCCGACGCTCTAACTGCTGAGCCAAACCGGCCAGGGTGACCAAACCGTCTTTCTACTCCTTGCTGCCACTAGAGGATCCTCAAGAAACCCATTCTTATTGGAGCAGCTCATTGGAGTCTGAGTTCTTAAGTTTGCAAGTTAAAATAAGATGGTAAACTTGGGTCAAGTTCTATAACATCGTAGTCTATTTACAGAACAGAGTCATCTTTTGTGAACTCTCTTAGAAACCTAATGTCCATTAATTACACTATCCTATATATAGGGGAAAAAGCATTTCTTTTAGCTCCAAATAACCAACTTAAAAGTGAACTTTTAGAGACCTGGCCAGTTTGGCTGAGTGGTTAGTGTCAGCCCTCTGACCTAAGGGTTGTGGGCTCGATTCCCAGTCAAGGGCACCTGGGTTGCAGGTTTGATTCCTAGCCCCAGTTGGGGTCTTGAGGGAGGCAACTAGTTGATGTGTCTCACATCTATGTTTATATCTCTCTCTCCCCCTCCCTCCCTTCCACTCTGTCTAAAAATCAATGAAAAATAACACGAGTGAACTTTTAGAATACAAATCACTTGAACAAGATGGGAACTATTGTACTGAAAAGTTACACATCTAATTTCTAGTCTGTTTATGTTTATTTGAATGATTAAAGAACAGAAACTAAAAGTCATGTGCATTTAACATAAATTAAAAATGTCCTTGAAAACTAGAAAATTAAATAATGAATAAAGCCAAAAACAATAAACCCTGTGGCACAGAGAAAAGATGAAACTGGTTTTCCATCTCTTTGAAAGAGCAGCTAAGTTCAAAAGGCTGTGACTAAGGACTATTATTTAGGCATTCAAAGTTCCATTTTAAAACAAAAGATAGTACAATAACTTTGTGGGTTTTACCTAAAAAATAAACTCAACATGTCTTAGAAATTAAGGCATTTTCTTTCAAGTAGATGCCTACCCTATAGGTAGGGCTTCCTTTCTGCCAAATCTTGGTACAGATTTTTCTGAGAAATGTGCCATTAATCAGTATACATTTAACATATATAATGTATTGCCATACACACTTCTTTTCATCATGTTCTTGACTGCAGGCAAGTGGAAACAAATAAATAGAAGGAAATGGTTATACCATATCCTAGCTCTGCTACTAACTAGCTAGATAACCACAAGTAAATCATTTAGCTTTGGGAGGGTTGGTGCTCAGTTTTCTTCTGAAGTTGAATGACATTACCTCCCTAGATTCCACCTAAGGCTTTGTGACTAGTAACTAAGCTAGTTCTAAATGATTCATACACATCCATTTGTACAGTTGGTACCCAACACATCCTTGTTATAAATTACATGTAGAAAGCTCACACTAAATGTAAGCATAGTATTTAACATAATATAGTTAAAACAATGACTTATATATCAAGAAACTAAAATTCTTACATATCAGAAAGCCAAATAAGAAACTTCTGACTTCTGGACATTGTGTGTGGTTCTCTCAACCTGAGACAAAATAAAATTTGAATAAATTAGAAACACAGTGTGATAAAATAAAACAAGTTCGAAAACAAAAAGTACCTTGCACTTAGTATGTACTAAAAAAATATCCATAAAAGGATAAACATAAATTAAAATAAAGCCCATTTATTTCCATTTATTTCAGGTTAACTTTTTGCGACCACTATTGAAAGGTTAAAAGAAAAAGTTATCTTTCTAGAGACCCTGAGTGTCCAGGGCTTATATCTCTTCTCTTTTTTTGGTGAAGCCTCTTTCTCTTGCTTTGTCTGCTCTGATTTAGTATATAGATTTAAACACACAACCAAACTGTACTATGGATTAAAAGACATTTGGGATAAAAATGAGACAAAAAACCAAACAAACCATAAAAGCATGTTTTTTCTTTCCCTTTCAATATTTGAAGAACTAGGCCCTGTAGTTTTTAATTATCTTTGCTACTGAAGGAGCACTCGACTTTCAGACCTATGCTGTTTCTTCTTCAACCTCATTGATGCCCAGAGAAGCACAACTACCTGTGCTAACTTTGGGTTGTACCCATAGGAAATCTCTGATTAGCCTCTCTACCATGAAGATTTCTCAGCTTCTTTCTAAGTTTAACAGCACACAGTGATTCTCAATCTCCCCAGATCTTCATTTCTTGTTTTCTTTCTAGAGCCACCTATCTATATACTCAGTATCATCCTGAGTCCCCACACTTAAGTTCATTTTTTTCCTTCTCATTAAATTCAATTTTTATTAGAAACTCTTAAATAAAATCCTTTTTTCCCTAACTCTAGCCAAGATGGAAAGTCCTGGTTGTTATTTCCTAAATCTCATGGATTTAGTATCTCAAATACATATTACCTCGTTAAACACAAATTATTATGTTGTTTTAGAAAGTACCCATTGTCTTCCATAAAAAAAAAACCCCAAACATTAAAACATACACACATAATGTTCAACCTGTGTCTCAATACATAGTCACTTTTTAGAGAAAAGATTAATTATATATGAAGGGATTAAGAAGTACAAATTGGTTGTTAGACTGACAAACCTCAAAAGGAAGGGGGGTGGGGGGGGAGAGAAATAAACCAAAGCACTTATATGCATATATGCATAACCAATAGACACAGACAACAGTGTGGGGAAAGGCAGGAGGGGGGTGGGATTGGGGAGGAGGGGGTCAATAGGGGAAAAAGGAGGAACATCTGTAATACATTCAACAATAAAGATAAGTTTAAAAAAAACAAAGTAAATAAATAAATAATAAAAATTAAAAAATAAATAAAAAAATTTAAAAATGAGAAAGATATTCTAAATAGGTAAGTGTATATTTTTTTATGGAAGACCTGTCAAAATTATCAGGTTACTAAATGGCACAAATAACATGATATCATCTTTAAATAAAAAAAATTAATTATATAAAGTTTGTTCATATGTCTGTATTTCAATAATATTAGCTTCTAAAATGAACACATGGAGATCATCTGGAGAACATGAGAGTCCATTCCAAGCCAGAGGAAAGCTAAGCACTTTGAGAATAAATGGTTAGGAATAATTTTAATCTAGAAAATAAAAATTATTTCTTTGTAAACAAGAAGTGAGTTCTGTTGTTTTGTCTGAGAAACACTGATAATAAATATAACTGGGAATAGATAAAAATGCTCATCACTAAGAAACTCAAGCTGGCATGAAACAGATACTGAATACAAGAGTACTGACCAAAATTGCTTTTCCGACCAATATTTTCTAATGGTTAATGACTAATATTCAGCTTGGTTTTTAAAAATTCTGCTTGGGGATGAAAAATGTTTTCATGCAAGTGAAATCATATTTAAATGATCTCCCAGGAACTCTGAATTTCTTTGTCATGACTCAGTATTATTATAAATTTATAGCTAGAAATCACATTCTGAGGATGCAGGATCATGAGATGAAGCTTTCTTTTTAGAAAAAAAAATTTTTTTGTTCTTTATTGATTTTAGAGAGAGAAGAAGGGACAAGGAGAGAGAGATAGAAACATCGATGAGTGAGAACATCGATTGGCCGCCTCCTGCATGCCCCCCACTGGGGATCGGGCCCACAACCTGGGCATGTGTCCTGACCAGGAATTGAACTGGCGACCTCTTGGTGCATGGGTCGGCGCTCAACCACTGAGCCACACCAGCCGGGGGAAGCTATCTTTCTTTAATAATAATGATAAAGATAATTTAACAATAAAAGCTATCGTTTATTGAGTGCTTATTATTTGCCAGGCAATATAAGTGTTTTACATATTTTTTCTTTATAGTAAATTAGTGTGTGAAAAGCAAGGTTTTGTACCCTGTAGAGAACTTATGCATATATAGAAATATCTTATATAAACTAATTTTATCCTTTTCTTTCTCCTATGTCCAGAGGTTTTGGGGGTTGTTGTGGTGGCAGTTGTTTTTCTTCCTAAATATATTAATACTAGTGGTGAATTTGAAGTTTGATGGAGTTTCAGCTTTGTATAGCTGTCAATGAAGTAGGAAGAAGAAGGGAAGTTGGAGGGCAATTGCTATCAGAAGTTAGAAAAGAGGCCTTGGCCAGTTTGGCTCAGCAGTTAGAGTGTCGGCCCGTGGACAAAAGAGTCGTGGATTCGATTCTGGCCAAGGGCACACACCTCGGTTGCGGTTCGTCCCTGGCCCTGGTCAGGGTCATGCGGGAGGCAGCCAATCGATGTGTCTCTTTCACATCGATGTTTCTCTCTCTCTCTCTCCCTCCCACTCTATCTGAAGATATTTGAAAAAATATCCTTGAGTGAGGATTTAAAAAAACAAAAAAAGAAATTAGAATAAGAGAATTATTAAACTTCAACAATTGAGCTCAATTCTTTTTACCTGACTTCTAAATGCATAGGCACAGAAAGTCATTGTTATGTGAGATGGGTCCAGATTAAATACTTATAATCCTTTATTATTCATTTTAGAGAATGTGTCTTAATTATGTCAAAAAGCATTGTTAATACAGGTCAGCTAATCAAACATGGAAATAACTAGAGCAATCTATTCTTTATCATTAATACTGATATTAATGAGCTTTATCTTAGACCTCCTATAATTGATAAAAACAAGTAACCACTTACTTCAATATGATAGAAGGCATCGGGATTTCAAAAAACTGTTCTCGAATGGGCACAAAGGGCAGGAGACCAGTGAAGAACAGGCCAAGAATGAGCAGAACACGTTGTAGACTGAAGAGGATGGGAATATCTGAATTCTAAAGACACAAGCAATACTATATGTTACTTTACAATGGCTCAAATAAAGAGGATTATTTCACAACCCTGAAAATTTCCTAAGACTGTATCTTGACATTTATTAAAAGTACTCCTTGAATTGTCAATATCCAAACACACCACACTTAGAAATAAATGGCTAGTCTTTGACAAATAGGTCAGTATCTATCTTGGAACCCTATAGTGTTAATTGATGACATTAAAGTTTCTGTATTCCCTACTCTCTGCCTTTGAAACACCACTTCTGTCTGCTGGTGACAGTGCTTATCACTAGAGATTAAACATACCAAATCTAATGGAACAAGATAAAGAAATGAAGATGTGGAATAGTTAGTAATCTTACTCCTGTTGAAAAATACATAACTACAGCTATATATAGATATAAATTAATACTGCAGCAAATATATCATCTTTCAGTTACTCTATAAATCAAATATAAATAGGATTTTGTAAGCTAGTCCAAGAATCTAACCACTATTTGAAGTTTCTATTGGAAAATACATTCAAGATCCCCAAGCCCTTACAATACCAGCGTCATACATATGTGAACCCTTTTCATCTTACAAATTGAAACTCTATACCCTTTATTTTTTTTTATCCTTACCCAAGGACATTTTTGCATTTATCTTCAGATAGAGCAGGAGAGAGAGGGGGGAAGAGAGAGAGAGAGAAACATCGATGTGTCTCACATCAAGTGGTTGCCACCCACACGACCCCAACCAGGGCCGGGGACAAACTGCAACTGAGGTACGTGCCCTTAGCGGGAACCGAACCCGGGACTCTCTGGTCTGCAGGCCGATGCTCTAACCACTGAGCAAAATTGGCCAGGGAAAAACTCTATACCCTTTAAACCATTCCCCATACACTCCTCTTTCTGTCCCACTCCCAGTCCCTGTCCCCTGGCAGCCACTAATCTGCTCTTTCTGTCTATAATTTTGAGAATGTTATATAAATGGAATCATATGGTATATACTACCTTTCAATGTTAGTGTTTGTCACTAAGCAGAATGACTTCGAGGACCATCCAGGTTTCATCAATGATTCATTTCCTTTTATTGTTGAATAGTATGTATGGATGTGTCAGTTTGTTCAGCCACTTACCCACTGAAGGACATTTGGGTCATTTCCAGAATTTTGGCATTATGAATAAAGCTGCTATAAACATTCATGTACAGGCTTTTGTGTATGTAAGTTTTCATTTTTCTGAGTTAATTGCCCAAGAGTGAGATTGCTGGTTAATATGGTAAGTATACATTTAGTTTTGTACGAAACTACCCAAATAATTAAGAGTGTGGTTAATTATTACTTTACATTTTACATTCCCCAGCATTTACTATTATCACTATTGTTTATTTGAAAAAAATATGCATGATGTAAAAAGATTGACAGGTCATGAAGTCTCCAGTATATTATCTCCCTTTTAATGACACATGAAAATACCATCAGACAATGATTAACTACAGAAAAGTCTTAGTACTAAATTCTTAGGGATCTGAAGCCACTTAGCCCAGTGATTATTCTGTTCCCTCCTTCGGTACACAAACTATCTTGGGAACTTCACAGAGCCTGCTGCACATAAATAAAACTTACTTGCCTTACTGAGGGCCTCAACTGTACTTTTAATTGTAATGCTGCTGATCTTGGATCTGTGTTTTTGCTTTGTTTGCTAGGAAAAAAGGTCTTCCAAAACGAATTCTTTGTATTTTGGAATTACTACTTCTGTCACATTTTATCTGCACTATCACTGTATTCTGAAAGAGAGTCTTCAATGCTTAAGATTTTTTAACATTTTGAATTTCAAATTCTCTTAGCTGACTATATATCTAAGCTTGCTTATAGAGGCTTAGCATACCATTTCAAAATATATCTAAACTAATTTTTATAGATAGTTTCTTCAATCAGAAAATTTTTTAGTGGTTGGATGACCCTACTTATATATACTATCTGATAATCACGATCCTGGCTTAATTTGTTTTTTATTTTTGATCCTCACCCGAGGACACTTTTTTTTTGGTATGTGCCCCTAGCGGGAACCGAACCCGAGACTCTCTGGTCCGCAGGCTGAGCTCCAACCGTTGAGCCAAACCGGCCAGGGAGATCCTGGCTTAATTTGATTGATTCTATTGGGAGGTAAAGAAAAGGCTGAGCTATAGAGGTGAAGGACTAAATACTTTCCTTAATTCGAAATTACACAAAAATTCAATTACCTTACAAATAACAGACATTAAAGTAGGAATCATATTTTGTTTTATAAGATACATAATAAAATATTGGTAAACAGCTAATATTAATTAGTATGTGAAAACAATCCTGTAAACCAGTCCAATTATATTGAATTTTATTCTCTATGAAATCAATTATCTATAAATCCAATATCTCTATTAGGAAACTTCTGGTTGGTTGCTTTCACCAAGTACCATTGGTCTTCATATAAAGTCAATGAAATAAGGTAATTAAAAAATATTACCATAATAACTTACCATTTATAGATATATAATAACAACAAAGATCATTCTGTATCATTTTTGAAAATTACCTCTTTGTAGCACTTTCTTACAATTTCATAACTGGCATTACCCCATACTGTTATATGTTCTCGTCTGTACTGTTTCACCAACTCTGAAACCTACAAGTGAAAATTCAAATTTTAATGCATGTGCCTATTTGTAAATCCACTTACATTATTTCATTTGAAAAATAGGTTATAATTGACTATCTGCCAGTGAATAGTACAAATTTTTGGAAGAACCAATGTATAAATTCAGGTTATTTTATGAAATACAAGAAATTACTTACATTTTACCATTATATGATTGATCTAATAAAAAACAACTATTTAGTAATTTGACATACACTAACTACAAATTAAACAAGTTAAGCTAGAAGTTAATTATATAAATGCTAGAACTATTGGCTCACAGGAGCTACTTTTATCCATGACTGAGACATGACAACTCTGAAAACAGGCTTTCTGACAGTAAAGTGATCACTTCTACTAGGGCATTATTTAAAACAATCCTGATCCCCAGAGCATCACGTTTCTTTAAACATTATCAGTCTATGCAGCCACCTAGCCTTATTAGTTTGTGAAATCGGATGCAACACACTCAGAGGAGGCAATGCCTTAAGTACCTTCTTAATCAGCACACTGTTGTTGACTTTGATATCGATGTTAATGGGAGTGTTAGGAAAGGCCTCAAAAACTTCCTTCAGTAATGGAATTCGGTTATCTTTTCCTTCACATTGGCATGCTGAGAAAGCAAGATTTTTAAACGTATTTTTAAAAGATAACTTTTACTTTTTTTGATGATTAGAAGAGATAAAGTAGTAGTCATAATAGGATATTTACAAAATGATGAAAAGTATAAAAAAAGAAAAGAAAAATAATCTAAAATGCAACAATTTAGATATAACCATTATGACCATTTGGTGTACTTTCTCTCCTATTTTTCCCCCTGTGCATAATTTAATAGAGTTATAGTGTACCTACAGATTTTAACCTGCTCTTTTTACATAAGTAAAAAATAAATATTGCATGTTGATACACAATATTTTAAATTATGATTTAAAGGTTTTTTCATTAAACTTTTTGAGATAATTGTGGATTTACATGCAGCTGCAGGAGATAATACACAGAGATCTGTGCACCCTTTACCAGATTCCCCAATGGTAACTTTGCAAAACTATAATATAATATCATAACCATGATACTGACATTGATATAATCCACCGATCTTATTCTATAATTATTATTTTAAAAAATTTCAAAATATTCCATTGAGTAGCCATACGTCAATTTAATAATTTTAGTTTAACCATTCCCCCTGAAAGGTAGCAGTGTTTGCCACTCAAAGTATGCTACCTTGGCATAAGGATTATTTCGAACTGAAGGCAATGGAGAGAAGCAGATACAAAAAAAACTCTCTGCCCTCCCCCTATTTACCTTAAAACACGACTTAAATTTGTACAAAAATTAATCACCAACAACCGTAGACCCTTATCAGCACCAGAGGACTCTACATAACAAACTCCTGACTAGCTTTTATCTTTCATTATTCTCCTGCATATTTACCTTCCCACAATTTGCCACCCTAGAAATTCAAAGTCCTTTTCCTTTGTCTTGTCACTTCTCTGAAATTTTATTGTTTTTTTTTGTTAAGATGCTATATAAACTCAGGTTCTGGCCATCCCTGAGTTTCTCCCATGAGACATACATATTAATACACTTCTGCTTGTTTTTGTTGTATTAATCTTTCTTTTGTTATAGAGTCCCAGCTGAGAATCTAGAAGGGTTTAAGGAAAATAATTTTTTCCTTCCCTATACCCTACTAGTGGATACTGAGATTGTTTCTAACGTTTTGCTCTGATATTATCACTTGAATTTTTCAGAGATTGAGAAAAGTATGTTCAGGCAAGAGAAATACAGGCTAATTCAGTAATGTGTTGAAGAATTCTATCAATGCAACTCAATCCAAAGAAAATTGAGTCAGGAAAATATTAGAAGAGGATTTTGCCCTGGCCGGTTTGGCTCAGCGATTAGAGCGTCGGCCTGTGGACCAGAGAGTCCCGGGTTTGGTTCCTGCTAAGGGCACGTACCTTGGTTGCAGTTTGTCCCCGGCCCTGGTTGGGGTTGTGTGGGTGGCAACCAGTTGATGTGTCTCTCTCACATCGATGTTTCTCTCTCTCTCTTCCTTCCTCTCTCCCTCCTGCTCTATCTAAAGATAAATGCAAAAAAAAAAAAAAAAAAAAATAGAAGAGGATTTTGATCATTCTTTATATTTCCTGAGGGTTATTTTCTTCATTCTTTCCCTAATCCCTTTTGCCTCTAATCATTTATATAATATACTATATATATATATACTATATAACTATTATAAAAATTTCCCCTTCCATCTAAAACTTCAATTCTACTAATCTGGGAATAACCAAATGGTGAAAGATCCTTTATTTCATTCTTAATGCATAGCAAATCAAAACAAAGAAGCATATCGAAAAAGTAATTAAATCCATGTCAGAACATTAATTATATAATAAAGACTCATGTGAATAAAAAAAAAAAAAAAAAAAGAAGAAGAAGAAAATCTGTTACTGTTTTGTATACTATTCCTATTGTGCTTTCCTTACTCCTTGTAATTCAGATGGGGCTCAGGGTCATTCTAATGGGACTATGAATCCCATTGGCTCTGTCTCCATGGCCACAGAGAGAGTACATGACCCTGTAAGCATAACAATATGGACACTAGGAAAGGTCCCCTGAAATCCTCAGCTGGATGGATCATATACTTATTTTTTTTTGTTAATCCTCACCCAAGGATATGTTTTCCATTGATTTTTAGAGAGAGTAGAAGGAGGGAGGGAGAGAGAAACATCGATGTGAGAGAGATACATCAGTTGGTTGCCTCCCCCATGTGTCCCCACCATAGCAGGGGATCGAATCTACAATCTAGGTACGTGCCCTTGACTGGGAATATATCTCGAGACCCTTTGGTGTGAGGGCTGATGCTCTAACCACTGAGCATCACCAGCCAGGTGGGTCATGTACTTTTGATGTTGTCAGAGGTCCATCTTTATGTGGACGAGGTGCACCTAAGAACAAAGCTAACAAATGAAAGTGGAACAAAGAAATGAAGATAGAGACCAATTATTGTTTGAGCAACTGGAATCAGTCATGTCTGAAGGCATAGAACCTCTAGATTTCTTAGTTATGAGAATAAATTCTTTATTTATTTATTTATTTATTTATTTATTTATTTATTTATTTATTTATTTTTTATTTTTTATCCTCACCCGAGGACATTTTTCCATTTTTTGTTCCGATAGAGTGGGAGGGAGAGAGAGGAAGAGAGAGAGAGAGAAACATCGACGCGAAAGGGACACATCGAGTGGCTGCCACCCGCACGACCAACCAGGGCCGGGGACAAACTGCAACCGAGGTACATGCCCTTAGCGGGAACCGAACCCGGGTCTCTCTGGACAGTAGGCCGACGCTCTAACCGCTGAGCCAAACCGGCCAGGGCGAGAATAAATTCTTTAAAAAATTTTTTCCTTGAGTTATCTTGAGATGGATTTCTAGTACTCATAACTAAAAGAGTTACCATAGACTACAAAATTGAACTACAAAATTAATGATGTTAATACACTGGGCTTTCAAAATAGGATGAACTCCCCATTCACTCTCAGAGGTAGGCATATGACATAGATTTGGCCAATCATAATAGCTTATCACTTTGTCCATAGTGAATATTTCAAGATGGACACATGACCCACCTTGGGCCAATCAGTGTCTTTCTCTAGAATTTTCCCCTTGAAGTTCATAGGGGAGATCGCCTTTTTTCCCTGGGGTCACAGTGCAGGCAGGATGTGAATTTATAGTTGTCAGTGATCAAGTTCCCTGCCACATGGACAAAATCCATCTCCAGCAGAAGAGGATAAGACCCAGGAGAAGCAGAAACATGAAATGAAGCAAAAAGAGTCATTTTTGTAATCCTGGACCCAGTAATGTTTAATATCAGATCCACCATCATCCCAGGCAGTTAATGATAAAATTTCTTTTTTATCCCTTAAGCTAGTGTAAACTGGTTTCTGTTACTTATAACCTAAAAAGTCTAAACATGATGTTCTAGTTCTGCACAGTTCAACAAGGCAGCCAGTTGATGCATAGGGTTATTTAAATTAAAATGAAATAAAAAATAAAAAATTCAGTTCTTCAGGTGCACTAGCCACATTTCAAGCGCTCAGTAGTTACATGTGGCTATTGGTGATCGTACTGAACAGTGCCAAACGAACAAACAAACAAACAAACAAAAAACCACACTGATATCACTAAGGAAAGTTCTGTTTAGACAGTGCTATTTAGTTAAGTAAAAATTTTTTTAGCTTGTTAAGTCTGGAAAAACTAATTTAGCAGGCAAAAGAATTGCCATGGGCAATGCAAAGTTCAACTTAGAAAAAGGTCAAACAGACAAAACTAATTTTGGAGCAACAAAATGATACATTACCCAAAAATACTATTGCATCAAATAGTGGGGTTAAACAACGAAATTAAAGTGTGCTAAAAAAAAAAAAAAAGTGATAAAGTGATGTGAAGATATTTAAACCGGATGCCTCAGCCAGCACAGAATGTTTAAAAAACAAAAAGAGTTGGAGAAAGAAGTCTGTCCCCTTGTATTGTTTGGGACAGAATAACCAGGTTGAAAATACTACAAAATGGAAAAGAGAAAAATAACAAATAAGAATGCTAGAAACTAGAAAGAGAAAAAAATAGAGGAAAAACAATGCTAGAAACTAATATAATATTGAATGTCAACTATATCTGAAATTTTTTTTTAAAAAAAAACAAGAATGCTAAGCAAGAATGTCATAGGATGTGTTGAGTGAAGTGGCCTCTATAGCGTGCTAGAAGTTTAAAACTGATCATTACAGTCAACTCTAGATTATCTAAATTATTATTTTCCATGAAAAGACTACTTTCAAGTACGGAGGGTAAATAATAAACCCTTCGAGTAATATATTTTATATTCCTTCTTTTTATTTTATTTATTTATTTTATATTCCTTTTTTTTAATGTAACCTGTGGCACATGAAAGCACCTTCAAAAGAAAACACAATTCTTCTCCAGTGAAGTTGTAAACCACAAAGAAAGCAAGATCTTGCCTGATATGTTTATTTCTCTGAGAGTTGAGTCTCTCTCTCTGTCTCTCTCTCCAGTATTTAAAGAAAAGTAAGCAAGAGTTTTGAGCAGAGGAACAGGATAGAAAAAAACTGAAAATCTTTTTGCCTAATCTGAGTCAAGTTTATACAGTACTACGTATTAGTCTGTTTACTGTTTCAAATACAGTAAACTTAAGTTAATTATGAGTTGAATGCAATATGAATTAAAGTTAATTCTTTTTTATACTTGTCTGAAAGTTGAGGGCATATGGCATTGCTATTAACTAACAGGCACTGGAAGAGACCCCAGGTGAAGAGGCAATATGGTAGCTGAATACTGGCCTGGTAAAGAGGAGGCCTAGGTTCAAGCCCTAGCTTTGTCATTTACTGGTTATATGACCTTCATTTATCTTTAGGTCTGTTTCCTTATCTATAACAGGAAGAGACAGATGGTTTCAAAGGTCTTTTCACTTTCAAAAGCTTTATGACTTTCTGAGGGAGGTATAAAAACCAGAAAAAAATTAAAACATTTTTCTCCCCTCAAAATATCTTAATTTTTGTGAGGCTTTGGCTTTGCTCTCCAAAGGGAAAAACAGGAAAAACTTCACTTATGAAATTTTCTTAACCTTCACAAGTCCACAGCTGACACGACTATTACAAAAAGCTTGGCAAGTATAATTCTATTAATTACAAGAATAAAAAAAAAGTGTTCCTCAAACCAACACAGCTTAATGACACTTACCTGGAAGGCAAAAATCAACAAACATCAGATCTAAATATCACTTACAGATAGCTAATTTAAACAATTTTCTAATTTTTTTTTTTTTATCCTCACCTGAGGACATTTTTCCATTTTTTGTTCAGATAGAGTGGGAGGGAGAGAGAGGAAGAGAGAGAGAGAGAGAAACATCGACGTGAAAGGGACACATCGAGTGGCTGCCTCCCGCACGACCAACCAGGGCCGGGGACAAATTGCAACTGAGGTACGTGCCCCTAGTGGGAACCGAACCCGGGTCTCTCTGGACCGCAGGCCGACGCTCTAACTGCTGAGCCAAACAGGCCAGGGTAACAATTTTCTAATTTTTATTTGCCTTTCTAAAATGTCCCAATCAAAGAGAAATTTTACTGGCCAATTTTAAATCTAGTTCACAGAACAATTAACAGTTCTTTTTGAAAATTAGTATCAGTAGTCCTGCCGGTGTGGCTCACTAGTTGAGCATTGACCTATGCACCAAGAGGTCGCCGGTTCGATTCCCGGCCAGGACACATGCCCAGGTTGTGGGCCTGATCCCCAGTAGAGGGCATGTAGGAGGCAGCCAATCGATGTTCTCTCTCATCGATGTTTCTATCTCTCTCTCCCTCTCCCTTCTTCTCTCTCTAAAATCAATAAAGGAAAAACAAGTTAAATTTCTAAAATCAATAAAGGAAAAAAAAGTTAAAAAAAAATTTAGTATCAGTAGATCCTTGACATTGAACCAAAGTTTTAACTATATGCCAGCCATACCATAGACCACAACATGTAGCATCTTATAGTTTTACTGACTTACTTTTGAATCATTCAAAACATGAGGCGAATTGTGAGAGTGAGGGAGCCTGTACCTGCTCAACAACCTGTATCTCAAGCCGGGGTATTTTCCATTCTAACGTGTTCCATTCTAACATAACTAACAAACTGGGCCCAAGGGACATGTTTCTTTGTAAGAAATGTTCCCTCAAAAGAAAGAAAATTGCTATGCTGGTAATTAAAAAGTAAAGATGACTAGGAAATGGATGGTTTATTTGAGTAACAGAATTCTCTTTAAAATTTAAAATATGGAGCACCTAAATGACATAGAATCAAATGTGAGACAATTAGTAAGGATCTGAAAGGGGTCCCTTCAATTTCTTGTCATTTATTCATTTATTAATTTATGATTACTATAACTTATAGTAATATTCTAGAATTGGAAGCTTTAGAGGTACAAAGTATCCCTAATAATATGTGGGTTTCTTGTCATAAGTATTCTGGCTTAAATTAACTGTATATAAATTTAATAGAATGAATCTATTAAATCTCTGGACTTCATCATCTCAGGGTCAAGATTTCAGATTTGTAGGCCTGAGAGAATGTTTTGAGGGCAGTACTTTTAGCTGGAACTTACTATGACAAGAGATCACACCTATATATCAAATTCTCAGCATAAATGAATATGCTTTAATGTAAATGTTTAAGCTGAAAATGGAAATATTACCTCTTTGAAATGTGACATCCAGTTTGCCAAGGTAAGGTGGAAGTTCCTTTAAAAGATATGATTGAAAAAAGTTAGCTCTCAAAAAATCAAAAGTATTTTAATGTCTTACTTTAAGATATAAAGATTTGCTTCTTCAAAAAAATAAAAGAACAAAAAACTACTTATGTAGGGTAGCCTTCAGCAGAACATCCCCAACAGCAAATTAACCATATAATTACTTACTTTCACAACCTATAAGAAATCTGTACTATTTAATATGGACCTTTTCTCAATAATAAATATACAAAGATCTCAGTAGATAAATGTTAAGAATAGTTTAAGGAAAGAAAAAAAGAAAAATGACTAAAAATCATATGGAAATATCTTTAAACTCACAAATAAATAAAGGCTAATTAAATTTAATCTAGCAAATTAGGAAGTGTTTGGTATAATTATAATGCCCAATAATGGTAAGGGTACAGAAAAATGAATATTCTTCTAATATCACATTTTAGAACTCTTTTAAAACACTTTTATTTTATTATTTTTTCTTTATTGATTTTATATAATATACAGCAGGATCACAACTATATAAAAAACATACAGGGTATATATAAGATATATCCTGTTAACATAAGTTTTCTTTCTTTCATTTACTATAAATGAGCATATAAACTACTAAAATCAGATTTTTAAAGGTACTTTCCTATAACTAATTTATATATTTAATCCAAATCAAATAAATCATAGAATACTTCAAGAAAGTTGAACCCTAGTAGTTTTACATTTGAGGACTTTGGTAATTTTGTTAAAATACTTACAAAAATGAATCTCTATATATGTATGTAGTGAGTACATCGTCAATGAAACTCAGAATAGTTTTTAAAAAATTTCCTTTGACGTTCATTATTTAACCACTATTTTTTTTTTCATTGAAGCACTATCTGGCATTCACTGTTTTTAAAAACCTTACAGGCCCTAATATGCACTAGGTATTAGTTTATCATGCATTTTTATACTTACGCAGTACTTGAGATCTGAGATGTTTGCATTGACCCCAGTGGATCTCTTTAGATTCTCATCATGTGACACAACAACTTGCTCATCTTTTGTGATGTGGCAGTCCAGTTCCAGCATATCAGTTCCAATTGTCACTGCACTGAAGAAATACAAAGAATAACGACATTCTGAAACTTAAATAAACATTGAGGTTATATACATCAGATTTAAAATTTGGAATTATAAATCAAACAGCAAAAAAAAAAAAAAAAAATCTCATAAAACTAAAATTTCTCAACATTGTCATCATTATGATTAACTGATGTGAAAATACTTTAAGGGAACTTGGAATAAGAGAATCATGTTGCCTCCTTTCCATAACCAGCTACCCTAATTTCTGTCAACCTAATATAATGAAAAGAACACTGGACAAGAAGTTAAGAGATCTGAGTGTCAGTTCCTGCTTTGCTTCAAACTTGCTGTATAACATTGGACAAGTAAATGCCCCCTCTGGGCCTACATTTCCACATCTATAAAATGAAAAGAGTGAAAAACAAGAAAAGGATGCCAGCTTTTGCCACTTTAATTCAACATAGGATTAGAAATTCTAGCCAGAGCAATTAAGCAAGAGGAAAAAAAAGGGGGAGGGGGTTCCAAATTAGAAAGAAAATCATAAAACAATGCCATTTACAATAGAATCAAAAGAATAAAAAACTTAGAAATTAACTTAACCAAGGAGGCGAAAGACTTGTACAATAAAAACTACAAAACATTGCTGAAAGAAATTAAAAAAGAGATATGTAACAGAAAGACACCCATGTTCATGAATTATAATACTTAACATTGTTAAATGCAAATACTACACTGATCTACAGAGTCAATGCAATTCCTATCAAAATCCCAATGTTTTTTGCAAAAATATAAAAATCCACCCTAAAATTTACATGGAACCTCAAGGAACCCCAAATTGTCAAAAGAATCTTGAAAAAGAACAAAGTTGAAGACTCACACTTTCTGATTTCAAAACTTATTATTATAGCCCTGGCCAGTTTGGCTCAGTGGTTAGAGTGACGGCCCACGGACCAGAGAGTCCTGGGTTCAATTCCAGTTAAGGGCATGTACCTCGGTTGCAGTTTGATCCCCGGCTCTGGTTGGGAGGCAACCAATTGGAGTGTCTCTCTCACATCGACATTTCTCTCTCTCTCCCTCCCTCTCTCCCTCTCATTCTAGCTGAAAATCAATGGAAAAATATCCTTGGGTGAGGATTTAAAAAAAACTTATTACAAAGCTACAGTGTAGTGTAAGCCCTGACATTTTTTTCTTATAATGCACGTGACTGATTTAAGCTTTGATTGTCAAGGCATTCACTTCAAAGATGTGTGCAAAGACGTCTGAAAAACAATGTACATACCTTAATTTAAAAATACTTTTAAAGATGCTAACCATCACCTGAACCTTCAGTGAGTTAATCTTTTTGGTGGTGGAGGGTCTTGCCTCGATGTTGGATGCTGACTGATCAGAGCGGTGGTTGCTGAAGACTGGGGTGGCTATGGCAATTTCTTAAAATAAGACAATGAAGTTTGCCACATCGGTTGCCTCTTCCTTTCACGAATGATTCCTCTGTAGCATGTGATGCTGTTTGATAGCATGTTATCCACAGTAGAAAGTCTTTCAAAATTGGAATTAATCCTCTCAAACTCTGCCTCTGCTTTATCAACTAAATTTATGTAATAGTCTAAATCCTTTGTTGTCATTTCAACTATCTTGACAGCATCTTCTCCAGAAGTAGATTCCACCTCACATTAAACTTTATGCATATCAGAATACTATTATAAGGAACATTTGAAAACATTAAGATAAAAAATTTAACCAAAATCCCACATTAGCATTATCTTAATTCTTCTTTCTTTTCACTTTAGACTTTATTAGATCCCATCTCAAGATACCACTTGCTTTGTGCTCATCCATTAGAAGCAACTCCTCATACAATAAAGTTTTATCATGAGATCGCAGCAATTCAATCATGTCTTCAAGCTCCACTTCTAATTCTAGTTTCCTTTCTATTTCCAATACATCTGCAGATACTTCCTCCACTGAAGTCTTGAACCCCTCAAAGTCATCCATGAGGGTTAGAATCAATTTCTTCCAAACTCTTGTTAATGTTGATATTCTGATCTCTTCCCATGAATTGCAAATGTTTTGAACATATAGAATGGTGAATCTTTTCCATAAGGTTTTCAATTTACTTTGTCCAGATCCATCAGAAGAATCACTACCTAAGGCAGCTATAGCTTTACAAAATATAGTTCTTAAATAATAAGACTTGAAAATTGAAATTACACCTTGATCCATGAACTACAGAATGGATGTCATACTAGCAGGCATGAAAACATTAAACTCAAGTGTACATATCTCCATCAGAGCTCTTGGGTGACCAGGTACACTGTCAATGAGCAATAATATTTTATTATTATTATTACTTTTTCTTTATTGATTTTAGAGAGAGAGGAAGGGAGAGGGAAAGAGAGATGGAAACATCGATGAGAGAGAACATCGAATGGCCGCCTTCTACATGCCCCCCCCACACTGGGGATTGGGCCCACAACCTGGGCATGTGCCCTGACCAGGAATCTAACCAGTGACCTCCTGGTGCATGGGTCAACGCTCAACCACTGAGCCACATGGGCCGGGTGAGCAATAATATTTTAAAAGGAATCTTTTTTTTTTTTTTCTTTCTGAGCAGTAAGTCTCAACAGTGGGTAAAAAACATTCAGTAGCCCTGGCCGGTTTGGCTCAGCGGTTGGAGCGTCGGCCTGCGGTCCAGAGAGACCCAGGTTCAGTTCCCGCTAAGGGCGCGTACCTCGGTTGCGGTTTGTCCCCGTCCCCTGGTTGGGTCGTGCGTGAGGCAGCCACTCGATGTGTTCCTTTCACGTTGATGTTTCTCTCTCTCTCTCTCTCTCTCCCTCCCTCCCTCCCACTCTATCTGAACAAAAAATGGAAAAATGTCCTCGGGTGAGGATAAAAAAAAACCAAAAAAAAAAAAAAAAAAACCAAAAAAAAAAACCATTCAGTAAATCATGCTGTAAACAGATGTGCTGTCATCCAGGTTTTGTTGTTCCATTTTTAGAGCACAAGCAGAGTAGATTTATCATAATTCTTTAGGGCCCTAGGATTTTCAGATGGTAAGTGAGCACTGGCTTCTATTTAAAGTCACAGCTGCATTAGCCCCCAACAAGAGAGATAGCCTGTCCTTCGAACCTTTAAAGCCAAGCATTGACTTTTCCTCTCTACAAAAGTCCTAGATAGCATCTTCTTTCAATATAAAGCTATTTCATCTAAAATCTACTTAAGTAGCCACCTTCATTAATTATCTCAGCCAGATCTTCTGAATAACTTGCTGCTTCACCTTGCACTTTTATGTTATAGAGATGGCTTATTTCCTCAAATCTCATGAACCAACCTCTGCTAGCTTCAAACTTTTCTTCTGTAGCTTCCTCACTTCTCTCAGCCTTAAGTGAAGAGAGCTGGGGCTTTGCTCTGCATTAGGCTTAGGTTTAAGGGAATGTTGTGGCTAGTTTGATTGGCTAGTTTGATCTTCTATCTAGACCACTAAAACTTTTTCCATATCAGCAATAAGGTTGTTTCGCTTTCTTACCACTCATGTGTTCATTGGAGTAGAACTATTAATTTCTGTCAAGAATGTTTCCTTTGCATTTATAACTTGGGTAATAGCTTGGAGCAAGAGGAATAGCCTTCAGCCTATCTCTACTTTCAAAATGCCTTCCTCACCAAGCTTAATCATTACTAGCTTTTGATTTAAAGTGAGAGGCGTGTAACTCTTCCTTTTGCTTAAACACTTAGAGGCTATTGTAAGGTTATCAGTTGGCCTAATTTCAATATTGTTGTGTCTCTGGGAATAGGGAGGCCAGAGGAGAGGGAGAGAGATGGGGGGATGTCAGTGGAGCAGTCAGAACACACACAACATTTATCGATTAAGTTCACTCTTACATGAGTGCCGTTTATGGCATCCTAAAACAATTGCAACAGTCACATCAAAGATCATTGATTAGAGATCATCTTAAGAAATATAATAATACCCAGCTGGTGTGGCTCAGTGGTTGAGCGTTGACCCATGCACCAAGAGGTCGCCAGTCTGATTCCCAGCCAGAGCACATGCCCAGGTTATGGGCCCAATCCTCAGTGCGGGGCATGCAGGAGGCGGCCAATTGATGTTCTCTCATCGATGTTTCTATCTCTCTCTCCTATCCTTCCTCTCGCTCTCAAATCAATAAAGAAAAAAGAAAAAAAGAAATATAATAATAGCCTGGTCAGTGTGGCTCAGTGGACTGAGCGTTGTCCAATGGACTGAGAAGTCCTGGTTTGATTCCCAGTCAGGGCACATGGCCGGGTTGTAGGCTCGATCCCTAGTAGGGGGCATGCAGGAGGCCCATCAATGTATTTCTCTCACATCGATGTTTCTATCTGTCTTTCCCTTCCTCTCTCTAAAAAAAAAAAAAAAAAAAAAAATCAATAAAAACAAAACAAAACAAAAAAAATATATATATATAATAATAGCCATGGCTGGTTTGGCTCAGTGGTTAGAGTCAGCCTGTGGACCAAAGGGTCTCAGGTTCAATTCCTGGTCAAAGGCACATACTTGGGTTGCAGGTTTGATCCCTGGCCCCAGTCGGGGTCGTGCGGAAGGCAATCAATTGATGTGTCTCTCTCATATCAATGTTTTTCTCTCTCCCTCTCTTCCTCCCTCCCTTCCACTTTATCTAAAAATCAATGAAAAAATAGCCTCGGGTGAAAATTAACAACAACAAAAAAGAAACACAATAATAATAAAAACGTTTGAAATATTGCAAGAATTACAAAAATGTGATATAGAGACACAAAGTGTTGGAAAGATGAAGCCAACAGACTTGCTCAATGCAGGTTGCCACAAACCATCAATTTGTAAAAAATAGCAACATATGTGAAGTGCAATAAAGCAAAAAACAATAAAATGGGGTATGTCTATATAAAATTTTATAATGAAAAAATCAGAATGTTTACATTATGAATATATTTCATCTCAAAGATAACATTTGGACACCAATTCATCCACCAACAACAGAATGAATTGATAGCAGGAATATGATCTAAGAAAAACTGAACATCCCTTTAAATATATAAGCACTCATGATTCTTATTTTGCTTGTGTATCTCCTAAATGGGGTGAATGTATCTTTTGTTTTATACTTAAACCTAAAAACATAATATTAAAATATTATATAACAATAAAAGAACCAAATTTTAACAAGTTTCTTAATGCTTCTCAAAAACATGTGGTAATTCATTGGTTAAAAAAGAAAAACTGAGGTTGTGGGAAATGCAAGCATCCAATGATGGGAGCTGGATTAGATGATTTTTAAGATCCTTGGCCACCCCAGATCTAATGATTCTAAAATTATGAAGCTGGTAAAATCTGTCTTTGGAGCCAACCACTTCCCCATTTTCTCTTATTTCACCTATGTACTTCCAATGATCCCCCCCCCCCTCGTCAGCATTCCACTTCAAAAGATCCAATGTCTACTTGCTGCCTTGTGCCGAAGTCTCATACTGCTGCTTGACTCCTCCCTTATGTGACCCTCCCCTTCGTGTCCCAGATTACCAGCTGTTGGAGGAAACAAACCAACCAACCTGGACCCTTACTGTAATTCTTACTAAGATGTAAATAATTAAGTTGTTAACTTTAAGTGTCCTTTTCTAAAGGATATCCACCTTTAAAAGAGAATATTTGTTTGCCAATTGTGTCTTTGTTAGAGCCAAAATGTGTAAAAGTGAAATCCAAAAAGGAATAAGCAAACAAAAACAGTTTTTAGGTTGCTAGAATTATTTTTCTTTATTTTTAATTTTCCTTAAATATTGTTGTTATACTGTTTAATTAAAAAAAAAAAAGAATGACAAATGTAGAAACTGTAAGTAACATATATAGCCAACAAACAGTTTTGAAATAAAATTCTAAGGTCTGTTACAGTTTTAAAAAGTGATACTACTAATTTTTGGTCACACATGTCTTACTTTGTTTTTTGTTTATCTTCCTTTTTTTTGTATGAGTGTGTGAAGGGAGAGTAAGAGTAGGGGTCATCTGTATTTAAAAAAAAATTATACATATTACCTAAGAAATCTTTCTAAATATGAAGTTTGCCTTTAACTGAAATGTTGGCTATTTTTAAAATGAGAGTTATATGCAAAACATTATTTTATGCTTACCTCATATTAACAAGCTAATAAATAAAAATTTAGAGCAATAATAAGTGCATCTAACACAATTTATAAATTATCCCAATTTGGTACAAAAATAGATAGAACATAGCAAGAAAAGAATTTATTTTATCACTTTAGCCTTTAAATTTTTCCATAAATAACAATATGCATCTACATAAATTGAAACACCAGATATTTTGTAGCCAAATTTCTGACAAGTTGATGATAAGCACTGAAAAAAGTTAGGGAAGCCAGGCCTCAGCATTTCCAGAAAAAGAAATGCAAACTAGCTTTAAAAGAAGATGTAAAATTACTTGAAACTCCACAGAAACAATGCTTGCAATTTACAGCAGGAATTTATGTTAAGGAATTTACTTGAATTTAATTTACTCCTTATAACATTGAGGTTGTATTATCATTATCATTTCATCGATCAGATAATTAGTATTATAGTAATTAGATAGTCAAAAAGTTATGAGAATCAGGTCGCTGATTAATTACTTTGTCTGCCAACTTACATTTGCAGCTATTGCTAATACAATTTGTTTCTTTCTCTTACCATTCATGTTAATACCTCAGGGATCAAATTGTCCTATGGGTATTTACAAAGACAGCCTAGTTTAATAACCTAGTTTTATTAGCTCTTAAGAACCAGATTTTACATACTCAAGGGCTTAGTGACTCGTGTTGTGTGTGTGCGTGTGCGCGTGTATAATTCCTCAGTTTTCAGTTCTATGCTTATTATGGATGGGGTTCTATCTCCTTCATCTGTCTTATGCTAATATTCTGCTTTGTTCTTGAGTGCCCCACTCCGTATCTCATTCAGTAAGGGCCTGTTAGCACCAGAGCTAGGTGTTAGGGACTGAGAGACCAATAAGGAAGGATGCTTGCTTGCAAGAAATCACTGAAGAGCCATATTCATAACTTAAGATGTTATTGAAAGCATTTTATAAACCACATTAAAGGAGTTTTAATAAATTGTGAGATGCAATTACTTCTCTTTGTCAGTCCTAATTACTTCTTTAGCTTCTCTATAATATAATGAATTAATTTTCCACACAGTCTTAAGGTCCTTCAATTTCCTAGACATATCTGGTCCACATATCCTCACATCTTAATCTCAAACATTTCACATTCTTCCTCTCTACCAAATTATAGCTCTTCTAGTCCTGGTATCTTTTCAATTTTCTGGTTAATCTTAACCTGGCTTCCCACATCAATTATTTATACTTTCTCCAATATCTTCTCATCTTCACAGCCATGTCATAATATATATGTTTTTTGAAGTGTGTATCTAACTAAATTTGTGTGTGTGTGTGTGTGTGGGTATATCTCAGTGGAAATTTTACACATGAAATTATACACATATTTAGCTATAGCTAGCTAGCTAGAAATATAATCTCAGTAGAAAAAAATAATTTAAATAATTCTGTTTCACAGTCTGTGACAGGATGAAAGAGTTTGCATTTTAAAGCTGTAAAAGACTTTTGAGATTATAGTCAAAAGGCATCATATCACAGAACAGGAAAGTGAACCATGACACATCCAGGGGGATGGGATTTAGATGAAACTAAAATATGAAAAAGCAGTACCTTTGGACCTGATAACAGGAAAATGATCTCTAAGGTGTCTTTGAATAATGAGAAGCAAGATAAAAATATAAACCAAATTCTCCTGATTTCTTAGCTGTCATTATATACATAAAAATGGCTTTAAAATTACATAAGAAAATCAGTATGGATAGGTAATGGCTTTCATGGGGTTTAACTTTTCACATTCTCTGTTTTAGACCAGATTACAGATTCAGGTCTGTACAAGAATTACTGGGTAGACACATAATCCTATTCATAAACAGCAGCCAGTGTAACAGTTGTTTCGTTTTCTCCCTTTCTCTTTCTCTCCAAGACTAATTAGCATTACACACAAAATGTTCCTTGTTACAAATGTCTTCTTTCAACTTTGGAACTATAGTCTCTTTTGATTACCCAAAACTCGGATCTAGTTTTTTTCAGTTATGCAGAAGCCAGACACTATTTGTAACACTTGACACTAACTGCATAAAAAAGCAATTTTAATAAGATAGAAACAACTATCACAAGTGGATGCTACATATATAATATCTTCACTTTGTGAATCATCATCACTTTAAAGATATCAACTGTAGGAGGGTGTCAATGGGGAAAAAAGGAGAAACATCTGTAACAAAAATAAATTAATAAAAAAAAAAAGGTATCAACTGTAAATGAAAAGAATACTCTTTTATATACTTACTGCTGAAATGCTGCCATTGTATTCTCCAAATTTTCTCCAGCACCTGTAAAAACATTAAATGTAAGCTTCATTTACATACTTTGAACATTTTATTTTTCCATAAATTCATTTTAATAAGATATATCTTGTGAATCTTGATGTTTAGATATGTGGACATTACAAGTGTTTTAAAGAGTATAATGGTACTTTGATATTCTTTTCTAGCTGCACCAGGAAGAATCAAAGATCAAAACACAGCCACAGCAACACAGGACGGTTAGAAGAACCTAAACGTGATTTTTAGACTACTTGGCACATATACAACTCCCCAGGCAGAGTTAAACCATCTCTCCTCTGTATCCCCATAGTCTCTTACACATCTCTCTACTAAGTCATTTATTATATTATAGCATAAATTATTTACCTGTCTCTTTCCTTCCTTTCCCATAAATTACTTAAAATAAGTGGCTGAAGGCAGGATAGCATAGTAGTTGAGAGTGGGACTCTGGAGTTACGATCTCTGCTCTAAAATCTGTTTGATGCTTGTGTCACCATGGGAAAACGATCTAATCTCTCTGTTAGGCTGAGCTTTCTTATCTATAAGAATGAGGATAATGGTGGCACCTATGTCACTGGATTGGTAAAATTAAACGAATTAACATGTTAAGTGCCAAGTCATCAATTCAAAGAGTGAGAGTTTTTTACTTTTTAATATCTCTAAAGTTAGGGTGTATTTTACAATGGATGGTAACAGTGTAAGTGGCAACTTTTCGCTTAGCAGTACATAAAAATTTGTGCATTTAAAAAAATATATGTTTTTATTGATTTTTTTAGAGAGAGGGGAAAGGAGAGAGAGAGAGAGAAACATCGATCGGCTGCCTCCTGCATTCCCCACACTGGGAATCCAGCTCACAACCCGTGCATGTGCCCTGACTGGGAATCGAACCTGGACCTCTCAGTCTATGGGACGACACTAAATCCACTGAGCCACACCAGCTGGGCAAATTTGTGCATCTTATAACTAATGGCATTAGATTCAATTAAAATTTTTTTTTTTCCTTATTGGTTTTAGAGAGAGAGGGAGAGGGAGAGGGAGAGAGAGATAGAAACATCAATGACAGAGAATATCAATTGGCCGCCTCCTGCACGCCCCCCACTGGGGATTTGGCCCACAACCTGGGCATGTGCCCTGACCAGGAATCGAACGGGCGACCTCTTGTTGCATGGGTCGACACTCAACCACTGAGCCACACTGGCCAGACTACATATAAAACATTTTGATGCTAATACTTGAACAGCACCCTAAACTTGAAGTACCTCTTTTTTTTTTTTTAGAAGAAAGTGTCTGTTTTCCCAAATATTTGGAAACATATTTCTAAAGTATTTTCCCTGTGCATTCCATTACTTATTTAGAAATACTGAAATCTTTTAGTTTTGAATTATTTTTTATTTTATTTTTTTTCCCCTTTATTGATTACAGAGAAAGAGGAAGTGAGAGGGAGAGAGAGAGATAGAAACATTGATGAGAGAGAAACATTGACTGGCTGCCTCCTGCATGCCCCCCACTGGGGATTGGGCCCACACCTGGGCATGTGTCCTAACCGAGAATTGAACCGGCGACCTCTTGGTGCATGGGTCAATGCTCAACTGCTGAGCCACACGGGCCAGACTGAAATATTTTTAAAAAAATGTTTTATATACAATACCATCTGAACATATTTGTAGAAGTATTAAAATGTTCTTATTCTTTTACATTATTAGATTGTATTTTTATAGCAATCTAATTAATAATCAACAGAAACTCAAGGTATGATGAAACAAATATATTAACCTACTGTTCTAATGTAAGTTTAGCAGAGAGAAAGGGATGCATACCCATGTGGAAAAAAGCTACTTTGACTTTATGTTCACTTTAGTTACTAGAGTTGTTGCACAACAGAAAACAGATGAAGTAACTATGGAGATTATAGTTTTTTTTTCCTTTTTAATCCTCATCCGAGTATACTTTTACATTTATCAGATAGAGTGGGAGGGAGGGAGGGAGGGAGAAAAACATTGATGTGAGAGAGACACATTGATTGGTTGCCTTCCGCACGACCGGACCAGGGCCGGGGATCAAACCATAACTGAGGTACGTGCCCTTGACCGGAATCGAACCCGAGACTCATTGGTCCACGGGCCAACGCTCTAACTGCTGAGCCAAACCAGCCAGGATTATAGTTTTTTTTCAAAAGTAAGTGCTGTTTTGAGGTTAAATGACTTTAAAAAATCTAGTTGGTGTCTGTTTTAGTCGGAAAATATGGAAATAAGTTAGATTCAGATAACCAATATTTCAAGAACAAAGCACGCTAGAATATTAACAAAAAGACAAGAGTGCTAAAGTGGTTATTAATAGGTGAAGTTAAACTACTGGCTGTTTGTTGTGCCAAAAACCAAGGAAGTTGAAAGGATACTGAAGCCCAGTTGAAGGAGCTTGCATCAGACAAACCTGAAACAATGCAGCATCATAATGACAGTAACAGATTTTAAGCCACTGAATAAAATAGGAAATTCCCAGTTCATTTTAACAAATGGAAAGTTTGATGAGGAATGCCTATTTATGTCATTTCAAAGTACCTCCCTACCAAAACATTTATTAATTACAAAGAGTAAACAATCGCCCTGGCTGGTTTGGCTCAGTGGTTAGAGCGTCAGCCCTCGGACCAATGAGTAGCGGGTTTGATTCTGGCCCAGGACACATACCTCGGTGTCCTTCGTCCCCGGCCTTGGTCTGGGTCGTGTGGGAGGCAACCAGTCGATGTGTCCCTTTCACATCGATGTTTCTCTCTCTCCCTCCCTCCCACTCTATCTGAAGATAAATAGAAAAATCTCCTCAGGTGAGGATTCAAACAAACAAACAAACACAACAGAGTAAAGGAGTAACTTCACAATGGAAAAGTCTCTCAGAAACCACTTTAATCAAATGACCCAAGTCCACATCATTATTTTTTAACACTGTCTAAGTCTATGTAACGGCTTGTCTCGTGGAGGAGAGAGCAGGAGAATAGGTTAGACGTCACTGCTGCAGCAAGCTCAAACTGTGTCTGTGTCCTTTTAATTTCCTTGCCTTTTGGTGCAATAAGCAGCGAGTAGTTTAACAAATCAAATCACTAACAGTTATCTCCAGATGGCCGGAATACAAATGATTTATTTTCTAATACGCATTCTTCTATACTTTACAAACCCTCTATAATGAATACGCACTACTTTTAAAACAGAGGAAAGAATCAAAGTCTTTAAGTACGTGACATATGCCTGGAACATTCTCTTCGCCATTGCCTCCCAATATTTCTTCACATTAATTCCGGAATGAATTCACTTCACAACTCCTCCATGAAAGTACTTTATCACTTCAGATTCCAATGATTCACAAGAGTTCATTAAACTGGCAGTTCTCAGCCATTATGGTCTCAGGACTCTTACTGACTACCTCAAAGAGCTTCAGAAATTGACTTCTAAAAATGTTTAATTTATTTATTTGAAAATAACAGTAAGCCCATTTCGTGTTAACATACATTTTATGAAAATTAACTATCTTTCAAAAAATTTAATGACAAGAGTAGCACTGTTTTATGTTTTTGCAAATCTCTTTAATGTCTGGTTTAACAGAATGCAGCTAGATCCTCATTTCTGCTTAATACATATATATCAACCTTGATACAGATACGTAGTTAGAAAAGATTCTTGATACTGCACCAAAATTCAACAAGGGAGAGTTTTATAAAAGTTAGTTGCAATGTGGAATCTGAACCATATCAATGTCCTTTTCACACCCTATTTCATAAAAATCCATTGGCTCAGTGTGAACTTTGAATGGCTCTTTCACCCATGCATGGTTTTATAATATCATGCACTAGTGTCTTTTGGAAAATATTGATTTCCTGAATTATGCCAATCTTCTAAATGCTGACACATTTCATTATACAATATATATTTTTAAACCTCATTCATTAATATCTGATCTCATCAGGAGAATCTTTGAGAAGTGAAAAGCTATCAAACTCACAGTGGAGGATGCAAGTTTTCAAAATTCAAATTTTTGCTTAAAAGCTCAAATTTAATCATTTCGTAGAAGGCAGCTAGGTTTTTATTCTAACGATACACTTTATTAATTTTCAAGAACATATCTGCTGAATATTCAAATACGAATAACCAGTGTCAGTTTTTTTTAAGTAAAAACGGTGTTCTGTGAGAGAAAAGGTAGATTTGGCTCACAATTCGAATTATTGCACAAATGCTTTTTCTCAAGACAACGATCATCATACTTTGGTACGCAGCTGAAGTGTTTTGTGCGTACTTCTAATTTTGTCACATAGAATAGTAAAAGTTATGTGTACTCAAGCGTTGAAATTTAGTAACATTAATAATTTTTACTAACACATCAAAGATATTCTTAGACTGAGCCTTGTATGTGCCCTGACTGGGGATCAAACTGCAACCTTGGCGTATTGGGATGATGCTCTAAGTCTAAGCAACTGAGCACTTGGTCAGGGCAAAAACTGCCGGTTTTTAAAACTGTGAGTGAGTGATGGTGAAGAATACAATGGCTGCTAGTATACTTGATACCACTGCTTTCATCCTTGGTAAAAAGACAACAGTTTTACCCACTACTGCTTTTGCACCACTGGCACAAATGTCAACAAAGCGAAAAAGGTAAATAATGTCTTAAGAAAACAGTTTTAACCTTGCAGAACCTCCCAGGAGTTCACAGACCACACTTTGAAAACCACTGTCTTAAATAATCAATTATAGCAAATAGAGAAGTGGTTACTTTTGGGGATGAAAGAGGGAAACGAAAGAATCTTAGATGATTCTAGAAATGTTCTATATCTTGATCTCAGTAGTGGTTACTTGGATATGTACATATACATATTTTTAAGTTAAGCTGTATATTTAAGGTCAGTATTACTAACTACATGTATGCTACACCTAAATTTTTTTTTAAATAACTTTAGTTCTAAGTCTTAGGATTTTTGTATTCTGGTATATTCAACTAAACCCTCAGAAGGCTTTATGAAGTATTGTGGGGAACATCTATCCCCTACTACCTGTTTCCACCTACGGAAGGAAAATTTCCCCCAAGAAGGGAAAAGAACGGAAGGAACACTTTTAACTCTTCTTTACTCCCTCACACACTTCTCCCCATGGGAGCAGAAGTGACTCAGGAGACAGAGCTGTCTGTCCATCCATGACCCAACCCTTCACAGTGCTCTTAATTTGCAGTGGCCCACTCTCAGAAGGAACAAAATTTCTGCTCATCTATACAGAAAGTTTGCCAAGGCAGGCCCTACCCATGTAAAACACAGGCTTCAGTTTTAGTGTTAGTTCAATTTAGAGAGGGTGTTATAGAGTCTAAATTCAGCTATATTAGTATTTTCACTTTCATTTTTCTGATGCTGGCATTTTATTTTTAAATTGGTTCCAAACTTGTGAAGTATTATTTATGAGTCTTCTCAAATTCCATTAGCAAGAGCTTTATAATATACATTTTTGTGTGTTTGTGTGTGATATATATATATACACATATTTTTTGGTTAATCCTCACTGGAAGATATTTTCCCATTGGTTTTTAGAGTGGAAGGGAGGGAGGGAGGGAGAAACATCGATGTGAGAGAGACACATCGACTGGTTGCCTCCCGCACAACCCTGACCGGGGCTGGGGATCGAACCTGCAACCCAGGTACGTGCCCTTGACCGGAACTGAACCTGCAATCCTTTGGTCTGAGGGCTGATGCTCTAACCACTGAGAAAAACTGTCCAGGGCACTACTAATTCAAAGTCTGCATTTTGTCTTTTTTGGGGGCCTGTTTTCCATATTAATTTTAATTGTAATTCATTTAAACCTAACAACTTAAGCATGCAAACATTATTACTTACAATCTTGTATCTATTTTATAAGTTTATGAAATTACATAGCCAGTACTAAATAAAATATTGAAAAGGTGGTCAAGATATTAATAATTAACAGAAGCTAGATACTGTGCTTAGAACTTGATATATCTCATTTAAAACCACATAACCATGATAAATATTACTACATTAAAAAAATAAAATTAAAAAAAAGGGTAAGGTCACATAGCCAAGAAGGAGAACTGGGATTTGAGCACAAGCAGTATGATTTCAGATACCACTTTTTCACCACTAACTATACTGCAGCTTCTATGCTGCCATTCATATCACACCTTTATTTCAGTTTTACAGGTAAGTTACTCATATTGGTCCTTATTCACATATTCTATTTGTTTGTAAAGCTTGAAGATGAATTCCACAGTGATAACACCCATACATTACTTATTAGATTCATATGGTAAAAGCCTAGAGAGTAACTAAGGGACTGAGTAAGAGTATGCCATTCCTCTCCAAGGAATTATCTGGTGTTAGCACTTCTCTCATGAAATGGTTTAAATTCCTTTTCTTTTCAATTAACATCGCATCTTTCATTGAAGCACGCTTGCCATTTATGTTTCTTTATTCTCAATAAACAGCTTAAACAATGCCTGGCTTTACAAATAACCATTCTACATATAAATAAAAGTTTAGTTACGGAGTTGATTAATTATGAAATGTGGAAGAGAATGAGTGTCACAGACTTTGCAATGTTGTCCTAATACAATTTGTTCATAACTCCTCCGCTGTGTCCTCCTGCCTCTCTTTTCACCAATTCATATTTCCCAATTCTTTGAGAAAACCTTCTCTGAAAATTCCCAATGCACTTATAGCTTCACCATATACGTCCCAATTTTTCATTCTATATTAACATTTCCTCTCTTATAGAGTGCTTCATAATTACTCTGTGATTGGTTAATTTCTTAAAGGACAGGAAAAATAAAGGAAACTTTCTCTTTTGTATCTTTAATTAGATTTAAAGAAAAGAAAGATCTGTTCAGTTCCTTTTGACCTCCCAGATGTTTTATATACCAATAAACATTATAGCTTGTTTTCGTCATGCTCCAACCACCACTATCATTTGTATCTTTGCATACATGATACATGTGTGTATATATGCATGTGTGATGTTTATAAATCAGTGATAAATATAACAATGTGCACCAGCACACAAAAAATAACCTTCAGAATGAACTATTTTCTGATATTGGAAAAGATACTTTAGTGCAATAAAACATATCTTAATGTTTGAATATATGATTCTATCTCAACTCAAAATGGAGCTATTTAGTAAATCAAACAACAAAGTAAGTCCCTGCTTCATTTCTAAATTCATTTGTTCATTCAACATTTACAGTGTGCCTTGGAAACAGTACTTATAATTTATATAAGGGCATAAAGAGTTTGTAAGAACTAGAGTTACTATATACAAAAGAGTATTTCTCAATACAGGTTCCCTGTTTCTAACTTTCAAGGGGAAAAAAACTTGTGACATTTATATTTGCATATATAAAAAATTAAACATCAATAGCACAGAAGCACAGAATGACATTCAAACAATATATTGATGCACAGGTAGCATTTACCAACTAACCACCACATGTACGCTGTGTTCAATGATAAACGGTTTTTGATATGTATCTTATAACTTCAATACTTTTTCTATAACAATATTTAATTTTTCTAAATTTGTATACAGTTTAAGAGCTACATGTATATTTATCTGAAACTAAGTACATTTGAGTTTTATTAAGTAGGAAAGTACTATTAAATAAATGATAAATGTTGCCTGGCTAGTGTGGCTCAGTAGATTGAGTGTCATCCCATGGACTGAGAAGCTCTGGTTTGATTCCCGGTCAGGGCACATGCTCAGTTTGCAGGCTCAATCCCTAGTTGGGGACATGCAGGAAGCAGCCGATCGATGTTTCTCTCTCATTGATGTTTCTATCTTTCTCTCTCCCTTCCTCTCTCTCTCAAAGAAATCAATAAAAACATTAAAAAAAAAAAAAAAAGATAAATGTCTACATTGCTAAGATATCAGTAGGGATGAGCGAGCCAGATAGAAAAGTTTTCACTGACAAGTGAGGAAGAGTTCCCTGAAAATAGGAATGAGGGAACAAGAGCTGAAGAGAAAGAATGAATACCCTGATGTGGAACATGTTTCAGGATGCAAATGCAGAATGCTACTTCTGGTGACGCTTTGAGACTCAAACTGATACCTCAGAGTAATATTCTTTTTTTAAATAGCTGACTAATTTTTAGAGAGAAAGAGAGGAAGGGAGAGGGAAAGAAAGAGAGAAACACTGATGCGAAAGTGTACGCCCTTGATTGGGAATCAACCTGGCAACCTTTTGGTGCACCAACTCCCAACCAACTGAGCACCTGCCAGGGCGCAAGAGCAATTTTTACCCTCAAGCGTATCACCTGTCAAATCAATCTGTGGCAAAATGCCCAGATTGTGACAGAACTTTGACTTAATTCCAAGGGTGAAAGATTAGGAGGAATGGTTAAGATTTGATCAGTTGATGATTTTACTCAATCCTTTGACCACTAATCCCTAATAAATAGACTTCTTTTTTAAAATATTTTTTTATTGATTTTTTTTTTGAGAGAGAGGGAGAGATAGAAATAGCGATGTGAGAGAGACACATCGATCAGCTGGCCTTCTGCATGCCCCCTACTGGGTATCAAGCCCGAAAGGAGGGCATGTGCCCTGATGGAGAAGCCAACTGGGACCTCTCAGTCCATGGGACTATGCTCAATCCACTGAGTCACATCGTCTGGGCTACACATTTATTTTTTTTTTAAGCCTGTTGCTTAACTCAGTTGGCTCATAGAGACAGGGTAGGGAATATTAAAGTGAGTTATTTCTCTGCTATCTTACCTCTACCTGAAATAAATGTATATACAGTATACTTAAAGGATATACTTCAAAATGTTTACAGAGATTATGGCCAGATAGTAAAGTTTAAGAATTATTTTTCCTTTACTCATTTCCATATTTTCCAAGTTTTCTACAGTGAACATGAGTTACTTATACAATTGGAAAAATATTAATAAAATTTATAATTTCATAAAGAAATTAAGAAAATGGCTTTTGATTGTATTGCTTGCTCCCCATTTAATCCAAAGGGTATATCTTTGGTCCTATTGGTGTTTCATCAATACACTGTAGTTATAAAATGTGTTTTTGGTCAAATGAATTCAAGAAACACATGGAAAGTACCTAACATGCAGTAGATAATTAGCAGACAATAAGCTATGTAACTATATGTTAGTATTTGTACTAGAGGCTAGAGACAAAAGAATGAATAAAATCTAAAACCTGGCCTTGAGGAATTTCCAGTCTAGTAATGGAAGCAGATGTATTAATATATCCTATTACAATATAATCCAATACAAGGTATGCTTTAAAGAGGTAAGAACAAAGCAAGCCTATAGCATTTAATTTTTGAAATGGTCACTTTCAAGAACAATCAATGTTAAAAAAAAAAAGGCAAAAGTGTTCATGAAAACTTTGAAAACATAAGTATAGGATGATCTCAATCTTCTCAATCAACTCAAAGTTCTACTGCAAAATGCATATGTAGATCCCCTGTATCCATGCTTGTATTTTCAATTTTACAATTTTCAAAGTGCTTTCTATACACCTAACAACCCAAAGATAAGCAAGGCAAACCCTTTCCATTTATAGATAAGGAAAACTCAGGCTTATTCCCAAGGTGATTTAGTTGTAGGTCCAGTCTCTGACTCAGGTGATAATGCTTTTATAGCAGACATAATACAATACACATTGAGTTTCAAGTTATAGCAATTCAGGCGTATATACTTTAAACACATATAGCAACCAATGTTTCGATCTCGGAATGGTCATACATCCGGTGTACATAAAATAACAGGTATGTGTAGTTAGGGCAATTAGAGTATTAACCCAAATGTTAGTTACATGCATAGAGAGACTAGTGATTGCTGTTATCAGGGTCCAAGAAAAAAAATATAAAGCAAGCAAGGTGACTCCTTCCTAGTCTGTCATTTTCCAGAAACTTAGTATCTTGAGTTGCATGGTGTGTTGTTTTTTAAAAAAATAAATATCTCCTCTATCACTCTGGATTCAACTATATTATATGGTGTACATACTCCACAAAAGCATATTAAGCACTAACACACTGGAGTTTACTACAGTGCTTTAGCCCATCATACAAGTAGAGTAAAACAGATTTTGAGTCTTCAGATATTTAACAAGATTATTTCTTCTAAAATAAATTTTAGATCATCTATAATGACATTTTAGATAGCTTCTTAGAGGATCTAGTTTTGGGCAGGTGACCCCTTAAAACCTTTGATGCTTTTCATGAGTGGGAGACTAGCATAACCATTAAAGTTACTCTTTAGTACTCTGTGTAACTGATAAATGTATACAGAAGAATGCTAATGTATTTCTGTGACATTTAACACCTTATTCTTGGACAATTCTTGTTATAAAAGGAGTTGGGGTACTATGTCAAGTTTTAGACTGTAAATTTAGAAATTTACCATTTCAAGTATTAGGCTGCAAATTCCAAGCACCTTTAACCTGGTTTAGCATTCATCTCTAAAGAAGAGTTAACATTGATGGAAATAATCAAATTTCACAACATTTTATACATCGTGACTGACTGAGATGAAATAGACACTTTCTACTCAATAATTAAGAGGCGAAGATTTGGCCTGCTGTCTGGGAAATTAGAGAGGGTGGACTATCTAGTCTCTTTTTGGCCAGACACCTTTCCAAAATAAACTTCTCTGTTTCCTTTGAACAATATTGTCCTGTCATAAACTAAATTATCTTTTTGTCTTTTGGAAACCCACATGTCATTGCTGGGGTGCAGGGTGGAGCTTAAAAAAAAAAACCCAAAAAACCCAAACAGGTGCAAGGTTTGCAGACTTGGGAACCAGGACGTTCCAGTTCCTGTCCCAGTGCTGCCCAAGCTCTAATTGCGACCTTGGAAAGTGTCCCCTCTCAGAGACTCGGTTTCTCTCTCCTATTAATTACCCTGCTCAGAGTGGGGGGTAGGGGTGGGGCTGGCCCCCCAGGAACTGCAGGCACCTGGGCTGCAGCACGCTCCAGGTTCACGCAGTTCCTCAGAACTGCGGCCCAGGATTTCCCCACAAGCTCAATCACTGTCTCACTGGGAGCAGTCAGTGCCCAGTTCCCGGCTCCCCGGCTCCCCCGGTTCCGCGGCTCCCCGGGCTCCCCCAGCCGGTACCCTCGGGCTCCCCCGGCTCCCCTGGCCGGTACCCTCCGGCTCCCCCGGCTCCCCGGGCTCCCCCGGCCGGTACCCTCCGGCTCCCCCGGCTCCCCGGCTCCCCGGGCTCCCCCGGCCGGTACCCTCCGGCTCCGCCGGCGCTGCCCCTGGTGCCTCGCTGCGCGATCCCTCCTCGGTCCGCAGAGAAACGCTCCACCTGCCCTGCATGCTCACCCTGGTCCTTCCTCCTCCCGAGAACCCCTGACACCGCTGCACTCAAGGGATCCTCGCTTTGGCTTTGTCTCAAGACCCCTTTCCTGCCCACAGGAGACCTCCCCTCACATCGCCTTCACCTCCGGAGGATCCCCCTCTTCACACATCCCCATTCCTCCTCAAACTCTCACGTGTTTCCACCCGCCAGCCTTCGGTGGGGCTCAAAAGGACCACGGAAAAAAAAAACCCCAAACCCTCCCCCACCTCCGCCATCGGGTTCTGGGGACCCCTCTCACCTCCGCGGTGAGAGATGTGTTTACTGAGGAATCGCTGCTTCTTTCTCTGATGCAGCAAGGTCGGGTATTTGAGCAACAAGAAAGAGGTCACCAAGTACCCTCCCAGGGTGGAGAGAAGGTAAAAAGCCGTAGTGGACGACATCTCAGCCACCATGTGGGAAGTCTCCTACCGCTGGGCCCTCTGAATTCCGCTGCGGCGGTCGCGACGACTGCGGCGGCGGCGGCGGCTCCGAGTCAGCTCGCCCCCAGCCGGTGCCAGCGGCGCAGCGCACTTGTGCGAGCCCGCCCACCACGCAGGCGCAGCCAGACCCCGGGGCCCGAGCAACAAAGGGACTCCCGCACGCAGGCGCGCTGCGGCTGTCGAGGACCTGTAATCAGCTTTTGTCACCTGGCTTTGTGGTGCGACCCGCGGCGCTTGGAAGAAGCTCCAAACTGAGGCGAAAGCTTGGAAACCTGCTAGTGCCTTCGCCATCACTCAGGCAGAAAAGATTGTTCAAGGACAGTCTTCAGGAAGACCTGACATAACTAGAAAATCCACATCAAGAAGGAAAGATTCCAGCTCTAGGAAATGCAAAGAACTGTTTACCTATGGAGGAGTTCGAGTTTGCTAAACAAATAGTAAACCCATCCATTTGTCTAGCCAAGAGAGCCAGTTTGGCTCAGCGTTAGAGCGTCGGCCTGCGGTCCAGAGAGACCCGGGTTCGGTTCCGGCTAAGGGCACGTACTTCGGTTGCGATTTGTCCCCGGCCGTTGGTCGTGCGGGAGGCAGCCACTCGATGTGTCCCTTTCACGTCGATGTTTCTCTCTCTCTCTCTCTCTCTTCCTCTCTCTCCCTCCCATTCTATCTAAACGAAAAATGGAAAAATGTCCTCGGGTGAGGATAAAAAAATAAATAAAATAAAATAAGGAAACATTGACAAGGCTATAGGTTATCACTTAAAAGTCTTAGGAAGACAGGAAACTGAATTCCATAGGCCCAACTAGTTCCCCTTTCACCCCACACATTCCAAACTACTCTAAGAGCGTTTAAATGCAAAAGAATTAACCTGGGGCAGAAAATTTGGCAAGAGCAAGTCTCCCGCAGTAGAATACAGAATGATTATTTAAAATCTTGTGGTTCTTGTTTCTGGCCCTAAGCAAATTTCTCTCTTCTGTGTCTTTATCTGTGTGGACCAAAAAGGACATGCTAACCTGACAAGCTCAGGGGAGGCCTGCATGGCAGCGTTAGGAACTCAGAGACCTAAAATAACCTCAAAAGATGGTATAAAATTAAAACTTTTTAACTAAAAGCAGTTTATGGTGGGTAGTCATGTCCTAGGCTGGTATCTTCCCTGACAAAGGTCAATCTTTACCTTAACTGAGCCTGTCTATTGTTTTTGTTTGTTTGTTTGTTGTTTTTCATCTATGACATAGATTCTATGTTAACATATCTTTGGAATGTCAAAGCCATTTTCCCTTTTCAGGACCCCCCTCAAAGCACAAGCACTACTCTGCAGAGATCACAAATCTCCTCATTGTTACTCAGTTAATTGTTGACTGCCAACTACCCTGTACCCACCTATATAAAAGAAGTATGTGTCTATCATTTTACTTTTCATCCAATCCCAGCGGTTTCCCTACTTTGCTTTTCCCCACCTCCCTAATCTATCACCAGTGGATTTCATGTAACCCACTTACACCTCTTTTTTTTTTTTAATCCTCACCCAAGGATATTTTTCCATTTTTGTTCAGATAGAGTAGGAGGGAGAGAGAGAAAGAGAGAGAGAGAGAGAAACATCAACATGAGAGGGACACATTGACTGGTTGCCTCCCGCACGACCCCTATCAGGGCCAGGGATGAACTGGAGTCGAGGTATGTGCCCTTGACTGGAATCAAACCTGCAACTCATTGGTCCGAGGACCGATGCTCTAACCGCTGAGCCAGTTGATTGTAATAAGGTGCAAAATGGCCAGTCTCTGAAGCATTATCTCAATCTGTTTAAGTTTTGCTTCCCGGCAATTGTCAACAGTTTTGGCTCAAATAAACTCACAAAAATTCTTCACAGGTTTGAATGTTTCTTATGTTGACATCTGTAAAATGAGAATTTTTTTTTTACTAAATAAAAACCTCCAACTCTCACATTCTATTAATGATCTTTGTTCCCCCAAATTCCAGCTTTTTTTTTTTTATCCTCACCCGAGGACATTTTTCCATTTTTTGTTCAGATAGAGTTGGCAGGAGAGAGAGGAAGAGAGAGAGAGGGAGAGAAACATCGACGTGAAAGGGACACATCGAGTGGCTGCCTCCCACACGACCCAACCAGGGCCAGGGACAAACTGCAACTGAGGTACGTGCCCCTAGTGGGAACTGAACCCAGGTCTCTTTGGACCGCAGGCTGACACTCTAACTGCTGAGCCAAACCGGTCAGGGCTCCAGCTTCCTTTAAAAGGAGTAACTAGCCCCCTGGCCAGTGTGGCTCATGGTTAGAGCCTCGGCCCAAGCACCAGAGGGTCAAGGGTTTGATTCCTGGTCAAGGGTGAGAACCTGGGTTGCAGGTTCAATCCCCGGCGCGTGCAGGAGGCAACCAATCCATGTGTCTCTCTCATATCCATGCTTCTTTCTCTCTCCCCCACCCCCTTTCCTTCCAGTCTCTTTAAAAAAATCAATGGAAAAAAGTATCCTCAGGTAGGATTAACAAAACAACAACCAAAAAAAGAGGAATAGAGAAAACACACCCAGACTTCCGGTCAAGATCGTGGCGTAGGTAAATGCGGTATCACATCCTCCCACAACCACATCAAAATTACAACTAAACTATAGAACAACCATCACTCAAAACTGCCTGAAATTGAGCTGAATGGAAGTCCTACAACTATGAAATTAAAGCAGCTGCCACACCGAGACTGGTAGGAGGGGCAGAGGCGCGAACAACTCGGTCCCACACCCATGTGTGGCGGATAAAAATCAGGAGGATGCCTTGGCTGGGAAGGTCCTCCCTGAGGACTGAGGGGTGCCCGTCCCACACCAGGCCCCCAGCTCAGGGTTCCAGTGCCAGGAAGAGAAGTCCCCATAACTTCTGGCTGGAAAAACCAGCGGGAACTAAGGCTGAGGGAGGCTGAGGCTTCTGAAGCCCCAGGCAGCTCCTCTTAAAGGGCCTGCGCATGGACTTACTCGGACTTGCTCCCTCTGAGCTCCAGTGTTGAGGAAGCAGCTCAAAAGGCACCAGAGACATACGGGGAAGAACTCAGTTGTTTGGCATTGGGGCGAGGGCTGAAGAGGCAGCTTTCTCCTGGACAGACATGCTGTCAGAGGACTTTGATCCTTTGGTGAGCCCTTCCCTGGGGCGGCAGACAGCCGCCATGTCTGGGACTCCAGCAACCTGGCTCACAACATTTGCCCCGCCCTGGTGATTCCCTGAGGCTCTGCCCCACCCAACTTTCAGGCCCACCCAAGCTGTTACCAGTGGTTTTACCATAGGAATGGCCTGTCTTGGATTCTGCTTCAGATTTTCCTAAATCCTCTCAAACAAGCAGCATCTGGTCTCAGCGAGCCCCATACCTCTTGTTAAGTGGCCCCAACCTGGCACTAGAAGCAGCCAGCTTTGGTTCACAACTTGGCTTTGCCTGGGCACCTCCAAGCCCAGCACAAGAAGCAGCCATTGGCAGATCACAGGCAGTGGATGACCTTGTCCCAGAGCCAACACACCCAGTGGACAGCTTCATTCAGACCACATCGAAGTACCACCACCCAACCACCTCCACAAGTGACACACTCAATGAGTAAACTCAGTGGGTACCAGAACCCTGCTGAAGTAAATCTTGCTCTGTGTGGTGGGCCCCAACACAGCTGATCCTCCAAGGTGGTCAGAGGTCAGTGGGCACAGCCAGTCTTGCAGCTGATCAGCCTGAGTAAAACCCTCTCATTGATGTGCCAACAGCAATCAAGACTCAATTACAACAGAGGGGTATAAAGTCCACACGAGGGGTGCACTTCAAGGGCCCAGCTGGGAGACCAGGGAGGCCGTGCCACTGGATCCTACAGGACACCTACTACAATAGGTCACCCTATGAAGCCCAGGAGACATAGCAATTCTACCTAATACATAGAAACAAACACAGGGAGGCAGCCAAAATGAGGAGACCAAGAAACGTGTCCCAAATGAAAGAACAGAACAAAACTCCAGGAAAATAATTAAGTGAAATGGAGATAAGCAATCAAACAGATGCAGAGTTCAAAACACTGATTATAAGGATGCTCAATGAACTTAGTGAGAACTTCAATGAACTTAGTGAGGGCCTCAAGAGCATAAAAACGGACCAGTTAGAAATGAAGGAGGCACTAACTGAAATAAAGAATAATTTACAGAGATTCAATAGTAGAGTAGGTAAAGCCAAGAAGCAAACCATCGATTTGGAATATAAGGAAGCAAAAACACCCAATCAGAACAGGAAAAAGAAAAAAGAATCCAAAAAAAATGAGGCTAGTATAAAAAGCCTCTGGGAAAACTTTAAGCCCACCAATATTTGCATCATGGGGGTGCCAGAAGGAGAAGAGAGAGAGCAAGAAATTGAAAACCTATTTGAAAAAATAATTGTTGTAACGTGTCAGCGAGATAACCAGAGACGCACGGCCGAACTGTAAAGGAGCACTTCATTACACTGGTGGGCTGTTACACCAGCAGGCTGGGGGGGTACAGTTTCCCCAAATCCTCAGCCCCGAGTCTTCTTTGTTGCCTGCTTTTAAAGGCACAAACTACAGAAAAAAACCTACGTTCTTGGTGCCGCTTTTGGCACCGTTAATAGGGGCTGATACAGAGAAGGGGAGGAGAGGAGCAGGACAACTATTAATCTCTTTTTTCTCATGGTTTCTCAGAGTTTCCCAAGGCCATCCTCAACCCCTTATCTTTACAGTTTTCTCTGGGTGTCTCAAGACCCTTATGTTTACAGAAAAGAAACTGCCAGGGTGTGTATGTGCAATAACTGAGGGTCAAAATGGAGTTATTACATCCCCACTGGTTTTATGTACAAGTCAAATCATTGACTCTTTTTTATTAAGGATATTAACTCTGTCCCTGTATTATTTCCAAATTATTGGCATAGAAACAGCAGGTTTCACCTAGTGCTACACAGAGTCTGTTTTGTATTGCTGGAGGTTATACTTAGGTGGGAGTATGCAAGTCCCTTGCCCCTGGATATCCCCCAAAGTTAACTTGGGCTGGTCCCATGTACAGTTGTCAGTATTTGGGGTCTGGGAAACTGGCTCGGAGAGGCCTAACTCTATATAATAAGGTGGCCCCGAATTTAGGCATAACTAGTAGTCACCCCCTATGTCCTTTCTGTGGCCTAATAAAGGTCTGGCTGACTAATGATATTAATCTGAATGGGGTCAGATTTTCCTATAGGGAAACCCTTGGGCTTGGTTAACCTTCTAAAATCTATATGAGGGTGCCTGCTTCTTATATAGCCCTTAGTAGTAAATATGGTTTCACAACCTCGAGATGAACAAAAGTATTCATTTGCATTCAAGCAACTTGTGGTGACTGTACCGCTCCCTGGATATATATATTCCTACCCCTTGTAGTCCCCATTCCCCTGTAGGTGTCCCATAACCCCAGGGAAGGGGTCCTTCTATATGACATTAATCTTCAGTAATACCATCTGTGCCTATGGTGCCTCTCATGAGGTCACATAGGTCAAGACTGAAAACAGGTTTTTCTATCCCCTTTGTGGTGACTTTTCTTAAGACTTCCCCTAATATCCTATTTTCAAGTTCCCAGTTCTATTGGGGCCCAGATCTATAAAGATTCCCCTGTACAGTCATAATCAGAAAAATCAGAGTCCCGATAAACGCAAGAGTCTCATTTTTAAGGAATCTGGAGAGGCCCAGACCGTTCATTCTGTTTTTTCCACCTTCAGCCGGGAATGGTGCAGCCAGACCGGAATGCTGTTGACCTTGACAGCCATTGGTGCAGGCAGGATGACAGTGTATGGTCCCTTCCAGGCCGGAGTCAGTCCCTGGGTGGTAAATTTCTTAACCCATATCGAGTCCCCGGGCTGGAAAGGGTGCACAGGGTCCGAGGTGGGCAGAGGCAGGGCGTCACAGACGTGTTTATGGACGGCTTTCTGGGCGGACTGAAGGGCCTGCAAGAACTGTAAGAGGGCGAGGGGGAGCAGAGTGATCCAGCCCTCACCAGTTTCCAAAGCAAATCTGGTTAAGGTTTCCTTCAAGGTAGGTGGGGCAGGAGTAGCCTAAACCTGTTACTTTCTTTATTACATCCTAGACTGTTATTCCATTACTAGGGGCAAACTCTCCCTCCCTCAGTGTACCTTTCCTTTTTCCCTTTTTGAGATTAATATGTATGTCCCTTTCCTTTATCCTTTCTTATCTTTTTACTTCCTCTGCACAATCCTTCTCTTTTTATTTCTTCCCTTCTCTACAAACTTTCTTCAACTTACACAGACCCTCTGCGACTTACACAATCCTTCTTCAACTTACACAGACCCTCTGCAACTTTCTTAGTCCCTCCCTTGACATGAACCTGAGAGCTTGCTCAATCTATCTGCTGTCTGCATATCCCCCAGCTTTTCTTCTCCTCCTCCCTACTTAGACCCACACATTCCTGCTTCCCTCTGCCTTCTCCCTTTCCCTGTGACCTTACTGGACATTGCCTGCCTCTCAGGAGTTCAGTAAGCTTGGTGTAACCTAAGTGGGTAGTCTGGTGCAGCTGGTTGACTAAAGTCCGACCTAGAGCCTCTGGGACTAATAACCTCCCATCAGGCAGTGTCCACCATCCACTGATTTCTTTTATGGCTAGTTTCTGCTTGGCCAAGTCATTTTCTGATCTAGTGTATCTGGAGAGGCCATTCCCCACTGGTTTTAGGGCTGCCTCTCAAGCTTCCTGGTACAGTAGATTTTCTTTCTTGCCCCATCGGAGAGCCTAGATTAGAGCTATGAGTTCAGCCTGTTGGGCTGAAGTACCCCTACTTAATGACTGTGACCAGATGACACAGTCCTGAGTTACTACTGCTGTCCCAGCATACCTGATTTCTTCCTGGACATAGCTGCTCCCGTCCGTGAACAATACCTCATCTGGTGATGGCAGTGGGACATCCTTGAGGTCTGGGCGGGCCGTCTGCACTATGTTGATTACCTCCAGGCAGTCTTGTAGAGGTTTCTCCGGGTCATCGTCTGGAGGCAGGCTGGCAGGATTGATGGCCAACATCTTGTGGAACTTGATGTGGGGGCTGGCCTGGAGTGGCAGTGGCCAGCAATTGAATGATCTCTGGAGGAGATCATGTCTGAGTAGGGGGTGTGGGCACTCAGCATGACCAGAAACGAAGGAGTCACAGTATTTTCTCAAAGTCCATAGTCCTCTTTGAAGTCCAGGGGTAGGTTAGAGCCCCATTGGCTCGGTCAGGACTGAGTCTGCTGTACCAGTACCTACCAGGAAACTAACTAGTTTGTCCCCTATTGTCTTTTCTGCTGTCCTGGCTCTTCCTCATGTTTCCCTTTCTTGGATGATCCTTTTCTATGGGCCCTGTTCCCCTTAAGGCTGTTATTATTACCTTTGCTATTCTATTATCTTGTTTCCCTGATATTTCATTTCTAAGAATGTTTATTATGCAACCCAATGAGATCTGGGCATTAGGGCTGCTATCTATGATTAGACTAACCATAACAAAGTTGAAGGAGACACAGTAGAGAGGCAGACAAGGACAAAAACAAGGGAAGACATACAAGACAGAAACTTTCGCTTCGTCCGCCTGGCCGCTCCCCTCGCGGAGATTTCAGACGCCTCTTGGCATGTGGCAGGTTGGAATAAGCCCCCAACTCGGATCAGGCTCGCTGGTGGGACACCAGAGTGGCCCAAGAACCTGATACCGCCTTTTAGCCGTATGAGGTCGTCACGGAACTGCAGGGTAGGACTCACACAGGCTCCGTAACGAGTGTCATGGAGCACGGTCACTCACACACAATTACATTCACACAGTCACACTCACACACCAGAAGTTCTCGGGAGGTGATCAGTCTCCCCTTCCACCCCAGTGGTGGACCAGAAAGCACCGTGGTCCAGAACCAGAATTTACCAGAATTGAACCCCACCTAACATCTCAGGGGGATCCCAGAGAGGAGAGGCTGTGCCGCGTCCGGCCCTCTCACTCTCACCCAGATGGACCGGTCACCCAGAACTCACCTCCGTAGGCTTTTTACCAGGTCTCCTTAGATCTTTTTGGGGGACGTCTTGGCATCTCCCAGCCGCTCGTCGGAAACCTAAGTAGGACCTTTGAGGCCCTGGAACATCTCAGGGGGTACCTCCCCTCAGATCTCTAGGGGTCCGGCAGCTGGACCGGAAGAGGCCATTCATCCTAGGCGTCTATCCCCTGGTGTCCTAAAGCACCAGGGATCTTGCTGGGGCCTCCAAATGTTGTAACGTGTCAGCGAGATAACCAGAGACGCATGGCCGAGTTGTAAAGGAGCACTTCATTACACCGGTGGGCTGTTACACCAGCGGGCTGGGGGGGTATAGCTTCTCCAAATCCTCAGCCCCGAGCCTTCTTTGTTGCCCTCTTTTAAAGGCACAAACTAAGATAAAAAACTATGTTCTTGGTGCCGCTTTTGGCACCGTTAAGGGGGGCTGATACAGAGAAGGGGAGGAGAGGAGCAGGACAACTATTAATCTCTTTTTTTCTCATGGTTTCTCAGAGTTTCCCAAGGCCATCCTCAACCCCTTAGCTTTACAGTTTTCTTTGGGTGTCTCAAGGCCCTTATGTTTACAGAAAAGAAACTGCCAGGGTGTGTACGTGCAGTAACTGAGGGTCAGAATGGAGTTATTACAATAATGACATAAAACTTCCCTAACGTAGTAAAGAAAAGACTTACAAGTCCAGGAAGCACAGAGAGTTCCGAACAAGATGAACCCCAAGAGGCCCACACCAAACACATCATCATCAAAATGCAAAAGGTTCAAGACAAAGAGAGAATCTTAAAAGCAGCAAGAGAAAAGCAGTTAATTTTCTAAATATTGTCAGCCAGTTTCTCAAAAGAAACTTTGCAGTCCAGAAAGGAGTGGCAGGAAGTATTCAAAGTGAAGAAAAACAAGGACCTACAGCCAAGTTTACCCTATCCTGCAAAACTATCGTTTAGAATCAATGGACATATAAAGAGTTTCCCAGACAAGAAAAAGCTAAAGGAGTTCATCACCACCAAACCAGTATCATATAAAATGTTTAAGGGTCTTCTTGAAGAAGAAGATAAAAAATATGAATAATAAAATGGCAGTAAATACACATCTATCATTGAATCTACAGACAAAATGAACAAGCAGAACAGAAACAGACTCATAGATACAGAGAACTTTTGTTGGTTGCCAGATGTGAGGAGGGTAGGGGTGATGGGCAAAAAAGGTGAAGGGATTAAGAAGTACAAATTGTTTGTTAGACTGACAAACCTCAGAGGAAGGGGGGGTATGCAGAAAGAGATAAACCAAAGAATTTATATGCATATATACATAACCAATGGACACAGACAATAGTGTGGGGAAAGCAAGGAGGGGGGTGGGGTGGGGAGGAGGGGTCAATGGAGGAAAAGAGGGGAGGCATCTGTAATACTTTAAACAATAAAGACTAAAAAAAAAATGAGAGCGACCTAAGAATATCACAATCTGATAATCTTTTTTTTTTAAATCCTCACCCGAGGATATTTTTTGTTTATCTTCAGACAGAGTGGGAGGGGGAGAGTGAGAGAGAGAGAGAAACATCGATATGAGAGAGACACATCGATTAATTGCCACCCACTCGACCCCAACCGGGGCCAGGGACAAACCGCAACCAAGGTATGTGCCCTTGGCCAGAATTGAACCCGGGACTCCCTGGTCCGCAGGCCAATGCTCCAACCACTGAGCCAAACTGGCCAGGGCCAGAGATTCTTTTTTTTTTTTTTTCTTTAATCCTCACCCAAGGACACTTTTCCATTTATCTTCAGATAGAGCAGGAGGGCGAGAGGGGGGAAGAGAGAGAGAGAGAAACATCCATGTGAGATAGACACATCGAGTGGTTGCCACCCACACAAGCCCAACCAGGGTCGGGGACAAACTGCAACCAAGGTACGTGCCCTTAGCGGGAACCGAACCCAGGACTCTCTGGTCCGTGGGTCAACACTCCAACCACTGAGCCAAACTGGCCAGGGCGGGAGATTCATTTTTAATACATCTGAAATTATCAATACGAATTTCACAGACTGGTTGTGAATATTAAATAGGATACAACATTTTAAGCAATAAGTTCATAGTAAACTGTAAATAAGTGTTATTTTTTACGCCACAGTACTTTTCTGCCTCATTTCCAGGTGCCCTGACTTACTAAAAGGTTTCCCTGACCCCTGGTGGTGAAAGTGATGATGAAAGCAACGTAGAAAGCCCTGCAGAAACCAGTTGCAGGCTTATGGGTAGGCAAAGGAAGTAGATTGTTTTAGTCATCCCATCCTGTAGCTCCTGTTTGAGAATATAACCTAAAGAACAGATCAGATGTATCTGCCACCTAGGTAGGATCTTTTTCTTTTTAATGTTTTTTTTTTTTTTAATCGTCACCCGAGGATATTTTTTTCCATTGATTTTTAGATAGAGTGGGAGGGAGGGAGGGAGAGAGAGAAAAACATCAATTGGTTGCCTCCCACACAACCCTGACCGAGTCTGGGGATCGAACCTGCAACCGAGGTATGTGTCCTTGATCAGGTATCAAACCTGCAACTCTGGTCCTCAGGCTGACGCTCTAACTGCTGAGCCACACCAGCCAGGGTACCAAGGTAGGATCTTAAGCTGCAGCACTCCTGTCCGCAAGTTACTAACCCTTGTTAGAAGAGGGAATACTTGGCCTGGCCAGTTTGGCTCAGCAGTTGGAGCATTGGCCTTCAAACCAAAGAGTTTCAGGTTCGATTCTGGTCAAGGGCATGTACTTCATTTGCGGTTCGGTCCCCGGCCCTGGTCAGGGTCATGTGAGAAGCAGCTAATCGATGTGTCTTTCTCACATCAATGTTTCTCCACCCCCACCCCCCACCCCGGTCGAAAATAAATGGACAAATATCCTCGGGTAAGGATTTAAAAGAAAGAAAGAAAGAAAGAAGAGGGAATACAGATACCTCTGTATAAATTGTATAAGCAACTAAAACAATTAAAGTTCATCTGCACCTCTAAGGTTCAAAGCTGCTTTGAGAATGCAGAACTTCAGTGTTACCTCTCTAAACAACTTACACATTAATGTGGATTACTCACATCACTAGCCCTCTCTTAAGGGTCTATTTCAATTTTCAACATGATGTAGTACAGCAGATCCTCGAATAATGCTTCATTCAACATCATTTTGTTATAATGTTGATGAAATGCCATAGGAACTAAACTCCTGTTTTATCCATTAACTATATGGTAAAACTGGTTTTGTTTTAAGTCATTTCCCTTAAAGTTGCAGAACCTACCAATGTTGTTATGTGAGGACTTACTGTATATGAATGTATTCATAAAAATCCCAATAATACAAATAAAGTCAAAGCTTTATTCGTTATTGATTTATTGGTGCATCTTCCTCTGTCACTAGTTTATAAGCTCTTTAAGTGCTAGAAGGAACCATATCTTATTCTTTTCTCATCCCCAGAACAAAGCACAGTTCTTGGCATATGATAGGGGATTGATGGTCTGTTGACAGAGTGAATGAATGAACTAAGCAAATACGAAAATGAAATTACTTTTGATACCCCGACCCTTTGGTCCGAGGGCCAATGCTCTAACCACTGAGCCAAACAGGCCAGAGCTAAGACTCATTCACTTATTCAGAGGAATTAAAATGGTCCATCAAAATGGAATGGTGGTTGATTGAGGCACATAATGAACCATAATTCTGGGGCCCTGGGAAAGTAAAATTGGACAGCATGCTAATATGGAATAAGGCTTCTACAATGCATTAAAGAATGTTTTAACTGTTTTCTGGGAACTGAAGGGAGTTCTGAATAGGCATTTTGAGAGTAATGATGATGGTGATGATGATATAAAGCATCCTTTATGTTACAACTGATGAAAGATTTTGTCAAGCTCACATATTTGAAATCCACATAATAGTAAATATAAGAAAGATTCTTGTGAAAATTATTCACACCAGCTCAAAGGTGGGAGCAACCCGGAGTCTATCAACAGATGCATGGATAAACAGGATGTGGTACATGTAAACAATGGAAAACCATTTGACATTAAAAAGGAAGAAAATTTTGACACGTGCTACAACATCAATGAACCTTGAAGATATTATGCTGAGTGAAATAAGCCAATCACAAGAGGACGAATATTGTACGATTCCTCTTATATGAGATTCCTACAGTTGTCATATTCTTCAAGACAGAAAGCAGAATGGTGATTGCCAGGAGCTAGGGAACGTGAAGTCAATGTTTAATGGGTATGCAGTTTCAGCTGCGGAAGATGAAAAAGTTCTGAAGGTGAATGGTGGTGATGGCAGTACAACAATGCGGATGTATTTAGTGCCAAAGAACTGTACACTTAGAAATGGTTAAAACAGTCAATTCTGTGTTATGTATATTCTACCTCAATAAAAAGAAAGGCAAATGACAATCGTGTTTTGCTTAATTTCTTTTGGCAGCTAAAGAAAATTCCTGGTGTGTCTATGCCAAATCCCTCTTTCCGTAAGAACAAATCAGGCCTTTTCAGAGAAACTGACAATGCAGACTACACAGCATCAGAAAGCTCTTTATAACTCCAGAGTCTATATTTGTTTGTGTGCATTATGTAGGATTAGATGCCTAAAGATCAAATCTTTAGAATTTATTGTTTGTTTGTTTGTTTGTTTTTTATCCTCACCCGAGGACATTTTTCTATTTTTTTTTTGTTCAGATAGAGTGGGAGGGAGAGAGAGAGAGAAACATTGACGTGAAAGGGACACATCGAGTGGCTGCCTCCCGCATGACCAACCAGGGCCGGGGACAAATTGCAACCGAGGTACGCGCCCCTAGTGGGAACCGAACCCCGGTCACTCTGGACCGCAGGCCGATGCTCTAACCGCTGAGCCAAACTGGCCAGGGCAAACCTTTAGAATTTAAATGTCCTTTAAAACAATAAACAACTCTTTTTGTCTTGTTCCTGTTGCCCCATTTCACCACTGTGCACAGCACACTACATGATGAAACACACACTACAGCTATGCTGCTTCTGCAAAATAGAATATACATTTGAATAAAATGGTAAGCTATTACCTTGCAAAAATGTGTCTCTCCCCCACCCCCCAAAGCTAAACAGATGGTCACTATCATAAGGACTCCCAATCAGCAGCTTGAGATCCACCAGTATGTCTTCCATGCCCTTCTGTGAGCTCTAAGTCAGGTGTCATTGCCAGGTCCTCCTCTCTGCTGTTCCCCAGCTCTTAGTTGGCTGGGATTAACATTGCAGGGACTGTACTGTCAAACCACACCATCACGTTTTTACTGAAAGAATATAATTTAGTTTTAAGAGATGGAAAGCATGCTCTTTTCTTAAACTTCATTACTGAGATACTAAAATGATTTCATTATGAGTTCATCGCACCTATAAAATTAAAGATATATAAAATATATAATATATAATATGTAGCCCTGGCTGGTTTGTCTCAGTGGTTAGAGTGTTGGCCTGTGGACCAAAGAGTTGAGGGTTCAATTCCAGTCAAGGGCATGTACCTCAGTTTCAGTTCTATCCCTGGCCCTGATTGGGGTGGTGTGGGAGGCAACCAATCGATATGTCTCTCTCCCATCAATGTTTCTCTCTCAGTCTCTCTCTCTCCCTCCCACTCTATCTGAAAATCAATGGAGAAGTAATCTCAGATGATGATTAAAAAATATATACATATATATAGTGTGTGTATGTATGTGTATATATATATATATATATATATATATATATATATATATTTTTTTTTTTTTTTAGAAGAAAAAATAATTCTGCACCAAGGATAGAGTTATAGCAAGGTTCAGTGTACACAGTCTTTTTTTTTTTTTTTTTTTTTGGTTAATCCTCACCCAAGGATTTTTCCATTGATTTTTTTTTTTTTTTTTTTTTTTTTTTTTTTTTAGATAGAGTGGAGGGGAGGGAAGAAGGGAGAGAGAAACATCAATGTGAGAGAGACATATCTATTGGTTGCCTCCCAAAAGACCCTGACCTGCAACCCCTAGGTCCAGGGCCTGATGCTCTAACCGCTGAGCCAAACCTGCCAGGGCCAGTGTACTTCATCTTAACTTCATTGCTACGACACAGTTTGAGAACACAAAAGTTTCACCAAACACATACACATTTATGCACCAACAGACTTTTCACAATCCTTAAGAACACATGAAACTTTATATATTATTTAAAAATATGTCTTGATGAGAAATCTTTCACATTTCTTAGGTGCACATTCCTAGTATTTTTGTTTCAGCATGCAGAATTGCATTTAAAACTATAAACGCCGGTTGGCTTTGCAGTTGGAGCCTCCACCCGTGGACTGAAGGGTCTCGGGTTTGATTCCCAGGGGAGGGCACATACCTGGGTTGCAGGTTCCATGACTGGCCTGGTAGGGGTGGGATCAGTAGATCGACGTGTCTCTCTCACATGCATGGATGTCTCTCTCTCTCTCCCTCCCTTCCTTCCTCTCTAAAAATCAATGGAAAAAATATCTTCAGGTGAGGATGAACAATAACCACAAAAATAATAAAAATAAAAACAGAAATGCTCCTTATAAAGTAGTACCTTAAGAGAAGCCAATGAACTTGAATTTCTCGAACCTGTTGGAGTAGGCTTGGGAATGCCATGCTGAGAGTGTAGTTCCTAGATCTGGGGAGGAGTTGACCCGTTGCAGGACTGGCTGAACAAGTAGGATGTGGCGCTGGGCTGCAGCGCATCGGTAACTTCTGCTGGAAACCTCTACAGTGCAGGGAATGGAACCCCTTTCTCTGAAAAGTGGGAGACGTTTCTGCCAGTCCTGGGTGCATTCCAAAAGAGTTCTGCCATGTTCCCGAGGAATCAATCGGTGGGGTCCGAGCCAGTTTGCCACCCCGCCCCTTTATTTTCTATTGCTTTCTAATTTAACAATCAATGAGTATAACATTTTGCTTTCCAAATATAATAGTTTTTGGTCTTTTCATAAAACCTCCATCTTTTTCTGTTTACTCTTTATCTTCTAAGATATATAAGGCTTAAAATATATCTTCATTTCACATATTAAGATTACAAACAATAATTTAAGTATATGTATAGGACATATATCTTTTTTAAAATACCACTTATGTTTTTATTGATTTCAAAGAGAGGAAGGGAGAGGGAGAGAGAGATAGTAACATTGATGATAGAAAAAGATCGATTGACTGCCTCCCGAACATTCCCTACTGGGGAACAAGCCGGCAACCTGGGCATGTGCCCTGACCAGCAACTGAACTGGCAATCTGCTGGTACATGGGATAATGATCAAGAAATTGAGCCACATGAGCTGGGCTCATTTATTTATTTATTTATTTTACAATTTCTAGACACAGAGGAGAGGTAGAGAAAGAGAGAAACATTGATGTGAGAACAAAATATAGGTTAGCTACCTCCTACATGCCCTGTTCTGGGGATCGAACCCCCATCTTGAGCATATGCCCTGACTAGGAATCTAACCTGCAATCTTCCGGTGCAAGGGAGGAGGCTACACCAGCCAGGGTTATTATATATCTCTTTAAAAAATCATTTATTTTTCAATTACAGTTGACATACAATATTATATTAGTTTCAGTGATTAGGCATACTAAGTGATCATCCCAGTAAGTCTTACACCCATCTGACACCATACATAGGTAATAGAATATTACTGACTATATTCCTTATGCTGTACTTTACGCCCACATGACTATTCTGTAACTACCAATTTGTACTTCTCAATCCCTTCACCTTTTTCACACATCTCCAACCCCCTTCCATCCTCACAACTGTCAGATGTTCTCTATATGAGTGTTTCTGTTCTGCTTGTTCATTTATTTTGTTTTTTAGATTCCATTGTTGACATATATATGTATATATATTTTTTAATCTTCACCTGAGAATATTTTTCCACTTATCTTCAGATAGAGCAGGAGGGAGGGAGGGAGGAAAGAAGAGAGAGAGAGAAACATTGTTGTGAGAGAGACACATCGATTGGTTGCCTCCTGTACGACCCCAACCGGGGCTGGGGACAAACCACAACCGAAGTATGTGCCCTTGGCCGGAACTGAACTCGGGACTCTGGTCTGTGGGCCAATGCTCTAACCACTGAGCCAAACCGGCCAGGGCTGTTGACATATTTATTGCCATTTTATTTTTCATATATTTATCTTTTTTTGCCCCTTATTTTTATTTAATATGTTTTTATTGATTTTTTTTTTTTTTTTTAGAGAGAGAGGAAGGGAGAGATAGAAACATTGAAATGAGAGAGAAACATCAATCAGCTACCTCCTGCATGCCCCCTACTGGGGATCGAGCCCGCAACCCAGGCATGTGCCCTGACCTTGACTTGAACTGGGACCTCTCAATCCACTAAACCACACCAGCTAGGTTTGCCCCTTCTTTTTAAAAAAAATTTTTTTCTAGCCCTGGCCAGTTTGGCTAAGGGGTTAGAGCGTCAGCCGGGTTTGGTTCCCGCTAAGGGCACGTACTTCGGTTGTGGTTCGTCCTTGGCCCTGGTTGGGGTTGTGTGGGTGGTAACCAGTCGATGTGTCTCTCTCACATAGATGTTTCTCTCTCTTTCTCCCTCCCTCCCTCCCACTCTATCTGAAGATAAATGCAATAAGATCCTCGGGTGAGGATAAAAAATAAATAAAAAAAATAATTTTTTTTTCTATTTATCATCAGATAAAGTGGGAGGGAGGTAGAGAGAGAGGGGGAGAGAGAGAGACATCCATGCGAGAGAGACACATTGACCGGCTGCCCCCCCCCGCCACACACATACAACCTGACCAGGGCCAGGGCCAAACCGCAACCAAGGCACGAACCCCCCGACCGGAACCGAACCCATGACTCACTGATACGAAGGCCGATGCTCCAACTGCTGAGCCAAACTGACCAGGGCAGCCCCTTCTTTTTATTTATTTATTTTAACTTTTTTTTTCTTCTTTATTGATTTTTAGAGAGAGAGGAAGGGAGAGAGAGAGATACAAACATCGATGAGAGAGAACATGGACTGGCTGCCTCCTGCACACCCACCCACGGGGATGGGGCCCACAACCTGGGCATGTGCCCTGACCGGGAATTGAACCGGTGACCTCTTGGTGTATGGGTCGATACTCAACCACTGAGTCACACCAGCCGGGCAGCAGCCCCTTCTTTTTAAAGAAGATCCTTTTTACATTTTATATTATACTGGTTTGGTGGTGATGAACTCCTTTAGCTTTTTTCTTCTCTGGGAAGTTCTTTATATATCTTTCTTAGAGAAATAAAAATTAAAACCACAATTTGATATCCTTGTACACCCACTTGGTCTAAAATGAAAGACTTCCAAGGATGTGCACAAGGATGATGAGTAATTGAAGCTGATTCACTGGTAGTGAGTATGTAATTGATAAAAACTACTTTAGGAAACTGGCCATATCTACTGAAGCTGAGCATACTCATCCTACCCTCTGACCCAGGGATTCAACTCCTGGGTGTCATCCCAAGAAATGAGTACATGCGTTCACCAAGGGTCATGCCTAAGAATGTTCATAGCAGCTTTCTTCATGCTAGCCAAAAATAAAAACCAATCTCTGTCAGCAGTAGAATGGATAAATGCATTCTGGAATATTCACATAATAGAATACTGTATCAAAGTGAGATAAATAAATCAAACTATACAAGTGGGCCGACCCCCCAGCCTCAGTCAAGCCCTCAGTGACTGCAGCCTTGGCCAATATCTTGAGAACCTCATGAGAGACCCAGAGCCAGAAGTGCCCAAGCCACTCCTAAATTCTTCACTCACAGAAATTGTGAGGGATGTTTATTGCTTTAAGCCTCTAATTTCATGAGATCTGTTACAAGTCATCAGATAATCAATATACTGTGTGATAAAGGGTTTCAGCTAGACAGACTTGACCCTCTGAGCTGGTATATTGATGAATGATGCCCTTGTAATGGTTGGGGACTTGGGCCCCAGGCTCCAAGTCTTCCTTTCTCCCATAATATTTGCCATGCCAACAACCTATAGATTTTCATGGGCACAAATTTCCTTGAACCCCCCCCCCCCAATCATGTAAAGAGGACAAATGTGAAAATATAAAGGAAGGTTTTGTTATTTGGGGGGAAACTTAGAAGCAGGATGATAACAGAGTTTTACTCAATCCCAAAGCTTTCAGAGAGGGGATTAGGCCAGACTTAGCTGGACCCTGAGTCCCGTGCCTAGAGCTCCTGTAGAGGGAGCCTGCCTGGAATGCATCCCGCTCACAGGGATGGTGAGGCAGGGACCATCTATACCACCAACATGGAGCTGCTTGAGGAAAGAAATGATCGTTAGAAAGGGAACTCCATTTTTTCCAATGCTGGCTGGAACCTGCTGAGCTAGCTGTCTGCTGAGCTACTGAAAGGGGACAGCAAATGAGTCTCCAGGACTATCCCATTTGTTTCTCCTCACCTCCCGGATTCCCAGCACGTCACTGATCCCCATTCCCAGGCTGTGCTTTAAACACAGTAAATATTTGCTGGCTCACTGGTCAACACAGAGGAAAACACGTTTTTCATTCTCAGTAAGAAACTCAGGAGGTAACTTGGGCAGACACCAAGAGAACAGCATCCGCAAACTAATAAACCAGACAGGAACTGGAGGCCTGTTCACTCTGCCTGAAACCCTACCTAACCATTTTAGATAAGAATCCTAAATTGTCCCCAGTCGTTTGCCCTTCATCCTTATTGCAAATCTCATCCCCATCAGACAAATCCTTAGCATGTAGCTTCTGTGCCACGTTTGCATGTGGCATCCCTCAGCCAACGCGGCCGCCTGCTCCAGAGAAAGCCCTCCTAGAAAACAGACAGGGAAATACGAACTCTGCGTTCCCCTGCTTTCTCCTGCCACAAAGCACGCTGGGCTGTTTCCCAGTCCCACGGCTCCACTGGGGCTCTGTGCTGCTGTCCTGTGCATGGTTGGCACCATTCTTCTCATATTGCTAAGCCACCAGCATTTATTGAGGTCATTTAGGCTGATTATTAAATCTTGTTCATTCAGAATTTCTGTTACTCACTCAGGCATTTCAGTCTCACTGGCTACTCCATGTCACTTAGTAATGACTCTTGGCAGGAGTGGAGGAACCTGTGCATTATCACTTGGAGTCATGCAGCCACGGATCTGTGTTGGACGTGGAGGGAAGTGGGAAGGTTGGTGCTGGGCTGAGCTGGAGGGAGCTGAGCAGCACACACCTGACCCTAGTGGGGTCCCAGAGGCTGAGACAGGACACGTGCATGGAGAAGTGGCCCCACCAATGTTTTCTGAAATAGAGGCCTGAGGAGGGAAGTCTTGGGCAATTTCTGCTCACACATTCATCTTCTCCCTATCTCTCCAGCAACTCCCTGCCAGTATCCAACAGTTGGGAGTTTTTAAAACTAAGAAAGAAAACCAAAAACCTACTGTGAATATTCCCTTACTAGCTTGTAAGGGTGGAGAACCCGCTACACCAAGACAGGGCACACATTTGGTCATGAGCTTAAGAGCTGGGGGGGAAAGACAGGCCCCACCTCAAGGTAGGCCCAGGGATCCACATATTCTGGCAACCCCAAAGCCCTGATGAGAGGGGCCAGAACTGGATGATCCTCTATGGGCAGGAGGTCAAGTACGTTGTAAATAACTGGTCCTTGGTGAGCGGGGGACAGAGCTCCAGAATAAACTGTTATCTGATTTAATAACCGACATCCCTTGAGGAGGCTGTGTTTTCCAGTTCTCAGGGGCTGACTGTACTGGGGAGAGAGGGAGAAGCCCCTCTGCACCCATGTTGGACCACACCGCTGCAGGAAGTACTGGCTTCCCCAGGGACCCCAGCTTCAGCCCTGCTGTCCTTGCCTATGGCCCTTGTCATTTGCATATAAACACTTAACTGTTTACACTTTAATTCCTTACCTCATGGCTAGGGTTGGTATGAAAGATACATTTCAAATATGTAATTTTAAACAGTGTATTAAGGCCAGGGTGGGGTTTACTCAGTGGCGCTGTCATGCCGCATTTTCCTGTCCCACTTCCACAGGTGATTCTTCTGCATAAGTCCTGGTTGTGGCGGAGGCATAGATGGAGGCTTCACTGTGGGGTAGGAAGAAGAAGGACAAGGCTTTTACTCTTGAAAGGAACAATTAAACTATTAATTATTTCCTCATTTGAGACAAGTTGTTTCCAATCATTTACGTTTTGTAAGATTCTTCAGAAGATTCCTGCACACTCTTCCCTATGTAGGCAGCGAGACGTTCAAACAAACTCTTCAGCGAAAACAGCAGCCTCTTCCATAAACCTCTCCCCTAGAAACAGACAGGGAAATATGAACTCTGTGTTTCCCCTGCTTTGTCCCGCCACAATCCTTTATTCCCTCAAACTTACCTCCCTCAGATCCAGTGAGCTTTCTTCACTCCCCCTGGGAGGAAAATGCATACCAACAATTAGTGATTCATGCCTTTGTCCATGTCTCTCACACGCATAGCTCTGGTCTTTTTAGGACTCAACGGGAACCTGAGTCCATACTCAGGAGCAAACTTACCACACACCTGGGACCTTGAAAATGATTCCTTGCGTGCTGGGCTTCCAGAAGTTCTCTGTGTCTGTTTAAGATGGCCCCACAGCGTCTCTGGGAGACCTTTCTGGTGGCTTGGCATGGGGTATAGGCAGGGTGTTCACCCCGCTCCCATTCTTGGCCCTTGGACAAGCGCCCTCGTGCAGTGAAAAGAAAATGCACAAGCACCCCGGGCAGAAGCCGTGTGCTCTCTGCAGACGCAGTGCACTCGGGTCCCCTGGGACTTGGTCTCATGTGCATCATGTGCTGGGGCGGGGAGGGGGTGTTTTTACTTCCCAAGCTGCTTTATCCAGTGAGTTAAATCACACCAACTAAATGCCTGAGTCCAACAGCAAAGTTATCTAGCTGGCTGACCTGATACTCAGGCTGCCACTGATGAGAGAGGGACTTGTAAAGTCAGTTGAAAGGCCATAACTGGCACCAAAATACAAAATATTCTTTTTGAATACAAACAGAATAGAAAAAGTCAGAGTGCGTAATAACTTTGTTTCAGAAACGACTACTGTCTGTCTGTCTGTGTACCGAGTGGTGACATAACATGTAGCTCTCAGCCCAGGCACAGTATCATCTACAGAGAAGTCCCCTCGGGAAAGGACCATCTTTCTGCCACTCACCAGCAGTGTGACCATGGGGCAAGATATCTTCCCTTCCCCCTCTCCACTTCCTTTTTATGAAAGGAAGAGACAAACTACTGTCTAAGATCTCTCCCAGGTGAAATTCTATGAGGTTTGGATAAAGGGCAGAGAGAGAGTAGGGGCCTGAAAACCAGTAGGATGAGAGAGGAAGTTTTCCTGCTACTTTACAGGAAGGACTCACATATTCTACCTTCCATCAGCCTTGAAGGAGACTAGTGCCCTTACCCTGAGACCGTGTGGCCTTCCTGCCCTTCCCCAGAGCCTCCACCACCAGCAGGAACAGGTACCACCAACACCTCTCCCTCTGCACCCTGTTTCCTTAAGGGACTAGTGACAGCAGACGCATGTGTGCCAGTCCCATTGTCTCAGCTTTGCCTAGGGAGCTCATTTTGCAAAATCCAGGCAAAGCATCAGGATAAAGAAGTATTCCTTCCAAATTCGGTGGTCTACTCACTGTAAAATGAGGAGACGGAAATAGATGAATTCTAAGTTCTCCTCTAGTTCTTTTTTTCACCCTCACTTTTATTAGCACTTATTTTCTAATGCATTTACTTCTGGGCCATAGTTTTGTTTCTTCAGTTTCTTCTGGGATATCTTTTTCTTCTGTGCAACCTCCTGTTCTGGTTTAGGAACAATCTGCTCTTGTTCAGTAGGATCATCTCAAAGTGGCAGGGAGAGCTCAAGTGTGGGTTAATCCACCATGAGCTCTGAAGTTCTACGCTGACACTTGGGAGTTTTGTTCACCTGGAAGGGCCCAACGACCAGAAAATCTACGTCTAAACCTTTACGCTCTGTGTTCCTTTCTGCATTTTAAGCATGTGCAGCAAAAATTCAGCACTTTATTAGGCCACTGACCCTGCACCCAGGCCCATTCTTTGGCCTGGGCACACCTACCAACTCCAGTATTGCAACAATGGAATGGCACACATTGCTTCTATAAAGTGACATCCTTGAGATGCTTGGTGGCTTTTAGGATATTCATACCCTTGATGGCCTGGGCAGTTCATAAAGTGAACACAAAGATCTAAACCTCTTGATTTTCCTGATTTTGTGTGGTTTTCTGGGTCAAGTGAATAGTGAACCATTTTCAGAGGTCACCTCAGGCTGCTTACAGGAAGAGGAAGTTTCTTTAGTTCTAAAATTCTTCTTTAAAAATGACCAGACTCAGAGTTGGCTGGTGTGGCCAGTGGTTAGAGCTTCGATGCCCATACCCCAGCCTGGATTGGGGCACATGCAGGAGGCAACCAATCATTGTGTCTCTCTCACATCAATGTTTCCTTCTCTCTCTCTCTCCCTCCCTCCCTTCTTCCCCTTCCACTTGCTCTCAAAAAAAAAATCCAATGGAAAAAATATCCTGGGGTGGGGATTATAAAAAGAAATTGCTAGACTCATATTTACCTTGGTTTTCTTCCTGTACACATCTGTTTTGGAAGAAAACAACATCATGGTTATTCATCACAATGACCATTATTTCTAAGGCTTTATTCATCCCCTTGTAAGTGAGATGATAACTTTTTTCAGGACAGGAATTCTGCTGCATAGTCCTTTGACTCTTAGGATTCTGCAAGCAGCTGGCAACACATTTTACTGGCTGTTTTAGATAATATTCAACAGATAATTCCTAATAAAAACTCTTAGAAGTAGGAAAAGAAAATAAAAGTGTCTACCAGACACCTGCACAGCAGCTTTGTTTTAAGGTCAAGAACAAGTGTAAATACAACACCTAAGGCAAGAGAAACAAAGGAAAAAATGAATACATGGGACTATATCAAACTCAAAAGCTTCTGCACAGCAAAAGAAACAACCATCAAAACGGAAAGGGAACCCACTGTATGGGAGAGCATAATTGCCAATGATACATCAGATACGGGGTTAATCTCCAAAATATATAGAGTGCTCATACAACTCAACAAAAGGAAGACAAAGAACCCAATTAAAAAATGGGCAGAGGACCTAAAAAGACACCTCACCAAACAGGACATACAAATGGTCAAGAGACATATGACAAAATGCTCAACGTCACTAATCATCAGAGAGATGCAAATTAAAACAACAATGAGGTATTACCTCACACCTGTCAGAATGGCTGCCATCAACAAATCATCAAACAACAAGTGTTGGCGAGGGTGTGGAGAAAAGGAGACTCTAGTACACTGCTGGTGGGAATGCAAACTAGTGCAGCCACTATGGAAAACAATATGGTGTTACCTCAAAAAGTTAAAAATTGAACTGCCATTTGACCCAGTGATCCCACTTCTAGGAATATACCCTAAGAAGCCTGAAACACCAATCAGAAAGAATATATGTATCCCGATGTTCATAGCAGCACTATTTACAATAGCTAAGATCTGGAAACAACCCAAGTGTCCATCAGTAGATGAGTGGATAAAAAAGCTGTGGTACATGTACACAATGGAATACTATGCAGCTGTAAGAAAGAAAGATCTCTTATCATTTGAGATGACATGGAGGGACCTGGAGAGTATTATGCTAAGTGAAACAAGCCAAGCAGAGAAAGACAAATATCACATGATCTCACTTATTTGTGGAATATAATGAACTAAACAAACTGATGAATAAAATTGACCCAGAGACATAGAGGTAGGGTACAGACTGACAAACCTCAGAAGAGGAGGTGTGGGGGGGTGGGAAGAGGCAAACCACAGAACTTATATGCATGTATGCATAACCAATGGACATAGACAACAAAGCTGGGGATGGGGTGGGGGGGATGGGGAGGAGGGTGTCAATGGGGGAAAAAGGAGAAACATCTGTAACAAAAACAAATTAATAAAAATAATAATAATAAAAATAAAAAACAAGAGTATGATGCCTGTTACTACTGTTACTATTCATCAGTGTTGAGGTGGTCCTAGTTAATTTAATTTTTAAAAAATGAAGTACTGGAAAGAAAGAGACAAACATATTTGCACATGAGATGATGCACAACCTAAAAATCCCAAGAGCATCAATTACAATTTTATTGGCAGTACTGCGACAATCCAGTAAGATGGCTAAATCCAAACCCTGGAGAGCAATGTGCAAGCCTCAACAGCTTTCCTACACACCACAAATGACTAATTAAAAAAGGAAAGAAAATGCCCATTTACAATATCAATAAAAATGCTTAACAACCAAGGAATAGACAAAAAATGTTTAAAACCTTTGTGATGAAAACATTAAAACTCTTCTGAAGGACATTAGGAAAAATACATAGCATGAGATACCATGTTCCTAGAATGTTGCAAAGATGTCAATTTTTCTCAAATTACCTTACAAATGCAGTGCAATCCTATTCAAATTCCAAGATAAATTCTAAACAAAAACTGGCCAGCTAACATTTGGTAGAGAAAATATGCACAAAATAACTATGAAATGTATGAAAAAGAAGATAAAAAAGCAGGAGCTTACCCTACCAGATATCAAAATATGTCACAAAGAAACTGGAATTATGTAGTGATACTGCTATTGGGACAGAAAAAGATAACTGGATCAACAGAATCGAGTCGTGACAAAGATAGCATTTTAGGTCAGTGAAGAAAACATGAGCCATGCAATAAGAAATTTTAAGACAAATGGATCTTCATATAGGGGAAAACCAGTCAGCCACACTAAAAACAAATAAAATCAATGATAGATCGATTTTTTTAAAAAATTAGAAATAATAAGAAATGTTATAAAAAGGACTAGAAGAAAATATCAGAGACCACTTTCATACCATGAGGTGACAAGGGCCTCGCTAACAAAACCCCACCCCACAAGCCATGAGAAGACTGGCAGATAGGGTGGCAGACTGTCCACACTCACCCAACTCTTCACAGCCCTTGCCCTGTTTGCCCCTCGACTATTTGTCTTCTTCCTGCTCATTTATGGAACTCCTTTTATATCAAATATCTTAATCCTTACAGTGGCTTTCATTGAATTTCAATGTTTCGAATATTCCCAGTGCTTTTGTCTTTGAGGAGACAGAACAGTGGAGTAAGAAGCACAGGCTTTGCAGTCGGGCAAAACGGGGTTCTGCTGGTGGTTTTGCCACTGGGACCTCAAGTTGATCTCCTTCTACTAAGGAAGAGGGTGGTACTATCGTCCTCACAGGACTGTGGGGATTGAATCAAACAACATATGGAAAACTCTTCATCCTATGCTTGGCATAAACCAGTGCTAAGTTTGCTAATGGTGTCACAACAAGGTGGTCAAATCTATCAAAGGGTCTGCCAGGCTCAGGAAGCTCTGTCCCACCACCACATTATAAAAATATTGCTTCTATTTTCTTCTAGTACTTTTACAGGTTTTTTTTTATTCCTTACATTTATGTAAAGATGTTTAAGGTGAGAGAGATCTGCTATTATTTCCCCCTCAAACAGTTAGGTAGCTTTTGTTTTACCATTTATTAATTTTTTCCCACAGATTAGAATATTAAAAGGTAACATTTCATAACTCTTAGGAACACAGGGTTCTGAAGCCATTTGGTCCTTACACATCTCGGCTCTGCTCCATGATGTGTTGACCTTGGTATTGCTTTCGTGGGGAGTCACCTGTTAAAAAACTGTTTACCATATTTTTAAGTTCACAGGGGAGGGGAATGCCTCACTATTGCCTCAAAAAGTGATGACAAATCTCATAGAAGGACTAGGACCAGGGGGCTGGAGGACTCAGGGAAGGCTTCATGAGGAAAGATGAACTTGAGCTGGCTTTTGAGAGGCTCACTGGACTTCCGCAGGCAGAGCAAAGCAAGGGAATTTCAGATGGGCAAAGGCACACACAGCAGTGGGAGTGGGCATGCTGAGGCCAGCCTGTGGTGAGGGGCTGTTTTGGTGGGACGGAGGGCTGCACGACTGTTGAAAAGGTAAATAAGGTTGGATTAGCCGGGTAGAGTCAAGGTGGTCAGCTTATTAAATCACTCTTTTAATGTTTGCACCTGTATGTAAACCATGATGTAACTGAACCAAAGGGACACAGGCAAGCTCCAGGGACAGGTGACTATCACATGACCTGCTGGAGAGGAGCCTGACGCAGGGTTTAGGTTGCAGTGTATTAACTGAACCTATTTACACCATGCCTTACACACTGGAGAAGAAAGCTAAGTAAATCTGATGAATTGACAAGATCACACTTCTATCTTTTAGCCATGTCCTTTCTGCCAGGGTGACATAGCTCCATGAGGGTGAAGATTCTGTATCTCTCCTCATTTCAGCCAACAAAGAAAGAAATCAGTGGTGGAAAGAGAGTAATTGGCAAGTACATCAAATCGATATCATTCGTTTTGAGTTGAAGAAATGTTACTTTCTTGTCAATTCTGGCCTATTATACTTTTTTCAAAATAGTCTAGTGACTTGTTATCTTGATTTCAATTTCACAGAGATCTCTGGGAGTGGGCTTCCTTTAAAAATCCCTGGAATACAGCTCTTTTTGAATTTGTCTAGCAGGTCTTCTTGTTTTTACTGGAAGGCAAAATAAATAAATAAAAATCCCTGGAATATAATTTGTAATACAAGAACAAAGCATATCTCAGTGCTTGTGACTAAAGAGGTGTATCAAGTAGGAGTAGGGGGAAGAGTGGCTTTGATTTTCAGTTTATGGGTTCTGAATCTATTCTGAAGATAGAATATATTTTGGAAATTTGATTTAACTGTTGTCTTACCAAAAAGAAACAGAAGATTAGGAAAAAAAACGCTGCTACTGCAATCACGGGTGATGCTATGAGGAGTTTGTTGATATGCTCAGATCCGGGCTCTTCTTTTGTGAGCTAAAACAAAACAAAACCCAAAACAACAATTAAAAAAACAAACCAAAGAGATGGAAAGGATAAACACTAACTCTTCTCCAGCCTGTTCTAAAGAACAGCGCAGTACTCTTCACTGCTGCTCTAACACCCCGCTCCTTCAGGTGAATAGCTTATAGGTTCTTAAAGAACACACCCAACCTACTGTGTTCTGTAATCTGAGCATTAGCATTGTCGTGTACAATTTATTTATCTTATGTGTTAGGGCCTGCTCTCGTCTATCCTAGGAACAGTGGCACCATTCTCTAAATGGGCAAAGAGGGAGATCACTGTCTTAGCCAAAGTCACATGGCCGAGACGAGATTCAGACTAGGCGCCCCTGATCTTCCTGCCTGGGTGCTTCCATGGCACGTCCTAAACTGCCTAAAAGTCCAGGTTCCGTGTTGTAGGTCTTGTCCTCACCTCACTGGGCTCCTGCAGTTCCTGCTCACTCTGGCCTTCTGTCCTCTCATTCAATTGTTCCATATCCCATTGTGGCGTATCCCACTCTGACTTGGAAACCTTTACTTCTTGCTGCTCACGGAGTAGCTTCATCAGGAGGTCTGTTCCAGAAAATAGTTTCCTCAATTTATTTTTGTAACTTGAATTGTAAAATTCAGGTTTGAGAGAAGGGTTCCCTCAGTTGTTTTTCAAGTGACTCGGGTATATCTGCATCATGTGCATTTGAAAAGGGAGTATAATGAATGGTAATAATGTTGAGTTTCCCCCCAAGAAATAGGGTGATATGTAATTTAGTGCACTAATAACATCACTTTATCATTGAGGTCGAGCTGCTCACTTATGAAGCTTCCCGAACGATCGACATTTTCCAACGCTTGTGCCGCCTCTGGCTGGATAATCAGCTCAGTGTTGTTGTTCCTCCGGTCATTTATGACCTTCATAAACGGTCCTTCTATTAGTACTTTTTCATCTGTCAAAAAAGATGAGACCACTTTTGATGTGGAAAGACTCACGGGACAGGTATTTGTCAGTTCACAGCCATATATCCCAGTCAAATAAATTGGGAATCAGCAAATATTTGAGCGCCATTTGGAGAGGATAAAAATAACCCCCAACTTAAACCTATGATTGTCAACACAACAAAAGGAGAAAAGGCATCTTGTGAAAAAAAAAAAAGTGGTTATTTACTCAGAACATTCTATGGCATGAAATATAATAACTCTATTTAGGAATATTCTATTGGTCCCCAAGGGCGAATTGCCGGTTACTGAAGAAAAGCCAAGGCTGGGAGACCCCACTCAGTTAGACTCTGCAGATCTCCTGTGACTCCTCACACTCATGTGCCCATCCTGTCCTGCCTCAGATGCAGAGGGAGCCTGAGGCCTCCTGTCTCCACTCTTCAGGGTGCTCGTGTTCTTGCTGCCATCACAGATGACCACGATTAACACCCACTGCTAACAGGTCCTCATCCGGACACGCCCTTCTCCACTTGCCCACCGACTCCTTAGCTCGGTCCCTGCTTCCACATATCCCAGCCCCCATAACAGAAGGCTCTATGCAGAAAAAAACAATATGTCTACCCTTGCTCTTTGCTTAACATTTAGGCAGGCATCCGGGATGTACGTTAAGAGATTTGCCAGGCTGTGTGCCACAGTGGAATGTTCAATACATCTATGGAATAATACCTGGGGTCCTAAAATACAGAAGGAAAAAAGCAACTTTTGTCAGATGCCCACTTTTCTTTCATTTCATGTCATTTCTTATATTTTCAGCTTTACTGGGGGAACCAACCAAAGCTTCTGACTGTGTGAAGGTGAAGTGTACCATTGTGCAGCTGGGTTTGTTTTCCAGAAGAATTGAAAGTATTGCTGGTGGTGGTGAGGGTCAGAGGAGGAGGTGAGGAAGGAGGAGCATGGGCTTGTGGAGAGCCCAAGGCTGAGAGCAGGAGACCCGGGCACTAGGTGGCAGCACTTAACACTTTCTGATCTTGTTTTCACTCACCAGTAAAAGGAGATTAAAATGCCTGTTCTGCCCACCCTTGGGGTAGAAGGGAGTAATATAACTGGTCAAAACATTATTTTGAAAAAGAAGCAACACTGTCTTTATATAAGAAGCACACTGACAGAGACAGCATTCAAGCTATCTGGGCATGAAAGCACATTTTGAAAGTTATCAAGTAGGTGCCAATAAACTGAAAATGTAGAAAAATACTTAGAAGCACCGAGTGTGTGGTGGATAGAAAACCTGAGCTCCAGAGCAAGTTCAGAGCTGGACAGTCTAAGAGAACGTGGGCCTCCCATCCATCAGAAGGGCTTGGTAGCAGCTCCTGGTGATGGATCCAGAAACTCTCAGGCTCCAAATAAACCTTTCATAAAACAGCATCACTTGTACTTAAAAAAAATTTTTTTTGAAATATATCTTTAGTGTTCAAAATTTTACAGATGTCCCTCCTTTCCCCCTCCATTGACACCCTCCACCCCACCCCCACCTTTATCCACACTGTTGTCTGGGTCCATTGGTTATGCATACATGCTCATCAGTTCTTTGGTTTTTATCTTTTCCATTCGCCCTCACCCCCCTTCCCTCTTAGGTTTGTCAGTCTGTTCTCTACTTCCATGTCTCTGGATCTACATTGTTCGTCAGCTATTATATTCATTATATTCCACAAATACCTGAGATCTGAGATCATGTGATACATGTTTTTCTCTGACTGGCTTATTTCACTCAGCATAACACTCTCCAGGTCCCTCCATGTCATCTCAATGGGTAAGAGATCTTTCTTACAGCTGCATAGTATTCCATTGTGTAAATGTATCTCTACCTGTCCTACACAGCAAAGGGCAATCGAAACCTAATGCATACAAAACAGTTTACAAACCGTGACACACTAATGAACAAGTTCTCATCTGGAAGTGAAGCACCAAGCAGAGAGCACAACACACACTATGTGGCCGTTACTGTTAACTCCCTCCCCTTCCATTCCTCTCTTGTTCCTTAATCTGACTTTTAGCAAGGGAGTAGTTCTTAAAAATGTAGGGAGTGGAACTCTGATATAATGATTAAAAATAAAAATTAAAACATAAATAAAACAAAATTGAAAAAGTTTAGCACCAGATTTTCAACTCACCACAAGGTGTGTTTGCCAGACATTGAATCTCACAATTTAGTTTGACTGTCTCGGTGATAGCCTCAATATTGATTTTAAATTTACAGAGGCAGCAGGCCAAATGTTTAGGTAAGATCCTATAAATAGAAACAGAGAATTTAATTAGTGGCAAAGGAGTTACTTGAGTAGGTAAAGAGGTAGGCCGTGGCTACCACAGGGCTGGGCAAAACAGAGCTGCTGGGGCATATTATCGCCTGAACATGTGGTAGGGATCAGTTGGCCACTTGCTGCTCTTAATATTGTAAAAAAAATAGAGAGGAGGACAGATGTGCCCAACGGAAGGGTAAGAATGGCAGCGGATAAGGGATGCCTGGAATAAAGGTGACAGGGATTAGAATTGGGTGACACTGATCTGTAGTCCAACTCAGAAGTATCTCCTTCTCCCAACCCAAAATCTCACTTTGGGTGGAGAGCACACAGGAAGAGGAAGACTTCTAAGAAGGCTCTGAATAAGTCCCCAACTTACAGATTCCCTTTCCCAATTCCTAACTGTGAGTGGTAAATATATCAGAAATTACTCTGGACATAAAAAACATTGTGTGGTTAAATTATAACAGATTGCATTGGCCAAATTGGGGCAATTTGAACATTCAAAAGAATGATGATAATAAGGTATAACATAATTAATTTAAAGAAGAGCCCATGAGTTCATAATGATACTCAAAAGGAAAAGAGAGGCGAAATTATTTATAGAATAATGCCAGCTAAGGAATGTAGAAGGAATAATAAATTAGAAAAAAGTGTTACTTTATAACCACCAATGTAATAATTGATTCAGACACAGATTATCACCGATGCACAGCTGGGTAAAAAGTTGAGCGTAGCTTTGGCCAGTTTGGTTCAGTGGTTAGAGAGTTGGCCTTCAGACTGAAGGGTCACGGGTTCGACTCCTGGCCCCAGGTCAGGATCATGCGGGAGGCAACCAATCAATGTGTCTCTCTCACATTGAAGTTTCTCTTTCTCTCCCTCTCTCCCTTCCATTCTATCTAAAAAAAAAAAAAAAAAAATAGATGGAAAAATATCCTCAAGTAAAAATTGACACACACACACACACACACAAAAGCACAAACCATATAAGAAAAAATTAGAGGGATTCCAAAATGGTGGCAGAGTGAATGGAAGCTACACAGATCATCTCCCAGGACCAAACTGGAATTACAACTAAAATAAAGACAAATTGTTGGGGAAAAGCAACAGAAAAGCAGCTTTCGAGGACCCTATAACCAGGGACACTGAATCGATCCTAGTAGGATTGCAGAGGCACGAGAGGGGGGCTGGGAGCCCACGGACAGCATCAGTCTTAGCTGTGAGCAGCGCCCTCATGGTTAAAATCCCAAGCCCGCTCCATGGCGCAGAGGGCCAGGACAGAGCGCTAAAATAGCCATAGCCACTCACCTTGGGCTCCGGCAGAGGGAGGGTGGACTGGACTGGAACTGTGTGGGGACACCTGGGATTTGGAGGGCACTCAGAGCTTTTGCTGAGTTGCGGCCACACAGGACGGTGGCCATCTTACTCCTTCCCAGGGCTCTGGGGAGAGGCAGCGGCCCCTCCCTCGAAGATTCAACCCCACCCAGGTGGGCCATTGAAATGCAAATTGAGGCTCATTAACAACCAGCATCTGCCCCACCCTCAGGAAATCCTCTTAAGCTGGACACCTGAGGGAGGTTTTCATTCAACTGAGAACCCAAGGCTCTCCAAGTAACCTTGACTAATAGCCTCCAGGCAAAAAGCTAGAGGATAACTGAACTGTTCCTGGGCTTGCAAATCTACCCAGGAAAGTAAGACTTGACAGTGGTGTTTAACGTGGGTCCTCCCACACTCATCCAAACCCAGTAGAGAGAGCCACAAACAGCAGAACACCAACACCCACAGGGAAAATTTGGCAGGCTCCAAAACCCACTGAGATAGCCAAAATGGTGAAAAAAAGAAACAAATCCCAAATGAAAGAACAAGAGACCTCTACCGAAGATGAGATAAATGAAATGCAGTTAAGCAAGTTATCAGAGGTAGAATTCAGAGCCATAATCTTGAGGAAGCTCAACAGCATGAGTAAGGACATCAACACCGTGAGTAAAGACATAGAAACATTGAAAATCAACCAATTGGAAATGAAAAACCACCAAGAAGAAATGAAGAATGACATAACAGAAATAAAGAACACATTGGAAGGACTAAACAGCAGAGTAGAGGAAGCTGAGGACCGGATCAGTGAATTAGAAGACAGGGTAGAAAAAAATCAACCAATAAGAAAGCCAAAAGGAAAAAACAATTAAAAAACAGGAAGACAGCTTAAGAGAACTGTGGGACAATTGGAAACGTAATAATATTTGCATCATAGGAGTCCCCGAAGAAGAAGAAAATGAGCAAGGGTTAGAGAATATATTTGAAGAAATAGTGACAGAAAACTTCCCTAATTTGATGAAGGAAGAAGGCATTCAAGTTTAAGAAGCACAGAGAGCCCCAAGTAAGAAGAACCCAAACAGGCCCACACCAAGACACATAGTAATTAAAATGCCAAAAATTAAAGACAAAGAGAGAATCCTAACGGCAGCAAGAGATGAGCAACAGGTTACCTACAAAGGAACCCATAAGGCTATCAGCTGACTTCTCAACAGAAACACTACAGGCCAGAAGGGAATGGCATGAAGTAATCAAGGTCATGAAAAACAAGGATCTGAATCCAAGACTACTCTATCCAGCAAGGCTATCATTCAAAATAGAAGGTCAAATAAAGAGCTTCCCAGACAAAAAAAAAAGGCTAAGGGAATACATTAGCACCAAACCAGCACTGCAAGAAATGTAAAAAGGACTGCTGTAATTAGTAGAAAAAATAGGAAGAAAAATATAACTACACTGAACAAAAATGGCAATAAATAAGTACGTATCAATAATTACCTTAAATGTAAATGAATTGAATGCTCTGATAAAAAGACACAGAGTAGCTGATTGGATAAGAGAGTATGACTCATATATATGTTGTTTACAAGAGACCCACCTCACAACAAAAGACTCACATAGGTTGAAAGTGAAGGGATGGAAAAAAATCTTCCAAGCAAACGGAAAGGGAAAAAAAACTGGGGTAGCAATACTCATATCTGATAAAATAGATTTCAAAATGAAGGCCATAACTAGAGACAAAGAAGGTCACTACATAATATTGAAAGGATCTATCCAACAGGAAGATATAACCTTGGTAAACATATATGCACCCAATATAGGAGCACAAAATATATTAAAATCTACTGGAGGACTTCAAAGGAGAAATCGACAGCAATACAATCATAACAGAGGACTTCAACATCACTGGATAGATCCTCTAGACAAAAAATTAACAAGGAAATAGAGACTCTAAATGAAGCACTAGACCAAATGGATTTAATAGATATCTACAGAGAATTATACACCAAAACTACAGAATTCACATTCTTCTCAAGTGTACATGGGACATTCTCAAAGACAGACCACATGTTAGGACACAAATTAAGTCTCTACAAGTTCAAGATGACGGAAATCATATAAAGCATCTTCTCAGATCACAATGGCATGAAACTAGAAATCAATTGCAACAAGAACATGCAAAGACATTTGAACACATGGAGGCTAAAAAGCATGTTATTAAACAATGACTGGGTTACCGAGGAGATCAAGGAAGAAATTAAAAACTTCCTGGAAACCAATGAAAATGAACACACAACAACACAAAATCTATGGGATGCAGCGGAAGCAGTCCTGAGAGGGAAGTTCATAGCACTACAGGCCTACCTCAGGAAACAAGAAAAATTTCTAACAGACTATTTAACCTCACAATTTAAAGAACTAGAAAGCAGACAAAAAGAAAACCCCAGAGCAAGTAGAAGGAAGGAAATAGTAAAATCAGAGCAGAAATAAATGACATAGAGACCAAAAAAACAATTCAAAGGATCAATGAAACAAAGAGCTGGTTTTTCAAAAAGATAAACAGGATTGATGGACCCTTAGCTAGACTCACCAAGAAACAAAGAGAACCCAAATACACAAAATCAGAAATGAAAGAGGAAAAGCAACAACTGACACCACAGAAATACAAAGGATCATTAACCAATACTATGAACAATTACATGGCAACAAATTTGACAATCTAAGCGAAATGGACAAATTTCTAGAAAAACATAGTCTCCCAAAACTGGACTGGGAAGAGATAGAAAACTTGAACAGACCAATAACAACTAAGGAAATTGAAGATGTAATCAAGACTCTCCCAGAAAAAAAAAAAGCCTAGGCCCGGACGGCTCCACGGGGGAGTTTTACTGAACATCCAAAGAAGAACTAACACCCATCCTCCTCAAACTATTCCAAAAAATTCAGGAAGAAGGAAGACTTCCAAACTCGTTTTATGAGGCCAGCATAATTCTAATTCCAAAACCAGAAAAAGACACTACAAAGAAAGAAAACTACAGGTCAATATCCCTGGTGAACATAGAGGCTAAAATCCTTAACAAAATACTAGCAAATTGGATCCAGCAATACATCAAAAAAATTATTCACCATGACCAAGTGGGATTCATCCCAGGGATGCAAGACTGGTACAATATTTGCAAATCAATAAATGTGATACACCACATAAACAAAATGAAAGATAAAAACCACGTGATCATATCAATAGACGCTGAAAAAGCATTCGACAAAATCCAGCACCCATTTCTGATAAAAACGCTCAGCAATGTGGGAATAGAGGGATCATATCTCGACATAATAAAGGCCATATATGAAAGACCTACAGCCAACATCATACTCAATGGGCAAAAATTAAAAGCATTTCCCTTAAGAACAGGAACAAGACAGGGATGCCCACTTTTGCCACTCTTATTTGACATAGTACTGGAAGTTTTAGCCACAGCAATCAGACATAAAGAAAAAATAAAAAAAAGGAGGAAGTGAAACTGTCATTATTCGCCGATGACATGATATTATACATAGAAAACCCTAAAGACTCCATCAAAAATCTACTAGACTTAATAAATGAATTTGGCAAAGTAGCAGGATACAAAATTAACGTCAAGAAATCGAAAGCATTCTTATACACCAATGATGAACTCACAGAAAGAGAAACTAAAAAAACAATCCCATTTACCACCATGGCAAAAAAATTAAGATACCTAGGAATAAACTTAACCAAAGAAGTAAAGGACCTATTTGCAGAAAACTACAGGATATTGAAAAAAGAAATAGAGGAAGATATAAAAAAGTGGAAGCACATACCTTGTTCATGGATTGGAAGAATTAACATCATTAAAATGTCCATATCACCCAAAGCAATCTATAGATTCAATGCAATCCCCATCAAAATACCAATGACATATTTCACAGAACTAGAACAAATACTTCAAAAGTATATATGGAACCAAAAAAGACCCTGAATAGCCACAGCAATCTTGAAAAAGAAGGACAAAGTAGGTGGGATCACAATACCAGATATCAGCTTATACTACAAAGCTACTGTAATCAAAACAGCTTGGTACTGGCACAAGAACAGGCATATAGACCAGTGGAACAGAACAGAGAACCCGGAAATTGACCCAAGACATTATGTTCAATTAATATTTGACAAAGGTGGCAAGAGCATACAATGGAGCAAAGACAGCCTCTTTAATAAATGGTGTTGGGAAAATTGGACAGCTACATGCAAAAAAGAGAAACTAGACCATCAACTTACACCATACACAAGAATAAACTCAAAATGGATAAAAGACTTAAATGTGACTCATGAATCCATAAAAATCCTAGAAGAAAATGTAGGCAACAAAATTTCAGACATCATACGCAGCAGAATTTTCACTGATACATCACCTAAGGCAATAGAAACAAAGGAAAAAATGAACACATGGGACTACATCAAACTCAAAAGCTTCTGCACAGCAAAAGAAACAACCATCAAAATGGAAAGGGACCCCACTGTATGGGAGAGCATAATTGCCAATGATACATCAGATAAGGGGTTAATTTCCAAAATATATAGAGTGCTCATACAACTTAACAAAAGGAAGACAAAGAACCCAATTAAAAAATGGGCAGAGGACCTAAATAGACACCTCTCCAAACAGGACATACAAATGGCTAAGAGACATATCGTCACTAATCATCAGAGAGATGCAAATTAAAACAACAATGAGGTATCACCTCACACCTGTCAGAATGGCCGCCATCAACAAATAATCAAACAAGTGTTGGCGAGGGTGTGGAGAAAAGGAGACTCTAGTATACTGCTGGTGGGAATGCAGACTGGTGCAGCCACTATGGAAAACACTATGGTGTTACCTCAAAAAATTAAAAATTGAATTGCCATTTGACCCAGTGTTCCCACTTCTAGGAATATACCCTAAGAAGCCTGAAACACCAATCAGAAAGAATATATGTACCCCCATGTTCATAGCAACACTATTTACAATAGCTAAGATCTGGAAACAGCCCAAGTGTCCATCAGTAGACGAATGGATAAAAAAGCTGTGGTACATATACACAATGGAGTACTATGTAGCTGTAAGAAAGAAAGATCTCTTATCTTTTGAGATGACATGGAGGGACCTGGAGAGTATTATGCTAAGCAAAACAAGCCAAGCAGAGAAATACAAATATCACATGATCTCACTTCTTTGTGGAATATAATGAACATAACAGTCTGAGGAACAGGGTAGACCCAGAGTCGTGGAAGTAGGGTACAGACTGACAACCCTCAGAAGAAGGAGTGGGGGGGGGAAGAGATAAACCGCAGAACTTATATGCAGTACGCATAACCGATGGACATGGACAACAAAGCTAGGGATGGGGAGGAGGGTGTCAATGGGAAAAAAGGAGAAACATCTGTAACAAAAATAAATTAATGAAGAAAAAGAATAATAAAAAGAAAGAAAAGAAAAGAAAAGAAAAAAGAAAAAATTAGAGTCCATCAAAATTAAATAATTAAAAACTTGTGGCTTCACAGATACTTTTAATAGAAGGAAGACAAGTTACAACCTGGGAGAAGATATTTACTAAACACATATCTGAGAGAAATGACTTATATAAAGCACTCTTAAAACTCAATAATAAGATAAATATCCAATTAAAATGGATTTGTACAGACACATCAATGAAAAAGATATTTTCACATAGACATTACACATAATCAACTATTAGAGAAACACAAATTAAAACCACAGTGCAGTACAAATACATTCCTACAAGAAAGTCTAATTAAAAAAACCGAGAAATATAAAAATCAGGTGAAAATGTGGAGCGACTGCAATTCTTATCTACTGCTGGTGGGAAGGCAACATGGTACAACCACTTTAGAAAACAGTTTAGCAGTTTCTTAACAAGTTAACATGCACTCAGCATATGATGCAGCATTCCTACCCTTAGGTATTTTACCCCAAAGCAATGAAAATATAAGATCAAATATCCATTAACTGATGACCACATAACCAAACTGGTATGTCCACAGAATTGGAATACTACGCAGCAATAAAAAGAAGTGAACTACTGATAGATGCAACAACATGGATGAATCTCAAAAGGACTATACTAGGTGAAAAGCCAAACACAAAGCCTACACTGTACATAATTTCTTTTAAAAGACACTCTGGAAAAGGCAAGACTACAGTGACAAAAATTAGATTGGTGCTTGCCAGGGGCTGGTGTTGGGAGGAGGAATTGACTGCAAAGAAACATGAGGGGACTTTGGGATGACAAAAGTGTTCTGTATCTCCAATGTGATAGTGGTACATCACTACACATTTATCAAAACTCACTGCCGGCCGGTGTGGCACAGTGGTTGAGTGTCGCCCCATGCACCTAGAGGTCGCTGGTTCGATTCCAAGTCAGGGCACATGCCCAAGTTTTGGGCCCAATCCCTAGTGGGGGGGGCATGCAGGAGGCGGCCAATTGATGTTCTCCCTCATCGATGTTTCTATCTCTCTCTCCTTCTCCCTTCCTCTCTCTCTCAAATTAATTAAAAAAACAAAAAACAAATAACTTACTAATTTTTTCTTTGTTTGTTTATCCTCACCTGAGGATATTTTTTTCATTAATTTTTCTTTGTTTAGAGAAAGTGCAAGGGATGGAGGGAGGGGGAGAGAGAGAGAAAGAGAGAAAGAAACATTAATATGAGAGAGACACATGAATGGATTGCCTTCCACATGACTCGGACCAGGGCCAGGGATCAACCCTGCAATCCAGGTTTGTGCCCATGACCAGGAATCAAACCTGAGACCCTTTGGTGCCTGGGCCAATGCTCTAACCACTGAGCAACACCAGCCAGGGCAAAGAGTGTGAATTTAATTAAATAAAAATTACACTTCAATAAACCTGACTTAAGAAGATGATAAAGCAAACCTAAAAGAACTAAGTGAAAATAAATGTAAAAAAAATCAACTTACAGTTTTTGCAATTTAGGGCATTTCATGATGATCTTATTGACTGTTGTAAGGGACACTTGTGTTTTCCCTATGTCTCTGTAGGAGAAGGCCCAAACATGCATGATGTGAACCCACAGACAAAAATTCTATACTTAACAAGGCACTTAACAACATCTGGTTACTTCAATTCTGGCTACTCTATCAAGCCAACTCAATAATTTACTTGGCGTAGATGATAATTTCAGAGAGCTCTTCTTGAAGAAATTCAAATGTATTTGCATCATCAAATTAATGACCTTGGTGAACAGTACAATCTGTGTTTGTTATTTTTATCATTATGCTACTTGTCTTTCTCAATTGCATTCACCACTGGATTACTCTTTTAAAAAATACATAATGTATAACTTATTCCTTTTTTCTTTCTGAGATCAATGGTTTTCCTACATACATCTACATGTTTCACATCTGAATGTGTTATTCAACACTGCTCCCTTCCTCTGCTGGCTGTCTTGCCCTTGTGCATTCTTTCTTAATCATTTTTCTGTGCCAATAACTCTTTTAAGCCGAAAGATTAAATTTTAAGTTATGACTTTTTAGTTAAAATGCAAAATACTTATCTTGATGAAAGTAAGAAAGAGCAGAAATCATTTCATGAGCCACGAGAAGATGGCAATACTTACAAATATTTCAAAGCTGGCAAATTAAAAAGATATGGATCTTGAACAGTTGTCAGAGGATTACCATTGAGAATTCTGAAAAAATGCAATGGAATTAAAATTATCTGCATTTTCAATAAATGCCATGAAAGTTTATATTCATTTAGTTGGTGCAAAACTTGAAAGTTAAAAAAAAATCACTTTCTGTCTTTACCTATAGATCATCCTTAGAATCTGTAATGCATTCTTTTTTGGGGAATTACCCAGGTGTCTAAGTGATAAAGTGGAGAAGAGAATGTAAAAAAAAGAAGAAAGTATGCCATATAACTTTTTAGATTGAAAACCCTATTAGTGACTAGGCTGATAGGAAGCTCTTGCTCTACGGGAAATACTATTTCCAGTGTCCTCCATAATTCAAGGTGCTTTTCTTTCATCTCCATAAATTTAAAAAATTCCACAGTTTAAACCACCCAGTTAAAGAGAAAAATAGGACTGATTCCTTGGTTTTGGAGCCAAAGAAGGGATAAACCTAAGAGGAACTGGTGAAAGCCATACTCCCATCGCATACTCCCATGTGTATTCCTGTATCACAGGCTTTGTTACATAGTATGTAATCACGTGTTTACTTGTCAATTTCTTGGACTGTTAGTGCCTGACATTTATTAGGCATTTAATAGATGTTTGTTTAATAAATAAATAAATAACATTTTGATTATATATCAATAAAATGAACAAATTTGTTTTTTAACACACATTTTTATTACAAATGCTGAAAAAACAAGAAGAAAGAAAAGAACATCTGTCTCTAGGTTAACTCTACTCAAGAATCATTAGTTGTACTTTTGCAGAATATTATAAATTAGATGATTATCACAGCTAATATCTATTAGGCTGCTGGGTATCTGTGATGAACATTTCACATTTAATCCTCACAATAACTTTATTGATAGATATTTTTATTACCCCATTTTACAAATGAGGAAACTGAGGCACAGAGAGGTTATAGAGCTTGTCCTAGGTCGTCAAGCTAGTAAGAATCAGAGCTGGAATCTGAACTCAGTTCTGACTCCAAAGCCTGTGTTTAACCTCTGTGAAGAAAAGCAGTTTAAAATAACTGTTACTTGAACCTTAATCTTGAGACCACTAAATACAGAAATACCTTTTTCAAATGCCATGTACCCATCTGGGACAGCCTCTATAAGAACTACATTTTTTGTTTTATTCCAGTTTCCTAATCATCTCCCATGATTAAATATTTAACTAGCTTTTAGTCATTGAGACTTTAGAGATTTAAAACCATGTTGTAGGCAAATCAGTGAAAATGGTGGAGTAAGGACACCTGAAAACTCATCCCTAAATGACCAACAAAATACAATGGCAAAAATGGCCAGAATCAACTTTACCAAACCCTGAAAATTTCACCAACAGTCTTGCAGCAATCCAGGGGACATTCATTCAAGAGAAATGATTAATTTCTGTAAGAACAGTGATCTGTTTGCTTTATCTCATCCTAGAGTTTTGTTTTTTTTAATCCTCACCTGAGGATATTTTCCCATTTATCTTCAGATAGAGTGAAAGAGAAAGAAAGAGGGGGGTGGGGAGAGAGAGAGAGAGAGAAAGAGAGAGAAACATCAATGTGAGAGAGACACATCAACTGGTTGCCTCCTGCTCCACCCCCACCAGGGCTGGGGACCAAACCTCAACTGAGGTGCATGCCCTTGACTAGAATCAAACCCTTAACTCTTTGGTCCGCGGGCTGACGCTCCAACTGCTGAACCAAATGGCCAGGGTAACTCATCCTAGACCTTTGCTCTCCATCCCACAGACCCTGTACCACAGAGGGCAGAATGGAACAAAATCTCATTCCCCCAAAAACTGTCATTTTACCTGTCTGGTGGTTTCCTGGAGACATCACTTGACAGACTTGTCTTGGACCTGACCGAGAGCTGTCTAGCACCAAAAACCTCTCTCCTCAGGGGGAATTTTTGAAAAAAAAAAAAAAAAAATTGCAGGTAAATGTTTTAACATGACAGCTGCTGAGGCAATGAATACACAACAACGTTGGTGCAAAAATAGCCTAACAAAAAAGCTTAAAAGAAAAAGCTGAGAAATGAGATGTACAAAGAGGCTCTAAAGTGCTCCAATATGTGCCTAGGAAACTGAAGAACATGAGACATATTACTGGGAATCTAGAAAAATCTATTAGCACTAATAAATGATTTCAGTAAGGTTGTAGCATACAAGACAAATATGTGAAAATTATCTGTATTTCTATATACCAGCAATGAGTAATCCAAAAATGAAATTAGGAAAACAATTCCATCTATAATGGCATCAAAAAGAATGAAATACTTAGCAAAAAATATAACCAAAGAAGTTCATGACTCATATACTAAAAACTACAAAACAATGCTTAAAGAAACTAAAGAAGATATAAATAAATGGAAAGATATGCTGTGTTCATGGATCAGAAGATGACACTGTTAAAATGGCCCTACTCCCAAATCCCAACTGACTTCTTTCCAGAAATTGACAAGCTAATTCTAAAATCGTGTGGCAATTCAAGGGACCAAGAATAACCAAAACAATCTCGATAAAGAGAAACAATGTGTGAGTACTCACATGGCCAGGGTTCAAAACCCAATTCAAAGCCACAGCAGTCACAGTGCGATACTGGCATAAGGCTAGACATATATATCAATGGAACAAATTGACAGTCCAGAAATAAACCCTCACATGTATTGTCTGTAGATTTCAACAAGGGTGACAAAACAATTCAATATGGAAAGAACAGTCTTTTCAAATGGTGTTGGGACAACTGTACATGCACATGCAAAATAATGAAGTTGGATCTGCCTACACTTCACATCAGATATAAAAATTAACTCAAGCCTAGCTGGTGTGGCTCAGTGGATTGAGCATCATCCCATGGACTGAGAAGTCCCAGTTCAGTTCCTGGTCAGGGCACATGTCTATGTTGCAGGCTCGATCCCCAGAAGGGGGCATGCAGGAGGCAGCTGATTGATGTATCTCTCTCATGTTGATGTTTCTCTTTCTCCCTTCCTCTCTCTCTAAATAACCAATAAAAACATATATTAAAAATTACCTCAAAATGAATCAATTTAACTAAATATAAGAGCTAAAGCCATAAAACCCTTAGAAGAAAACAAGGAGTAAATCTCTATGACTGTGTATTAGGCCAACAGTTTCTTAGATATGATACTAAAAACACAATGAACCAAAAGAAAAATAGATAAATTAGACTTCATAAAAATGAAAAACTTTTCTGTCTCAAAGGACACTATCAGGAAAATAAAAGACAACACATAGAATAGGAGAAAATATTTGCAAATTATATATTTGTTAAAGGCCTACAACCACAATATTCAGTATATATAAAGATCTCTTACAACTTAATAAAAAGATAAATAACTAAATGTTTTAATGGGCAAAAGATTCAAGAGACATTTCTCCAAAAAGATATACAAATGGCCAATAAGCACATGAAAAGATGCTCAACGTCTTAAGTCATTAGGGAAATACAAATCAAAGCCACCGAGCAGAGGAGGATGGTGGCGGGCAGGACCGGAGTGAGGGTGAGTGTGTGAGAGTATGAGCCAGTGCAAGAGAAAGTGTGAGTGGACGTTAGTGTGGACGAGCAACCACGCAGCAGTTTGAAAATGTAGGGCAGAGGGTTCTGGTGCTGTGGATGGGGGAGCAGCTAGCTACTGCTCTGCACAGATTGTAAGGGCCCTTCTCTCTGCTTGAGGCCAGGAGACCCCGCCATCTTGGAACATCTGCTGGTCTTCTCTGGGAGGAGGCAGCAGGGAGAGGCTAGGGCCCAGTGACCTGAGGCTACCAGTGCACCTTGCACCATCAGACCAGTGGACCCTGCTGTGTCAACGTGGAGCAACGCACAGTAGTGGCGCTGTCAAGGTACCTACTTATGGAAGCAGCAACAGCAGGGAGTTGAGCACCATCCCCCACAGCAGCAGCAGTAACAGCCAGCTTGGGAGCTGAGCACCATCCCCAGCAGCAGCAGTGACTGGCTCAGGAGCGGAACCCCACCTCCAACAGCAGCTGAGACTGGGGAGTGGACACCCATCCCCTGGCAGCAGCAGCAGTGCAGATCAGCAGATGAGACCTGTCCCCAGCAGCATCAGCAGAGGCTGATCAGGAGCTGGGCCCCACCAGGCAGCAGTGGTACCTGAGGACCCATGCACTCCAGCAGCACACCAGCTGGACCCTCGTTCCCAGCAGAAGCTACCACGACAGACCAATACCAGCTGCCAGTTGTCAACTCTCCAGGTCCCACAGCAGACAAGAGGCACCACACACCAGAACGGTCTGGGAGGCATAGCAGTCTTATCTGATACACACTGACCTGCCTACACATCCCAATACGCCTCACCTGGCCTGGAACTACCAGAATGCTAAAATGGTGAGACAAAGAAACAATCCTCAAAAGAAAGAAAAGGAAAATCAACAGAAAAGGAATTACATGACATGGAAGCAAGCAATTTGTCAGATAAAGAATTCAAAACAATGGTTTTAAGGGTGCTCAAACAACTTAGTGAGAACTATAAGCAACTTAATGAGAATTATAAAGAGCTCAGTGGGAACTACATCAGCATAAAAAAAGAGGTAGAAGCTATGAATAAAAATCAAGTGGAAATAAAGAATGACATAGTTGATATAAAAAATACTTTGGAAGAATCCAATAGTAGATTAGAAGAAGCTGAAGAATGAATCAGCGAATTAGAAGACAAGGTAGAAAAAAAACACTCAAATAGAGCAGCAAATGGGAAAAAACCCTAAAAAGCAGGAGGGGAGTTTAAGGGAACTTTGGGACAACACAAAATGTAACAACATGCACATTATAGGGATACCAGGAGAAGAAGAATCAGAGAAAGGAATAGAGAACCTGTTTGAAGAAATAATGACAGAAAACTTCCCTAATTTGGTGAAGGAAAAAGTCATACAAGTCCAGGAAACACAGAGAGTCTCAAGCAAGATGAACCCCAAAAGACCTACAGCTAGACACATCATAATTAAAATGGCAAACATTAAAGACAAAGAAAGAATCCTAAAGGAAGCAAGAGAGAGACAGAAAGTTATCTACAAGGGAGCTCCCATTAGACTGTCAGCTGATTTCTCAATAGACACACTGCAGGCCAGAAGGGAGTGGCATGAAGTATACCTAGTAATGAAAAGCAAGGGTCTGAATCCAAGACTACTCTATCCAGCAAAGCTATTATTTAAAACTGAAGATAAAATAAAGACTTCACAGACAAAAAAAAAAAAAAAAGCTAAAGAATTTACTACCACCAAACCAGCACTGCAAGAAATGCTAAAGAGACTGTTGTAAGAAGAAATAGAAAGGGGGTGGGGGGAGCACAAGCATAAAATAAAAATGGCAACTAATAAGTACCCATCAATAATAACCTTAAATGTAAATGGCTTAAATGCTCTAATCAAAAGACACAGGATACCTAATTGGATAAGAAAATATGACCTGTACATATGCTGACTACAAGAGACCCACCTCACAACAAAAGACTCACACAGGATGAAAGTGAAGGGATGGAAAAAATTTTTCAGGCAAATGGAAATGAAAAAAAAAGCTGGTGTAGCAATACTCATTACTGATAAGATAGACTTCAAAACGAGGGCCACAATAGGAGACAAAGAAAGTCATTACATAATATTAAAGGGATCAATCCAACAAGAGGATATAACCCTGGTAAACATACATACACAGAATATAGGAGCACCGAAATATATTCTAAAACTTCTGGAGGACTTCAAGGGAGAGATCCATAGCAGTACAATCATAGTGGGTGACTTTAACACCCCATTGACACTACTGGATAGATCTTCTAGACAAAAATTAACAAGGAAACAGAGTCCCTAAATGATGAACTAGATCAGTTGGACTTAATTGATATTTATAGAACATTTCACCCCAAAACTGCAGAATATACATTCTTCTCAAGTGCACATGGGACATTCTCAAAGATAGACCACATATTAGGTCACAAAGTAAGTCTCTACAAATTCAAGAAGATTGAAATTATATTAAGCATCTTCTTAGATCACAATGGCATAAACTAGAAATCAATTACAATTAAAACACTCAAAAACATTCAAACACATGGAGGCTAAATAGCATGTTATTAAACAATGAATGGGTTACCAATAAGATCAAGAAAGAAATAAAAGACTTCCTGGAAACTAATGAAAATGAACACATAACTACACAAAATCTATGGGACACAGCAAAAGCAGTCCTGAGAGGGAAGTTCATAGCAATACAGGCCTACCTCCAGAAAGAAGGAACATTTTCTAATAAACTATCTAACCCAACAACTTAAAGATTTAGAAAGAGAACAAAAAGAAAAACCCAGAGTTAGTAGAAGGAAGGAAATAATAAAGATAAGAGCAGAAATAAATGACAGAGAGACTTAAAAAATAATACAAAAGATCAATGAAACCAAGAGCTGGTTCTTAGAAAAGATAAACAAGATTGATCAACCTTTAGCCAGACTCACCAAGAAACAAAGAGAGAGGACGCAAAATAATAAAATCAGAAATGAAAGAGGTGAAGTAACAATGGACACCATAGAAATACAATGGATTATAAGAATATACTATGAAAGATTATATGTCAACAAATTCGACAACCTAGGCAAAATGGACAAATTCTTAGAATCATACAGTCTTCCAAAACTCAACTGGGAAGAGTCAGAAAACCTGAACAGACCAATATCAATTAAGGAAATAGAAGTAATCAATAAACTCCCAGCAAACAAAAACTCTGGTCCAGACAGCTTCACAGGGGAGTTTTACCAAACATTCAAAGGAGAACTATCACTTATTCTCCTCAAACCATTCCAAAAATTTCAAGAGGAAGGAAGAGTTCCAAGCTCTTTTTATGAAGCCAGCATAATCCTAACCCTAAAACCAGATAAAGACACTACAAAGAAAAAAAATTACAGGCCAATATCCCCGATGAACATAGATGCTAAAATCCTCAACAAAATCTTAGCAAATTGAATCCAGCAATATATATATATTTGTTGTTGTTTTTTCCTTTATTGATTTTTAGAGAGAGAGGAAGGGAGAGGGAGAGAGAGATAGAAACTTCAATGAGAAAGAACATCGATTGGCCACCTCCTGTATGCCCCCCACTGGGGATCGGGCCCACAACCTGGGCATGTGTCCTGACTGGGAATTGAATTGGTGACCTCTTGGTGCATGGGTCAACGCTCAACCAGTGAGCCACACCGGCTGGGCTGAATCCAGCAATGTATTTTAAAAATTATACACCACAACCAAGTGGGATTTATCCTAGGGATGCAAGGCTGGTACAATATTTGTAAATCAATAAATGTGATATACCACATAAACAAAATGAAAGATAAAAATCTTATGATCATATCAATAGATGCTGAAAAAGCATTTAACAAAACCCAGCACCCATTTTTGATAAAAACTCTCAGCAAAGTGGGAATAGAAGGATCATATCTCAACATCATAAAGGCCACATATGACAAACCTATAGCCAACATCATACTGAATGGGCAAAAACTAAAAGCATTTCCCCTTAACAACAGGAACAAGACAGGGGTGTCCATGTTCGCCACTATTATTTAACATAGTACTGGAAGCCTTAGACACAGCAATCAGACAAGAAGAAAAAATAAAAGGAATACAAATTGGAAAGGAAGAAGTGAAACTGTTATTATTAACAGATGACATGATATTGTACATAGAAAACCCTAAAGACGCCATCAAAAAACTGCCCTGGCTGGTTTGGCACAGCTGTTAGAGTGTTGGCCCGCAGACCAATGAGTCGTGGGTTTGATACCGGTCAAGGGAATGTACCTAGGTTGCGAGTTGTCCCTGGCCCTGGTTGGGGTTCTGGGGGAGGCAGCCACTCGATGTGTCCCTCTCACATCGATGTTTCTCTCTCTCTCTCTTCCTCTCCCTCCCTCCCACTCTATATGAAGATAAATAGAAAAATATCCTTAGGTGAGGATTAAAAAAATAAAAACCATTAGATTTAATAAATGAATTTGCAAAGTAGCAGGATACAAAATCAATATCCAGAAATCGCTGGCATTTTTATACACCAATAATGAACACACAGAAAGATAAACTAAAAAAAAAACAACAATAATCCCATTTACCATTGCAACAAAAAAAATTAAGATACCTAGGAATAAACTTAACCAAAGAAGTAAAGGATCTGTTAGCAGAAAACCACAGGACATTGAGAAAAGAAATAGAGGAAGATATAAAAAAGTGGAAGCACATACCTTGTTCATGGATTGGAAGAATTAACATCAGTAAAATGTCCATACTACCCAAAGCAATCTATAGATTCAATGTAATCCCCATTAAAATACCAACGACATATTTCACAGAACTAAAACAAATACTCCAAAAGTTCATATGGAACCAAAAAAGACCCCAAATAGCCACAGAAATCTTGAAAAAGAAGAACAAAGTAGGAGGGATCACAATATCGGATATCAGGTTAATACTACAAAGCCATTGTAATCAAAACAGCCTGGTACTAGCACAAGAATAGGCATATAGGTCAATGGAACAGAATAGAGAACTCAGAAATTGACCCAAGACAGTATGCACAATTAATATTCAACATAGGAGGTGAGAGTATACAATAGAGAAAAGACAGTCTCTTCAATAAATGGTGTTGGGATAATTGGACAGCTACATGCAAAAAAAATGAAACTAGACAACCAACTTACACCATACACAAGAATAAACTCAAAATGGATAAAATATTTAAATGTGACTCTTGAGTCCATAAACATCTTAGAAGAAAATGTAGGCAGCCAAATCTCAGACATCAACGCAGCAGAATTTTCACTGATACAATGCCTAGGGCAACAGAAACAAAGGAAAAAATGAACACATGGGATTATATCAAACTAAAAGGTTTCTGCACAGCAAAAGAAACAAGCATCAAAATGGAAAGGGAACCCACTGTATAGGAGAGCATAACTGCCAATGATACATCAGATAAGGGGTTAATCTCCAAAATATATAGAATACTCATACAACTCAACAAAAGGAAGTCAAAGAACCCAGTTAAAAAATGGGCAGAGGACCTAAATAGACAACTCTCCAAACAGGACATACAAATGGCCAAGAGACATGAAAAAATGCTCAACATCACTAATCATCAGAGAGATGCAAATTAAAACGACTATGAGGTTTCACCTCACACCTGCCTGAATGGCTGCCATCAACAGATCATCAAACAACAAATGCTGGCGAGGGTATGGAGAAAAGAGGATTCTAGTACATTGCTGGTGGGAATGCACTGCTGCAGCCACTATGGAAAACAATATGGTGTTTCCTCAAAAAATTAAAAATTGAACTGCCATTTTACCCAGTGATCCTACTTCTAGAAATATATCCTAAGAAGCCTGAAACACCAATCAGAAGGAATATATGCAATCCTCTATGTTCATAGCAGCACTATTAACCATTGCTAAGATCTGGAAATAGCCCAAGTGTCCATCAAAAGATAAGTGTATTAAAAAGCTGTGGTACATTAACACAATGGAATACTATGCAGCTGTAAAAAAAGAAAGATCTCCTATCCTTTGAGACGACTTAGAGGGACTTGGAGAGTATTATGTTAAGTGAAATAAGCCAATCAGAGAAAGACAAATATCACATGATCTCACTTATTTGTGGAATGTAATGAACAAAATATACCCAGAGACATAGAAGTAGGGATCAGAATGACAAACCTCAAAGGGGGTGGGGGGTGGGAAGAGATAAACCAAAGAACTTATATGCACACATGCATAACCAATGGACATAAACAACAATACTGTGAAGGGGGGGGCGAGAGTGGGGAGGAGGGTGTCAATGGAAGAAAAAGGAGAAATATCTGAAACAAAAATAAATTAATTAAAAAAATTAAAGCCACCATGAGACACTAGTTTACATTCGCTGAGATGGCTATAACCAGACAGACAAACAGACAGTAACAAATGCTGGCAAGGTTGGAGGAACTGGAATCCTCACACATTGTTGGTGGGAATGCAAAGTGGTGAAGCCACTGTGGGAAACAAACATAGACTTACTATATGACCCTGCAATTTCACTCCTAGGTGTACACCCAAAAGAATTAAAAATGTATGTCCATACAAACACTTGCACGTGAATGTTCACAGTAGTCAAAAAGAATAGAAAATTGCTTGCAAAGCTTTTAAGTGGTTCTGCCACTAATTAATAGTGTGAACCTAGGCAAGTTACCCAACATCTCTGAGTTTCAATGCATATAATGGGTACATCACAAGAGTTGCTGGGAAAATGAGGTGAGATATAGTGTGAGGTAACATGTAAAGGGCACTAACCACGTGCCAAGCACTATTCTAAGAGCTTTAGGCATGTTCTTTTAACTTGTTTAATAAGTAAAAGTAGTAAGTATAGTGCCTGAAACATAATAAGCACCTAATGAATGGAGATACTAAAGAAACATTATGGGCAGAGGAAGAATTACCACGGTTTTGAAAGAAGATACCTTATTATACAGATGGGAAGAATAAGATGCAGTTGGCAGGAGAAAAGTATCGTTGTAGCTGCTGGATTTGACAATCTCAAAACGTTTGAACCATCACAAATAAACAATCACCCTAAATCATCCCAAAGGACAGACCCCAGTCGTTTTTTGCATCGTCAAGGTTTATGCCTTTTGGAATCTAAGAAGAAGCCACCAGGATTCCAGTCCATACCAAAAAGTGATGACAATGCCCTGTGGTGTCTTGTATGCTCACAGCTGTCTAAAGGGAACCAATCAATGCTAGTTGACTAGAGGAACATTAGGGTGTCTGTGACCGCAGCTCAATTGGCCTTCATAGTGTGGCCTGACCTACCTCACTGATATTCTCAACAGTGGGGTAAATATTTCCACAGGGATAGGCTTGGGTTTACCTCCTCTTCTCCCTTAGTGCTTATGTTCTTGCCCAATACTGATGCACCACAGACAAGCCAGCAGTGAATGCGCTCCATCTGGACAAGGTAGAGTCTTTCTACAGTGTAGAGTCCCCCGTTTTCTAAAATCATGGGGCTTGTATGTTAGAATCAATGAAGTGACCTCAGTGAAGTTTTTAAAATAAGCCATCAGTCTGGACCTGTGTAGGCGAATGCGGAGAAGCACTTTAAAGTCAGAAAAAATAAGTATACTTAACATTAGGATTATCAACCACTGCTGGTTTTCCATAACACATTTCACTCCTGATTTTATCTGGAGGAAATATGATTATGACTACCATTGAAATAGTGTTACTTTATTAACACACTCGGCATGTCTTTGAGGTGGATTTCACATTCAAAATGGACTCTTTATCACACTGCTAACTCGTTCACTCAGTGTTAGTCACTAACATAGAGACTTCATTCAAGAAACTTACTGAACTATAATTACTTGAAACCCAGGGGTGAATCAAGGTTTTTGTGGAGCCTGAACCTCGTCTGTTTTGGGAAATCCTAATGAAAACATGCAAAACTACGAATATGAACGTTGCTAGGCCCCTCCCACTTGCTAGAACTTGGAAGGGGCCTATGCAAGTGAAGAGCCCTGAAGCTTAAGGTTCGTTCATTTCAGGATAAATCCACCTCACACTTATTACAAACTTATTTAATGCATGGGAAAATGTGGTTTCAACTTATAAAACCCCAGGAATACATGATATAGATGATACAATGACTTAACTCGAGGGGTGGCATCTTCCCTTGGCAAGCTGCCTTTGGAAGAGATGCGATTGAGTTTATATCTCACTATGGCAACAGTTTCCTGAAGCAAATTAGTTTTGCCCATGAGAAAGATCTGGCCCCAGACAAAGGAGCCCAGGCCCCAACACACACTTATGGTTTGTGACAATCTTTTGCCAGTAACTGTGAGTTAGTTTTAGAAGTACAGCTCTAGTCAAGTCACATGATAGGAGTATCAATTTATTTCTAACACCAGCTGGCTCTGATCCTTTCATTACCTTTTTCTGTCATTTAAGATGAACCCCCAAACTCAAGACAAACAAGATGGTGCCTCCTCTATTAGGAGTCTTTTCCGACCACCCCCATGCCCCACGTTGGCTCCCTCCTGTCTCGTCACCCTGCTGTAGAGATGCTGGCACGGCTCTCAGGTGTTTCCCCATCAACATCCATCTTCCTCCTTCCACTATACAAGTTTCCTGGGGACAAAGTCCCTGCCCAATTCTTCTTGTACCCCCAGCACTTAGTACAGTGCTGACACACAGTGGGCATGGCACCCAGTAAATGGTTTTGAATGAATTCATTCATTTTTAACAACTGTGATTCTGCAGTATTTTTCCCCGTGTTGCCTTCACAACTATAGTGGAACTCAGATTCGAGGGGGGACTCTCAGTGTTACACATGCTTAGTAAAGGTGGTGAGTTTAAGACATTGTATTGACAGTACCAAAACTCTTGGTGGAGGTAGCTCACCAGCCTGCTCTCTGACACGTGGGCCGAAGGCAAACTGACCCTCAGTGTCCTTCCCCAAGTGAGGCATCAGCTAATTCATGCGGGAAGAGGGGAGGCCGCTGCTGCTGGGCATCGGCAGGAACTGTCCATCCAGCTCCAGACACACCCTGACGCCGCATCTAACCGAAACGAACTGTGGGAAATTGGATTTCTGAACCACAAGACAGGAAGACAGTCTCTCCAAAGACAAGTTTAGAGGACAATCTTCACCCTGAGTCTCAAATCCTTTTCAGCCACTGAACAAACCCACTACGATTTGCTTGTATCACAGAGAAATCGCAGAATTTAAAAGCTGAGCGGGAATAAACCCACACTTCATATTGAGGAGCAGTCAGGAAAGAAATTGGAAGGAGGCTACAGCTATGCAGTTTCTCTGTGAATGTTTTCCCACCACACCTTCACATAAACGGCATGTTCTCCCACACCTCGAAGGTTCCCATTGCCACAGAGAATTCACTTCAGAGGCACAGACTTTCTGCAAATAACATTCTGGGTGATTGGGGAGAGCAGTACAGTGGGAGGTTCTAGGATTTCTTTATGCTTTACCATTTCATAGAGACTCATGGCTGAGGAAGCACCCACACCTTGTGCTCCCTGGAGAACTTGGAGCTCAACTTAGTTCTTTCATTCTGTGGTGCATACATTTGAGCAGTTGGGAACTGTGCCCATGAGCTGGAATCACAGTTAAATTCAGAAGTGGAATTTCAAGGGCCATTCATACATCGGAGCAGCAGCACCACTGGGGTTCCCATGACAACGCTACTTTGTTATGGGCCTGGCACATCTGCTGCCCGTGCCAAAGATCAGTACTGGGGAAAGCAGAGCATGCCATCCGTGAGTTAGACAACTCTCTTGGCCTCTCTGTACCTTAGTTTCCTCATTTGAAAAAAGAATGCCTCTTAAGCCATAGTTTTCAGAGTTCAAACTGGGCTTACACCCAACAACCAATCACTGTCCAGTGTTTTTACACATAGGTTTTTACATGTGCTCATCTTCCATTTTACTTACAACTTGTGTAAAAACTGCATTCCATGCCAGGCCTGAAATGTTCCATAGCTCACTTTTGCGATTAAGTTGCAACCAAGATTTCTACAAAAAAAGACACACGCGAAAGAAGAGAAAAAAAAATTCTCTCAGATCATTTATCCTTTAGCAGTGATTGTAATTTATATAATAAAACAACCTCACTACTCCCTCTCTCCACTAAATCAATCTCACTGTGGGAGATGTTTGCTTATGATTCATGCTTCCATGTTCACACGTGTGGTGCATTAGATACGAACAGCACGTGCTCCAAAACACCTGTACTAAGTGATCTGCGTTTCTCTAGAACAGGGACACACAACTCGACTCTACTGGCATGTTGGGCTGGATAACTCTGTTACGGGGGCTGTCCTGTGCCCTGTAGGATGTTGAACAACAACTCCGGCCTCTGCCCACTGGATGCCAGGAGCACATCTACAGTTCTGACAACCAAAAATCTCTCGCATCTTGCCAAGTTCACCTGGGCGCAGCATCACCCTGGTGAGAACCACTGCTGCAGCATGCTTCCTTCTGGTCTGATCATTCTCACAGAGTCTGTGCTAGAGACAGCAAGGATCTGCTATGGAACTTTAGTAGCTTTCTACCAATAAAATTGTAATATACTTCAAAATAAATAACAAAGAGGTTTACAATTAAGTTTTATAAAATTTCTAAACACAATAAAGTTATATTTATAACTTACAAATATTTCAAAAAAGGCAATGATTCAAATGCACTCCTTTGTATAAATTTTATTTCATTGCAGGATACATCTCTGGAAAAAGTAAAAAAAAAATAGTGCTTCAATTAGCTATTAGATATCTAATTAGTAGGAATAACTGGTAGAGGTTAGAATGATAACACTGAATACGCAGCTTTAGTCTAAACTCTAAACCTTAGGAATTGTGATTTGAACCTTCCAGAGCCCCTATCCTTGCCCTCACCTCTCTTAAGAGTCTCACCTTCATGAGCTTTATAAATAAAATATACAACTACAGACCTTGATTAGACCTTGAGTTGATTAGATAACTTTTTGTGGTCTCATCAAATTTAGATTATAAGCTAAAAGATTTTATCTTCATATATAATTATAAATTTCTAATATTAAATGAAATGGCCTCACGAGTGGACTTCCAGTCAAGATGGCGGCGTAGGTAAATGAGGTACTGCCCCTTCCACAACAACATTAAAATTACAACTAAAGTACAGATAACCATCATTCAGAACCATTGGAAATGGACCTGAATGGAAGTCCTACAACTACGAAATTAAATAAGAAGCCACATGGAGACTGGTAGCAGGGGTGGAGGCGTGGATGGGCTGGTCCCAAACACACGTGTCGCAGATAAAAATCAAGAGGACACCTTGGCTAGGAAGGTCCTTCCTGAGGAGTGAGGGGTCCCCGTCCCACATGAGGCTCCCCAGCTCAGGGTGCCACTAGCAGGAAGAGAAGTCCCCATAACTTCCGGTTGTAACACCAGCGAGAACTGAGACTGAGAGAGGCTGAAGCTGCTGGAGCCCCAGGCAGCTCCTCTTAAAGGGCCTGCGCTCAGACTTACTGTGCTCACCCTCTGGGCTCCAGTGCTGGGAGGCACCTTGAAAGGCACCAGAGACATACGGAGAAGAACTGAGTTGTATGACATCAGGGTGAGAGCTGGAGAGGGAGTTTTCTCCCAGACAGACATGCTGGCGAAGGCTGTTAATCCTTTGGTGAGCCCTTCCCCAATGGGGCCGGCAGACAGGTGCCATTTGGGACTCCAACTACCTGGCTCACACTGTTTACCCCACCCTGGTGATTCCCTGAGGCCCTGCCCTACCCAACTTTTGGGCCCACCCAGGCTGTTTCCAGTGGCTTTACCATAGGATTGGCCTACTTACCTCCTGCTTCAGATTTTCCTAAATTCTCTCAAACAAGCATCTGGCTTCAGCAAGGCCCATACCTCTTGCTAAGTGGTCCCAGGCCAAGCACTAGAAGCAGCCAGCCTTGGTTCACAGCTTGGCTTTTCCTGGGCACCTCCAAGCCCAGCACAAGAAACACCCATTGGCAGATCGCTTTGTAGCTTATGCCTGGTGGCCCCGGGTAGAACACAGACAGTGGCTGACCTTGCCCCAGAGCCAGCACACCCAGTGGACAGCTTCAGACAACAGCAAAGTACCACTACCCAACCACCTCCACAGTGACACACTCAAGGAGTGGACTCAGTGGTACCAGAGCCCTGCTGAAGTAAGTCTTGCTCTGTGTGCTGGGCCCCTGCATAGCTGATCATCCAAGGTAGTCAGTCAGAGGTCGGTGGTTAGTGGGCACAGCCAGTCCTTGCAGCTGATCAGCTTGAGTAAATCCCTCCCATTGATGTGCCAACAGCAATCAACACTCAATTACAACAGAAAAGTATAAAGTCTATGTGAGGGGTGCACCTTGACGGCCCAGGTGGGTGACCAGGGAGGCTGTGCCACTGGATGCTACAGGACACCTACTACAATAGGCCACCCTATGAAGCCTAGGAGACATAGCAACTCTACCTATAATAGAAACAGATACAGGGAGGCAGCCACAATGAGGAGACAAAGAAACATGTCCCAAATGAAAGAACAGAACAAAACTCCAGGAAAAGAACTAAACAAAACAGAGATAATCAATCTAACAGATGAGAGTTCAAAACACTGATTATAAGGATGCTCAATGAACTTAGTGAGAATTTCAAGGAACTTTGTGAGAACTTCAACCTCAAGAGCATAAAAAAGGACCAGTCAGAAATGAGGGAGGCACTAACTGTAATAAAAAATAATTAACAGGGAATCAGTAGTAGAGTAGGTGAAGCCAAGAAGGAAACCATTGATTTAGAATATAAGGAAGGAAAATACACCCAATCAGAAGAGCAAAAAGAAAAAAGAACCCCCAAAAATGAGGATAGTGTAAGGAGCCTTTGGGACAACTTCAAGCATATCAACATTCACATTATGGGGGTGCCAGAAGAAGAAGAGAGAGAGCAAGAAATTGAAAACCTGTTTGAAAAAATAATGACAGAAAACTTCCCTAACTTGGTGAAGGAAATAGACATACAAGTCCAGGAAACACAGAGAGTCCCAAACAAGATGAACCTCAAGAGGCCCACACCAAGACACATCATAATCAAAATGCAAAAGGTTCAAGACAAAGAGAGAATCTTAAAAGCAGCAAGAGAAAAGCAGTTAGTTACCTACAAGGGAGCTCCCATAAGACTGTCAGCTGATTTCTCAAAAGAAAGGTTGCAGGCCAGAAGGGAGTGGCAAGAAATATTCAAAGTGGTGAAAATCAAGAACCTACAACCAAGATTACTCTACCCAGCAAAGCTATCATTTAGAATCGATGGACATATAAAGAGCTTCCCAGACGAGAAAAAGCTAAAGGAGTTCATCACCACCAAACCAGTATTATATGAAATGTACAAGGTAAAAAATATGAACAATAAAATGGCAATAAATACATATCTATCAACAATTGAATCTATAAACAAAATGAGCAAGCAGAACAGAAACAGACTCATAGATACGAGAACTTTTTGTTGCTTGCCAGATGGGAGGGGGGTTGGGTGATGTGCAAAAACAGTAAAGGGATTAAGAAGTACAAATTGGTTGTTAGACTGATAAACCTCAAAGGGAAGTGGGGAGGGAGGGCAGGAAGAGATAAACCAAAGAACTTATTTGCATAACCAATGCACACAGACAATAGTGTGGGGAAGGCAGGAGGGGGTGGGAGTGAGGAGGTGGGGGTCAAGGGAGAAAAGGGGGGGGATATCTGAAATAATTCAACAATAAAGATAAGTTTAAAAAGAAAAAAATAATAAATAAAAGAAATGGTCTCACGTCTATACACCTTCCTGGTTTAATTCTGTTTTTCTAGGCCAGTTCAGTTCCAGAAAAAATAAAAGATGCCTTTTCACATAACTTGAAAGGAAGTTACTCCTCTAATTAATACAGACTTTGAACTAATTCAGAATGACATTCTATTATAGAAATTCATTTTTTGTTTTACATTGCTTTAACAATCCATGAGTTTAATTGCTTCAGTTGTACAACGGTGGGAAAGCAGAGAACAACATGATGCTGGATTTTTATTTAGAAACACCCTCTCTTGTCTATAGCTGACTGTCTTATTTCCATTGATTCCACTTCAATCCCTACTGTTCACCAGGATGGATCTAACTGTCTTCTGACGGGTGTTTCCCTCTCTAGTCTCCCCCTTTCTAATCCATCCTGCACACAGTCACCGGATTAACAGTCCAGACGTGGTTCTCAAATACCAGCCAGCATCACTCGGGAACTTACTGAAGATGCAAATTCTCAGCCCTAGTCTGGACCCACTGAATTAGTAACTGTGGGGATGCAGCCTGAGTTTCAACAAGCCCTCCATGTGATTCTGTCTTAGACGGAAGCTTGTCCTGGAGCACTGGTGTGATAACAGGGCAGCTTGGCATTCAAAGCCCTAGAAAAGCTGGCTCTACTCTCCTCCTCTCCCTTCCGCACTCTACAGGTACCCAAGGTATCGTTCCTGTGTTTTGCCTTTCCCCACGCTCCTTTTGCAAGCTTATTCCACCCAAGATGTCTGTGCGATGATCCCCAAGAGCCCTTCAAGGTCCTGTTCAAACAGCATCGCTCTGGTAACATCTCTTTTCCCTCTTCTGTGACCAAACCCAATTTACATCTCTCACTGTCCACATCCATTTCTTCTTTTCCATACAGTTATGTTTGCATCCTGTTTCCTCTGAGCATAAACTCCTTGAAAGTATGGACTGGGTCCTGCTCATCTGTATTGTCTATGTGAACAGGTGTAAACTCAAATATTTATAAAATAGACAAATAGCTGGGAGGTAGAGGGAGAAAAATGACTGTTTTAAAAGAAATGTCATTTTATTACTTCATGGCTCCCTCTTGCGTGCCTCTGCAGCACGTGTCTCCCATTTAGCACGTGTGCACTATGGATGGAGCTTATATGTTTATTTTTCCTGTGAGGTCATGAGTTACCCATCTTTGTGCCTACACTACTAGGTACAGGGCTTGGCATATTCTTTTGTAGCTTGTTTATTTTTTCCTCTTTTTTTAGAAAACTATTTTTCTTTATTGATTTTAGAGGGAGAAGAAAGGAGAGAGAGAGAAAAAAAACATGGATGAGAGAGAGCATCGATTGGTTGCCTCCTTCATGCTCCCCACTGGGGATTTGGCCCACAACCTGGGCATGTGACCTGACCAGGAATGAAACCAGCAACTTCTTGGTGCATGGGTCAAAGCTCAACCACTGAGCCACACTGGCTGGACTGTAGCTTGTTAATTGATTGGTATTTTTTAGTGAGTGGGAATACTTATGCTACCATGAAATAATTAACTTACAAAGTACTTCACAGTAGGAGTAATGAATGACCCAATCTATTCAGCAGTTAGTTACCTCACTTGTTTTCCTCCAAACTGTTTGTAAGAACTGGAACCCAGGTGGCAGAGATACCCAAGAAGACCAATACAGAACTGGTTGTCCCTCTGAGGCTTGAAAGGTTTGATCATCCAAAGGACTATTTTAGTGTCATGTGAGGCTCTTTATACCCACCTCCCTTAAGCCTTCTACATTTGCAAAATTAATCTGTTTGCTAAAAAGCATCATTAATTAGTTTAATAAGGACTAATGACATACACAGCTCTGGATGTGATGGACAAAGGACCATAATTGAGTTTTCATAGCGAAGATCATCTCCCTATCTCTAAGTAAATACAATCACTAGGCAAGCATTTCTTCCTTGACAGGGCAGCTGGAGAGATTTTTATTTTGTAATTAGTGAAGTTAGGGGCATTGCCGATATGCTTACTTAGTGTAGACATTTCTAAGTATACATCATTTTAAACATTTATTTTCAATATTGCTATAACAATTCCAGCACTGAAATCCTTAACACCAGTCTGTTCTCTTCGTAACTCAATATGTTCTTAATAATACTGTTTACATAATTCATCTGCTTAGTTAAACATTTAATATGTACATGTTAATCTAATTTAGATTAAATTACAAAAAATTCTAGGTTAATGGCATTCAAATTAATTGAGTGTTCTATATTTTCTTTTCCTACAGGAGCCAATTTGAGTTCACTTGAATTCCTCTTATTTTACTAAATCAACATTTTAAAACCTTTCTGTAAAGGCCAGACGATAAATATTTTAGGCTTGACAGGCCACAGACAGTCTGTCTCGCATATTCTTCTTCGTTTCTTTTCTAGCCCCCTCCTTTTTTTTTTTATTGATCTTAGAGAGAGAACAGAAGGGGGAGGAGGGGAGGGAGAGAGAGAGAGAGAGAGAGACAAACACTGATGTAAGAGAGAAACATTAATTGGTTGCCTCCTGCACACCCCCTGACTGTTGATTGAACCTGCAACGGGGGTACATACACTGACCATGAATCGAACCCAAAATATTTTGGTGTATGGGATGACACTTTAACCAACTGAGGGACAGTGGCCAGGGCTCTTTTACAGCCTTTTGAAAGTATAAAAATCATTCTTAACTTATGTGCTGTAAGAAAAAGCAAACATACTTAGGTCCGATTTGATCCATGGGCTCTAAACTAAATATAAATATAAGCAGCTGGTATAAGAACACTTATATAACAAGTCATATGCGTGTATATAACTGCTCAGACCTCATCACAACCTTTCCTCTATAACTGAAGAGTTTTTCTACCTGTATCTTGTCTTCATGATTACAAAACTGAAAATGCATAGGAGATAGTAAATGCTAGAGATGGGCTGGAGCCCTGTGCACTTACAGAACTGCAGAATTGCATTGCTGGGAGAAATTATAGAGATTATCTTATTAGAACCCCTTGTTTATTTTATAGATAATATAATTTAAAAAACTCATAAGTAAATATAATTAACTTACAAATACTGGAGAGATAGGAGGCCTGCAAATGATTCCTTATATATTTCTTGCAAGTTATTTCCACTGATATTTCTGAAAAATGAAAAGGTTATTTCTGGATCAAAATGCAAAATAATTACAACTATTTACTGTACAGAAATATATATGGGGAAACCGGGGTAACAGTGCCATCGAAATACCCTAAGTTTGATTTAATTTAAGGATGGTGATCTCTGCTCTTTCTTTATTCAAACCTTTCTTTTCACGTCCTCTTTGTGTCCGTCTCTCTCCATCACACACACACACACACACACACACACACACAATCTCCTGTCCACTCTTCCCACCAAATCATATAGTTAATGTCTACTCTCTAGAGCACAAACTCACTGTTAGAATCCAGCTCTGGGTGGTGCCAACATTGGCAGAACTGCCATTTCCTTCTCTTTCCCCAAAACTTGTTATGGAAGCCCCATACAGACCTGGATCAGGGCTGCAGGTGAAGTCACTTGATTACTTCCCCCATTAAAAAATTCTTCTGAGAACTAAAATGTGCATAGAACGCACACAAGATAAACACAGATGCCCATATAACACCACTCATGTCAAGAAAGAGCACTGCCAGCGTCCCAGAGGCCCACAGGTTGTCCCTCCAATCATAGCCCTTTCTCTGAGTCCCGTTTAAGGGCGTTAGCAACAGCCTGGGTACCCGACGTTACTTTTTCAACTGTACATTCATAAAATCTAAATACAGGTCAAGGCTCTCTGATAAAAAATTTAGCAACCAAACTGAGATTTCAAAGACAGTATGGAAAAAAGCAAGCAAACTCTCTAACAATTTTTCTATTGATTCCATGTACAAATGACAATACTTTGGATATTTAGAAGACAATGTGGAAAAATGTAGAATATCTTATTAATAATCTATATAAAATTGTTATATGTTGAATGATAATATTTTGCATATGAGGGAAATAAAATGTACTAACATTTATTTCCCTGTTTCTTTTTACTTTTATTTTTAAGTGGCTTCCAGAAAGTTTAAGATTACTCATGTGGCTTGCATTATGTATCTAATGAATAGTATTCCATCATATGACTATACCACACATTATTTATTCATTCTACCATTGCTGGATACTAAGATTTTTCTAGATTTTAGTTGTTTCAATGCTGCTTTGAATGTTCTTGTACTTGTGTCCTGACACACATTTGCCTGAGTTTCTCTAGGATATAATAGGGGGACAAAATTGTTTTCCTAAGATGTTATGCTATTTCAAGTTGGCAGATTGAAACATGTCAAGGCTCTACTCCTCCAACCTCCACGCAAATCCCTAAGAATAATGGAAAAGATATCATTTAAAAATCACAAACTTCGCTCAAAGCACGGGAGCAGCTCCCAAATGCTGCCCTACCGGAAGCGCCCTGGAGCACCCTGCAGGGGAGTAGTCGGGACACTGCAGCAGGAGCAGCTGGCAGCACATCACCCCCACATCTCCCCTCCTTGGACCAGGCAGCAAACGGTGTGTCCCTCCAGGGGCAGCAACCGGTACTGGAAAGCGGGCAGGGTCCCAGAACCCTGGAGAAAGGGTATGCACCCCCTGACTAGCCCCCAGAAAGCACCTCCACCTCTTCCCGATTCCCAGGGGAATCCACTGGAATAAGAAGCCCCAGCAGTTCATTTCACCTCTGCCCTGGAGCCAGAACACAGAAGCAGTAGGGTCTCGATTACAAAGATGATTGCACTCAGGAATGACCCAACAACTTGAGAAAGCCAACTCCATTGAGGACAGAAAACAAAAACAAACATAAGAGCCTATGGCCAATGAATCAGAGTTAACAGAGAAAGCACAAGGGGACTTCAGAATAACATAATTAACATCCTCAGACACATGTAAGCAGACAGTACATCCATGAAAAGAATTAACCCAAGATTATACAAATGAAGTGTTATCATTCATAAAAAAAAACCCAACAACCTCAGTATATGAGCAGAAATGACAGTTGAATAAATTAGAAAACTGAGAGATCCAGCCAATGAGCTCTCCGTAATGAAGAAGGAACAGGAATGAGCCACAGACAAGTCTGACACCGGGGCCCGAGGAATGTGAAAGTCTTTGCTTTACCGGGTCTCGCAGTAACCCCTGGGAACGCGCTCGGGTAGGTGTGGGGCGTGGGGGCAGTTTGCACTCCTGTCTTATACCTGATGAGCAGAAAGGCACATAACCAGAGTCTCCAAGAGTGGAGTGAGGGCAGGTAGAGAGCCAGTACAGGAGACACTCTGTAAAATGTCAAAGGTAAGGGTCTCTTGCTGGGAGAATCCCCACCCTTGCAGTGACATTAAGGTGTACACCCTCAGGAGCATGGGGATTAGAGACTGTGCTGTGTCGCCTATGAAACTACTTCCACCCAGTTCAGCATCTGAAACATTCTGCTGTCCCTCACAGTGTCTGTTGGACACATATTTATATTAACTCCATCTCATAGCATCATTCTACCTCAAAGCTTAATTCTTTCTTCACAGCTTGTGGCAAAACATTACTGCCTAGAAACTCTACTACTAAAGACAGTTCAGTTATAAGGTTGTTCATATGACACAGAACATACATTTTTAAAAGCCCATTAAAATAAAAACACAAAAACTTTAACTCCCACAAATGACTCTTAGAGTCCTAAGAATGTATCAAATACCTTGACCTCAACTTCAAATTCACCACATTAGAAGGAACAGCAGTGATGGTCACAATACATATGAAGGGGGAATGGTCAGAGGTGATGCTATGATTGATTTGTTTTCTCATCTTCCTTAGGCAATGGTTTCATATTTTCATGTAAATGATCCAAAAAGAAAAAAAAATCAGTTTTCCAATGATGTTTATAGTAGCCCTTTTCGTAAGAATAAAAAGTTGGCATAAATTCTACCTCCCCATATAATTTAACAAAACTGTATGTGTATAATATAGATGATATACAAAAAGGTCATAGGAAATAATGGTATATGAAAAAATCAAGACAATAATCAAAGTTGTATATACTAATTATAACTTCCAAATATAAACCTCACAAGGATTCAACAAGAACAGAAGAAACGAGGGCTAATCCTCAGCTCTTTGTAACAGCTTCTCTAATTGGCTGGTGCTCACGTCAGACTGTTTGGTGAAAGAGTGTGAAGATCATGGTAAGAGGGGGAGTAACCAAAGGGTGTGTATGTAGTTTATGTTAATGGGGTTCCTTTTTATGAAGTTGTTTGTTGACAGGATAGTAAAACATTTTAAGTAACAATAATAAATTAAACCTGGAAGGAAAATTTAGTCTGAGAATGAGTCAGTCACCAAAAAATTACCCCCAAAAAAGGACCTTCAAGTAAGCAACTAACTGCTGTCAAATACACTGATCTGTAGAACTTCAAATATTCATTTTGACCAAAGTAAAAAAAAAATTAAAACTATAGGGAATCAGCGTTAAAGGCAGATCTAAAATTTTCACACACCGTGAAAATATCAAAACCAGGCACGAACTAACGTTTGAGAAATATCCACGTTTGACTTCTGGTCAGGCTTCGTTTCACGAAGGCCACCTTCTGGTTTTCACAATGTTTACTCTTGAGACTATGTTAGCCCCACCTGTGTAACTTCTAGAATGTTGAGAGGGCTCAGGGTTGTTTTGGAGGACTTAACTATTCAAAAAATGCAACCAGTAGGCCCTTCTAGAATTGATTCACTTTCCTTCTCCAGCTTCCTTTCTCTCCTAAGACCTTATAAATACTTGAAATTATATCTATCTACAGTCGTCCCTCGTTTATCGCGGTTAATCTGTTCCACACTCGAGCAGTTGCACCTGGCGTTGAAGCATTCCTGGGGTGCTCAAAAACATAGGCCAACAGTCCATACCTACAGTAATTTTAATTTTAATTGTAATACAGGGGTGTATAATTGACTCAGACAACCGAGTGCGTGCTGTATCATTTTCACTGTCTCGATCAACTTTTTAATGAATATATTTGAAAAAACCGCGATAGAGTGAAGCCGCAAAAGTCGAAGCGCGAAGTGGCGAGGGACGACTGTATTTATTATATTTATACATTCAATTTTACATTATATACTTGTAAACCCTTTGAGAAATGGGGTATTTTGTCTATTTTGTTCTTGGGCCCATAACCCTGGCACGTAAGCAGTTCCTGGCATGTAGCAGATGCTCCATAAATACTTGTTCAATGAATTCAGATGGCAGGCATCATTTTCATATACTACTTTTCCTGAAAACAAATCATCCATGTAGTATCACTCATGAGGGTAAGTTCAGCTTTACAGGAAAAGAAATGTCTTTCTTCTCCCCTACAGTTGTGACTCTTAATCATTGAGACAGGAGCCCTGTGAGAATTTCATAAAAGCGATGGGCCCTTTCCCTAGAACTGCACTCTCTTGAATCCACGCAAAGTGTGCATGTAGTTTCCACCTGTGGGTCATCCCTTTGGGGCAGAGGTCGGTGAGCAGGAGTGAATGGACTGAATTCAGGGGGCCAAGCCTGACCGGGAAATAAAATTACATCTCTCTTTTCACAAACCTCTAACTAAAATTAGCATTGCCTTGCATTGTGAATGTGGGCTACACGCCATAGGAGATTAGCAATATAGTAGTTAACTGGGTCTCCAATAGAAATTACAGATATTTTCATATCATATATTTGTTGTAGATATCTCAAAATATCATTTATTCATTCTCATCACTACCTTGAAGTTATAACAGCTATTCGACCTACCACTGTAGCTTGTTATTTAATATGTTAAGAGTATCAGATTTATTACTGTATCAATAATCTTTTAAAAAATATTTTGAAAACTGTATTTCCATAATAGGTTTCCTTTATTTTTTAAAATATATTTCAACTTATAAATCATTTAAAAACCTAGTCCTCAAGAACATAGGCTTCTACAGATTACCAAAGAGACATATGGAAAAAAACACACAGAAGTTAAGAAATCCTGCCCTGGGGTCCAGACCCTAAGTTAGGAACATTTCCCTTACAAGGTACAAATCTCAAGCTGACTTTGAAATTCAAACCTTACCAGAGTCATATTATTGAGTATAAACTCCCAAACACAAGCTTTTTCAAAATTGATGTTTAAATTTCAATTTTTTTAAGAAGTATATAATGTAGATTCTCGTAACTCAAAATTCCAAAGGTATATATACAGTACACAATCCAAAGTTTTTCTCCTATCATCTTTCAGACTACCCTACTCCCTCTACTCCTTAAAGGAACTAATGTTATTTTTTTCTTGTGCCAGGTGACTTTCATTTTTTGTCACCAGATACTAACACAGAAAATGTAAACTATATATACTCTCCAAAAAAATCATAAATTAAAAAACACAACAACTGCTGGGCTCTAGCATTTTTTTCCTTACCAATAAGGCATCAGACTAAGGGAGGAATCTTTCAGGGTGGTCATAAACCCTATTTTTAGATTAGTATGACTATTATGTGTTTCATTATTAATTCAGAAGTCATTTATGATGTCCATTCAAATTGAACTAATAATATGACACACAAGCTGTCTTGAAAAATGCCAGGTAATTACTTGGGGTGTAAATGTTTTTCCCCAAATCACTTATGTGCCTAAACTGACTTTTCTACAAATCAATAAATAAAGATAAATAAAAGAAAAATGAGCTAAAAAGGACAGGGCAAATTCAGAGAAGAAATACAAATGTTCAATAGATATATAAAGATATTTAAATTCACAAGTAATCAGAAAAATTCAAATTTAGATTGGACCCCTTTCATTCACCCATCAGATCAGCCCCCAGATGGAGACTGTCCAGTGGTGGAAGGGTAGAGGGAAATGAAAGCTGCCACGGCCCATTGATTGGAGTGTAAGTTGGCACAACTTCTTTGAGGGCAATTAAATGTTACATCCATATAGTCTTCACCCCAACAATTCCATTTCTAAGTATCTATTCTGCAGAAATACCTGCCCATGTTCCCAAAGATGCATGTACAAGAATGTTCGTTGCAGCAATACATGTAACAAGAAAACTGGACATAATCTATAAACCCATCAAAAGGGGTTTATTAAACTATGGAATATTATCTGGGAATTTAAATGAATTAGGTAACCCTCTATGTACCAAGAAGGAAACAAATCTAAGATATTCCATGAGGTGAAAGAAGCAAGTTGTAGGATGTTACCATTTATGTAAAAAAAAAAAAAGATATGAAAATCACACAACAGACCTATTTTGCTATCTGTAATTATGTATGTAGGCAAATGCATGGAAAAAGGCCTGGAAGGATGTATAGGAAACTTAGAGTAGCGGTTACCATAAGGGTGGGGGGTGCCAGCACAGGCAGGGTTTTCACTATACCTGTTATTTTACTTTTATATATTGAGAAAATAATCATGTAGTTCTTGTTATAGTGAAAAATAAGTTTTAAAAAAATATATTTTTCCTTTATTGATTTTTTTTAGAGAGAGAGAAAAGGAGAGGGAGAGAGAGATAGAAACATCGATGAGAGAGAACATCAATTGGTGGCCTCCTGCATGCCCCCCACTGGGGATTTGGCCCACAACCCAGGCGTGTGCCCTGACTAGGAACTGGACCGGAGAATTCTTGGTGCATGGGTTGATGCTCAACCACTGAGCCACATTGGTCAGGCAATGGAAAATAAGTATAAATTGACTCTTATTTTAAAGAGGGCCTACCAAAATTTAATTTTTAGAATAAACACAGAACTGCAATCAATAGAGGTTGATTTGGGATATGGAGGGGGAAATACTTTTTCTCAGAGCTACTGACCTCAAAATTCTGGACCAAGGAGGATCTTACAACGCAGTTAGGGTTTTTGAATATACTCACAGTTTCTCAACCAAATGGTATGGCTTCCATGTATCTTTATCGATGAAAGCAATAGAGTTCCCTTGCAAGTTTCTGTGAAGAAACACAGTTAATATCCTTGAATAGGTGGGAAAAAAGAATGAACAGACTAAGTAAAACAATCATGGCAACCTTGTGGGGACAATGAAATGCAGAAAACACCAGCTTTCTAACTTCCACATGTCAGCTTCCCAGTTTGTACAGCGAATAAAGACACACTGTGGGGCCCGGGCACAAGCAGCGAGGCGTCGCCTCAGAAGCTGCACTTCTCTTGGATGGGTAATGCCAGTGCATTACCTTGAACGCATTTGTTCCAAAGTCACTTGTGTCTAAGTGACTCCTGCTACGAATTAATGAGAAAAGAATAATCAACAGAAAAATGCAAAAATGTATCAGTCTCAGCAAATAAATGTAAAGAAACCTTATGCCAGGCCACACCAAAGCTTTGGCTCAGTGCCCTCTGTGGAAATCTCCGCAGGTGTTAGGAGGATGGGGCAATGAGAAACGAGAGGACTGGTAGGGAAGCTTCCTAGACACATTCGACAGGGGAAAGCACAACTCACCGAGGGAGGAGGAAAATATGACCTCTTCAGAGGAACAATGCAAAAGAAAAGAAAAGAGAGAGAGAGAGAGATTGGAAGGATAGACACACACCAAAATGGTAACAGGAGTGGTAGAAAGGGCTGGGTGGGATTTTCACATTAGATCCCACGTACTTTTGTGACATTAAAAAAACAACAAAGTGAGAATGTGTCCATGAATTACAAATGTTTAAAAGAAGCTGTTGAATTCCTGAGGTTCCGTTTCAACCACTAACTCTGTGGATGACTTAGAATCTTTACCTTTAGCTTTGCCCTCTCTCTCAGCAACAACTTACCTATTCAGTTTACATACACATTTTTCAAGGAAATCAGAAAAAGTCAGAGACACAGCCATCTGCCCCTCTGCCTAGTGGACATTTCCACTCAAGCACAAGCCTCTGGTTGCTTTATGCTCACCAATAAACGCTGCCCAAACTGAACTCACCTCCCTCCAACTGGCCCTCCTTCCCAACTGCTGTGTGTCCTCCTGTTATAGCACCGCCCTTCTCATCGCCCAGGACAGAAATTTCCCTGGGTCGTAGGTGATCTTTCTCTTCCTGTACATCCCACCCCAGCTCCAGTCAGTTACTAAATCTCATCAGTCCCTCCTGTATAGTGTTCCCAGGAGTTTCTTCCTACTCTGATGACAACCACTCAGATTCAGCGCCTTCTCACTTTACTCCTAGATTTTGCTAGAGCATTCGATTTGGTCTGCCTGAGTCAAGCTTTCCTCTCTAGATCACTCTATCTATGGCATCCAAAAGAATCCTCTTATTTTGATCATCTGTCTCTCTCACTTGAAAACTTGCAGTGGCTTGCCCTATCTCAGTGTAACTTCCAGACCCCCACAACTGACAGCCAAGGGTTTGCATAATCGTACTGTTCACTGCTTCCTAAACCAATTCCCTACAGCCAGACTGGTCTATTAAGTGCTGATCATTCCTACAGCCATGATCTACTCACTACTCTTTCTCAGTTTAACAAACCAAGCCACCCTGTAGTCCCAGCTAAGGTCCTAGCTTGTCCATGCAGCCTTCCCTGACTTCCACACCCCAGTGACTACAGATTCTGCTGAATTACAGCACCCCTGGCCCCTATCTCTTTTAGTACTTAATACAGATCACCTTTTTAATGCATATTCCCCTCTTCCCACCTACCACTGTCATGTTCCATAGACAATGGCAGACTGCTGTGGCTCCCACATACTTAGCCCTGGGTTGGGCACAAAATTGGTGACATAGATAGAAAGCCAGGGGGCAAGGATGAGTGCTGGACATGACTGAGGAGTCGAATAATAATATGATAGCTAACACATACATGTTACGCACTGATGTAAGTACTCTACATATATTAACTCGTCTAAATCTCACAACAATCCTATGAGGTGGTAGCTATCATAATCTTCATTTTACAGATGAGGAAAGTGAGTCCCAACGCTAATGAATGGCATACCTGGGTTCAAGCCCAGTCCCTCTGGCTCCAGAATCTCTACTCTTAACCACTTGGTTGTATCACCACCAGGGAGATGGGGAGAGGGCCATGTAGCTGTAAGGAGGATGGAGTGAAAGTGGGAGGACAGAGGAGGTTAAGGAATGAAATGATGGGGCTAAAAATATGGATCAGGAAAAACAATATGGGCATTTACAAGTAAAAGTCTGGGGAAGGGGTAACAATAGTAAGAAGGAGAGTGAAGATAAGGAATAGTTGACAAAGATAAACACCGAAAGCCAGTCAGTGTGGGTTGGAAGATGAGGACACCCAGGAAGGCCCGAGGAAAAGGCTGCCCTGTCAGGCGGGCTGCAGAACAAGGAGGAAAGGCAATTCTCACAGAATGGTGATGGTGCTGGCGTAGAGGCTGGGCTCTGGCACAGGTACGCTGTGGAGCTTCTGCTCTGGGCTGAGACCAGTACACGACAGCGTCCTATTAGAGCAGGTACACAGCTTACATAAGTCCATGTAGGCACGGTGTCCAGGCATTGGAGGAATTATCTCAGATACCTCTGGATGCTCAGTTATGATAACTGGGACTGGGCCTGCAGACCAGGGTGACTGCTCAGTCTGAACAGGCTGTGGAAATAGAATTGTCACCTCAGTGGGCTTTGGAGGAGGGGCTGTGGTCGGCTGCAGGGCTGCAGCAACAGCCTCCAAACAGAGCAGAGCTGAGTTCTCCAGCTGGATTGGAGGCTTGACCTTTGTAATGCACTTTGTAGTATAAGGCGAGGCCATGTCTCCTGCAGGTGATGATTCACTGGTTTTCTGGGGCAATGGAGTTATAATAATCCCCGGCCCCACAGCTACAAAAGGAAACCGAGCTTCATTCAAAACTAGAGGTGCAGCTGTCACCTCAGGATGAGCTATGATATCCATAGAAGCTTCTGGAGGCTGAGCTGCCTGGACCTGCAGCCATAGCAGCTGCCAAATGAACAGGAGCCGTGGGGCCCACAGGTGCAGCCCAGACATGACAGGCAGAGGTCCGGGACACAGTGAGAGACCCATGAGAGTGGAGTGCAGCAGCGACCCAGGAGAGCAGGCACAGGAGTGACCCAGGACAGTGGGGCACAGCAAGTGACCCAGACAAGTGGGGTGCCAGCACCATGCATTGAACAGGAGCCCCACAATTGCCAGCTGTGTCACAATTGGCAGCCCTGTCACAATCGGCAGCCCTGTCATGCATGCTTCCCTTAGCAACCAAGCACCCTCCACCGCCTCAGGTTCCAACCTTTGTTTAGACAACATTTATTAGTCTTGGGCTGAGTGACTGCAGAAGAGGGAGCCTTCCTCCTAGAATCATCAGGGACCAAGCCATCCTTTTCCCCTGCAGAGGGGACAACTACCTCCTGCTGGGCCTCCCCACATCCCTCACAGTGAGGCAGGATTTGGGCTGCACACCTGGGTGGCCCAGGACTCCAGCAGCCCAGGGATGGTGGGATGGGGGGATGTTAAGAGGAGGTGGGGAGTTGAGGGGTGCCACAGAGCTTCCTAAGGAAGCCACAGGCCTGGCACCCGGGAAATTCAGCAGTTCTAGTCCATTCAGTTCCGGCAATCTGAGCGCCTCCTCACAGCTGAAATCTGAGAGACACTCTTCCTCCGCTTGGCCACACAGCTTCCAAGACAAGTGGCTGACCTGAGAAGTACACCAGTTAGGGCAGCGGGGAGGGGGACACACTTCACAGTTCTAAAAGGTTGTCATTTCCTCGAAATTCTCAATATCCATGTCTGATTCTTTTTTTTTTTTTTAATTCTCACCCAAGGTTGTGTTTACTGATTTGAGAGAGAGAGAGATAAGAGAGAGAGAAACATCGATTGGTTGCCTCCTGTACACATCCCAACAGGGTGATCAAACTCACAACCTAGGTGAGTACCCTGACACGGAATCAAACCCACAACACCTTGGTGCACGGACAATGCTCCAACCAACTAGACACCGGCAAGGGCTCCACGTCTGATTTTTAATTCTCCACTCTATTAGACAAGGGGCTACAACTGAATCAGTGAGACTCGAAAATTTCTCTAGATGGGGTTTTGGAGGGTGAGCAATTCATTCTGGGGAGGAGAGTCTGAAACCAGGTGAATATCCCTTTACAGTGGTTTGGTAAAATGCCCCCTCCCACCCGGGCTCAACACGGCCATTAATGTAGAAGAGTAACAGGGCCACTTTTCTGAGGTCTGCCCTGTGCGCACACATGGAGAAGACACTTAGGGTGTGAAAGCCAGCATGTTAGATACTTTTGTGGAATATTGTAACTGGCACCCAATTTGCTTCCTTCACAGCCCTTTTTATTTTCTATTTTATTGTACTCCTTGTTCATTGTCTGGCACAACCTCCAGCATGTGAACCCCAACAGAGAAGGGGCTGCACCTTATTCCCAGTCTAACATAGTAATGGCTTTTATTTATTTATTAATAAATTTACTTATTTTTAAATCCTCACCTGAGGATATTTTTCTATTTATCTTCAGATAGAGTGGGAGGGAGTGAGGGTGGAGGGTGAGAGAGAAACATAGACATGAGAGAGACCCATCGACTGGCTGCTTCCTGCATGACCCTGACCAGGGCCGGGGACCGAACCAAAACCGAGGTACGTGCCCTTGACCAGAATCGAACCTGTGACTCTTTGGTCTGCTAGCCAACGCTCTAACCGCTGAGCCAAACTGGCCAGTGCCTAGTAATGGTTTTTAATTGGAATGGACTCCAAGACTGGCCTCATATCGGGATGGATCTCTTGTTATAACCAGGTTTCTAGAGTCTTTAGCATCAATACTGAATCCCTTCTTCACATATTTCCCAGGAAGACAGATTTCTGCAAGCCCAGGACACCAGAGCTTTTGCTTTCTGTAGTCATAATCAGAGGTTCCAAATTTCAACATTCAGGCTATATTCTCAGAAGTCCCATACCAGCCAAATAGCACTGGCTGGTGGCTCAGTTGGTTGAGCATCGTCCCGTACACCAAGAGGTTGCAGGTTTGATTCCTGGTCAGGGCATATACCTAGGTTGTGGGTTTGATCCCTGGTTGGGGCATGTATGGGAGGTGCCGATCAATGTTTTTCTGTCACATCCATGTTTCTCCCTCCCCGCCCCCCACTTCCTCTCTCTCTAAAATCAACAAGCATATTCTCAGGTGAGGGGTAAAAAAGAGCACAAAGGGCTTTTGCCTATATGTTTAGCTAAATCAGTGGCCTCCAAGATCTATACATTGAGACCATTTCTATGTAACACGTGACAGAGAATAACAAATGCCTGTAGCATACACAACAACAAAAGTGCTTCACTAGGGAATCTTCCGACCTCTCCAAATGAATTCTGCATCTCCCTCTGTGCTCCTACAGCTCCTGAGCTACCCCATCATATCACCTGTAACATGTCTGTTTGATCGCCTCCCCCACTGCACAGTGAGCTCCTTGGTGCAGAAGGGAATGTGCTTAGCGCTGTGTACACAGCAGGAGTTCAATCAATATTTGTTTAGTAAGTGTCCAGAGGCAGCCCAAACTACCTGTTTCAATGGGCTGGGTGTGATAGGGAACATGGACTCAGGATGTGAACTCCATTCAGCTAAGTGAAGTGATAATGAACTGTTATTCTCACACTCTACCCAAAACATGGTTCCCTGATGAGGTGCTAATGCCCCTCCTTCCCCTGCCCTCAACACACATACCCAGTGGTTTTATTGTAAGGATTACTATTCTAGGATGTAACTCTTTCCAGCTCAGGGATGTGAGAAGTAATAGGAATCAACCATTGTTGGGAGGGGTGCCACTGGAACAGCGATCACCTCGGTTTGACATAGTCACGGGTGAGCTCCACGGATTGACATAGTCCCGGGAGTTATGAAGGCCTCCATGGTTTGACATAGTCCCTGGAGAAGTGGATTCACTGCGTGGCAGGAATCACGAAGAACAGTGTCTGAAGACAAAGGCCAATAAGAAAAATAAAATTGTAGGATGGCAACTGAAGGAGACTTTTCTTTGCTTTCTCTGTCTATCTTTTATCTGTCTGGTAGGAATCATTATAGAAGTAACAGGTAGATGATTAATAATATAGACATCATATTAATGTTTCTCTCTTTCTCTCTCCCTCCCTCCCTTCCTCCCTTCCTCCCACTCTATCTGAAGATAAATGGAAAAATATCCTCAGGTGAGGATTTAAAAAAAAAAAAAAAAGCAGAAAAGAGACCTGCACTTTTCAGGAATTACATGGCATTCAGAGGGCTGAGTCTGGGTTTCCAGGAAGTTTGAAGGTGGCAAGAGATGTGGCCAAAGAGGGAGGCAGAGGTCAGGTCACAGAGAAGCTTCTGTTTCATGCTGAAAATGATGCAGAGTATTTGAAAGATTTTCAACAGAAAGAGACAGACTGATTTGCAAAATCACCCTGGATGCTGTGTGATGATGAGACAGCTCTGAGAGGCAAACCGGAAGAAAAGCTGTGGCTAGGACACTCTTACAGCTGCCACGCTGAGAAATGGTGAGGCCTGACCTAACACAGTGGCGGTGGGAATGGTGAGAAGCAGATATACCTCGTTTCAAAATGCAATCGAGTTGGTGACTGAGTACAGTAGTCCCCCCTTATCTGCGAGGGATATGTTCCAAGACCCCCAGTGGATGCCTAAAGCCTCAGACAGTACTGAGCCCTGCATACACTATGTTCTTTCCTATGCCACACACACACCTTTTCACTTCAACTTAAAGGGAGCACTTGAGGCTTCTCTTTGGCATATCCCAATCGCCAGCATCACTGCTCTTGGACTTCGGAGTCATCATTAAGTAAAACCAGTGTTACTTGAACACAAGCACCGTGATACCAACAGTCGATCTGATAACCCAGACGGATACTAAGTGACTAACGGGCAGGTAGTGTGTGCAGCACGGAGACACTGGACGGAGATGTGATTCACGTCCCCGGCGGGACGGAGCAGGACAGAGCACAATTAAAAAAAAATTTTTTTAATTGATATTTTAGAGAGAGAGGAAGGGAGAGAGAGATAGAAACATCGATGTGAGAGAGATACATCGATTGGCTGCCTCCTGCACGTCCCCTTCTGGGGACGGAGCCCGAAACCTGGGCATGTTTCCCGACTGGGAATCGAACCAGCGACCTCTTGGTGCATGGGTCGACGCTCAGCCACTGAGCCACACCAGCCGGGCGACAGTGCACAATTTAAAACTCATGAATTGTTTACATGTGAATTTTCCACTTACTGTTTTGGACCACCATTGACCACGGGTCACTGGAACCAAGGAAAGTGAAACCACAGATAAGGGGAGACTACTGGAGATGAAGGAGGTGAAGGGGAAGGACCAGCCAAGGGTGACTCCCAGCTTCCTGGGATGCCTTTTAGTGAGTGGAGAACACAGGAGGAGCAGAGGGACAGGGGGAAGGATCTAATCCAATGCCCACATGTATGCCTTGATCTACTGTCTACATACAGAGGAGCATGACAAGAACTGAAGGTAGAAAAGCAGAGAGAAGGGGCTGCATGGAGACACTGTCTCTAGATGCTAGAAAGGGTCCTCAGGACATTGCGTCTACCTACATGAAAGGTGGAGCCAAACCTCCTGCAACCTGACTCTGGGCCACACCTGAGAAAAGGAGGCCGAGGCCAGACCAAACAGTGGCATCGTTCTCAGTGAACCCATCCATGGAGCCACTGCTGTTGAAGGGAGAGAGCTGAGACGGACGCCTGGGGAAGTGAAACTGCAGGGCCAGAAACAAAGGAAACCAGTCTGGCAGGGCCAGAGCCTGGGAAGCAATGAGGGCTGAGCAGAGCAGGACAAGGCAGTGATGCTGCAGAACACGGACTGTTCAGCCAGAATTCCCTGTACTTGTGGCTGGGGTGCTCTGCTGGACTGAGGTGGGGCCTCAGGAGGCTGCAATGAGCCAGAAAGCTAGGACACAAATCAAGCCCCTCCATGCTGATGGATCCGCCGTGTTGACTGCTGGCTACTTTCTGTCACCACTGCTTAAGAGATCTTGGGTCATCCCCAAGTCAAGACCTTGACTCCATGGCCCTCCTGATTCTTTCATTCCTGTTAGTATTTCAACTCCATAGAGGACTTGGACATAACACAAACTGTTAGTCAAATCAGTGATTTATTCATTCATTCATATTTATGAAACCCCACTATGTGTCAGGCATTGTGGTTATCAATGGAGATACATTGCTAAATAATGCTCACAGTGAAATATAAAACTGACCAATTCTATCTGCATCACCCTGGCAAATCATTTCACCTGGGAACATGAATTTACCACCTAGGACATTTCTAAGACCCTTTACAACCATTTCAACCATCCTAAGGCTCCCTCACATTATTCATTCAACATATGCACAGTAAGCACATACTTTGCATGTAAGTATGTTATTTTCCAATTCAAGGAAAAACACATAAGACAAAGGGCTATTTCCTGGACTTAGGACTGATAGGGAAAATCTTACATATATAATTAATAAGATAGAATTTTATATTCAATAAATCAGCTTTATTAAAAGAACAAAATGATAAGAAATAGAGACTGTCAGAAAATTCATCATGCTATAATCATCATGTGCAAGGATTTGGTTTAAATCCACCAACAAGACATGGTATGAATTTGTTTTAAAGTCAACAGGACATGGTCATGGTAAAAAAAAAAAAAAAAATTTTTTTTAAAGAATTTTTCTCTTTTTTTGTTAATCATCACCCCAGGATATTTTTCCATTGATTTTCTTTTTTTCTTTTCTTTTTTTTTTTAGATGGAGTGGGAGGGAGGGAGGGAGAAGAGAGGAGAGACAAAGAAACATCGATGCAAGAGAGAGACATTGATTGGTTGCCTCCTGCACAACCCTGACCAGGGCCAGGGATTGAACCTGCAACCCAGGAACATGCCCTTGACCGGGAATCAAACCTGTGACCCTTTGGTTGCAGGCCAACGCTTTAACCACTGAGCAAAACCATCCAGGGCTGTCAAAATTTTATAAAGAGAAAATTACATAAATAACACACAGAACACAATGTGGTAAGTGCTGTAATCATGGAGGTAGATGATAAGGTCCATTATCAGAAATGGTTGATTCAGCTGTTTCCATTTCCTTCTTCAAGCCAGCTCTCAGAAACGGAATCATGAGTGTAAAGGGACTTCCCCCCAAGAAGTCCATGAGGGAATGGAATTCAGAGTATCAACTGAGGACTGGGCAGAGGAGACGGGGTGAGGAGGAGGCATTGTCTGTGGTCCAGAGTTCCAATGAGACAAGTGAAAGGCTCCATTTGTGGAACTGACAGTAAAAGGGAAGACACCTGGGTGCTAAAGCCTCAGTGGAACCGGCCGTTGCCCTGATCTTGTCTTTTCTTCACCACCCTCAAGTCCAGCATTAGCAATCACAGGGAGGGGACGGAAACTGCCCGTGTTTTCAGAGAAGGAACTCTACAGACACAGGAAGGACAGAATTCCTAAGGTGTGGTCTCACTTTGCTTATGTCTTGTTCCCTGCATTGTTCTAGCCCCTTTTGGGGGAATTCTAAGCCCTCTGGTTTGGTCCCAAATTAACTTCATCATCAAAGATCTAGCTCAACATCGAAAGCTTGCCAAAGTTGTTGTTGGAACTCCAAGGCAATTGGCAAAAACACCTCAGCATCGCGAACAACATTTGCAGGATGATAATTTCGATACCAGAATGGATATCTCTATCCTGAGGAGAACCTACCTACAGATTTCCTGGAAGGCCCAGATAAACCTTCGGAGCCCTCTGAAGAGGGTGAAATTTCTCCACCCTGGCAGGAAGCCCAAGGTCATCATCTCGAGCTTCCTGAGGAGACTGAACCTTCACCCCAGCAGGAGGTGCCCACTCAGCACCCACAGACCACTGAGGAGGTTGAATGGTTTTCACCAGAGGCAGAGGCCCAGGCTCAGCATCCAGAACACACTGAAGCACAATCTCAGCAGGAGGCTCTATCTCAGCCTCCAGAGCTCCCTAGGGAACCTGAAAATTCTGCTAATCCCCAGGGGAGCCCGGCTACACCTCCAGAGTCTCCTGAGGAGCTGAAACTGCCTTTGGGCCAGCAAACCCCCACCTGAGCCTTCAAGTACCTCTGAAGAGGTTGTCACTGGACAGGGACCAGGACTGAGGTGGGTCTGCCCTGGCACGGTCTGGAACATGTAAAACATATGCTCCTAAGTGTCCTTGGTTAGAGAAGATAAGATTTAGTGATTTACTAGCTGTAAATTGCTCAGCCAGTTTGTTCAGCTATCTGTCTGTTTCCCCATTCCACTTGCCAAGGAATTTTCCTCGCTTCCTCCTAACCTGCCTCATTTCCACCTCAGAGACTCCCATCCCTAAAAGGGATGAGGGAGGACGGTCCATCTTCGGTCACTGCTTCCTGCTGACAAGGGCTGTGGTCCCTGCCTGTGCAGGGTATGGAAGTCTCTCCCTGCCTGATCTGAGGGAGACGAGGGAATGGGATCCGAGACCGGAACAGGGAGGCTGTTTGCTGATCCTTCTAAAGCAGGGGTGGGCCGCACACCTGGAGCATCATCACCTTGGTGTGGAGCTGGCGCACCCTAAAGGCGACAAACTGTCGCAGTCTAGAGGTGACTAATTTCACAAGAAGGTGAAAAAGACATGGTCCAAAGATGAGAACTATATCTGGTGGAGGTCCAAGGAGGGGGAAAAACAGGTAATGGAGGGGAGAGCAGACTTTACAGTGTCCCAGACGGAACTGGAGGAAGGTTCCCCTTTTGAGAGTTATGAAGCCGGGTGGCCTGGTCATCGATTCTTTTGATGTCTTCTTCTACTTGACAGTTGATGTTAGTGCAAGCAGGTTTTGTTTATGACTGTGCATACCCCTCCCTCTGCTGCTAGCAGGAAATCAAGGGCTAGTCTATTTTCTGGCACAACATTAACAAGAGAATCCAGAGACTGTTGTGTTTTTGTTTTTGATTTTTAATCCTGACCCAAGGATATATTTTTATTGATTTTTAGAGAGAGAAACATAGATCAGTTGCCTCCTGTACGCACCCCAACCGGGGATTAAACCCACAACCTAGGTATGTGCCCTGACTGGGAATCAAACCCCTTAACCCTTTTTGGTGTATGGGACGATGCTCCAACTAGCCACTTGGCCAGGGAAAGACCACTGTGTTTGTGGGCATTGACAGTACTTCTTTCTAGGGCAGCTGTGCTGTCTGTTACATTTCTTAAGGTGGCTTCATGGTAGGCAAATCCTCCCCGTGGGGCTGCTGGGCCAATGGCTGCCCCTGTGCCAGCTACAATGAGACCGATGCCCTTTTATTTCAAGGGTGAGTGGTATTATGAACAGTGACAGAAATCCTTCAGGGTCCAAGAAAACCAAAGTTACACTGGCCTTGAAATTGTGTATCATCGACACATGGGTAGGCCAGATCAGGTAATGGCTGGTGGAACTTGGTATAAGGTCTGCCATCATAAGGTAGGCTATTTTGGGGGTGTCCACAAAGGAAGGGGTATCCATGAGGTGTGCCCGCCCACTGGGGATATGTTATTGTAGGATCAGACCCCAGTAGGTGTCGCCCTTGCAATTAGTGCAGAGGGGTCTCTGTTTTAGGAGAAGGTCCCTGGGCCCTGTAGGGGCTCTATGTACTGTGGGGATCTGATAAAGGAATTTCCAGTTAATATTATTTTCTCCCTGCCAATATCTGCAGGAGTTCTGGGGGTCATTTTGAGTTAGTCTTCCTGACACCTGTTGGCCTGTACGACCTAGCAGGCACCAGAGTGCTGGATTAGGGGTACAGGAAACACTGTTAGAAAAGTCTTTGGATATATCAGAAATGGGGCAGAACCATCTAGTTCAAGTTTACTGATACATTCGTTTAGTAACACAATGACAGCAGGGTTCTTTAAGTGACCTGCATAAGCCTCAATATCAACCAGCTAAGAGTCTGACTGATGACCAGGGTGAGGTTGGTACAAGAAAAGCCACTGGGAATTGGAGCGAGAAAAGGACTGCTTGATCTCTGGTGGTTTGGGGAAGAAGGCTCGCTCTTCTGCAGTCAGTATCAGTGCAAGACTAATAAATGTTGCCTAAATAAAGGTTGGAGCCTGCGGCGGGGGAGGGTGCTTGTTTGCTAAGGGGCACATGCATGACAGGGCAGCCGACTGTTAGGCTAACGATCAGCTCCTGATGATGGCACCCCACTTCCCTGGTTGGCTCTCTGTGCACCACTTGCCTGGGTCCCTCGCTGTGCCCCATTTGCCTGGGTCCCTCGCTGTGCCCCACTTGCCTGGGTCCCTCGCTGTGCCCCACTGGCCTGGGTCCCTCACTGTGCCCTACTGGCCTGGGTCCTTCACTGTGCGCCACTGGCCTGGGTCCCTCGCTGTGCCCCATTTGCCTGGGTCCCTCACTGTGCCCCACTTGCCTGGGTCCCTCACTGTGCCACACTGGCCTGGGTCTCTCGCTGTGCCCTACTGGCCTGGGTGGCTCACTGTGCCCTACTTCCCCGGGTGGCTCTCTGTGCATCATGTGCCTGTTATGGCTGCAGGTCCAGGCAGATTAGCCTCTGGGGCTGACCCTGGACCCTGGTTTCCAAAAGCATCTATGGATGTCATAGCTTAGCCTGAGGTGACAGTCTTCTCACCTCTAGGTTGTGGTGAAGCTCAGTTTCCTATTAAAGATGTGGACCTGGGGGTTTTGATAACTTCAGAGCCCCGGAAAAAGGCTGAACCATCTGCAAATGACAAGGTCTCAACTCATCCTGCAAAGTGCACTGAAGAGGTCAAACCTCCATCCCAGCAGGGACTACTTTGGAGGCTGATGCTACAGCTCTGGAGCTGACCACAGCTCCTCCAAGGCCTCCTGAGGTGACACTTCCACTTCCAGAGCCTGTGTAGGCTCTGCAGAAAACCTTTCAACCTTTGGATGTGGAACTGACCGTCACTCCTAAACCTACTGTGGAGGCTGATGCTACAGCCCAGCAGCAGACCACAGCTCCTCCAAGGCACCCTGAGGTGACATTTCCCTACCAGAGCCTGTTCAGGCTCAGCAGCCAACTTTGTCTGAAGAATTCACATTTCAACTTTTGGACCTCATTTTCACTATCACTCCAAACCTACGTCAGAGGCTGATGCTACAGCCCAGCAGCAGACATCAGCTCCTCCAAGGCACCCTGAGGTGACACTGCCACTTTCAGAGCCTGTTCAGGCTCAGCGGCCACCCTGGTCTGAAGACGTCACATTTCAACCTTTGGACCTGGAGCTCACCATCACTCCAGAACTTACTTCAGAGGCTGAACATCCAACAGCCCTGCATTATGGGCCACTTGAAGTGATGGAAGGATACACCGCCTATGTATTATTTTTCCCAAAACAGTTTACTGTGAATCTAATCATGAGCAAACCAACAAATCCAGACTGTGGGACAAACTATCTTAAACACTTCAAAAATGTCAATGTTATAAAGGACCAAAAAAAGTAGGAAAATGTTTTAGACTAAAGGAAACCAAGACATGACATGTGATTCCTGATCTTTGAGTGGATCCTGAATCAAAACAAAACAAATATAAAAAATATAGGCAAGACGAGAGAGAGAGAGAGAGAGAGAGAGAGAGAGAGAGAGAGAGATTGATGATTCCTGACCTTTGTCCAAGGAGAAATAACTGGGACCAATTTAATCTGCGTGAAACAACTAAAAAGCCAGACAAAATATTTGAAACAACAGCTTCCAAGAAGTTGAACTTCAGGCAATAAAGAACAGTGACCCCCTAGAGACAGGGAATAAATGAACTGAGCCCTGTGACTGCCCTGCTTACTGCTCTGAGTTTCCAAGTCATGATGCAGGGAAGGAGAAACCCAGATGGTGACTGGCGAACTCCCTAAGGAAATAGTGCTGAGAATGGGGGGTGGGTGGGGACCAAGGTGACTAGAATTTACAAAGCAGAGTATTAGAAAGTAAAGAGGTACACAGACAAGGACTCTGGGGTGCTGGCACTGGGCCCTGAGCAGGAACCAAACCTTTATGGGAGCCCCTTGACCATGAGTGCCCTTAGCAACCGCATGCTTCTATGGTGCCTCAGGCCCCATCATTTTATGACACCTTTATTTACACCACCTTTCTGAGGCTAGGGCTGAAATGGGCTCTGCACCAGAGCAAGCCCTTTTCCCAGGATCACCGGGGGCCAAGAGGTCCCTTTTCCCAGTAGAGGGAACAACTGCCTCCTGCTGGGTCACCCTTCCCTCCTCAGGATTTGAGCTCACACCTGGGTGGCCCCAGACTCTAGCAGCCAGGGGTGGTTGGACAGAACAGAAGCTACACCACAAGAATTTGGCTGATGAGGATGGCTTTTCGAGAAACTGTAAATGATTGGGAACAATTTAGAATTTTTGTCTAAAATGACGAAATAATGAATAGTTTAATTGTTCCTTTTAAGAGTTGCCCTGGCTGGTTAGACTCAGTGGTTACAGCATTGGTCTGCAGACCAAAGGGTCGTGGATTCGATTCCTGGGCAAGGTACTTGGGTTGCAGGTTCGATCCCTGGCCCTGGTTGGGGTCCTCTTGGAGGCAACCAATTGATGTGTCTCTCTCATATGGATGTTTCTCTCTCTCTCTCTCCCCCTCCCACTTCATCTAAAAATCAATGGGAGAATATCCTCAGATGAGGATTAGTAGCAACAAAGAGTAAAAGCCTCAGCCTTATTCTTCTTACCCCAGGGAAGCCACAGGGCCTGGCATCCCGGGAAATTCAGCAGTGCTTGTCCATCCAGTTCCGGCAATCTGAGCGCCTCCTCATGGCTGAAATCTGAGAGACACTCTTCCTCCCCTTGGCCACACAGCTTCCAAGACAAGTAGCTGACTTATGAAATACACTTCGAAATTCTCAGTATCCGTGTCTGATTCTTAATTCACCACTCTAGTAGATAGTGGCTACCACTGAATAATTGAGACTTCAAAAATCTATAGACTGGGTTATGGAGGGTGAGCAATTCATTCTGGGAAGGAGCATCTGAAACCAAGTGAATATCCCTTACAGTGTGGTATATGAAAATGTCTCCCTCCCACCGGGGCTCGACACAGCCATTAATCTAGAAAAGTAACAATGCCACTTATGGATGAAAAGGGGCCACATGCTAACCTGACAAGCTCAGGGAAGGCCGGCCTGGTGGCATTGCAGACTCAGAGACCTAAAGTAACCACAAAGGATGGTCTGAAATGAAAACTTTTTAACTAAAAGCAGTTTATGGCAGTCATGTCCTAGGCTAGAATCTTCCCTGACAAAAGTCAGTCTTTACCTTAACTGAGCCTGTTGTACTTTGCATCTACGGAAACATACCTTTAGAATGTCAGGTAACTTCCCTTGACCTTACAGCAGGACTCAAATCCCCCTATCATATTTCTTTATGTGCTTCTGGAATATCTTAAGCCAGCCCTAGCAGTACTTACTTCCAAAGCATATACACATATACCCTTTTACCTGACAGCCCCTGGGGTGGGGGTGGGGGTGGGGGTAGGGGGCTTCCTGCGGCTACTGCCGCCCATCTGGGCAAGCTCAGCCCCATCTTGGCCACCACCTCAGCCTGGGCAACGGCCCACCTGTGCTGGCTGCTGCCTAGGTGCCTGGAGCAGAGCCCCCACCCCTGGGTCCGCCCGTGGGCGGCTGCAGTGTGGGGCAGAGAGAGGGAGCTGGGGGCTGCTTGGGTGGTCTGCCCTCCCCCCTACCCGCCCACCGGCCCCTCTGGTGGGAGCCCAGGAGCTGGGGAGCAGAGTGGGAAGGGGTGGCGGTGGGGGGCGCTGGAGCCAGACAGCAGGTGCCGGCCTGCAGAAAGGTGGAGGGAGAAGGCCCATCGGAATTGCTGGGGCTCCACTCCCGACCTCCTTCAGGCACCATCTCATTTCTTCCACTCGGTGGGTGACGGGGAACCAACAACCCTCTGGCCGGAGTGCGGTCGCGTGAGCTAAGTCTCCCAGGAGCCTAGAACAGAGTGAGGCTGTGAGGGGACCGCTAGGGGGAACGGGAGCACAGGGTTAGGGGGCGGAGAGCGCGGGGTTGGGAGCTGGGAGACAGGAGTGCGGAGGAGCGGGGAGCCCAGGCGCCTCCGTGCTGTGGCACTGAACTCATCAGGGCATCTTTGTCTCCCTTTCCGGCTCAGAGAGGAAGGCAGGGGAGCCCCCAAATGTGTCCCCCTCCCGCCCCCTTGGAAGAACTGATGCCTAAAGATCCAAAGGGTATCCAGGAGTGGGGTGGTGGGATGGGGTGACTCATGCAAGCCAGGCAAAGCAGGGCAGTGGTTAATCCACTCCATCCACCAAAGCCCTGCCTCTGATTTAAAACCCCACGCCTGAGTGCTAAGGCTTTTAGGAGAAAACTCAGTACCAATCGGAATACCCCTTCCAGGTTTTACATTTGACTCTTTCTCCATAGCAGGCAAAGGACTGAATATTTACATGAGAGTTTATTTAAATCTTTGGAAGATAATTTTGCTGGGATAACAGAAGGGTACATGAGATCTGTATTTAAAGCAAAATCTTAACCAAAAGATGAAAAAAACAACAACATAATTTCCCTCCTCCTAAGTGTCTTAGCAAGAAGTCAGCTCTAAAATGTTAAAGTTAAAGGTCTGTCAGGTATTGCCTAAGATTAAAAAACAAAACAAAACCCTGTATTGTAAGGCAAAAAATTCTGCCGAGAGAGTTACTAGTTTAGCAAGGGGAGGGCTTGATGATGCATCTGAAAAGAATTTTAGAAAGAAAGAAAAAGAGGTCCCTACGGCCCCAACACACACCGGAGCAGACCTTCCTCCAGCTTACACGAAGGCTCCTTGGCCATGCCAGCTCCAGGACTCCTGCACTCAGGAGGGCAGCACCACCTCTAAAGCACAGAACTTCGGACTTTGCTTCTGAAGTGGTGCCACCGCAATATCTTCATGTTCCCTTTCTTCAAGGTCGGAAAGATCCTGAAGCTGTAGGGATTTTGAAGTAAAGTTTCTTCCTAGGGTCTCAGTGTAGACTGCAAATGTTTTGTTACTAGAAATAAAAACTTGCCCTGGCCGGTTTGGCTCAGCGGTTAGAGCGTCAGCCTGCGGTCCAGAGAGACCCGGGTTCGGTTCCCGCTAAGGGCATGTACCTCGGTTGCAGTTTGTCCCCGGCCCTGGTTGGTCGTGTGGGTGGCAGCCACTCGATGTGTCCCTTTCACGTCGATGTTTCTCTCTCTCTCTTTCTTCCTCTCTCTCCCTCTCACTCTATCTGAACAAAAAAAAAAAAAAAAAAGGAAAAATGTCCTCAGGTGAGGATAAAAAAAACCAAAACTAAATGCCAGCAATCAGTTGAGGTGTCCTATAGCTTCAAAATCAAGTATACTTGCAAATGAATTACTACATATAGACAACTATTTTTTATATGTACCACACAAATACTGGAGAAAATTATGGACACCACCACCCAAGCCTATGAAATTATTTTTAATTGTAGGTGGCAGCCCAATACTCAGATACTTCCACCTATAGGTCTCTAGTCTCCTCCCCACAACCCAGTTCTATTCTTCTCTCTAAAGCCTATTATTTCAATGTTGAAAGGAGTCTAGGTAGTCAAAGAAAATCCACAAACATTACCTTGATGATCCATTTTGACCAATCATTGAAAACAAAGTAGTAATTGGCCAGTTCTTGACATTGGGAGCTATTTAGGGCAAGGGCCTCATGTTGAACTGCCCTATGGTGTCAAGACGAACCTAAAGACCAAAGAGAGAGACCTAAGAATATCAAAATCTGACATAGAGGCTTATTTTTAATACACCTGAAATTATCAGTATCAATTTCACAGAGTGGTGGTGGACATTAAATAGGATACAACAGCCCGGCTGGTGTGGCTCAGTAGATTGAGTGTGGTCCCCTGGCAGTGGGCCCACCTTCACTGGAGATGTCTGAAAAAGCTGCTTCTAGTCTCATGCCTTTTGGGCTCTGTGGGCATCCCTGGTTGGGTAAAACCTGATGATGGCACAGAAACCAGGACCAGTCCTTGTAGCATTTGGGAAGACTCAGACTGAATCCAGAGGGCCAAACTGGGAGAACACTGTGAACAGAGAACGCTGTGGGGTGGTCCCATGACAAGTAAGTGCATGAAATTCCATGCCCAGAAAACAAAATAAAAGGAAAACACTTAATCTTCAGTGAATAAACCTTTTTAAACCTATGATTTTAGAAAACTAAGCTAGTAACATCAACTAATGTCTTTGTACCATCAATAGTTATATTACCTACATAGATGAATGTTATTATTATACTAGGAATTTAATATGTTAGTACTTAAGCCAATATTCTAGTCTATAAAAATTAAAGTACTAACAAAGTATGTTCCTCTTTTAGCCTTGACTGTATACCAGGATTCAAATCCATGTGTCATATTTCTTCTTTTTTTTAAAAAAAAAAATTCTTTTTCAGATAGAGCAGGAGGGAGAGAGGGAAGAAGAGAGAGAGAGAAACATCAACGTGAGAGAGACACATCGAGTGGTTGCCACCCACACAACCCCAACCAGGGCCGAGGATAAACTGCAACCGAGGTACGTGCCCCTAGCGGGCCACGGGCTGACGCTCTAACTGCTGAGCCAAACCAGCCAGGGCTCATATTTCTTTATGTGCTTTGGAATATCTTAAACCAGCTCTGGAATGTTTTTACTTCCGAAGCACATATACATTTACCCAACGGTCTTCTTTCCAGCCCATATTGTCTGGAAGTACAGATTCAAAAAAACTAATGAAACCAGTGCTTAGCCCAAACAACTCACTATCATGCACTGTTACTCATGCGAGGCAAGTGGGCATATTCTATAAGTTTAGAACACAAAATGTATCATCCCTTTTACCATAATCTTAAGAAAAATATATTTCAAAAAGCAAAGCATCCAGCCCTGGCCAGTGTGGCTAAGTAGTTAGAGCATCAGCCAGTGTACCAAAGGGTTGAGAGGGTTCAATTCCTGGTCAAGGGTTGCAGGTTCGATCCCTGGCTCCTGTTGGAGTCATTTGGGAGGCAACCAATTGATGTGTCTCTCTCACATTGATGTTTCTCTCCCTCTCTCCCACTCTATCTAAACATCAATGGAAAAATATCCTCGGGTGAGGAGATATATATGTATATATTCCAATTAGCTGCTATTATTTGTTGAAAACATAATAATAAATTAATTTTAAAAGTCACTTAAAAGTGTCATGTCTACTTTTATAAATGATTTCTTTAGCACCTAAACATTTTTGTACATTTCTAACCAAACATTTATTTTTATTAAAAGTACTTTCTTTTGGTTGAAACGATCAGAACATATTTGGAATTTCAAAATAATTATTTCAATCATTTTAATAGTAGAAAACATTTGGAGGAGGGTGTGTTTTTAAGGATAAAATAAGTATGAAATACTCTCCAAACATTCCTACAATGCATTCAGTGAGATCTATGCAAAAAAAAAAAAAAAAAAGTTTTAACCACTTAGACAAGTAGTTAGAAATTTGGATCCTAGTGCCAGACTGCCTGGTTTTGAAGCCCAGATCCAAAATTTAAAGTATCTTTAAAAGAATAATAATAATAACCTTTCAATTTCTTATGTTTTTATTTATTTTAGAGAGGAAGGGAAAGGGAGAGAGAGAAACATTGATGTGAGAGACAAACATCGATGAGCTGCCTCCTGCACGCCCTCCACTGGGGATCAGGCCTGCAACCCTGGCATGTGCCCTGACCGGGAATCACACTGGTGACCTTTTGGTGCATGGGAGGATGCTCAAGCAACTGAGCCACATCAGCCGGGGCCAGATACAAAAATTTAATAGCTGCATAAACTTGAGCAAGGTTAATCTCTTTGGGCTTCAGTTTCTGCATCCCATTAGAATAGGGATAATAATAGTACTTACCTAACATGTTTGTTGTGAAGAATGAATGAGTTAATATGCACAAAGCACTTAGAATAGTACTGGCATACAGTAAACAATTGATCAATAAATACCTAACACTGTTATTATTTTAAGTTAAAAAAATACATTTTCCAAACTCTCTTTATAGCTAGGATACCATGAAAAGATTGAACTCTTTATACTGGGGTAGCTATACTTACAGATGCAGTCTTAAAATAGGTTGAGTCTTGCCCTGGCCGGTTTGGCTCAGCAGTTAGAGGATCCGCCTGTGGATCAAAGAGTCGAGAGTTTGATTCTGATCAAGGGTGTGTACATCGGTTGCTGTTTGGTCCCCAGCCCTGGTCGGGGTTGTGCAGGAGGCAACCAGTTTATGTGTCTTTCCCACATCAATGTTTCTCTCTCTCTCCCTTTCTCTCTTGCTCCCTCCCACTCTATCTGAAGATAAATGGAAAAATATCCTCAGGTGAGGATTAAAAAAAAGAAAAGAAAAAATAGGTTGAGTCTCCTCTTTTCCAGAGAGAGACTGTCCAGAATGAATGAAAAGCAGTTACATAATCACACCATTGGATTAAACAGAGGATGGCATTTTTTGAGCACCTACCATATTGCAGGCACAGTACTAGGTGCTTTACATATATTACCTCAATTGAATGAGGTATTACCATTACTTTACAAAAATAAGGAAAATAAGCTCAGAGATATAAAATAATGTACCAGAAGTCACAAAGCTGGTAGTGATAGATGCATTGATCAAACTGCAAAGCACATGCCCCTTAATATACCACAATATTTCCCTGGTTTTTCCTTCTTCCTAAAATGTAACATTTTAATTTTACTAGAACTCTACTTGTTGAATATTTTTAAGGTGTCTTCATTACAAGATGCAACCTTCTCTTTTATGTACACATTTTTCATAATCTTTCAAAGTAAATTAACCCAAGGATTGTAAAAATGCATTGAAATGCTTCCCGATTTCTCCATTATTGACTACTGATATTTAAAATGTCAGAAATTCATAAAGGTATACTAGAAATAAACATTTTCTTATATTAATGTGCAATTTAAGGTATTAAATTTTGCACATGAAAGGAAAAACTTAAAATAATGGATAGAATTCTAGTTCAAATATAGATATTATTTAAAAGGCTACATAGCCCTGGCCGGTTTGGCTCAGTGGTTAGAGCGTCAGCCCATGGACCAGAGAGTCCCGGGTTCGGTTCTAGTCAAGGGCACATACCTCAGTTGCAGTTTGTCCCTGGCCCCGCTTGGGGTCATGTGGGAGGCAACCACTCCATGTATCTCTCTCACATCAATGTTTCTCTCTCTCTCTTCCTCCCTCTCTCCCTCCCGCTCTATCCGAGGATAAATGCAAAACAACAACAACAACAAAAAACAGAGTCTTCCTAATGGCAGTGGTAATGCATTAAATTGCATGTAGGATGAAAAACAAGAATAATGAACAAGGTCTATTTCAGATATAAACATAAGAGTTGATTACATTTTTAAAAAACAATTCTAGTAATAATAATATATATATATATTTTTTTAATCCTCACCCGAGGACATTTTTCCATTTTTTGTTCAGATAGAGTGGGAGGGAGAGAGAGGAAGAGAGAGAGAGAGAGAGAGAGAGAGAGAGAGAGAGAGAGAGAGAGAAACATCAACGTGAAAGGGACACATTGAGTGGCTGCCTCCCGCACAACCAACCAGGGCCGGGGACAAATTGCAACTGAGGTACATGCCCTTAGCGGGAACTGAACCCGGATCTCTCTGGACCACAGGCCGATGCTCTAACCGCTGAGCCAAACCGGCCAGGGCTAGTAATAATGATTTTAAAAAGCCAGATTACTGAAAATTATCTAAAGATAAAACAAAAAAAAAAAAAAGGTAAAACATTTTCACTCCCACTATAGGTTAAAAAAACACAGAAAGAGTGGGAGGGAAGGAGGGAGAGAAACATCCCTGTGATAGAGACACATCAACTGGCTGCCTCCCACACAACCCTGACCAGGGCCGATGATCAAACTGCAATTGCAACAGCAACCGAGATACGTGCCCTTGACCGGATTCCACGCTCTAAACGCTGAGCCAAACTGGCCAGGGCAAGAAAACAAGTTCATACACTTTATCCTATGGAGGTAACTCAAATATATAATTAAAATGTTTTGAACTTGAATCCACTCCAGAATAGTAGTATAGTAGTGTCAAAAGTGAGAAAATGCCCGATATAATTGCTCAAAAGGAAAAACATCCTACTAGTAAATTTAATTTCAAGGTAAGTTACAATAGCAACTAGAACCCCAACTTCTCATTTAAGATTAAGTAAAGAAAAGGTCATCTGGATATATTCCCAAAAGAAGAGAGAGCAGAACAGATACCTGTGCACCCGTGCAGCAGCTTTGTTCACACCAACCCAAAGGTGGGGACAACCCAGAGTCTATAAACAGATGCACAGATAAACAGAATGTGATACATACAAACAACAGAAAACCATAAGGCATTAAAAAGGAAGAAAATTTTGACACATGCTACATCAATGAACCTTGAAGATATTATGCTGAGTGAAATAGGCCAATCACAAGAGAACGAATATTGTACGAGATTCCTACAGTTGTCAAATTCTTCAAGACAGAAAGCAGAATGGTGATTGCCAGGAGCTAGGGAACGTGAAGTCAATGTTTAATGGGTATGCAGTTTCAGCTGCGGAAGACGAAAAAGTTTCTGGAGGTAAATGGTGGTGAAGGTAGTACAACAATGCAGATGTATTTAGTGCCACAGAACAGTCTTAGAAATGGTTAAAACAGTCAATTCTGTATTATGTATATTCTACCTCAATAAAAAGAAAGGCAAATGACAATCATATTTTGCTTAATTTCCTTTGGCAGCTAAAGAAAATTCCTGGTGTGTCTATGTCAAATCCCTCTTTCCATAAGAACAAATCAAGCCTTTTCAGAGAAACATAATGCAGACTACACAGCATCAGAAAGCTCTTTATAACTCCAGAGCCTATATTTGTTTGTGTGCAGTATGTAGGATTAGACGCCTAAAGATCAAATCTCTAGAATTTAAATGTCCTTTAAAACAATAAACAACTCTTTTTGTCTTGTTCCTGTTGCCCCATTTCACCACTGTGCACAGCACACTACATGATGAAACACACACTACAACTATGCTGCTTCTGCAAAATAGAATATACATTTGAATAAAATGGTAAGCTATTACCTTGCAAAAATGTGTCTCTCCCCCACCCCCCAAAGCTAAACAGATGGTCACTATCATAAGGACTCCCAATCAGCAGCTTGAGATCTACCAGTATGTCTTCCATGCCCTTCTGTGAGCTCTAAGTCAGGTGTCATTGCCAGGTCCTCCTCTCTGCTGTTCCCCAGCTCTTAGTTGGCTGGGATTAACATTGCAGGGACTGTACTGTCAAACCACACCATCACGTTTTTACTGAAAGAATATAATTTAGTTTTAAGAGATGGAAAGCAAGCTGTTTTATTAAACTTCATTACTGAGATACTAAAATGATATCATTATGAGGTCATTCCACCTATAAATTTTAAAAAATATAAAATATATATGTATATAAATATATTTTTAAAAAGAAAAAATAATTCTGCACCAAGGATAGAGTTATAGCAAGGTTCAGTGTACACAGTCTTTTTTTTTTTTTTTTGGCTAATCCTCACCCAAGGATATTTTTCCACTGATTTTATTTTTTAGGTAGAGTGGAAGGGAGGCAGGCAGGGAGGGAGGGAGGGAGGGAGAGAGAAAGAGAGAGAAACATCAATGTGAGAGAGACACATCTATTGGTTGCCTCCCAAAGGACCCTGACCTGCAACCCCTAGGTCCAGGGCCTGATGCTCTAACCGCTGAGCCAAACCTGCCAGGGCCAGTGTACTTCATCTTAACTTCATTGCTACGACACAGTTTGAGAACACAAAAGTTTCACCAAACACATACACCTTTATGCACCAACAGAATTTTCACAATCCTTAAGAATACATGAAACTTTATATATTGTTTAAAAATATGTCTTGATGAGAAATCTTTCACATTTCTTAGGTGCACATTCCTAGTATTTTTGTTTCAGCATGCAGAATTGCATTTAAAACTATAAACGCCGGTTGGCTTTGCGGTTGGAGCCTCCACCCGTGGACTGAAGGGTCTCGGGTTTGATTCCCAGGGGAGGGCACATACCTGGGTTGCAGGTTCCATGACTGGCCTGGTAGGGGTGGGATCAGTAGATCGACGTGTCTCTCTCACATGCATGGATGTCTCTCTCTCTCTCCCTCCCTTCCTTCCTCTCTAAAAATCAATGGAAAAAATATCTTCAGGTGAGGATGAACAACCACCACAAAAATAATAAAAATAAAAACAGAAATGCTCCTTATAAAGTAGTACCTTAAGAGAAGCCAATGAACTTGAATTTCTCGAACCTGTTGGAGTAGGCTTGGGAATGCCATGCTGAGAGTGTAGTTCCTAGATCTGGGGAGGAGTTGACCCGTTGCAGGACTGGCTGAACAAGTAGGATGTGGCGCTGGGCTGCAGCGCATCGGTAACTTCCGCTGGAAACCTCTGCAGTGCAGGGAATGGAACCCCTTTCTCTAAAAAGTGGGAGACGTTTCTGCCAGTCCTGGGTGCATTCCAAAGGAGTTCTGCCATGTTCCCGAGGAATCAATCGGTGGGGTCCGAGCCAGCTCTCCGCCCCGCCCCTTTCGGTCCGGCAGGCGCGGGGGATGGAGTTGGTGGCGGCAGCCCTCCCCGGTCTGGGGCGCCACCTGCCCCGGCTGCCTCGGCGGTGCGGGGAAGAGCCCCTGTCGGTCCGGAGGTGGGCGGCGTTGGAGCAGCCGGGGCTGCTTGGGCGACCTGCCCCGGGCCTCCTGTCGGAGCGCAGGCAGGGAGGAGGGAAGTGCTAGGCTGCGTGGGGAGGCACGCGGGCCGCAGGAATTGCTAGGGCCCCTCAGGATCGCCCCCAACCGCCAACTCCTTCCCTCCCTGTGGCTGGGTGACTGGGGGGAACCAACGGCTGCCAACCAACGGCTGCCAACCAACGGCTGGCTGCCGCGCCGAGCTCAGTCACCAGGGGAGTTAAATTTCACGTTTCCACTTTTTTTCTATGAATGACATATAGGTCGTTTTCTCCATTTCAAGGTATTTGCCTTTTAATATTAACTTGTAGAAATACTTTTTAGTGTACAGGTATTTATTTTTTTCTTCCAGTTATAAAGCAAATATTTCATCTGGTCTAGAAAGTTTCTTTTTCAGTTATGGTGCTTTTTCGTAATTGTTTTAAATTGAGGCATTATCTAGCCATCATGCTCATGTATTACTTCAATAATAATAAAATGAACCCTACAAAACACCCTGCACCCCCATACATTTTTATATATTTACATTTCCTACTCTGCTAAAATTTGCAGTAATACAAACTTTTGCAACATAGCAATACAAACTAAAAAATCTATGTTAGATACTTTTATTTCTAAAGTCTCTTAGCCATTTTCCCAGAATGTGTTCCAGCTTTGTAGCAAACACCTTTTGTTACTTTGGCTTCCCAAAGCCCATGTCCCAGACTCACTCATAAAAGTCACAAAGACATTTCAAGATTTTTTTTTCTCAAACAGAGATAAATTGAGCCTAAAAGAAATTCAGATTCTAGTTGTTAGAATTATACAACCTCAAGTCTAAATTCCTCCTACTGGCCTTCTCACTGGTGGTAAGCCACACTGTACACCACCCCTGAAATCTGTTTTTCACAAATGACAATTTTCATTCCATAAACTTTTGCTCAAGAAGGTTTAGTGGTAAAATTTGCTGTCAAATCAAATCCATTATTCCTCCATATGGACACTTTTATCTTATTCTATTGATCTTGAAACTATTTTGTACTAACCTTCAATCCCTATTATTTCTGAATTCTTTTACCATTTCATTGTCCTCTATTCTTCTTTTTTTTTTTTTTAGGTCTTACCTGAGGATATTTTTCCTTTGATATCTAGATACAATGGGAGGGAGGGATAGAGGGAGGGAGAGAGAGAAAGAAACATCGATGTGAGAGAGACACATTGATTGGTTGTCTCTTGCACGACCCTGACCAGGGCCCTGGGATCAAACCTGGAACCCAGGAACATGCCTTTGACCGGGAATCAAACCCGAGACCCTTCAGGGAACGATGCTCTAACCCCTGAGCCAAACCTGCCATGGTCTAGTCTTTTCTCTATTCAGCCTCAACCTCTACAGAAATCCTCAGTATCTCCAGCCCACAACTGACATACTTCATGATGGACCATCTTTTGGTGGGTCACATAGTTTAATACTTCTTTATTTTCTATTGCTTTTTAATTTAACAATCAATGAGTATAACATTTTGCTTTCCAAATATAATAGTTTTTGGTCTTTTCATAAAACCTCCATCTTTTTCTGCTTACTCTTTATCTTCTAAGATGTATAAGGTTTAAAATATATCTTCATTTCACATATTAAGATTACAAACAATAATTTAAGTATATGTATAGGACATATATCTTTTTTAAAATATCATTTACATTTAAAAAATGTTTTTATTGATTTCAGAGAGAGGAAGGGAGAGGGAAACAGAGATAGATACATTGATGAGAAAAAAACATCGATTGGCTGCCTCCCGAACACTCCCTACTGGAAAACAAGCCTGCAACCTGGGTATGTGCCCTGACCTGCAACTGAACTGGCAATCTGCTGGTACATGGGATGATGATCAAGAAACTGAGCCACATGGACTGGGCTCATTTTTTTTCTTTTTACAATTTTTAAATGGATTTTTAGAGATAGAGGAAGGGAGATGGAGAGAAAGAGAGAAACATCAATGTGAGAGCAAAACATAGATCAGCTGCCTCCTGCACGCCCCCTGCTGGGGATCAAACCCCCAGTCTGGGCATTTGCCCTGACCAGGAATGAAACTGTCAATCTTTCGGTGCAAGGGAGGATGGCCACACTGGCCAGGGTTATTATATACCTCTTCAAAAAACCATTTATTTTTCAATTACAGTTTATATATTATATTCGTTTCCGTGATTAGACATTATATAACTTACTAAGTGATCATCCCGATAAGTCTTGCACCCATCTGACAAGTTACACAGTTATTAGAATATTACTGGCTATATCCCTATGCTGTACTTTACATCCACATTCTGTAACTACCAATTTGTACTTCTCAATCCCTTCATCTTTTTCACAATCCCTCAATTCCCTTCCATCCTCGCAATTGTCAAATGTTCTGTATGAGTGTTTCTGTTCTGCTTGTTCATTTATTTTGTTTTTTAGATTCCATTGTTGATATATATTTATTACTATGTTATTATTCATTTTTGTAAAACTTTTTTGCCCCTTCTTTTTAAAGAAGATCCTTTGAGGGTTTTCGGAAATGGCGGTGGAGTGAATGGAAGCTACACAGACAATCTCCCAGGACCAAACGGGAATTACAACTAAAATAAAGACAAATCATCGGGAAAAAGCAACAGAAAAGCAGCGAGAGAGGATCATACAACCAGGGACACTGAATGAGCCTGGTAGGATCTGCGGATGCGCGTGAGGGTGGCAGGCTGGGAGCCCAAGGACAGCAGAGGCCTTAGCTGTGAGCAGCAGCGGCACCCGCCCTCCGGGTTAAGAGCCCCAGCTGCTCCACAGTGCAGAGGGCCGGGACAGAGTGCTAAATAGCCACAGCCACTCACCTGGGGCTCTGGCAGAGGGAGGGCGGACTGCACTGTAACTCTGTGGGGACACCTGGGATTTGGAGGGCGCTCAGAGTTTGTGCTGAGCTGCGCCCACAAAGGACGGTGGTGGCCAGCCCGCTCCTTCCCGGTTACACAGAACAGCAGCCAAATTTACTCCTTCTCGGAGCTGTGGCAACCCCTCCCTCACCACTCCCTCGGAGATTCCCAGGTGAGGCAAAGAGGTAAAGAAATGCAAATTGAGGCTCATTAACAACCAGCATCTGCCCCACCCTCAGGAAATCCTCTTACACTATAAACACATGAGGGATTTCTCATTCAACTGAGATCCTAAGGCTTTTCAAATAACTGAGGCTAATAGCCTCCAGGCAAAAAGCTAGAGCATAACTGAACCTTTCCTGAGCTTGCAAATCTACCCAGGAAAGTGAGACTTGACAGTGGTGTTTAAGGAGGGCCCTCCACGCTCATCCAAACCCAGTAGAGGGAGCCACAAATAGCAGAACACCAACACCCACAGGGAAAATTTGGCAGGCTCCAAAACCCACTGAGATAGTCAAAATGGTGAAACAAAGAAACAGATCCCAAATGAAAGAACAAGAGAACTCTACCGAAGATGAGATAAATGAAATGCAGTTAAGCAAATTATCAGAGGTAGAGTTCAGAGCCGTGATCTTGAGGAAACTAAACAGCATGAGTAAGGATATCGACACCATGAAAACCAACCAAGTGGAAATAAAGAATGACATAGCAGAAATAAAGAACACATTGGAAGGACTGAACAGCAGAGTAGAGGAAGCTGAGGACCAGATCAGTGAATTAGAAGACAGAGTAGAAAAAAATCAATCAGAAAACCAAAAGGAAAAAACAATTAAAAAACAGGAAGATAGCTTAAGAGAACTATGGGACAACTGGAAACGTAATAACATTCGCATCATAGGAGTCCCTGAAGAAGAAGAAAATGAGCAAGGGTTAGAGAATATATTTGAAGAAATAGTGACAGAAAACTTTCCTAACCTGGTGAAGGAATAAGGCATTCAAGTTCAAGAAGCACAGAGATCCCCAAGTAAGAAGAACCCAAACAGGCCCACACCAAGACACATAATAATTAAAATGCCAAAAATTAAAGACAAAGAGAGAATCCTAAAGGTAGCAAGAAATAAGCAACAGGTTACCTACAAAGGAACCCCCATAAGGCTATCAGCTGACTTCTCAACAGAAACACTACAGGCCAGAAGGGAATGGCATGAAGTAATCAAGGTCATGAAAAACAAGGATCTGAATCCAAGACTACTCTATCCAGCAAGGCTATCATTCAAAATAGAAGGTCAAATAAAGAGCTTCCCAGACAAAAAAAGGCTAAGGGAATATATTAGCACCAAACCAGCACTGCAAGAAATGTTAAAAGGACTGCTGTAATTAGTAGAAGAAATAGGAAGAAAAATATAACCACACTGAACAAAAATGGCAATAAATAAGTACATATCAATAATCACCTTAAATGTAAATGGATTGAATGCTCCAATCAAAAGACACAGAGTAGCTGACTGGATAAGAAAGCATGATTCACATATATGTTGTTTACAAGAGACCCACCTCACAACAAAAGACTCACATAGGTTGAAAGTGAAGGGATGGAAAAAAACCTTCCAAGCAAATGGAAAGGGAAAAAAAAGCTGGGGTAGCAATACTCATATCTGATAAATTAGATTTCAAATTGAAGACCATAACTAGAGACAAAGAAGGTCACTACATAATATTGAAAGGGTCTATCCAACAGGAAGATATAAGCTTGGTAAACATATATGCTTCCAATATAGGAGCACCAAAATATATTAAAAATCTTCTGGAGAACTTCAAAGGAGAAATCGACAGCAATACAATCATAGCAGGAGACTTCAACACCCCACTGACATCACTGGATAGATCATCTAGACAAAAAATTAACAAGGAAACAGAAATTCTAAATGAAGCACTAGATCAAATGGATTTAATAGATATATACAGAGAATTACACCCCAAAACTGCAGAATTCACATTCTCAAGTGCACATGGGACATTCTCAAAGATAAACCACATGATAGGACACAAACTACGTCTCTACAAGTTCAAGAAGATTGAAATCATATCAAGCATCTTCTCAGATCACAATGGCATGAAACTAGAAATCAATTGCAACAAGAACATGCAAAGACATTTGAAGACATGGAGGCTAAATAGCATGTTATTGAACAATGAATGGGTTACCATGGAGATCAAGGAAGAAATTAAAAACTTCCTGGAAACCAATGAAAATGAACACACAACAACACAAAATCTATGGGATGCAGCGAAAGCAGTCCTGAGAGGGAAGTTCATAGCACTACAGGTCCACCTCAAGAAAGAAGAAAAATTTCTAATTGACTACCTAACCTCACAACTTAAAGAACTAGAAAGCAAACAAAAAGAAAACCCTAGAGCAAGTAGAAGGAAGGAAATAGTAAAGATCAAAGCAGAAATAAACGACATGGAGACCAAAAACACAATTCAAAGGATCAATGAAACAAAGAGCTGGTTTTTTGAAAAGATAAACAACATTGATGGACCCTTAGCCAGACTCACCAAGAAACAAAGAGAGAGAACCCAAATACACAAAATCAGAAATGAAAGAGGAGAAGTAACAACTGACACCACAGAAATACAAAGGATCATTAACAAATACTATGAACATTTATATGGCAACAAATTCGACAATATAAGCGAAATGGACACATTTCTAGAAACACATAGTCTCCCAAAACTGAACCGGGAAGAGATAGAAAACTTGAACAGGCCAATAACAACTAAGGAAATTGAAGATGTAATCAAGACCCTGCCAGCAAACAAAAGCCCAGGCCCTGACAGCTTCACGGACGAGTTTTACCGAACATTCAAAGAAGAACTAACACCCACTCTCCTCAAACTATTCCAAAAAATTCAGGAAGAAGGAAGACTTCCAAACTCGTTTTATGAGGCCAGCATAATTCTAATTCCAAAACCAGAAAAAGACACTACAAAGAAAGAAAACTACAGGCCAATATCCCTGATGAACATAGATGCCAAAATCCTGAACAAAATACTAGCAAATCGGATCCAGCAATACATCAAAAAAATTATTCACCATGACCAAGTAGGATTCATCCCTGGGATGCAAGGCTGGTACAATATTCGCAAATCAATAAATGTGATATATCACATAAAGAAAATGAAAGATAAAAACCACATGATCATATCAATAGATGCTGAAAAAGCATTTGACAAAATCCAGCACCCATTTCTGATAAAAACACTCAGCAATTTGGGAATAGAGGGATCATATCTCAACATTATAAAGGCCATATATGAAAGACCTACAGCCAATATCATACTCAATGGACAAAAACTAAAAGCATTTCCTTTAAGAACAGGAACAAGACAAGGATGCCCACTTTCACCACTCTTATTTCACATAGTACTGGAAGTCTTAGCCACAGCAATCAGACATAAAGAAAAAATAAAAGGGATCCAAATTGGAAAGGAGGAAGTGAAACTGTCATTATTCACAGATGACATGATATTATACATAGAAAACCCTAAAGACTCCATCAAAAATCTACTAGACTTAATAAATGAATTTGGCAAAGTAGCAGGATACAAAATTAATGTCAAGAAATCGATGGCATTCTTATACACCAATGATGAACTCACAGAGAAACTAAAAAAACAATCCCATTTACCATCGCAGCAAAAAAAAATTAAGATACCTAGGAATAAACTTAACCAAAGAAGTAAAGGACCTATTTGCAGAAAACTACAGGACATTGAAAAAAAAAATAGAAGAAGATATAAAAAAGTGGAAGCACATACCTTGTTCATGGATTGGAAGAATTAACATCATTAAAAAGTCCATACTACCCAAAGCAATCTATAGATTTAACACAATCCCCATCAAAATACCAACGACATATTTCAAAGAACTAGAACAAATGCTTCAGAAGTTCATCTGGAACCAAAAAAGACCCCGAATAGCTACAGCAATCTTGAAAAAGAAGGACAAAGTAGGCGGGATCACAATACCAGACATCAGGTTATACTACAAAGCTACTGTAATCAAAACAGCCTGGTACTGGCACAAAAACAGGCACAAGATCAATGGAATAGAACAGAGAACCCAGAAATTGACCCAAGACATTATGCTCAATTAGTATTTGACAAAGGTGGCAAGAGCATACAATGGAGCAAAGACAGCCTCTTTAATAAATGGTGTTGGGAAAACTGGACAGCTACATGCAAAAAAATGAAAATAGACCATCAGCTTACACCATACACAAGAATAAACTCAAAATGGATAAAAGACTTAAATGTGACTCATGAATCCATAAAAATCCTAGAAGAAAATGTAGGCAATAAAATTTCAAACATCATACGCAGCAGAATCTTCACTGATATATCACCTAAGGCAACAGAAACAAAGGAAAAAATGAACACATGGGACTACATCAAACTCAAAAGCTTCTGCACAGCAAAAGAAACAATGATCAAAGTGGAAAGGCAACACACTGTATGGGAGAGCATAATTGCCAATGATATATCAGATAAGGGATTAATTTCCAAAATGTATAGAGTGCTCATACAACTCAACAAAAGGAAGACAAAGAACCCAATTAAAAAATGGGCAGAGGAACTAAATAGACACCTCTCCAAACAGGACATACAAATGGCCAAGAGACATATGAAGAAATGCTCAACATCACTAATCATCAGAGAGATGCAAATTAAAACAACAATGAGGTATCACCTCACACCTGTCAAGAGTAGCTGCCATCAACAAAGTATCAAACAACAAGTGTTGGCGAGGGTGTGGAGAAAAGGGGACTCTAGTACACTGCTGGTGGGAATGCAGACTGGTGCAGCCACTATGGAAAACACTATGATGTTACCTCAAAAAATTAAAAATTGAATTACCATTTGACCCAGTGATCCCACTCCTAGGAATATACCCTAAGAAGCCTGAAACACTAATCAGAAAGAATATATGCACCCCCATGTTCATAGCAGCACTATTTACAATAGCTAAGATCTGGAAACAGCCCAAGTGCCCATCAGTAGACGAATGGATAAAAAAGCTGTGGTACATATACACAATGGAGTACTATGCAGCTGTAAGAAAGAAAGATCTCTTATCCTTTGCGACGACATGGAAGGACCTGGAAACTATTATCCTAAGTGAAACAAGCCAAGCAGAGAAAGACAAATATCATATGATCTCACTTATTTCTGGAATATAATAAACATAACAGTCTGAGGAACAGGGAAGTCCCAGAGACGTGGAAGTAGGGTACAGACTGACAATTGCCAGAAGAGGGGATGGGGGAGGGGAGCGATGAACCACAGAACTTGTACGCATGTACTCATAACCAATGGACATGGACAACAAAACTGGGGACGGGGCAGGGAGGGAGGGGGAGGAGGATGACAATGGGGGAAAAAGGAGAAACATCTGTAACAAAAATAAATTAATAAAAAAAATAAAATAAAATAAAGAAGATCCTTTTTACATTTTATATTATACTGGTTTGGTGGTGATGAACTCCTTTAGCTTTTTTCTTCTCTGGGAAGTTCTTTATATGTCCTTCTTACAGAAATGTAAATTAAAACCACAATTTGATATCCTTGTATATCCACCTGGTCTAAAATGAAAGACTTCCAAGGATGTGCACAAGGATGGCGAGTAATTGAAGCTGATTCACTGGTAGTGAGTATGTAATTGATAAAAGCTACTTTAGGAAACTGGCCATATCTACTGAAGCTGAGCATACTCATCCTACCCTTTGACCCAGGGATTCAACTCCTGGCTGTCATCCCAAGAAATGAGTACATGCGTTCACCAAGGGTCATGCCTAAGAATGTTCATAGCAGCTTTCTTCATGCTAGCCAAAAATAAAAACCAATCTCTGTCAGCAGTAAAATGGATAAATGCATTCTGGAATATTCACATAATAGAATACTGTATCAAAGTGAGATAAATAAATCAAACTATACAAGTGGGCCGACCCCCCAGCCTCAGTCAAGCCCTCAGTGACTGCAGCCTTGGCCAATATCTTGAGAATCTCATGAGAGACCCAGAGCCAGAAGTGCCCAAGCCACTCCTAAATTCTTCACTCACAGAAATTGTGAGGGATGTTTATTGCTTTAAGCCTCTAATTTCATGAGATCTGTTACAAGTCATCAGATAATCAATATACTGTGTGATAAAGGGTTTCAGCTAGACAGACTTGACCCTCTGAGCTGGTATATTGATGAATGATGCCCTTGTAATGGTTGGGGACTTGGGCCCCAGGCTCCAAGTCTTCCTTTCTCCCATAATATTTGCCATGCCAACAACCTATAGATTTTCGTGGGCACAAATTTCCTTGAACCCCCCCCCCCATCATGTAAAGAGGACAAATGTGAAAATATAAAGGAGGGTTTTGTTATTTGGGGGGAAACTTAGAAGCAGGATGATAACAGAGTTTTACTCAATCCCGAAGCTTTCAGAGAGGGGATTAGGCCAGACTTAGCTGGACCCTGAGTCCCGTGCCTAGAGCTCCTGTAGAGGGAGCCTGCCTGGAATGCATCCCGCTCACAGGGATGGTGAGGCAGGGACCATCTATACCACCAACATGGAGCTGCTTGAGGAAAGAAATGATCGTTAGAAAGGGAACTCCATTTTTTCCAATGCTGGCTGGAACCTGCTGAGCTAGCTATCTGCTGAGCTACTGAAAGGGGACAGCAAATGAGTCTCCAGGACTATCCCATTTGTTTCTCCTCACCTCCCAGATTCCCAGCACGTCACTGATCACCATTCCCAGGCTGTGCTTTAAACACAGTAAATATTTGCTGGCTCACTGGTCAATGCAGAAAAAACACGTTTTTCATTCTCAGTAAGAAACTCAGGAGGTAACTTGGGCAGACACCAAGAGAACAGCATCAGCAAACTAATAAACCAGACAGGAACTGGAGGCCTGTTCACTCTGCCTGAAACCCTACCTAACCATTTTAGATAAGAATCCTAAATTGTCCCCAGTCGTTTCCCCTTCATCCTTATTGCAAATCTCATCCCCATCAGACAAATCCTTGGCATGTAGCTTCTGAGCCACGTTTGCATGTGGCATCCCTCAGCCAACGCGGCCGCCTGCTCCAGAGAAAGCCCTCCTAGAAAACAGACAGGGAAGTACAAACTCTGCGTTCCCCTGCTTTCTCCTGCCACAAAGCACGCTGGGCTGTTTCCCAGTCCCACGGCTCCACTGGGGCTCTGTGCTGCTGTCCTGTGCGTGGTTGGCACCATTCTTCTCATATTGCTAAGCCACCAGCATTTATTGAGGTCATTTAGGCTGATTATTAAATCTTGTTCATTCAGAATTTCTGTTACTCACTCAGGCATTTAAGTCTCACTGGCTACTCCATGTCACTTAGTAATGACTCTTGGCAGGAGTGGAGGAACCTGTGCATTATCCCTTGGAGTCATGCAGCCACGGATCTGTGTTGGACGTGGAGGGAAGTGGGAAGGTTGGTGCTGGGCTGAGCTGGAAGGAGCCGAGCAGCACACACCTGACCCTAGTGGGGTCCCAGAGGCTGAGACAGGACACGTGCATGGAGAAGTGGCCCCACCAATGTTTTCTGAAATAGAGGCCTGAGGAGGGAAGTCTTGGGCAATTTCTGCTCACACATTCTTCTTCTCCCTATCTCTCCAGCAACTCCCTGCCAGTATCCAACAGATGGGAGTTTTTAAAACTAAGAAAGAAAACCAAAAACCTACTGTGAATATTCCCTTACTAGCTTGTAAGGGTGGAGAACCCGCTACACCAAGACAGGGCACACATCTGGTCATGAGCTTAAGAGCTGGGGGGGAAAGACAAGCCCCACCTCAAGGTAGGCCCAGGGATCCACATATTCTGGCAACCCCAAAGCCCTGATGAGAGGGGCCAGAACTGGATGATCCTCTATGGGCAGGAGGTCAAGTACGTTGTAAATAACTGGTCCTTGGTGAGCGGGGGACAGAGCTCCAGAATAAACTGTTATCTGATTTAATAACCGACATCCCTTGAGGAGGCTGTGTTTTCCAGTTCTCAGGGGCTGGCTGTACGGGGGAGAGAGGGAGAAGCCCCTCTGCACCCATGTTGGACCACACCGCTGCAGGAAGTGCTGGCTTCCCCAGGGACCCCAGCTTCAGCCCTGCTGTCCTTGCCTATGGCCCTTGTCATTTGCATATAAACACTTAACTGTTTACACTTTAATTCCTTACCTCATGGCTAGGGTTGGTATGAATGATACATTTCAAATATGTATTTTTAAACAGTGTATTAAGGCCAGGGTGGGGTTTACTCATTTTCATCTGCCCCTTCCGTAGCTGATTCCCCTGCGTAAGTCCTTGCTGAGCCGGAGCCTTCACTGTGGGGTAAGAAGAAGGCCAAGGCTTTTACTCTTGAAAGGAACAATTAAACTATTCATTAATTCCTTATTTGAGACAAGATTTCTAAGTTGTTCGCAATCATTTACCTTTTGGCAATAGACTTGTTGTGCACACTCCTCCCTATGGAGGCAGCGAGACGTTCAAAGATACTCTTCAGCCAAAGCAGCAGCCTCCTCCATAAACCGCCCTCCTAGAAAGCAGACAGGGAAATATGAACTCTGTGTCTCCCTGCTTTGTCCCGCCACAATCCTTTATCCCCTCAAACTTACCTCCCTCTGATCCAGTGAGGCTTCCTGACTCCTGGGAGAAAAACGCATACCGACAATTAGTGATTAGTGCCTTTGTCCATGTCTTTCACACGCATAGCTCTGGTCTTATTAGGACTCAACGGGAACCTGGGTCCATACTCAGACCTGGGACCTTGAAAATGATTCCTTGCGTGCTGGGCTTCCAGAAGTTCTCTGTGTCTGTTTAAGATGGCCCCACAGCGTCTCTGGGAGACCTTTCTGGTGGCTTGGCATGGGGTATAGGCGGGGTGTTCACCCCACTCCCCTTCTTGGCCCTTGGACAAGCGCCCTCGTGCAGTGAAAAGAAAATGCGCAAGCACCCCGGGCAGAAGCCGTGTGCTCTCTGCAGACGCAGTGCACTCGGGTCCCCTGGGACTTGGTCTCACATGCATCATGTGCTGGGGCGGGGAGGGGGTGTTTTTACTTCCCAAGCTGCTTTATCCAGTGAGTTAAATCACACCAACTAAATGCCTGAGTCCAACAGCAAAGTTATCTAGCTGGCTGACCTGATACTCAGGCTGCCACTGATGAGGGAGGGATTTGTGAAGTCAGCTGAAAGGCCATAACCGGCACCAAAATACAAAATATTCTTTTTGAATACAAACAGAATAGAAAAAGTCAGAGTGCGTAATAACTTTGCTTCAGAAACGACTACTGTCTGTCTGTCTGTGTACCGAGTGGTGACATAACATGTAGCTCTCAGCCCAGGCACAGTATCATCTACAGAGAAGTCCCCTCGGGAAAGGACCATCTTTCTGCCACTCACCAGCAGTGTGACCATGGGGCAAGATATCTTCCCTTCCCCCTCTCCACCTCCTTTTTATGAAAGGAAGAGACAAACTACTGTCTAAGATCTCTCCCAGGTGAAATTCTATGAGGTTTGGATAAAGGGCAGAGAGAGAGTAGGGGCCTAAAAACCAGTAGGATGAGAGAGGAAGTTTTCCTGCTACTTTACAGGAAGGACTCACATATTCTACCTTCCATCAGCCTTGAAGGAGACTAGTGCCCTTACCCTGAGACCATGTGACCTTCCTGCCCTTCCCCAGAGCCTCCACCACCAGCAGGAACAGGTACCACCAACACCTCTCCCTCTGCACCCTGTTTCCTTAAAGGACTAGTGACAGCAGACGCATGCGTGCCAGTCCCATTGTCTCAGCTTTGCCTAGGGAGCTCATTTTGCAAAATCCAGGCAAAGCATCAGGATAAAGAAGTATTCCTTCCAAATTTGGTGGTTTCCTCACTGTAAAATGAGGAGACGGAAATAGATGAATTCTACGTTCTCCTCTAGTTCTTTTTTTCACCCTCACTTTTATTAGCACTTATTTTCTAATGCATTTACTCCTGGGCCATAGTTTTGTTTCTTCAGTTTCTTCTGGGATATCTTTTTCTTCTGTGCAACCTCCTGTTCTGGTTTAGGAACAATCTGCTCTTGTTCAGTAGGATCATCTCAAAGTGGCAGGGAGAGCTCAAGTGTGGGTTAATCCACCATGAGCTCTGAAGTTCTACGCTGACACTTGGGAGTTTTGTTCACCTGGAAGGGCCCAACGACCAGAAAATCTACGTCTAAACCCTTACACTCTGTGTTCCTTTCTGCATTTTAAGCATGTGCAGCAAAAATTCAGCACTTTATTAGGCCACTGACCTGAGGCCAACCCCACTCTTTGGCCTGGGCACACCTACCAACTCCCCTATTTCAATGACGGAATGGCACACATTGCTCTGTAAAGTGACATCCTTCAGATGTTTGGTGGCTTTTTGGATATGCATACCCTTGATAGCCTGGGCAGTTTCACAAATGTTCTTAAAATGAACACAAAGGCTTAATTAAACTCTTGATTTTCCTGATTTTGTGGGCTTTTCTGGGTCAAATGAATAGCAAACTATTTTCAGAGGTCACCTCAGGCTGTTTACAGGAAGAAGAAGTTTCTTTAGTTCTAAAATTCTTCTTTAAAAATTGCCAGACCCAGCGTTGGCTGGTGTGGCCAGTGGTTAGAGCTTTGATCCCCACACCCCAGCCTGCATAGGGGGCACATGCAGGAGGCAACCAATCATTGTGTCTCTCTCACATCAATGTTTCCTTCTCTCTTTCCCTGCCTCCGTCCATTCCTCCCCTTCCACTCTCTCTCTCAAAAAAAAAAAAAAAAAAAAAATAATCAATGGAAAAAGTATCCCAAGGTGGAGATTATAAAAAGAAATTGCTAGACTCATATTTACCTTGTTCTTCTTCCTGTACACACCTGTTTTGGAAGAAAACAACATCATGGTTATTCATCACAATGACCATTATCTCTAAGGCTTTATTCATCCCCTTGTGAGTGAGATGATAACTTTTTTCAGGACAGAATAGTCATTTGACCCTTCCATAGTCCCTGACTTAGGATCCTGCATGCAGCTGGCAATGCATTTTATTGGCTGGTTTAGATAATGTTCAACAGATCATTCCTAATAAAAACTTTTAGGGGTAGGAAAAGAAAATGAAAGTGTCTACCAGACACCTGCACAGCAGCTTTGTTTTAAGGTCAAGAACAAGAGTAGGATGCCTGTTACTACTGTTACTATTCGTCAGTGTTGAGGAGGTCGTAGTTAATTTAATTTTTAAAAAATGAAGTACTGGAAAGAAAGAGACAAACATATTTGCACATGAGATGATGCACAACCTAAAAAGCTCAAGAGCATCGATTACAATTTTATTGGCAGTACTGTGACAATCCAGTAAGATGGCTAAATCCAAACCCTGGAGAGCAACGTGCAAACCTCAACAGCTTTCCTACACACCACAAATGACTAATTAAAAAAGGAAAGAAAGAGCCTATTTACCATATCAATAAAAATGAGTAAACTACCAAGGAATAAACTTAACAAAAAATGTGTAAAACCTTTGTGGTGAAAACATTAAAACTCTTCTGAAGGACATTAGGAAGAACATACGACATGAGATACCATGTTCCTAGAATGTTACAAAGATGTCAATTTTTCTCAAATTAACCTACAAATGCAGTGCAATCCTATTCAAATTCCAAGAAAAATTTTAATTTTTATATTTATTATTTTTTTTATCATCACCGGAGGACATTTTTCCATTTTTTGTTCAGATAGAGTGGGAGGGAGAGAGAGGAAGAGAGAGAGAGAGAGAGAGAGAGAGAGAGAGAGAGAGAGAGAGAGAGAGAGAGAGACATCGACGTGAAAGGGACACATTGAGTGGCTGCCTCCCTGACGACCCAACCCGGGGCGGGGACAAACTGCAACCAAGGTACGTGCCCTTAGCGGGAACCGAACCCGGGTCTCTCTGGACTGCAGGCCGACGCTCTAACCGCTGAGCCAAACTGGCCAGGGCTCAAGATAAATTTTAAACAAAAACTGGCCAGCTAATATTTGGTAGAGAAAATATGCACAAAATAACTATGAAATGTATGAAAAAGAAGATAAAAAAGCAGGAGCTTACCCTACCAGATATCAAAATATGTCACAAAGGAACTGGAATTATGTAGTGATATTGCTATTGGGACAGAAAAAGATAACTGGATCAACAGAATCGAGTCGTGACAAAGATAGCATTTTAGGTCAGTGAAGAAAACATGAGCCATGCAATAAGAAATTTTAAGACAAATGGATCTTCATATAGGGGAAAACCAGTCAGCCACACTAAAAACAAATAAAATCAATGATAGATCGATTTTTTAAAAAAATTAGAAATAACAAGAAATGTTATAAAAAGGACTAGAAGAAAATATCAGAGACCACTTTCATACCATGAGGTGACAAGGGCCTCGCTAACAAAACCCCACCCCACAAGCCATGAGAAGACTGGCAGATAGGGTGGCAGATGTCCACACCCACCCAGCTCTTCACAGCCCTTGCCCTGTTTGCCCCTCGACTATTTGTCTTCTTCCTGCTCATTTATGGAACTCCTTTTATATCAAATATCTTAATCCTTACAGTGGCTTTCATTGAATTTCAATGTTTCGAATATCCCCAGTGCTTTTGTCTTTGAGGAGACAGACAGTGGAGTAAGAAGCACAGGCTTTGCAGTCGGGCAAAACGGGGTTCTGCTGGTGGTTTTGCCACTGGGACCTTAAGTTGATCTCCTTCATCTAAGGAAGAGGGTGGTACTATCGTCCTCACAGGACTGTGGGGATTGAATCAAACAACATATAGAAAACTCTTCATCCTATGCTTGGCATAAACCAGTGCTAAGTTTGCTAATGGTGTCACAACAAGGTAGTCAAATCTATCAAAGGGTCTGCCAGGCTCAGGAAGCTCTGTCCCACCACCAGAGGATATTTTTCTATTTATCTTCAGATAGAGTGGGAGGGAGAGGGAAAGAAAGGGAGAGAGAAACATCGATGTAATGTGAGAGGGACCCATGGACTGGCTGCCTCCCACACGACCTGACCAGGGCCGGGGACAAACCACAACTGAGGTACGTGCCCTTGATCAGAATCGAACCCGTGACTCTTTGGTCCACCGGCCAACGCTCTACTGCTGAGTCAAACTGCCCAGGGCCAGGTTCTTTTTTATTCTTTACATTTATGTAAAGATGTTTTCTAAGGTGAGACAGATCTGCTGTTATTTCCTCCTCACATGGTTAGGTAGCTTTTCTTTTACCATTTATTTAATTTTCTTCCACAGATTAGAACATTAAAAGGTGACTTTAAAAAAAAAATTTAATTAATTTATTTTTGTTACAGATGTTTCTCCTTTTCCCCCATTGACACCCTCCTCCCATTCCACCCCCTGCCCCCCATCACTGTTGTCTATGTCCATTGGTTATGCTTATATGCATAAGTTCTTTGGTTTATCTCTTTCCTCTCCCCCGCCCCGTCCTCTGAAGTTTGTCAGTCTGAACCCTACTTCTATGTCTCTAGGTCTATTTTGTTCATCACAAAAGGTAACCTGTCATAAGTCTTAGGAGCACAGGGGTCTGAAGCCATTTGGTCCTTACACATCTCGGCTCTGCTCCATGATGTGTTGACCTTGGTATTTCTCTCTGGGGAGCCCCCTTTTAAAAAATTGTTCACCATATTTTTAATTTTCCAGGGGAGTGGAATGCCTCACTATTGCCTCAGAAAATGGTGACAAACCTTACAGAAGGACTAGGACCAGGGGGCTGGAGGACTCAGGGAAGGCTTCATGAGGAAGATGAACTTGAGCTGGCTTTTGAGGGATTCACTGGACTTCCGCAGGCAGAGCAAAGCAAGGGAATTTTAGATGGGCAAAGGCACACACAGCAGTGGGAGTGGGCATGCTGAGGCCAGCCTGTGGTGAGGGGCTGCTTTGGTGGGACGGAGGGCTGCACGACTGTTGAAACGGTAAATCAGGTTGGATTAGTCGGGTACAGTCAAGGTGGTCAGCTTAGTAAATCACTCTTTTAATGTTAGCACCTGTATGTAAACCATGATGTAATTGAACCAAAGGGACACAGGCAAGCTCCAGGGACAGGTGACTATCACATGACCTGCTGTAGAGGAGCCTGACGCAGGGTTTAGGTTGCAGTGTATTAACTGAACCTATTTACACCATGCCTTACACACTGGAGAAGAAAGCTAAGTAAATCTGATGAATTGACAAGATCACACTTCTATCTTTTAGCCATGTCCTTTCTGCCAGGGTGACATAGCTCCATGAGGGTGAAGATTCTGTATCTCTCCTCATTTCAGCCAACAAGGAAAGAAATCAGTGGTGGAAAGACAGGAATGGTGAGTACATCAAATCGACATTGTTCATTTAAGGTTGAAGAAATGTTGCTTTCTTGTCATTTCTGGCCTATTATACTTAAGTTTCAAACTACTCTAGTGGCTTGTTATTTTGATTTCACTTCCACAAAGATCTCTGGGAGTGGGCTTCCTTTAAAATCCCTGCAATAAAATTTGTAATACAAGAACAAAGCATATCTCAGTGCTCGTGACTAAAGAGGCATATCAAGTAGGAGTAGGGGGGAGAGGGGCTTTGATTTCTGTTTGTGGGTTCCGAATCTATTCTAAAGACAGAATATAATTTGAAAATTTGATTTAACTGTTGTCTTACCAAAAAGAAACAGAAGATTAGGAAAAAAAACGCTGCTACTGCAATCACAGGTGATGCTATGAGGAGTTTGTTGATATTCTCTTGTTCTTGGTCGTCTGTTAGAAACTAAAAAAAAACACACAACAATTTAAAAAAACCAAAGAGATGGAAAGGATAAACACTAACTCTTCTCCAGCCTGTTCTAAAGAACAGCGCAGTACTCTTCACTGCTGCTCTAACACCCCGCTCCTTCAGGTGAATAGCTTATAGGTTCTTAAAGAACACACCCAACCTACTGTGTTCTGTAATCTGAGCATTAGCACTGTCGTGTACAATTTATTTATCTTGTGTGTTAGGGCCTGCTCTCGTCTATCCTAGGAACAGTGGCACCATTCTCTAAATGGGCAAAGAGGGAGATCACTGTCTTAGCCTAAGTCACATGGCCGAGACGAGATTCAGACTAGGTGCCCCTGGTCTTCCTGCCTGGGTGCTTCCATGGCATGTCCTAAACTGCCTAAAAGTCCCGGTTCCGTGTTGTAGGTCTTGTCCTCACCTCACTGGGCTCCTGCAGTTCCTGCCCAGAGTGGCCTTCTGTCCTCTCATTCATTTGTTCAGTATCCCATTGTTGTGTATCCCAATCTGTCTTGGAAACCTTTACTTCTTGCTGTCCCTTGAGCATCTTCATCAGGAGCTCTATTCCAGAAAATAGTTTCCTCAATTTATTTTTGTAACTTGAATTGTAAAATTCAGGTTTGAGAGAAGGGTTCCCTCTGTTGTTTTTCAAGTGATTCAGGGCATATCTGCATCGTGTGCATTTGAAAAGGGAGTATAATGAATGGTAATAATGTTGAATCTATATCTTCTAGATTTCCCTTCAAGAAATAGGGCGATATGTAATTTAGTGAACTAATAACATCACTTTATCATTGAGGTCGAGCTGCTCACTTATGAGGGCTCCTGAACGATCGACAGTTTCCACTCCATGTGTCGCCTCTGGCTGGATAGTCAGCTCGGTGCTGGTCCTCTTCCGGGCATTTATGACCTTCATAAACGGTCCTTCTATTAGTGTCTTTTCCTCTGTAAAAAAAGATGAGACCACTTTTGATGTGGAAAGACTCACGGGACAGGTATTTGTCAGTTCACAGCCATATATCCCAGTCAAATAAATTGGGAATCAGCAAATATTTGAGTGCCATTTAGAGAGGAGAAAAATAAACCCCAACTTAAACCTATGATTGTCAACACAACAAAAGGAGAAAATGTATCTTGTAAAAAAAAAAAAAAAGTGGTTATTTACTCATAACATTCTATGGCATGAAATATAATAACTCTATTTAGGAATATTCCATTGGTCCCCAAGGGCGAATTGCCGGTTACTGAAGAAAAGCCAAGGCTGGGAGACCCCACTCAGTTAGACTCTGCAGATCTCCTGTGACTCCTCACACTCATGTGCCCATCCTGTCCTGCCTCAGATGCAGAGGGAGCCTGAGGCCTCCTGTCTCCACTCTTCAGGGTGCTCGTGTTCTTGCTGCCATCACAGATGACCACGATTAACACCCACTGCTAACAGGTCCTCATCCGGACACGCCCTTCTCCACTTGCCCACCGACTCCTTAGCTCGGTCCCTGCTTCCACATATCCCAGCCCCCATAACAGAAGGCTCAATGCAGAAAAAACCAATATGTCTACCCTTGCTCTTTGCTTAACATTTAGGCAGGCATCCGGGATGTACGTTAAGAGATTTGCCAGGCTGTGTGCCACAGTGGAATGTTCAATACATCTATGGAATAATACCTGGGGTCCTAAAATACAGAAGGGAAAAAGCAACTTTTATCAGATGCCCACTTTTCTTTCATTTCATGTCATTTCTTATATTTTCAGCTTTACTGGGGGAACCAAGCAAAGCTTCTGACTGTGTGAAGGTGAAGTGTACCATTGTGCAGCTGGGTTTGTTTTCCAGAAGAACTGAAAGTATTGCTGGTGGTGGTGAGGGTCAGAGGAGGAGGTGAGGAAGGAGGAGCATGGGCTTGTGGAGAGCCCAACACTGAGAGCAGGAGACCCGGGCACTAGGCGGCAGCACTTAACACTTTCTGATCTTGTTTTCACTCACCTGTAAAAGGAGATTAAAATGCCTGTTCTGCTCACCCTTGGGGTAGAAGGAGGTAACATAATTGGTCAAAACATTTTTTAAAAAATAAGCAACACTGTGTTTATATGAGAAGTACAGCGTTATTATTTATGATGTGCCCCAGATCACTGACAGACAGCATTCAAGCTATCTGGGCATGAAAGCACATTTTGAAAGTTATCAAGTAGGTGCCAATAAACTGAAGATGTAGAAAAATACTTAAAAGCACCGAATGGTCCTTGCCGGTTTAGCTTAGCAGGTAGAGCGTCGGTCCATAGACCATAAGGGATGCGGGTTCAATTCCCAGTCAAGGTCACATACCTGGGTTGCAGGTTCAATCCCTGGCCCTAGTCAGGGTCATGTGGGAGGCAACCAATAGAGGTGTCTGTCTCACATCGATGTCTCTCTCTCTCTCTCTCTCTCTGTCTCTCTCTCTCTCTCCTTCCTTCCTTCCTCCCTCCCTCCCTCCCTTCCTCTCTCCCTTCCACTTTCTAAAAATCTTTGGAAATATATCCTCGGGTGAGGATTAAAGAAAATAAAAAAGCACTGAGTGTGTGGTGGATAGAAAACCTGAGCTCCAGAGCAAGTTCAGAGCTGGACAGTCTAAGAAGCACGTGGGCCTCCCATCCATCAGAAGGGCTTGGTAGCAGCTCCTGGTGATGGATCCAGAAACTCTCAGGCTCCAAATAAAACTTTCATAAAACAGCATTATTTGTACTTTAAAATTTTTTTTTGAAATATGTCTTTACTGTTCAAAGTTTTACAGATGTCCCTCCTTTCCCCCTCCATTGACACCCTCCACCCCACCCCCACCTTCATCCACACTGTTGTCTGTGTCCATTGGTTATGCATACATGCTCATCAGTTCTTTGGTTTTTATCTTTTCCAGTCGCCCTCACCCGCCTTCCCTCTTAGGTTTGTCAGTCTGTTCTCTACTTCCATGTCTCTGGATCTATATTGTTCGTCAGCTTATTTTGTTTATTATGTTCCACAAATAACTGAGATCATGCGATACCTGTCTTTCTCTGACTGGCTTATTTCGCTCAGCATAACACTCTCCAGGTCCCTCCATGTCATCCCAATGGGTAAGAGATCTTTCTTACAGCTGCACAGTATTCCATTGTGTAAATGTATCTCTACCTGTCCTACACGGCAAAGGGCAATCGAAACCTAATGCATACAAAACAGTTTACAAACCGTGACACACTAATGAACAACTTCTCATCTGGAAGTGAAGCACCAAGCAGAGAGCACAACACACACTATGTGGCCGTTACTGTTAACTCCCTCCCCTTCCATTCCTCTCTTGTTCCTTAATCTGCCTTTTAGCAAGGGAGTAGTTCTTAAAAATGTAGGGAGTGGAACTCTGAATGAATGATTAAAAATAATGCAGTTACATTATTTGTTTAAAATGTTATCATTATTGATTAAAAATAAAAAACTAGAACATAAAATAAAATTTTAAAAGTTTTGCATCGGGCAATTCAGACTCACCACAAGGTACGTTTGCCAAACAATCAGTCTCACAATGCAATTTGACTGTCTCGGTGATAGCCTCAATACGGATTTTAAATTGGCAGAGGCAGCAGGCCAAATGTCTAGGTAAGATCCTATAAATAGAAACAGAGAATTTAATTAGTGGCAAAGGAGTTACTTGAGTAGGTGGAAGAGGTAGGCCGTGGCTACCACAGGGCTGGGCAAAACAGAGCTGCTGGGGCATATTATCGCCTGAACATGTGGTAGGGATCAGTTGGCCACTTGCTGCTCTTAATATTGTAAAAAAATAGAGAGGAGGACAGACGTGCCCAACGGAAGGGTAAGAATGGCAGTGGGTAAGGGATGTCTGGAATAAAGGTGACAGGGATTAGAATTGGGTGACACTGATCTGTAGTCCAACTCAGAAGTATCTCCTTCTCCCAACCCAAAAGTCTCACTTTGGATGGAGAGCACACAGGAAGAGGAAGACTTCTAAGAAGGCTCTGAATAAGTCCCCAACTTACAGATTCCCTTTCCCAATTCCTAACTGTGAGTGGTAAATATATCAGAAATTACTCTGGGCATAAAAAACATTGTGTGGTTAAATAATAACAGATTGCATTGGCCAAATTGGGGCAATTTGAACATTCAAAAGAATAATGATAATGAAGTATAATATAATTAATTTAAAGAAGAGCCCATGAGTTCATAATGATACTCAAAAAGAAAAGAGAGGAGCTATTATTTGAAATGTAGAAGGAATAATAAATTAGAAAAAAGTGTCACTTTATAACCACCAATGTAATAATCAATTCAGACACGGATTATCACTGATGCAGAGTTGGGTAAAAAGTTGAGCGTAGCCCTGGCCAGGTTGGTTCAGTGGTTAGAGCGTCGTTCGGCTGACCAAAGGGTCAAGGGTTCAATTCCCAGCTCCAGGTTGGGATAATGTGGGAGGCAACCAATCAATGTGTCTCTCTCATAATGTTTCTCCCTCCCTCCCTCCCTCCCTTCCACTCTCTCTCTATATATTTTTAAAAATCCAATGGAAAAATACCCTTGATTGAGAATTTACCAAAAAAAACCACACACACACACTTTCTGTCAAGATGGCGGGAAGGTAAACATGGTATCCCCTCCTCCAACAATTGCATCAAAATTACAACTAAACTACAGAACAACCATCACTCAAAACTGCCTGAAATTGAGCTGAATGGAAGTCCTACAACTACGAAATTAAAGCAGCTGCCACACCGAGACTGGTAGGAGGGGCGGAGGCGCGGACAACCTGGTCCCACACCCTCGTGTGGCGGATAAAAATCAGGAGGATAACTGGGCTGGGAAGGTCCTCCCTGAGGAGCAAGGGGTCCCTGTCCCACACAGGCCGCCAGCTCAGGGGTCCAATGCCAGGAAGAGAAGTCCCCAGAACTTCTGACTGGAAAAACCAGCAGGAACTGAGGTTGAGGGAGGGTGTGGCTGGGGGAGCCCCAGGCAGCTCCTCTTAAAGGGCCCGCACATGGATTTACTTGGACTTGCTCCCTCTGAGCTCCAGCATGGGGGAGGCAGCTCGAAAGACACCAGAAACATAAGGGAAGAACTGAGTTGTTTGGCATTGGGGCGAGGGCTGGAGGCAGCATTCTCCTGGACAGACGTGTTGTCAGAGCCCTTTGTTCCTTTGATGAAGACTTCCCCCATAAGTCTAGCAGATGGCAGCCATATCTGAGACTCCAGCAACCTGGCTGCCATTATTTGCCCCACCCTGTTGATTCCCTGAGGCCCTGCCCTACCCAACTTTCAGGCCTACCCAAGCTGTTCCCAGTTACTTTACCATAGGAATGGCCTGTCTTGGATCCTGCTTCAGATTTTCCTAAAATCTCTCAAACAAGCAGTGTCTGCTCTCAGTGAGCCCCATACCTCTGGTTAAGTAGCCCCAGGCCTGGCACTAGAAGCAGCCAGCTTCGGTTTACAACTAAGCTTTGCCTAGGCACCTCCAAGCCCAGCACAAGAAGCAGCCATCTGCAGATCACTTTGTAGCTTATGCCTGGTGGCCCCGGGTAGAACACAGGCAGTGGCTGACCTTGCCGAGAGTCAGCACACCCAGTGATCAGCTTCAGACCATGTCAAAGCACCACCACCCAACCACCTCCACAAGTGACACACTCAAGGAATGGACTCAGTGGGTACCAGAGCCTTGCTGAAGTAAGTCTTCCTCTGTGTGGTAGGTCCCTGCACAGCTGTTCATCCAAGGTAGTCAGAGGTCGGTGGATAGTGGGTACAGCCAGTTCTTACAGCTGATCAGCCTAAGTAAAATCCTTTTGTTGATGTGCCAACAGCAATCAAGACTCAATTACAACAGAAGGGTATAAAGTCAACACAAGGGGTGCACCTTGAGGGCCCAGCTGGGAGACCAGGGAGGCTGTGCCACTGGACCCTATAGGATACCGACTATAATAGGCCACACTAGGAAGCCTAGGAGACATAGCAACTCTACCCAATACATAGAAATAAACATAGGGAGGCAGCCAAAATGAGAAGACAAAGAAAAATGTCCCAAATAAAAGAACAAACAAAACTCCAGGAAAAGAACTAAATGAAATGGAGATAAGCCATCTAACACATGCAGAGTTCAAAACACTGCTTATAAGGATGCTCAATGAACTTAGTAAGAACTTCAGTGTACTTAGTGAGGGCCTCAAGAGCATAAAAAAGGATCAGTCAGAAATGAAGGAGGCACTAACTGAAATAAAGAATAATTTACACAGATTCAATAGTAGAGTAAATAAAGCCAAGAAGTAAACCATTGATTTGGAATATAAGGAAGCAAAAAACACCCAATCAGAACAGCAAAAAGAAAAAAGAACCCAAAAAAATGAGGATAGTGTAAGGAGCCTCTGGGACAACTTCAAGCATACCAATATTCACATCATGGGGGTGCCAGAAGGAGAAGAGAGAGAACAAGAAATTGAAAACCTATTTGAAACAATAATGGCAGAAAACTTCCCTAACTTGGTGAAGGAAACAGACATACAAGTCCAGGAAGCACAGAGAGTCCCAAACAAGATGAACCCCAAGAGGCCCACACCAAGATACATCATCATCAAAATGCAAAAGGTTCAAGACAAAGAGAGAATCTTAAAAGCAGCAAGAGAAAAACAGTTAGTTACCTACAAGGGAGCTCCCATAAGACTGTCAGCTGATTTCTCAAAAGAAACGTTGCAGGCCAGAAGGGGGTGGCAAGAAATATTCAGAGTGATGAAAAGCAAGAACCTACAACCACGATTACTCTATCCTGCAAAGCTATCATTTAGAATCGATAGACATATCAAGAGTTTCCCAGATAAGAAAAAGCTAAAGGAATTCATCACCACCAAACCAGTATTAAATGAAATGTTGAAGGGTCTTCTTGAAGAAAAAGAAGATTAAAAATATGAACAAAATGGCAATAAATACATATCTATCGACAATTGAATCTACAAACAAAATGAACAAGCAGAACAGAAACATTCTCATAGATACAAAGAACATTTTGTTGGTTGCCAGATGGGAAGGGGGTTGGAGGAATGGGTGAAAAAGGTGAAGGGATTAAGAAGTACAAATTGGTTGGGAGGGTGGGAAGAAATAAACCAAAGAACTTATATGCATATATGCATAACCAATGGATACAGACAATAGTGTAGGGAAAGGCAGGAGGGGGGCAGGAGTGGGGAAGAGGGGATCAATAGGGGAAAAAGAAGGAACATCTGTAATACATTCAACAATAAAGATAAGTTAAAACACACACACACACACACACACACACACACACACACACAAATAAAACCCTACAAACCATATAAGAAAAAATTAGAGTCCATCAAAATTTAAAAATTAAGCCTGGCTGGTTTGGCTCAGTGGATTGAACGTCTTCCCATGGACTCAGAGGTCCTGGTCTGATGCCCAGGTTGCCGGCTGGATCCCCATTGCAGGGCATGCAGGAGGCAGCCAATTGATGTCTCTCTCACATCAATGTTTCTATCTCTCTCTCTCTCTCTCTAAAAAATCAATAAAAATATATTATTAAAAAAATTAAAAACTTGTGGTCTTCAGAGATATTTTTAATAGAATGAAGACAAGGCACAAACTGGGAGAAGATATTTACTAAACACATATCTGAGAGAAAGGACTTATATAAAGCACTCTTAAAACTCAATAATAAGATAAATATCCAATTAAAAATGGATTTGTACAGACACTTCATTGAAAAACATATTTTCTCATAGACATTACACATAATCAGCTATTAGAGAAATGCAAATTAAAACCACAATGTCATACAAGTACATTCCTACAAGAAAGGCTAATTTAAAAAAAACAGAAATATATATAAAAAAAAAAAAATCAGGTGAAAATGTGGAGCAATTGCAACTCTTATCTACTGCTGGTGGGAAGGCAACATGGTACAACCACTTTTTTTTTTTATTTATTTTTATTTTTTATCCTCACCCGAGGACATTTTTCCATTTTAGTTCAGAGTGGGAGGGAGAGAGAGAAGGAGAGAGAGCGAAGGAGAAACATCAACATGAAAGGGACACATCAAGTGGCTGCCTCCCGTATGACCCCAACCAGTGCCGGGGATGAACCGCAATCGAGGTATGTGCCCTTGACTGGAATGGAACCCATGACTCCTTGGTCCACGGGCCAATGCTCTAACCACTGAGCAACCAGCCAGAGAGGTACAACCACTTTAGAAAACAGTTTAGCAGTTTCTTAACAAGTTAAACATGCACTCAGCATATGATGCAGCATTCCTACCCTTAGGTATTTTACCCCAAAGCAATGAAAATATAAGACTCAAATATCTCTATTAACTGATGACTGCATAACCAAACTGGTATATCCACAGAATTGGAATATTACACAGCAATAAAAAGAAATGAACTACTGATAGATGCAACAACATGGATGAATCTCAAAAGGACTATGCTAGGTGAAAAGCCAAACACAAAGCCTACACTCTACGTAATTTCTTTTACAAGACACTCTGGAAAAGGCAAGACTACAGTGACAATAATCAGATTGGTGCTTGCCAGGGGCTGGTGTTGGGAGGAGGAAGTGACTGCAAAGAAATATGAGGGGCCCTTGGGATGACAAAAGTGTTCTGTATCTCGAATGTGATAGTGGTACATCACTACACATTTATCAAAACTCACTGCTGGCCGGTGTGGCACAGTGGTTGAGTGTCACCTCATGCACCTAGAGGTCGCTGGTTCAATTCCGGGTCAGGGCATATGCCCAAGTTTTGGGCCCAATCCCCAGTGGGGGGCGTGCAGGAGGCGGCCAATTGATGTTCTCTCTCATCGATGTTTCTATCTCTCTCTCCTCCCTTCCTCTCTCTCTAAAATCAATAAAGAAAAACAAATAACTCACTAATTTTTTTCTTTGTTTGTTAATCCTCACCTGAGGATATTTTTTTCATTTATTTTTTCTTGTTTGTTTAGAGAAAGTGCAAGGGATGGAGGGAGGGGGAGAGAGAAAGAGAGAGAGAAAGAAACATTAATATGAGAGAGACACATGAATGAGTTGCCTCCCACATGACTCAGACCAGGGCCAGGGATCTAACCTGCAACCCAGGTTTGTGCCCTTGACCAGGAATCAAACCTGAGACCCTTCGGTGACTGGGCCAATGCTCTAACCACTGAACCACACCAGTCAGGGTAAAACGTGTGAATTTAATTTTAAAAAATTACACCTCAATAAACCTGACTTAAGAAGATGATAAAGCAAACCTAAAATAACAACTAAGTCAAAATAAATGTAAAAAAAATCAACTTACAGTTTTTCCAATTTAAGGGACACCGTGAGGATCTTATCAACTGTTGTATGGGATACTTGTGTTGCTCCCAAGTCTCTGTAGGAGAAGGCCCAAATATGCATGATATGAACCCCAAGACAAAAATTCTATACTTAAAAAGACACTTAACATCTGGTTACTTCAATTCTGGCTTCTCTGTCAAGCCAACTCAAGCGTTTACTTGGCGTAGATGATAATTTCAGAGAGCTCTTCTTAAAGAAATTTAAATTTATTTGCATCATCAAATTAATGACCTTGGTGAACAGTACAATCTGTGCTTGTTATTTTTACCATTATCCTACTTGTCACTCTCAGTTGCATTCACCACCTGATTACTCTTTTAAAAAATACATAATGTGCAACTTATTCCTTTTTTCTTTCTGAGATCAATGGTTTTCCTACATACACCTACATGTTTCATATCCAAATGTGTTCTTCAACCCTGCTCCCTTCCTCTGCTGGCTATCTCGCCCTTGTGACTCTTAATCATTTTTCTGTGCCAATAACTCTTTTGCAATAAGTCAGTTAAAATTTAAGTTATGACTTTTTAGTTAAAATGCAAAATACTTATCTTTGATGAAAGTAAGAAAGAGCAGAAATCATCTCATGAGCCACGAGATGGTTGCAATACTTACAAATATCTCAAAGCTGGCAAATTAAAAAGATATGGATCTTGAACAGTTGTCAGAGGATTACCACTGAGAATTCTGAAAAATGCAATGGAATTAAAATTATCTGCATTTTCAATAAATGCCATGAAAGTTTATATTCATTTTGTTGGTACAAAACTCGAAAGTTAAAAAAAAAAATCACTTTCTGTCTTTACCTATAGGTCAGCCTTAGAATCCATCATGCATTCTTTTGGGGGGAATTACCCAGGTCGCTAAATGATAAAGTGCAGAAGAGAATGTAAAAACAAGAAAAAAGAAAAAAGTATGCCGAAGAACTTTTTAGATCAAAAGCCCTATTAGTGACTAGGCTGATAGGAAGCTCTTGCTCTACAGGAAATACTATTTCTAGTGCTCTCCATAATTCAAGGTGCTTTTCTTTCATCTCCATAAATTTAAAAAATTCCACAGTTTAAACCACCCAGTTCAAGAGAAAAGTAGGACTGATTCCTTGGTTTTGGAGCCAGAGGAACTGGTGAAAGCCATACTCCCATCACATACTCCCATGTGTATGCTTGTATCACAGGTTTGTTACATTGTGTGTAATCATGTGTTTACTTGTCAATTCCTTGGGCTGTTAGTGCCTGACATTTACTAGGCATTTAATAGATGTTTGTTTAATGAATAAATAACATTTTGATTATATATCAATAATATGAACAAATTTGGTTTTTTGACGCATATTTTTATTACAAATGCTGAAATAAATGTTCTCAATTCTTTAAAATAAACAAGCAAAAATAAGCAAACAAACAAAAAACAAGGAGAAAGAAAAGAACATCTGTCTTTAGGTTAACTCTACTCAAGAATCATTAGTGTACTTTTGCAGGATATTATAAAGATGATTATCACAGCTAATATCTATTAGGCTGCTTGGGCATCTGTGATGAACATTTCACATTTAATCCTCACAATAACCTTATTGATAGATATTTTTATTACCCCATTTTACAAATGAGGAAACTGAGGCACAGAGAGGTTATAGAGCTTGTCCTAGGTCATCAAGCTAGTAAGAATCAGAGCTGGAATCTGAACTCAGTTCTGACTCCAAAGCCTGTGTTTAACCTCTATGAAGAAAAGCAATTTAAAATAACTGTTACTTGAACCTTAATCTTGAGACCACTAAATACAGAAATACCTTTTCAAATGCCATGTACCCATCTGGGACAGCCTCTATAAGAACTACATTTTTTGTTTTTATTCCAGTTTCCTAATCACCTCCCATGATTAAATATTTAACTAGCTTGTAGCCATTGAGACTTTAGAGATTTAAAACCATGTTGTAGGCAAATCAGTGAAAATGGTGGAGTAAGGACACCTGAAAATTCATCCCTGAGTGACCAACAAAAAACAATGGCAAAAAAGGCCAGAATCAACTTTATCAAACCCTGAAAATTTCACCAACAGACTTTCAGGAATCCAGGGGACATTCATTCAAGAGAAATGATTAATTTCTGTAAGAACAGTGATCTGTTTGCTTTATCTCATCCTAGAGTTTTGTGTTTTTAAATCCTCACCTGAGGATATTTTTCCATTTATCTTCAGATGGAGTGAAAAAGAGAGAGAAAAATAAACATCAATGTGAGAGAGACACATCAACTGGTTGCCTCCTGCTCGACCCTGAGCAGGGCTGGGGACCCAACCTCAACTGAGGTGCATGCCTTTTACCAGAATCAAACCCTTAACTCTTTGGTCCGTGGGCTGATGCTCCAGCTGCTGAACCAAATGGCCAGGGCAACTCATCCTAGACCTTTGCTCTCCATCCCACAGACCCTGTACCACAGAGGGCAGAATGGAACAAAATCTCATTCCCAAAAAAACTGTCATTTTACCTGTCTGGTGGTTCCCTGGAGACATCACTTGACAGACTTGTCTTTGACCTGACCGAGAGCACCAAAAACCTCTCTCCTCAGGGGGAATTTTGTGGAGGAAAAAATTGCAGGTAAATGTTTTAACATGGCAGCTGCTGAGGCAATAAATAACAATTGGTGCAAAAATAGCCTAACAAAAAGAGCTTAAAAGAAAAAGCTGAGAAATGAGATGTCCACAGAGGCTCCGAAGTGCTCCAACATGTGCCCAGGAAACTGGAGATCATGAGACATATTCCTGGGAATCTAGAAAAAAACTATGAGCACTAATAAATGAATTCAGCAAGGTTGCAGCATACAAGACCAATATGCAAAAATTAGCTGTATTTCCATATACCAGCAATGAGTAATCCAAAATTGAAATTAAGAAAACAACTCCATCTATAATGGCATCAAAAAGAATGAAATACTTAGCAAAAAAATATAACCAAAGAAGTTCATGACTCATATACTAAAAACTACAAAACATTGCTTAAAGAAACTAAAGAAGATATAAATAAATGGAAAGATATGCTGTGCTCATGGATCAGAAGATGACACTGTTAAAATGGCCTTACTCCCAAATCCCAACTGACTTCTTTCCAGAAATTGACAAGCTAATTCTAAAATCGTGTGGCACTTCAAGGGACCAAGAATAACCAAAACAATCTTAATAAAGAGAAACAATGTGTGAGTACTCACATGGCCAGGGTTCAAAACCCAATTCAAAGCCACAGAAATCACAGTGCGGTACTGGCATATGGCTAGACATATATATCAATGGAACAAATTGACAGTCCAGAAATAAACCCTCGCGTGTACTGTCTGTAGATTTTCAACAAGGGTGACAAAACAATTCAATACGGAAAAAACAGTCTTTTCAAATGGTGTTGGGACAACTGTACATGCACATGCAAAATAATGAAGTTGGACTCTCCCTACACTTCACATCAGATGTAAAAATTAACTCAAGCATGGCCAGTGTGGCTCAGTGGATTGAGCATCATCCCATGGACTGAGAAGTACCCTGTTTGATTCCCGATTAGGGCACAAGCCAAAGTTGCAGGCTCGATCCCCAGTAGGGGACGTGCAGGAGGTAGCCAATCGATGTATCTCTCTCACATCGATGTTTCTATCTTTCCCTTCCCCTCTCTCTAAAAAATCGATAAAAACAATTTTAAAAATTACCTCAAAATGAATCAAATACCTAAATGTAAGAACTAAAGCTATAAAACCCTTAGAAGAAAACAAGGAGTAAATCTCTATGACCTTGTATTAGGCCAACAGTTTCCTAGATGTGATACTAAAAACACAATGAACCAAAAGAAAAACAGATAAATTAGACTTCATAAAAATGAAAAACTTTTGTGTCTCAAAGGGCACTATCAAGAAAATAAAAAGACAACACATAGAATGAGAGGAAATATTTTCAAATTATATATTTGATAAAGGCCTACATCCATAATATCCTGTATATATAAAGATCTCTTAAAATTTAATAAAAAGATAAATAACTAAATTTTTTAATGGGCAAAGGATTTAAGAGACATTTCTCCAAAAAAGATATACAAATGGCCAATAAGCACATGAAAAGGTGCTCAATGTCTCACGTAATTAGGGAAATACAAATCAAAGCCACCATGAGATACTACTTTACATTTGCTAAGATGGCTGTAACCAGACAGACAGTAACAAATGCTGGCAAGGTTGGAGGAACTGGAATCCTCACACATTGTTGGTGGGAATGCAAAATGGTGAAGCCACTGTGGGAAACAAACACAGACTTACTATATGACCCTGCAATTTCACTCCTAGGTGTACACCCAAAAGAATTAAAAATGTATGTCCATACAAACACTTGCACGTGAATGTTCACAGTAGCATTTTTCATAATAGTCAAAAAGAATAGAAAATTACTTGCAAAGCTTTTAAGTGGTTCTGCCACTAATTAATAGTGTGAACCTAGGCAAGTTACCCAACATCTCTGAGTTTCAATGCATATAATGGGTACATCACAAGAATTGCTGGGAAAATGAGGTGAGATATAGTGTGAGGTAACATGTAAAGGGCATTAACCACGTGCCAAGCACTATTCTAAGAGCTTTAGGCACATTCTCTTAACCTGTATAATAAGTAAAAGTAGTAAGTATAGTGCCTGAAACATAATAAGCACCTAATGAATGGAGATACTAAAGAAACATTATGGGCAGAGGAAGAATTACTACGGTTTTGAAAGAAGATACCTTATTATACAGTTGGGAAGAATAAGATGCAGTTGGCAGGAGAAAAGTATCATCATAGCTGCTGGGTTTGACAATCTCAAAACTTTTGAAACATCACAAATAAACAACCACCCTAAATCATCCCAAAGGACAGACCCCAGTTGTTTTTTTCATCGTCAAGGTTTATGCCTTTTGGAATCTAAGAAGAAGCCACCAGGATTCCAGTCCATACCAAAAAGTGATGACAATGCCCTGTGGTGTCTTGTATGCTCACAGCGTCTAAAGGGAACCAATCAATGCTAGTTGACTAGGGGAACATTAGGGTGTCTGTGACCGCAGCTCAATTGGCCTTCATAGTGTGGCCTGACCTACCTCACTGATATTCTCAACAGTGGGGTAAATACTTCCACAGGGATAGGCTTGGGTTTTCCTCCTCTTCTCCCTTAGTGCTTATGTTCTTGCCCAATACTGATGCCCCACAGACAAGCCAGCAGTGAATGCGCTCCATCTGGACAAGGTAGAGCCTTTCTACAGTGTAGAGTCCCCCGTTTTCTAAAATCATGGGGCTTGTATGTTAGAATCAATGAAGTGACTTCAGTGAAGTTTTTAAAATAAGCCATCAGTCTGGACCTGTGTAGGCGAATGCGGAGAAGCACTTTAAAGTCAGAAAAAATAAGTATACTTAACACTAGGATTATCAACCACTGCTGATTTTCCATAACACATTTCACTCCTGATTTTATCTGGAGGAAATATGATTATGACTACCATTGAAATAGTGTTACTTTATTAACACACTCCGCATGTCTTTGAGGTGGATTTCACATTCAAAATGGACTCTTTATCACACTGCTAACTCGTTCACTCAGTGTTAGTCACTAACATAGAGACTTCATTCAAGAAACTTACTGAACTATAATTACTTGAAACCCAGGGGTGAATCAAGGTTTTGTGGAGGCTGAACCTCGTCTGTTTTGGGAAATCCTAATGAAAACATGCAAAACTACGAATATGAACGTTGCTAGGCCCCTCCCACTTGCTAGAACTTGGAAGGGGCCTATGCAAGTGAAGAGCCCTGAAGCTTAAGGTTCGTTCATTTCAGGATAAATCCACCTCACACTTATTACAAACTTATTTAATGCATGGGAAAATGTGGTTTCAACTTATAAAACCCCAGGAATACGTGATATAGATGATACAATGACTTAACTCGAGGGGTGGCATCTTCCCTTGGCAAGCTGCCTTTGGAAGAGATGTGATTGAGTTTATATCTCACTATGGCAACGGTTTCCTGAAGCAAATTAGTTTTGCCCATGAGAAAGATCTGGCCCCAGACAAAGGAGCCCAGCCCCCAACACACACTTATGGTTTGTGACAATCTTTTGCCAGTAACTGTGAGTTAGTTTTAGAAGTACAGCTATAGTCAAGTCACATGATAGGAGTATCAATTTATTTCTAACACCAGCTAGCTCTGATCCTTTCATTACCTTTTTCTGTCATTTAAGATGAACCCCAAAACTCAAGACAAACAAGATGGTGCCTCCTCTATTAGGAGTCTTTTCCAACCACCCCCATGCCCCACTTTGGCTCCCTCCTGTCTCGTCACCCTGCTGTAGAGATGCTGGCACGGCTCTCAGGTGTTTCCCCATCAACATCCATCTTCCTCCTTCCACTATACAAGTTTCTTGGGAACAAAGTCCCTGCCCAATTCTGCTTGTACCCCCAGCACTTAGTACAGTGCTGACACACAGTGGGCATGGCACCCAGTAAATGGTTTTGAATTAATTAATTCATTTTTAACAACTGTGAATCCACAGTTGTTGTTTTTCCCCCTGCTGTTGCCTTCATAAGTATAGTGAAACTCAGGTTCCATAGGGGACTCTCAGAGTTACACATGCTTAGTAAAGGTGGTGAGTTTAACACATTGTATTGAAATGGATGCACCACAGAATGAAAGAATTAACTTGAGCGCTGAGTTCAGTACCAAAACCTCTTGGTGGAGGTACCTCACCAGCCTGCTCTCTGACACGCGGGCCGAAGGCAAACTGACCCTCAGTGTCCTTCCCCAAGTGAGGCATCAGCTAATTCATGCAGGAAGAGGGGAGGCCGCTGCTGCTGGGCATCGGCAGGAACTGTCCATCCAGCTCCAGACACACCCTGACGCCGCATGTAACCAAAACGAACTGTGGGAAATTGGGTTTCTGAACCACAAGACAGGAAGACAGTCTTTCCAAAGACAAGTTTAGAGGACAATCTTCACCCTGAGTCTCAAATCCTTTTCAGCCACTGAACAAACCCACTACGATTTGCTTGTATCACAGAGAAATCGCAGAATTTAAAAGCTGAGCGGGAATAAACCCACACTTCATACTGAGGAGCAGTCAGGAAAGAAATTGGAAGGAGGCTACAGCTATGCAGTTTCTCTGTGAATGTTTTCCCACCACACCTTCACGTAAACGGCATGTTCTCCCACACCTCGAAGGTTCCCATTGCCACAGAGAATTCACTTCAGAGGCACATACTTTCTGCAAATAACGTTCTGGGTGATTGGGGAGAACAGTGCAGTGGGAGGTTTTAGGAATTCTTTCTGCTTTACCATTTCATAGAGACTCATGGCTGAGGAAGCACCCACACCTTGTGCTCCCTGGAGAACTTGGAGCTCAACTTAGTTCTTTCATTCTGTGGTGCATACATTTGAGCAGTTGGGAACTATGCCCATGAGCTGGAATCACAGTTAAATTCAGAAGTGGAATTTCAAGGGCCATTCATACATCAGAGCAGCAGCACCACCAGGGTTCCCATGACAACGCTACTTTGTTATGGGCCTGGCGCATCTGCTGCCCGTGCCAAAGATCAGTACTGGGGAAAGCAGAGCATGCCATCTGTGAGTTAGACAACTCTCTTGGCCTCTTTGTACCTTAGTTTCCTCATTTGAAAAAATAATGCCTCTTAAGCCATAGTTTTCAGAGTTCAAACTGGGCTTACACCCAACAACCAATCACTGTCCAGTGTTTTTACACATAGGTTTTCACATGTGCTCATCTTCCATTTTACTTACAACTTGTGTAAAAACTGCATTCCATGCCAGGCCTGAAATGTTCCAAAGCTCACTTTTGCGATTAAGTTGCAACCAAGATTTCTACAAAAAAAAGACACACGCGAAAGAAGAGAAAAAAAAATTCTCTCAGATCATTTATCCTTTAGCAGTGATTCTAATTTATATATAATAAAACAACCTCAATACTCCCTCTCTCCACTAAATCAATCTCACTGTGGGAGATGTTTGCTTATGATTCATGCTTCCATGTTCACACATGTGGTGCATTAGATACGAACAGCACGTGCTCCAAAACACCTGTACTAAGTGATCTGCGTTTCTCTAGAACAGGGACACACAACTCGACTCTACTGGCATGTTGGGCTGGATAACTCTGTTACGGGGGCTGTCCTGTGCCCTGTAGGATGTTGAACAACAACTCCGGCCTCTGCCCACTGGATGCCAGGAGCACATCTACAGTTCTGACAACCAAAAATCTCTCGCATCTTGCCAAGTTCACCTGGGCGCAGCATCACCCTGGTGAGAACTGCTGCTGTGGATAATTCTCACATGAGTCTGTGCTAGAGACAACAAGGATCTGCTACAGAACTTTAGTAGCTTTCTACCAATAAAATTGTAATATACCTCAAAATAAATAACAAAGAGGTTTACAATTAAGTTTTATAAAATTTCTATACACAATGAAGTTATACTTATAACTTACAAATATTTCAAAAAAGGCAATGGTTCAAACGAATTCCTTTGAATAAATTTTATTTCATTGCAGGATACATCTCTGGAAAAAGTAAAGGAAAAATAGTGCCTCAATTAGCTATTAGATATCTAATTAGCAGGAATAACTGGTAGAGGTTAGAATGATAACACTGAATACGCAGCTTTAGTCTAAACTCCAAACCTCAGGAATGTGATTTGAACCTTCCAGAACCTCTAACCCTGCCCTCGCCTCTCTTAAGAGTCTCTCCTTCATGACCTTCATAAATAAAATATACAACTACAGACCTGATTAGATCTTGAATTGATTAGATGACTTTTGTGGTCTCATCAAATTTAGATTATGAGCACAAAGTTTTTATCTTCATATATAATTATCAATTTCTAATATTAAAAGAAATGGTCTCACATCTACACACCTTCCTGGTTTAGTTCTGTTTTTCTAGGCCGATTCAGTTCCAGAAAAATAAAAGATGCCTTTTCACATAACTTGAAAGGAAGTTACTCCTCTAATTAATGCAGACTTTGAACTCATTCAGAATGACATTCTATTATATTAATAGAAATTCATTTTTTGTTTTACATTGCTTTAACAATCCATGAGTTTAATTGCTTCAGTTGTACAGTGGTGGGAAAGCAGAGAACAACATGATGCTGGATTTTTATTTAAAAACACCCTCTCTTGTCTATAGCTGACTGTCTTATTTCCATTGATTCCACTTCAGTCCCTACTGTTCACCAGGATGGTCTGTCTTCTGACGGGTGTTCCACTCTCTAGTCTCCCCTTTTCTAATCCATCCAGCACACAGTAACCAGATTAACAGTCCAGACGTGGTTCTCAAGTACCAGCCAGCATCATTCGGGAACTTACTGAAGATGCAAATTCTCAGCCCTAGTCTGGACCCACTGAATTAGTAACTGTGGGGATGCAGCCTGAGTTTCAACAAGCCCTCCATGTGATTCTGTCTTAGACGGAAGCTTGTCCTGGAGCACTGGTGTGATAACACGGCAGCTTGGCATTCAAAGCCCTAGAAGAGCTGGCTCTACTCTCCTCCTCTCCCTTCCGCACTCTACAGGTACCCAAGGTATTGTTCCTGTGTTTTGCCTTTCCCCACGCTCCTTTTGCAAGCTTATTCCACCCAAGATGTCTGTGCGATGACCCCCAAGAGCCCTTCAAGGTCCTGTTCAAACAGCATCGCTCTGGTAACATCTCTTTTCCCTCTGCTGTGACCAAACCCAATTTACATCTCTCACTGTCCACATCCATTTCTTCTTTTCCATACAGTTATGTTTGCATCCTGTTTCCTCTGAGCATAAACTCCTTGAAAGTATGGACTGGGTCCTGCTCATCTGTATTGTCTATGTGAACAGGTGCAAACTCAAATATTTATAAAATAAACTAACAGCTGGGAGGTAGAGGGAGAAAATGACCGTTTTAAAAGAAATGTCATTTTATTACTTCATGGCTCCCTCTTGTGTGCCTCTGCAGCACGTGTCTCCCATTTAGCACGTGTGCACTATGGATGGAGCTTACATGTTTATTTTCCCTGTGAGGTCATGAGTTACTAGAAGGGTAGGAACCCTGTCTTACCTATCTTTGTGCCTACACTACTAGGTACAGGGCTTGGCATATTCTTTTTTAGCTTGTTTATGGGTTAGTTTTGTTGTTATTGTTGTTAATCCTCACCCAGGGACATTTGTTCCATTGATTTTTATTTTATTTATTTATTTTCTTTTTTTCTTTATAGATGTTAGAGAGAGATACAGAAACATCGATGAGAGAGAACATCGACTGGCCACCTCATGCTTGCCCCCCACTGGGGATGGGGCCCACAACCTGGGCATGTGCCCTGACCACGAATTGAATCAGCAACATCCCAGTTGCATGGGTTGACGCTCAAGCACTGAGCCACACCGGCTGGGCTCCACTGATTTTTAGATAGAGTGGGAAGAAGGGAGGGAGAGAAACATCCATGTGTGTGAGACACATCAAATGGTTGCCTTCTGCACAACCTCAACCAGGGCTGTGATCAAACCTGCAACCCAGGTATGTGCTCATGGCCGGAATAGAAACTGCAACCCTTTGGCCCTCCAGCCAGCACTCCAACTGCTGATCCAAACCAACCAGGACTACTTGATTGGCATTTTAATGAAAGGGAATAGTTATGTTAGCATGAAATAATTAGCTTACAAAGTATTTCACAGTAGGAGTAATGAATGACCCAATCTATTCAGCAGTTAGTTACCTCACTTGTTTTCCTCCAAACTGTTTGTAAGAACTGGAACCCAGGTGGCAGAGATACCCAAGAAGACCAATACAGAACTGGTTGTCCCTCTGAGGCTTGAAAGGTTTGATCATCCAAAGGACTATTTTAGTGTCACGTGAGGCTCTTTATAGCCACCTCCCTTAAGCCTTCTACATTTGCAAAATTAAGCTATTTGCTAAAAAGCATCATTAATTAGCTTAATAAGGACTAATGACATACACAGCTCTGGATTCGATAGACAAAGGACCATAATTGAGTTTTCATAGCGAAGATCATCTCCCTATCTCTAAATAAATACAATCACTAGGCAAGCATTTCTTCCTTGACAGGGCAGCTGGAGAGATTTTTATTTTGTAATTAGTGAAGTTAGGGGCATTGCCGATATGCTTACTTAGTGTAGACATTTCTAAGTATACATCATTTTAAACATTTATTTTCAATATTGCTATAACAATTCCAGCACTGAAATCCTTAACACCAGTCTGTTCTCTTGGTAACTTAATATGTTCTTAATAATATTGTTTACATAATTCATCTGCTTAGTTAAACATTTAATATGTAAATGTTAATCTAATTTAGATTAAATTACAAAATTTCTAGGTTAATGGCATTCAAATTAATTGAGTGTTCTGTATTTTCTTTTCCTACAGGAGCTAATTTGAGTTCACCTGAATTCCTCTTATTTTACTAAATCAACATTTTTAAAACCATTTCTGTAAAGGACAGAAGGCAAATATTTTAAGTTTCATAGACCTCAGATAGTCTGTCTCCCATATTCTTTATTTCTTTTCTTTTCCAGTCCCCTCCTTTTATTTTTTTATTGATCTTGGTGGGGGGGAGGGTGGAGAGGAAGTGAGAGATATACACTAATGTAAGAGAGAAACATCAATTGGTTGCCTCCTGCACACCCCCTGAATGTTGATTGAACCTGCAACGGGGGTACATACACTGACCATGAATCGAACCCGAAACATTTTGGTGTATGGGATGACACTTTAACCAACTGAGCGACAGTGGCCAGGGCTCTTTTACAGCCTTTTGAAAGTATAAAAATCATTCTTATGTGCTGTAAGAAAAAAACAAACAAACATACATAGGTCCGATTTGATCCACGGGCCCTAAACTAAATATAAATATAAGCAGCTGGTATATGAACACTTATATAACAAGTCATATGCATGTATATAACTACTCAGACTTCATCACCACCTTTCCTCTCTAACTGAAGAGTTTTTCTACCTGTATCTTGTCTACATGATTACAAAACTGAAAATGCATAGGAGATAGTAAATGCTAGAGATGGGCTGGAGCCCTGTGCACTTACAGAACTGCAGAATTGCATTGCTGGGAGAAATTATAGAGATTATCTCATTAGAACCCCTTATTTATTTTATAGATAATATAACTAAAAAAACTCATAAGTAAATATAATTAACTTACAAATACTGGAGAGATAACAGGCCTGCAAATGATTCCTTATGTATTTCTTGCAATTTATTTCCACTGAGATTTCTGAAAAATGAAGAGGTTATTTCTGGATCAAAATGCAAAATAACTACAACTATTTACTGTACAGAAATATTTTGGGGAAAACTGGATAATGATGCCATTGAAATACTCAAATTTTGATTTAATTTAAGGATGGTGATCTCTGCTCTTTGTTTATTCAAACCTTTCTTCTCACGTCCTCTTTGTGTCCATCTATCTCCATCACACACACACACACACACACACACACACACACACACACACACACACCTGTCCACTCTTCCCACCAAATCATATAGTTAATGTCTACTCTCTAGAGCACAAAGTCTCTGTCAGAACCCAGCTCTGGGTGGTACCAACATTGGCAGAACTGCCATTTACTCCTCTCTTTCCCCAAAACTTGTTATGGAAGCCCCATACAGACCTGGATCAGGGCTGCAAGTGAAGTCACTCAATTACTTTCCCCATTAAAAAATTCTTCTGAGAACTAAAATGTGCATAGAATGTACACAAGATAAACATAGATACCCATATAATACCACTCATGTCAAGAAAGAATACTGTCAGCGTTCCAGAAGCCCACAGGCTGCCCCCTCCAATCATAGCCCTTTCTCTGACTCCAGTTCAAGGGCGTTAGCAACAACCTGGGTACCTGATGCTACCTTTTTTTTTCTTTTTCCCTTTATTAATTTTAGAGAGAGGGGAAGTGAGAGGGAGAGAGATAGAAACATCAATGAGAGAGAACATCAATTGGCCACCTCCTGCATGCCCTCCACTGGGGATCCGGCCCACAACCAGGGCATGTGTCCTGACTGGGAATCGAACCAGCGACCTCTTGGTGCATGGGTCGATGCTCAACCACTGAGCCACACCAGCCAGATCTGATGCTACTTTTTCTACTGTAAATTCATAAGATCTAAATACAGGTCAAGTCTCTCTGATAAAGAATTTAGCAACCATCCTGGCTGGTGTGGCTCAGTGGATTGAGCATTGTCCCATGAACTGAGAGGTCCCGCTTCAATTCCCAGTCAGGGCACATGCCCAAGTTTTGGGCTCGATCCCCAGTAGGGGGCATGCAGTAGGCAGCCTATCGGTGTTTCACTCTAACATCAATGTTTCTAACTCTCTTCCTTCCTCTCTCTCTAAAAAATCAATTAAAAATATTTAAGAATTTACCAACCAAATTTGGATTTCAAAGGCTTAGTATGGAAAAAATAATGTAAATTCTTTAACAATTTTTCTATTGATTTCATGTACAAATGACAATACATTGGATATTTGAAGACTTAAAGTGAAAAAATGTAGAATATCTAATTAATAATCTACACAATTATTATATGTTGAAATGATAATATTTTGCATGAGTGAAATAAAATATATTAATATTTATTTCCCTGTTTCTTTTTACTTTTAAGTGGCTTCCAGAAAATTTAAGATTACTCATGTGGCTTACATTATGTATCTAATGAATAGTATTCCATCATATGACTATACCACACATTATTTATTCATTCTACCACTGCTGGATACTAAGATTTTTCTAGATTTTAGTTGTTACAATGTTGCTTTGAACATTCTGGTGCTTATATCCTGATACACATTTGCCTGAGTTTCTCTAGGATATAATAGGGGGACAAAATTGCTTTCCTAAAATGTTATGCTATTTCAAGTTGGCAGATTGAAACATGCCAAGTCTCTACCCCTCCAACTTCCACCCAAATCCCTAAGAATAATGGAAAAGATATCATTTAAAAATCATAAACTTCGCTCAAAGCACAGAAGCAGCTCCCAAATGCTGCCCTACCGGAAGCGCCCTGGAGCACCCTGCAGGGGAGTAGTCAGTACACTGCAGCAGGAGCAGCTGGCAGCACATCACCCCACATCTCCCCTCCTTGGACCAGGCAGCAAAGGGTGTGTCCCTCCACGGGCAGCAACCGGTACTGGAAAGTGGGCAGGGTCCCAGAACCCTGGAGAAAGGGTATGCACCCCCTGACTAGCCCCCAGAAAGCACCTCCACCTCTTCCCGATTCCCAGGGGAATCCACTGGAATAAGAAGCCCCAGCAGTTCATTTCACCTCTCCCCTGGAGCCGGAACACAGAAGCAGTAGGGTCTCAATTACAAAGATGATTGCACTCAGGAATGACCCAACAACTTGAGAAAGCCAACTCCATTGAGGACAGAAAACAAAAACAAACATAAGAGCCTATGGCCAATGAATCAGAGTTAACAGAGAAAGCACAAGGGGACTTCAGAATAGCACAATGAACATCCTCAGACACATGTAAGCAGACAGTACATCCATGAAAAGAATTAACCCAAGATTATACAAATGAAGTCTTATCATTCATAAAAAAACAACAACCTCAGTGTATGAGCGGAAATGACAGTTGAATAAATTAGAAAACTGAGAGATCCAGCCAATGAGCTCTCCGTAATGAAGAAGGAACAGGAATGAGCCACAGACAAGCCTGACACCGGGGCCCAAGGAATGTGAAGGCCTTTGCTTTACCAGGTCTCACAGTAACCCCTGGGAATGCGCTCGGGTAGGTGTGGGGCGTGGGGGCAGTTTGCACTCCTGTCTTATACCTGATGAGCAGAAAGGCACATAACCAGAGTCTCCAAGAGTGGAGTGAGGGTGGGTAGAGAGCCAGTACAGGAGACACTCTGTAAAATGTCAAAGGTAAGTGTCTCTTGCTGGGAGAATCCCCACCCTTGCAGTGACATTAAGCTGTACACCCTCAGGAGCATGGGGATTAGAGACTGTGCTGTGTCACCTGTGAAACTACTTCCACCCAGTTCAGCATCTGAAACATTCTGCTGTCCCTCACAGTGTCTGTTGGACACATATTTATATTAACTCCACCTCTTAGCATCATTCTACCTCAAAGCTTAATTCTTTCCTCATAGCTTGTGGCAAAACATTACTGCCCAGAAACTCTACTACTAAAGACAACTAGTTCAGTTATAAGGTTGTTCATATGACACAGAACATACATTTTTAAAAGCCCATTAAAATAAAAACACAAAAACTTTAACTCCCACAAATGACTCTTGGAGTCCTAAGAATGGATCAAATACCTTGACCTCAACTTCAAATTCACCACATTAGAAGGAACAGCAGTGATGGTCACAATACATATGAAGGGGGAATGGTCAGAGGTGATGCTATGATTGATTTGTTTTCTCATCTTCCTTAGGCAATGGTTTCATATTTTCATGTAAACGATCCAAAAAGAAAAAAACAAATCAGTTTTCCAATGATGTTTATAGTAGCCCTTTTCGTAAGAATAAAAAGTTGGAATAAGCTCTACCTTCCCATATAACTTAACAAAACTGTATGTGTATAATATAGATGATATACAAAAAGGTCATAGGAAATAATGGTATATGAAAAAATCAAGACAATAATCAAAGTTGTATATACTAATTATAACTTCCAAATATAAACCTTACAAGGATTCAACAAGGACAGAAGAAACGAGGGCTAATCCTCAGCTCTTTGTAACAGCTTCTCTAATTGGCTGGTGCTCACGTCAGACTGTTTGGTGAAAGAGTGTTAAGATCATGGTAAGAGGGGGAGTAACCAAAGGGTGTGTATGTAGTTTATGTTAATGGGGTTCCTTTTTATGAAGTTGTTTGTTGACAGGATAGTAAAACGTTTTAAGTAACAATAATAAATTAAACCTGGAAGGAAAATTTAGTCTGAGAATGAGTCAGTCACCAAAAAATTACCCCCAGAAAAGGACCTTCAAGTAAGCAACTAACTGCTGTCAAATACACTGATCTGTAGAACTTCAAATATTCATTTTGACCAAAGTAAAAAAAAAAATTAAAACTATAGGGAATCAGCGTTAAAGGCAGATCTAAAATTTTCACACACCGTGAAAATATCAAAACCAGGCACGAACTAACATTTGAGAAATATCCACGTTTGACTTCTGGTCAGGCTTCGTTTCACGAAGGCCACCTTCTGGTTTTCACAATGTTTACTCTTGAGACTATGTTAGCCCCACCTGTGTAACTTCTAGAATGTTGAGAGGGCTCAGGGTTGTTTTGGAGGACTTAACTATTCAAAAAATGCAACCAGTAGGCCCTTCTAGAATTGATTCACTTTCCTTCTCCAGCTTCCTTTCTCTCCTAAGACCTTATAAATACTTGAAATTATATCTATCTACAGTCGTCCCTCGTTTATCGCGGTTAATCTGTTCCACACTCGAGCAGTTGCACCTGGCGTTGAAGCATTCCTGGGGTGCTCAAAAACATAGGCCAACAGTCCATACCTACAGTAATTTTAATTTTAATTGTAATACAGGGGTGTATAATTGACTCAGACAACCGAGTGCGTGCTGTATCATTTTCACTGTCTCGATCAACTTTTTAATGAATATATTTGAAAAAACCGCGATAGAGTGAAGCCGCAAAAGTCGAAGCGCGAAGTGGCGAGGGACGACTGTATTTATTATATTTATACATTCAATTTTACATTATATACTTGTAAACCCTTTGAGAAATGGGGTATTTTGTCTATTTTGTTCTTGGGCCCATAACCCTGGCACGTAAGCAGTTCCTGGCATGTAGCAGATGCTCCATAAATACTTGTTCAATGAATTCAGATGGCAGGCATCATTTTCATATACTACTTTTCCTGAAAACAAATCATCCATGTAGTATCACTCATGAGGGTAAGTTCAGCTTTACAGGAAAAGAAATGTCTTTCTTCTCCCCTACAGTTGTGACTCTTAATCATTGAGACAGGAGCCCTGTGAGAATTTCATAAAAGCGATGGGCCCTTTCCCTAGAACTGCACTCTCTTGAATCCACGCAAAGTGTGCATGTAGTTTCCACCTGTGGGTCATCCCCTTGGGGCAGAGGTCGGTGAGTAGGAGTGAATGGACTGAATTCAGGGGGCCAAGCCTGACCGGGAAATAAAATTACATCTCTCTTTTCACAAACCTCTAACTAAAATTAGCATTGCCTTGCATTGTGAATGTGGGCTACAAGCCATAGTAGATTAGTAGTACAGTAGTTAATTGGATCTCCAACAGAAATATCAGATATTTTCATATCACATACTCATTGCAGATATCTCAAAATATCATTTATTCATTCTCATCATTACCTTGAAGTTATAACAGCTATTCGACCTACCACTATAGCTTGTTATTTAATTTGTTAAGAGAAGCATATTTATTACCATATCAACAATATTTTTAAAAAATATTTTGAAAACTGTATTTCAATAGTAGGTTTCCTTTATTTTCCTTTATATTTCAACTTATAAATCATTTAAAAATCTAGTCCTCAAGAACATAGGCTTCTACAGATTTCCAAAGAGACATATGGAAAAAAAACACACAGAAGTTAAGAAATCCTGCCTTGGGGTCCAGACCCTAAGTTAGGAACCTTTCCCTTACAAGGTATAAATCTCAAGCTGACTGAAATTCAAACCTTACCAGATTCATGTTATTGAGTATAAACTCCCAAACACAAGCTTTTTCAAAATTGATGTTTAAATTTCAATTTTTTAAGAAGTATATAATGTAGATTCTCATGACTCAAAATTCCAAAGGTATATATACAGTACACAATCCAAAGTTTTTCTCCTATCATCTTTCAGACTACCCTACTCCCTCTACTCCTTAAAGGAACTAATGTTATTTTTTTCTTGTGTCAGGTGACTTTCATTTTTTGTCACCAGATACTAACATGGAAAATACAAACTATATATACTCTCCAAAAAAATCATAAATTAAAAAAAAAAAAACAACTTCTGGGTTCTAGCATTTTTTTCCTTACCAATAAGGTATCAGACTAAGGGAGGAATCTTTTAGGGTGGTCATAAACCCGATTTTTAGATCAGTATGACTATTATGTTTTTCAATATTAATTCAGAAGTCATTTATGATATCCATTCAAGTTGAACTAATAATATGACACACAAACTATCTTGAAAAATGCCAGGTAATTACTTGGAATGTAAATGTTTTTTCCCAAATCACTTATGTGCCTAAACTGACTTTTCTTTCTTTCTTTTTTTTTTTTATCCTCACCCGAGGACATTTTTCCATTTTTTGTTCAGATAGAGTGGGAGGGAGAGAGAGGAAGAGAGAGAGAGAGAGAAACATCAATGTGAAAGGGACACATCGAGTAGCTGCCTCCCGCATGACCAACCAGGGTTGGGGACAAATTACAACCGAGGTACGTGCCCCTAGCGGGAACCGAACCTGGGTCTCTCTGGACTGCAGGCCGACGCTCTAACTGCTGAGCCAAACCGGCCAGGGCCCTAAACTGACTTTTCTACAAATCAATAAATAAAGATAAACAAAAGAAAAATGAGCAAAAAAAGACAGGGCAAATTCAGAGAAGAAATACAAATGTTCAATAAATATATAAAGATATTTAAATTCACAAGTAATCAGAAAAATTCAAATTTAGTTTGGACCCCTTTCATTCACCCATCAGATCAGCCCCCAAATGGAGACTATCCAGTGGTGGAAGGGTAGAGGGAAATGAAAGCTGCCATGGCCCATCGATTGGAGTGTAAGTTGGCACAACTTCTTTGAGGGCAATTAAATGTTACATCCATATAGTCTTCACCCCAACAATTCCATTTCTAAGTATCTATTCTGCAGAAATACCTGCCCATGTTCCCAAAGATGCATGTACAAGAATGTTCATTGCAGCAATACATGTAACAAGAAAACTGGACATAATCTAAACACCCATCAATAGGGTATTTAACTATGGAATATTATGTAGGAATTAAACTATGGAATATTATGTAGGAATTTAAATGAATTGGGTAACCCTTTATGTACCAAGAAGGAAACAAATCTAAGATATATCATGAGGTGAAAGAAGCAAGTTGTAGGATGTTACCATTTATGTAAAATTTAAAAAAAAAGATATGAAAATCACACAACAGACCTATTTTGCTATCTGTAATTATGTATGTAGGCAAATGCATGGAAAAAGGTCTGGAAGGATATATAGAAAACTTAGAGTAGCGGTTACCTTAAGGGTAGGGGGTGAGGGCACAGGCAGGGTTTTCACTATACCTGTTTTATCACTTTTATATATTGAGAAAATTATCACGTATTACTTGCTATAATGGAAAATAAGTTTAAATTGACACTTATTTTAAAGAGGGCCTACCAAACTTCATTTTTAAAATAAACACAGAACTGCAATCAATAGAGGTTGATTTGGGATATGGAGGGAGAAGTACCTTTTCTCAGAGCTACTGACCTCAAAATTCTGGATCAAGGAGGATCTTACAACGCAGTTAGGGTTTTTGAATATACTCACAGTTTCTCAACCAAATGGTATGACTTCCATGTATCTTTATCGATGTAAGCAATAGAGTTCCCTTGCAACTTTCTGTGAAGAAACACAGTTAATATACTTGAATAGGTGGGAAAAAAGAATGAACAGACTAAGTAAAACAATCATGGCAACCTTGTGGGGACACTGAAATGCAGAAAACACCAGCTTTCTAACTTCCACATGTCAGCTTCCCGGTTTGCACAACGAATAAAGACACACTGTGGGGCCCGGGCACAAGCAGCGAGGCGTCGCCTCAGAAGCTGCACTTCTCTTGGATGGGTAATGCCAGTGCATTACCTTGAACGCATTTGTTCCAAAGTCACTTGTGTCTAAGTGACTCCTGCTACGAATTAATGAGAAAAGAATAGTTCAACAGAAAAATGCAAAAATGTATCAGTCTCAGCAAATAAATGTAAAGAAACCTTATGCCAGGCCACACCAAAGCTTTGGCTCAGTGCCTTCTGTGGAAATCTCCGCAGGTGTTAGGAGGATGGGGCAGTGAGAAACGAGAGGACTGGTAGGGAAGCTTCCTAGACACATTCGACAGGGAAAAGCACAACTCACCGAGGGAGGAGGAAAGTAAGACCTCTTCAGAGAAACAATGCAAAAAAGAAAAGAAAAGAGAGAGAGAGAGATTGGAAGGATAGACACTCACCAAGATGGTAACAGGAGTGGTAGAAAGGGCTGGGTGGGATTTTCACATTAGATCCCACGACTTCTGTGACATTTAAAAAAACAACAAAGTGAGAATGTGTCCATGAATTACAAATGTTTAAAAGAAGCTGTTGAATTCCTGAGGTTCAGTTTCAACCACTAACTTGGTGGATGACTTAGAATCTTTACCTTTAGCTTTGCCCTCTCTCTCAGCAACAACTTACCTATTCAGTTTACATACACATTTTTCAAGGAAATCAGAAAAAGTCAGAGACACAGCCATCTGCCCCTCTGCCTAGTGGACATTTCCACTCAAGCACAAGCCTCTGGTTGCTTTATGCTCACCAATAAACGCTGCCCAAACTGAACTCACCTCCCTCCAACTGGCCCTCCTTCCCAACTGCTGTGAGTCCTCCTGTTATAGCACTGCCCTACTCATCACCCAGGACAGAAATTTCCCTGGGTCGTAGCTAATCTTTCTCTTCCTGTACATCCCACCCTAGCTCCAGTCAGTTACTAAATCTCGTCAGTCCCTCCTGTATAGTGTTGCCAGAAGTTTCTTCCTACTCTGATGACAACCACTCAGATTCAGCGCCTTCTCACTTTACTCCTAGATTTTGAAAGAGCATTCAGTTTGGTCTCCCTGAGTCAAACTTTCCTCTCTAGATCACTCTACCTATGGCATCCAAAAGAATCCTCTTATTTTGATCATCTGTCTCTCTCACTTGAAAACTTGCAGTGGCTTGCCCTATCTCAGTGTAACTTCCAAACCCCCACAGCTGAGAGTCAAGGGTTTGCATAATCGTACTGTTCACTGCTTCCTAAACCAATTCTCTACAGCCAGACTGGTCTATTAAGTGCTGATCATTCCTACAGCCATGATCTACTCACTACTCTTTCTCAGTTTAACAAACCAAGCCACCCTGTAGTCCCAGCTAAGGTCCTAGCTTGTCCATGCAGCCTTCCCTGACTTCCACACCCCAGTGACTACAGATTCTGCTGAATTACAGCACCTCTGGCCCCTATCTCTTTTAGTACTTAATACAGATCACCTTTTTAATGCATATTCCCCTCTTCCCACCTACCACTGTCATGTTCCATAGACAATGGCAGACTGCTGTGGCTCCCACATACTTAGCCCTGGGTTGGGCACAAAACTGGTGACATCTATTGAAAGCCAGGGGGCAAGGATGAGTGTTGGACATGATTGAGGAGTATAATAATAATATGATAGCTAACACATACATGTTAGGCACTGATGTAAGTACTCTACATATATTAACTCGTCTAAATCTCACAACAATCCTATGAGGTGGTAGCTATCATAATCTTCATTTTACAGATGAGGAAAGTGAGTCCCAACACTAATGAATGGCATACCTGGGTTCAAGCCCAGTCCCTCTGGCTCCAGAATCTCTACTCTTAACCACTTGGTTGTATCACCACCAGGGAGATGGGGAGAGGGCCATGTAGCTGTAAGGAGGATGGAGTGAAAGTGGGAGGACAGAGGAGGTTAAGGAATGAAATGATGGGGCTAAAAATATGGATCAGGAAAAACAATATGGGCATTTACAAGTAAAAGACTGGGGAAGGGGGAACAATAGTAAGAAGGAGAGTGAAGATAAGGAATAGTTGACAAAGATAAACACCGAAAGTCAGTCAGTGTGGGTTGGAAGATGAGGACACCCAGGAAGGCCCGAGGAAAAGGCTGCCCTGTCAGGCGGGCTGCAGAACAAGGAGGAAAGGCAATTCTCACAGGACGGTGACGGCGCCCTTGAAGTTGCTGCGCTCTGGCACAGGTACGCTGTGGAGCTTCTGCTCTGGGCTGAGACCAGTACACGACAGCGTCCCATTACAGCAGGTACACAGCTTACATAAGTTCCTGGAGGCATGGTGTGGCACTGGAGGAACTGACTGTTGTTCCTGAGTCACAATAACTGTGCCCGCAGGCAAGGCTGCCTGCTGAACCTGAACAATCTGTGGAAGTGGAGGTGTCTCCTCGGGGGGGTTTGGAGGAGGCATAGTCTGCTGCAGGGCTGCAGAATCAGCCTCCAAAGCAGCATCTGCAGTCGGGGTGTACTCCAGGTACAACTGTTGAATTGTTGGGTGCAGAACCTGAACATGAACAGGCTGTGGAAGTGGAAGTGTCACCACAGGGGGGTTGGGAGGAGCTCTGGTCTGCTGCACGACTGTAGCCTCAGTCACCACAGTAGGATCTGCAGTCGGGGTGACCTCCAGGTACATCTGTTGAACTGTTGGGTGCTGAGCCTGAACAGGCTGTGGAAGTGGAAGTGTCACCACAGGGGGGTTGGGAGGAGCTGTGGTCTGCTGCGGGACTGTAGCAGCTGCCTCCAAAGTAGGGTCCTTAGTGACGGTGAGCTCCAGGTGGAATGGTTGAACTGTTGACAGCAGAGCCTGAACAGGCTGTTGAACTGGAATTGTCACCTCAGGGGGCTTTGGAGGAGCTGTGGTCAGCTGCATGGCTGTAGCCTCAGCCACCAAACAAGGCTGAGCTGGAGTCCCCTGCTGGGATGGAAGCTTGACCTCTTCAGTGCACTTTGCAAGAAGAGTTGAGGCCTTGTCTCCTGCAGATGGTTCACTCATTTTCTGGGGCACTGATGTTATCAAAATCCCTGGTTCCAGAGCTGTTAAAGGAAACCGGGCTTCACTCGAACCTAGAGGTGAGACTGTCACCTCAGGCTGAGCTATGATATCCATAGAAGCCTTTGGAAGGACAGAATCAAGGGCCAGCTCTGGAGGCTGAGCTGCCTGGACCTGCAGCCATAACAGCTGCCAAATGAACAGGAGCCGTGGGGCCCACAGGTGCAGCCCGGACATGACAGGCAGAGGTCCGGGACACACCGAGCGACCCATTAGAGCGGGGTGCAGCAGCGATCCAGGAGAGCAGGCACAGAGAGCGACCCAGGAGAGCAGGGCGCAGCGAGCAACCCAGACAAGTGTGGTGTCAGCACCATGTGCTGAGCAGGAGCCCCACAACTGGCAGCCCTGTCACAATTGGCAGCCCTGTCACAATTGGCAGCCCTGTCACAATTGGCAGCCCTGTCACAATTGGCAGCCCTGTCACGTATGTGCCCCTTAGCAACCAAGCACCCTCCACTGCCTCAGGTTCCAACCTTTGTTTAGACAACATTTATCAGTCTTGGGCTGAGTGACTGCAGAAGAGCGAGCCTTCCTCCTAGAATCATCAGGGACCAAGCCATCCTTTTCCCCTGCAGAGGGGACAACTACCTCCTGCTGGGCCTCCCCACATCCCTCACAGTGAGGCAGGATTTGGGCTGCACACCTGGGTGGCCCAGGACTCCAGCAGCCCAGGGATGGTGGGATGGGGGGATGTTAAAGGAGGTGGGGAGTTGGGGGGTGCCACAGAGCTTCCTAAGGAAGCCACAGGCCTGGCACCCCGGGAAATTCACCAGTTCCGGCAATCTGAGCGCCTCCTCACAGCTGAAATCTGAGAGACACTCTTCCTCTGCTTGGCCACACAGCTTCCAAGACAAGTAGCTGACCTGAGAAGTACACCAGTTAGGGCGGTGGAGAGGGGGACACACTTCACAGTTCTAAAAGGTTGCCATTTCCTCGAAATTCTCAATATCCATGTCTGATTTTTTTTTTTTAATTCTCACCCAAGGTTGTGTTTACTGATTTGAGAGAGAGAGAGATAAGAGAGAGAGAAACATCGATTGGTTGCCTCCTGTACACATCCCAACAGGGTGATCAAACTCACAACCTAGGTGAGTACCCTGACACGGAATCAAACCCACAACACCTTGGTGCACGGACAATGCTCCAACCAACTAGACACCGGCAAGGGCTCCACGTCTGATTTTTAATTCTCCACTCTATTAGACAGGGGCTACAACTGAATCAGTGAGACTCGAAAATTTCTCTAGATGAGGTTTTGGAGGGTGAGCAATTCATTCTGGGGAGGAGAGTCTGAAACCAGGTGAATATCCCTTTACAGTGGTTTGGTAAAATGTCCCCCTCCCACCCAGGCTCAACGTGGCCATTAATGTAGAAGAGTAACAGGGCCACTTTTCTGAGGTCTGCCCTGTGCGCACACATGGAGAAGACACTTAGGGTGTGAAAGCCAGCATGTTAGATACTTTTGTGGAATATTGTAACTGGCACCCAATTTGCTTCCTTCACAGCCCTTTTTATTTTCTATTTTATTGTACTCCTTGTTCATTGTCTGGCACAACCTCCAGCATGTGAACCCCAACAGAGAAGGGGCTGCATCTTATTCCCAGTCTAACATAGTAATGGCTTTTAACTGAAACTGATTCCAAGACTGGCCTCATCAGGATGGATCTCGTTATAATCAGGTTTCTGGAATCTTTAGCATCAGTACTGAATCCCTTTCTCACATGATTTCCCAGGAAGACAGACTCATGCAAGCCCAGGACAACACCAGAGCTTTTGCTTTCTGTAGTCATAATCATTGGTTCGAAATTTCAAAATTCCAGCTAAGTATTCTCAGAAGTCCCATACCAGCTAAATGCAAGGACTATTCTATTTCAACTATGATGTTGTTGTGTTTTTAATTAGCAAATGCTTGATTTCAAGGTGCTGTGAGGATTTTACTAAATGCCTATTCAAAACAGATTTTCTATACAATCCTCAAGGTTTTGGCAATGTATGTCATAAAATCTAAAGGCTGAAATAACTGAATTTTAACAATAAAAACAAATAAAATCCTTTTTCAGCCAAATACCTATAGCTTAAGCAAAACTAGATGATTTCAATTTTGTATTAACAAGTTGTCATCCCTACAGTAACATGTCATGTGAGTACCTTATATACTCACTAAAATTTTTCTCTATAAAAGGAAAACACTTCATCTCCAGTAAGTAAACCCTTTCAAATCTGTGATTTTAGAAAATTAAGCTAGTAACATCAACCAGTGTCTCTGTATCATCAACAGTCATATTACTTACAAAGTACTCAATAGATGAATGAGTTATTTTTTATACTAGGAATTTAATATGCTTGTACTTAAGCCAACATTCTAGTCTACAAAAATTAATCTAAATACCAACAAAGTATGTTCCTTTTTTAGCCTTGACCATACAACAGGATTCAAATCCATGTATCATATTTCTTTATGTGCTTTGGAATATCTTAAACTAGCCCTGGAATGTTTATCTTTATTTATTTATTTATTTATTTATTTATTTATTTATTTATTTATTTATTTTTCTTTATTGATTTGAGAGAGAGCATAATGGAGAGGGAAGGAGAGATAGAAACATCGATGAGAGAGAACATTGATTGGCCACCTCCTGCACGGCCACAATGGGGATTTGGCACACAACCTGGGCATGTGCCCTGACCGGGAATTGAACCGGCGACCTCTTGGTGCATGGGTCAATGCTCAACCACTGAGCCACACCAGCCGGACAGTCCTGGAATGTTTTTACTTCCAAAGCATATACACATATACACATTTACCCAACAGCCTTCTTCCCAGCCTTTATTGCCTGGAGGTACATATGAAAAAACTAATGAAACTAGTGCTTAGTCCAAACAACTCACTGTCATGCACTGTTACTCATTCTAGGCCAGTGGACATAGACTATAAGTTTAGAACACAAAATGTATCATCCCTTTTACCATAATCTTGAGAAATACTGTGTTTCAAAAAGTAAAGCATCCAACAAGTCAACACCACATCCAATAAAGAAAGGAAAATGCCTGGCAAGCAATATGAAATAGCAGCTCAAAACACACTAACTCTGCTACTAAACACATTTCACTGGTCAAATTGCCTATCAACATCTAATTAGACCAATTTTTAGTTTTCCAAATCTAAAATATTTAGAATATGGCACCCACTGAAGAATTATCAAAACTTCATCTATTACAGTTCTCACCTACTGACAATTGTTTATCCAACCAACCTTTGAGGAGCACCTGCTACTCTACGTGCAAGACACTCTGCTAGGAAATGGAGCAGATATAAGATTAATGTAAGCATATATAATCCTTAATTTCATATAAAGATAGGACAAGTGTGCACAAGACAAACTGTCATTAAGAAAAACAAAATGGCATGTAAGTACATAAATATACAAGTTTTTTAAAAAGGAAACCCAACCACAAACTGTAATTGAACTCAACATATACACAGCTGTCAATCCTAAATATTATTTGCTAGGCCTTCAAAGAGAAGTTAACATTAGCTGACTGCCCTGCCAAAACACCCTGGGATAGTGTAATTCAGTCTCCGTGGGTCTTTCAATTCTGGGCTCTTGGTAGAGAGGACCACATGTGACTTCTTAAAGTAAAAACTGTAAGTATAAAAGATGTGCTAAAATCAAGTTGGCAAGAAGTGGCATAGTACCCTCTGCATACAAGACATAAATACTTGACAGTTAATTCATTCCCTTCAATCTTCCAAGCAACCCTTCAGCAACCAGACTGCCCTGAGGCCCGCAGGGAAGGTGGAGTGCCCACGGGTCAGACCAACCTGCCCACCCCTGCACTTGATGGTGCACTTCTCATTGTAAACGTACAAGCTAGCATTTCCCACGTGCAGATGACTGGATCATTAGCACTATTTTTATCATGTCTCTCTCCTATCCAAGGTCTGGCCTCATCTCCCCAATGCTTTTTCTACCAAATACAGACTCAACTTAATTTCAAGGGCTTCCATCAACTCCCTCCTGTCCCACCAACCAAACCAGGCCTCACGTCCTCTCTGCCTCATCCCTTCTCACTTTTGCTCTCTGTAGTTCTTTATAAGAAATTCTCAATGAGTCTTTTTCTTTTTCTTTATTGATTTTAGAGAGTGGAAAGGAAAGGGAGAGAAAGAGAAACATTGATGAGAGAGAACATGGATTGGCTGCCTCCTGCATGCCCCACACTGGGGATTTGGACCACAACCTGGGCATGTGCCCTGGCGGAGAATTGAACTAGCAACCTTTTGGTGCATGTGTCGATGCTCAACCACTAAGCCACACCGGCAGGGCAATACAAATTATTTTATAAAATTTTTTTAAAGCTTTAGTGTTGACTGCCATTCAAGCTGGTGGTGTAGGTAAACACAATATTGCCTCCTCCCACAAGCACATCAAAATTACAACTGAATTACAGAACAACCATCATTCAGAACCACCAAAATCGAGCTAATGGAAGTCCTACAACTATGAAATTAAAGAAGCCACATCAAGACTTGTAGGAGGGGCGGAGGCGTGACAGGCTGGTCCCATACCCGTGTGTGGCGGATAAAAATTAGGAGGATACCTTGGCTGGGAAGGTCCTCCTTGAGGACTGAGGGGTCCCCGTCCCACACCAGGTGCCCAGCTCGGGGTTCCAGTGCCAGGAAGAGAAGTCCCCAGAACTTCTGGCTGGAAAAACCAGCAGGAACTGAGGCTGAGGCGGCTGGAGCCCCCGGCAGCTCCTCTTAAAGGGCCCGCGCACGGACTTACTCGGACTTGCTCCCTCCAGGCTCCAGCGTGGGGGAGGCAGCTTGAAAGGCACCAGAGTCATATGGGGAGGAACTGAGTTGTCTGGCATTGGAGCGAGGGCTGGAGAGGCAGCTTTCTCCTGGACAGACGTCCTATCAGAGGCCTTTGTTCCTTTGGTGAGCCCTTCCCTGGGACAGCAGACAGCTGCCATATCTGGGACTCCAGCAACCTGGCTCGCACTGTTTGCCCCGCCCTGGTGATTCCCTGAGGCCCCGCCCCACCCAACTTTCAGGCCCACCCAAGCTGTTACCAGTTGCTTTACCATAGGATTGGCCTGTCTTGGATCCTGCTTCAGCTTTTCCTAAATTCTTTCAAACAAGCAGCATCTGGTCTCAGCTAGCCCCATACCTCTCGCTAAGTAATACATAGAAAAAAAAAACACAGGGAGGCAGCCCAAATGAGGAGACAAAGAAACAGGTACCAAATGAAAGAACAGAACAAAACTCCAGGAAAAGAACTAAGCAAAATGAAGATAAGCAATCTAACAGATGCAGAATTCAAAACACTGCTTATAAGGATGCTCAATGGACTCAGTGAGAACCCCAGTGAACTTAGTGAGGGCCTCAAGAGCATAAAAAAGGACAAGTCAGAAATGAAGGATGAACAGTCAGAAATGAAGGAGGCACTAACTGAAATAAAGAATAATTTACACAGATTCAATAGTAGAGTAGAAAGCCAAGAAGCAAACCATCGATTGGGAATATAAGGAAGCAAAAAACACCCAATCAGAACAGCAAAAAGAAAAAAGAACCCAAAAAAATGAGGATAGTTTAAGGAGCCTCTGGGACAACTTCAAGCATGCCAACATTCGCATCATGGGGGTGCCAGAAGGAGAAGAGAGAGAACAAGAAATTGAAAACCTATTTGAAACAATAATGGTAGAAAACTTCCCTAACTTGGTGAAGGAAACAGACATACAAGTCCAGGAAGCACAGAGAGTCCCAAACAAGATGAACCCCAAGAGGCCCACATCAAGACACATCATCATCAAAATGCAAAAGGTTCAAGACAAAGAGAGAATCTTAAAAGCAGCAAGAGAAAAACAGTTAGTTACCTACAAGGGAGTTCCCCTAAGACTGTCAGCTGATTTCTCAAAAGAAACTTTGCAGGCCAGAAGGGAGTGGCAAGGAATATACAGAGTGTTGAAAAGAAAGAACCTACAACCACGATTACTCTATCCTGCAAAGCTGTCATTTAGAATCGATGGCCATATAAAGAGTTTCCCAGACAAGGAAAAGCTAAAGGAGTTCATCACCACCAAACCAGTATTATATGAAATGTTGAAGGGTCTTCTTGAAGAAAAAGATAAAAAAATATGAACAAACAAAATGGCAATAAATACATATCTATCAACAATTGAATCTACAAACAAAATGAACAAGCAGAACAAAAAGACTCACAGATACAGGGAACTTTGTTGGTTGCCAGATGGGAAGGGGGTAGGGGGATGGGCAAAACAGGTGAAGGGATTAAGAAGGACAAACTGGTTGTTAGACTGATGAACCTCAGAGGGAAGAGTTGAGGGGTGGGAAGAGATAAACCAAAGAACTTATATGCATATATGCATAACCAATGGACACAGACAATAGTGTGGGAAAGGCAGGAGTGGGGCGTGAGCAGGGAGGAGGGGGTCAATGTGGAAGAAAAGGGGGGACATCTGTAATACTTTCAACAATAAAGATAAATTTTTTTTTAAAGCCTTTAGTGTTGCGATGGGGTGGGGGTGGGGGATACAAAGAGAATAGCGTGTTGAATAGAGAAGGATGGTGTTGTCCCATCCCACTGACACTGTAAGCCACACAGGCTACTCCAGGGCTACCATCCAACAGGAGCCACAAGACAGTAAACACATGGCCACCCCTAGGTGTCTACTCATATATGACCAGCTTCCTAATAAAGGATTCATCATTATACAACAGTCAAGGAATGAGGGAAATAGGAAAGCTGGTAAGGCAGAATTCTGGCCTTATGTGGGGAGAAAATTTCTGTATATATTGCTACACAGGAGGGAACAGGATAAGTTAGAATATTGTAAGAGTTGTTTAATAACAGATTCTGAGGGCTAATCTCATGGGCCGTTAGTCAGTTTTTCCCCGAAGGTTAAGATGGACCCTCGGGCTAACTGTTCACTCTTCCTCTTCTTCCTCCCACTCTCCATCTCTACAGGGTTGTAGTTCAGGCCATATTTTCTTGTCTTGCTGATGAGGCTTCATGAGGCATGGAGAAATGATCCTAGGTTGTGCAGTTCCTAGTCTGATGTGAGGACAGGCAGCAGCATATGGATCCCCAATCCAACAGAGGAGTTAGAGCCCCTGCGTCCAGAAAGTTCCGAGTCAGATCGTGGAGACATAGCTCCTGTTCTAAAAAGCTCTTCAGTCAGTTGGCAGGAGGTGGGGTGGGAGGGATGAGACACACACAGCTATACTCAGATGATATATCTAACCGAAGTGTTAACTAAAGTAAGTAATCACAAGGTTAGGAAGGATGGTGGAGTTAAGACTTGACTTGGAAGGCTTCCAGAGGAGGTAAGTATTGAAGGAATGGTTTGGTACACTATCTCAGAGGTGAACTTGGTCTGAGACATCCATAGAGAACTGGTGAGTTTGTTCCTTGACGTGTCTATTCAGATAGCTAGTCTTTTCAAGTTCTTATTTGACCCTTGTTGAGATAAGATTTTTTTTGGGGGGGGGGGCTGAAAGTCTATTTGAATTAATATTTATCGCATGCCAGCTTTGCACCTAATATCTTGTAATGTGGGTAGCTTGGGAGGGGAGAAAGAGACAGACTAAGACATGGTTTTGGTCTTGTGAAGGGTTCCTTCAGGGCTTTTTCACTGAAAGTGACAGAAACCCAATGTAAACCTGTTTAAGTAACAAAGGGATAAAAGGATTTACTGGGTCCCCAAATTGGGAGGATCTGAGGCTTCAGGCATGGCTCAATCCTGAGGCTTCATGATACTGTTACACCTCTCTTTCTCTCTCCCCTCCCTCGGTTTTGCTTTCTTGGAGGGCTTCATTATTCTTGGCCAACATCTCCACACAGTTGGAATAAAAGCATCCAGGTTGAGATGTCTTCACCTCACCAAGACAGTGATCAGTGAAGATTAGTGCTGAAGGGGCCATGCTAGCATCTGTTCCTCTTGAAACCCCTTCCCAGAAATTCCTCCCAACAACTCCTCACATCTTATTGACCAGAACTGAGTGACAGAACCACCTCTAGCTAAAAGTGAGTCTGGAGAGGCAAGTATTTTCGACTGGGTTTCCTGCTAGACCAACAAAATTAGGGTTTTGTTAGTGAGAACCAAGGAAAGAACAGACTTTGGGTCAGGGAGCCAGCAGTGTCTATAGGAATGCCAGGGAAGATTCTGATTGGCTCTGCATGGTCAGGTGGTCAACCCAGACTTAACAACTATGGCCTATTGACTGGCCTCTGATTGGCCAGGTCTGCTGCAGGTGCTTCCCCGTGTTGGAGGAGGCAGCCCTAGCTGATTCTCATGAACAGGTTTTCCACAGGAAGGAGAGATTGTGTTACCAACAGAAGAGCATAAGAGCTTGTAGTTCAGAGAGGGGATGCTGGGCAGATAATTAACATACACCCACTTATAAGAACTTTCCAGAATAGAAAGAAAATATACCATAAAATAGCTTCAGCAAAAATTACAGCTTCAGGAATTTTCTCCTCTCCCTGATGCAATATATACAGTTATGTTGCAGGAACCAAATATAGCCACGCCGAGGATGAAGAGAAAAATGGCTTAAAGGGAAGACTTCCTGGTGGGAGTGAACTTGGAGCTGGGTTGAGAAAGAGGTGATGGCTAGAGAGCAGGAGTAAGGAGGCAAAAGCCCCGAAGGAAAAGCACTGCGCAGAGGCCAGGAACCCGGCAGGCTGGGAGAGCTGGGAAAGTGGGATGGATGGACAGCCAGCCCTGAGTGTTCTGACCCATGGCCGTGGAGGCTGGGTTTCCTCCTGGACACTTTCCTTTCCCCCTGGGTTAGCAGCCAGCTTTGGAGCAGGCTTGATTAGCATTATCTTGGCCTGGGAGGTTGTTGGGCAGAGGGGGACAGGAGAGGTAGCTCTGACATGGGAGCAAGAGGGAGCCACTGGGAGCAAGTTCCTAACCTAATTAAGATGATTATATGGTCATTTTCAATGGCTATGCCACTTACCAGGCACCTCTCAGGAGGCTCTAGTTGGCAGTTCAATTTGTCACGAGACCTGGAGCTATGGGTTGGTGTAGCAGCTGGGCAAGGAGCCCAGGCTCAGAGAGCTCGGGTGGGAATCTTTAACGATGAAAATGATGAGTGGGGAGCTTGCTGTTGCCAGGGAAACTGACTCTGGGTGGATAAGACATGATCCAATTGGTAGCCCATACGGACAATGCCACCTACCACCAGGCTTCACTGTGAGTGGCAAGCAGGCACCTCTGGAACCCACCACTCCAGCCATGCTCAGGCTCTGTCCACCTCTGCATCTCTTAGAGACTTCACACTCTGGCAATGTGCGTGCCAGTCCATATCAATATCTAAGGGGTCCAGGGAGATGCCCCCAAACCAGAAAAGCCTTTGGCATGGCTCCTGCCACCCTGAGTTAGCTGTGTCTGGCAGGAATATGGTATGACAAGCCATGGGACTGTAACTGGGGTAAGAGCCACAGACTAGGGTTAGGACACGCTGGCGTGATGAGAATGACCATGGGCAGCAGGGGGAATGGAATGGCGGAAGCACTGGATTGGGAGCAGGTAACTAATATTGATTTCAGATCTGTTATTACCAACTGGCTGAGTGACCCCGGGCAAGTGACTCTTCCAGGTCAGGTTGGTAATCCTTAAGACCCCTTCCAACTCGTTTTCCTGTGTTCTGGAATTTGGAACCTGACAGTTTTTTATCTCATCAGCTCCACATCTTAGCCCACTGAACTCCCCCACCACAGTACAGGTGCCCCCATAGAGACTGGTCCATGCTGCAGCACAGGGTCTGAGACTGGCAAGATGCCTGGGCAGCCCCCATCCTGCTGGCCTGTGCTGCTCAGGGCCATCCTGCCCCAGCTCAGGGCTGCCCCCTAAGCTCCTGGAGAGGTTTAATAAGCTGCCTGCTGCACTTACTCTTCCGTTTCCAATAGGTGCCATTTTAATGGGGCTTTCCCGAGACAAGGAAAAAGCAATTTACAGTGTGTGAGTTGGGCTTTGGCAGAGCATACACTCACTCAGTTTTCTCTCATCTCCCTTCCCATCTCCCTTTCTTTCCCCTCCCCATTCCCTCTTTCCTGGCCCTTTCACTCCCCATTACCTCCATCCCTGTCCCCTTGGCCAGCTGCCTCCTCCTCACCCTACATGGGGCAGCAGAGTGTGGGATGGGGCCCAGTAGGCAGGGAAGAGAACCCAAGAATCCTGCTGGGGACAAGGGATAGGAAAGAAGTGATTCAGGTACTGTGACCAGCTCCTGTGGATTCTTTCAGAGACACTGAAGAATATTGGAAAGCTGGCAACTAAGACGAAGGACCTCAAGTTCCTACAGTAAGCAAGTGACCACTTGCCCATTTTCATCCCATGCCACCTCCAGGCCCCATGGAATCACTCTGGGATATGGCTCCCTTTGACATACACTGTTCACACAAATTTTAATCGGTATTTATTAAGTGCCTACTGTGTGCAGAGGGGCAGAGAACGGAGGGAGAGGGTAATGAGCCTGCTCTTAGACACCCCGGGTCTGGCTCCCAAGCCAGGGCTCCAGGCAAAGGGATCCCCGTGCTCACACTGTTTCTCTGCTGAGACCTTCTTCCCCAGCTGCACTTGGTCAACCCTGACTCAGCTGAGATTCAGCTCAAAAGCCTCCCCAGTGCTTCAGGTGAGTTAGATGCCACCTGGTACCTGTGGTGATGGAGTTTGTGCATTTTATTGTTGTGAGCTAGACGTGTGCAGTGTTCAGGGGGAGTGTGGCAGACTGTACCTTCCAAACATGGCTGCACCGGTGGATTTATCCCATCTCATGTGCTCTTAACACTGTGACCGATACTCCTTCCAAGAGGTGGGGGTGGGGTGGGGTTGTAGCTGCCACAGTCCAAGGAATATGGCAGAACAGATGCCACGTGACTTCTGAAGCTTGGTCGTAAAAAGGATACAGCTCCTACCTGCCTCTCCCACAGGCTACTCTCCCTGGGAACCCAGCCACCATGCTGTGAGGAAGCCCTGGCCACATGGAGAAGCCTTGTGCAGGTGTTACAGTGGACAGCTCCAGCCAAGGAGCTCAGCCAACACCGAACACCAAACATGTGAATGAACCTTCAGATGATTCTCCTCCCCAGCCTTGGAATCTTCCAGCTGAGGCCTCAGACATCATGGAGCAGACGAGCCATCCCAGCCATGCTATCCTCATTCCAGATCTCCAAAAACCACAAGGGGGCCTTGTTGAGTCAGGTTTGTACTCCAAGGCCCAGCCCCATGACTGGCACATAGTGGGTGCTCAATTAGTATGTATGTATTTTTGTTACTCCTCACCCGAGGGTATTTTTCCATTGAGTTTTTTTTTAGATAGAAAGGGAAGGAGGGAGAGAGAAATATCAATGAGAGAGACACATCAACTGGTTGCCTCCTGCACGACCCCAACCTAGGCCAGGGATCAAACGTGCAACCCAGGTATGTGCCCTTGACCAGGATTCAAACCCAAGACCCTTCGATCCATGGGCCGACGCTCCAACCGCTGAGCCAAACTGCCCAGGGCTCAATTAGTATTTATTGAATGAATTTGAGTGGGTGACAATTCCAGTCAGACCTTTCAACCATCACTTTTGCCTCTCCTACATCCTCTCCTCAGAGTTCCACTGCTCTCAGGGAACCGAGGAGTCACAAGCCTAGCCTCCACAGCTCTTACTGCTTAAGCTACTTGGAGCTGGATTGCTGTTACTAGCAGCCCAGAGCATCCTTACTGATCCACATGATTGATCGTTTTGTCCTCACTACAGCTCTGTGAAGGTCACTATTACCATCCCCATTTCACATATGAGGACACGAGGCTGAGAGAGAGAGAGGGAGCAAGCGGTAGTAAATAATAAAGTGGGGATTTGAATTCAGGTCTTCTGATGCCAAACTCGGTATTATGTCCATGACACTGTAGACACTGTACCTGTTCACAAATAAAGTCTAACTAGGAATGCTGGCTAGTCCTTAACTAACAACCACATCAGATGAATAAGGGAAGAGACCCAGGTCTTAAGCAATGCTAATTAATAATGACAAAACTTTAGCTGCCATCTTTTCTGTCCTAGGCTGTGCATTAAGCACTTTATTATTTTTAAAATGTTTTCACTGATTTTTTAAAGAGAGGGAGGGAGAGAGATAAACATCGATGTGAGAGAGACATCGATTGGCTGCCTCCTGCATAGCCCCTACTGGGGGATCGAGCCTGCAACCCAAGCATGTGCCCTGACTGGGAATTGAGCCAGGACCTCTCAGTCCATGGGACGATGCTCAATCCACTGAGCCACACTGGCCAGAAGCACTAAGCACTTTAAATACATTGCAGCGTTCACTGGCTCTCAGCCACCCTGTGAGATGGGCATCATTTATCCCTAGACGGCAAGAGAGCAGAGGCTTGGAGAGGTGATGTGACTTGCTCAAAGTCACACAACTAATAAGGGGCAGAGCTGGGCTGCATACCAGGCCTGCTGATTCCAATCACTTAAGGTCCTCCAGAGAGCCAAGCTTCTCCACTAGGTCTCATTAGCATGTCGACAGCAGGAAAATGAGCTGTGGGGGCTCTCAGAGTATGTGGCAGCGCCTGCCTCACACCTATTTGGTGGTTGGTCTGGAGAGTCCAGGTGGCTGGGCACTCCTGAGAGATGGGGTCCCTAGAGTTCTGACACATCCTTTCTCTTGCACACTTACACCGAGGAGGTTTGAAACCAGACCCTGGAGGGAAGGCTGGTTTAGGAGCACCACCTCACCCCCTTCCTAAGCAGGGGCTCCTGGATCCAGAATCCTGGGCACGAGCAGGGATCCCTCCCAGCACTTCTGAAGAATGACAGCTAAGGATCCCGACATCTGCACTCGTGCCAGGGCCTCCTGGACTTCCTCCACTACCCCTTCCAGCTTCCTACCCAATACTTCCCCACTCTTTCCATAGGCCACCCCAAAACCCAGCCAGCTGAGAACTGAGCTCACACTTCTCCCCTTCACACCAGCTCCCCTCCCTGATTTCCCAGGGACATGTCAGTGCCACCCTCCAGCCACGCTAGTCCATTGGCACTCAGGCCCTCCTTCCTCCAGGAAGCCGTCACCACATTGGGTAGGGGACTGAACCTGCAACCAAGGCACATGCCCTCGATCAGGAATAAAACTTGTAACCCCTTGGTGCACAGGCCAACGCTCCAACCACTGAGCTGCAACACTGGCCAGGGCAAAACATAGCATTCTAAATAAAATAAATCTCAACTTTATTCAACTGATGTGTTGCAAAAACAATGGATGTAAGTCCAAATTTGCAAATCAACCCCATTTAAATTCATTAGGGCAGAAGACTTAGGAAAAAACCCCAGCAATGAAGCCTATAAAAATCAACTCTCCTACTTACTTGGTCTTTGAGTTTGGCTTTTGTTAAGGTGGTCACATGAGAAAATTTCACGGAAAGAAGATATTCCCACCTGTCTTAAACCACAATAGGCAAACCGTGTACCAAAAACCTGTATGTACAAGGTCACAGAGGCTGTCAACTGGAGATTCTTGCACAAGCTCAACCTGATAACTCACCCCAACTCCACTAGGTGGTGCTCTTTCCCTGGCCTAGGACCCTTCCCTACACTGGGGACTGTGGAGAATGAAGCACCCAGTCCGGCCAAGGTGTGTTTCCCTAGCTGCTGTTCTCTAGCCTAAGATGGTAAACTCCCACAAAATGCCTCTACAATTTTTATTACAAAGTAGGGAGAATGGCTCTGAAGGTGGGGGAAGGTGTTACTCCTGGTGTATCACTACAAATAGATGTCACATCAGCCAATGGAGGACAGGGTGGGGGAAGTTTTGGTCTCCCAGAGTTCAAGTCCAAATGGCTTAGCTGCTCCTTGTACACCTCCTTCCAAAGTGCACTGTCTGACAAGATCTTCAAGTGCCCAGGGGATAGGACAGCCAGGTCTGTGCAGTTTAAAAATCCATTTTATAGACTGCTAAGGGTCCTGTGCTGGGTCCCGAGGATGGCAGGGTTGCTGGGTGTGAGGGAAATTTCAAACTGTACCTCCCCAAAGTTAGATCTAGGCCTGAAGATGCCTCAACCCCTCTCTCCACCCTCCAGGCCACCACTTTCACTCTGTCAGGGCCCTCAGTCCTTTTATGAAGGGGTCATAGATTCCCCGTTCCTTGGAAACCCAGAGCCCAGAGCAATAGAGATCCCACCAAAAATGTGAGTGAATTCAGTACCCAGGAAACTCATGTTAAAAATCCATGACTATTAAGAAACATTTACCAAAAGGGGATCTATGCGACAAGATGTTATTGAAAAGACCAACACTGCTACAGAAGCAGGTGGGAGGTGAATAAGGGAGGTGGAATGGAACACACAAAAAAGAGAAAGAAGACAGAAGACAGTCCAAGAAACAAGAAATTAAGACAATAGGTGGGACAAGACAATCAAAGGTGGGGGTAATACTGACCAGATTTCCAGTTCTTCTGGGAAATTCTGAGTGCTAGTTTGTCTTACTATAAGGCTACTGAACATAGGGCTGAGAGAGCCTGTGATCGATGAAAAAATATTCTAACCAGGTCTTTCTGGTAGTTTCAGCAATTAATCAAAATAGACAGACTGGCTTCACAATAAATCCAGGCAGTGTACAGTCTTAATCCAGGGTTGGTCAGAGAAGGACACAAGGTCCTGGTCCCTGGAAAGAGTCTCACAAGGACACCAGAGATGGTTTTAGGGTGGCATCCGCCCACACTGGCTGGACAGAATGGAGGCTTGGCTGGCAGTTGCTAATATACTTCAAGGGAAGGGAAGAGAGCAAAAGAATTAGAGATGAGACTATAATTGACAAATTACTAACCTTTGCTCACAGCTACTTTCTAAGGGGCAAAGGCCCAACAAAGCCAGGGCATGGGTGGCAGGCCACAGTTGTGGAACCTTAAAAACCAACCATTCTATTAATTACCAAAAAGAAAAAATCAGTAACTTGGGTCTTTAGTCTCAAGACTGAACACACCCAGAGAATAACAGAGGCCTCAGTTTAGAAAGGAGAAACACCCAACAACTGTAATGTGGAAAATCTTACTTGTCAGCAACAGCACCAATGTCTGTTTCCTCTAGGTAGCTGCTTCCGGGGAAGGATGACAAGTATGGGTAGCTGCATGTCATTTTGGGGGTGGGGAGGTGGCTAGTACCAAGAGCGTGTGAATCCATTTACTATAATGGGCACAGGAAAAAAAGACCCCTTTCCCCTCATTCTCTGTTTCTGCTCCAGCCTATCCATTAGGAGCCAGAAAGACTGGATGATGACAAAATATGGACAGGTAACCATGAAAGCCTTCCCAGGGCGCGTATCATCTATGTGAACAAAACCACCAAAGCCATTCTCTTCCTTTCCCTTCCTTCTTCATCCCTTCCTCCCCCAGTGAGAGTGAGTGAGAGAGAGAGAACAGGTACTTCTTTCATTTCCTACACACTGTGAACTGTGGTAGCACTAGCTTCCCCTCTAAGATGCCATGGAGAACAGAGCAGGTTTGAAACTCTCACTAGGTTACAGATCACAATTACTTCTGAGTGTTTTTCACAGTTAGATGGACATACATTTCAAAACATGGCCTCTGGGCCCCCTCTCTCTTTCACACACGCACACGCTCACACACACACACACACACACACACACACACACACGCAGTAGGAACGTCGTTCATCTGCTGGGCTTAGCTGGCTCATGTCAGGTACTGCACCACGAGGAACATGAACACACAGGTGAGCAGCATCCCACCGATCATAAAGTACTTGTCCTGGAAAGCTCGCTTCTCGATGAGCCGCATTACTGTGTTGGACAAGCCCAGCATGTTGGCAATGTCAAGGATCCTCTTCTGAGTCCCCTGGGGCAGACAAGAAGAGAAAGAACAAAGGTGGGTGAAAGTCATTGTGAGACAGGGCTTTACCAACAACAGTCTCTTGGTCATGCCTGAAGCATATAGAAAACAGCATCAACCAGAAATAGATGACTCTCATAAGGTACTTTTTTTTTTTTAATCCTCACCCAAGGACATTTTTCCATTTTTCATTCAGACAGAGTGGGAGGGAGAGAGAGGAAGAGAGAGAGAGAGAGAGAGAGAGAGAGAGAGAGAGAGAGAGAGAGAGAAACATCGATGTGAAAGGTACACATCGAGTGGCTGCCTCCCGCACGACCCAACCAAGGCTGGGGACAAACTGCAACCGAGATACGTGCCCCCAGCGAGAACTGATCCCGGGTCTCTGGACTGCAGGCCGATGCTCTAACTGCTGAGCCAAACCGGCCAGGGCTCATAAGGTACTTTTGATCATGGTACCAGAGCGACACAAGGGGAAAAGAAAAGTCTTTTCCACCAATGTGCTGGAACTGGTTATACAATAAATATCACATGTATGTATCACACACACACAAATATGTCTTGTATAAATCATATATAAGTACCTATGCATTTGCATATATGTGTGTAAAATGATCCTTGGTTCATATTATATACAAAACTTAATTTGGATTATAGAATTAAACATAAAAACTAAAAACTAAAACTATAATAAAGCTTCTAGAAGAAAACACTATCTTAAAACTGAAAAGAATCCAGGTGTCCATCACCAGAGGATGAATAAACAATTTATGATACATTTGACAATGAGATACTGTTTGGCAATAAAAAGGACCTAATTACAAACATGTAACAGTATGAACGAGCCTGGAAAACATTCCTGAGAGGAAGAAGCCACACAAAAAAATAGTAATATAAATATATTTATATGAAGTTCAGTAACAGGCAAAATTAATTTATGGTGATATAAATCAGAACAGTGGTTGGGGAGAGGGGCAGACTGTCTTGAAAGGGCACCAGGGCCCAGCCAGTGTGGCTCAGTGATTGAGCGTCGACCCATGCACCAAAAGGTCGCCAGTTCGATTCCTGGTCAGGACACATGCCCAGGTTGTGGGCCTGATCCCCACTGAGAGGCATGCAGGAGGCAGCCAACTGATGTTCTCTCTCATTGATGTTTCTATCTCTCTCTCCTTCTCCCTTCCTCTCTCTAAAATCAATAAAGAAAAAAAAATTTTTTTTTAAAAGAAAGGGCACCTGGGATCTTTTAGGGGTGATGAAAATGGTCCATGTCTTGATATAGTGTGAGTTACAAAAATGCATGCATTTGTCAAAATTCAATGACCTATACAAATAAGACCTGTATACCTCCCTGTATGTACATGATGCCTCAATAATAAATTTTGAATTAGAATATTTTATATTCTAATATATAATATATATTTTATATTAAAACAGTCTCTGCTCCCTAGCTCCAAAATCCTTGCTATCAGGATTCTGCTGAGTACAACATGTGGGTCAGTGTCCAGGTTTATGAGAAGGTTTAAAGTGGTCAAGACAGAATGACAAAGACACAACTGACAGACACCAACACAATGACCTAAAACCCCTTATATAAACATCACCACCCATCACCAAAAATAAAAAGGGTTTTTATTTGTAAACCAACAGCCCAAGTCACCCAGCCTGCCCTTCCTCTCTGCTTTCTAATTTTCATTTTTAGTCATTCAAATTCTTATGAAGCTACAAATATAAATGAATGCTGGGCAGACCCCAAGTTACTTCTACACACATCACCAACTGCATGTGTAAGGATGGCATCTAACCTAATGCCCTACATCCATTTTTAAAATGAACAACACATTAACGAGCAACTGAGGCAAGAGGCAAGAGAAGTGAGGACGACACAAGGCACCGTGGACAGGAATTCAAACCTACGTTCTGCCCAGACAATGATTTCAAAGCCTCACTGAGAGATCTTGCAAGTCAAACTTGATTACTGCCAGAAGACCACTGACGTGTTTTCCACAACGGTGATGGTAAATATGAGACTCTCATTAAGATTCTGCTCAGCTCTGAAAGCGCCGATTATTTCCTCACCATTTGAAGTTCAAGTATCAAGCTTCTAAAATCACCTTAAAATGACCATAAATTTCAAAAAATATACACATTTCAACCATGAATTTCCCCAAATCATGGCCCAGCTCCTTCATGTTCTCTCCCACGTTAATTTCAAATGGTTAAAGCCCCCAAACTTCCCTTCCAGAGGTGGAGTGGGAGACAGGCGCAGGGACTCCGGTGGCAGAGGCAGGTAGTGGTGGGCACGCAGAGGAAACGGGATTAGGACCACCTCGCCAGGCTTCCTGGCACTTCACTTCGAGTGAAGTCACTCGCACTCCTCAGCGATTCCAGACTGCAGGAGGAAGCCAACATCTGCTTTGACAATAAGCTCTAATCCCCACTGGCTGACATTAGTGTGACATGCTGAGTCCTATCCTAAAAGGGTTTCACTGTTTTCCTAAGATATGGGAATGAGGCCAGCCGTTTTCTACAGAAAGGGTGGATTAATCAACATGTATCAGTTTAGATTACTGCAGGTGGCTGTTCTGAAAGGGGGGCACCGTGAAGCTGTTGGAGACCACACTTTGGACCATCTAAAGCACCGGAGCCATCAGCAGGAGGTTAAGTGTCACTGGTGGCTTGCCTGACCTTCTCCCTGGTAAAAGTGGCAGAAATGTACTGAAGTCCCTCGGAGCTGACCATCTCAACATGGTCCAACAAAAACTAAGATAAAGCTCACGCTTCCGAGTGACTGTTTCTCACAGCTCAGTGGCTGGGAGTGCTTCGTTCACAGGGAACCACACCCTGATAATAGGCACAGTCCACACCCTACTATCCATCAGAGTTGATACAGGAAAAGGGCTGAGGCTGAAACATCACGACTGACATCAGAGTCTGTGTAATGTTTCTGTAAACTACTCCTGGGGGTTGGAGTCTCAGCCAATGGGGCAGGGCTTCTAGCAATACCTGGGGCTAGAGTGAGTGAGGAGTTGCTGGGGATCACCAGCATGTGCTCTAGAAGCTATCAGCTGCTAAACAAGCAGGACAGCCGAAGACCCAGCCCCTGGGGTTCAGTACCACAGTACAGGGAGGTCTCGGTTATAAGGCAGTCCACAGTAGAGGCCCTTAGGAGAAAACACCTGAGTGAGGTGCCAAAGTATAACCACGTCTTCCTGCTTACGAAAGTGGATTCAATAACAGAATTTCTTAGTCTATTACTGGTTCCTCTCAGAGCAGCAGTCACTTTCAGCATGTGGGACAAGACCTGGATATCAAAAGATGCCACATTATGATTCACTGCAAGCACAAGAAATACCTCCTGGCAAAGGGAAATGGGTTACTTTGGACTCATAATAATTTGACACCAAAGGAAGGATCCCAAACTAAAGGGCTCTGTCTCACATCACAATTTGGGGATCCGTAATCAAAATATAAATGAAGATACCAAACTGTTGGATGAAGCCAAAACAAGAGGCCTTCTCCCTGTCCCCAAGAAGGGCCCCCACCTTCAAGGTCAGTCTCTGGGCCCTCAGTCCCTCCAGAATACTGTGCCCGCCTCCAATGAGGTCATCCATGCCGTGGTGAATTTTCTGGAGGGAGGAGTTAAACTGCAGTGATTCATCCATTGGTATGGTGGTGTCAGAGTCCTGTGAAAGAAATGCAGGCACTTGATTAACTTTGCTTGCTGGTCAGCTCCTGTGGTCCCACGTGTCTGACTGCTCTGCCTTTTGGCCAAGGCCAAGCCAGAGAACAGCCAGAGGGAATAGTGTAAGCAGAGGAAAGTAATAGAGAAGAAAAAGCAAAGCAAAGATCTGGGGTGGGCTCTGTTCACTTTCCTCAGACTTCCACTACACAAGTCTTGTTCATTTCTGCCTCTTATCGTTACCCCCACTTAGGAAAAACTTTATTCCATCAAGACCTCAATGGGCTTCTCTCAAAGTCTTCCTCTGACTGCTCACTAACCTAACTTGTTCCAAATGTTCCTTTACTTGGTTTTCCCTTAATACAGCATTAGTTTGCTTTTGTTCTTTAGCTATTTTATCTAGAGCTTATCCCTCCAATTAGAATGAGACTAAGGATAGAAGAGACAGTGCTTTCCTGTTGACAGCCAAATGACACTCAGATGGGACTATTCTCCTGGGCAGGCAAGAAAAATCTGCACAAAAAGGAAAGAAAACAAAAACTAATACTGATCAACTACCTCCCACTTTGCATGCTCGTTACCCTAAACTCACTTAATCCTCATCCTAACCTTATGAGGTAGTTAATGTATTATCCCCATTTAGAAACGAGGAAACTGAAGCCCAGACAGGTGGCATAACTTGTTCAAGATCTCATGGAGCCGGTATGAAGTCCAGCAGGGCATGAATCCCAGTACTGAGTGCAGAGCCTGCTCTTAGCCATCCTGTCAGGAGAAACATCAAGACCAATCCTCGGCTCTAAGTTTACAATGAAAGTGAAATGTACACAGAAGCAAGTCATGACCAGCTGTGATACTGTTCTCTTTCCCGCCTCCTGATGACTACAAACTCTTCTATCAACCAGGGCCACTTTTACCACTTTCTAAAATTCTTGCCTGAGGACATGTTCATGGATTTTAGAGAGAGACTAAGGGAGAGAGAGAGAGAAACATCAATGTGAGAGAGATACATCAACTGGTCTCCTGCACGCACCCCGAGTAGGGCCAGGGATCGAACCTGCAACCTAGATATGTGCCCTTGACCAGGAATTGAACCACAACCTTTTTGTGTACGGGACAACGCTCCAACCAACTGAGCCAACACTGGCCAGGGCCATTTTTACCACTTTTATTCATCACAAAGAGGCTAAACCACCTTTTCTTTGATGCTCAAGTTCAAAGTCATTTTTCATGCATGCATTTTCAACCCCCTTGCTAATACAGGAGTTTTTCACATGCTTCATTCTCAGCACCTTAAACAGTGGGCAGCATATAGCTAATGCTCAGTGGGTTAGAGACTGCAGTGTTTGAATCAGTTAGAGACTTCTCTTCATTTATCTGGCAAGCATTTATTGAATGCCTTTTACTACAAATCTTTCTTACTTTCCCACCTGAAAGGGCACAGCTGATGAACCATTATCTCTCAGACAAATGTATGGTAGAATCATACAATAACCAGGAATAACCAGGAAGTTAATTCAGCAAGCCAATTTTTAAAGAGGGCCCATTGTATGCACAGCATCACCGCAGGCTGGTAAGACACAAAATAATCCTGAGCTACCATCCCCGGCCTAAAAAAGTCTAAATAACCATCAAAAGCCCACAGAACATCTTTCAGCGTGTCATACAGTTCGTTCATTATGCTTCTGAAAATTGGCTATGCTTACCACTATACCACCAACACGTCTTCATCACACCTTTGAATCATTAGTCATTGTTACTTGACTGCTTGCTCTAGAGAAACAGAAACTAGGAGGCATAGTCTGAAACACTTGGGGAAATTTACTGCAAGTGTGGACACAGCAAAAAGAATTAAACATCTGCAAAGTGGGAAGTGATTTGAATTATGATGGCAGGCTTAGAAAGCTAAGACCTCTTTAGAAAATAAACTGCTCTGTAAAACAAACAAACAACAAAACAAAAACCGCCCCCAACCCCACCTCACTTGGTGGATTATAATATGCAGAACACAAAAAAGGTCAGTATGTCCTACAGCCATGTGCAGGAAATGATCCTACTGAGACCAAAGGGCAGAGACAATGATGTTCTACAAAATCAAACATGCAAACCAATAGGCCACTTTCAAACACGCTCAAGTCAAGCAATCCATCTAAAATATCTGTTAACAAATTCCTCCAAAATTGCTGCTCAGACCAGGGACAAAAACATTTTAATGCATTTGACACTGGAACCACACACATACACAGCACAATGGCAACTGCCCGAAGGCAGCTTTGAAATGCTGCCCTCACTAAAAATGGTCTAAGTGCTAATCATCTGTCTCTATCTGATCAGCAGAAACGTTTCCACCATGTCAACCACGACCTCTCTGCATCGGACCAGTCAAACCAGGTAATTTTCATCCCTGTCCATTCCCTCAAGTTAACTGCTTCCTCTTCAGGTTTCTGAATTAGAAAAGGAGATTCTCTGTCTAGCAATGCACAAGGTCCACTGTCATTTCCAGCTGGTCGTCTCTGCATCAGTCTGCTTCAGACACCACCTAAAAGGATGACGCTCAGAGACCTGAGCTCCAGCTCCAATGAGCTGTCTAGTACCTGCAGACTCCCACCCCAGCGCCTGGCTTACGTTGGTAGTGAAAGTGCGAGACAGAAGCTCCTCTCGCTGTCTCTCCTGCTGCTCCCTTGCGTATCGCCGATGCTGGAAGTTTCTGAGAGCAGTCTGCAGGTGCTGGACATCATACTTTAACTGGTCAACACGACTGGAATTGATAGAGAGAGATATTACATTCCAGGAACCCAGGGTGGCACAATGTAAGGTCACCAGGCTTTGTACTCAGGAAAGAAGACATTTCCTTACTTCTTCCTATACTACTCCATGGTATCCTCCCACCCCAAATAATCTGATTTTGATCAATGATGGTGAAAATAAAGAAGTAGCTTGTGGTTAAAGTAGGGTTGTAGCACACGAGATTCCAGCAGCTTTACTTAAATACCTGCTGGTCTCTGATTCTGGATGCATGACAGGGAACAGGTGACAGGAAACAGGCTCGATGACCTCTTCCTGACCTTCTATGGATTATATCACTCTCCTGGAAGAAGCCCAAGGGCATCTTTGGAATAAAGCACCAACAAAGTTTCATAAAACTTTTGGGAGCTGGGGCTGGGGTGGAGGTGGTGAGAGTGGTTTCATTTTAATTTCATGGGGGACTATCAAACATTAGATCGGTATTTCATTATAATTAGACTGATTGAAGTGATTAGGAGTAAGATCTATTTCAACCCAAGAATGTAGTGGGAACCAAAGGGTAGAGTAAACTCACTGGCAGCATTAGGCTTCAAGTGGCCATGGGTTTGGGCAGAAAAACAGTACTGGAGGCAAAATTCCAAAATGACACCAATGAGGTAAAGAGACACAAAACTTCTGAGCCACTAACGTCATAGAATTTTTATTTGGAGAGAATAGAACTGCGCCCTTTATGAGGACTTTATTTTTGCATAGTCTCAGTTATTCAATGTGTAAATAAATAGATTTTAAGACTATTCAATAGCCTCCCCTGGGAGAAAGGCCTAACTTGAGGACTTGGGGTGTTGAGCACTCACAGTTTGGCATTCTGTCTTCTGTTAGGGGGCTCCTTGCTGGACAAAATCTCCAGACGTTCTAGATGGCTGAATATCTGGTCTATGCTTGCTTGGATTTCGTTTTCTACTACTGCACAAAAGAGAAAAAAGAATAGTTGCTGGAAAAGAGATAGTGAACGTAAATTAGAATGGTAATTGAACATATCTTTTTTCTATACCCAAGAGACTCAAAATTATGTATTTCAAAAGAAGAAAAATGCATACACTATTGAATAATGGAAAAATATTCAAGTAATACTACATGACTCTGGAAATGTTGTTTCAAATATGTATATATAGCTGTTAACACCGTAACAATGCCAATTTTTAAAAAGCTGAGGGTAGCCCTAGCCGGTTTGGCTCAGCAGCTAGAGCGTTGGCTTGGGGACTGAAGGGTCTCAGGTTCGATGATTTCTGGTCAAGGGAACGTACCTGGGTTGCAGGTCTGATCCCCAGCCCTGGTCAGGGTTGTGCAGGAGGCAACCAATCAATGTCTCTCTCTTGCACTGATGTTTCTCTCTCCCTCCCTTCCACTCTATCTAAAAAAAATCAGTGGAAAAATATCCTCGGGTGAGGATAAATAAATAAATAAAGCTATTTAAAAAAAAAAAAGCTGAGGGTAAATCTGTAGAAATAAATTTCCTGCCTTTAGAAAATAAAGTGAACATTTAAAGGTTGACCAAAAAATTTTTAAGCAAAAGTCAGTATTTTCTGACATAGAATGAGCATTCTTTTCCTTGGAGATTATTCTCAGATACAGATTATAAATATCTAGTAAAAAGACTGCCAATTGAATTCCCTACAGTAATGAGGTTAAAACAAAAGTACAAAGGAGAAGATTGTAATTGAAACATAGAGAAGAGTTCCCCTAAGGCTTTCCATAAGAATGGGTGGGCTGAAGCTTTAGTCCCCAAAATAGACCAAATATCAGTAGGAAAGGCCCAGGAAAGAATCCACATTGGTAAAGATACGATAAACACAGTCATTTTCCTTATCCCTTGTGATAAACCGTCAAAATGACCTCTTTTCCATTTCTAATCATGTAACAATGAGATTGTTGGGAAGGCAAACAAAGTCGATGGACAGAAACAAAACTGTGCATAACAGAAGGCATCCAGATTGCTTCTCACCCCGTAAAGAAATGACAGCAATGTCACCTCTGTAGGTTAGCTAGCAAATAAGATTAGAATAAAGTGGGGCACAGGACCAAGAAAAAAGATGCTGCTGGAGCTGCAGAAAGGAGACGGGAGAAACGGGCACGGCGAAGCCAAGCAGCGAGGTGAGAAGGCAGCTTCTGCAGTGTGTGGGTAACCAGGAGTGTCTGCGTGACTGACTCAGAAGAAGGACCTTTTCTCATGATAGAAAAGACACTAAAAAACACAAAGCAGCCCTCTTCTCGAAAGAAACCGGGGTGTGGGAACTAAACTAATTAATATTGCTATTCATTTCTGAATAATCCTCCTAAAAAGCCACAGTTCTCAGCTCAGAAGAAATGACCAATTCCAGTTAAACATGTCTGACTTTTCATGGAGCACATTCCTCTAAGGACTAGGTAATTAGATTAAGACAGATGGAGGAAAGAACTTCCATTCCCACAGGGCCATGTCAGGTTGAGTGGAGGGGTAATGGGGAATGCGACTTGCAGGATTCCAAAGGGCACAATCAAGGAAATCAGTGACTGTGCCATAGGGTTTTCTGCACCCTAACAACAGAACTCATTCCAAGCTGAATCATTAAGCCCCTGAGGCAGAAATGCAGTCAGGAAACCCAGCCCATTAGCACCGTGTCATCAGAGAAAGGACTCTGGTCTCCATAGCTAATTACTCACAGTGCACAGACTGCTTGTCTGCCGTCTCCAGGCGTCCCATGTGAGACTGGATCTGGTGGACCTGCCTATCAAAGGAAGAGGGAGGAAATGGGTGAGACAGGAGTAATCAACAGCGCTTCAGTCAGGAAAGACAATTTTTCTGATGCTAACATGTAACTGATTTAAATTGACAGCATCACTGGACTGTAAAATTTGTGTGTGGCACTTCAGGCCACATATTTTGGCATGGTTTATAATATTTTAATATTAATGTTAATAGCCCTGGCCGGTTTGGCTCAGCGGTTAGAGCATCGGCCCGCGGACCAGAGAGTCCCGGGTTTGGTTCCTGCTAAGGGCACGTACCTCAGTTGCAGTTTGTCCCTGGCCCCGGTTGGGGTTGTGTGGGTGGCAGCCTGTCGATGTGTCTCTTTCATGTCGATGTTTCTCTCTCTCTCTCTTCCTCCCTCTCTCCCTCCCGCTCTATCTGAAGATAAATGCAAAAATGTTCTCGGGTAAGGATAAAAAATATATATATATTAATATTAATAGCAATACTGATAGGCAGTACTTACTGAGTGCTTACTACATCTGAGACATTCTGCAAAGTCAACACCCTATGAGGAAAGTATTATCATTCTCATTTTATAAATAAGACAACTGAAGTCCAGAAAGGTTATGTAACTTGTTCAGGGGCACAGAGCAAGTGATAAACCTCTAACTGGACCCAGCCAATCTCATTCCGTTGTTTGACCCTATGTGCTGACACTGGTCTGTACTAGGGAGAGCGAAAGGGCGAGGGGGGGGGGGGGGGGAGAGAGAGAGAGAGAGAGAGAGAGAAAATCCTTGTCCTTGAGAAACAATGTAATTAGGAACGACAAGCCAGACAAGAAGATTTAAGAGAAAACTGACACATGTAAGTGTATATAAACAGAAAGCTGAGGAGCTAAGCACAGTGGTGCCAAGCAAAGACAAGTGAACAAAACGGCTGGGGCTGAGAAAGAGTAAGCTGGAGAAGTTTTGTGGGTGAAGGGAGTTCTGAACATCATTTTGAAGGGAGACGTGATTTGGTGAAGGAAGATATAAAGAAAATGATATGCAAAAAAGCATGAAAAGCATGTCATGTGGATTACAAGGAGGCCAGTCTGCCTGCAAGAGAGTCAGGGTCAGAGGGGATAGAAGGATGAGGGGGTTAGTTGGACCATCAGAGGAAGTCCCTCAAAGAAAGGGACCTCCTGCTTGGTAAACATCTTTCCCTGGCAATATGAGGCAACTGCCAACTCATTTGGAAACGCAACACTGTACCTTGGACCTCTGGCATGGTCCCAGACATCAGGCTCCAGAGCACTTTGAAGGTTCCCCAAGGCTTGGCCAAGGTCACCCTCAGAACTGTTCCTAGTGGTCTCTGGGATTAGTCTTCAGAATTGCTTATGCTACCCCCAACAACTACCTCCTGGTGCTTATAGTCTCTCCATGTTAGAGCCACTTGAAAGGGACCTGCTGAGCTCTTATATCATCCCCAACTCTTAAGGGAAAGGTCAGCAACCATCTTCCACCATGAGTACCACAAACTGTGACCCCAAATGCACCAATGAGAACCAGAAGCCCAAATCTGGTTTCTCTAGTCTTTTCCAGGGTTTCCCTGTGGCCTCTAAACATGACCCATGGCACCAGAAGTAAGGCCAGCTTTCTAATGACTTCAAGAGTGCTCCTGGGCAAGACTCATGTCCCCTAGAAATCACTAATAGAGACAATTAGAAATCACTACTAGAGTCTGAGAGACCAGACTGCTGTTAAGTCCAGACATTTTCGAATGGGGCACATAGAGACATGGAGGCAAATGTAGGATTGCAGCTTGAAGTAACGAACATCTGGATCAGGGAAACTGTGGAAACAGCTACAGAGGACTGGATGGTAATGACGATCGAAGGGAGAACGGGGACTTTACTGAAGGCCTGGATGTAGGCAGGGAGGTAAATTTTCAATGGCTGCTTAATAGAGCAAATCTGAAAATTGGTGGGCATTACTGACAAGAACAGGAACAAAATTTAAAAAATGGGGGAAGGGGTGTGTGAAAATAGCCAAGACATTCTGAATAGGTATGAAAGGGATGACTTGTCTTACCTGCTATTAGGATGTATTACAAAGACATAATAATTAAAACAATATAGTAGTATGAAGGGAGCGACAGACAGATAGACAAACTCTAACCTTGACGCAAGAGGAAAGAATAAAGGCCAGAAACAGTCCTACACATTTGGGGACTTGGTGGGAAAACAATGGACTATATGATGAATGCTGACAGCAGTCTGTTATCAATGTAGAAAAAAGATACCTCGGTAATATACAAAAATAAACTCAAGGTGGCTGAAAACCTAAATGTAAAAAGCAAGGCTTTAAAACATTCTGAAGAAAATATAGGAGTGCATATTATGACTTCAGATAAAAGAAAGATTTCTTAAACAAGACAAAAAGCAAAACTACTCTTCCAAACCCCACAAACCACAGGAAAAAGTGAATGATACACTTGACTACATTAAACAAAAAAATTTTTTTACACCAAAGGCACCATAAAATATAAACAGACAGGCAGAGACTGGAAGATCTACAGCAGATAACAAAGGACTAATGTCCAGAATATATAACAAACTGCTACAAATCAAACAGCAATTTTTTTTAAAAAAGGGCAAAGGGCAACTGACAAAAAAGGAAAACCAAATTGTCAATAAATATATTTAGAGGTACTCAACTTTACTAGTAATCATGAAAATGCAATTTAAAAATAAGGAGATATCACATTTCTCCCATTAGATTGGCAAATATTTTAAAGTCTGATAACACACATTGATAAGGATGTGAGGAAACTAGAACTCTCATACATGGCCAGTAGGATTAAGGATTATAAACTGATAGAAACACTTTTAATCGCTTTTGACAACAACCTGTGACCCAGGATTCCACTTCTAGGAATAGGTCCTCGAAAGGGAAGAGACTGAGTGTGGGATTCAGTTTTACTACTATCTTTAAGTCCTCTCACGTAAGTTATACTATCTTATATTTTTATGTTTGAAATATTTCATAGATAAAATAACTAAATATAATAGATTTTTTCAGATGTTAAGAGTCAATGGTTTAACAAGGATAATTTATTTATTCACTCAGCCACTCGGTCATTCACTTATTCAACAAGTAAGTGGGCTACACAATCACAATGGTCTATGGGCAAGTGGGAAATAAAACCACAGCTGTGCCTATAGTAGGAAAAGAGCAATATACTGAGGATAACACAGTAAATTTATGTTAATTTCATAGTTCCTCATGATATCTTATGGTAAACATGGTTTGATGGTATTATAGACTGAGAAACTTATTTCCAGTATTCCACCATAGCACTGCCTTTGGTTCTGTTTTGTTCACTATTGAAAAAAAATCAACTTATGTTTTTGAAATTTGCACATGATTTTGTGCTAGAATGAGGGGTTAGGATACTGTACAACAAAACGAACATTAACATTTTTCCATTTAGGCTAAAACAGGGATTGAAAAGTATTCTGACTGCCCTGGCCGGTTTGGCTCAGTGGTTGGAGTGTCGGTCTAGCCCTTGAACCAAAGAGCCGCAGGTTCAATTCCGGCCAAGGGCACATGCCTCGGTTGAGGTTCGATCCCCGGCCTTGGTCAGGGTCATGGAGGAGGCAACCAATTGATGTGTCCCTCTCACATCAATGTCTCTCACTCTCTCTCGCCTTCCCTCCCTCCCTCCCACTCTATCTGAAAATCAATGGAAAAATATCCTCGGGTGAGGATTTTTTTAAAAAGTATTCTGACTTGATTTTTTTTTTCCTTTATTGATGTTAGAGAGAGCAGAAGGGAGACGGAGAGATAGAAACATTGATAAGAGAGAACACTGATTGGCCACCTCCTGCATGCACCCCACTGGGGATCAGGCCCACAACCTGGGCATGTGCCCTGACTGGGAATCGAACCGGTGACCTCTTGGTGCATGGTCAACGGTCAACCACTGAGCCACACCAGCCGGGCTTGATTTTTATTTTTATTTTTATTTTAATCCTCACCCGAGGATATTTTTCCATTTTCAGATAGAGTGGGAGGGAGAGAGAGGAAGAGATAGAGAGAGAGAGAAACATCAATGTGAAAGAGACACATCGACTGGTTGCCTCCCACACGACCTAACCAGGACCAGGGACAAACCGCAACCGATGTAGGTGCCCTTGACCGGAATCGAACCCACAACTTATTGGTCCGCAGGCCGACGCTCTAACTGCTGAACCAAACTGGCCAGGGCTTGATTTTTATTTTTTAATCCTCACCCAAGGACATGTTTTTATTGATTTTTAGAGAGAGAGGGGAAGGGAAAGAGAGGGTGAGGGAGAAACACTGATGTGAGAAGAGGAACATTGATCAGCTGCCTCCCAAATGCACCCTGACCGAGGATCGAACCCACAACCTAGGTATGTGCACTGACTGAGGATCAAACCCACAACCTTTTGGTGTATGGGATGATGCTCCAACCAACTGAGCCACCCAGCCATGGCTATTCTGACTTTAGACTAAAAAAAAAAAAAAAAAAAGTCAAATGCACACTACAGAATGACATTCAATTCTGGAAGCCATCTGTTAAAGAAACCCTATCAATCAATGAAAGGTTTTCCCCAATAGGAGATGAATAAGATGACTGGGGAACAGTGTAGAAGTCAAGTCATGAGGAGAAACGGTCAAAAGAGCTAGTGATAATAAGTCTCTTGCAAAAGAAACGAGAAAACAAAAGTAAGATGGAGAGGCTGGTGTTCTTCAGATGATCTAGAGTTGACCTGTAGGAAGAGGAAGGGGCTTGCTTTGCTCTGTTGCTGCTCCTCAAGGGAGAACCAGGACCAAAAGGTACACATTCCAAGATGACAGATTTCATCTCAACACACAAAATGAAAACAATTATGAACTATCTCTTCAAGAAAAGTAAAAAAAAAATGGAGCTCCTGCATGTTTAAACACAGGGTACATGGACTGTCTTGGATTTTACAAAGGGTTTTCCTGACCAGAGTGAGAAGGAATGGAAGATTTTGCTGGTCCCTTTCAATTCTTAAATTCTATGAGGACAGTGGGAGAGATGAGTCCAAGACCCACAAAACCCTGTAACACTCTTCAGTTGGCTTTTACTATTTTCTAAGCTAAAAAGGATAAACTTTTAAGAAGTTGCAGGAAAACATTACTGACTTTCCCCATCCAATTTCTTTTTGCTTCGAATGAACTAGAAAAAATATAGCCAATAAAGTGATTCCAATCTCTACATTTCATGCCTGAGAGGAAATATACGCAAAACAACAAAGCAAGTATGCATGGTGGGAACTAGTATGTGCCAAGTGGAAAATCTGTTTTAAACTGAACTGGGAATTCAGACAACACACTTGAAGCCAGTAAGAAACAGATGATACACTAGTAAGACCTGGGAGTGTAGACATTAGAAATCAGAAGTCAGCCCTGTCTAGCATGGGGTCTGGGGTGGGCTTCAGGGATAACTAAGCAGAAACCTAGGAGCAAGTAAGTAAGGGTCACTGTTGCTGATTTTTTTAAAGGGTCAGTAGAAGATCTGGGAAGCATGTTAAAACAGAATCTTTTTAAAATTCCATCCATGCTGCCCTTGACCACCATAAGAAGGACACACAGTTTTGAAGTTAAAAGATTTGGGTTGGCCCTGGCCGGTTTGGCTCAGCAGTTAGAGCGTCAGCCCTCGGACCAGAGTCCCGGTTCTGTTCCTGCTAAGGGCACGTACCTCGGTTGCGGTTTGTGCCCGGCCCTGGTTGGGGTCGTTGGGTGGCAGCCACTCGATATGTCTCTCTCACATGGATGTTTCTCTCTCCCTCTCTCCCTCCCACTCTATCTGAAGATAAATGCAAAAATGTCCTTGGGTGAGGATTAAAAAAAAAAAAAGATTTGGGTTGAAGTTCTAGTTCCATTGTGTAATAGCTGAGGGACACTGAACAAGTCATTTAACTCCTTGATATCTCAGTTTCCCCAACTGTAAAATAGGGATACTAATAATCACAATTATCTAAAGGGTAGTAAATCCAAAAGCACTATGAAAATGCTATGTACCCTATACAGCATCATACAAGTTTGTTGTTTTAACTTTACTTAAATAAGTGGTAAAACTGTCTGGTCATTTTCACCTCTTCCACTTTGCCTCTCCTACACAATATTTAGCCCCTCATCAGAAGGTGAAAAAAAAAAAAGGAAAAACTGGTCTTGACATAAGGTAAAGTTCTTAAGTCCAGCTGCTCATAAAAATCACCTGAAGAGCTTGTTAAAAAATAGAGCTTCTTGTGCTGCAGACCTACTGAGTCAGAATTTCTAGGACTACAAAGGCGGCAAGTGGGGCACCTTCCCAACACTGGGATCTCAAAAACAGAAGCCTGGCTATCGGCTCCTCTTTAAAGTTCATTGTAATGCATTAAATATAAAATGTTTATTCTGCTTTAAATTCTTTTTCCTCCATGTTCAGACAGTTCAAGAGTTTTTAAGATACATAACTTTAAAATGTTTATCTAATTCCAATGTACTTTCAGGGACATGGCAAAAGATAACCACAAATTGGGTTCAAAGGTCCAATAAAATTGATATGTTCAGTTACTATTGTGTCAATTCAGCTACAATCATTAATTTCTGCAACTGCAGAAGCTAATTTCTGATGCTCCCAGGACTCCATGTTTCCTTTTAAAGATACTCAATCACCATTACTATGGAGCTGAAAGGGGCCTTACAGTTTAACTCACTCAAAACTATCATTTTACAGATAAGGAAAAACAAGGCAGAGGTCTATAGCCAGAACTCCCACTGGTTTAGCACTTGAGGAGAAAGGCAGATTAAATTATACTGATGCATGAAAGAAGGGAAACTCCTTGAGGCAGGGCTATACTGCCAGCACCAAGAATGGTGCCCAACACATAGTACTCAACAAATATTCGCTGAATGACTGACTGACTGACTGACTGACTGCATAGTAGAGGACCTAACACTGGTATGCCAAATCTGTCTTACTGCCTGTTTTTGTAAATAAAGTTTTATTGGCATACAGTTACATCCATTCGTTTAGATACTATCTATGTCTGCTTTTGTGCTGTAACAGCAGAGTTGAGTAGCTACCACAGACACTGCATGGCCTACAAAGCCTGAAATATTTACTGTCTGGCCCTTGAAAGAAAAAGTTGGTGAGCCCTGTAATCGAGTTCAACGGTAGATTGTTGGAGGCCTGCAGAAATAAATACTTCATCTACACTCCACAAATCTTGTTTGGGACACCATTTAGTATTCCTTCTCTCCCTAATTGAGCTACTTGGATTTCTCAGTGATAAATTACCTGCCACCCTGATAACAGGTACAGTCTGAAACTCTCTAAATAAAATTATTCTTGAGAATAAACTGGTCACAGTCTCCTTAGCAACCTTTAACCAAATCAACTAACCGGATGAGACTGTACAAACTATAAGGCACACTTAGCCCACTGCGTCTCACTATTGTAAAAGATCTACCCTTTCCTAAAACATAACAAAGTTTCCTCTTTCATTCCTTTTCCAATTGACTCATGGGTCTAGTCTTTTAAGTCCCTTCCTGTAATTTTATATGAGAATAGGGCTCTCCAGTGTAAGAGCAAATTCTGTCATTTTAATATCACTACAAAGTAGGTTCTATATTTTCACCCACCCAACCCAAACACTTAACCATTAAAGTAAAAAGAAAGAAACCATACACTTAGAAAATGAAAGAGTGAGAGGATCATCATCCTTATTCTTAATGCTCCAAAGCATTTCTTTTGTTGTGAATTCATTAGGGAGGTGGGTCCCTATTTTATTTCATTTGCAGGTCCTAGGAGTGTAATTTTAAGTATTTCCATCAGAACAAAACTCAGCATAAGGAGGGTGTGGGGGGGGGGGGAGAAACATCTATAACAAAAATAAATTAATAAAAATTGGAGAGAAAAAAACTACAGCATAAATTTGAAAGTTGTTAAAATAGGATTGGTATAGATATATACTCCAAAATATTGAAAACAGGCACTCAAAACAGATTTACACCAATGTTCATATTAGCATCACTCATAATAACCAAAAGGTAGAAATAACCCAAGCATACATCTGCAGATAAATGGGTAAAAAAATGTGGTTTGTGTACATACACAGGAATATTATTCAACCATAAAAGGAATGACACTCTGATACATGCTACAACATAGATGAACTTGGAAAACATGTTAAATAAAATAAGTCAGACACAAAGGACACATACTGTATTATTCAACTTATATGAGATATCTAGAATAGGTAAATTCAGAACAGGAAGTAAAACAGAGGTTACCAGGAGCTTGGGGAAGGAGGAATGGGAAGGTACTGCTTAACGGGTTGATTGAGTTTCTGTTTAGACTGATGAAAAAGTTCTGGAAATGAGTAACAGTGATGTTTACACACATTGTGAATGTACTTAATGTCACTGATTTGTACACTTAGAAATGGATCAAACAGTAAACTGTATGTTTTGTATATTTTACCACAATAAAAAATGAAATAAATTATAAGCGTTCTTTCCAAATAAAGGATGGGTATAGCCCCTATTACCATACTCAACTACATATTTCAACAAATTCCCCAAATGCAGGACAATATTAATAAAGAACACTACCAAGTAATTTCAGTTATGAGACGCTAAATCAAAATGTGATCTCCTTGATGTTAACCTGTACCCAGATAAGAACAACATGTAGTAATGCTGAATGCTACTTGTACAGCAATTTCGTTGTACCACAAAAAATATGGTCTTTAGTGTAAATCAAATCAGAATAAAAGAAAAAAAATCACAATGTAGCAACAACAAGATTAGGGTCAATCAAGGATGGGGACTGACATCACTTAGGAGCTGCGAGCTACAATGAAACTTTTTCTGACAAGAGCCCAGTGATGGATTCTTCTAAATTGCTTAAGCTTATCCTATCCTGTGCTGCTTATTTTACCTTCCATCCTATCCTGCTACACGTTAGCTCCTTTTTCGTACGTTCCCCCACTCTCCAACTAAACGGTAAACTACTATGTGGAGGGCTCTGTCTCTCCACGAGCTCTACCAACCCGGAGCACTGAGTTGGCAGGTACGAGACAAAGTATTATAACCTGCAGATGCGACTTTCCCTTCACCTAGTCTACCCAGCCGGTAGTCAGGGCCTCGAACATCCCAGGAGCCATCACGCACCACGTCTCAGGCCCTAGGCCAGACGCTCAGTTCGCCGTTGACCGGGGCATCCGGCCAGGCACTGAGCACTTCCGAGCTGCCCCCAGCAGTGCGCGCCCCGGCGGAAGGACTCAGCCTTCACAATGGCGGAAGCCCCAGGCCCCAGCCCAGGAGGCCGGCCTCATCCGGCCTGGCTTTGCCCCGCCCGCGCCCCGACGCGGCCCTCACTTGTGCGTTTGCTGGTACAGCGGATCCATATCGCCGGCCCGGCCGGGTCCGGCGCCGGCTTCCTCCGAACACGTCCCCACAGCCCTCCTTCCGGCTTTGGGCTTCCGGTCTCAGGACCCTCTCTACCCTACCGGCTAAGGGTGCCCCCCGCACGCCTTACTGGTGATGATTATGAGAGAAGGAAGGGGAATGAGAAAAGAGGCCGGGAGAAGAAGGTTAACTGTAGTTAGAGGTTCGGCCTCAGATGAGGGACTAGGAGGTATAGGTTTTGGCGGGAGGCTGTCTTCAGCATTGAGTCAGGCACTGGCAAGGGCAGTCTCAGAGTACAGACGTGAGGTCCTCAGAGCGAGGTTGGAGGCGAGTGGGCGGACACCTGCTCTTCCTTGCAGGAGGCAGGCTGGGCTGGGTGCCTGCTAGGCTTCGCGTTAAACTGTTTAATTTTGGGTCTGGAGATTAGTTCTTCACTGGAGTCTCTAGCACAAGTTTCTCCTGTCTCAAGTTTGTCTGCTTACTTGCCAGCCCACATATCCCACCCACCCGCAGTCTGTTTATCCATCCAATAAACCTACATTGAACGAGTGGTTAATTATGTGTTATGTGTGTTGTAGAGGAAACTAGATTCCTCCTGCTCTCAAAGAGGTCGAAGTCTAGGAAAGGAAATAAGATATGTATACAAATAAACGTCTACAGAGTAGAAAGTCCAAACATGTTGAGCCGAGCTGGGGTTGGCTTTGGTAGGAGATTCAGGGAAGACAATGTAGGAGGTGACATTTTAATTAGGACTTGAAGGATTTGGACACTTTGGCCTCTCCACATAGGCCTAACTCGTTTCCATCCCACTAGGCTTATCTGTGGTTCCTCCCAAGGGAGGAGACGTTTCTCTTCCTTTGAGAAGTTGATGCTACTATTTTCCTGTATCCTGGATCCCGCCCAGTTTTGTGTCTCAAGAGACTGTCTGCATTCTTTCCCTAACATTATTTTTCCACTTATTCTAATATTTATTTATTAATGAGCACCTACTGTTACAAGGCACAGATATTAGGGGTAGGAATACAAGTAAGACAACCTTCAAATCTCTCATCTCTCATTGTCTGTTGGGAGGGCTATTCATGCCCTCCAGCTATATTATCAGGTAGAATGAGTGCTACAATTGATAGAAAGAACCATTTCTCTGGAGAAGAGCAAGTGTTCCAAATTAGCAAGTCGGTACCATTCTGGTGGCCTGATCTTGTGCAATGCCACAAAAGAAATACTGTGCTGGCCAATAGAAGCAATCTGCTTGCCAGGTTGCCCTAGGCAACCCATAGGCATGAGCCCTGAAAGCTTTTCATGGCACATGGTCAACCCCATGCATGAGGCGGAGGGTTCGAGAGTACTCTGAAGAGAAGAAACAGACTGCAACAAACCCAACCACTGCAGGGGGACTTAGAAAAATTCAAAAATAGTATTTCAAAGTGTGGGGACCCCTGAGGCCCAAGACCTGGGCCAGGGACTCTACTTGTCTGGGTCTCAGGACAATAGTGGATAGTGGAATAAAGATGGTCTCATATTCTTTGCTACTGCACCCATTAAGAGGTGGAATCTAATTCCATTCCCTTTTAATCTGAGCTGGTCTTAGTGACTTGCCCGACTAATAAAATGAGGCAAAAATAAAATTCTGGGATTTCCAAGGCCAGGTCATAAAAAGCTTTGCAGCTTCTACCCAGCCTCTTGGAACACTCCTTCTGGTAGCCCTGAGTCATCTTGGAAGAAATCTGACTACCTTGAGGCTACCATGGTGGATAGGTGCTCCAGTCAACATGCCCAGCTGAACCCAGTCTTCTTAGCCAAGGCACCAGAAATGTAAATGAAGACATCTTGTACCCTCTGTACTAGTCTATCCACCTGCTAAATCCCACCAAGTGACCTCTGCAGACTCTACATCAAACAGAAGAATTGCTCAGCTGAGCCTCTGCCTGAATTCCTATCCCACAAAATCAAGAGATATAGTAAAATTCATGATATTTTAAGCCACTGAATTTTGGGGTAGTTTGTTATGCAGCAATAGATACCCAACCTCAAAATGTTTATCATGTAATTGGGGAGACAGAGGTCAGGGCTTATCAAAAGGTAACAATGCAAGAGAAGGCATGAATGTGTATTGAGTGGTAAAGACAAGTAAGTTCTGTTAGAATACAGAAAAGGAAGAGCTCCCTTTGAATATGGATGATAAAGGAAGACTTTCCAGAAGAGATAGGGTTTCAGCTGGACCTTAAAATACAAGAAGGATTAGGACATATGAAGAGGCAGGCACAGGGCATTCCTGGCAAGCAGAGAGGTAAAGCTGGGAAGGTGTAGATAGTCCCAAGAGGCAGTCTGTGTGGTTCCTTTTGGCTAGAGAAGATGATTTCTGCCATAGAGGAAGATGAAGCTGGAATGGTGAAGCAAAGTCATACTGCAGACAGGAAAAATGCTTTGCCTCCACCTTGTAGCCTTGGGGACTGTCTGGAGGGCTTTGAGCCTCAGGTAATGGAATCAAGAATATTTCGGGGAAATTACTATGATGACTTCATGCTTTCTCCTTTTATTTAAACTTCAAGGGATCCACCCAGCTGGTGTGGCTCAGTGGTTGAGCATCCACCCATACACCAAGAGGTCACCAGTTCGATTCCCAGTCAGGGCACATGCCAGATTGTGGGCCCAATCCCCAGTTGGGGGCATGCAAGTGGCGGCCAATCGATGTTCTCTCTCATCGATGTTTCTGTCTCTCTCTCTCTCTCCCTCTCTCTTCCTCTCTCTCTAAAATCAATAAAGAAAAAAAAATTTTTTAAAGAGATGCCCCACAGTTTTACAGTTCCAAGATTTGACAGATCTATCCATAGTCAACCTGTTTGTTCCCTTTATAGCCTGATAAACTGGGAACACATCCCTTTGAAGAGTCTTTTTGGTCTGTCCAATTTGAGGAAACAATTCATATCTCTGAAACTGCATTAATCTGTTGTGTCTCTCTGGCCATCTTGAACAAATTGAATAGACTAATTCTCTTAACCCTTCTACCAAACCATCAGTGGTCCTTACACTCCCCCAGCCCTGGGCTCCGCCCCCTCTCACATGCCTTCTGTTCCTATTTCCTCCTGACCACCCCCCTTGTCCCATTGTCTGTCCCACCTGTGCCAATGCTCAAGCGCCACCTGGAACAATTGGTGCCAGCTGTGAATATGTCTCACTTCCTCAGCTAAACCGTGAGAGCCTATTGAAAGATTCTCATCATTCCTCAACCACTCCCTTCCCTTTCCAATCATCCTCTTCAGTGTTGCCCAAAAGATCTTTCTAACACAGAGATTTGATGTCATATATACGTCAAGCCTTTTAATAGCTCCCTGGTGCCTAAGAAACCCATTTGGCAGTCAAAGCCCTCCTTACTGGCTGCATCCCCGGCCATTTCCCCCATCCTAAATAGAGGAATTGCAGCTCTTCTCACAAGGGCCTTTGTGTCCTCTGGCCTTTGCATGCACTTTATATGCACTGTTCCCTGTGCTCCAAACACCCTCTCCTCTATCTCAAGCCTGATTAACTCCCACTCTTCGTAGTCTCAGCTCTGGTTTCACCTGTCTTGGAGTGCACCCCTGACACCAGGCAGGGTTGGAACTCCTCCCCCATGCTCCTCTGGCACCTGGGGCTCCCTCTCAGCATTTGTCACAGGTGTCACAATTCTCTGTCCACTAACCTGAGGGCAAGAAGTGTATCTTTCATTCTTTTTAAAAAAATATGTTTTTATTGATCTTTAGAGAGAGATAGAAACATCAATTGGTTGCCTCCTGCACACCTCCTACTGGGGATTGAGGCCGCAACCTGGGCATGTGCCCTGACCAGGAATCAAATCGGCGACCTCTTGGTCCATGGGTCGATGCTCAACCACCGAGCCACACCGGCTGGGAGTATCTTTCATCTTTGCATTTCCCCAGCATCTCGTTCAGTGACTGGTACCTATTGTTAAATATCTGTTGACCTGAAATAGACTCCATTTAATCAAATCACTCTCCTAAATATTCCACCTTCCTGCCATTTCTGAAGCCCAGAATTATTTGAAAGTTGACCTTCAGACAATTATACACTGCCTGATCAGTAGAGCCATTCTTGCTGAAAGTGTCGTCACTTAAATCAGTGCAGAGTGCTAAACAAAATGCTTCCTTTTAAAGCCCTTTCACAACTGTTTCTCATTCTATGCTAATAACCACCTGGTGGGAGGCAGGACAGGCATCACTGTCCTGGTTTTCTAGACAAACATGCTGAGCTTCAGAGAAATTGACTTGCTTTCTTTCTCAAACTGACCATGAGAGAGGGGAACTAGGTCCAGGCTGCAGTCACACCACCCTTCAGGTAGCTACTGTGTCATCGTTCCTCTTAGACCCAAAGGGGACCTTGCCACAGATAAGTAAGACACCTCTGATGGCTTCCACTTTGAACAGCAACAAAACCCTAGTCACCCCGCCAAAGACAGAGAAACATAATCTCACTGCCTCTGGGTTTTCTCCCCAACCCCTTCGATTAAAGCTGAGCAAACAGAAAGGATGACATTTCTGAACTCAGGGGCTGCAATGAGCTGAGAAAAACAAGCATCTGAGGTCCCTAGCAGGACCCACCAGGTGGAGGGGATATTGCCCCGGGTGCTGCAGGAGGTGAGGAGGGGTCTCCCAGGAAGCTGCCCTCCTTGGAGAGTCCATCAGCAAATTGTCTCATGTAGCTAGCCATAACAGCCAGGAGCAAGGTGGGGGGAGCAGCGTTTTGTCCAAAAAGAGCCAGTGTATTGTAAACATGATAAAAGGGGCTAGAAAGCCCCACTTATCACTGACTAATGTGTCCCCAGGTCATTGGGGAGCTGGACCCCCACCAGCAGCCCTGAGCAGGGAAAGAGAATTCCCGATTAACCCCATCTAACCCCATCATCAGTGAGCAGGGCCAGGGCAAAGGTCTGGCTCTTCCTCTTGCTAAGTGATTCCCATGGTCATTAGGCACTCGTGGGGCTCAGAACAGAGTTTCTAAGAAACCCTCTGCCAGGCTACAGAAATGCCTCTGAGCCCCCTGCTCCTTGAGGCCACATGGATCAGGGTGAGTGTGTGGGCATCCTTGGAAGGAGAGGAGGTCTGAGGAAGGCAGAGATAACAGGAGGCTGGGGAAGTTGCAAAGGGAGGGTGGTGGTCTCCTGGTTAATCATGGGTACATGGGGCAATGGGTTGGCTTAATTTATACTTGAGGGACTGATTGAGAAATTGGTCTCTCTAGGCTCTTCATTCTAATGATCTCATTTATTCCTTACAAGCCCCTTGTGGCAGGTGTCATAATTTATAGATGAGAAAACTGAGGCCCCAAGTGACACAGTGGATCAGTGGCCAACTGAGACTTGAACTCAGGCCTTGCTGACTCCCAGCCTGGGCATTTCAGTGTCAGTTGGACCAGATCAGTATTTAAGTGTGAAAACTTCTGAGGTTTGGTCAAATGAGTTCTACTTTCCTCTAAATATACTTCACCCCCAGGGGGCCTTCCTTGTTTGTCTCTGTCTCCTCCTTTTGGGCCCCCATTTTCCTGGACCACTGAGGCATGAGGTAGTAGACAGAGTTCAGGATTTGATACACAGAGCCTGAGTGTGACTTTTCAACATAGTCCTTTTGGCCAAATCCATTCATTCCTCTCGGTTTCTTTGTCTGTTAGATGGAGACAATAATACCCACTCTAGGTGTTTCACCATGTTGAAGGAGGATTAAATGAGAAGGGGAATGAAGGGCTTTGCCCAGGATTTGATTGTTAGTGGTTGTCGTGGGACTTCCTAAGTGAGTTTCTTGCCTTCAGCGGTTTTCCCCTGGCCCACCTGCCTCTCCAGGCACATTGCCTTCAAATTCACCTGCCTAAAATGCCAGCCTATGCATGTCTCCTACTCAGGAACCATAATCCTTGCTACTGCTTCCTCGGCCTGGAACTCACCTTTCCTGGACCGGCCCACCTCCCACTCCCTAACCTGGAGCCTCTGCTTGCTTGCCCAACCATGGGCTCAAGTCACGATCCTACTCAGGGTGAGCAAATACACTGTGTGTTCTCATACTCGTGGGCCTGTGCTGGCTCCTTGAAGTGATCGGTCCCCTCTTCCAAGCTGGCTCAGAACCCAACCCCTCCTCTAGCCGGATTTCTGACCACCCATCCTGTTGCAGCCTCTCCACCCTCTTGTCTTTATCGTTCTGTGTGCCTAGCATTCACCTCCTGGGAATGTTGGCTTTCCATGTATAATCCATCTCCAGGTCAGATCACAAGCTTCTTGAGGACAAAGACCTCATTTCTTTCTATGAATCTGCTCAACTAATGTAGGTTGGAGAGGCAGTGGGCTGACAGGGCTAGCCTCAGGAATCAATCCATCTACATGTCAGAAGAGTGTCTTACCCTGCCACATGAGCCCCTGAAGCAGTGGTACTTTGAGTATCTGGCTTACTGAAGAGCTCAGTGTGTATCCATGAACTGACTCGAGCCATGGAAGGCCAGTGTGGAGGGAGGATTGTTTTTGGCAGATGGCAACTTTATGGGACCTGGAAAAGAATGCCAACCTAGAAGCCCTCTATTTTATAGCCTGTAGAGGTTTCCCTGAGCATGTAGGAGCCCCTGTATCATCCCCCTTCATCTCTGCCATTCAGTGAGTCCTCGGGGTTTCAGGTGTGCGGTGGGAGGCAGAAGGCTGAGTGATGTTTTTCCATGCCCTTGATAACCGATGAGCCGAGGACCAATAGCCTGCTCATTTCCCCATGGAGACACTGAGGCCCAAAGGGGGGATGCGACCTGCCCACATCACAGAGTTCAAAGCCCAGCTGGAGCTGGAACTACATACCTGACTCCCAGTCCAGTGCTCAGCTCCCTACCTCACACTGCCTCTTGGGTGACACATATAGCAATACCTTGCACACAGGGATTCTGGAAGCACAGGCCAAAACCAGAGCTCAGGAACCATCCCCGCATTCAGATTGCCTTCAACCTGCGAGGAGGTGAAGAAGCCCACGCAGACTGAAAAATCTCTGAGAAGGAATCTCTCAGCCCCTCTCCAAAGCCCCCAAACCTGTCACGCCTTGGGGTATCCCATCTGTTTTTATCTCTCCTTGAAATGAAGGTGCTGTCCCCCCAGCCCAAGCCAATGATCTCAGGCTCCACTGTCCAATATGTTCACCACTAGCCACACTAGCTATTGAGCACCCGAAGTGTGGTTAGTGCAAATGGACTTGGGATGTAAGTGTAAGATACACGCTGGCTCTCAAAAACTTAGTATAAAAATATATATAGCCCGGCTGGTGTGGCTCAGTGGATTGAGTGTCGTCTCATGGACTGAGAGGTCCTGGTTTGATTCCTGTTCAGGGCACATGCCCAAGTTGCGGGCTTGATCCCCAGTAGGGGGCGTACAGGGGGCAGTCGATGGATGTTTCTCTCTCACATCAATGTTTCTCTCTCTCTACAAAATCAATAAAAACATATTTCAAAAATATATATAATATCTAAATACTTTTTTACAGTGATTCATGTTGAAATGATAATGTTATTAAAACGAATTGCACCTATTTCTTTACCCCTTTTTAAACTGACTTCTAGAAATTTAAAATTAAACAGGGGGCTCTCACGTGTAGTTGTGCTATCTTTCTGCAGGACAGTGCTGGTCTAGACTATGCCCTGTGGCTCCCCTGTGAGGCTGCAGGCTCAGACTCAGGGAGCTGACTTGCAGAGTACTTCCTCCACCCACTCACCCCATCCCAGCCTGCAATCCCAGGACTGAGACATGCTCATGCATGAATTGGGTCCCCAGTTCTCCAGACTGAACGGCCCCTCCCTGGGGACCCCACTGAGCTCGCTCAGATCCAGACTCTCAGAGTGGGGTATGAGGGCAATCAAGGCAGGTTTTCTGTTGAAGGTGAATGGGGCCAGGACTAGAATGAGGCAAGCCAGGTAGCAGGGCACACAATTTAAGGAGGCACTTGCTCCTGGGAGGTGCAGGCTGACCCTAGGACATTCACCTGCCGCTCCCCCTGCTCCCAGATCCGATTCAGTTCCTTCAGTGGGACACAGAGGTTCATAGCTGAGCTCACCACAGTCCCAGGGTGGTCTGAATAGCTCCTGCCTCCCACAGGCAAAGCCCCACTCCACACCCACTGAGCCAGCCCCAAATAACCAGATCCGCTGCCAGGGCCTCCTCACCCCACTTTCAGTGCCTTCGGGAGACAAGCTGCATTAATGGTGATAATTTTGCAGCTTTGAAAGGGAAGCGCCCAAGACCCTGAGGCATGGGGCTAGAGAAGCCCTCTGAGGAGAGGGCCAGACGGCAGGCAGGCGGCTGTCCCTCAGAGGCCTCCATCTTGCTGCAGGCCATGGGGCCAACGTGTCCCAACACTGACAGGCTTCCTTGCGCAAGCCAGACCTCACAGAGTGAGGGGGCATGTGAGGAGGGGGACAAGGAGGCTCAACAGGAGAGTCGGAGGCTCATCCATCAAGCACCATCAAACAGCAGGGCCACAGGCCTGTCTGAACACTGGGCTTTTTAAAGGGGACTTCTGCAGCTCCCCCCCCCCAAAAACCTTAGCCTCCTGGAATCAAGCACATTCCATTGTGGGCGATTAGGGGGTCCACAACCCAGGATGGGGTGCCCCCCAAGCCTCCTCACCCACAATGCCGGGACTGAACTCCCCTACACCCCCCTCTCCCAACTGGAGCTGTGGTTAAGGGGCCCAAGGCAAGACAGAAATTGGTGGGGCCTTTTTGTCTGCCCCTGCTTTTAAGAAAATAGCATACAATTTGAGAAGCTATCTTTACTATCTTTTCTTTTTTTAAATCAGGAGATCTGGGTTGCAGTAGGAGTCTCCAAAGCCTTGTTTATTCCAAGAGCTGGGGCTGGAGAGTGGAAGGGTCCCTCAGATAAGAGCAGGGGACCGGCCGTCCTCCCCAGCGAGCCTGACACCTACACCTGGCTCATCCTTCTGAGCACCAAGGGTCAACTGACCTCACGTGCCCTGAGCGCTCACAGCCACGGTCAGGCCCTCCCTGCCAGGTGGGACAAGAGTATGGACTCCCCTTCTCTACTACTGGGGGCGGGGGCAACTGGGGCCTGAAGTCCTGAGAACAGGGCGAAGGTGAACCGGAAGCCTTGCTCATCTAGGCATCAGAAAGACCTGTGTTCAAATCCTGACTCAGGCCCCTGCTGCCTGTTGACCTTGGCAGGTTACTTGAATTCTCTGAGCCCCATTTCATTAACTGGTAAGTGCCCCTCATATACTCTTAGTGTAGTGGAAAGCCATCTGGCCTTGCTGTCAGACAGACCTAGGTTGGGTCAGTGGCAGGCTGCGCATCCTCGGGTAAATTACCAGACTACTCTGACCTTCATTTTCCATATGAGGTTTTTGCAAGGATTAAATGCAATCACATACTGGAAAGTACCTGGCACAACACATAGTGGATGGTGCTATCAGATGGAATTTCTTCTTCTGTCTCCTGCCTCCCCTCCACCCCCTTCATAATATAGCTGCCCTTGGTACCTTTACAATACTTTACAATACAGCTCTAATGGCAGTGTAGCTGTGGCACAGTTATAGCCTGGTCTCCCAAGTGGCAGGGCCCTATGACAGCACCTAATGCTCACACAGTGCTCTCATTTTTGTATGTTTGGGTTGCCTGTTAGTTAAGAGCACCAACTCTGCAGCCTAAGTTCAAATCTGAGCTCTGCCACCTCCTAGATGGGCAATCTCAGGCCAGTGCTTAACTTCTCTGTGCCTCAACCTCCTTATCTGTTAAATGGACATAATGATAGCACCTTCCTCATAGGGTTGTTGTGGGGTTTGAATAAGGTAATTATATAAAGGGCACATGCTTCATGCTATATGCTACAGGCGTGTTTTGTTAATGCAATTTATTGACCAGCTTCCCTGCCCCGAGATGCTCACCATCCATCTACTGGCCCAGGTTCAGGCCTTTTGCAGGCCCTGTCCTGTTAGTTCAGGGAAGTCCTTTCTGACCCTGTGTCTATTTTCTTATGGGAGAGGGGAGGGAGCCAAGCTGCAGAAGAGGCCCAGGGAAGGCCTTGGCTTGGCCTCTGGTCCGTGCCTCCCACCCCACCCATCAGCACTGTTCAGAAACCAGGGCATGCAGCTCCTTCCCCAGGAGTGGGGGCTGGGCTGGGCTGGGCCAGCTGCTCCTCACTGCTCAGGAAGAGACGACAGTCAGGGAACGCATTTGTAACCGCCCATCGTCAGCACAAAGGTGGCTGCAGGAGGAGCTTCCTCTCTAGGAGGAAGGGAGAAGGTCAGTGGCCCACATCCGGACCTGCCTATTCCTCCCAGATGCTGTGGAAAGATGTCCTAGCCACTTCGTCATTGCTGGGCGGGGTCTTTCCTTCACACTGGGCAGGTCCCTTGGAGGACCTTAGTCTGCAGGGCTGGGCACACACTCACAGGCACACAATCCTCCCCACCCCACCTCTCAACACACACACATACACATAGTCCAGAGGCTGCGGGATAAAGCAAACAGTTATTGACTTGGCTGTCTGCTTGACATCTCACTGGGCTGTCCTGGGCCACAAGACACAATGGGCCATTGGGAATGGTGGCTCAGCTTTCAGTGTTCATTGCCCAAGAGGTCAAGGCCATGGCTTAATCCTTAGAGCCATAGATTTCCTTCTCTTCCATAGCCACAGATGTCATCCTGTACCAGGGCGTGCTCTCTCACACGTGTGCAACATGTACACAAGGGATCAGTTTGTGACTCAGCAGAAGGATAATACTCTCTTCTTCTGCTGCCCACTGGGCTCGGGGTGGATTATTCCAAACATCATCTTCACAGGGGACCTTTGGACTCTGTGATGCAAGCTGTCTAAGAAGGTCATCTCACTTGGGCTGCTGTGGTTCCCATTTCTCCAGTGTAGAAATGCAGGCTTTGGGACACGCGGACACCTGCTCCAAGATCCCAGAGCTGGTTTCTTTGTAATGGGGGTGGGCCGATCACGCTCTGTGTTTTGAGAGGTGGAGGCCCAGGTAGGAGGTCCCAGGAGTGCCTCATCTCCAAGGGAGAGGCAGAGCTGTGCAGGAAGCCCTGGGAAACGGGGCTCTTTTGAGGTCTTTGCCAGGAAGATCCCAGTGTTTCTGCAGCCCCAGGCAGAGCGCAGGCCTGTGCTCACATCAAGACATCATGCAACTCTCCTGAGTTTGGGATTTCATGCCTCTTCAGTCCACTCTGACCTTGATCGAGGATAAAATGAGAGTATAAGAGCAGATACTGGGACAAAGTTGCTGTGAGAGATAGTGAGCTCCATCCATCCATCCATCCATCCATCCATCCATCCATCCATCCATCCATCCATCTATCCATCCATCCATCCATCCATCCATCCGTTGAGCACCCACAATAAGCCAAGCTTAGTGTTGGGTGCTGGAGAGCTGGAGGTGAGGAAGCCGTGGTCCTTACCTTCAACTTGTTTTCTAGTGAGGGAGACAGACCAATTCGCATAAGAAGTACCCCGCCTGAAAGGACTTAAAAAACAAGGGAGCCGTATCTCCAATAGCAAGAAAGCCAGAGGGAGATAGTTCCAATATTGGTCAATTCAGGGACTCAATGCATCATTGAGAACTTGAAATTTTTCTATCTTTCTGCCTGCCAGCTCTCCTCATTGTGTCAAAGTGTCGGCCACACATCTGAGTACTGCAGACTGATACTGCAAATAACCGAAGCCTGTGAGGAAAGGTTTCTGCTTGCATCCCCTTTTTAAGAGAGAGAGACCTTTCCCACCAGCCCTAGCAGAACTTGGCTTCGGCTCTTACTGGCTAGCATTGCATCACCTTCCCATGCTCAAATTAATCTCTGAAAAGGAAAAAGGGTTGATCGCACCTGGATTTACTCCTTAACTGGAGGTAGAGATCCCTTCCCCAGAGAGGCTGAGTATCTAATCAGAACTGGGGTTCTTTTACCTAGAATAAGGGGGAGCAGGCTACTCAGAGTGTCTGTTGGCAACCAGATCCCAGCGTTTAGTGTTTCTTCCCCCGCCAGGAGCAGCTTGGGAAACCCATCCTGGCTTTCTCAGCCCCCTGCTCTGTCTATTTGTTTTTCCCTCTAGACTTACTGCTTGGCCACAAACTGCTCCTTGTTTGTTGTTCAAACTTAGCCAAGTGAAAACTTCCTGCCACAGAGTTCTCTCTCTTTCTCTCTCTCCATCACACACACACACACACACACACACACACACACACACACACACACAATCTAGGTGTCCATTGAATTACTCTGAACTATGAGGAAAATGACTGTTCCAGTGCAGTGCCCCCCTCCCCGGCACAGACACCTTTCCCTCGTCTGCTTCTGATGGGGTTTGCACACAAAGGCATCCACGAGTTCCACTTCTGCAGAAACACTTCATAGCCAAAGACTGGGCTTGATCTACAGCAAAGGAAAAGTTTGATTGTTATCTCATTTGATTCACCGAACCTCATGTGCTCCACGTGGCCCGACCACAAGGAACACGCTTACGAGGCGGCGTCCGGGGAGGGAGGCTGCTCATCCAGCTGGGTCCATCGCAGACACCAGAAGAATCTCAGTGGTAAAAAGCTGGCTGCATCCAGCCCAGAGACAGAGCATGGCAGCCGGGCATTGTGGAGGAAACTGAAAGACTTGTTGCAAATGACTCAACCCTCACTCCATTGCCATGAGCATTACCTTACTAGATGTATTCCTTGAAGGTTTGCGTTCCTTCTGGTCCTCCCTCACAAGAAGTCTAGAGAGAATTCCCAAAGCAGCCAACTATACTAGGTACAAAAATCAGGTCCCTAATGCAGACAATTCGCTCAGTGTAATAGGGACCCAGCCTACCTCAGGGTCTCTCCTTGGTCATCCCCCTGCTGCCCCAGCTCCAGCCACCCTGACCATCTTGCTGTTCTTTAAATGTGCCACACTTGTTCCAACTTCAGTTCCCTCTCCCTCAAATGCCCTCCTCCGAGCTTAACTTAGAAGCCAGTTTTTCAGAGACCCTTCCTTGAACACCTACATGTATATAGAAGGTAGTCCTTCCCACCTTTATTTGATTTAGTTTAATTACATTATAACTGATTGAAAATACATCATTTATAGGTTTACTTCTTTATTATCTACCTCCCCCTACTAGAATAGAAGCCCATAAGGGCCAGACCCTGGGCTATCCTGGTCTCCACTCTATCCTAGAACACAGAGCTTGACTTGTGGGTGGTGTTCAATAATGAGTGAATTAATGATCTCTGCAGCCTGGACTACTTTTCTGGGCTGATATGAAAACAAACAAACAAAAACAAAAATCTGCTGCACAAGTGCTGACAGAGATTAGCTACAGTTACAGCCTCTCCACCCTGCTGTGTCCCACGATGCTGAACACAGAGGAGCGAGCTGACGGAGAGACGTAGATGTCAGACTCACAAATGCTTCTCCTCCTCCTTCTCCTCACCACCTTAATCCTCTAAGGATGACTGCTCTTCAGGAGGCTTGAGAAGTGGAGAAGGATGGGAGGACGTTGTGAAGGAAACATCTCTGATGGTCACGATGTCTACGCACTCTGGGCACCATGCAATTGTGTGTGACAGACCATTGTGCCCATTTTACAGATGAGAACTCTGACTCTCATGAAGGCTGCAGGACTTGTTCAAGGTCCCTGGATTAGGTAGAGTTGGGGCTATACTCTCATAGTCAGACTGAATAGTCCATGCTCTGGACTGCTCTGCTAGGACCATGTCCCTACCTTTGATGTGGGTCACTGTGAGAATTAAATGAGATCATCAGCTTCCCTAACAGTTTTCTAGGATTTTCTACATAACAACTCTATTGGAGTAGATCAAGTGCACCCCGTGAAAGTGTACAACTCAGTGGTTTTTAGTATATTCACAGAGTTGTGCCAACATCGCCACTATCTAATTCCAGAGCATTTTTATCACCTCCCCCAAAACACCCATACCCATTAGCAGTCACTCCCCATATTCCTAGGCAACCATACTCTATTTTCTGTCTCTATGAATTTTTCTATTCATTTCATAGAAATGGAATCATACAATATGTGCTGTTTCGTGACTGGTTTCATCTACTCTGCATAATGTTTTCAAGGTTCATCCATGTTGTAACATGCATCAGTACTTCATTCCTTTTGGTGACCAAATAACATTCCATCGCATGGATAGACCACATTTGCTTATCCATTCACCAGCTGGTGGACGTTGGTTTGTTTCTACCTTTTCATTATTATGAATAGTGCCACATGAACACTCCTGTACAAGTTCTTTTAGGAACATGTTTCAATTCTTTTGGGCAAATACCTAACAGTGTAATTGCTGAGTCATATAGTAACTCTATGCTTAACACTTTGAGAAACTGCCAAAGAGTTTTCCAAAGCAGCTGCCCCATTTCATGTTCTCACCAGCAGTGCACAAGAGCTATAATGCCTGAGGGATGCTGGGTGCTGTGATTGACTGCAGCCGAAAGCACAGCTGTCTGACTCAGTAGAGCCTGGCTCCATGGGACAAGAACCCTCTCTGAATTTTGAGGTTCTACAAGGCAAGAACCCCCATAACTTTATTTTTGTTCCCTCATCTCTCCCTTTCGTCTGCCTCCTTACTTTCTTCTGGCCCTAGCCTCTAACTCTCCTCCAGCCCTGTCCTCCCCATAGGTCTCACCTGTGCTCTCCTCACACACAGTCCAGTGGCTGGAGGCCCTGGTGGCCAGAGGGGAGTCTGGGTCTCATGAGAATAGCCATGGGCACAGACCACGGCCAGAGAGGGAGGAGAGCAGCCAAGTAGCCAGCTACCTGAGGGGATCCTTGAACTTAGCAGTGGAAACCCTTGGAGTGGCAGGCCAAGACACTTCATGGGAATTATTTAAAATGTGCAACTTTAAAACATCAACATTATCACAATCTCAGTTGTTAAGAGCTTGGAACTTTTTCTGCGGACACTTGTGACATTTTGAGCAGTGCGTTTGTTGGAGAGGGGAGAGGGGGAAGGTGGGAAGAGAAAAATCCTTTCTCACATTTTTCCTGGGGTATCTCAGCAAGGTCACAGGAGTAGTCAAGGCTGAAAAGCATGGAGAAAGTTTGGCTCTTGGGTGGGTGGGATGGAGAGGGTATGACTTAGGGACGCCCTGGCACCGGTGGCCCTTTCCTATAATGTTTTGCTCTGTCTCTGGGACATTAATGATGCCTCTTCCAGGAAGTCCTTTGATCCTACTCCCCAAAGCACCTTCTGGAAAAAAAGGAGACCACATTAGGAGGCCAGGGCACCGCCTCCCTTGCTGAACAGTCCCCACTCAGGGACAGACACTGGGCGTGTGGGACCCACCCACATGACACACATCACCTCTTGTTTTTCTCTTTGGAAAATTCACTGTGAGAATTCAGGCCCCAGGAAGGGAGAAGCCCTTTGGTTCAGGCAGTGGAAGAAGTGGCCCAAGAGTCTCCATGACATTTCACTGTCAAGCAGAGTCAGTAAAGGACAATACTCTGGAGCCTACTCAAGGAGAGCCCATTACTAAGCGCCAGCGTGACCTTACTACAAAGTTCCTCAATCTGATCCAAGTGCAGGCATAGACTAGACATCAGTGACTCTGTGGCTCAACTTACTGCCTCTCGATGACTCTAGAGTTCTAGTCCATGGCAGTCCTGGATGGGCTCTTCTGGGGTTCTTGGTGCCTGTGTCCTGTGGGTCTAGGTGGTCCCAGGTGTCAATAGCGCCCGGTTAAGGTAGCCCTGGGTTTCTAGGTGAAGGTGGCCCTGGCTGGTAGTAACCTCAGATTCTTGGCATCATTTTATGCCTCTTGGAGGCAGTGGCCCTAGACTTTGGTAGCCCTGGGCAATCTGGGTGCTGGTGACCCTATGCTAGTAGTGATGGAGGCCCCATGGATGTAGGTGCTGGTAGCCTCTGGCACTGGGTGACCATGTGTCTGTGGGTGTTGGCTGGAGCTGGTCAAAGAAGGGAAGAGGAGCTGAGCCAGAATCATCCTGTGCTCCTGAGGTACAGCTCCCAAGCCTGCGTGGTTAAGCCCTGGGCTGCAGCAACCTCTGAGCTGAGCTATCTGGAAGCACTTGGTAAGGGACAGGCACCATGCCCAAGTATGTTATTATAAGTCACTAGGGGGCGGGGTTGGGGGGATCCCAGCCAGCAGCCTCTGCACTGACCGGTGGCTGAACCCAGCTGGGCTCCCTGCCCTGGAAGCAGGGCGATGCCTGGGGACTGATGGCCCTGTGTCCTCTCGGCCTGGCCCCGTGGGATCCTAAGGCCACTTCCCAGGGGGCTCTGCTGAGGTACAGGAAGGGGCCGCCACTGAGGAAGGTGGGATACAGCAGGTCTAGGCAGGTCTGCTCTGCCGAGGCTGGGCCCTCTCCCGGGTGGCTGGGGCACCCAGAGCAGGCAGGAGAGCACGTCCCGAGCACGGGCCCCTGCCCGGAGGCCCGGCTAATGACCCTGCGCACATTCCGGCCTGCATCAGTGGGGAATTGGCTGAGGGCAGGCCCATTAGCTGGAATTCTCCCAATGCTCACACATCAGAGTGGAGGGGGGAGAAGTGAAAAGTTGAAAAAGAGCTAATTATCGCTTTTATCAGAGCGGGTGGGTTGATGGGTCCTGCCCGAGGGCAGCTGGGGCTGCATTAAAGATTAAACACCAGGTGGGGGAGCAGGGCTCGTCATTCCACAGGAGGGAGGCCGGCAGGCTGCCCTGTGGAGACCTGGTGGCAGGCGGCAGCCTCAGATCTGTCAGGCGAGCCCTTCTGTCCCAGCGCCCACCATGGCCGCATTCCACCAGGGGACCCCGGACTGCGCGGCGCTTCCGCCTGCCGCTGTGGGGAGGGCAGCTGAGGTCCATGTCTGCTCCCTCAAGGGATGAGGGGTCGGGGCAAGCCTAATTATCCAATTGGTAGGTTTCCTGGCACCTGTCTTAAGGAGACTTAAGTTATTCGTGCACATCACCCAGTGACCTTCCGTGTAGAACCTACATTGGAATTATAGGAGGCCTGGCGAGCACCCAAGGTCAGGGAGTCTGATCCTTCTTGTTATTACAGAGCAGGACTCAGTCAGTCACAGTGCTGCGTGGTTAGTCCCAGGAGGTTGTAAGTCCCTTGAGGATTGGGGCAGCATCTCCAATTCTTGTCTTTAAACCTAAAGTACTAAGGTCAAAGGAGCTATAATGATTAGTACTCAAAGCCAGATGACTTCATTAGTGTAACCCAGCACCAGTAAGTGTTTGCTAATTGGTTGTATAGATGATAAAAAGGGGGCCTAAGAGAACATGGTGATCACTTGGATCATTCTCCAAATCTTGGGAGCTCATTCACTGGCCATGAAGAATGGATGCAGGTGAGTATTATGGTCTTGAGTCAGCAGGACAAACCCAGGCACAGGTGGGGACTGGGTTGCTGAGTGCAGCAGGCAGGTGGTGTCAAGGCCACCAACTGTGCCAATCCGGCTGCACTGGTCTTCATTGTGTGTGTCTCGACATCAAGACATTTCTACCCCCACAGAGACCCTGGAAACATGTCTACTCTCTGGCCCCACTGGGGAACCACAGCCCTGTCTGGCCAGCTCAGATCGCCTGAGGATATGCCCTTGCCCGGGAGAATTAATCAGGCTTCTTGCTTCTTTTTCTGCTCTCAGCCATAAAAGCCAGAGCCTTTCCAGTTTGGTTTCTTCAGGCTCCCAAACTCAACTCAGAATTTGATGCTGTTTTCACCTCTCCTCATGGTGAGAAAAATCTCAAAATGACATGTAGATAATGACCTGTCAAGGGGACCGTGGCCTTCCTAGTATTTCCCATACACAGTCCCATAGGCAGACACCTCCTAAGCCTAACGATCCAGACTAGACCAGGTTAGTAGAGACCCAATAGGTGCCTGGTGGGGGGAATGAATGAGTCTGAACAAGGATAGATGAAAAGGATCTGGGGTTCTTGGACCACAAGCTGAAACTGCGCTGGCCACATGGATGTTCTGAGAGTCAAGACAAAACAATGCTGGGTTACTCTGAAACATCTGAATGCAGCAACCTGCTCCTCACTACCACGTGTTTCTTAAGAAAGTTCAGGAAGTTCCTTATTGAAGGAGAGAGGGGAGGAGGGAGGAAGGGAAGAGGTAGAGGGGAAGAACTTCTTCAGGAACGGAGGTGGATGACAGCCAGGCCTTGCTCGCAAGGAGCCTGCAGTTCAGTGGGGGACAGAGAGAGATGGGGGCACAGTTACCCACAATACAGGGTGGTCAGTGCAAATGTAAAGGGAAGAAACATCTGATGGTGGGAGCTCAGAGGGAGTGATTCATTCTGGGAAGTGCTGGGAAGTTTTTTATAGCTGAGTTTTAAGGCTGGGCAGGAGCAAATTAGGCGAACAAAGGGAGGAAAGTCTTCTCAGCAGGGCTGGCAGGAGTAATGGCTCCGCTGCCTGGGGCGTGGGGCGCCTCGAGTGGGGCCTGGACCGTGGGGAAGAGCTGAGGAGCACACCTGGGGTAGACAGCCAAGGTTTTCAAGCAGGGGTGTGTGATGCGTCCTGCCACCAAGAAGTGTAAAGGGAGGGACTTTGCAACTCTGAGGACTGCATTAACCTTCATTAGAAACAGGGACCACTTCTTTTGCAGCCAAGGAAGCTCTGGAGTCCCTGCAGCCCCTGCAGAGGGTGATCCTCTGGCCCGTGTGAGCAGAGCACAGAGAAGGATGCGGACCTGGTGGCAGGACGAGACTGGGCCGTGCATGAGGACATTTCTGGCTGAAAGGCTGTTGGGCCAGGTAGAATGGAAGGCATTTCACGGTAATTCTCTCCCTGGTCTTCTCTATAGGCAAACGGACATCCTCCCAACTGAACTGATGGCCTGGGAAAGGAGAAGGTGTGTGGGGCCCTGCTGAGCTCCCCCTTGGGTACCCAGTGGAAGTCTCTTAGCTCTTGGGGAAGCACTGCTGGGGGAGTGGCAGAGGGTAGGGGTGAATGACAATCCTCATCCATTAGAGGAATCCGAGTCCGGTGCCCCCACTCTCCACATCTGGGCCCTGAAGACCTCCGTTTGGGTTCCTGGGCCTCGGTTTCCTCATCTGCGAAAGGAAATGATAAGTCATACCCTGCTTACCTTGTGGGCTCCTGCATGGCCCAACAAAAGAATAACAGCCACGGAAGGCACTTTGTACATGGTAATGCCCTACACAAAAGTTAGATGTGATTATTAACACGTACCACCTGAGTCACAGAGCAGAGACGACCCAGACATGGAATGTCAGGGTCCCGCACCCAGATCTGTTAGGGGCTGGGGCCAGCCAGGGAGAGCCCCTGAGACTGCTGGGGGCCTCTCTCCTCATCAGATGCTGTGCAAGGAGACAGACCAACCTGATTTCAAATTCCACTTCTCCCCTTCCTTGCTGTATGACCTTGGACAAAGCACTTCATTTCTCTGGGCCTTAGTTTCCTCACCTGTAAATAATAATAATGATGGGACTGCCTATCAGGTGGCTATTGTGGGAATGAAATAAGAAGAGGCCTGCCCTGGCCGGTTTGGCTCAGCGGTTGGAGCGTCGGCCTGTGGACCAGAGAGTCCCAGGTTCAGTTCCCACTAGGGGCACGTACCAAAAAAAAAAAAAAAGAAGAGGCCTGCCCAGTCCTGGCACGTGGCTGGGCCACTGAAAATGCTCATTGAAGTGGCTGTTGTTTTGACTTCCTCCCCTCCCTGCACTCCACCCCCTCCCATTCCCCTGCTCACACATCGTCTCTTCCTGGGAACCTTGCTCAGGGTTCCTGCGGGATACCCCTGTGTCTGGTGAGATCCCTGGAACTTGAGCCTAAGGAAGGCAGGCTCGTGGCAAGGTCTGAGAAGGACTTCCATGGACCATGCCATCCAGAAGAGGATGAAACTCTGGACCTCCGCCCAGTGGTTTTGCCAGGAGCTTCCCTGTTGCAGAATGCCATGACTCTGGGACCCCTCTCCAAATGAGTGCCCAAGACACGGTGTGCAGTGTGACTCCCTCAGTCACAGGACACTGGGCTGGGAGTCTACCCCAGGGTAATGAGGCCGAGATTGCAAGACCTCCAGCTCCCTGGTCTCCTGAGGGCAGTCCACGGAGGGGCTGTTCCTCTTGGTCCCCTGCATCCCACCCCAGCCCTGTCTGTGCTAGGCAGGAGTTCAGGAGAGCCCACCTGGGGAACTCACAGACCTGCATTCCTCCTCCTGAAGCTTCCTCCAGCTGGTCAGCCCTTGCCCCTCATGGAGCATTGCAGGCAGAGCTAGGAAACCACAAAAATTTTAAGCTGAGATGAAGGAACGTAATGGGCTCTAATCTGAAGTGACAGCAGCATTATCAGCCAGCTAAGAGCCGCGGGAGCAGCAGGATAGCAGGGAGAGAAGGGGAGAGAGGAGGAGGACTGGGGACAAAGAGACAGAGCAGCCGCTGGAACGAGGCAGGGCTTCGGGGATGGAGACTCAGGCAGGACCCATTTGGTGGCATGAAAGGGGCTGCCCAGGAGCCCGGAGAGCAAAGTGTCACGGCAATAGCAGTGAAAATAGTAATAAGAGCAGCTGATGCTTGTTTAGAGCTGCGATGTGCCAGGCACTGTTCTACACTCTCGTATTAACAAATGTAATTCTCATGATGTGGGTGTGAGTACTACTGTCCTCATTTTACAGATGATGTAGCAATTACAGCACAGAAAGATCCATCAATAAAGAATGCTGATCCTGCCCTGGACGGTTTGGCTCAGCAGTTAGAGCGTCGGCCTGAGGACCAAAGGGTTTCAGGTTCGATTCTGGTCAAGGGCATGTATCTCAGTTGCAGGTTCTATCCCTGGCCCGGTTGGGGTCATGCGGGAGGCAACTGATCCATATGTCTCTCTCACATCAATGTTTCTCTCTCTGTCCCTCCCTCCCTTCCACTGTCTCTGAAAAAAACCAATGGAAAAATATTCTCTGGTGAGGATTAAAAAAAAAAAAGAATGCTGATCCTGATTGCAAGGCTGGGGTCTGCTGCTCGCAGAGACCTTCTTCTGCTCTCTGTTAAAAGTCAGAGGCCTTGCCCTGGCCGGTTTGGCTCAGCGGTTAGAGCGTCGGCCTGCGGTCCAGAGAGACCCGGGTTTGGTTCCCACTAAGGGCATGTACTTCGGTTGCAGTTTGTCCCCGGCCCTGGTTGGTCGTGCGGGTGGCAGCCACTCGATGTGTTACTTTCACATCGATGTTTCTCTCTCTCTCTCTTCCTCTCTCTCCCTCCCACTCTATTTGAACAAAAAATGAAAAAAATGTCCTCGGGTGAGGATAAAAATAAATAAATAAATAAAATAAAAGTCAGAGGCCTCACTCAGGAGTCAAGGAGATGCAACTACCACGTCTGGGGTAAAGAATGGCTGTGTGGGGCCCTTCCCTCCAGGATTTGGAAGGGAAGAAAGGACGGGAACCCCAAACCACCTCTCAGGACGGGAGCCAGGTGAATGCCGGGGGAGAAGGGGGGCCAGGAGTGCAGAGGTCAGAAGTCTTGATTAGCCTTTGGGAGCCAGAGGTCAGAGGACCATTTAGCCAACTAGGGGCTGCAGGCTATGACCACTGATGGTTGGCTTGGACCCTACCGAGGCCATGATGAAGCTATAGGTTAAAGTGTGACTTCTGATTTCTTCCAAGAAGGAGAGGGAACATGGTCACCAGCTGGCTAGCCCACAGTGCTCCCAGGGTCAGGGCTCTTCCTCTCTGGCCCTGGCCAACGACACGGGAGACTTGCCGAGTCCCCTCTGCAGGGAAGCACTTCCTGTTGGGCTAAGGCTGTCACATCCCAGAGGGCCTGATTCCCAGTGGAACACCTCTAAGTGAGCTGTGTACCCCTCCCTATCCTGCATCTAGATATAGTCAATGCCTGACCATCCGACCTCCCTGAAAATCAATTTTCAACATTTTATTGATGTCACCATGGGTTCTAAGTCTAGGACACAAATAAGGTTTTTGTCGCGCTTAGTGGGCTGCCGAGTTGGAGGAAATGGTTCTCTTCCTGTTGCAGGGAAGGGCTGAGCAGGCAAGCAGGGAACATTTGAGACGTAGGAGCTCTGCTTGGGGCCAGTAAGTGGCTAAGAGGCCACCTGGGATCAAAGCCTGACCATGCAACCTCATGAATGTGACCTCATGCAGGTCACTTAACCTTTGCATGCCTTGTCTGTAAAACGGGGGTAGTGAGTACAGGTCCTCACTCCTGGTGGGGGGGTTGTGAGGATGAGGAGTTAGTGTTCTCAACACTGGTCTTCGTGGCTCTGTCATCCACTGGAGGGGAGTCTGTCCCTTCCCAGCATGGGGAGGCCTCTCGGTCTATTAGCCTTGAGATGAAACCACCTGGGCAGCCCTCCCTGCCCAGGGAGGTCTGGGGTTGTTTTGGTCCTATGTCTGAGGGGGGCTGATTGTAGAAGAGACAACCCCTCAAGAAGGGCACCCTCAGCTTAGGCCTCCTCTCTGCCTTCCTGCCCCTGTGCTGGGACCATGTGAACAATAACATGTTGCAGCAATGCGGGAGCTCCTGGGCCCGGCACTCCAAGGCCCGGGAATATACCATAGAGTCAGTGACAGCACCAGGGCCCCTTGTCCCTACCCCTGGCGATGGCAGCAATTGGGGAATAATAATAGCAGTGGTTACCATACATTAAGCACATCCTGTGTGCCAGGCACTCTCTAGGGACACCTTTGAATCCTCCCAATGACCCTGCAAGGTTGGTTTCATCACCCCATGCTGTAACCTCCCACTGCCACCTGCATCCCCTCCCCCTCCAACTCTTCACCTGGCCAAGGCCTCATTAAGCTTTAGGCCGGAGTTGGGCTGAAGTCACTTCTCTGTGTGTGAGGGGGGAGGAGGGGGGACTCTCACTTCCCCTAGGCCAGGTCTGCACCTGCATCCCTGCAGCGCTCCGTAGGCACTCTGTACTTACCCCTTGATAACACTCATCACACTCTACATTTATTCTATTTTCTATTTTCTTTAGTTTGAGGGGTAAGTAATGCATTCACATGGTTTCCATCCGACAGCAACAACAAGGAATACAGTGAGACGTCTCCCTGCCCTCCGCAGGCTCCCCAGCCACTGAGTGCAGCTGCCTAGGGCGACCAGAGTTGTCAGTTCCATCACCCGGAGTAGTGATGACTTGTTTATCTGTCTTCTGTCCTTTAGGAGCCTGTGCCTGCCTGTTAACTGCTTCGTCCCCAGGGCCAGGCACAGTGCCTGACACACAGGAGTACTTTGCATGTAATCTGTCCATCTACCTACCTACTATCGAGGGATTACCTACAGAGAGGATTTGGGGGGTGGTGTCTGTTTGCCTGCCTGCTTGCTTTATTTTAATGAATGAGGCTCAGAGAAGGAAGGTAACTTGTTCACTTGGCTCTAGCTCCCAAGACAGTGAGTGCTCACCCGAGGACTCTGTTGATCTGACTTTTAAGGACCACCTGTCCCTTCTTCTTAGACATTTGACCATCCTCTGTGAAATGGATCCTGATTTCATTTTTAAGTTTAATTTTTAAATTGGAACAGAAGAAGTGCCCTTCAATAAATGATCACAAAGCAAAGAGCCATGTATCCGGGACTAGAGCATCACCACAGTTCAGAAGTCCCCTGGCGCCCACCCAATCCTGACCCCATGTTGTGTTCAGGACGATAGTGCTGCTGCGTTGCTCACTGGGGCTCAGTGTCCTCATCTGTCAAATGGGAAGGGGCCTGTTAGGTCTGCCGATCAATGGCTTGCTGACGTCTTCTCTATTGTTGCCCCTTCTAGCTGGTACTGCTTTATGCCAGCGCTAGAAGAAAACGGTGGCTGTGAAAGCCTTTGAGTAAGGCTACCGCTCAGCACCAAAGCACCAAATGCATGAGCTAGGTCAGGACCGTTTTCTCCACACCAGCCAATCTGGCCCTGTCCCTAGCTCTGGCCAACGGCCAAGTACACACAGTGGTAGGTCCTCAGAAGAGCTGGAAGGAGAGGCAGGAAGACGTAGCAGGCAGAGAAGCAGGTGGAGCTGGGAGGTGGTGACCACCTTGGAGATGGTGGGGTGGCCCGTGCATCTTTCACTGGGGACCAGAAGGCTGCTCATTCCTGCCCCGGGGCTGCCGGTTCAAGTTTCTGCATAACTTTGTTCCTGGTGGCAGCCAGGAATTCTGAGAGTCGAGAAGGGGAGACAGGAGGGAGTGAGAGACAAGGGCAGGGGACACAGCAGTGAGGAGCCAATGTGTCAGGGAGGGACGTGGTGCCTGCTAACACAGGAAGCCTGCTACGGTAGGACACTGCTGGGGAGGGAAATGGGGATTGAGAAACAGGATGGAGGGAAAGATTCATAAATTCACTTATTCATTTGTCTTTTATCTATCCAATAAAGATGTCAATATTGGGATAATTGCTAATCAAGGTACATGCAAAATGTTAAGTAAGTGTAAGAGGAGCAAATAACTATCTGATGGGTTGCAGGCATCGGGGGTGAGGGGAGCAGGCCAATTTCGCTGAAGGCCAAGCCATGAAGCAAGCAAAGGACAAGCCAGCCCCCAAGTCCTCCCCAGCTCTGTGGCCCATCTCTTCCAGCACCTCTAAATCCTAGCCTGGCTGTTGCTGTCATGGGTTTGAGTCCTTGTTCTGCCACATACTTGCTGTGTGACCTCAGGTAAGTGATCTAACCTCTCTGAGCATCTATTTTCAGCTGTAAGGTAGGAATGACACCAACTTGGAGGGTTGTCATGAGATTCAGATACACTAAGCATGAGAGGCACTTTGCAGCGTGCCTGGCACCTGTATAGGACACACTCCAAACAACCTGCCGTTGATGTTGTATCCGCAGCAGCAACTTCATACCCCACTCTGGGCCTCCGTCTTCGGTCAGGAGAGGAAAGCTGAGGCTGCTCCCGGCATCCCCCTTCCCTGGCCCCCCGGCCCTTGGGGAAACATGAGAAGCAGAGTTTGAGGATCTAATGTGCGCCCCCCACGCCCCTTAATCCTTCCTGAACTTGGGGGGGTGGCCCTGCTGTAACACCTGCATGGCTCTGACATCTCCTGCCTCTGGGCAGAGAAAGCAATTTCAGAAATGACATGTTGCCAACAAGCAGAAATCAGCTTCTGAATTAAAATGTGTCGGCATCAGGTGACCCCAGGCTCGGAGGGCCGGCTGCATGAAGACAGCTGAGATTAGGGCCTGTCAGCCACAGGAGGGGCCGTGCGGGAAGGGGTGCAGGCACCCGGGGGCCTACTGTTGGCCGCCCTGGACTTGTTCGGACAGGGGGGCAGGAATTCGGATGCTGGGTCAGGTTCTCCTGGGCTCTGACCAGCCTGGGCCTCTCAACTGCCCACTCTCTGTGGGGGCGGGGCAGGGAGAGTCGGGGGCAGGGGCTGCAGCATAAACATGCTAATGGGCCCAAGAGAGACAGTCAGGGAGGAATGTGGGCCCCACAGCCCCTGGGGACTCAAGGAGCACGGGAGTAAAGGGGATAAGAACCCAAGAGGCTCTGCAGGTATTCAGGGAGGAGAGAAAGGGAGAGGGAAAGAGAAGAAAAGGAGGAGGACAGCGCGACAGGGAGGAAGATACCACCAGCCACACTGAATCCTTGCAGTTCCCGGATGCTGCCTTCTCCCTGGTCCCCACACCTTTGCACAAGCCATGCTCTACACGATGGGACAAGAGTCGTGAAGGGGCTGCTTAATTTCCAGCCCTGTTATTTACTGTGGGACCTTGGGCATGGCAGGGAACCTCTCTGAGCTTTAGTTTCCTTCTCTGTAAAATGGGGGTGTGGTTCTAGGTACCCCTAGGGTTGTCATAGTGGTTTGAATGAGATGATCCGAGGGAACGGCACCAGGGTTCCGGCACCAGTCAGGCGCCTCTCACAGGGCTTAACACCTAGGGGTCACTTTTCCTTGTCTGTGACTTCCCTGAAGGCTGACCTAAGTCTTGTCGCCATGGCACGCTGGTCCAGGCCTAGCACACTGTAGATGGCCACTTAGTTTGCCGAGTGACCGGTTATAAGAAGGCACACCAGGTGAGAGATGTGAGGAATGGTAGGAAAGGGTGGGGGTAAGCAGAGGACCCTACCCCATGGCTCTCCCTCCAGAATGTCCCTACGCCAGTCACAGGTCATTCTTCTGGTCTTTTATAGCCTTCCTGCTAAAGCAGGGCTTGGCAGGCTATGCTTGCTAGCTAGATAGTGACCATATTTCCCCTACTGGAAATTGGACACCTGGGATCATTCCATGTGTCTCCTGGAGTTGATAGAGGCAGAGTAATTGACCTTGGGCCCATCTCGGGAGCTCCAGGACCTGGGGTCACCACACCCATGCTCCACAGAGCCAGGAATCCATCAAGGACCAGAGCAGGGCTGGTGGGAACCGGAGGTTCTCAGGGGCAGTAAAGAGGGAGGCTGAGGCACTGCTGAGCCTCTAAGGTTGGAAGTGGGCCAGGGAGACAGGAGCAAGGCTGTCTCATGGGTTCAGGAGAGGAATCTCCCTCCCCTCGTCCTCAGCACTGGTCTAAATGTCTTCCACGGTGGCTGCAGGAACTCCGCTGGAAGGCACCACTTCTCACTCCCCGCTCAGAGCTAAGTCCTCAGAGAAGAAACCCAGGAGTCTGAGATGATTCCAGAGAGCAGTGGGTGTGAGCTCAGGCATGAGAAACGCTCAAGTTGAATCTCAGCTCTGCCACTAACTTGGCAAATGATTTAAGCTCCTTGAACCTCACTTTCCTCGCCTGTAAAATGGGGTGATCGTAAAGATTAAAAGAAATACCATGGAAGTAAGGGAGAAGGGAAATCTCTTCCTGATGGAAGAATGCCAACTAAAAATAGAAATGACGGAATTAGAAAATCACCATTTGCAATAGATTTGGGCAAGGATCACCGATGGAGGCTGAAACTATTGGGTAAAATATTATTGGACCACAGGATGTTCCCACAGTCTCAGAGCATCACCCCATAGATGAGTCAAAAATCACATGAATCACAAAGGGAAAAAGGCAACTTCACATCAGAGAGTTCTGGCAGAAGCCACGATAACCAGGTGATGAAACGCAGTATCACTGATAACATCGACATCCCATGGCTCCTGACAAATGCACAGAGAAGGACACACATCCCCTAAGCAGCCTTCTTGCCAAAATGTTTAACCAGAATCTGATCATAAGGAACCAACCAGACAAATCTCTATTTAAAAAAAAATTTTTTTTTCTTTATTGATTTTAGAGAGAGAGAAAGGGAGAAGGAGAGAGAGATGGAAACATCGATGAGAGAGAACATCGACTGGCCGCCTCCTGCATGCCCCCCACTGGGGATCAGGCCCACAGCCTGTCATGTGTCCTGACTGGGAATCGAACTGGTGACCTCTGGGTGCATGGGTCGATGCTCAACCACTGAGCCACACCGGCCGGGCAGACAAATCTCTATTGAGTAACAGTCTACAAGATATCTGGCCTGAACAATTCAAAATGTCAATGTTAGCCCTGGCCAGTTTGGCTCAGCGGTTAGAGTGTCGGCCTGTGGTCCAGAGAGGCCCAGGTTCAGTTCCCGCTAAGGGCATGTACCTCGGTTACAGGTTGTCCCCGGCCCTGGATGGGTCGTGCAGGAGGCAGCCACTTGATGTATCCCTTTCACGTCGATGTTTCTCTCTCTCTTCCTCTCTCTCCCTCCCACTCTACCTGAACAAAAAATGGAAAAACGTCCTCGGGTGAGGATTAAAAAACAAAACAAAACAAAATGTCAATGTTAGGAGCACAGAGAAAGCGGGCAGACTCTTCACGATTACAGGGGGCTAGTGAGACATGACAACAAAATGCAACGCCCGACTCTTGAGTGGATCCTGAATCAGAGAAACAGCTTATCAAGGACATTTGGAGGGACAGTTGGAGAAGTCTGAATAAGGACTGTGTAGTAGGTACTATTGTGTGAATGTTAAATTTCTTGGATGTAATGATGGCCTTGTGGGGAATGTTCTTGCTCTTAGAAGATATATGAGAAAATATTTCAGCGTCTTGGTGTCTGCAATGTTCTCACAAATGGTTCAACAAAATGCAGACACACACAGAGCGAGCAAATATTTTTAGAGGGGGGTGCCGTGGGTAAGTACCCACCTAGGGATTGTCTCGGAAAGCACTGATCCCCAGGAAGAGTGGAGCACTGAGCAGCTAAGCGGGAAGAGGACAGAGGCTCTGACTGGGAACCAGATTATAGACAAGAGCAGGGAAAGGCTTGGTGGGGTGGGGATGGGGTGGGGTGTTGAAAGTGATATCGAGTAGAAAAAACATAGATTTGGAGGCAAAGACCTGGGTTAGCTTCCTAGCTATATGGCCTTCAGTGAATCCCTTAACCATTTTGTGCCTCAGTTTCCCTATCTGTAAAAAAGGAAGAAGGATACCCTTCTTGTGAGGCTCAAGTGGGACAACCAATGAGAAATCCCTTGGTGCACTGGAGCCTACTGCGTGTGGACACTTCTGTCTCGGCTCCAGGCCCGGGGACACGGGTAGGAAGAGCATGTTAGGACAGGCAGGCTGGTGGATCTGTCTGTGACCTCAGGATTGGACTGTGGACCTCCTTCTGCCTCCCTCCCTGGGGACCCCCTGTGGATCCCAGCAGGGCTGGACAGTGGGGGCAGGGCAGGGACAAGCCCCTCTGCGTCCCTTTGCTCAGAAAGGGGCCTCCTGCCCCATCAGACCCCCAGGAGCAGTGGCTGGTTGAGGACATGCATTTCCCAAAGCGCACTGGGACGGCAGTGTGGCCAGAGGAGGGGCTCTTGGGCAGACACATAAACGACCCAAACCATTGCACGGTCCTGCCTCTCATTTCTCCTAACCGATCATAAGTCCTGAAGGTTCTGGCTTTGCCTTATCTTGCCCCCACCCCAACCTGCTTTGCTCGCCTGAAACGAGGACTCTAGAAATACGCATCCCGTCTGGGAGGGGACCCAAGCCTGATCCGACTTGGCATGTAACCTTGGATGGATTACTTCCTTCCTCTAGGCCTCAGTTTACCCAGAATCCTTAAAAGGGGGTGCTCCATCCCTGAAATACCTACCTCGAGGGGAGGCAGCAATGGAGAGAGGAAGGAACGCATACTTCTCAGTCCCAACACCACTGCTTGCTAGTGGCACGCGGGAGACTTGACATCTCACAGCCTCCGCGCCCTTCACCCAGAGAGGGGGCAGCGGTGCCCATCGTGTGAGGTGATCGCAATAAATCGAGACAAAATGGTTAGGTTGCTGACATGTAGTTTATTGGTTTATTGTTGCTCTCCCTCACTGGAGTGTCAGCCCCCCCGGAGCAGGGACCTGGCCTCGCTCGCTGCAGCACCCCAGCCTCCAGGGCGGCGCCTGGCGCTCACGAGGCGCTCCCTAAACAACTGTCAGCCGCATGGCTGGACAGAACGGATGCTCAGTATATGCTAGCTCCCCTTGTAATTCTAAAATGTGCTAAGACAAAAAGCACTTGAAGCTCATGTTTGTGGAGAAAGAAAACTCTGGAAAGCAAGAAATAATCTTCAGGGTTGGCACGGGTCTGTCGATCTGTCTTCCAGGCAACGGAGGACACGAGGGAAGCTGGGTTTATCTGGATCGGGGACGGACATGAGGTGCCCACGAGAGCCAGGTGGAATATCCATAAGTAAAGTGGGCTGAGTGGCTGGTACTTGGCAAACTGAGGGTCCCTGTGACTCCTGTCTCTCAGGGCCCCCCTCTGTAGCTGACTGTCCAGTCTGCCAGTGCAGCTGATTTGACAAGAGAAGTCAGAAATCCAATGGAAAATAATCCATTTCTAAAAGAAAAACACAAGTAAGAGCAAACAGACCCATCTGTGGCTGGGAGGAGCCCTGTGATGTCACTCAGCCCTCTCGGGCCCCCTGGGCAGGAGGAGGCAGGCCCGACGGTGGAGGCCCTGGAGTCACCCCCACAGGGTCCTTGTCTCTCCAGACTTCTTGGGCAGCCCCAGGCCCTGAGACGCAGGACTCCATTTGGGAAAATGCTGAAGTGCTGCCCTGATCCAAAGGGCCCGTGTCACACACCGTCAGGGAAGCAGCCACTCCCTTGGGTCCTCGGCTCAGGGCGTATCCAGGCTTTGGGGCTCCCAGGCTCGGGATAACTCAGCTCCCATAGTGCCTGGCCCAGGAGGAAGTCCAGTAAATGTTCACTGAAGGAACTTCTTCAGAGTGACTTTGAGCACAGCGCTCCATCCCTGGGCCGCATCTGTAAAATGGGCACAGTGATGTGGCCCCACCCACCTCACGGGGACATTGGGGGGATCGAGTGAGATTAAAGGGACAGAAGTGTTTTTGAAGATTGAAAGTGCTTTACAAATGCCAGGTGTGGGCATCTTTGTTGGCATTATTATTATGAGCAAGACAGTGTCGCCAGAGTAGAAGAGGGGGCCCGGGACAGGAAGAGCAGAGAAGTTACAGACTTCGCAAAGAGGATCCGGATGGCGCCCACTGGGGCTCACGTAGACGGGTGGGGCGGGGGCATGCCACAGGTGCTGCCCATAGAATATAGAAACTATATAAATAACATAAATATTTTCTCATATATCTTAGCTATATAAATTATTCTCTTTTGCCCTAAAATCTATATATGTGAGGTAGACAAATACCCTGTGAGTGTTTCCCTTAAAGCTATACAGAATGAGAGGTCAGTGGTAACTGGTCCCAGGGTCCCAGCAGCACTTGGGTGGACCTCTGGGGGCAACTGGAAGAGAAAGGGTGGGAGAAAGAAAGAGAAGAGAAGGCCGGAGAGGGATGACCGCACAGGCTGAGGGCTCTCAGAGCTGCAGCCGTGCCCTTGGCCTGTGTTGTCAGTGTTGGTGACCAGCCATGGCCTTGGTCCCTCAGAGTCTGCCCTTTATCCTCCTGCACCCCTGACACTGCTGGCCACGGAGTTGTGGTGCGGATGGCGTGTTAGTGGATCACGGCCCCTCTTCCTGCTGCCTTTGCCTAGGGCTGAGCTGGGCTGAGCCGGGCTGGAGGCAGAGTCGGGTCTCAGAGGAGCGAGATGGATCGGGCTGGCAGAGAGAGTCTCCATGCGGTGGGGGTGTGGGCAAAACCAGAAAACCAGCCCTCTCTCCTTTTTGCTCATTCTGCCCAGATGTGGGCCAGCTGCTTGGGTCGGCAGTCAGTCTAGGAAGGGGTCTCGTCAAAGGCTCTGCAGCCAAAGAGCCTTCCAGGACCCTGCAGGCTGCCCTGGTCCACGGAGGACAGGGCAGCTCCTTTTCGCCCTTGGAGTCTCAGGGAGCCCGGGGCTCCTTCCTGGGGCTGGCATGCACAGTGTTCCAGCATTCAGCTGATTCAGAAGTTTCCTGTTTCAGTGGAGGGTCAGCAACTCTGGGTTCAGGGAGAAAGGAAGCTGATAGAGGGTGTGACCAGGCCAGCAAAGTGGCCAAGGGCATCCCAGAGGAGGTCGCTTCCTCCCGGCTGGCACTGAGCCCCGCTCTGGGGAAGCACAGAGCCTCCAGCAATGCAACCAGAATCAGAACGCATAGGCCAGCTCTTCTGGATCTCGGATGTCAACTGTGTGGGGGCCTCACAGCATGGGGGGACCCCAGCCACGGGGAGGCTGAGACACTGAGCTCACCGCATCCCTGCCTGACACGGGGGCTGTCCCCCTCTCCTGGGCTGGGATTTAAAGGTTCTGTGTCCCAGGGCAAACAGGGAGGGTTCACTGTCTCCCCGTGCAGCCTCAGTGCACCATCTGAGCCCTACCTGGGGACTGGCTCTTCCTATCGGTCTTGCATCTACTGGTGCTTACTGAGCAGGGCTGGGTGGGTGTGGATAACAGCTCTCAAGACGAGAATGAGGCCTCCGCACAGGCGTAATTTAAAAACCAAATCGAAGGCAGAGTTCCAGGGCATGTATCTGACTTGGGTCCACTCAAGCCCAAAAAGCTTTCTTTTCTCCAAAACAACAGCTCCCATCACCTGGCCTTTCCCCTCATCGCTAGCACAGCAAAGCCATTCGGGTAGTGATAGTGTGTGGTCCCCGGGCTCACTGCGACCTGAGCAGAGCCCACGGGAGGGACCCACCCAGCCAGGCAGACTGCAGCCTTGGCTTCCAGCTGACACTGCTTCCCTGTGCCTTCTAGACCCAGAAACTCAACTCCCTGCATCCTTCCTGCTCTAGGCCACTTATCCTAGGAACTGAGATGGCGGGAGATGCCTCTCTCCCCTCTGCAACCTCAGTCCTGCCCTCCTCCTGGTCTCTCTTATTTCCTTCCACATCTTTCCCACTCTGCCTTCCTGCTCCAAGTCCTCAAAAAGGCTGGGGACCCTTGGGTTCAGGGGAAGGGCCTGCGCCTCTCACTGCTGAGTGTTGAGGGGGGAGGCTGCCAGTGCGATGGCGAGAGGCGGACGTGTGCCCTGGCACGCACATGGACGCGTGCGCGCAGCAGGTACATCTGCCCGGAGGGGCCAGCTGGACGGCTGGGAGGCTTCAAGGTGCTGGGAGCCCAGGGAGGTCCTGGCAGTGCCCAGCTGGCACACTGGACGACAGACCTAGTGCTTACAGGTGTACACGAGCTCCTCCTGCACGCACTGCTGGCACTCCACGTAGCAGCACCACTGCACCTGGCAGTGGCAGGAGAAGGCCACCAGGCGGCTCTGGGTGTCATATCCCCTCCCGCAGCACAGGCTACTGCAGCTGGCTTCCCGGGAGCACACTCTGCCCGCAGTGCCAGGGGAATACTTGCTGGGCCGGCAGAAGCTGGGTGAGTCCTCCATGTAGACTAGGTCCCCGGGCCGGGGAGCCAGGCCCTTGGTCGGACTGCCCAGCCTGGCAGGTGCCCACAGCTCCAGGCGGCCCAAGGCCTCATTGGTGGCACTGGACACCTTGACGGCGGAGTCGTAGCGCAGCTTCAGCATCTGGCCCGTCTCTCGGAACGGGGAGAGCTGCTTCCAGCAGGTGCGCACGGCGCAGGAGCCCGACACGCCATGGCACTTACAGGTGGTCCTGAGGCCACTCTTCACGGCCTGCGAGGAGAGGCAGAATGGAGGCATGGTCAGAGGCCCAGGGCCACAGCCTGAGCCTGCCCCCAGGGCGCCAACTCGGTGGGGAGTGAGTGGTAGAAAGATGGAAAAGCTAGCCTTGCAGCACCTTTGTGCAAACTAGCCCGAAGCTCTGCTTCTGCTGGGCAGAGGCAGCCCTATGCCAACATGCACGCCTTGGTGAGAGCGGTGTGGGCTGGACCTCAGCCCCAGCTCCTTCCCTTGAGCACAGTCCCTGTGGAGGAGACAGCATGCACGACTGAAAACAGCCGCCGTGGTTCACACCGACTCAGTGATGAGGGCGCAGAACACACAACTGTTTCCTCAAGAACTAGAGCCCCGGCCTCCCCCAGCCTTCTCCTTCCAGTAGACCTAGATACTTTTACCCTCCAGCCCTCCCACTACCGGGCCTCCTCCTCTTCCCATTTGGAAAATTGGAGGAGTGGGGGTTGCACCAAAGTTTTCAAACTACGTTGGCTTCTAGGACCTCCAGGAAGGCTAGTCCTTGGAATAGGGACCCCTCTCCAAACACGTTCCAGCCCCACCATGGCCTGGTCCCAAGCCTGGCTCCCACCTGCTGCCCAGCACTGATGATACCCAGGACCCTTCCCTGCTTCCCGGTCATGGTCCAGAGTAGATGTCCAAGGAACATTGGTTGAAACAATGAGGTTCATCCTGGGACGGCTCTGTATGTGTGCTGGGGGGCAGGGCGTGGGAGGACCGCCACAGACTTTCACCCTGGCTGGCAGGGCTTTGGGCCACCAGGAGCGTGCTCACCTTGATGCCCACATTGGTGTTGTGGGCATCTGCCCGTGCCCGCAGGTCTTTGCTTCCTCTCTTGGGCCCCAGGAAGTTGCTCAGGAACTTGGTGCTGTACTTGAGGTTGTCACCGCACACGCCCCACTGCCAGGCCTGCCGGCTCTCCAGGCCTGGAGAGTCGTCACAGGTGCAGCGCTCCATGCGGCCGGCACTGCAGGCCCGGGCCAGAGTGTGGGTGAGGGCGGCCGAGGACACCGAGTACAGGAAGGCCGTCTCCTTGAAACCTGGGCCAGGCACCAGGGAGATTGAGGAGGGGAGAGTGGGCTTAGAGGCTGCCCAGGTGAGCTGGGTGAGGGGTATGTGAACCTGAGGACACAGCTCAGGCAGCCGTCCTGCCACCCGCCTGTAAACTCAGGCTGCCAGTTGCCATTTAAAATGGGACTTCCACATTGACTATGGAGTATATGCCCAAATTCCCAGGGCAGCAGGTCAGGAGAACACATAAGAATACTGAGACGCAAGGAGAAGTGACTTAGGCACCCGGTAAGGGACAAAGCTGGGACTGATCTTGACTCCAAGTCCATGTGTGAACAAGTTGGACCAAACCACTTCTGAAGCCCCCGATCCCCTGAAACATGCCCTGTGGGCCTCCCATGTTTTATGATGTCATTCTTTGCTACCTACTGTGCGGTACACCCAATGACAGGGTGACTTTGGGTCTCCTGCCAGACTGACCATCCACCCACTTCTGGGACCATCACAACTCTTGCACTGTTGGGGCCCAAATCCGGTCTCCCTCATGAGCTCGCTCCCTCCTGCACCTGGGATGTTGTGACCCCGGAGGGTGGGATCCACTCTGTCCCAGCCACGGAGAGCAGCTGGCCTAGAGGGGGCTGGCTGCTCCCGTACATCACGGCTGCCTTTTTGTAAAAGCCCATTACAGCCCTGCCTCACGGGGATGGAGTCACACGATGCCCTGTTTTCCCCTTAGGCTGCGAGCTTTCTGAGGGCAGGTGGGGTCTTCATAGGCTCTGTGCCTCCAGCATCCAGCACAGCGCCTGGCTCACCATGAGCCTCACCAGATGCTTAGTGAACAGATGGTCAGTGGATATATGGAGAGATGCGGGGGAGGGGGAGGGAAGGAGGAGAAGGGTAAGATGGATCAGTGGATGTGGTGAACAAAGAGACAGGTGAATGAATGAACAAATGAATTCGGCCTGTCTCATGCAATTTGGCCCCTAAGAAGTGCCTGCCAGCCCTCCAGCCTTCCATGCTCTTGCACCTAGTTTTGTGTGTGTGCATGTGGAGGAGGCTGAGGGAGGGGACTGGGGGACCATCCGTCGCATCTGTGAACTCTCCAGGGTGGGCTGTGCCTCCTTTTCTCCTGTGTCCTCCTTGCTCCTCTGCTCCCCAAACCGAGGGAAAAGCTGGGCCTCTTTAACTCCCAGGACTCTTCTCACTCAGGACTGTGCTGGGTTCGCAAGGGCAGGGGTGTGGGAAGGGCAGACTCTCTTCCAGCCCCCCTCCTCCCACCTTTTCTCCTCCCAGCCCTCCTCCTCCCAGCCCTCCTCCCTACCTCTCTTGAGCAGGCCTGTCCTCCCCTCCAGGCTGCAATTCCAGCGCTCGTGCCGAAACTGGAACTGGCACTCCAGCAGGCTGAGATGGGCAGCATCCTGCAGGGTCTCAGCCAGGCCCGGCTCCCGCCGACAGAGCTGCTTCTGCCGGCGGGACAGCTTCAGCAGGTCACACTGCTTCAGGTGGGCCCCACCCTGAGCTGGGGCCACTGCGGTGCCCAGCCCTGGGAAGGGCGTCAGGACCTCCCGCCCGGTCAGGCTAGAGAGGGCGAGAGAAGGGAGACCTGTGACCCTTGGGGGTCATAATGGGGTGGGGGGAGAGAGGAGGTAGAGAATGAAGGATGACAATCCCTGAGGATGTGGGCAGGCGAGGGGAAGGGGGCCTTCTTGGGGGGCTTTGTTATTTCTGGGAGGGAGGCCAGCCCCATGGGGTTATATTTCCACTTTGCAGAGTAGGAAACCAAGGTGCTTATAACAAGGGCTAGTGCAGGGTCCCAAACGCATTTTCCAGATGACAAGGTCTCTGCTCTTCTTACCCACCCTATTTCCCGAACTTGCCCAATCGGAACAATCATCTGGGGTGCTTATTAAAAATGCAGGTTCCCAGGATCCACACTTGGCAATACTGTTTCTGTTGGTCTGGAAGTGGGGCCTGGGAAGTCTGCATATTTACCACATCCCTGGGCAGCTTCGGTGATCAGGGAAGTTTGGGAAATCTGCCTGGAGGGGACAGCCACATTCCTGAGAGGGGGCAGGCACCCAGCCATTGTCCCTGGTCACCCTCTCTCCCTTACATATGTCACTGCCCAAGGAATCCCACGCCAGCCTAAATCATTTCCACAATCCCCAGAGAGATCTTCAACCATCCGGCCACTCAGCGCCTGTTACAGAGAGATGCTTGGGGAATACCGCATGGATGGAGGATGGATGAAAGGAAGGAAAGAGGGAGGGAGGGAAGGAAGGGTGGATAGGTGGATGACTGGACAGACTGACAGATGGGTGAATGAAGGTGAAAGAGCTGAATTGCCATCAGGCCATCAGCCCCAGGCTTCTTGTTCTACAACAGCTGAAGTTCGTGGGTTCTGGAATCCGCTGCCAAGTTCTAAGCCCGACTGCCACTTCCTAGCTCCATAACCTTGAAGCCTTGGTTTTCTCCTCTGGAAGGTGGAAACAATGATCCTCTATACCTCCTGGGGCTGCTGGGAGGGTTCCATGAAAAGTACCAACCACAGTGCCTGGGACATGCTGGTTCATTAACCTGCTGGCTGGAGTTTCTCAGAATCCTTCCCTCTTGCGAGATGCTTCACTCTCTAACTTGGGCAGAGTCTTCCCTTTGTCCAGATAAGGAAACAAAGGTTTTCTGAAGAGGCAGTGACTGGCCTGAGTCACCCAGCAGATCAGCAGCAAGGTGGGGACTAGAATTAGATCTCACCTTACCTCTCCCAGAGGCTCTCTGTGAAACGGTTCTACTCATTCAAAATGCTCACTGTCCCGTCCCCTGGTGGCCCTCTGTGTGGGTGGAACATGTATCATCCTGGACCCAGGCTGGAGGAAGGAGCCCCTCTCTGGAACTTGCTGGCCTCCTCGCCAAGGTAAAGGAGCAGAGGCAGAGGCACACCGTGGCTCTTAAAGCTCTTGCTTGAATGAAGTACTGGCCATCCGTGCGCCCCTGGCCTCGGCAAGTCCTGGCCAAGCCCTGAGGGGTCTGAAAGGTCCATGTCCCATGGACACAAGGGCACAGTTCTCCTGTTTGGAGCTACCTGCCCCAGCCAGGACATCTGGCTCAATGCCACACCCTTCCCTGTCTGGGTGGGTGTGGGGCCTGGCCAGGCCCCAGGTGCCCCCAGAAAGTGCCCGTAGATTCCAAATCCATCAGGTGCAGCCAACCCAGTGTGGAGCATATCTCTGAAACCTCTGAGCAGAGACTGATGCTATCAGGCTCCTCCTGGCCCAGCCTGGCCCTGGGTTCCCCTTCCAGACAGGGTGAGGGCAGGGACCCGTTAATCATTAATCTGGGGGCAAATGGGTAAATTTCCAGTCCACCAGGTCTACACCCAAGCCCCTCCCCGCAGCCTGGCAGGAAACCCTTAGAGCTTGACCCTTGGCTGGACCACAGCAGAACTCGAAGTCATCTCCAGCTGAGGAGGCCCCACCCTGACTGGCTTCCAGGGTGGGGGCACTCGGGGGCTGCAGGGAGCAGAGGGGCAGCAGCCATGTAGCTCCTCAAATGTCCCACACCAGGGACAGCTTCTGCTCATACAGTACCCATGTTTCAGAAATTGGCACCCTCCTTGCAGCAACTGATTGACAGATGAGAGAACAAGCAGGGAGTGATGGGAATTTTAACCAATGGCTGCACATCCTTCAAGGCCTGTCTCAAATGCCATTTTACGAATAATAGCTATTACTGTTGTATCATTATAGCTATATTATGTTATATGATATGATATGATATGATATGATATGATATGATATATCTACCACTTTTTGAGTGCTTATCACTAAACCCTTTGAAATACTATGTGGAGTCCGGCTGGTGTGGCTCAGTGGTTGAGCATTGACCTATGCACCAAGAGGTCACTGGTTCGATTCCCAGTCAGGACACATGCGGTTGTGGGCCCGATCCCCAGTGGGGGGCATGCAGGAGGCAGCCAATTGATGTTCTCTCTCATCGATGTTTCTATCTCTCTCTCCCTCTCACTTCCTCTCTCTCTCTAAAATCAATAAAGGAAAACAAAAATTAAAAAAAAAAAAAAAAGAAAAAGAAATACTATGTGGAGCCCTGGCCAGTTTGACTCAGCAGTTAGAGCGTCGACCTGTGGTCCAGAGAGACCCAGGTTCGGTTCCCGCTAAGGGCATGTACCTTGGTTGCAAGTTTGTCCCTGGCCCTGGTTGGGTCGTGTGGGAGGCAGCCACTCGATGTGTCCCTTTCACATCGATGTTTCTCTCTCTCTGTCTCTTCCTCTCTCTCCCTCCCACTCTATATGAACAAAAAATGGAAAAATGTCCTCGGGTGAGGATAAAAAAATAAAAATAAAAATAAAAAAGAAATACTATGTGGACACCTGCTGGGTTGGCTGCCTATCTGTTCCTTCTATCTACATGGTTACCATGTGGGCCCTGTAGGCCGTTTCATACCACACGACCTTGCTGCTCTGGCCTGTTGATTGGACCGATGAGAATCGCATGATCCAAGCTGGGCCAATCTGTCATTTCTCTGGGAATTTGGAATTTGAATTAAGAGCATACAATTGCTTTCTCGCTCTTTCTTTTTGGGTGACTGGGCCTGTAACTCAGGTGATAAAAAAACAAACAAAAACAAAACAGAATGAACCAAATGCACGAAGAGAAGCAGAAGTGAGAGAGGGAGAGAGAATTTGGGGCACAGAGTCTTCCTGAGGTCAGCTGTTCTGGCCTGAGGCGCCCCCACCTGAGTACAGTGTCAAGGCTTGGAGTTAGTTTGTCTAACAAGGGTGCCCGCCTCTGCTCACGACCTTCTGACAGTGTGGAGCACCAGCGTGCCCTAGGCTGCACCTGTGAGCCAGGCTCGGCACCCTTTCCCCATCCACAGGCACATGTTTTGGCTTTTGTTTTTTAAATTCATGTAATAGAGCCTCTGATTGATGGCCCCAGGAGTCCAGTATAAAGTCGGTTAATTTTATTAGCGGTAATGACACTTAGTAGCGATTAATGGTCAGGAAAGGCAGCCAACCGCACAGGGGCCTCAGGCCACACTGGGCCTTGGTCTGCCCAGGGCTGCTTTCAAAGAAGGCTCCCTGGCACTGCCCCACAGGGCCTAGGAAGACAGCTGGGAGCCCTTCCAGACCCAGTTTCCCTCTTATTTGTTTTCCACGTTGTGGTTTGGGATCATATTTCCTTTGAAGAAATAGGGCCGTGATATCAGATTTAGAAAACATCTGAAGGCTTGTGACTCTTCTACACACGCCCACCCCAGGGCACCTGCTGGAGGGGTTTCTTCCTGGACCCCCAAAGAATTCAGGCTCTAGTCTGTTCCGGGGTCCGTGGGCATGATCCCCTCCCCTTGAAGAAACCACATCCTCTGGCACCCCAGGCCTGAGAACCCCACCCACCAGGACCTTCTGCAAAAATCTCAATTGCCCACATGGAGAAGATCAAGTGAGCTTAATTAGTCTAATGAATCCAGACAAAATTTGGAGTTTGAATAAGGACACTGCTCCGCCGTGAGGTCAGAGTTATCGGCCAAAAAAGGGACCAGCGTTCTAAACCGAAGAGCGGAGGACGCGGAATTTGCAAACTTGCTCATTGCTCTTCCAGGCTGGGGGACAACTCCTCCGGTGTCTCTGCCTGACTCAAGTGCTCCTGAGCCGCCTGGGACCATTTGTCATTGGTTGCACCTGCTTTGGCCCAGCTATTCCTGCTTCCAATCCAGCTCCCCCAGGCTGATTTCCAGACTTTCTTTTCCCATTAAGAAAGCAACAACCCCATGTGACCAGCTCCATTCTCCTCCCTTCTTTGTCCCCAGCCTGTACCCTTTGCCCCCTGAACCCTTGGCCTGTGACCCTTAGGTTAATAATAAGACAGGAAGCCCCCACTCCCACGCAAAGAGATGCGTCCGTCTGGCTTTGACCCCAGACCATCCCCAGCCACTTCCCTGGCCACCTTGTCTCCCCCCAGAGTGGGAAAAGACAAGGACGCCCTTCATCTCACATATACCTCCCCGCCTTCCCCTGCCCCAGATCTCTTCTGTCCACTCCTGGCTCTTCCCACCCCTGTCTGCTTTCGCAGTCCCCAATGCTTGTCCCAGCCACAGTTTTGGCCTTGAAATAAGCTGAAGAAGGTTCTCCAGGCTCTGGGGAAAGCTTCCCAGGAGACTGCTTTGGTTTGCCATCAGCAGGACCCAGGAACCATCAAACCCCTGAGAAGAAAAGGGGTTCATCCTGAAACAATAACTCATCACTTGCTGGAGTGTGGGGACCCAAGGACCTCAGGGCCCCAAGGCTGTTCTGACCTGGGAAGTTGGGTCCCAGGTCTGCCCTCACTTGCTGGTGACCTCGAGGACGTCCACTCAGCCCCTGAGCTCTTCCATCTAACAGGTACGCTGACTAGTGGGGGAGCGTGACCAGAGCCAGACGGCTCGAATTCAAGTCCCACCTCCACCCCTTACTACTTGTGCCACCTCAGAAAAGGGACTCCACCTCTCTGTCTCATCTACAAAATGCAGATAATCACAGCACCTACTTCACAGGGCTGTCCTGAGGATGACATTTGTAATGCTCTTAGAACAGTGCCTGGCACATAATAAGTTCCGGGTAAGTGTCATTCTTAAGCACCTACTATGTGCTGGGCACTGTGCTGGGTGCTGGGACGTGCTCCTGCCCTCCAGAAGCTCATAGCCAGAGAGAACTTGGCTGGATTCCAGAGTACTCCACACTCTCCCGAGGCCCCAAGGGGCAGGGGAAAGAAAAGACAGTTTTGAACCAGCCCAGCTCCCCGAGGAACAATCAGCAGCTGCTCAGAGACCCGGATCAGAACTCCTAGCCCCATGTGGGTGAGAACCTGACCTTGGCCAGCCCTGGTCCTGCCTACAGTAGGGGGTCTGGGGGCGGGGAGGAGGTAGGAGGAAGCTCCCAGACCTGGCAGGTAGAGAGCACTTTCCATCACCTGAGGCTGCCCCAGGCTCTGTTTTTCTACCACCGCCCCCCCCCCCACCTTGTTTCTGCTTGAGAGGGTCTGATGGGGCCAGAGGAGGCCACGTCCAGGATGTGGTGGGTAAGTGGGGAGGGTGGCACAGGACAAAGCTGGTGGTTTCCAGGCCACCAGGTCATGCCAGCATGTCTGGACCCTTAGCTGCAGGGGCCAGGAGCTGTGCCTGGCATCAGGGTCCATGCCAACTGCAAGCAGCTGCCTGGGAACCAGGAAAGCCTTGCCCTGCCTGGAGCATTGGCCTTGGCCCTACAAAACCCCATTAGATGCTCCGATAACAGGCTTCCGCTGCAGGGCCATTTACATGGTAAGTGCTCCTTCTGTGCTTTCATCTCAAACGTCTCAGCCCTCCTCTCCCAGCCCTAACTAAACCCCCTACACACACACACACACACACACACACACACACACACTCACACACACACTCACACTCACACTGGTTACCCCAACGTGCTCCCCGCTACCCACCTCTTCCCAGCAGGGGAGAGTTAGTGAGGGCAGTAACTGGCCCAGGAAGAGAGGATGCATGGTTCCAAGCAAACAGTCCTTCTTCAGAGAGGGGATCCCCTCAACACCCAGGCTCTCTCCCCTCTTCCTGCTTGAGCAGTGCATCCTTCCCTCCATCTTTCAGAGTCCTGCCTCCTCTCCTGGATTCAGTGTCACCTCCAAGAAGATGTCTTTAGTGAGCAGCCTGGCAAATGCAGCAGTTACCATTTCCTGCCTTCACTCCAACTCCCTCCATCCCCTCCTTTCACTCACTCGCTCATTTGAAATTAAGATAAAGGATTTTATTGAGCATCAGCTTCATGCCGGGTCTACCCGCCAGAGACTGAAATAAACAAGGACACTCACCACTTCTCTGTCTGGGTCCCCCAGCCCCTCCTGAGTCCAGCCTTTCTTTCCTCCCCAACTTTTAACCTCAGCACCCACCTTGAGAACTGAATCTTGTCACCACCTCCCCCCAGGAGCCCACCAGAGCCTCGTCCCCGACCCTTTCCCTGGCTCAGAGAGAAAGAGCCTGTCCCAGCTGTGGGCTTTGTCTCTCCAAGAACAGCTCCACTTCCTGTTTCCGCAGACCGGGCTGCCCGCTGAGGATGGCATCGGAGAGACGTGCTCGTGTACGAAGTGGGCAGCGAGCAGCCCGCACAGCAAGCATGCTTTGCATCTCAACAACCTTGGGTATTGAGAGACTAACTAGTGCAACATCTGGAAAGGAAATGCTTCCCCCTTCCTCCCTCCTGTCTCTCTCCCTCTCCACTCAGGCTCAGGCTGGAGCTGAGGAGAGGAAGCCTTCGTCCTTCACTGCATGGATCAGGTGGCATGGAGGGTCCCCAAAGTCACTTCTGCACAGAGGAATCCCTCACCTCAACATCTCCCCAGGCCCCTGGCTGGGTCCAAATGTACACCATTTGAATTATTATATTTTAGGGCTGCCAGATCAGAGGTTTTGCCTTGATGGCTCCTGGGAGTTCATGTAAGATTTATTGTCCAAGGTGACCCACTGAGTTAGTGGCAGGGCTAGGACTGTGCCCCAGGTCTCCTAACTGTTTCTATCAAGCCATCTGGTGGTTTCTGCTTTCAGTTTCAACGTAAGCCATCATCACAGCAAATGTCTAGGGTGATAGGAACACAAGACAGCTAGGTTTGAAGGGAAGGAAATCTGGTCAGGACTCCTCTGGATCCCTGGGCAGCCAAAGGGAAAGAAGGACCCTTTGTTTAAAAGATGACTTTTCCCTGGGCTAAAACTCTCTTTTCAGCCAAAAGTCATAAATAAAGCTTCTGACTTTGGAGAAGCAGTCTGCTTATTTATACTAAAGTGTGAGAGACTGAAATAATACTAGTGCCTGAGAACATACAAGCAAGTGTTCCTTAGACACCTGCTGGCTACATAAATCCCTCAGATGTCCAACCCCAGGCTGAGTGTAGCTCTAGGCTGTCCCTCAGCTTCCCCCAACCCTACTTCCTGGCCTTCCAGCTGTCCGGCTCCCAAGCTCCATAAGGCAGGCTCTGGGAGGGCGTGGCTCTGAAGGAGACTGCCCGTAACCATGCCCTCTCTGGCCCTTAGACTGTGATCACATGCATGTGCTCTCCCCAGTACCAGCTTTCAGGGCCGCCTGGCTGTGGTCAGTCAGACCCTGAGTCCTCCAGCCCTCTCAGCCCCTATGGGACAAGCTGTGCTCAGGGCAGCCTGAGCCTCCCTTTGGTACCAAGTGAGGACCAGCCAAGAATTTGGCCCAAGTCTTTCTTTAAAACTCAAACGTGCTGAAAGTTTGCTGCAGGTTCACAAGCCTTTATCCACAATTCCAAACACCAGAAAGCTCAGAAAACTGCCAAGTTTTTGTACACTTGTGATGAACTCATGTGGTAGAGACTTGACCTGAGAATATTTATGATCTTGATTTATCCCAACACGTAGATGCTTTTCTGCAAAACTAACGTGTCTGATTATGGGGTGCTGCCCTAGACCTTGCTAGGGATGTTATGTTATACATGATATATGCATTGTATTACCATTCTAAAATCTGAGAAGTCTTGAACTCTGAAACGCATTTGGCCTCAAAGGGATTGTAACTGTTAAGAAAGCAGAACTTCTTTGTTCTTGTCCGCGCTGACAGAGCATGGGGGTCTAAGTCTCCCCGGGCTCTTTGAGACTCTTCACCTCCCCACCCCCTAGTCTTCATCTCTCCAGTGAGGGGGTCTGGGCTTGAGGCAGCTGCCCTACCCCAAGCTCATCTTGGCTGCCACCAAATTCCCATGGAGTAGGTCAGGTGTGGCTGACTTCTGGGGTCTGATGGGGGCAAGTCTCTGCTCTCTGCTTGGCTTCTAGCTCCTATCCAGACAGAGGCCAGACCAGAGAGAGCCAACTGTGAGCAGAAGATGGAAGAATAAATGTGATGAAGCAGAGAGGGAGGTTCTGGGGGAGAGGAAGGAGCAATGAAAGGGAGTGGGGACTGCCCACCCAGACATTCACTGCAGACCAGGAAGCGATGCTAAGGTCTGTGGGGGGACTCAGACCACAGCAGGGCCTCAGCACCTCTGTCTAAAGGGAGTTATGCAGGAGTTGGAGACATGAGTACATGAAGAATTGGGTAATAAACCAAGAGTTTAAGACATGAAGTACAAGAGATGCCTATGGCAGAGGCCAAGTGAAAGGTGTGGGTGACAGAGTGGAGGTCTCAGAGGGTCCGAGCTGCCCAGGGGGAGGCTGGCCTTAGCTGGGGCTCAACAGGCAGCATGAAGCAGGGACGAATAGGTTGGCTATGATTCTGACAAGACTAGAACTTAAATCTTGGTGCTGCCAGCTGTGTGACTTTGGGCAAGGCACTTGGCCTCTCTGAGCTTCCCCTCACCCACCTGTAAATGAAGATAATTATACCAGTACCTACCTCCTAGGCTGTCACAATGGTTAAATGAGATGATATGCACATAAAGTGCGGAGCACGGGAAGGATTCAAATTATACAATGACTGGGCTAAAAATGAAGAGAGGAACAGATGTCACTAAAGATGCTCCTTAACTTGGATGCTCTAGGATGGACCATGATATTTCTTAGACTCCTTGTACATAGATAGCATTTCAGCACTTTTATATACATTTATTTAACCCTCACAACAACCCTATGAGGTAAGGATTAACCCATTTTTATTGTTGGGAAAACTGAGGTCAGAGCAGCTGACTGACTTATTCTAGGTCACAGTTAGTAAGTGGTTGGATGAAGGATTTGAACTCAATTTGTGTGACTCTAAGGCCAGGGCCTTGGGCTGCCTCCAATCCTAATCAGGCTGATGCCATGGTGGTGTCCCCTCACAGTACCTGGCCCCCCTCCTCTTGAGTCCAACTTCTACCTGAGCACATAATCCTAAAGGCACCAGGACCTCCCTTGCTTAGGAGATTCCAGTCCAGGAGTCCCCCTGACCTGCTTCCCTCCCCTCCTTTTCCCACTCCACAATCTCAGAAACTCCACCACCATCCACTGAGGATGGTTTGACCCAAACCCAACTTTGGAGCCCAACACTTGGGGGGGAGGGGATTACAGCTCAGCCAGGGACAAGCCGCCTGAATTCCTTCCCCAAACACAGTGATTCTTATCAGCGATGTCTGGCTTGCAGTCCTCTACCCCAAAGCAGTAACATTTATTTTACCCTTTCTTCCCTCCAACCCTGTTTTTCTCAGGGCCCAATTAATTCCTAAAATATATTTTTAAATTAAAAAATCACCGAAATACATAAAACACTCAACAATGGTTTTTAAACATTTTTTGTAAAACCCACACACTGAAAATTACAAAACACTGCTGAAAGAAAATTTAAAAGCCCTAAATAGAGATGGCCTGTTTATAAATCGGTAGACATAAATCAGTAGACTCAGTATCGTTTGAATGTCAATCGTCTGTAAATTGATTTATGGATTCAGTGCAATCCCAATCAAAATCCCAGCAGGCTTTCCTGTAGATATTGACAAGTTGATACTAAAATGTATGTGGAAATACAAAGGACCTAGAATAGCCAAAACAACTTTGAAAAAAGACCAAGAACGAATAGTACTTGGTTTCAAGACTCAGTGAACAGCTACAGTAAGCAAGACTTGCGGCACCGGCATAAGGATGAGCATATAGATTAGTGCAACAGAAGAGTGAGTCCAGAAATAGGCCCTCATGTATTTGCTCAATTCATTTGTAACGAAGATGACAATGGAGAAAGGATCATGCTTTCAACAAACGGTGCTGGAACAAGTGGTGATCCCCATGAAAAACAATAAACTTTGATCTTACCTCACACCACACATACAAATGAACTCAAGGATAATCACAGACCTAAGGGTAAAAGCTAAACCTATAAAGCTTCTAGAAGAAAACACAGGAGAAAATCTTCACAACCCCTGGTAGAAGGAGGTTTCTTGATTGGACACACACAAAAAAGCACAAATCATACAAGAACATGTTGAAAAACTGTACTTCATCAAAATTAAAAATTTCTGTTCTTCATAAGATACCAGTAAGAAAATGAAAGGGCAAGCCACAGACAGGGATAAAATATTGCCAACACTTTCTGACAAAGGACTTGTATCCAAAATAATAAAGAACTCTTACAACTCAATAATGAAAACCCTAATAACCCAATGGAAAAGACATTCAAATGACCAATAGTCACATAAAAAATATTCAGCACACCATTCATCAATGGAAAAATGCAAATTAAAACCACAGCAAGATACCAATACAGACCCACTAAAATGGCCAAAATTAAGACTGACAGTAGCTGACAAGAATATGGAGTACTTGAAATTCTCACACATTACTGTGTGAAATGGTACAACCAACTCTGGAATACTATTTGACTGTTTTTCATAAAGTTAAACATATACATACCATATGATCTAACAATCTGGTCTTAGATATTTATCCAAGAGAAATACAAACATATGTCCACAAAAAGACATGTCCATAGCAAATTTATTTGGAATAGCCCCAAACTGGAAAAAATCCAAATGTCCATCAACTGGTGAATGAATAAACAAATTGAGGTACATCCATGCAATGAAATACTACTCAGCAAAAAAAGGAATGTGCTACTGATATATGCAACAACATGATGACTCTCAAAACATTATTTTGAGCAAAAGAATTCATATAGCAAAAGAATTCATATAGCAAAAGCTATTCACCATATGATTCCATTTACATGAACTTCTACGATAGGCAAAACTAATCTATAAAGACAGAAAGTAGCGAAGTGGTGGCTTGGGGCTGGTGGGGGAGGGTTGACCGCAAAGGAGCACAGGGGATCCTTTGGGATGAAGGCGATGTTCAATAATTGTATGCCCGGCCTGTTTGGCTCAGTGGTTGAGCATCGACCCATGCACCAAGAGGTCGTCAGTTCGATTCCTGGTCAGGGCACATGCCCAGGTTGTGGACCCGATCCCCAGTGGGGGGCATGCAGGAGGCAGCCAATCGATGTCCTCTCTCATCAATTTTTCTCTCTCTCTCTCTCTCGTTTCCCCTCTCTAAAACCAATAAAGAAAAAATACTTAAAATAATAATAATAACTGTGGTGGTGGTTACATGGGGGTAGACATTTGTTAAAACCCAAACTGTGCATTTAGAATACATGCATTTTATTGTACATAATGTTGATTCGGGGAGAAAAGTTAAGGTTGTGTTTTGCTTCTTCACAATGATGACATCTCTACAACCAAAGAAGATGGCAAGAACCCAAGCAACCACCAAGAGTGCTTAGCACTGTACTGAACACTTAGTATGCGTCTGGCAACCTATCAGGCCCTTTCATTCATTGTCTCAATTAAGCCTCACACCAGCCTTTACAATGGGTGTTATCATCACCCAAACTCAGCAAGGTTAAGACATTTGCTCAAAGTCACACAGTTAGCAAGAGGCATGATCAGAATTCAAAACTCAGGTCTAGCTCATTCAAAAGCCTGTGCTTTCCATAAACTTCTCTGTACCATCTCCAGAAAGGAAAGAAACCTAACAAGCACAGAGGTCACACATTAAAAAACAAACAAACAAACAAACAAACATGGAAGTCAACTATGATTTAAAAAGTTGCATCCACAGGAACTATTTCTAGTTACAGAGCCATTGGTATGACTTAATAACTGGATTGGATGACAAGGTCTGTCGTGTGTCCAGCACATCACATTGTACAATGCATGTTCATTTATAAAACATCACACTAGTTAATATTTGCAGAACTATCAAGCCAACTGAGTCAAAATATGAGCCCTTGAGTAATCCTAGACTTCCAGGCCAGGACCAGCCTGTTAGGGAACCTTAAGACCTCCAGGTGCTAAAGACCCTGGAGGCAAGTGACTTGACCATAGACAACACAGAGAATGGTCCAGAGCCAGGACAAACCTGGGCCACTGACTTCTAATATACCTCCCATCCCACTGCCAACTTGCCATCCTCTAGGAGCCCACCTGACACCCCAGCAGGGCTCAGTGCAACTGTTTAATTATTGAGGACAAAGGAGAATGTTGTGGCCTCACTCATTCCACTACAACCAAGAGAGTCTGACAGAGTTAACTGAACAGGGGAGGGGGCCACCCTCCTTTGTAGCTGCAGTTTCCCTGGGTGACCACACAGTATTAGCTCTGGAGGCTGTAGGGCAAAGAGCCCAGACAGCTGTCTATCCTGCCTCTCCCACTAATACACTGTGTGAGTTGTTGAGACTTTGGGTGAGTTGTTGAAACTTTCTGAGCCTTGGTTTCCTTTTGGGCACTATTTCTACCCATCCTATATTCCTCAGGAATGATTCTGAGAATCAGCTGTGAGAAGAGCTGTGTGAGAAAGTTATTTGTAAATTGTGATACTAGTTATTATGTTATTATCACCATCAACAGAAGTAGGCTCTGGGCTCATGAAAAGCAGTAGAAGCAGGTGCCAGCTCACTGTGGTTTGGGAATGATGGTTGTTTCATCTCAAAAATGGGGATAATAAGACATGACCTGCTTGAAGCAGGGAGTTGGACCAGAGATCCTTTGGGGGTCACCTCCCACTCTTAAGTCTATGATTCTGTGATTTTGAAGACCCCAAAAAGATTGGCTTCACTTGGTCTCCTGATGTTTGAATTTTCTTTTATCAAGATGCCAAAACACTTCATCTTATAATCAGAAATGAGACTTCAAAAGCAAATGACCTGGAGAAGGGAGAAGCACATTGTCTCACATTCTCACTACATTGTGAATGACTGATATACATTCCTTCCAGAGAGCAAATTCTGATGGGAAGCTGGGAACCCTGGTCTGACTGGGAAGCAACAGGGTTTTCCCAGTGAGACCTCAGGCTCTATGAGACCAAACACATAACAGCATGAGGCCCCAATTTTAGCTTATTCTCTTAATGTTTGTCCTGCTCCCCAGATTGTGGTGATAGTGGCTTCAGTGCCCTTTGCCAGCTCTGTCCAGCCAGGCCCACAACCTGGAAGAGGTGGCTCCAGTACTCACATGACCCCTCTCAGCCCTAATCCAGCCCAAACCCATCATGTCCTCTCTCATGTTCAAGGCTGCCCCTCAAATTCTAATCCCATGTACTGGTTCAAAGTCCTCTCCCTTGCAACCACACCAGCCAGGGCAGTCCAGGCTTCCTGGAGCCTCTTTCCTCCCATCCCATCTGGCCCTTGCCCCATCCCTAACCCCAAAACCCAAACAAACAAAAGAACTGTGGAAATGAGCTGGTGTCCAAGAGGATGCAGGCACCATTTGTCCTCACCCTCTCCATTCTAGTTCGGAAACCCTTGTCAGGGCTGGGATATCAAGACACTGTGCCTGGTCTCCTTAATCATCACATCATCATCATCATCATCATCATCATCATCATCATCACTGGCATTAGTTGAGCATATACTATGAGCTAGACACTGTTCTAATTGCTTCACGTGTACTAACTCACATAATCTTCATGTGAAATAGGCACTATTATCCTCATTTTACAGATGAGAAACCAAGGCACAGACAGGTTAAGTGACTTGGCCAAGAGCACACAGCTAGCAAGTGGCAGAGTTGGGAATTGAACCCAAAATCTGTGCCCTAACCATTACACCCTGTCTGCCAAGGCAATAACTGTGCCTTCCAGCCTGAAGTCACCAGGAAACAAGCATGTTTGTGCATTGCTCTTGGAGTGGATCTAGAAGCTCAGTCATATAAGTTCATCCCCTTCTTTGTAAAAGGGGTCATTGTAGCCCAGAGACTGAGTGGTCTTCCCAAGTCACCAGCAGCTGAGCCCAGAGCTATGGTTTGAGCTGACAAAACCTTGCCCCTCCCACATATTTTGAGGGAAGCCATTGCCCATAGCCAAGGAACGTTTTAACCAGAGGTCATGACCTGGAAATTAGCCCATAGCCCTTTTTCCAGCCTGTGCAGGACATCTCAGACCCTTTCTCACCCCTTCCTGGTAGGTCCTTAAAAGCAGTCTCTGGCAGGTCACTTGTTAGGTGTCTTCTTGCTTTTGCTCTAGTCAGACTATAAACCTCACCCTGATTTGGAGGGAAGATCATAAAAAGTGGCATGATTCAAAGTAACAGACTATATATATACATAGTTGGAGCAGGCTTTGGGTGGAGGTCAGGAAAGTGCCTTCACAGCCACGACCCCCTCTCAGACCCCAAGTTCCTGCAATTCAGGGTCAGAGAAGGAGGTACAATTAATTGCCCTATAACCTGCGCTTCAAACACTCCCAGTTCCCGCCCCATGCCCTCCTCAAGTGTCAGCCCCACTCTGACCTTAATTTTCCAACCATATACACTGCCTCCCCTCCCATGCTTTTTGCCATTCTCCTGAGAATTCACCCGACGCTAGTTCTGGGTTTTGGTCGGATGTCCCCAGCTGATACTCCCCACGGTCCGCGGGTTCCTCCGTTCTTCTCGATCTGCACGATCCCCTCCCCCGGCCTCGGTAACAACTCACCCCCGCCCATCCACCCAGCCCTCTGGGTCTCCGCTCCTCCGCGGGGCGAAGGCAGAAGATGGGGAGGGAGCCTCAGGCAGACTGTGGCTAGACTGCGCCCATGATGGGGGCAGACAGGGCGCCAAGTGAGGGCCAGAGAGGGCATCAGTGCGCGGGAGGGACACCTGGACAGGCTGGGACAGAGAGACAGGGCGGACCCGGCCAGTGTCCGAGACGCGTGCAGAGTCGGGGACCTTGAGCCAGGGTCTGAGATCGCGCGGAGTGAGCCGAATGAGGTCTTGGTCAGGGAAGGGTGAAAAGAGCACCTGCGCAGGGGACCAAAGAGTCGGACGCCAGACGGTGCGATGGGGGTCTGAGCCCAGGAAGCCAGAAACGGAGCTCCTGGTGCGAACTCCCACCGCGAGGTGGGGCTGGGTGCGGTCAGAGCTAAGGTCTGAGTTCGAGATCCGACCAGGGCCCGGGCCAGAGGGACGGAAAAGTTGGCCCTGTAGTAGCCGGAGGAGGGGTAGGCAGGCGGGCCGGGGGCGCGGGCCGGGGGCACGGCGGGCACTGACCCGAAGTAGGCGGCGGTGGCAACGGCGGGCAGCGCCAGCAGGCAGAGCGCAGCCAGGGCCAGCGCGGGCGGGGGGAGCATGATGCTGGCGGCGCGGCGCCCAGTCGCATCTCCTAGCGCCGCTCAGCGCTCGCAGCGCCGCCACCAGCCGCCCGCGGGGCTTTAAACCCGGGAGGGGCGGGGCGGGGGGTGGAGGGAGGGAGCGGCGCTGGCGGCCACCCCCCCCGGCGGCGAGCCCCCCGCCCCATTGGCCCCGCCGGCCTCGCCCCGCCCCGTCGCGGGTGGGGTCGCCTCTTCGGGCCCGCCCTCGCCCCGCCCCGCCCCGCTCCCATATTTCCCTCCCACCCGCCCCAGGTGAGAGCTCACCTGAGGCCTTGCCCTCCCAGGGACGCGGCGGCGGAACGTGAAGCCCTGGGCCTCGAGAGGCAGGGATGGGAGGACTAGGTGGGGATCAGGAAGTCTGTGCTCCTCTCTTGGGGCGGAGTGGTGGGGCGTGCAGGAATCTCTCTCCCGGGGTACCGGGGTGCGGGAATAGGAGAGAGGAGTCTTCGGAGAACGGGTCCGCTCCTCTGCCCCGTGGGTGCGCGTCTCTCTACCTCAGCCCCGGGACTCTGAGCCCCAGGTCCTGCTGCAGAGCAGCTCTCCAGGAGCAGAACCCACCTGTAATGGCTGGGAGGACCCTCTTGCACGGCAAAGGGCATCTGGTGGGTCCCTTAGAGTGGAGCAGGGGAAAGGGCCATCTCTTTCTAAACGGGAGCCGGTCAAGGACGAGGTGCACAGCGTGGGCCTCAGTGGGCGTTTGACAAAGTGCTGCTGTTGTTCCTAGAATAAAAATCCACATTCTCTGGTCAGTGGGGAAGGCAGAGCCGGGGTGGGGGTGGGAGGCCAGAGAGGGACCTGCTTTCCAAAGTGTGTAGATGCCAGAACCTCTGTCAGAACAGGATAGACATCTCCAGGCTTGAACCACAAAGCTCTGTCTTGCTTATTCTTTTTTAAAGTTTAACCCCAATTCCTGTAGCGAAGGTGCAGTGATCAAGGCAGCAGGTGGCACCAATCTAAGAGGCAGACATACAACAAATGACCCAAGCAATGTTTTTGAACACTGGGTCAAATCAAGCAAAACAAAATATAACTTGCACTGAATGTCAAGATCTTCATGTAAAGTTTCCAAAAAATCAGCCATGCATGTAGAACACCAGGTGACGACCTTGGCTTTTCGGCATGACTGCAGGCTGGAAGACTGGTGGAAGATGGCAGCTGTGATGTTAGGTGTTGGGTAGTGTTAGTAGAGGAACCCCCTAACCCCCAATAGTGAGGCTCTCTGAGCTCAGTTTCTCTGTCAAATGAGCAGTGATTAGATGGTGGATGATCTTTTAACAACTCTGCCAGCCCTATCAAATTTCATGGCTCTATTTATTGAGAGGCATGGCCCAGTGTGATGGACAGAGACCTGAAGTCCAATCATATAAATATGAACCCCAGATATGAAATGAGGATAATGGCAAATACCTCACAGGATTTGTGTGCAGATAAGAGTGATGCCAAATGCTGAACAGGTGCTACCACTCAATATCGAGCTGTTGCTATAACTACAGGCAGCACCAGTGATGTGCTGTAAGTGTTTACGTGCTTTCAGGTGGATGACTGTCTAATTTGTATCATTTGCCAATTTCTGTGCTGGAAATATTCCAAGCTATCAATGTGGTGTCATCCCTGATCTCTGGAGTTAGGAAGAGATTTGCACAGTCTCTACAAGCCAGTCTGAGCTAGCTCCAGCACACCACTGGTAAGACCTTGAACCTGGCTTAAGAAGCTCAGAGGACAGGAGGCTCTAGCCACACCCAGTGGGCACTGAGTGCAGGCAGGTGAGGAGGGAGCAGGTCCAGCTTGGGCTACCCCAGCTGCACACCCAGTGGGCACTGAGTGTGGGCAGGTGAGGAGGGAGCAGGTCCAGCTTGGGCTACCCCAGCTGCCCATCCTGTCCTCACACTCATAAGCACATACCATACATACAAACAAGCATGCACAAGCACGCACGTGCCTGGAGAAGAGGGGTGGTGGTGAGGGGGAGCACATTCTCCCAAAGTGACACATTTTCAACATTTCATAAAACTTACATGTTGACATCTGAAGGTTAAGACTATGATGCAAAGAAGTTGGAGGAAGCACCAAAGAGTCAACAGAGACATGAGTGGTTAGACAGTGAGATATACTTAGAAAATATCCAGATGACTGTTCTTCAGCCTCCACCAGCCAGTGGCATGGACCCCACCCTTGGGCTCCTTCCTCCTGATGTTAGAACAGTACTGCTCTCTACCTGCTGGAGAGACCCCCAACTTGCCCATAGAGACATCAGAGTTCTGCTTTCACCTTTTTGTCAACAGGGCTTCATGAAACTGCCCAGATGGCAGCTCCTGTTGCTGCCATGTACCAAGCTTGGTGTGTGTGTGTGTGTACAATTCCCAGCACACGGCCTCACTGAAGCCTCATGCCTCCTGTGAGGTTAGGGCAATTGTTACCCCTATTGCACAGATGAGGAAACTGAGGCTCAGAGAGCTTAAGTAGCGGGTGCATGTGACTCAGCTGTAAGTAGTGGAAGTAGGAGTTGAGCCCAGCTCCAGTGGGGCTGTCACACTGGATGTGGCTGGCTGAGAGTCACCCAGGCACAGCTTGACTCACAGTGGCCTTTGTATAATTCATCCTTACGAAGCATCATGTACCCCTTAAGTGCTAACCCTCAAGGGGCTCTAGTCTGGAGGGGGAGATGGTGGCGAAAAGAGATCATCTCCACAACTGTGGTGTTGTGGGATCTCTGAGGAAGGATCTAAGGGGTGGCCCTCAGGACTTACAGTCTTGTGTCATAAATGGTTTATGGCTCCCACCTTCCCCTCTGCTCTCTGAGCTTCTCAAGGGAGGGCCTGAGTTTTATTCTCTCTGTATATCCAGAGCCTGGCACAGGACAGGGCCCAGCACACAGTAAGTGCTCAGGAAATATGTGTTGTTGCAAGCTTATAGCCTTGGTCTGTGGCCTTTTTACGGGGCTTTGGGATAGAAAGAATACTGACATAGTGCATGCTCACAGGAGCACCCCTCCTATGCTCAGACGCATGCTCCATTACACACACACACACACACACACACACACACTTTGATACTCTACAACACAAGCCCAGGCATTCAGTGACACACAGACTTCCCCCACACCTCCCCCATGGGTGTCTAAATTCCTAGGCAGACCCACAGCTGCTCCTGGACCCACACGTTCACACAGGTATGCAAGACAAGCATTCTTAGACATCCACATGCAGCTACCTGTCTCCATGAACCAGCCCAAGGCAGCCATGCTCAGGGATGGAGCCCTCCCCTCCCCCGTATGTGCACACACACACACACACACACACACACACACACAAAAGGCTAGCAATGGCTGCATCAAATCCAGCTCCAAGGTGTTTCCAGACCTCTCCCCCCTCCCCGCCATTCTGCCCCCGGGCCCAGCCACCCTGCCTCAAGCGAACCCTCAGGATCCATCCATCTTTGTCAGGTCCCCTACGACTCCAAACCCCAGCCAAGCCCAGGCTGGAGGCAGAGCCGGGCAGTCACACAATGCCCCCAGCTCACCACCAGGCCCTGAGCAGCGGAAATGAGGAATTCCAGGCTGGCTATCTCCTCTAATCACCCTGAGGCTGCGCTGGAAATGGACTCAGCCCAACAGGAAGTGGTGCAGGAGATGACCCAGCTCCGGGGGAAGGCACCAGTGCCCAGGCCAGGCCCAAGGCAGGGCTGCTCAGGAGAGCTGGTCCTGGGGAAGACCCAACAGGACTCGGGTGGGTGTGCTCACCAGTCTCCCCACCCCCCTTTGCTGTGGTCTCATTATGACTAGCTCTATCTGACTACTCCCAAGGACCCTACCCCACACACTTGAATTGGACTTACTCACCTGTATTATTTGGCTCTGGGACCTATGAGGTAGCATGTTGGGCATAATTGTCCCCACTATACAGATAGGACATTGAAATCCAAAAAGGTAACTTCCTCAACGACATGGAACTTGCTGACACTGGTGGTTGGGGACTTCATGTGTCCGGAACATCAGGTGGAAATAGGACTGAAACTAAGTGGGGCACGTGGACCTGGACTACAGAGCCCCACGTGTGCTTGAAATCAACAAAAGAACATGGCGAGAAAGACACTGGAATGTTAAAAGAAAAAGGTGCCTTGGGGGTTGGGAGTGCGGGTAAAAAATATTTTTATCCTCTTCGTATTTTCCAAATTTTCTATTATAAGCATATTTAACATTTATAATGGAAAAAATGCCTTAAAAGGGAGAAAGGACAAATACTCAAGAATAAATCTTTAATGATAGAACTTCAAGCATTGACAGAAAAGCTGTTTGGGAGGGGGGCGGGAGAAGTATTCCTGGGCGTCCTCCTATGGCATCCATCCATCCATCTTCTGTAGGAAGGGCCTCTGTCCGCCTTTGGGGAGCTCACTCCTAATTGGCAGAGCTCACCTCACTCATGGCAATGCTAGTTGGAGGCCTTCTCGCCTCTCTCCCTTCCTCGCCTTCCTTGCTCCAGAACTACTCTCTGAGTGGAGGTTTCATTGTGTGGAGGGTGCTATGACCCTCCCTCACCCCTTGCCTGCTTGAGGCCCTTCTCTAGGCCTTGATGCAGCGGCATCTTTGAGCTTAGCTAAGGAAGGCTAAATGCAGAGGGGTGCCCTTTAGCAACCGCCGCCCAGTCCTGCTTCCATTGTCAAGGCCAGCGGGTTTCCTGCTGTGGGGCACCACCCCCACCTGGAAGCCTGCCTTGACTGACCGTTCCTGGTTCTGCTCACTCACCACCTTTGCCCTAGAGACCTTATTAGCACAGCTTAATTTTGAGCTAGTGACTACGTTAATGCCTTGAGATTAGGAGGTGTTAGGCACCCCTGCTATATGTAGATTGCAGATTTCTCAAGGACCCTGTCTCCTGTTTCTTTTCTAGCCCACACCTTTTCCCCTAGTGGTACCGAGCTTTAGCTCTGAGTAAAGCACTCATTCAATATTTGAATTAATGAATGAATAAACACTGGAGTGTGGATAGGTCAGACCTGACTTATTGATGACTATAAACCCTGCCCTTGATTGTATAATCTTCATGAGAGACAAGATGTTGAGCCCTCTATCACAGCACGGTTGGAACTAGAGGGAGTTCTGTCTAGTAATCATATATAGGTAGGTAGGTAGCAATCTGATGGACAATCCCAATTTTGAATAGCTACTCCATTGTCCCCATATGGTGACTCGTATATGTCTGGGGGCATGTGTATGTGTGCTCTGCCTGGGCACTGGGCTCACCATGAATATACCCACCCCACTTCCAGAAGCATCAGAACACAGTGAGATGATGGCAGGTAGCACTGAGCAGCTTTTATGTGTTTTCGACTATTGTCAATCCACTGTAGGGCCTTCCCAAGGGCCACGCACCAACAAAACTCTACTGTACTTGAGTTTTTACAACAGAAATGTGTTCCCCACAAGGCACAGCTCCTAATATAGCTCAAAAGAAAGAAAAATGAAGGAAGGAAGGGAAAGAAGAGAGCAAGAAAAACAACTTCCTTAGGAAATAGAAATGAAGACTAACCCCAAATTTACTATAAACAACATTCTAAAGATTTGACTCTGAACAGAGGCATTCTCGACATCACTTTAGCTCGTTTTCATCTGAGTAACTTCTTGCTCTCTGAAAAGGAAGGCTGAGGGGAAAGGGTCCCCATCTCGAAGTCCGGAATGCAACTGATACCTGGAGGAATGCAATGCCCTGCATGGTCAGAGGAGATGGCCATCCCAGACCACGTCCTCCAGGCTGCATTTCACAACTATGGGTACAAATGAGTTTGCAGGAAGTGCTCATTAACAAAGTCTTGACTAGTAGACGGTTGGACCACAGCATGTTTTCCTAAACTCAGCTTGGGACTCCAGTGGCTCAGGTGGAGGTCTTGCGTTAAACTGGGGAGAGATGCCTGGCCGGTGTGGCTCAGTGGTTGAGCATGGACCTATGCACCAAGAGGTCACCGGTTTGGTTATCAGTCAGGGCACGTGCCCAGGTTGTGGGCCAAATCCCCAGTAGGGGCATGCAGGAGGCAGCCAATCGATGTCCTTTCTCATCTATGTTTCTATCTCTCTCTCCCTCTCCCTTCCTCTCTCTCTAAAATCAATAAAGAAAAAAAATCTAAAATAAAATAAACTGGGGAGAGACTCACACCTTGATTTATCTCCAGGAAATAGTAAAACAGTAAGTTCAGGTTTAACACTTTAAAAAAAAGTCACTAACTCCATTTTACTGCAAAATTTCCATTTCATATAAAGTATGATTATATAATATTCAATTTAACAAACTCGATGGAGCATCTGGTGCTACGCCCTGGGAGTAAGAGATGATTCAGCCAGGTCCTGTCCTTGAGGAGCACACAGTTTGTTGGGAAAGATGGGCAAATAAATACATATAGTATTTTGGTATTTCTATAGAAGCATAAGCTAGTTATTGAGTACTTACAAGGTGCCAAGCATTGTTCTAAGTCCTAGAAGAATATTAACTCATTTAATCCTCACACCATTTACCGATGAAGAAACTCAGGCACAAAGAAGTTAAGTAACTGGCCAGTTAAGGAACTGGGATTAGACCCCAGGGAGCTGGACCCAGAAGCATGTGTTTCATCACTGCTGCAGTAAAGAGAAGAAAGTACCAAATGAAGTGGGAATTCAGGCAAGGGGACAATCCAGTCATTGTTCCAGGGAAGGTGTGTCTAGGACAATACCAATAGGCAGTGATATTTGAGCTGAATATTGCAGTCATTTTTTTCCTTTCTTTCTTCACTTTGCCAAATGGCACCGTCCATCCTAATTTGCCACATAAATGTTAGGTAAGGAATCAAGTTTTTCCAGTGGTTGTCATTATAATTCTAAGGGATGGCCCTACAGAGCATTCCTTTGCTACATTGGGTTCCACTTTGGAGTGAGAAGTAGATTGAAGGGCGTTGGGGACTTTAGAACAAGAAATGTCTTTGAGACTTGCTGAACCTTGCCAACCTTGCCACTGGGTGTGGTTGATTCTGGAATCTCATTTTCACCCCCCAGTTGCAATGTCAGGGCTACCCCAGTCACTCCTTCTCTGGGTTTAGCCCCCAGGATATGCCTACCTTCCTCTTCATGACAGTATTCAGTGTCTACTACGGCCTGGCTGCAGTGCCACATGTCTCCAGTAGGGGACGCTGACTACAATGGGTGGGGCATCTGTAGCTGAATGGAGAGAGACCCCTGGGTCCTAACTTTACCTTGTTCCTGGCTTCCTCCGTGACCTGTTTCCTTATCCATAAAATGGATACATCACTCCCTGTTTGTCTTCCTCACAGAACAGTGGTGAGGATGGATGTGGACCTTCCAGTGTGACTCACAAGAGTCCAGATGATTTAAAAAAAAAAAACAAAAAACAAGCATTTCACAACTACCTTCTGAGCATCACTCACTGTGCCAGGTGTCATATGGAATCCAGAAATTATTTCTACCTTTGCACAAAAAGACTTTGAATAAAGGTTGAAAGCAAACTGCAGTGGGGTTGGGGGCTCTAGCTCTCCCTAGTGGGCGGTAAAAGCAGTATCTCCTGCCCTGAGATAATGGGGTGTGAAGCGGCGGGACACCTCCTTCAGCCTGTGGCTGGAAGTCTTTCTGCCCAAGAGCTCCCGTCTACTTCACACAATGCAGTTTGCTGATGGGGAAACCGAGGCACACAAAAAACGAAGTGACCTGCCCAAGAAACTGGATTCCAGGGACCTGCCAGATAGTTAATCCCAGAACTTGAGGAGGGGAGGGGCAGTGCGGGAAGGCAAGTGACTGGAGCAGCCTGGGAGGGACAGAGAAGGGAGGACCTTCCTGCCCTGACATCCTGGCCAGGCGGACGGTGGGGCCAGCCTTCTGCAGGAGCGCCCCCTGCTGGTCACCGGCATCGCTGCTCGCAGCGGCCGCGAGTGGAGGAGGATGCTCAGCGCTAGAGGGGCAGTTCTGTGGGAGACCGGAGACGCCCCAAAGTAGAGCAGGAAGAGCCCAGAGGGATCACCCCCAGCTCCTTCACTTTGCATGTTGCAAACACGGAGCTCAGGCTTCGAGGAAGTGACTTGCTCAAGGGCTCTCAGCGAGCCAGCGGGATGCGGGTCTCCCGGTCTTCTGCCTGCATCACAACGCGGAGCCCTACACCAGCCTTCCCTTCTCCTCCTGCCCCTCATTCCTGAGCCCAGCGGGCCCCTTTCTCCCTGCCCTGCTCCCCGCCAGCCCCCACTCCTCCTGTCCCCTTCAGTCCTGCGGCCTCGCAAGCCCATCTCCTCCAGGAACCCGCCCGTCCGTCCGCATTGCAGCCTGAGTTCTTTCCTGTAACCCTTGCCTGTCGCCTCCAGGAGCCGGGAGTTCAAATGTCTTTCAATTCCAGCCACGGCTTTGTGGGGATGTTGGGAAGATCTTGGGGGCCATAGAAAGGCTTCTTTCTTTTGGCTTTTCCACTCCCCACCCCAGATGTACCTGGAACAGGGCTGAGCTCTCACTTAGTGATGACTATTGATGAGTGACTTTGTCTTCTTCCCACCGCAAAGCGGTCCAGCAGAGTGTCTCTGGCCCTGGACAGCCGGGATGCCTATGCTGGTGGCTTTGGGGCTTTCCTTCCTAGCTGGTGACCTTGGGCAAGTCGCTTAAAAATCTCTCAGAGCTTCAGTTTCCCCAACTGTAGAATAGAGATAAAGCCTGTCTTTGGGCTGGTTGTGAGGATTAAATGAGATAATGTGTAAAATGTGCCTGGAACATAGCAGGTGCTCAGTAATTGGCACGGTTGACTAATTAGACTCCTAGGGAGCCTCAGGCTGGTCTCTCTGGCCCCATTCCTCTCCTGTTTGGTACCCTCTTTTCCAGATGTGACCCTTCCCCCCTTAATCCTCCTCACCCCCTGCCTCCTGTTATGAGCAGCATCAGGGAAGGGGCCACACAGTGACTATGTAAGGATCACGGAAAAGGAGGGTGCTCCTAGCAGACAGAAAAGGCAGAATGATGGGGTAATCAAGCCACACTGCCGCCAATGCTCCCCACAGTGTGACTTTCAGGTACCTGGTCTGCCTCTCTCGCTGGCCCTTTGCGCTGGTTTTCTGCCCTCTTTCTGAACATATCTATTTGCTTCTGCTTCTGTTAACTCCTAGTCTCTGCTTCTTAGAACGTACAGCCTGCATATGGCCCTGCATGGCTGCCCTGACACTCTCACTGTGCCATGGCCATTCGCCTTGGGGCCCAGTGACATCTGCGTCAAAGGCTGTTGACTAGCTGTGGACTGGCCGCCGGAGGGTCAGGTATCCACACCTGGTCCAGCTGGCTGTGGTCATGGGGACAGGGTACATGCTGTGAAGAATGGCCTGTGTATTTGCCTGTCTGATAGAATAAGCATTTGATAAAGAGTTATAAATATAATATTCGAGACTGTGGAAATTCACTTGAAATTCATTAGGAAAGGAAACAAGCCTTGTGAACTGTGGTGACTAATCCCCTCTCCCGCACAGAGCTCCATGTCCGTTCATCTGTTTTGTACACCCAGATATGTATACACTGCATGGAAGCTTGACAGACTCACGTGCTTGTTACAACAAATACTGCTCCAGGAAGTAACCTCAGGGTCCCCAAATTCGACTGATGGTATTGGGAGAAGAGCTTCCCCGTTTCCCCAAATGATCTATGATGTTATTTTTTAAAGCGAATCTAAGATGTGAAAAAAATAAAGCCAACCCCTCCCTGTTCTGTATTTTCCTTTCCACTCACTGGTCCCTGGACTCTTCCTCTCCTCTCCTTCCTTCCTTCCCCTCCTTCATCCCCAATTATGAGGTTCTGCTCCAGCAGGAAGAGCAAAAGCCTGAACCTTCAGCCAGATATCTTTGAGAGGAACCAGCAGGACCAGCGGTACAGTAACGGCTATTGCTCTCTGTCACCCCTCTGACGACTGCTGGGAAAAACGAGATGGGACAGACAATGTGCAAGGTTCCCTCACTCACAGACTATGGCCTGGAGTTGCCCGACACCTGCTCACTCCCTTCGATGCTGGTCTGGAGGAGGCTATGATGTGTGAATGGAAAAGGCTGGCAGGGCACTGCCCACTCACACAGCCTCTCAGATACCTCCCCCTCCAAGCACTTTACTTCCAACCGTCAGGAAAAGGTCACTGCAAATATACCTGCGATACAAAAGGTGCCCTCCTAGGTGGGGCACCCTTCTGCAGGGCACAACCTGCACAGTTGTGCATGTCAATCCTAAGGTGTATCCGAGGTCAGTCCTCTGCCCTGTGAGTGAGAAACTGAGTCTTGCTGACCATTAGCTATCCCTCCATATCTTTCCCCACGCACCTTCCCTCTAGGGACACTGCCACCTTCCTGGGTACCAGCCTCAGCCCTTTGGAGTCACCTCTCACCCCTGCCTTCTGAGTGAGGTGGCTCTGGGTTCGCATCTCAGTTCCAGCACTTACTAATGACCTCAGCTAGGTTACGTGGACTCCCTGAGCCACAAGTCCCTAATCTGTGAAGTGAGAGTGGTGGCAGCTCTCACACGGGGCTTTGTGAGGATTAAATGGAAACATTAATAGGCCAGGGCGTGCTGCCTGCTCAGTACCCCCATTTTTTCCCCATTTATACTCCACACTCTACCTAAGGAAGGAACATACACATTTGTACATGGGTAGGTTATCTCTCTAGCCCCATCAGTGCAGGCAAGGTTGGATTATCCAAGTAAAGGGTTCGAGGGTAAAACAAATGACATATGAAATACTTGCAAGACTCCTAGACTGGGTTCTTCCTGAAATGAAGGGTTGCTTTACAATCTGGAATCCTTACCCCTGGATTTCTTTAATCGCACATCTGGCTTTTTATTTATTCCAGGGATTTACTGAGCAGCACACCTGTGGGTTAGAAGAACACAGGTCAGCTGGTGGCTTCCAACCAAGACATCACTCCATGGCCCTGGGCAGCTCCGCTCACCTCCAGGCCGGCTGGTGGCTCTCTCCACTGTGGATTTCAGTTTATCAACAAATCGGCTCAACAGCCTGAGTATTATCAGGTGTCAGGAACTGTAATAATTCATTTCATGATCTTATTTATTCCTCCCAATTTCTTCAGAAATTGACATTACCATGGTCACCCGGACGGTTTCTGATCACTGACATTTGCAGAGTTACGTTTCTTCCTCTTGCTGATGCAATACAACACAAAGACACACAGAGGGTATACTTGGTTCTTTGCCCTTAAAACTCCATGTCACATAGACGTGCAAAGAATAATCTCAGACTTACTTCTAGGTACATCCCTAGAAACCAGACTCTGTGAATAAAGTTCCCCAAACACCACCAATTCCAAGAAATGCAGCTCTTGTCCCTGAGGCCCTGGCTTTCCCTGGGAGCCCCAGTGGAATTCCAATGCCCCTGTTCCCTCTGCACCTTTTTGTGCTTCTTTATTTTTTTTAAACCTGTTTGTGCTTCTTACCTAGAAAGTTGATGAGGGTTTAATATCTGAGGCAAATTTCAAGATCTGTAGTGAGGTATTATTAATTGCCCTCCCTGCCCCCCAACCAACAATTGTCAGCCTCTCCAGCTGCTGTTTCTAGAAGCCCCAGCAGGTGTCACTGTGACCCTGACCATCCTCACAGGCCCCTGTTTTGGGCTTGTGTACGCAACACCTTTGAGGTCTGGGGGGCTCCCAGAGGTGGGACCTCAACTCTAAGGAATCCCACAGAGAGGGGCCTGTCCCAGAGAGAAGGGTGCTGTCTCTGTTTTACTATCTTTCAGGACCCTTTTAGGGAAGGGCTGTGGTTTAGTGAAGGTTCAACCTCATGGTCAAGGGGCTAGGCAGTGGGTACAGAGGGTGGACAGTGAAGTGGGAAGAGACCTAGACCCTCCTCTCTTCACTCCAAGCTGGCCAGGTCTCTTCTTCCATTGCATTAGGAGACCCCCCCCCCCCACACACACACACACACACTCTCTCTCTCTCTCTCTCTCTCTCTCTCTCTCTCTCCTTCAACCCACCTGACCACCAGCTTTGAGCTCTGGGGACAAATCTTGATGACTGCTGAGGGCCACTAGGGGTCAGGAATCACTACACTGATGAGGAGCCAGAAGACACAAAGAAGGCCGTAAGTCAGGGAGGCTTTCTGGAGGAGGTGAGTGTGGACCTGAGAGATTAACTCGTGGCCCTGTCTCTTGTTGAAAAAGAGAAATAAGGAGCCAACTAGGGGGTTCAGTACCTTCTGGGAAAGGAATGCTGACAGGTGGGTTCACCAATCGCCATTCTGGGGGATAGCTCTGGGACTGGGGTGGGCTTCCAGGACCTCTGCCCCTGCAAGCCGGAGAAGCAGGAGCCCAGACTGAGAGAGCAGGGGTGGCGAGAAGCCTTGGGAAGAGCTGGTTAGGGGTTAGGAGGGAATAACAGGACGCACAGTTGTGAGAGGGGAGAGGAAGACCTTCCTTCCAGGTTAAAATTGGGTCATCTGGATGGGGGAGGGGTGTGGCAGCAGAGGGAGGGGAGGAAGCAGGGAGTGAGGACCAAACCTGCGCCCAGCCTTCAGAACAGGGCTGAGCCTGGCCAGGTGTGTTTGCTTCCCTGAGCCCTCGGCTTTTCTTGGGATGATAAGTCAGCGACAAGGCAGGGGGCCGGGCTCTTCCATGGAAGGCACTCACACCTCCTGTGGCAAAGCTCACCCAGACCTCAGAGGGCCCTGCAGAGCTCCCCAGTTCCCCCTCTGGCCCCTCTCTCCTCCCCTCGCAAGTCCCAGAGGCCCCAGAGGCCGTCATGCCATCCGTGCTGGTCACCACCCACCCCTGCAGCCACTGCCCAGACCCCACTACCCCCCCTCTGCTCCCCACCCCCTGAGAGCTGGCAAATTTGCCCTTTTGGTTATCACCTCCTGGAGATTTGGCCCTTCTGGAAGCCAGTGTGGACACCTGGAGTGGGGCCTGGCCCTGGGTGGGGACAGGGAAGACTTGAGAACTAGTGAAAACACAGGCTTCAGCAGGAACAAGATGCAAAGGAAGTTGGAGGAAAAGCCACTCTCGCCAACAAGCGCCCTGAAAGACAGATAGACAGTTCCTCAGACAGACAGACAGACCTCCTGGTGGGCAGTCTCACCCTACTCCTTCCTTCGGAGTCCTGTTTTCCAGGACGCCGGCTCACGTGGTGGGTGTCTGGACTGACAGCCAGGGGCTGGGACGCTTAAGTCCTCATGTTGCCAACAGTGCTCACCCTCTCTCTGCCTCGTGGCTGCACGGTAGACTCCACGTGGAAACAGACGCGGTCACAGACTGGGCTGCCAGGACACGGTCCCCAAGTGCCAAGGCACAGCCTACAGCAGCTTGTTCCCAGCCTGGGATGTGTGACGAGGACCAAGGGGCCAGAGTGTAGGTTGGGGATTGTCAGCTCCCCAGCCCACCCTTCTAAGTCCCCTGGTGAGGATTCCTAGACACCTAGGCACCCCCATGTGCCAGTGGCCCGCCCTGAGCCAACAGAACGCTTTTCCATGGACATGCCACATTGAGTTCCTTGGCTTCCTCAGCCTGCCAGCCCCTGCCAGCTTCCTGGGCCCCTGGCTGGTGAGTCTCAGCCCAGAGGTGGCTGCGGCATTTTGGTGGCCCAGGCCAGCGCCTTCCCTGAGTCCTTTTCCGTTGCTCTGTAGCCCAATCTTGTTCATCCATAACCCCCAGGAGCGGGGGCAGGGCTGGGGGCGAGAGGGGCTCTCTCCAGGCAGCGGCAGGGGGCGGGGGCCAGGGGCTCCCCTAACTGCAGAGGCTAGCCTTACACACCCAGCAACACATGTCCCCCTTTATGGCCAGGGCTTTCTCTCGGTGCTTAAAGGCAACTGTGAAAAGAGCAGGGCTGATTCTGGCTGCCTAGTCGTCTCCTGGCAACAGGCCTGGCAGGAGGTCTTTCTTTCTCCCCCCACCACCTCCCTTCTCTCCTCCACCGCCCCCCTTTCTCCTTTCCCCCCTGTGTCTTGTGTTGTGTATCATTAAAACTTCCCTCCCAGCCACTTCGCAGCCAACAACCAGGCCCTTCTGGGGCCAGTTCCTTTGGGGCAGCTCAGCCAGCCGGCTCTGGGGGTGGGGGCTCTGAGGGGTCAAGCCCCCAGAGACAGGCTTTGTGTTCTGGAACCAAGGCTTAAACTCAATTTGGCAACCTTCTGCGCGTGCAGGAGGGTCAGCTACTAGAACCGCCCCCTCCCCAAGGACCTCTTCCTCTGTCCTTCTATTCCCTCCCTTCCAGGTCCCAGTGTCTTCTGTTAGTGCCAATAGTGCCACTGGGCACTGCCAAGCCCTGCTAGGGCCTTACGAACACCCCTCACCTAGAAGGACAAGCCTCCGCTAAAGGCTGGGACAGCCCCAGCCAGAGGCCTGCAGCCAGCTCCAGCCCAGTGTCCTGGTCTGGCCTGAGAGGGACAGGGACACAAAGGGTGGTGGGCCACAGGGCCCCTCTAACCTATGAGTGTCAGGACAAGAAGGACTCCTCATTTGGCCACTTCTATCTAGATGGACACTGAGACCCAGAGAGGGTGAGTGCCTTGCCCAGGGCACGCAGCCAGACAGGGAAAGCTGGGGCTGGCTCCCTGGTTTCTGGTCTCCCTCTTCGGTGGCTCTTTATACTGGAGGGGAGCAGGTGGCTCTCTGAGCCGAGGCACCTTCTGGGCCCTGACCTGCCTACCTCTAGTGCAGTGATCAAGGGGTGTCTAAACTTGACGAGGCCACCTAAGTCCCTCCCCCTCCCCCACTCAGAAAGCCTCCATCAGGCCTGGACTGGAGGGGTGACCCAGCACTCTGCCCCGCTCCTCTGGACAATGGGGAGCCGTTACGCTTCCTCCTCCACCTCCCACCACCACACGAGTATCTGGGTCACAGGGGCCTGGTGCTGGACCACCTTGTCATCCAACATATTCATAAGGCTGGATGGGTGGCCCCAAGTCTCCCATCTGACACGACAAGGCAGGGATGATTCTGGGTGATTCTCAGCTCGTGGCCAGAGTAGCTTCCAACTCCAACTCCAGTGCCCTCCAGTTCTGCCAACTGTATACAGCCTAGCTCTCTCCCAGAACCCCCAGCCCAGCAGGTGCAGGCCACCAAGAAGATGCCCTGACCACACAGGCTGGCACTTGCTGGGCACTCCGACTGCAGGCACTTTGCTCCGTTGTCCCCACGATCCAGTGTCGTCCAGACCCTAGGCCTTTCCATGCTGCATTCACACCACAGCTGCATGCAAACTGTTCTCTTTTCTCAACACTTCTCTTAAATTGATTTGCTTTGTTCTTAATTACTTCAGCTAAAAAGGAAAGTTTAGATTACTATGATTTTCAACAATGTGACTTCATTCTAACCAGATACTGTCGCTCCCCCACCCCAGCCAAAGGCTCTGAATAACCTTCTCTTTTTATGAGCAAGGGATCTTATTAAGTATGGCATTCGCACCAAACAGATTTTCTCCTTGACAATACTCAGAAGGAGTGAAGGAGAATGGAATAGGGAATACGAATAAATGAGTTTTCTCACTGTTTGAAGTTATTTAACACCACGCTTCATCTCGTGGGGCAGCCATGGTCCTCTCCAGCCTCTGAGAAACGTTACCATTAGTCATGGAAACGCTCTCCAAATTCCTACCTTTGGCCAAAAATATTTCAGACTTTCTTAGTTCATTATCACCATTGTCCCTCAATCATTAGACAGTCTGGTCAAGATTTTGCCATTTTTTTGGTCACAAGTTAGTAAGTCTTAAGGTACCAGCATGTGTTGTCTACTATATGCCCCCAAGTTCTTTGGGCAAATGATGCCACTGGACCCTGTGAGCTGTGGAATTAGTATTCCTGTTTGCCAGATAAGTATTCCTGTTTGCACGCAGAGGTCTAAGTCACTTGTCCAACAGTCACAACTAAGCAGTGGAGCCGGGATCTGCAGTTGTTCCGTCTGACCACAGAGCCCGGGTTAACCCCCGCCCCAGCATTATTCTGACCCCCTCCCTGCACCTGGAGGCTGTTTGGCCAGTGCGGACGGACAGACCTTAGGAAATCCTGGCCCCTCAGGTCAGAGCACGAGGCTCATGCACAGAGGCCTGACAGTGTGTGTGGAAGGCAGAACACAGCCCTCTGTCCCCAAACCAGCCTTGCACCAACCCCTGTGAGAAGAAGCAACCTTAGGAGGCACCGTGTACATGTGTCCAAGAGCTGCTTCTCCCCACACCAGGGGAGCCTGAGGAGGCCGGTGACTGCTGGGCTGAGATCATGGTGGAGGCGGCTGTGGAAGGAGGGCAGCTGAGCTGCTGAAGCTTTTACTTTAATGCTCACCCGAGGATATTTTTACATTTATCTTCAGATAGAGTGGGAGGGAGAGAGAAACATCGACGTGAGAGAGACACCTCAACTGGTTGCTTCCCACATGACCCCAACCAGGGCTGGGGACCGAGCTGCAACCCAGTGGAAACCAGAGCCGGGGACCATGCCCTTGACCGGAATCAAATCCGAGACTCTGGTCCACGGGCCGACGCTCTAACCACTGCACAACCCAGCCAGGGCGCTTTTCTTTGTTTAAATAGAGATTTAATTCACACATTATTAAACTTATCATTTAAAGTGTACTATTCAGCCCTGGCTGGTTTGGCTCAGCGGTTAGAGCGTCGGCCTGTGGTCCAGAGAGACGCAGGTTCGGTTCCCGCTAGGGCATGTACTTCGGTTGCAGTTTGTCCCCGGCCCTTGTTAGTCGTGCGGGAGGCAGCCACTCAATGTGTCCCTTTCACGTCGATGTTACTCTCTCTCTGTCTTCCTCTCTCTCCCTCCCACTCTATCTGAACAAAAAATGGAAAAATGTCCTCGGGTGAGGATTGAAAAAAAAAAAGAATCAATAAAGTGTACTATTCAGTGGCTTTTAGTATAAGTTGTATATCCATCACCACTATCTGATTCCAATTTCCATCACCCCCAAAAGATACTGCTGTTTGTCAAGGAAAAGGCAGCACCAGATGGAACTATATTCTGGATTAATTTAAGCCCCACCTCAAGCCCACATCCTCTCTTCTGTTGTGCCCCCCCACACACACACTCCCCAAAGCTGTATGAGTCTTCAGCTCCAGGTTCCAATTACAACCTTATCCCCACCCAGACTGAACCCCCCAACCAAGAAAAGGAAGCCTAACCAGCCCTTAAATTAAAGCAACTCAACTTGTAACATGTCATCTAACTGCCCCACGCCAGATACTATGGGCAGGAGGATAGATTTCAGGTAGGAGTACTTTGGTTGCAAGTAACAGCCAGAGTGGTCTAAACAACAAGGAAAATGTATGATTTTACATGACAAGAATTTCCAAAGCAGGGCTCCCTTGGAGTCAGCTAATGTCTCAGCAATGGTGTCAGAGACCCAGATTCCTTCTCTCTCTTTGTTCTTCCTCCACTAGTTAGCCTCATCCTCAGACAGCTTCCCTCATGGTCACAGGGCGGCTGCTGCTGCTCTGGGCATCCCACCCAGACACAGTGTTAAAAGCAGGGAAAGGGATAATTTTTAGTCTCAGTTAAGAGTCCCCAAAAATCTTTTTCCCAGAAGTCCTTTTGTACCTTTCAGCAGACCTCCCCTCATGTCTCATTGGCCCAAACTGGGTCACATGCCTACCCCTAAACCAATCCCTGGTAAAGGAAGTGGGTCTTCATGATTGGCTTAGACCAATCAGGATTCACCTCTGAGCCAAGTTGGGGAGGGGTAGGTGCCAGAACAAACTGGGGCCTCTGCCAGCCTGGAAGAAAGGGCCACCAGCAATGTGAGCTATACTACAATCTAAATAGAGGATTTTGCCCTTGAGCAGCTCAAGAAAGAGCAGCTGATTTCCATAAAGGAATGGAAGGGGCATTTACCTATCACTTAAAATGTCTCAGGTGCCATTTCAAACACTGTAGACATCACTCCATTCGATAGGCAGCAGCCCTTTGAGGCAGGTGTTATTATACCCTTTTTTTTTTCAGGGGAGAAAGCAGGCTCAGAGAGAGTAGGTAATGTTTCCAGTATCACCCAGTGAGAGACAGAGCTGGGATTCACTGGGGCAGTGGTGGTGGCACAATATCTGGGCTCTAAGACAACCACTCAGACAGAGGGTCTCCCCAGCTACACGTGCGGAACCTCATTCAGGCCTCACCTGGAAGCTATGGTGAAGGAGCGAAGGAGATGGGCTCCGCCAGGTGTGGGACAATGCCAGACAGGTGCCCCTGCTCTGCCCAAGGACCTGCTTATACCTGTCTCAACCACAGCCATCTGTTCCTGGTCCCCTGCTGACGAGGCAGCTCTGATCCCATTGCCAGCCCACTGGGCTCCCAGGACCCAAGGCCAACAGCTGGGCCCACACTGAGGTTCCAGCAATGGCTGCTGTGGGCTGCATTCATCTGTGGGGGCAAGTTAGCTGCCAGAGCTCTGGAGGGTGCAAACCAAACTTTGACCAGAAATTTCTGCACCATCTCCAAGCATGTTAGGCTTGTTCTACCTCATCTCCCTAATGTGCCGCCACCGAAGTCTTTGCTCCAAGACCCCTGAGATAGAAAGAACCTTTACAGCTCTTGGTTTTTAAGGAAACATTTTATTTGATCAACTGCCTCTCCAGCAAAGGGCAAAGCCAAAGCCTGGACTGTTTTGGGTCACCAGTGCTTACCTTGTGCTCAATCAAGATGAATGAATGAATGGTGAACAAGTGAACCATCCCCTGCATGCATAGCACACCTGTGTGCAGCAGGTGTGTGGGGTGTGGGATGGTGGGTTCTTAAAGAGAAAGGCAGCCTTCTTGAAGATGAACCATTCCTCCCCAGCACTGAGCCCCAGGCTTCCCCCACAGCAGGCACCAAGTGGATGTTTGTGGGTGATGGGCTAAACAGAACCCTTCTGTGCTTGGCTGAGGTCAGAGACAGAAGAAACCAGGGACGGCTCTAGGGCTGCATCTGGGGCTCCCCTCCTCTCCCACGCCTGGTTATATCCCACCCACCAGGGAGCGGAAGGAAAACTGGGAGCCACAGTTCTGACCAAAAGAAACCACGTCGTCAACCACACAACCACATGGAGGTCTGACTCCGCTTTCCCGGGGAAGGAGCACTTCCTGGTGTCAGAGCCCCAAGGCCTTGGGCAGGGCTCGGGCTCTGAGGCAATGGCAGAATAAAGGGGGATGGAGGAAGACTGAAAAGGAGGAAGAAAGGGAAAGAGACAAGGGAAAGAGAAACAGAGAGGGAACATGGGGCATGGGGAAGAGTTGCGTGAGCCCCACCAAACCCTAGGTGCCCAGTGCAGTGGACACTTCCAGACAGGCTGCCAACCCCTGATCTCACCCGACTTGGGGCCACACAAGTGTCATCTGAGAGGGAAGCAGGAGCCAAAAAATAGAGTGGGGTCGCTGGAGCGAGTGGGGAGCTCCGGGGGCCAAGATCTACTCAAAATGGGGAAAATGAGGACCCCAGAGGGCCATAAGGAACCCAGACATGAGACAGTGTCCTCTCATCGGAGGCCTCAGCCCCTGCTCCTCCTTCCCTGCCTCAGCCAGTCATCAACAATGTCTGTAAAAGATCTGCTGTGTGCCTGACCCTGCTCTGGGCGCCGAGGCTTCAGCAGTCCCACAGGGTTTGGTTTAGATTTTGGAGTAGGAAATGGACATTAAGAGAACAACTTAGCAGATATACTTGATGTGTTATATAGTAGATGAAGTCGGTGTTAAGGGATATGCAGAAAAATAAATTGGAATAAAAGGCCCAGAGAGACAGAGTTGGGGAGCAGCTAGTGGTACACGGGGCCTCTCTGGAGAGGAGATTTGGAGGTGGGTCTGCAGTGGGTCAGTCCCAGCGGAGGCCTGAGGGTGAATCCCTAGCTTAGGTTTAGGGGCGGAAGGAGCCACTGAAGAGGGCTGCTTGTTCCTCAGCCCCTTAGAGAAGAAAGAAACCCAATATTTATTATTCACCACCCTCGGTCTGGCATTCTGTCAGCACCGTTCTCATTTAACGCTGACAGCTCCCTATGAGATATAAAGTATTATCTCCACCTTGCACGGAATAGAGGAGGCTCAGAGATCACTGGCAGCTGGCATGCTTTCTGTTGCTCCCTCTCTTTTAAAAGACTTTGACCCCAAATCACTTTCCAAAATGCCCTTGGGGAAATGGCGATGACTAAGGCTGGGAAGTGACTCCTGTGACAGGGAAAACCCCTCACATTCCCACAGGTGGCACCTATGATCTTGGGGTGCGGGTGGGCCAGGCCAGGAAGGACTTGGTGTCATCACCCTGCAGTTTGGAACCTCCCATATCTCCACGGACACAAGGTTGCTGCAGCCGCAGGGTCCCTGCCTGGTGGTGCCCAGCAAGCCCTCCTGGGACCTCACATCTCCTCCGGCCGCCTCCCAAGGGAGCCACCTGGGTTGGGAAGAGAGGGGAGCCCTACCCATGCACACTTTATCCCCAACTAAGCTCAGGGATTGCGAAGTAGATTAAGGGCATTCACTCACGAAGACGCCTACTTAACCTGGATCCCCCAAAATCCGGTCTGCACACCAACAGAGGCGCGGGCTCCTGGCCCACGGGTGTGGGGCGGGGCAGGGCCCCCTTCCTCACGGACCGACTTCTTGCCTTATTATCAGCACCGCCGCCAGGGGGCGCGCCGGGGCCGGACGATGGAGAGGCTGGCAGGCTGGGGCGCTTTGCAGTGTTCCACTGACATTTGTTGCTCACCGAAATGCTTACCCTGTGCAAGCTGCGGGCATTTCCAGGACGCTACCTCTACGCTGGGCAGTTTAAAGAAATCTTGTTCAATTAATTCCTGGGCCCACCACCCCACGCTATGGCCCTCCTGCCTCCAGGTTGCCCAGCTTTCTAGTGGCCTCCAAGGAGCTCGCTTGAAACCGTCTGCGGCTCCTATAGCTCAGAGAAGAAAGTTCAAAGCCCCCTTCTGTGGGTCAGAGAGCATGGAACCCCCGCGCGCCCGCTCCGTGCGTTCTCCGCGTGTATTAGGCCTCTGGCCTTGCGCACTTGCTGCTGACCTCTCCTGCAGCAGCTTTCCCTCCGTTCACCCGCAGGCTAGTCCGCGCGCCCCGGCACCCAGCAGCCATCCGGCCTGTTCCCAGCAACACCGCATGGCACAGCGCTGATCGCAGATTTCCTCCTCCCTCCGCGCGACAGACGGGCAGCCCCCTGCGGGCGGGCGGGGGCCTGGCCTCCGGGTTCTTTGTCTCGGCGGTGCCTCCGCAGGGGGCGCGGTGGAGCGGCGCTGAATCCACAGCGGCCGACTGCGTGCCCCTGGGGAGCGCACATCAAAAGGAACCTGGGGGCAGCTAGAGAGGAGGGGGTGGGATGGGGATGGGCAATCAGTCTGCAGATGGGCAGGTCGGAGGTCCCCGACGTTCACACACATAACACAAAGTGCTTCCCACGTGCCAGGCCCCAGCCCCCAGGCCCCTGGCCCTCGCGGCTTTCTTTGCCCTTTTTAAGAGGCCACCTTCCCATTCAGGGTCCACCTCCCACTCTTGCTGGCCTTGGTGTAAATTTAACCCTTTCCCCATCGAGTGCAACCCACCCTTAGGTCCGGGGTGCCTATTTGAGAGGTGTTTCCGTTTGTGACACGTGGCGCGGGGGCGCCCTTCCCCTCCCGTCAGGGACCATCCTGTGTTCCAACCCGCAGCGCTGGGCAGGCAGGAGGAAGGAAATTAAGCCTGTGTTGAAGGAAGGACACCTGGCAGGGGAGGAGAAAGGCATCAGGAATCCCCTCCTCTGGGGAGCTTTCAAGTGGGGGGGAAATCCCCACACATGCTTCCATTCTCCAGGGGCCATGTGGGGCCACACACGTTCCCACACTGCCTCACCAGTCCTCTGTGTCCTCAGGCTGCGGCCAGCACAAGTCTGGGTTACCCCCTCCCACCCACTTGTTTGCCGCCTCCTTTCCATTCCCTTCCTGGTGTTCAAGACCTGGGTCTGGGGTGCTCCCAGGCTGCCTGGGGCAGGCATCAGATACATGTGTCCCTTTAGGGAATGACCAGTCTTACCTACATGGCTCAGGACTACTAGCTGGGCACCTCTCTACCAACCGCCACCCTACACATAGCCTCAGAAATCTTTTGCCCCCATTGCCCAGGACTGGCACCTGTGGAATCTTGGGGTCCAGAAATGACCCCAAGAGGTCATCTAGTGCAGCTCCCAGTTCCCAGCCACACTAAATTTATAGGGTGTCTTGGTGTCCAGGGAAGGTAGTCCTCCTCAGCTCTCAGAAAGACGACTGTGAGGCTCTGGAGCGCCCCACACTGTTCAGGGAGGATTTGAGTTCCACCTCGCACCTCTGATCAGAAAACCAGCTGAGAGCCCCTGCTGGGTAGGATAGAAGTCCAGGTGAGACCTAGCAGGCCATTAGGGGTGTGTGTAGAGCTCTCTACCCCTAGAGCTGGAGTCCTGGGGCTCCACAGTTAGGGACAATGGCAAATCCACTGTGACATTCTTTCCAAGGGAATCAGAAACAAGGAACCTAGAGTGAGCCCACCACTACGGCATCTCCACAGCCTCCACCCCATCCACTGTCCCTGGGCAGGTTTGAGCTTTTTCTTTTGCTCATCCTTCCCCTTCTCAGCCTCTCCTCTTCCCCCTTTTCCTCTTCTTTCTCCTTGGGAGCCCTCTGCTAGCCTCTCTTCCTCTTCTTTCTCTCTCTGTCTCTGTTTCTCTTGGTCTCTCAACTAGCATCTCTCTCTCTCTCTCTCTCCCCCTCTCTCTTTCCTACACTCAGTCAGTCTCTCCCTTTTCTTTCCTTCCCTCCTCTCTTTCATCTTTCCCCCGACCCCACCCCCTCCAGTCGGGCTAGGAACGCAGCAGAAGCTGTGACAAGCCCAGGCGGCTCTCCCGACCCTTGGTGCCCGGGGGCCAGTTCCCCGAGCTCCCCGCGCCCACAGCAGCCATGTGCGGAGAGAGCTGTCAGGATGCGCAGGGCCAGCGGGTTCGAGCTGTGGGCATGGGTGGCCCAGATCAAAGGCCAGAAATGTCTGGCCCCCTGGCATGAACTTCCTCCAGTTGTGCCCCCCACCTGGTGAAAAGCCCACGTTCTAGGCCTCAGCAGGACTTGGGGCTGCCCCTTCTGCTGCGGTTCTCTGAGCAGCGGCTCACCCCCCTCTCACTGGCTTTGCTTGCTTCACCCCAGGCCCAGGGCTGCTGCTTGGTCCGGAGTGCCTCTGGGGGCCTTGGGTGGCCAGGGAGGAGGCTTGGAGGGGCAGGGCGCCCAGGTGACAGGGGGCAAGTCCCTCCAAGATCTGCCCTCCATCTGAGCCCCACTCAGGGCTGAGACTCCTTGACTTTGTAGAGGGAGAGGACAAAATTAACCCATGGGGACTTGGAAGGACTTTTTACCTTGATGAGGGTGGGGTATTGGGGTGCATTTGGAGTCCCAGGGGAAAAGGAGTTATCACCAAACTCCAGGTTGAAGCCAAGGGCAGGAGAGTTGGGGAGGAGGGGTGTGTCTGGAGGGCAGCAGGGTCTTCCGAGGACCCCGGCTGCTTTCTGCGTTTCACCCACCCCACAACAGTTCATCCACAAGATCCAAATGGGACTGCGGATCGTGCTTCTGACCTGAGCTGGAGGCCGGGCCTGAACCCCTCGAGGAGAAAGTGACCCGGCTCCGGAGCAGGAAATGCAACTGACCGCTGGTGTCAGTTGCAGGAAATGCAAAGGCAGCAGGAGGTCCCGATACCGATCTGATCCCTGACAAAAGACTCAAATGACACTCGGCTCTGTCCCCCGGCGCCGCCCGCAGCCAGACCTTCGAGCCTCGGCAGACCCCTCTGCGCGCCTCTCGGACACCCGGGAAGCGACCTCCCGTGGCCGGGTCGAGTGGCTGGTGGTTCTCGGGCTCGGGAGGCTGGAGGCTGGGAGGGGTTGCATTTCCCAACCCCCTCCGCGACCCTCGGATCCTGTCCTGCTGAAGTGAGGCTTCTGGAAACATCTCTGTGCTTTCTACTGTCGATTCCTCAAGGGCCCAAGTCCCAAAGAGGTCACGGTCCCCCGAGAGAAGAGGAGACACCCATCCATGCCCATGCCGACCCGGCACCACGTGAACGCCCCCGTCAAAGCTCCAGCTCCCTAAACCTGGCTGGCGGGGTGCCGCGGCGGTCCTGGGCCAGCAAGAGGGTCCAACGTGCCGTGTACCCCTACCCAAGTTCTCACTGTGTCCGGGGCGCGGGCTTTGCCCAAGTTTGCTGGGCGATGCCCTTCCCGGAGCCCGACTCGTGGGCCGGGCGGGAGGGGCGCGTGATTGACAGGCTGAACTACAGACTCATCTCTTACCTTAGGCCGCGGGCGCTGATTGGCTGCTCGCTGACATCCTCAAACCCGGCTGCTCCGCGCTGGGCTCGGAGGGGGGCGGCTGCGGGTGGAGGTGCGCTTCTGACAAGCCCGAAAGTCATTTCCAATCTCAAGTGGACTTTGTTCCAACTATTGGGGGCGTCGCTCCCCCTCTTCATGGTCGGGGGCAAACTTCCTCCTCGGCGCCGCTTCTAATGGAGCCCCACCTGCTCGGGCTGCTCCTCGGCCTCCTGCTCTGTGGCACCAGGGTCCTCGCCGGCTACCCAATTTGGTGGTAAGACTCGCCTCTTGTCTGCCCGCGGCCCGATTTCTTCGCCGAGTCCCCGGGAGGTGGGGGCGCCGGCTGGGGGTGGGCTCCGGCAGGGCTGGGGCTCCTTTCTCCTTGCCTCCTTCCAGCCCCCCACCCGCCCACCCTTCCTGGATTTTCTGCTGGTGTCGCCTTCAGTATCCAACTCCTGGTTTCTCTGATAATCACCATTTTCCCTGCTACTCGCTGCAGAGGCTGGAGGACTTTCCCCGTCTCAGAAGGTCTCCTGTTCTTAAATCCTAACCCGACACCCATCCCAATCTGGGGGCCCCCAAAGACCCTCCATTTGCTTGCAGTTGGGTTTCTGGAAATACAGCGCTGACCCTGGGGCCCACCCACTTCTCTTCTCCATTTTGGGGTCTTCTGGGCAAAACCATCCTGTTCCTTCCTTGCCACCTCACCTCTGCCGGCGCCTCCATCAAGAGATTTCCCCACAATAATCCCCGTTTGCCTTCATATTTCAGACCCCAATGGCTTCAGGGATCCCAGGGGCAGGGGAATGGGGAGGATTTCATCAGACTCTCCCCACTCTGCTCTAGATTAATCTTGAGCCTCAGAAGTGAATGTGGTATTTGCTGATCTGAGATGCCATTGAATTCGGATTTTATTCATTTCTTTGCTTGTCCATCCTGGAGAAATGGGGGCTCCTTGAAAATGTAGTTGTTTGGAAGGGGGTGGGTTTGTTCTTCAACCAAAAACCCAGTTCTCCATGTTAAATTCGTTCCTTTTGGAAAACCGAGGACCGAGGAGAAAGGGAGAGAGGGAAAGGAGAATTCCATCCCTGAGAAATGCGGATACAAAAGACATTTTTAGTAAATAAGGCTAGGAAACCAGGCGCGGTGTTTTGGGGGGAGGGTGTGTTTATGGGGAGCCAACTGAGGAATAAACAGCCCATTGGGAGCCCCAATTCCAGGGAGTCCCCTTGTTTTCTAAGCGGCCCCATCGGCCCCGGGCAGGTCCTAGAGGCCAGAGGGGAAAGACACTGAAACCAGTTCTCTAAATTACACCCGCCTCTCCTCAGTCTCCAGCCCCCTGCATTCCGGAAAACTTTAATTAAAGAATCTTCCCCTCCTGGACATAGGACAGCCTGGGCCTGGGGGGTGAGGGGGGTTGGAGGTGAGTAGGAAGAATTTAGGATCTGTAAGAAGAGGGGCTTTGGCCCCTGGGGTGAAAGTCAGAGAGGAGAGCCACCAGGGTGTGGTGCCACCTGCATGTCCCTCTTTCCCCATCTTGCCATCCCTTCTCCAGCCCCAGATAGGGGGAGCAGAGCGAGGAGATTGGGGGGCCACACCCCGAGTCTGCCACCAGTTGTTTGGGGGTGGTAGTGTTTATTTCTGGATGTTTGGGGGTTGGGATGGGAGCTGAAGCAGGGCATGGTGGAGGATCTCTGTTTAGAAGGTGCTGAGAGTTGCTCCCAGGACAGACACCCCAGGGGGAGCCTTTTTTTCTGCCCAGTCCATCCTTCCCTTGGCACTTGGCTGGCCGGAGGACTCCTGTACATAAAGAAGTCTGTGGGGGTGGCCTGGGCAGCCAGGGATTCTGGGCTGGGGGCTTTACCCATTGCAGGGAAGGCTCCTGTGGAAACCAGTCCTGCCTCTATGGCCCTTCCTGCCCCCTTCCCATCCCCTTGCTAAGGCCAGGCTGCTCTTTGCCTTCGCAGGGACCCTGACCAGGGGGAGGGTAGGAAGAGAAGGTGTGGAGCCCCACAGGCTGCAGGGATGAGCAGGAGAGACCAGGTTCCCCTACCCTATGGACTGGAGGAGGCACTTCCCTGGGCAGTGCCTGTGAGGAGGGTGGGGGTCTGGTGTGTAACGGTGTATTGGGGAGCACTAGATAGGAAATACCCAATAGAAAGATGTTGGAAAAACCTGGAAAGCCAGAACATTGGCCCTAACATAATGCTGGACACATGGATTGTTTAGGGGTTGGGGGGACATGGATTCTGCTTTGTTTGAGCAGAGACCTGTGTGTGTGTGTGTGTGTGTGTGTGTGTGTGTGTGTGTGTGTGTGTGTGTGTTTTCTAGGTCTATGACCCTAAGGGGTGTCATCTGTACACTAGTGTGTTTCTGTGTGTGGGAGTGTCTGTGCCTGCAACTGGGTGACTGTGGGTGTGAATTCGTGTGAGATGTGCCTGGGGGATCCTCGGCCTGTGACAGGGGATCCACAGCCTGTGACAGGGTGTGCTGCTGTATCTGCACACAAGTGTCAGCAAGTGGCTGATTCCATGGTGTGTGTATGTGAAAGAGAGAGAGAGTCTAGGAGTCTCTATGCCCATGTCAAGGTCAGTACCTGTATCTGCTTATGACACTGCATGACTGTGTTCATGACTGGGCATGTGAGTATTGTGTGCGTGTGTGTGTGTGCATGTGTGCACACGCCTTCATGACAGTGTAAGGGGAATGCCCCACAGATGTCTTTGTGCATGGATATCAGTGCTCATGGCCATGGCCTGATTGTGCTTGTAAGTATGAGTGTGAGGGTTGTGTCTGGGTCTGCCTATGACCCTGTCTTCAAGTGCCAGTGGCCATGGCTGGGCCTGTGGCTACGGATATGTTTGTACACATATGACCTATGGCTGTGAGTGACATCCTGAGATTGGGTGCTTGGTGGGCATTCATGGTCCTCGAGGTCAGTTCAGCAGGAGACAAAGGTCTAACAAGGAAGCTGCAGGGGGCCCAGCTGACCTGGGATCTGGGCGGGGCAGTGTGGGGTGCAGAGCCTCCTGTCTGCCTGAGCGCTGTGGTCAGCAGCCCTCCCCTCTGAGGCCGATTGTCTTTGGTCTTGGAGCTGGAGTAGAGGGTGAGTCACCTTCTCAGGGTTGGGGCCAGGGCCAGGGCCCGGCCCAGGCTGAGGACAGTAGAGTGGATGGGCCTCAGATTCCTGTTTCTACTCTGCCCCCCCTCCACCTCCCCCCATCAGATTCCAGGCCTTTTAGCATCTGAGCCCATCAAGGCTGCCCCTGCCCACTTAGGCCCACCCAGCTCACATATTCCCCAGGAGGGATTTACAGGGGAAATCGTTTAGCTGGGATTTCTATCTGTGCCACCCCTCAGGAAGGCACCCCCCATCTCCACGCCCTGTACTGCAGGCCTCTGCCCTGGGAGGAGGTAGACCAGAAGGCTATGAGGGGTCTCAGACAGAGAGGTTCACGGAAGGAGATGTGCTCCAGGCCCTGCAGCCAAGTAGTGGCAGAGCTGGGACAGGAAGAGGTGACAGCAAGCACTGATTTCTATAATTCTTCTTGTCAGTCGCAGTGAGCGCCTGGTGGAGGAACTTGTCTTTCTTCTCCTTCTTGGGGGAAAAATGAACTATCTTATTAGGGCCCAGCCTAGCGCCTACTACATTCCAGAAGCAGAGGCCCTGACTGAAGGGGCCTGTGCTAGGGGTCGGAGCGCACCCCACTTCCGTGTGACCCACCCATCTGGGCCTGTCTCCTCCCCTTTTCCAGGGGTCACCAGCCTGCCCTACCTCACAGCTAGGGTTGGGGGGGAGTGTTCTGCAGAAGTCAAGGGCAGTGAGCTGCGAAATAACACCTGAATTCTCTTTGCACCATCCTGAAGTCTATTCCCCTACTCAAGCGCTCGCTAAGCCCTGCCTCAGTTTCCCCATCTGTCAGATGTCCCGCTGCCTCCCCCACCCACTCCTACCTCCACTCCCCTTCCAGAGGCTTGTGAACATGTTCAGTCAAACCCCATGGGGGTCAGTGGGCTGGGCCCAGGGAGGCACCTGGAGACTGCGGGGGAGGAAGGCCCCCAGGCCAGGTGTTAACACTTGTAACAGGCAGGAATTACAGCTGGCTGGGGCTGGGGCTGGCGAGGAGCTGAGCTGGCTGGAGGCTGTTGATCCCACAGACAGACAGACAGATGAGCAGATACCAGATCGAATGGCCAGGCTTTAAGCGGGTGGTCTCCCTTCCAGGGCAGGTCTTTCCCTGGGGGCATGTGGTAGGGAAATTAATTCAGGTCTCTTGGAAGTGAATTAACAGCCCTCCTGACCACCCTACACCTCTTGTGGGCGGAGCTTGGTGTCCCAAAGGGAGTAAAAGTGGTGGCTGATTTGTTTGTATTCTTCTGATGGGACTACATTTTGCTTAAAAAACAAAACAAAACAAAGACCTGAAACAGGTCAAACCTAATAATACCAGGAGCCTGGGGCTGAGTTATGTTCTTGGAAGAACCTGCTTTAATGTGTGGGGAAGGCATGGGGGAAGGGGCAGCTGTCAGGGAAAGTTCCCTTAGAATTTCACAGCACTTTGTCAACAGCTCTGAGGCTAAGAGGTGAGCCATGGGCAGAGTCTGGTCCTGAGCATCACTCCCACCCCAGGGGTCCTAAGAATCTCAAGTGTGGGGCAACTGCCCAATAGGAAGACCTTTGTGAGGAAGGTCCAAAGAGGCGGGAGCTAGACCATGGTGCCCAGTCCTTTAGCAGGCACTCTCTCCTCCCTCCCTGCAGTTTTCCTAGTGGCAAACCCAGCCAGAACCCACCAGCACCACACTCTCTGGCATCTGGGTGCATCTCAGTCACTGATGAAGATGGAGAGGACTCTAGGTGGAAATCCCCAGTGAACAGACTCAGCCAAGCAGGTATCTCCCAACCTGCTTTCTACAGAACTTAATGTTAATACACCCCATTAGTACTTGGGCAGATGTAGAATTGAAAAGGTGATATGTATACAAGGTGGGGGAAGGGAGCTATGACCGTGGGGCTTTCTCTAGACTTTGAATAAGTCTCTCCTTGGTCTGGGCAAGAGGCAAGGAGACTGAGGTTGGGGAAGGAGAGGTGACTCTTCCCTAGGAGAATGCAGCTAACAAATCCTTCTGGGGAGAGTAGGGAAAAGGAAGACCTTTCTGGCCTCAGAATGGGGAGAGCCAGGCATTGAGGAGGACCTGGTCTCCCAGTCTTTTCTACCCACCCTGCTGTGAGCCACAGAACCCTTCTAAAGCCACCAAGGAGGGAAAGACATTCTCTACTCCTCTCCCTGGGTTGGGGAGGAGGTAAGCCTCCTTCAAAGGTGAGGGCCCTCCTGATGTTACATGGAGATGTTCACGTTACCTTGTGTGCTAGAAAGTGCTTAGGGTCAGGAGTGGAGAGACCTGTGCGGTTCTGAGCTTACCACCAACTGACCAGGAAATGAGTCCTTTTCCTTCTCTGTACTTCAACTCCCTGCCTCCCTCTGGGCTCCCTTTTCCTTGACCACACTGAGGGGACCCTTCTGCCTCTGGGAGTCCATAGGACTATGACAGGGACCGGATTCATTGCTGTGAAGCATGGAGCTCCATGTGGCCCCAGTGCCACTCCCCCGCTGAACCTGCCTCCACCACCCATGCCAGGCCCATTCAGACATTCAGAGCCTGGCTTAGGAAGCCCAGCCCTCTACTCCTGCAGCCCCATCTGACCTACATTCCAGAGCTGGCTGCTCCACGGCGCCCAGCTGGCCGGCTCGCTCCTCCAAACCCCACTTCCCCCAAACGCTCGCGTTCCTCTGGAGCCTCCCCAGGTTCACATCAGGCTTTCCCTTGTACTACCTGGGTACCCTAGGGCAAGCTAACCTCTCCCAGCCTCAGCTTCCCCATCTGTAAAATGAAAATAATGACTGCTTCTACCTCCAAGGATGACTGTAAAGATTAAATGAGTGAATACATACAAAGCTCTTAGAATAATGCCTGACATACAGGAAGTACTTTAAGCCCTGGATCTAAATTTGCCTCTTCCAAGGAGTCCTCCCAGATTGGCCCCACCTGGCTCAGTTTTCTCCTTATCCTCAGAGCCAGCTTGCCCCATTATACTCGGCACTGGTGACTATGAGCCTGTAGCCTTATTCTTAACTTGAGGGAGCTAGGCCACGCTGCCCTGAACTCCGCTCTTTGCCTGCTCAGAAAGGGGAAGGAAAGAGAAAGAGGGCTCTGGAGTGTCCCCTAACCCTCCTCCCACCGCACAGTTTGCCAGACTCTTGCAGCCACTGCCATTTCCAGCTGGGACCTGGAGCCACCTTGGGCTGGGCGGGGGAGGAGTGGGGGAGGCAGGCTCATGGGAGGGGGAGTGGCACTGGGGCCGCCTGGAGCAGCCCGAGCAGAAGTTGCTCCTCCAGGAGCTGAGAGATGATTCAGAAGGTGATTTATAGACGGAAGGCAGAAAGCTTGGCTCCTGGCAGAGGCCTGCTGCTTAATTACATTCTTTGGGGGGTGGATGTATGAGTTGGGCAGCAGCAGGGGACCCACGTCTACACCCTCCCCCTCCAGGCCCCGGCCCTGTAGCTGCCCCATCTCCAAGCAGGGTCCCTCTTTCTCCTGCTGCTGGAGAGGAAATCCCCTGTTCTCAAGGAGAGACTGGTCGAGAGGGCAGGAATGGCTTTGGAGGGTGGAGAAGGGCCAAGGCCAGAGTCCTGTCTCCTGGGACTCCTCCAGGGGAGCCTGGGTTACAGGACCACCTGGGAAAGATTACTCCTGCTTCTGGGAAGGTGAATAGCTAACCCACCTGGCAGAGGGTTTCTAGAATCTTCTGGAGGATGGCAACCCTACACTGTCCCTCCGGCGCCCTATCCAACTGGTGCTTCTGGGTCCTTCCGTCAAGTGTGCTGCTTTTCTGTTGTTCGGTTCACGGTGGGCCACCGGCTGGGTGCTGAGGACCAAGCTCTGTGCTGACAGGTCAAAAGTCAATTCTTTGTCGTTAGGCCTGAGCACACAGCTGCTCAGGGTGCTCCAGGCAGGCTCGGCCGTGGGACTGAGGAAGAGGAACTTTCCTATCCTCATATTAAATGAACATCTCGGGGAATCACCACAATTCAGCTGTTAAAGCCAAAATCACATCTGCGCTGCGGACAGGCAGCCCCATTCTGTGCAGCTACCTGCTGTGGTGACATCTGGATCCCTCTGGCCCATGTGGCAACCAGCCTGACATCTCTCTACTGCTTCTTAGTTCCCAGGCAGCCTCGGGACCCTAAAACTCCACCTCTAGATCTTGAGGCTAGGAAGGTGTGTTGGGGGGCGGGGAGCCCAGGCCCATAGTCTATTTATCTGTTTGTAGATTGGCGTGTACAGCCGGGAGGAGTTGGCAGGGGTCAGGGTGGGGACACTAGACAGCTCTCTGGTTCCCCCTGAGGCGGGCCTTCTCAAAATGGCCTCATTATGTGTGTGGAGTGAATTCCAGAAATGTCAGGCACACCCATACATCTAGGGCAAGGACGGAGCCGTGACAATATGCTCGGAGACAAGAGGGGGCAGTGTGGGGTGGTGGGAGGTTTCTGGGCAGGGAGTTCGGGGATCTGAGACCTGGCTCTGCCATTAGTTGCAGTGTGACATTAGGCAAGTCCCTTCACTGTTCTGGGTCTCAATAAATGGGGGAGTTGGACACGCCACTGGCCTGGGGCTTCCAGTGCTGAGATCTCAGTCCTGGATTCTGGTCACCCAGCTATTAGGATCATCTGTGCCTGGTGGGGGAGGGGAGGTCACTGAGATCATGGATGAGGCTCTACCTTCCCCAGGCCTCTATTTTCTCATCTGCAGAATGGGCACTTGCCCTGTCTACCAGCAGGGCTGTAAAGAGTTTCAGAAGGAATAATCCTTATGAAAGCCCTTTGAGAACCTGCAAGTACTTTCTAGAGAAGTTGACATCATTGCTGGTCCTACCAGAAAAGAGTAAGAGCCAGCCCCTGGTCAGAGGGTGCTCAGAACAGACCCATCAGGACTCTCTTGAGAAATTGTTTCCAGAAAAGGAGGAAGGAATGGGCATAGACAAGAGGGTTCTCAGCTCCTTCCTGTGGGGGTCATGAGGCACAGTGGGGAGTGCCCAGGGCAGGGAGCAGAGGTTTGAGGCCAAGTGGGCATGGGGCACGTCCAGGTTCATAGCTCAGGGCATGGGGCTGGGGAGCCCTCCTGACCTAATATGGAGATCACCGGCCTGAGCTGAGCCCAGGCAGACACAGAGTAGGATTTCTAAGCAGGGACACAATGGTGGGAGATGTGCGCAGAGGTAAGGAGGGCTGAGGGCAAAGGGCTGGGAGCCAGAGGGCTCTTCTGAGGCCTGTGGTCATCGGAAAAACCCTATCGCCCTGAGAGACCATTCACTTGAGTTAGGGAGGACAGTGTGTGTGTGTGTGTGTGTGTGTGTGTGTGTGTGTGTGTTAGGGGTGGAGAGGGGGATGGAGCAACAGGACCCAGCACCCAGGTCTGTGGGGCTTTCTGTGAAACCTGCCCCTGGGCACAGAGTCCCACTTATCTGTCAGAGCCAGCTGGGCCAGTGAGGAGAACCAGTCTCCTGGCAGGCCCATTAGGAATGCAAACAGGGGCTGTGGCAGCGAGACCAGCATCCTGCCGCCTGCCAGCTCCTCATGCTTACCTTCCTAACTTCACTTTCTCAGGATGTCTCTCCCCTGCTCTAAAACCTCCCATGGCTCCCCATGTCTTGTATGGCACCAAGGTTCCCTGGGATCGGCCTCTACCCACCTGTCAGTTGTATGTTTCATAACCCGTGAGTCCCCCAACATCCCTCCGTGCCTGTTCATTGAAATACTTCGCCAACCCCGCTGTCCCCTCCCCACACTCAACTGCTGACATTCTGTCTTGCCTTCAAGGCCCAGATCAAAATCCTCGTCCTTTGGGAAGCCCACCGAGACTCCGGAACCACTGCTCTCCCAGGGAACATGCCATCACTCCCTCCTCTTCTCCCCATGGGACAGACCTGCCGTATCCATATCCCCACTGCCTTCCACCACGGGCTTTGGGTCTTATTTTTCTCCACTATACTACTAGATACCCCCCACCAAGGGAGACCCCGAGCTTTAGTCACCTTGGGGCCCCTCGCCCAGGGCCCAGTGTACACTTGTAGCCTATCTGTGTCTATTTCTGCCCCTGTGTGCACCGGCTCACACTACACTCGGGTGTCTGTCCAAGTCTTTAGTCTAAAAATCCCGCTTGGCAGGACGTGTTTCTCCACCTGAGAACAGGTCAGTGTGTTTGCTGACGATGTCTATGGGCTGGTCCCTCTTCACACATCATAACCCAGAACAAACTCCGCCCATTTCACACATGAGGACGCAGGTCCTGCAGCCTGTTCTCTGGATCCGCGTCCTGGTGGGCCCAGAGCTTTCCGTCTACCACCTTCGGGCTCAAAGCGGACTTCTTATTTGGGGCAAGAATATACTTGTTCTGCCTTGTTTCTCGAAGGATGGCTTTGAGGCCAGAGTGCATATGACCTTCACCTTGAGCGCTGCCGCCTTGGGTTTATTGATACTGTTGCTGAAGCTCTGGGAGGGCTCTTATTTGGGAACACGTACAAGCCACCGGCAAACTATCACATGTCCTCAAGCTGGGATTGTAGTGGCCAGGTGACCGTTTTGTTGCCAGGAGAGTGGTGGCTTTGGACAAATTGCCGCTTCCTGGGCCTCCATTTTCCCACCCGTGAAACGGGGTGCAGAGCACAGGGCCCCTCATGCTCCTCCAGCTACAAGCCTTGTCGTTCCATTTAGTCCTTTTTGCTCCCCAGCACCTCATCTTGCACATACACACCCCAGGGAGCGATCGCACCAGAGCCTCTTTCCTGCCCAAACCAGTTCTCGTGTTAGCATCTCTGACAGAGATGAGATTTTACGTGACCTTTACAATTCAGTATTTAGCTTTATTTCTCCCTGAGGAGCTAGCGTGGCTTCTCCTTTCAGACAAAGTTTCCTGACTGTTGGGAAACCCAGAGTCAAGCCTGAAGTGCCATCCTTGCACCTGTCTTGACCATGACTTGGCGTATTTGTCTTTTGATCCTGATTTTGGGTTTCATTGTATTGTTACTTAATTCTATGTGTTTTGTGTAACTGCTTGAGGGCAGACACCGACTTTCTCACTGCTGTTCTCTGCATCACATAGTAGATGCTCATTAAATAGGTGTTACCTTTGGACTGAATATTTGCCTTCAGCTACTTCAAATCCTGCCTGGAAAAAGCAAGGCGCACAAAAATTTAAAAAAAAAAAAATCTTGCCTTGGCCAGTTTGGCTCAGCGGTTAGAGCGTCGGCCTGCGGACCAGAGAGTCCTGGGTTCGGTTCCCGCTAAGGGCACGTACCTCGGTTGCAGTTTGTCTCCGGCTCCCGTTGGGGTCATGTGGGTGGCAGCCAGTCGATGTGTCTCTCTCACATCAATGTTTCTCTCTCTCTCTTCCCCCCTCTCTCCCTCCTGCTCTATCTGAAGATAAATGCAAAAATGTCCTCGGGTGAGGATAAAACAAACAAACAAAAATTTTACTATTCTGGGGAATTGGCCCTGACTGGATGGTTTTGGGTGGCAAGAATTCTGGGGTTCTTTCTGTTTCTTTATCATTAGCTTTCCTTCCAAGTCCACAAAAGCCTTGTTTTCAGGGAAGTCACCATTTTTTCCTTTTCCACAATCTCCTTCAATCTAAACTTGACGTTGGAACACTTTCCTCTTGGGAAGCGCTCTTGTTTCTGGCTGGTGATGGCACTTCCTTCTTCCCCAGCTCTCTTCAAATCTCCTTCCTCCCGCCTTCCCTTGCCCAGGAAGCCAGCCAGCACTACTGCTGCCCTTCTGCAGGTGACAGAAAGCCCTGGCAGTGCCAACCCGGTCTCTCCATCTGGGCTGCTCCCCACTCCCTGGCCCCCAACCTCCCCTGTCCCACCCTCCCCCTGTGTCAGCAGCCATCATGAGAACTGTTGTCACCATAGGGCACAGAGGGGAAAATAGAGAGGGAGGCTGGGCCCAAGGTCACACAGGACGAGCACCAGGGTCCTCATTGCCATCCAGGCCCTTCCATTAGCAGAACCCTAGAGGGGCACTAGCGTGGCCTGGGAGGTGCCAAGCCCCCACCCACCGATGGAACCTCAAAGGAGGGACACAGGAGAGTGGCCAGCAAGGGAGCCCAGGTGTCTTCTCAGCTGTGGGTAGCTTCTCACCTTCTCTCTGCTTCTGCCCTTGGGTGGCACCTCTGGAGACCACTGCACCGAGCGCCGTGACTTCAGGAAAGACAACGCCTACCACGGGCCCTGTGGTTCCCCATCGTAACTGAAACTGTGCAGGAGGGATTCTGGAGTCTCCCTCGGCCGTCAGGAAGGATGGAGTCCATAACCCTGGCACTGTCCTTGAAGCTAAAATAGCCCCCATAAGACTGGCATCTTCATCCCCATTTTATCTGTAAGAAAACTCGAGTCAGGAGCTGGGAGGCAGGAGTGAACGGCCCGTGTCCGGCGCGTGCTGGGGGAGCGTGGCACAGACATCACGCCTCCTCCCAGGGGCCCAGGAGGCGACACCCTCGTTATCCTCAGTCTACAGATGAGGCCACTGAGGCTCCAGAGAGGCACTTTACTGCCCAAGGCCCCGGCTGCAGACCCCAGCGCTCCCCCGTGACACACCTTCCGAAGCCAGGCCTGCCAGGCTTCCCATCCCTCTCAGTCCCACCGCAGCCAGGAAGTTCCTCCTCGGGCTGACTGCAGTCTGTCCTGACTGAGTCCAAGCCCAGATTCTATTTGGTCCCCGGGGACGTGAGCATCACTGTAGATTTTCAGCGTGCACTCAAGCCCAAGGTGTAGTCCTCGCTGAGTCTCCCCTCTTCCAGAACAATCCCTCCGGGGTCACCCAGCCTCCTGCACACCTTCAACCACCTTTTCCTCCCTCTTTTTATCTCTTGCCAGCTTCTCTACATTTTGTTTTTTGCAAGTGCTGTGGTCCCCAGAACTGCCTTTAGATCTGGGCTAAGGGTGTCTGGCCCCAGGCCCTTCAATTTAGCCCCTCCCCACAGGGCAAGACATTCGGGGTCCAAGGGGTTGTACCCACCCAGAGCTCGCCCCCCACCCCAACCATGCTCCAGTACTCAGGTCCCTTAATGTCTTGCCCAAATGGCTGTGAACCAACGTCTGGGCTGTGCAAACCTCTGTCTGGGGTCCATCCCGTCGGGGCAGGCGTGCTGCTAGGGTGGGTGCCCCTAGGGCTGAGGGGGGTCAAGGGGAGGCTATTTTCAGGGCCTGTGGATGGAGTTTGGAGGTTCAGGCAGTGTCCAGTATGGAATGGGTTGGGGAGCAGACAGAAGGCTGGGGGCTGGCTCTCCCATATCCATTTCTAGCACAGAACTCCATGGGGAAACCCCCTTCCAGGTGGTGAATACAGTATTTGACCAAGATAACATCATGGGATTTATTTTTTCACTTGCTATTGAAGTCTACGTACAGGAAAATGCATAAATTATAAGTGTATAGTTCACTGAGTTGGATACAATATATTATATCTAATAGTTTGTTAACATGAAACTTTTAAATATGGGGCCCGTGGCACGTGAGCTTTCATTTAGAGTTCTTACCCCAGGCCCCCTAGTTCGGCGAGGCTTGGGGATGGGTGGGAATGGGGTCCGGGGTCTGACTAGCAGAACCTGGAAGAGGGCTGGCTTTCTCCATCTTTGCAGTCCATCCTCAGTGGACCTTCTGCATTAGCAACACCTGGCAGTGTCTGGTCACCTTTTTTTTATTTAAAAAAATTTTTTTTCTTTATTGATTTTAGAGAGAGAGATAGAGACATCAATGAGAGAGAAACAGCAATTGGCCGCCTCCTGCATGCCCCCACTGGGGTCGGGCCCACAATCTGGGCATGTGCCCTGACTGGGAATCGAACTGGCGACCTCTTGGTGCATGGGTCAACGCTCAACCACTGAGCCACACCAGCCAGGCTCTGGTCACCTCTTAACTTCAAGTTTTCTTTTTGTTAAACTGGGACCTTGCCTTACTCATTCTCGGCTTCAGGGGATCTTCCCTGGTGTTTGGTGAGTTTTTAAATGGCCCAATCAGAAGAGCACTGAGCCAGGAGCTCAGCTGGGTTGTTCCCCACTCCTTAGCATGGCCGCAGCCCTGAGGCCCTCGGCAGTCTAGCCCCTGCCTAACTCTCCACCCCAGCTCATCTCCCGCTGGACATCCTCACCCTTCGACCTGCCTTCACTTGTCTGGGTAAAAGAGTGGGCGTTAGGGGGCATCAGTCCTGGGCTCTTGGTGGTTCTGCTGGCTGATCTGAACCTCACTGAGCCTCGGTTTCCTCTGTAAAATGAGGGCTCCTGTGAGGCAGCGCAGGGTCTGGTGCCCATACGTTTTGCCATTGTCACCGTCGTTTTATTATCTGTGTTGTTCGTGTGGTACCTTCCACCCCCAGACCTTGGAATGAGGTCTGTGAACCGCCATTCATTCTTCGAAGGACAGTTCAGACTCCATTTCTTCCAGGCAGCCTTCCCTCAGCTCTGGCCCCAGCTCAGCCCCCTCTGGGCGTACCTGTGAGCCCCCTGTGTGCAGGACCAAGTCTCCATTATCTTTGCATAGCACGGGGCACACAGCGGGTCCTCTAAGGTGGGTCATGGGACAGGGTCAGCTGCCAGTCACAGGCTCAACCTTGCAACCCCAGCTGGGTGCCCATTGCCTCAGTGGGAGGTCCTCCTGGGAAGACCTGCTGACTCTCGTCACTAGTCACCTCTTCATGTGTGTCTGTCTTGTCTTCCCAACTAGAGTGGCAGCCCCTTGAGGGCAGGGCTCTGCTTTATACGTCCTCGTCTCCCCAATGAGGCTGAGTGTCGCAGAAGCACAGCTGGCAATGCTGTTGGTTTGGCCAGCGAACCTGGCTGCCTCCCAGGCACGCTCATGTCCAGGCTCAGCTGCTGCCCAGCCCCCGGGACAGCATTTCCATCCCTCATCCTGAGACTCCCCACAGGGTCCAGATTTCCCCCCAGGGAGGCAGCCTGGTGTCCAGGTAGAGGGCAGGCTCTGGGCCTAAGCCGGCCTTGGTGTAAAACTCAGATGAGCTACTTTGTAGCTGTGGAACTTTGGGTAGTTCCTTTAAAATATCAATTTGTTTAAAATATCATCTGTAAAACGGGGGTAAAAATCCTAATCTCAGAGCAGTTGAAATGTGAGGTTGAAATGAAAGTACACAGGACTGGCTGGTGTGGCTTAGTGGATTGAGCGTCGTCCCATGGACTGAGAGGTCCTGGTTCGATTCCTGGTCCAGGGCACATGCCCAGGTTGCAGGCTTGATCCCCAATAGGGGGCATGCAGGAGGCAGCCAGTCGATGTTTCTCTCTCACATCAATGTTTCTATCTCTTCCTCCCTTCCTCTCTCTAAAAAAATCAATAAAAACATTTAAAAAAAAGAAAGAAATAGTACACAGGAACTGAGTTAAAGGTGAGTAAGTGCTGAATGAATTAAGGATTTCTGTAGTCATTCCAATGTAGCAAGGGTTATACAGTATTCTATCCCAGGCCAGGCTTCTGTGGAACAGAAAGATCTGAATTCCTTCCCAAACAGAAAAGGCCACACTCAGGGAAAGCCATACCCTTCATCTCGGTGTGCCCCATCTAACTAACCTGTGCGAAGAGGAGGCGAGTGATGGGTGTGTGGCAGAATTCTGTGACCCAGTGGACCCAAGAGATTGTGGACTCTGGCCTGACCTTGTGTCCTGGTGTCCTGTTCAGCCAAAATGCTCACAAGGACCTCTGGTTCTCAGGAAGGGAAGGGTGCAATACTCCCCCTTACCCACAGGCTTGTTCTCCACGGTTTCAGTTATCTGTGGACAGTGGTGGTCTGAAAATATTAAATGGAAAATTTCAGAAATAAACAATTCAAAAGATTTTTGATATATTGATATTTTGAGAGAGAGGCTAATTTGCATAACTTATTATAGTATATTGTTATAGTTGTTCTATTTTATTATTAGTTATTGTTGTTAATCTCTTACTGTGCCTAATTTATAAATTAAACTTTATCATAGGTATGTATATATAGGAAAAAGCATAGTATATATAGGGTTTGGTACTCTCTGCAGTTCCAGGCACCCACTGGGGGTCTTGGAAAGTATCCCCTGTGAATAAGGAGGGGGGGCTGTTGTAAATCAATGTGGTATCTGTTAGACTTTTACTGGGGTTCCAAGGGCTGGTCTGTATGGGCTTAATATGGCCCTGGTTAATGGCTTAGACACGGGCCATGACAGCCCTGCTAAGCACAGTGAGTAGGTTGGGCTGGGGTACCAAGAGGCCTGGGTGGGATGCAGCTGAGCTTCCAACCTTCAGGTGAGAGGGGCCTGTTAAACCATAGGAAGAAACTGAGGCACAGGGAGGCCATGTACTACATTTTGTTCTCAAAAATATATTTGATGGAAAATTGCTAACAACTATTTTTTTTATTATGTGATACTTGACACATAAGAGAGAAAACTTACTATATAGTATACAGGATATAATGACAAGATGAAAACCTGGGCCACCCCACACCCCTGAAGAACTGGAATGTGATCAAGGTCACCTAATATACCCATGGGCTCCTCCTGTCCGATTGCCCATCTCCCTCCAGACATCCTGAATTTTGCATGTTTATTCCATCACTTAAAAATAACAGTCTTTCCCAGCTAAGAATATGTACACAATATAGATTTCAGTTTGCTTATTTTTAAGCATTATAAAATTAGTTTCTACTATATGCAGTCTTCTGTAACTTTGCATTACGTTTCTAAAATTCAGACTCTGTTATTGGATATTACTGGAGCTCCTTCATTTTTCATAGCTGTATACTAGTCCATCATCTGAATATACCACAATTTGTCTCTTCCATCCCCTGTCAGTGAACGAGTGTCTCGAGGTGCCCATGAGGGAGATACCCATGGGGTACCCACCAGGAATTTCACTTTGGGTTGCAGGGTATGTGAATCTTGTTTTGCAAGTTGATGCCAAGGTATTTTCTAAAGAGGCTCTGCCCATTTGCACTCATCTGTGCTTTGACACTTGGAATCAAGGGACTTCATGTTTGTCAGTCTGGCAGCTATAAGATGTGATTTGGTCTTTGTCGGTAGAGATGGGACTGCTGTAAGGTCCCAGACTGAGAGCAGCAGAGGCAGGGCTAGGACCCCAGAGTTCATGTCAACACATGCATTTGGAAGAACAGATGGCCCATGTCTGACCTGTCTGGTGGAAATCCTCCCGGACTTCAGCTTCCAGTCCCTCAAGCTCCTCATATCGTCTGCCTAAGGGCAGAGGGCTCACTGGCCATTTGGTGACAGGCAGTTTTAGCTAGAAGCTCCAGACTTGTCTTCCCTGCTTCACCTCTCCCCCTTCACCACCTCTCCCCTTTCTGCTCCTCAAATGCACCCTCTGGGGCCGTGAACACCCTGCCCACTACCCAGAAACAATGCCACTGCTTCTGAGGGCCCAGCCCCTGTCCTTTGTCCCCATGGGCCACCTGCCCGAGTTCCAGAATAACATCTCTCAGGTGCCACTCCAGGAAGAGCAGAAGGTGAGCCCTTACCTTAAAGCTTTACCCGAACACTGGACTCCTTCCCTCTGGGAGAACAGCCCTGAAAGTGCACCCTCCCTTCCTGCCCTGGGGCGAAACTCCACTTCCTCGGGCCTCCACTATAAACATTTTCCCTGTGGAAAAACTCTTTTCCCTCACCTCTCCACCTGCCCCTGACCGTCCCAGGATTTTTCCAAATCCAGCTCAGAGCTGCCACCTTCCTGGGAATCTTCCAGCCCAACCTCCTCCCTCCCTCCCTCTCTCTCCCTCCCTCCCTCCCTCCCTCCTCTTCTGTACACCTTTGGGGCCAGAGCAGGACATCCTAACGTGTGCTTCTTATACCAACCCCACAGAACTCTGCTGAGAAGGGCTTCCAGGGTCAAATAAGTTTGGGAAGTGCCACCTGCTACTTCCAGCCTCTTGGTGTTAATGGTGCTCATTTACATATTAGCATCTCATTAGCATATTAGCAGCACAGAGAGGACCTGCAGGGTTCATTGGTTTAATCTGTGTTCCAAAAGTATTTAACCTCAGAGCCTGGGGTGCCCCCTCCCCAAGTAACAATGATTAGCCAAGTAACAACTATTACCCATTTGGAAAATGTGATCTAGAAGATTCTCCTAACCCTCTCATATGTCAGTTTGTCCTCATGGTCTTATTCTTCTCAATAATCTGGCTGTGATTCTTCTGACCTTCAAATCATCCTGTGTGAACTAGTCCAGCCCACAGCACCCACTCCAGGGGGCTTGAGTGGAATGCATGCATGAAGGAATGAAGGAATAGAGCAATCAGCCAACAAGCCAGTCAACCAGCTGACTCTCCTCTGCTGTGAGGCAGTCAGAAATGAGGCCCAGCTGGTCTTTGTACCCCGAGGACTCGGGTCTATCTGGCCAGTGTCAGACCCTCTCCACAATATTCCCACAAAGCCTACCCCCATCACTCCTGGTAGAATGAATCACTCTTCCACATGAGGCCTCCTGTAATTTTCTTTTTAGGCATCTGTCTCCCTGTGAGGCTGGAGCCCCTGCAGGGCAGGCACCATGTCACACTCACCTCTCTATTCCCATGAGCGGTGCTCGGTCCCCAGCTGCTGAATGATGGATTGCTCTCTGCCTCCTTCCAGAGGAGCGGCGGGCACTGGAGCCGGCCTGGATGTGTCTCTAACTACCCGGGTAACCTCAGGCAAATCACTTAATCTCTGCCTTCAATTTCCCTGTCCGAATGGGGGTGATGATAACAGTATCTCCCTTACAGGGTTGTTGGGAGGATTAGATGAGTTAATATGTGTAAAGCACAGGAAACTGACAGGCATCTAGGATGGTATTGCCTGTGTTAGCGCTTACAACAGCAACCGCCGTTTATTGCGCCAGGAACTGTGATAAGAGCTTTCCCTACATTGTTGCAAGGACTCCTCCCTCCGGCCTCTTTGAAGCAGGTGATGTTTACATTTTTCTGATTAGGAAGCTGAGGCCTCCCAAAGGGACAGGGTGGGCAGCGGGTGGTAGCAATGGACCAGGACTCAGGTCGCCCAGACCAGCCAGTCCTGACCTGTGAGCATTCGTGGTGCTGCTCACCACTCGGGGTTGGGGAGCTGCTCTACTTCTTTGCCCCGATGAGCACCCCACTGAGAACCAATTCAGGTGTTTTGTTTTTTAAACCCTCTCTCCTTCCCCCAAAATGGAAATCCGTGGCACTGCATGACTGCATGATTGGGTCTTATGTGGGTGTGAGTGTTAGCAGGTGAGAACGAATTCTTTCGGAGGCCTACTGTTGCCAGAACCTTCTTCTTCTTTTCTTTATTGATGTTAGAGAGAGGGGAAGGGAGAGGGAGAGAGAGATAGAAACATCGATGAGAGAGAACATCGATTGGCCGCCTCCTGCATGCCCCCCATTGGGGATCCGGCCCACAACCTGGGCATGTGCCCTGACCGGGAATCAAACCGGCGACCTCTTGGTGCATGGGTCGACGCTCACCACTGAGCCACACCGGCCGGGCAGCCAGCACCTTCTTGGTAGACCCAATGAGACAGACACTGAGGCTCACGTTAAGACACATGGCGGAGGAGTCACCGGAATCCGCAGTGTTGCAGGATGGGCCGAGGGACCCTGGCCTTCAGCTTGGTGTCATCACTCCCGCACCTTGCCCAGGGCCCTGTGTGTGCCCAGGAAATGTTCGCAGGCAGGGCACCTGTTGTCGCTTTACCCAGGCAGGTTATCCCGGTGAAAGACAGAAAACTTCCTGAGGGTTAGTAGCCACGGATTAGGGAAGGTCACAAGGGCCTCAGGACTGGGGGGCCCTCTCACTACTGAGATGAGCATGCTGGAACCCTTCCCCATGGGCCAGCCAGCCTTCTCTGACCCCATAGACTGACCCTATTCTTCCCCACTTAGGAAGAGAACCCCAGAAATCAAGGGTCCAGTGCTCTCTTCTTTCCACACTGGCCAGGGCTGGCCACACCGCTGAGATGTGGGGCCTTGAGAAGGGCTCAGTGTGGTGGCGTGAGCGTAGGAGGCTGTTCTTCGTGGAACAGAGAAGGTTGGGGGACTTCATTCTGCACAGGGGAGCAGCTACTCCTTTAGCACCCGAGGACAGACATGAGTCCAAGTGTGGCTCAGAGAGCAGAGCAGGTGAGCAGGTAGATTTCCCACCAGGTGTCACGAGGCTAAGGCACTCATGAGTGGGAGCAGCTGGTGTGTCTGGCAGAGGGAGGAAGAGAAGGGGCTGAGATCTTTCCATCCTAGATAGAGGAAAGGATCCCAGGGATTTATAGACTGCTCTGTCAAAAGCTTGACTAGTGTGAGGCTCTGGTAAGGTGCTGGATTTTAGGTTTGTATGCTCTGCACAGTGGTCCAGTGTGTTCTGTGAACAGAGGAAGATTCCATAAAGACACGGCAGCCCTTTCTCACTGCTGCCTGAGGTCTTTGGCCCCACAGGATCCCAGCTGAACCCCCCAACTGGGGCTACAGACAGAGCCAGTGGTGTGAGCCAGATGACTCCAGTGTTTCTTCCAGCTCTGACAGGCTCCTTTCCAGGGGGACCAGGCCTGCACAGGACCTGGGCCTCTTTCAGACCGATGGTAGTCTCCACAGCACTGCAAGTGGGATTTAAACTCATCAGCCGGGACCCCGGGCCCTGGCCTCCTTCCCCCTTTGCTCCTTGAATTTCGGTGTTTTGTGTTATGCCGATGTCCCCCAAATGCCCTTCCTGTTCCTTTTCTCTCAGGGCACAAACATCCCCCACTGAGGTCTTATGGGCTATCTGTTCCCCTTCCCACTCCATGTCCTCCTTCCCATGTCTCCCTGCTGCCACCAGGACAGTTGGTGAGCTGGCTGGTCTCCTGGCGCTTGTCCTCTGTTCCTGGGCATGCAGCTGCTCACTGGGTTGTGCCCTCCACCAGGGGAAGGACGGCGGTGCTGTCTTGGTGCCCATTCAACGCAGAGCACACATTGGGTGCTGAATAAATGCATTCTGCTGGAATGGACTGGTTGTCACCAAAGGGTGGGATCTAGACA